>CM056727.1:116273858-117547191 GCA_029844215.1 Przewalskia tangutica
AATAAAATAAAAAAATGTGTTACATAGTACTTCATATGTGTGTCATTTGCGGGTCTATATGCATGTGTTACAACTTACAACCTTATTCTCATTCGAGGACGAATGCTTCTTAAGGAAGGAGAATGTGAAGCCCCAAATTTGTTACAATAACAATAAACATTATTGTGTCTATGTGATTATGTTATTATTGTGTCTATATGCATGTGTTACGACCTTATTCACATTCGAGGACGAATGTTGCTTAAGGAAGGGAGAATGAGAAGTCTCAAATTATTGTTACAATAACAATAATAATTATTGTGTCTAAGTGATTATGTTACGACCTTATTCACATTCGAGAACGAATGTTGCTTAAGGATGAGAGAATGTAAGATCCAGAAAATTTCTTTTATTTTAAATAAGAATAAAAATAATATATATATATATATATATATATATATATATATATAAGGGTGGTGGTAATATACTATATCTAGGGTGGTGGTAATATACTATATCTCTTAGTGTTGGTTAGTGCTAGGTGTTATTAATTAAAAGGGTGGTAATAATGTATTATATGTCTATCATGCAATACTTAGCATTTCATCTTCTACTTGGAGAATGTAAATTAAGCAGATTAACTCATTAAAGGGATGTAATATTGCCATCATCAGATAGTAAGTAACATTACTAAGTAAACAAATATGACGAAGTGTTATGTAAATGTAAAGCATCTAGAGTGAATCAAATCAATGTGTTTTTAATCCAAAGGTCATTTATTTCAGATAGTAAGTAGCACTTGGTCTTGTGCCCATTTCGTCCAGCTCCACTAACTGCAAACCCCTTTAACTCCCCTCAAGTTTTGGTCTTCTACCTCACATAAGTTATACAAACACCCTTACTTATACACAAACAAAGTACCTACCACAAAGGATAGAAAATCAGAAAAAAATAATAAGTGAACAAGAAGAAAACAAACCTGGAAAAATATCAAGAGGGCATGAAGAACAAGAAAAAATATATATTAGGGAGCAAGGGTCACTTTTTAGCAACCGAACAACAATCATTTTTACGCTTACAAGGTGAGTTTTCTCACTCAAAAATTCTTGGTAACATCCTTTATTTTTAGTTCAATACATGTTAGAATAAGAATTGAGTGTTGAAAAGAAATATTGAACTTTTGATTGTTTAGACGACTAGTTGCGTCATGAACTTTACGAACTGTTCTCACTGAGTTATAATTGTTAGAATTTGATGAAATTCGGAAGAGTGGTACACCTCTCTAATATGATCATATAGAACCAAAAATGAGGTAAAATGGACATACGGTTTGAAAGTTATCATAGTTCAAAGTTCCTGCCTTAGATTTGGTCGAAATTCGGGAAGGTATAATTACGGACTGTTTTTATTGAGTTTTAATTATTAGAATTATATGAAAATTTTCATGGTTGTAAATCTCTCTGTTACGGACAGATATAGATAAAGATTTATTAAAACGGACTTACGAGTTGAGAGTTATTGTAGTTTGAAGTTGCTGCCTCGGATTCATCGGAATCCAGAAGGGCAGGACGTGGAAACGTAAAACTGTACTAATATGTGGGGAATATGAAAATTGTTGCTAAATGAAAGTTCTAGATCTCTCTGTTGTGGATATTTTGAGACCTTACGAGGGTCTATCCGACTTACGGATTGAGAGTTATCGCTGTTTAAAGTTTCTGCCTCGGATCTATCGAGATCCAGGAAGGGCAGCGAATAAAAGTGTAAAACTGTACCAAATGGTACAGAATATGAAAGGATGGTTCACATGGAGACGTGTATTTCTCTGTTCTCGTCGTTTTGAGATTTTATGGGGCTTGAACGGGTTTACAGATTAGGAGTTATGACTATTCTAAGATTGAGTTCTGTTTAATAAAAATTCTGCCGAAACAAATTTTATGTGGCTGTTTTGAGGATAAATTTGTGTTAGTTACCCAAAGTAGTTTTAAATGAAATTTGGTACAGTGAAAGATCCCCGTCTTACCTTAGTTTCCGCTTGAGAAACACCTTAGTTGGAGTTATGGTTAAAAAGTTATAATCGTTACAAGTATGAATGACAGAATGTTGGGAAAGAGAATATTGTTTATTCAATCTTCTGAAAAATATGAAAGGTGAATACGTGTTCACGTAAATATATAAATATAAACATAATGGATCGAGTTGCACGCCGCAACAAAACTTAAAGTGAATACGTGTTCACAAATACGTAAATATAATGGATCGGGTTGCACGCCGCAACAAAACGTAAAGTGAATACGCGTTCACAAATACGTAAATATAATGGATCGGGTTGCACGCCGCAACAAAACGTAAAGTGAATACGCGTTCACTAATACGTAAATATAATGGATCGGGTTGCACGCCGCAATAAAACGTAAAGTGAATACGCGTTCACGAATACGTAAACATAATGGATCGGGTTGCACGCCGCAACAAAACGTAAAGTGAATACGTGTTCACAAATACGTAAATATAATGGATCGGGTTGCACGCCGCAACAAATATGAAAGATGAATATATGTTCACCTATATATAAATATGAAAAGTGAATACGCGTTCACAAATATATAAATGTAATAAACATGTGGAAATGCAGGGGAATGTCTTAACGTATAATACGAGATAAAATGAAGTGTTAGTTAAACCGAGAATTTCCTATGAGGAGTTGTTGCATATTTAAAAATGTTGTAACCTGATATGTTTTTTCAATATGCTTATTACGTTATAATGTGATTGCACTTGGAATATTGTGGTGTTACTTTGAATTGCAGGATAAGGTTCTCACTCAGCCCCAGATGGTAGAGTGACTTTATTTAACATGTTTGAAAGCGTGATAGAAAAGGCTCCACGCCAAGGCTAGCGATCGTCCGCAGCCTCTTGTCATACCAAGTCCATTGCTTGGCTTGGTACTCGTCGAGTTCGAATGTTAGTTCCGTGTCTCGAAATGCGGGTGGAATGGTCTCCCTTCCAACTTAGAATAATATTTGTCAGTATGTCTATGTAGAAACAATATTTGCACGAGCATGGGCTCGCGTTATATTTTCAATAAAGTCATAAACAAATTTATTTATTGTTATTTTTATTAATAGCTCCGTCTTTGAATATAAGTTTAAATTTCTAAATAAAGAGAATTAAATGGTGCTCCTGGTGGAAAATAATTGTCCAGGTGCCATCACGCCCTAAGTAAAGACTTAGAAAAATTTGGGGCGTGACAAGCGGTTGCGGGTTCCTTCTTCAACAAAAAAAAAGACAGAAAATACAAAATTCCCTAGCTTGAGACTCAAACTCCGGAAGCCGACCCATGGTAATGAAGAATGGTATAATAAATATCAAAAATATAAACATAAATTTAAAGAAATAAAGAAACTATTAAAAGAAACCAAGGTAGAACTAAAACAAACAAAAAAAGAACTAACAGAAGTAAAACAAGATGTAGATGAATTAAAAGAAGAATTATATATCATTAGAGAACAACTAGAAAGGTTAAAAGGAAAAAAGAAAATAAAAAAAACTAGGATAAGCGATGAAAGTGATGAAAGCACTACTAGTAATAAATAAATAGAAAGTGATACAGACAAAAATAGTATTATTAACTAACAAATACGAGGAGTAAAATTTATAGAAGAAGAACAAGAAGACTCAGAAATGGTAAAAGAAAACAACCAAATAATAGAAGCTTTACAAAAAATGAAAAGAGTAAATGCAATTATAGAAGAAGAACCTGAAAGCGATATAGAAGATGAATTTAACAGACCTATACCTATAGAAACGGAAATGGAAACAGACGATATAATAAATGAAGACGCTGATGATTACCCTGAGGAAGAATTAGTAGACCCTAATTTAAAAATAATAACAAGAAGACGCACCAGATTACCAAATCACATACCAGTGGGACAACAAGCCGAATTTAAAAAATTTGTAGGATCAATGGCACAAGGAGTAAATTACAATGGATATTTTCTAGACCTAGTTAATGTTTACGATGAACAAGAAATAGGAAGAAGGATTAACGATTGGAATTTTGGAATGTATATAGCATTAATGAATTCTACACTGACAGAAAACCTAAATTACATGTATGATTTAATATCTAAAACATTAATTGGAAAAGTAGCATATTGGATAGAATATATAGCTTATCAATTAAGAGGAGAAGTATTTAGCCATGCAAGAGATTGAAAATCTATGCTAATAATATTTGATATTATATTAAAAAGAGAATTTTTAGGAGAAAAATGGTTAGTAGCACGAGAAAATGTAATTGCGAAAAGAAAACTGAGATAATAATGAATCTAAATAACATGAAATGTTGTAAAATTAATAAATTACCAGATTATACAATTAGTTTTAGTAAGTTCTTTTATGAAGCAAGATTCTTACCACAAGAAGGTTTAATATATCAACAAATTTATTATGACCACCTACCAGCACCTTATCATACCGAACATCAAAAGAATATACTCAATTAGAACCTAGAGAAAATACATTAGGAGAAAGGACAAGAGTACTAAGAGCATACCTAATGAGAAAATGTGAAGAATATAGAATGCAACAAAAGATTAAAAAAGATAAAAAAAAAATAGGATTAAGAGAAATATGTGGATTCACAGAAAAAAGATTAATATTTAGATGTGATGATAAAAGAAGAGAAAGAAAATACAAGAAAGGAAATAAGAAATATAAAAAGTATAAACATAGAAAAAACAGAAATTATAAAAATTATAATCAAAAACCATATTACCAACCTTATAGAAAAAGAAGATTTAGAAGATATAAAATACCCCTGAAACCAGGGAAAAATTTAAATACAAAAGAAAATTTAGAAAAACAAAATATGTAGAACCAGTAGAAGCAGAAAAAACTAAAGAATGTAAATGCTGAAATTGTAATGAAAAAGGACATTATGCTAACAAATGCCCAAAGTTAAAGAAAAAATGAGTAAAATATATGAATACTACACAATTTATAATGAGTTTGTAACAAATAAAAGAAGATAGTAATAAATGGTATGAATACGAAGATTTTTATATAAGTGAAACCGATGAAGAAAGTGAATCAGAATTAAAGAATATTAACTTTATTAATCAACACTCGGATATCGAAGATAGTTCAGAATAAATGAATTTACAAGAAGAAAAAAGAAAATTAATAGAGAAAATAAATTACTAGATACAATATGAAGAATATACTCGTCATAAGATTATTACAATTACTAATGAAAACAGGAAGAAAATACTATCATGATAGGTACAAAAAGCTTGCTAAAAACCTTAATAAGATAAGACAAAGATTAGCAGAAATAAATAGGCAAGAATTACTAAATGAAATAAAAGAATTAGGACTAGAAGAAGAAGTAAGAGAATATGAAAAAGATGTAAAACTTGTGAGTGGTAATGTGTAAAACGGGAAAATAACAACAACAACAAATTGTAATGAAACTTGGAAATGATCAAATAGAAGGGCTTGCTGAGTCGACCAAATTCTTGATATATCCTTAAGATAATATTACCTCGTATATCCTTTCAACGGTTGTAATGACAACTTATCTCCCAAGATAAAACAACAATCAAACAAATGAGCAAAGCGAACTCAAGTGTTTGCTTGGAAGAAAGATCTTTGAGTGTTTTGTGATTGCAAGAGAGGAAGAAGTATTTCAGATTTCAAGTGTTTTGCAAATGAGTCTAAGACCTCATTTTATAGTGTTGTGAAGATGACTCTCCAATTGCCCATGGAATAGCCTTGAATGACCATGTAATGACCTTGATTATGGAGTGTTAATTCAGCCAAATAATGGCTGAATTTATTTGGGATGTAATAGAGGTTTAATGCCTCAAAAACCAGCCTAAGAGTCATGTCTTTTCGTCTCCCGTCGCAGCCTCTGGACTACCGGTGTCGCGGCCCTGCAGGGAGGCGCTGCGACGCCACAACTTCAGAGAGTTGGCGCCGTGGCCCTGTAGTTGGGAAACCTACGTCATTTGGCCAATAACCGTCTATTACCTTACGTCTCAAACAATTCTTATACGTACCAATATCTCTTCCATTTAAGAAAATTATGATCATTGGCATTGTATGTACACGTGTGTGGAAACAACGTTTCCGACGTGTGGGGCCCCTAATGTTCGATTCGTTTAAATAAAATTAACTTTATCTCACGTTTAATAAATATTTCCAACAAAATTCAACCGAAGGTTAAATGAAGATAGAAATTCCAACAAAGATTAAATTGAAGAATAAAAAGATAAATTAAAATGGTAGCAATTTATATAGAAACTCATATAGAATATAAACCCAATAAAATGATAAAACAAAAAAATATTTATTGATAGTGGAACAGATTTATGCTTAGCTAGAAAAGATGTATTAGAATCACACAGATGAAAAAGATCTAGATCACATAGAGCAAGAGTATCAGGATTTTAATGAACAATCAAAAGAATTAGACATAGTAGCAGAAAATATGAGAATCTTATTAGAAAAAACGATATTTAGATTACCAATAATATATCAATTAGATAATATGAAACAACAAGTATTATTAGGAAATAACTTTTTAGATTACTTTAAGACACAAGTTATAGATAGCAACACATTTAGCCTACAAACACACTGTAATAAATGGATAACGCTAAAATGAGTACTACCAATACAAATGCTAAGACTACTATGTACCATAAAACAGATAGAAATAATAATCTAAAATTATTAAAAGAAAAATATTTTAATATATTAAAGATGAATTTTGGAGAAAATCCAATACAACTATGGGGAAAAAAAGATATATGCTGAAATAAAATAACCCTAATGATATAGTTAGGTCCAAACCTATTAGATATAGTCCAACAGATCAGAAATAATTTGAAACTCAGATAAAAGAATTACTAGAATTAAAAATGATACAAGAAAGTAAAAGTCCACATAGTAGCCCAGCCTTTTTAGTAAGGAAACACAGTGAACAAAAAGAGGAAAAATCAGAATGGTAATTGATTACAGAGAATTAAATAAAAAGACAATATTTGATGGCTATTTTTTACCATATAAAAGAAACCCTATTAATAGATTAGGAAAAAAAAATGATTTAGTAAATTTGATTGTAAAAGCGAATTTTGGCAGATAAAACTAACAAAAGAACTTAACAATATTTAGTGCCCCTCAATGACACTATGAATGGAATGTACTACCCTTTGGATTAAAAAATGCACCACAAATATTTCAAAGAAGAATGGACCAAGTGTTTAGAAGAGTAACATAATATTGTATAGTATATGTAGATGATATACTAATATATAGTGATAATTTAAATGATCATATAAAACATCTAGAAGAATTTATAAAAACGGTAAAACTACATGGAATATTATTATCTGAAAAGAAATCTGAAATATTTAAAAATAATATAGAATATCTAGGATACATTATTGATAATGAAGGATTACAATTACAAGAAACATTGTAATAAAGATAAAGAATTTTAAAGATAAACTGGAAAGTAAAAAAGCAGTACAACAATTCTTAGGAGTAATAAATTATACTGCAGATCATATAAAAGATTTACCAATATTAAGAAAACTATTGCAAGATTTGAAAGAAAATTGTAACCTTTGAAGGTAAAGAAGAACATACTAAAACAATAAATAAATAATGAAAAAAGTAAAAGCATTACCAAAACATAGAATATCAACGGAAAAATATCAACCAGAACTTTTTACTGATGCTAGTGATGTAGGATGGGGAACAGTCCTCATAGCATATGATAAAAATGATATAGATAAAGAAAATCCACTAATTTGTGGACATGGAGGCGGAACATGGAAGCTAAATGAAAATAATTATCATATTAATGAAAAAGAATTATTAGCAGTAAAATTCGGAATAAAGAGATTTCATTACCATTTACTACCAGTAAAATTTATTGTTAGAACTGATAACACACATGTAAAAGCTTTTATTACGAACAAGATAGATCATTTACCAGAATTAAATAAAAGAAGAAATAACAATCATTCTTTTGTTGTTATGATTTTATTGTTAAGAACATATCTGAAACTAAAAATGTTTTAGCTGATTTTATTAGCAGATATTACGATGTCGAGCAGTGTGATAACATTGAAGAATACATTACCAATGTTATAGAATCCATTATACAAACCAATGAAATCATAATGACCAAATTACAAGAGAATAACCATCTTACAAACCAACTCAAAGAAGCTCTACAAGATCTAAAAGCCTTGAAAACCCTACAACCAAGATCACCAATGACTACACCAGAAAAATCAAAAAATCCTACTCAAATCTTAGCACCATTTGTATCAAAACTTGCCAACATGCCATCTTCAATAACATCCTCTTCACAAATACCACCAACTATAACAATGAGCGACAAGATAAAATATCCAACAGAATACATCAGTGTTTATGAAAAGATTAATAAATTTTATGATTACAAAACTAACACTTATATTTTACGCAGTGCAAAGATAAGCAAGTATCCCAGATTCTTGTGCAGCGAACATGCCAACCTGGACATTGTATTAAAGTTATTCACTTATGATTTTATTTATAAACTAATAGTGGATGAGACTATGTACAACATTTCCAAGCTACCAAAGATTATAGTAGACTCTACAACAGTCATAATGAACTCATTCGACAAAGGAATATATGGAATACAGATGTTTGATGCATCAACGGATTTAACAGGAAAACCCATAGTGATATATCAAATATTCAAAACCGGAAAAAATAGTAATATTAGCGGAGACGATGGTCCTCTGAAAAAGACTATTGGTTGTACACTGGAACAGTTTCAAGGATACCTTAGTACAAAAAGAGTATTTGGATTAATGACATTGAAAACCAGGATAGAGGACATATTACGAGCCAGAAAGGTAGCTATTATTGGAAATCTAAATGAGGATAAGTGGAGGAAATTATTACCCTTTACTATGATAATGACATTCAGTCACAGGATACCACAGAATTAGAATTACTACATGATAAATTAATAAATTTAAAACAAAAACATTCAAAGAAAACGATTGACCATTACCATAAGGTAGCTGGACAAAAGAGTACAATAAATATCAATTTTACCACCAGTACTAGTAGGACTATAAAACGGAAGAAAGTTTTGATCATTTTGCATAAAAATGTAAGATTATTGTGGTAGGGAGCATGTAGTTTTACTACTTGCAACCCAGTTGATTACTATGGCAGGAAGCATACGTGTAACCTTATTTACTACTATGGCAGGGATCATGTAATCTTATTACTTACAGCCCAATATATTACTATGTACTACCAATTATCATGTACTACTAAAATTATTCAAAGGAAAAAGCAAGAAGAAACATTATCTCCGAAGAAGAAAGCAAAAGAGAAAAGCTTGAGAAAAGAAAAAGATGAAAGAAATGAAAAGCAAAAGCAAAAGCAAAATGACAAAAGTATTAATTGAAGAAACATTGAAGGCCATCTCTGGAGAAAAAATCACAAAGAAGACAAAAAGGGATAAGACAAAAATAGAAAAAGAACCTCTGGAAAGATTAGAGAAAGGAGTTATTGAAAAGAAAGGAAAAGATAAAAAAAAAATGGAGACAAGATTGAAAAAGATAGCTTTTTGAAAAAAAAAAAGCAACGAAAAGAAAAAAGGACATGTTTGAAACAAGAGGACAAATAGACAAACAAAACACTGCGTATTTTATGACAAAAAGTTACATTGTTTACTACGGTATGCTTTACGACTTTTTCATTATCAATTTGAAAGAATAGCCGAGATTATCTATATAAAGAGCCTCTTGTAAACGATTATTTAGTCGAAAATTTCTGAATACAAAACTTTGTTTAAAAAACTCTCTATGTCTAGCTAAACTTTCCCCTTAGTTTATAATTCAGATCAATTATAATATCATAATCTCAGAGAAAAATCACTTTGAAAGATTATAATTAGAATCATATTAGTCTTTATACCTACACTTTAGTAAGAATTTTAGAGGATAGTCTGTTGAGAACTCCCAGACAGCTAGGTCATTTATTCCGTGAATTCAATGAAGAAAAAGGGAGTTGACAGACAGGGTGAGGTTGAGATCTCCGGTGATCTGAAGTTCTACTAAGAGGTACGGTTTCTAGACTATATGTTTTTAATTATGATTTTGATAAGTGTTGAACTCTGCAATTATGATGTTTATATTGATTAAAGATTGTAGACTTATATTTAAAAAATGAAATTTCAGTTGACACTACCTACTTCTGTACTACATGATTATTTGATAAACTTAGATAATTATTATTTGATTAACTTAGATAAAAATTTATTAAATTACCATCTATATTGGTAGTACTCTTTTTAGCGTTATCCATTTATTACAGGGTTTTTGTAGGCTAAAGGTGTTGCTATCTATAACTTGTGTCTTAAAGTAATCTAAAAAGTTATTTCCTAATAATATTTGTTGTTTCATATTATCTAATTGATATATTATTGGTAATCTAAATATCGTTTTTTCTAATGCGATTCTCATATTTTCTCCTACTATGTCTAATTCTTTTGATTGTTCATTAAATTCTGATACTCTTGCTCTATGTGATCTAGATCTTTTTCATCTGTGTGATTCTAATACATCTTTTCTAGCTAAGACTGCTCCACTATCAATAAATATTTTTTTATTTTATCATTTTATTAGGTTTATATTCTATATGTGCTTCTATATAAATTGCTACCATTTTAATTTATCTTTTTATTCTTCAATTTAATCTTTGTTGGAATTTCTATCTTCATTTAACCTTCGGTTGAGTTTTACATCTTGTTCATATTCTCTTACTTCTTCTTCTAGTCCTAATTCTTTTATTTCATTTAGTAATTTTTGCCTATTTATTTCTGTTAATCTTTGTCTTATCTTATTAAGGTTTTTAGCAAGCTTTTTGTACCTATTATAATAGTATTTTCTTCCTGTTTCATTAGTAATTGTAATAATCTTATGACGAGTATATTCTTCATATTGTATCCAGTAATTTATTTCCTCTATTAATTTTTTTTTCTTCTTGTAAATTAATTTATTCTGAACTATCTTCGCTATCTGAGTGTTGATTAATAACGTTAATATTTTCTAATTCTGATTCACTTTCTTCATCGGTTTCACTTATATAAAAATCTTTGTGTTCATACCATTTATTATTATCTTCTTTTATTTCTTGTAAACTCATTATAAATTGTGGGTGATTATGGGAAGAAAGATGCCCTTGTGTGACCAATATTTATATGTATACCACATTTGCATTGGCATAACATTTAGGCATACGTACTAGGACCCCAGAGGTATTTACTGTTTTTGTTCCAGTTATTGTTATATCCCTATATGTTGTTATTTATGTCTGACATACTCAGTACATCAGTCGTACTGACGTTCCTTTTGCTGGAGGACGATGTCTTTCATGCCTGCAGGTTTACACAGGCAGGACGACGGTCCACGTGAATAGGTTGCAGATTTCAGCAGACTTTTGGGAGCACTCCTCTCTTTCCGGAGTGTCGGTGTAACTTTGATATGTTACATTTTTGCGTGTCTAAAAGGGTATGGCGGGGCCTTGTCCCGACCTGTTGATGTTGTACACTCTTTAGAAGTTTGTAGACAGGTGTCCTGTGTATAGTAGTCTTGTATGGCCTCGCCGGCCTTGACATGGGTATGTATGTATAAGGCAATTTTTTGGTTAAAAGCTTTCATAACTTTTTCGGCTTAGTGCGTGCTTATTTATGGTTAGGTGCTGGATGCGTGATTAGTGATACCCGACGGGTGAGATCCGGGTGCCCGTCGCGGCCCTCCGATTTGTGTCGTGACACGTCGGGTACCTCAAATTACACCATCACTGTATAATCACAATAAACACGGACTAAATCGAAAAAGATTATGAAAGCTCTTGATCAGAAAACCAACTTATACATATATACATGCACATAGGGGTGCACAAAGGGTCAAAACCGGACCGGACCGGACCGAACCGGACCGGACCGAGGACCGAACTTCGATTCTCTCCGAAGCCGGACCGAATTTCGGTCGGTCCGGTCAATTCGTCCGGTCTAATGGACCGATGGATGAATCCCTCCTCAGACGATCCCAAACTCCCCCCAGCCCCACCCAGCCCCAAATTTCCCCCACCACTTTCACCCCACGGCACCCAGCCGGACGTATTGACATATGAAATATAGGTTGTAAATTGATCAAACTTTATACGGCCATAACTGCGCTCGGACGTCTGCTTTACCTAAAAAAATTGATTTCGCGTATTTTTCGTCACGGTGGCCAAACCGCATAAGCGGTTTGATTCCTTGATTTCTCCAAAAGCGTTCATCTTGCCCCTCAATTTCTCTTTTCCCAAATCACGCTTTTTCCCATTTTCAAATCTAAATATCTCGCGATGTACAATATATTTCAACGTAAAAATGCGTGGCACCGCGGCCCGAGAATGTCAATTTCAGATTGGAAATTCAATTTAAAAACGGTCCTTAATCCGACCCAAATTATATATATATTATATATTAGGAATTTAGAAAATTAGGAATTATATATATTAGGAATTATATTATATATATATTAGGAATTTAGAAAATTAGGAATTATATATATTAGGAAGGAATTTAGAAAATTAGGAATTATATATATTATATATATTAGGAATTATATATATTAAATATATTATATATATTAGGAATTATATAAATTATATATATTATAAAAAAATTAAAAATTTAGTCCGAATGACCGACTCGACCGACCGACCGAAACCAAACAAGATTTTTAAAGATCAAGACCGACCGATAATCTCGGTCCGGTTGGTCCGGCCCAGCAGGTCTGGCCCGACCAAAATCAGGCACTTACATGCATACGCCAAGGCCGATAAGGCCCTACAAAATCATTATCCACAGAACACATGTCTACAAGCCTATAAAGAGTATACAATATCAAAATATCATACCGAGACTAGACTGCAACACTGAAACAGATAGAGTGCTCCAACATCAGCTGAACCAACAACCTATCAGTGTGAACCATCACTTTCTTTAACTGAACCTGCGGGCATGAAATGCAGCGTCCCTCGACAAAAGAGACGTCAGTACGACTGATGTATTGAGCATGTCAGGTATAAGAAATAACATAGCCAAGATATATCATAATATGAAACAAAAACACTGAACAACAATACATGCCTCTGAGGGCCCTAGTACATATGTCTAAATGTTATGCAATACCAAGTAGTATACTGATGGCCACATAGACGTCTTTCTTTTCATAACAGCCTTTGTGGGCACAATATACATAAATGTCATGCATAATACACATATGGTTTACTACCGTCACACAGGCATCTTACCCATAACCGCCTCTGTGGGCATCTGGTTATATTGGCCACACATGCATTCATATCATATCGTTTTGGCCACACAGGCATCCATTTAGGCCATATAGGCACGATATGTGGCCTCTTAGGGCTCTTTTGTGATAATTTGTATCAGCTGCAGGTGATGTGCGTATATAACGTCTTTCCCTCTTCTTCCTATATCCCCTACATATATATAATATACAATAGTGTGCGTAGCACCAGTGGTCCATTATCATATACAACAGGTGACATATTACAACAGGTGACATATTACCTTTGACGACACTGTGAATCTCATTATCATATTTTTCATATGCCTCTTTAAGGACTTAGAAACAATTTACATGCTTTTAGCATAAGAATCAATAACATGCTTATTCTTAACTTTTAGGAGTAGAATAGATTACGGAATAATATCACGGTTATATTTCATAACATGGAACATATCAAAAGGAAGAAATAATTTGTCTTAACATACCTTCGTTTCGCTAAATCGGAAGTAAAATATTATTGCTGTATTTCGTACGATTTTCTTACTCCACTTTACAACTGTACTTCATACGTTCTCTTCTTCTTTCCGTGTAGAAGTCAACAAAAAAAAAAACAGAAACCAAAATCGTTATCTTAACTTGTTTTTTTTTAAAGACAAAGGTGACTATTTGCCAAGAATAAGTGACGTTGGAAAGATAGAGAATAAGAGGATATATGTACATATAAATTAAGGGATTAAAAGCTTGCCACCTGAATGACTTAAGGCACTTAAGTCATTTTCTATCCCTCTTCTTACACGTAGTATTCCCTCCACCCCAATTAATCAATTACACATATAATTAATTTCGGATCCCAATTCACTTAAATCCTAATAACTTATAAAACCTATATATACTCAATGTCATAATTTGTAATATGACATTAGTCCATCACCTCTTTTGAGGATATACAACTATTATTATTAATCCTCATCGTCACACTTGTTGCATTTAAAATTATTTCGAAATCACATCCATTTGTATACAAATTTTCTTATTAGCATATGTAAATATAACAAAAAATTTCCAACACTCGAGTCTATTTCCTTCTCCCCTTAGAAACATTCTTTCTCGAATGTTGGGGTGATATATAACATATATCACTACATCAGACATCTCATGGTCTTCAAGCATTAATTACAATCTTAGGAATCAGAATTTACCTTGTGCTTCTTTTAAAACTTCGGTGTTGGCCTGAACTAGGTGTGAATATTTGCCCATTATTTCCCCTTCCGCTTTCCATGTCATCTCTTTCACGTTCCTATTTCTCCACGAAACTTTCACAGAAGCTACTTCCTTAGTCCTCAGCTTGCGGACTTGTCGATCTAGGATAGAAACATAAATCTATTCATATGACAGATTTTATGTAACCTGCACATCCTCAATCGGTATAATCCGAGAAGGATCTCCAACACATGCTCTCAACATGGAAAACCGGATGAACAAACTCCAACTCTGAAGGTAAGTCCAATTCGTCGAATTATGCGATATGACCCAATATACCTTGGACTAAGCTTTCCTTTATTTCCAAATCTCATTACTCCCTTCATAGGCGAAATCTTCAAGAATACTCAATCATCTACCTAGAATTCTATGTCTCGCCGTCGTACATACGAATATAACTTCTGACGACTCTGAGTCGTTAACAATCGTTCCTGGATAAGATTTACCTTCTCTATGGCCTGGTGTACTAGGTCAAGCCCAAATAACTCTAATTTGCCTACCTCGAACCATCCAATAGGAGATCTATATCTTTATCCGTACAAAGCCTCATATATAGCCATTTTAATACTGGCGTGATAGTTGTTATTATACGCGAACTCAATATGGGGTAAGTGATCATCCAAACTTCCCTTAAAGTCCAACACACAAGCTCGTAACACGCCTCGAAGGCCCAATCGCTCGATCGGCCTCGACTGCATGCGAGGATGGAAAGTCATACTTAAATTAACCTGGGTGCCTAACCCTTTCTGAAATGACTTTCAGAAGTTAGTTGTAAACTGAGCACATCGGTCAGATATAATAGAATTAGGCACACCATGAAGTCGAACAATCTCCTTAATATATAACTTCGCGTAGTCCTCAGTTGAGTAGGTAATTTTTTTACCGGCAAGAAATGAGCTGATTTGGTCAGTCTGTCAATGATTACCCAAATAGAATCAAACTTACGGAAAGAATGAGGTAATCCCGTAATGAAGTCCATATTAATCATTTCCCATTTTCACATCAGGATCTCAATGTTCTGAGTCAAGCCGCCAGGCTTTTGGTGCTCTATTTTTTACATGCTGACAATTAAGATACTAAACTATAAACTCTGCGATGTTCATCTTAATGTCGTTCCACCAATATATACCTTTTGAGATCATGATACATCTTAGTAGATCCATGGTGAATGGAATATTATGAACAATGAACCTCCGTTGTAATCTTGTCTCGTAATCCTGCTATATTTAGAATACACAAATGAACCTTCCATCTGAGGGTCTCTCTCTCATTATACTCGAAGGTTGCAGTTTTTTTTTTTAAATCTTTCCCAATATTCTCTAAAAATGGGATTTTCATCATGACGTTCCTTTTTTCCCGTATGAGGGACGACCCTACCGTATTCTGAGTCATAGGTCTATCACTATCTGAATCCTTTAAGCGGACTCTCGCTTAACTAAATCATGTGTCCCCTCATGTCAAATTCTCTTCTTAGTCCTCACATTAATCAAGTTGTTTGTGGGTGAATGATCCTATTGTCAACTTAGTTTTGTTTACTAACTGGTATGCTGGAAACTCTTATATTTGTAGTATCTTAATCGTGAACACTTTATGGACAATGTCATCGAATCTAAAGTGAGTGTATCATCGCAGTTATCTCTCATTCATGATCTGAAATGGGTTTTTCCCCCCATATCTTCTCACTACTCGTAATTATAAACAACTTCATTTCCTTTGACACTTGTTCACTCATTTTCTTACTTGCCGTAGTCTTCACAATTCTAAAATATTCTGGTATACATACGTAATCTCAAATATTTCTCCTGATTCCAACCCTTGTCGTTACTACCCCTTAATGGATGAACTGTTAACTTATCCCTTTATTCAATACGTATAAGACTCTGAAGAATTACATTACATGACGTTGACCTACTATCTCCAATTCGGGTCATTATACATATATTCAAATTCTTTCACTTGCCTTATGGATGACTCTTTCTGTCAATGGTGTTTTAGGAAAAGATTTCCTTGATCTCGGTAAGCTGTAACCCCATTACTTTACCTATCTCGTAGTACTTTTGGTCAGTTCAAAAATGCTCAGACATCTGCATTTGTGTGACATTTCATCAGTATTATAATGTTATTATCTCTTGACATATATCTTTAATGTCTACCTTGTATCCATAGGCGTCATTGGCCCATTTTCACATGTTTAGGTGCTAATCTTGAGCTTTACTCACTGTTACTTCTGTTTACATACTTTCTGAAAGGTATGACTGCATATGTCATGAAACCGATGCTTCATATGTTTAGATCCAATTCACGGTGTTACATGATCCAATGACTTATCAAGGTTTCTTGTCTTATCATTATTAGGTCTCTCATCGATCGAGTGCCCATTCGTCTTACCTTTACATTTCCATTTCAAGTTGCCTTGGGGTGTCTCTTATCTCGAAGTATTTCTTATACTATCTTCCTGAACATCAGAGGTTCATCACCTTTGGCGAAAGAGTTCGTACTTTCCCTCCTCTATCATTGGTCCTTACACTGTTTTGGGGTAATCATACCTTTGTGAAACCTGCATTACTCATAATTTCATTCACCTTTATCATTCTTGTCGTAATCCATCCCTCTACTCGTCATTGAACGAAAAAATAAATTCAATCTTGATACTTGATCATACCATTCCATTCCTACTTATTCATTATTTTCATACTTCTTACAACCATTCTTCAATTGTTCCATAGTTCTCGTCCTCAATTACCCCCAACAAACTATTGTTATCTAGAGGTATGTAGAATTGTAACATAGTACATAATGAAGTCGAAGACCTTACTATTCCAATACCTATAGCATACCTTAGCTTACTAACATTAATATATGTAATTCTTAATAATACGCAGTATCTCCCTTTACGCAAGGATGATGGCTTATCTCCCCTCCATAATCTTCCCTTCTAGCATTTTTCTTTGTTCCTTACTGACCACTTCTCCTTGTCTCACTATATTACTGCTTGTATGATTCCTTTCGAAGCTCTTTGTTCCCAACAAGTTAACATAGAATTCCACAAAATCTTGTGTAATCCCTGACATATCATTTAGAGTATCACCCTTTTAGTCCTTTATATTGGATATCCTATTCGCACTTCTCCTTCCTTTTATCAAGATGTGGAATACTTTTGTATTCATATCTCTACATATTAGCTATTGAATTTTTGCACTTCTGTTGAATTTTTTTTGTCCTTGCCTTATTCCAACTCTGATAGTCTTTAGCACATTGTACTTAATTTGTAATCAAACCCACATTCATAGGGTCCTGTTGCAGTTCCCTCTAGAATTCTAATCAACAAGAGTCACCATAAAACGTATAGATTTTCATAACCTACTAAATCTTCGAATAATGTTTTTTGTGTTTTTTTCATATGTACCCCTTATACTCATCTTATCCTTACCTTTGCACATCCACTTGGGACACTTCGGAATGTTGTGGCCATGGCTGCCACACTAAACCAACCCCCTATACCTTTGTGTCATACTAGAGCATGCGCTCGACTATACAAACTACAAGATGGTCATGGTAGTCTCACCTGACCTTTACAACTTTGATCATGAGACGTTGGCATCTTCAAATCCTTTAAAAATCGGCGATCCTTGGCTAATAAAATCCCTGACCCCTCAAGGGCCTATCTCTATCCGACGCTCTAGGCTGAAGTCGTTCTTTAGAGGAAACCAATTGATTCAATACCTGCACCGGTCTCCTTACATCCTATTCAGATGGAGCTGGTGGTAGGACTGGTGGTATATGATCTTCCCTTAACTCCTTTGGTGCTACTGGATTCGTCGATACTTTGGAAAACAACTTACTCATCTCCTCTGACTGATCTATCCCAATAGAAAGCATACCACTCGTAATTACACTTGATCCAACTTCAATCTCACTGCTAATCATAATCCCACTGGAAGGAAGAATTGCTATAACAACAAACACAATAAGGTCAACAAGGCAAATCCTTACAAACTCTTGTGTTCTGGTGTAGTACCTCCTTTATTTTACTCCTTCCCAAAACAAATATTTCGCTTCCCAGGCTTGCATTATCTCTTTCGTATATCCGTGAGACAACTTCTCATAATTTCGAATTTTTTTAACATACTACTGCCCTTTGTTAGCTATATTTCGACTGCTCACGCAAGCGTACGCATCGTTCACAAGTAATATAGTCTGTAAGACCGAATATCGTCCACAGAGACTGGTTTGTAAGTACCGTTCATCTATTTTATGTTATCTATTTGGCAATCAATATTTGAGTTGGGTTTTTGTTTAACTACTGAAATAATTGCAAGAATTAATTAAACTATTTAAGTTGTGATCATTTATGAAGGAATTAGGGTTTCCAAAATCCTCTACTATCCACTTTATTCAATCTTTAATGCAACTAGAATGATACTTCTTCTTCGTTAAGATAGCGGTTAACTAGACTGTCTTATATTCCGGTTAGGGCAATATAATCACTCAACCCCAGTGCAGAACCCTTCTATATTTCTATGATAAGATTTACCACATAGGAGGATTAAGAACAATAACCTATAATGCTACACAAGTATCGGGGTACTTTCGTCCGCGATTTTAACCTATGTCTATTCAATTACATCATATCTAAATCTCTCCTCTCGGTTTTTTATTCGAAATCATATAGATTATGATAATTAATGACCAGTTAATTATCAAACATTCAGATCAAATATTGAATAAATCTTAATCAAGCGAAGAAGAAATCAAACTACTGCATTAATTCATGAATAAAAGTTTCAAGCGATTCATAAGTAAAGCCATAATAGAGTGTTTAGATCCTAGCCATAGTCACGCTAAGAACTAACACAATATCCATACATAAATTGAATTAAAGACGAAAGAAAAAAATTACGTAGAACAAAGTCTCCAATTTTTGCTCTCAATCTGCCTTGTGTTGTGTTCTGTTGTAGAATGACCAATTCCCTTCATTAAACTAATCCCTAGGGCTTAAATATGTTGCAAATTCGTGCTCTATGGACCCTTTTGCCCTTGGACAATTCTAACTCGGATCTGACAATTCGCGTCTCAAGACGGCCTCGCAGACGGTGATCTTGCCGAAAGTCCCGCGACTTTTCAGTACAAATGGCACCACAGTTCTGTCTGAATGGCACCCCGGTGCCGAAAGTCCTGCGGGTCTCTGATCTTTTAGCACCCCGGTTCTATTTCTGGGCACCGCGGTGCTGCTTTGCCTTTTTCCGAGTCATCAATTTTCAACATTTTTCTGTCTCGGGACCTCCTTTTATGTCCATTTTGCGCTCCTTTTTGTCATTTTGCCTTTTTGAACCGCTGTGACTCAAAAGAAAGAAAAACAAATCTACTACTATACTAAACACAACAAAAACGAGTAAAATACAACTAAAAATGACTCAAAAGGCGTATACACAATACACCTAACACCTCCAAACTTAACATTTGTTCGCCCTCGAGCAAAGATCAAAACAAGGACAAAGACACAAACATAAAAGACTCAAAGACTCAAACCAAGCAGCTGCACAAAGACTTAGAAACATATGAACGTCAGTTGGGATAATATGCAGGAACAAATATAGCATGAATTCAGCAATCTAGAATTTCAAATCTGATATTTCTCAAATTCATTTCAATCACAAGTAATGGAAGCATGAACACCTAACCTATGCATGCCAATTTTATTCCATCTTTTCCAAAATGCTATAGACATGTTTACTTGCTATTCTCCACTAATCATAGACATACATATTAAAAATCATCAGAACTTTCAAGGGTTGTAATGTAGGCTTAGGCAGGGGTAGGTAAAAATAGGCATTTAGGCTCAATTTACGTACCATAAGCGTTTTTCTCATTCAACCATTTTGTCTTTCTTTTTGGTATTCTTTTTAGTTCATACCTATCATTCCCCTTTTCTCTTTTTGAGAGCATGAATCATTCATATAGGCACCCCAAACTTAAGTTTTTACGTTCTTTTTCATTGGGGTGCATCAATTTTTTACTCTCTTTTTGTATTTCTTTTTCACTCTTTTTTATCCCTTTATTCAATTACTGTTTATGGCACATGAGGGAATCATGAGGTGTCAAAGAAAAAAAACTTATTTTAGGCTCAACGGGGCTGACTAGTGATACAATTTAGTGCAAGGTAGACAATGAATGGTAAAAAGGTCTAGCAAAGAAATGTATGAATCATCTCCCTAAACATGTACATCCTAACTATTTCGCCTCAAATAGCAAGCAAGCAGACTTCACAGACATTTTTCAATTGACAACACATAGGCTAAGCATCAAATATTCCAAATAATCAGATTTTCATGAATTTTTGGCATATCTAACACACATATTTTAGCTTCTCATTCCACTACATTATCCCACTTAGTTAACTAGGTGTTTTCAAGTAACTACAGCATGCATGACTCATAAAAAAATTGACTCATATAAAACGCAAAAACAAACAAAGACTCAAAAATAGACACAAAAATAAAATAAATAAAATAAAACTCTCCCCCAAACTTAAAATACACATTATCCCTAATGTGTAAAAGACTCAAAAATTAAACGGGACGACTTACAGACATACAATGGCTCAAAATGGTGGTGGTGCCGGCGGATACTGCATTGTCCATTGGGTGAACATGGAACTCAAATTATCAACACGCTGGGATAGGTGTTGATGGTCTTGCATCATTTGCTCTTTATTCCACAACATCTTTTGTTGGTTCAAGAGCATTTTCTCCATCATTGGCATTGGAGGCTCGGGCGACGTAAGAGGGTGATGGCCGCTACCGCTTCATCAGTGCCTCGCTAAGGCTCCTCCTCATCCATGGTCACTCGCTGCCTTGGGCCCCTTCCTACTGCTGGTCCTGGATGTGGGTCAAGGAAGGAGTGCACTAAACTGTAGGTCACCGCAGACTGACTCTTCTCTAGGATATCGGTGGTGAATTTTGGGACTCCATGTCTATCACATAAGGCAGCAATGAGTGAACCATTTCCTAATCCGCCCGTAGTAGTTAGCCTACTAATCTCCCTTATGCTCTGCACTATTTCTCTTCCCACATCAATTTTCATGTCCATCATGATGCCATAAATGAGCTTGATTCTGTCTGAGGGCACATTTGTAAAATAAGTTGACAGAATCAAGCGTGCACTTATGAAATATAGCCATTATCTGGCTGTTTTGTAAAACTGGCACCGGGCAAGTCTCATGGATCCGCTATGCAAAATTAAACTCGTACTGGGTAGCACAATGTCTGCGCCACTACATCCCACATGATGTGGTTGACGTTTCTTGACCAACTTCTGAAGTGGTTTGGATTATATCCTTGGTCCTCCACGTCATAGGTTCTCAGTAGCGCATTCACAACTTCAGAACTCACAGGCACATATTTCCCTCTAACAAAGCACCGCCCATCCTCTTGCTCGGGGTAATTCGCATAGAACTTCCTCACAAGGCTAGAATTTTAAAGTGGGATCCGTTATGGATTGGTGAACCTTCTCCACCCATTTGCCTCAATCATAGCCCTAATAGGCTTGTAGTCATCATTATCATCAAATGGCATGGCCTGATAGTCCATGCCTCTTTCTGGTATCAATGCCCTAGTACTAATCTTATTGTATCGATCCTCCGCCTGTTTGTTGGTGAATCGAGTCACATCATACTGTTATACCCCATGGTTCAGGCCGTGCGTATGGGGCCGTGCGAAAGGAGTTAGGACTCGAAATCAGAAAATTTCGGTCAGGGGCACATGCGGCCGAGGCGGTCGCAGCGCCAAGACGGAATCTGGCCGCGCATTGGAACTGGCCGCGCGCGGAAGTTCCGAGAGTCCGCAGAAGTTGCGGCGCCGAGGCGGGAAATCTGGCGGAAAAACTTAGGAAAATCTGATCTTTTCTTTTAAAAAGGCCATGGGAGGGTGACAAGTGTCCCCCCCATCTGATTTTACATGCATTATATTGACCAAGTCTTGAATACTTGATCATCTTTCATCTCTCTCTTAGACAAAAGCTCTTCCTTCTCTCTTAAATATTTCAAGCTCCTCCTTCTCTCTAAAATTCCAAGAGATATTTTAGCCTTAGGAAAAATCTGGAAAAAAAAGGCAAGAAGAAACCTTGTGGCTAGCTTGTGAAGGTTGTTGTGGTGGTGTTCTTGGAAAGGAAGCTAGCAAGTTGTTGGAAAAATTTGGCTAAAGCTCTAAGGTAATGATTCTTCCTTTATAATTAGTTTTTAGTGTGGCATGTTAAGAAGAAAGAACTCGTGATAGTAAATAATGCTCTTAGAGTCATTGCATGCAAGAAATGTGGTTTGAGTATGAAGGATTTGGCTAAAGAGGTTATGTGAGCATGTTGTAGCCTAAAAATTACCTTAAACTTGTTAAGATTAATTGTTATAACTTATGGGGCAGAATTTTACACACCCAAGTTTAGGTGTGTAATCCCCTTTGTGTTGGTTTGGATGTTGGGCCTTAAATGTGGCGTTTGAGTGTTAAAAATCGGCCTTTGAAAAGGTGGCAAGTGAGTAGAAATAAAGGAAATGCTGCCCAATTTTCCATAGGAATTAGTAACCTTGAACTTGGAAATATTCTACTTTGAAACTAGAAGTTAATAAACGTATTATGGTCATTATAGGTTGACGTATTACGTGCGATAGTTGGAATTAACAAGTGGATTGACCGAAGAGGTATGTAGAGCTTTCCTATCTTTTGAGCATGAGTAGTTGTATCTATGTAGTACGGTATACGTACAAGATTTGATAATCTTTACTTGTTTTGAGGTATATGATACTTGTTTCGTTTTAAAGGTATAAGTCCCTTGGACATAGGGAAATGTGTTTGAGAAACGTAAAATGTTAATATAACGGCTTTATGGAAAGTTGGTTATATTAGTTTGGGAAAAAGGTAAATAAAGAAGGGTTTACTTTACATAAAATAAGCAAGGGGAAAATGATTTGAATTTGTGGAAGGTAAATTGTTTTAGGGCATTAATGGCCTAAGGTTTTAAAGGAAATGAAGTCACTTGATTTAGAAGCTTGGGATATTTTCTAAATGGAAAATTGTGACTTGTTTTGAAAGTGGTTGTGACATGATACTATGGATATTAGTATCTTGGAAGTTTTATATAAAAAGGAGTCATTTCGAAAAAGGTTTACGGTATGTGATACTTGGGTTAAATTCCCGGTTTTCTCTTAAAAAGACATGTAGTGCCTTAATGAGCTAAAATGAGAGGATTTATATTAATAATGTTCATAAAAAGTTAGAAGATTTCTTATCTTGTTTATGTTATGATAAGCCGGTAGCGCTTATGTTATGTATACTAGCCGGTTGTGCTGATTTATGTATTATTATTGTTATCACTGAGTATTCTGATAAGCCGGTAGCGCTTATGTTATGTATACTAGTCGGTTGTGCTGATTTATGTATTATCATTGTTATTACTGCGTATTCCATGGATTTTCTACCCATGATGCGAGTGCGGCGCTTGTACTCATGCGGGCCCATTGGGTCCATGCGGGTGAAATAGTCTCATGCGGGTGAAATAGTCCCATGCGGGTCCACATGATCCATGCGGGTGAAATAGTCTCATGCGAGGCGGATGGCCTTATGCGGATCCACAGGATCCATGCGGGTGAAACAGTCCCAGGAGTAGGATTGCTTAATGATACTACGGGCGAGAGATCCTGTTTTGATCATGAGCCTCCTATTTTTATGCAGTATTATACTTATACTTGTTACTCTCATTGTTAGTAAGGCACAGTGCAACCTAATTTGATTTTGATCTATAACTTCCATGTATTTTGGACTTATGATATTACTATAGTATTTTCCAGTTTTACATACTTGGTACGTTGTGTCTTGACCCTTCCTGGATTGCGTTAAATCTGCAGTAAGGAAAGCAGTGGTAGATCCTCATTCCTAGGATCTTTTACTCGAGTCGAGCTCCATTTCTTGGAGGCTCGACTTTTGGTATGGTTCTCCCGTGTTGTTGATGTTTTGTACATTCAGGGCATGACGGGGCCTGTCGTCATAGTGTTACTCCTTCTTAGAGGCCTGTAGTCTTGTCATAACTTGGTTTGTTTAAGGATGTAACTGTTCGGTTTTATGTACTTTTGGGGTAGCCATTTTGGGCTAGACTATTTTATATCATTATAGTTGTTTATTGTGAGTTTATATTTCGCTGGTTTTCTCTGATGTTGTGTCACAAGGGTGCCCGGGTTAAGGCACCGGTCACGGATCCGGGGTCAGGTCGTGACAAAAGTGGTATCAGAGCAGTTAATCATCGGAAAGGGTCTACAAGTCGTATCTAGTAGAGTCTTGATTATCGGTGTGTTGTGCACCACATCTATAATCAGGAGGCTGCAGGATATTTAGGATTGGTTTCCATTCTTTCACTCTAAGATCGTGCAATAGAGCTGTGTTATAGGTTGAATTTCCTCTGACGTATTTTTCCTGTATCAGTTATGCCTCCACGCAAGGCAACCGCGGCCCAGAAGGGCAAGAGGGAACTACTAGTAGGGCAGGAGTTACGAGCACAGCCCGATCCTTACGGATGAGGTGTTTGGACGGCGAGTTCTCTAACGCCGCCAACCCCAAAGCGGCGGCGGCCATCGAGACGCGGTACGAGCCTCGATCCGGAGCTGAGCGCAGGAGATGGCGATTCTGCGGCGAGATCGTGGCGAACATGAGATAAGTGAGACAGCGATTCCATTTGTACCGTAGTTCAAAGAGATCGCTAGCTTGAGGACTTTTTGAGTTGCAGCCCACCAGAGTTTTATGGGTCGAGGCCTGAGGATGATCCTCAGGAGTTTATCCGACAGTTACAGCGGATCATGAGGGTGATCGGGGCTTCGGAGACCGAGTCGGTGGTACTAGGTTCGCATCGGCTGCGGGACACTGCAGTTGACTGGTATGATTCATGGGAATTGTCCCGGGGGGAGCATGCGCTTCCAGCTGTTTGGGACGAGTTCTCAGAGGCGTTACTTGGCCATTTCTTGCCTCCGCAGATGAGGAGGGCTCGGGCCGATAGATTTTTGACACTGAGACAGAGTGGGCGGACGGTCCGGGAGTACAACGTGGAGTTTGACTCATTGGCTCGGTATGTGCCCGCTTTGGTAGCAGACATGGAGGACAGGGTGCACCGCTATGTCACAGGACTCGATGATCACTTGGCCGAGAGTTGCACGGGAGTGGCTCTTCAGCCGGGCATGGACATTGCCGCGTGCGAGCATATGCGCAGGTGTGAGAACGCGGGCGGATCGACAGGTATCAGCAGAAGAGGGCCAGGACAGCAGGGTCCTCTGGTAGTTTTAGGGGTAGACAACCCCAGCAGCAGACCAGATTTGCACCACAGCCGGTCCAGAGCGCTCCTCCACCATCTTCGGGACGTACAGAGTATTCAGGAGCAGGACAGGGTTCCAGGGCTTCGGGTTCCCAGAGGGACCAGAGTTCCGGTCAGATAAGGCCACCTATACCTCGGTGTGGTCGATGTGGCGATTGCCATTATGGGGGTTGCCGTGTTACTCCAGGAGCTTGTTATTCTTGCGGCGGCGAGGCGTTTGAGGAGAGATTGTCCGACCAGAGGCGGCGGGAATATGATGGCTCAGCCGACAGGGTCTGTGGCTGGATCTTCGTCTTCGGTGGCAATGCGCCCCGGAGGGCAGGGTGTTCACGGGCCAGCAGGCCGCGGCAGGGGTCGTGGCAGGGGTTCTAGTTCCAGCGGTCCTCAGAACCGCATCTATGCTATGTCCAGTCGTCAGGACCAGGAGGCGTCACCCGATGTCGTCACAGGTACATTATTGGTTTCTTGTTGTGATGTATATGCTTTGATAGATCCAGGTTCTACCTTGTCCTATATATCTCCTCATATTGCTGGTAGAATAGGGATAGAGCCCGAGTCCATAGAATCTTTTGAGGTGGCTACGCCGGTAGGTGCTTCGGTGGTAGTGGCGGGTATATAAGGCTTGCCCAGTGACTATAGATAGTCGTCAGACTCTAGCTGACTTGATAGAGTTGGATATGACAGACTTTGATGTGATTATGGGTATGGATTGGCTAGCGTCTTGCTATGCCAATGTGGACTGTAGAGAGAGACTAGTACGGTTCCGATTTTCGGTGGCCGGTGATCAGTGGAAATGGAATCTTGCATCGCCGGGGTAGGTTTATTTTTACCTCAAGGCTAGGAAGATGGTGCGGAAAGGGTATATTTACCATTTGGTTGGTGTTTGATCGAGGTGAGATCTGGACCTTGATCGGTTCGATTGTTAGCGAGTTTCCAGACGTATTCCCAGATGAGCTTCCGGGTATCCCTCCTGAGAGGGAGATTGAGTTTTGCATTGATTTGGCGCCTGACACTCGACCGATATCTATTCCGCCATACAGAATGGCACCTGCCGAGTTAAAAGAGTTGAAGGACCAGCTGAAAGATTTGCTGGAGAAAGGCTTTATCAGGCCTAGTGTTTCTCCCAGGAGCGCCGATGTTGTTTGTAAAGAAGAAGGATGGAACGCTGCGTATGTGTGTTGATTACAGGCAGCTGAATAAGGTAACTATCAAGAACAGATATCCCCTCCCCAGGATTGATGATTTGTTTGACCAGTTGCAGGGTGCGAGATGTTTTTCCAAGATAGACATGCGTTCTGGTTATCATCAGGTGCGAGTTAAAGAGGCAGATATCCCGAAGACTGCATTCAGGACCCGGTATGGGAACTATGAGTTTAGGGTGATGTCTTTCGGATTGACCAACGCTCCAGCGGTATTCATGGATTTGATGAATAGGGTGTTCATGCCATTCTTGGATATGTTCGTTATAGTATTCATTGATGATATCCTGGTTTATTCGCGCACAGAGCAGGAACATGCGGATCATTTGAGGATGGTATTGGGAGTCCTCCGAGACCGGCGGTTGTATGCCAAGTTCTCGAAATGCGAGTTTTGGTTGGCTTCAGTGGCTTTCTTAGGGCATGTTATCGGGGCCGATGGTATTCGGGTTGATACATCAAAGATTGAGGCAGTCAAGACTTGGCCTAGACCAGCTACTCGAGAGTGCAACTTTTGGGCCTTGCAGGTTATTATCAGAGGTTTGTGGAGAAGTTTGTTTCCATGTCAGCGCCTTTGACTAGGCTGACTCAGAAGGCAGTTATATTTCAGTGGACGGATGCTTGTGAGGAGAGTTTCCAGTTACTAAAGGAGAAATTGACGCCCAATTCTTACGCTTCACGAGGTTTGGGCGGTTATGTGGTTTTATTGTGATCGTCAGTGTCGGGCTTGAGTGCGTCTTTGATGCACGGCAGCGAGTTATAGCTACGATCTCGACAACTTAGGAAGCATGAGAAGAACTATCTCACACATGACTTAGAGTTGGCGTGATGATTCATGCCTTAAAGATGCGGAGACATTATTTGTATGGGGTTCATGTGGATATTTACACGCACCACAAGAGCCTCAAAGATATCTTCACCAGAGGAGTGAACTTGCGGCGAGAGGCGGTGGTTGGAGCCGCTAAGGATTATGATGTTGATATTCTATACCACCCGGGGAAGGCTAATGTATTTGCAGACGCCCTTAGTAGCGGATCGATGGGTAGTCTATCCGATGTACGGTAGGGAAAAAGGATACGGTCCGAGAGATTCGTCTAGCGAGCCTTGGGGTTCGTTTGTTTGATTCGATAGTGATGGAGTTCGGGTTCGAGAGGTTGCGAGTCTTCCATCGTCGAGGTGAAGAGGCGGCGATATGAGGATCCGATTAGTGCGGTATCGAGACGCCGCTCTTGCAGAAGAGTCTATTTGAGGTAGCGCTGATGGGGTGCTAAGGTTTGAGGCGATTGTGTGTTCCCGATGTGACAGGACTTCGTCAGCAGATTTTGGGGGAGGCACACAGTGCTCGTTATTCTATTCACCCGGGGTCGACTAAGATGTACCATGACCTCAGGTGTGTGTATTGGTGGGATGGCCTGAAGAGGGACGTGGCAGGTTTTGTTGCCTGATGTCCTAATTGTCGCCAGTCAAGGTTGAGCACCAAAAGGCCGGTGGGCTATTGCAGGCTATTGATATTTCGACTTGGAAGTTGGAGGTGATAAATATGGATTTTATTACAGGGCAACTACCACTCAGAGAAAGCATGATTCCATTTGGGTGATTGTCGACAGGCTGACGAAATCAGCCCATTTTCTTCCGGTTAGAACAACGTTCTCAGCTGAGGACTATGCCAGATTATATATTAGAGAGATTGTGAGACTGCACGGAGTCCCGGTGTCGATTATATCAGATAGAGAGCCGGTTCTCGGCTAACTTTTGGAGGTCTTTTGAAGGATTAGGGACACAGGTGAGTCTCAAGATCGCATTTCACCTCGATCGACGGACAGGCGAGCGCACTATCCAGACACTTGAGGATATGCTGCGGGCTTGTGTTATTGATTTCAGGGGTAGCTGGGAGGATCATTTACCTCTTGTGGAGTTTGCTTATAACAACAGCTACCATTCTAGTATTCAGATGGCGCCTTATGAGGCCTTATACGGGAGGAAGTGCAGGTCACCTATAGGCTGGTTCGAGGTAGGAGAAGTTCCGTTAGTCGGGCCAGACTTGGTTCAGCAGGCAGTGGATAAGGTGAAGCTTATCCAGGAGCGGTTATTGGCAGCCCAGAGTCGGCAGAAGTCGTATGCAGATCAGCGGCGTCGACACTTGGAGTTTGAGGTACATGATCGGGTTTTCCTGAAGGTGTCACCCATGAAGGGCGTGATGAGATTTGGGAAGAAGGGAAAACTTAGCCCAAGGTACATTGGGCCTTACGGATTGTCGGAGGGTAGGCAAGGTTGCACATGAGTTGGATCTGCCGTCCGATCTAGAGGCAAGACATCCGGTGTTTCATGTGTCTATGTTGCGGAAATGTATTGGAGACCCATCTAGAGTACATCCGATTCACGAGGTTCAGTGTGAGGAGTTATCGTATGAGGAGAGTCCCATAGCGATACTCGACCGTCAGGTTAGGCGATTACGGACAAAGGATGTGGCTTCCGTCAAGGTCTTATGGCGGAACAAGAACAGAGAGGAGATGACGTGGGAAGCAGAGGATGACATGATGAAGAAATATCCTCACTTATTCCCTATACCTCCAGGTAACCCATGTTCCTAAATTGTTGATCTTTAAATTTAGTAATTATGCTTGAGTTTTGTTGTGGCCGTGTGGAGCGTCTTTATTTGAGTCTATGTCGATATTATGATTTGAGTAAGCCTAGAAGGAACATTCGGGACGAATGTTTCTAAGGGGGGGAGAATGTTATACCTCATGGTTCAGGCCGTGCGTATGGGGCCGTGCGAAAGGAGTTAGGACTCGAAATCAGAAAATTTCGGTCGGGGCCTCAGCCATGCGCACGGGCGTGGCATGCGCCGAGGCGGGAATTCAGGTCGCGCCGGAATCGTGGTCGCGCGCGGAAGTTAGAGTCCGCAGTTGCAGCCCAGCGCCGATCGCAGGTCGCGCCGAGGCGGGAAATCTGGCGGAAAAACTTAGGAAAATCTGATCTTTTCTTTTAAAAAGGCCATGGGAGGGTGACAAGTGTCCCCCCCATCTGATTTTGCATGCATTATATTGACCAAGTCTTGAAGACTTGGTCATCTTTCATCTCTCTCTTAGACAAAAGCTCTTCCTTCTCTCTTAAAAATTTCAAGCTCCTCCTTCTCTCTAAAATTCCAAGAGATATTCTAGCCTTAGGAAAAATCTGAAAAGAAAAGGCAAGAAGGAAGCTTGTGGCTAGCTTGTGAAGGTTGTTGTGGTGGTGTTCTTGGAAAGGAAGCTAGCAAGTTGTTGGAAAAATTTGGCTAAAGCTCTAAGGTAATGATTCTTCCTTTATAATTAGTTTTTAGTGTTGCATGTTAAGAAGAAAGAACTTGTGATAGTAAATAATGCTCTTAGAGTCATTGCATGCAAGAAATGTGGTTTGGGTATGAAGGATTTGGCTAAAGAGGTTATGTGAGCATGTTGTAGCCTAAAAATTACCTTAAACTTGTTAAGATTAATTGTTATAACTTATGGGGCAAAATTTTAGACACCCAAGTTTAGGTGTGTAATCCCCTTTGTGTTGGTTTGGGTGTTGGGCCTTAAATGTGGCGTTTGAGTGTTAAAAATCGGTCTTTGAAAAGGTGGCAAGTGAGTAGAAATAAAGGAAATGCTGCCCAATTTTCCATAGGAATTAGTAACCTTGAACTTGGAAATATTCTACTTTGAAACTAGAAGTTAATAAACGTATTATGGTCATTATAGGTTGACGACACGTGCGATAGTTGGAATTAACAAGTGGATTGACCGAAGAGGTATGTAGAGCTTTCCTATCTTTTGAGCATGAGTAGTTGTATCTATGTAGTACGGTATACGTACAAGATTTGATAATCTTCACTTGTTTTGAGGTATATGATACTTGTTTCGTTTTAAAGGTATAAGTCCCTTGGACATAGGGAAATGTGTTTGACAAACGTAAAATGTTAATATAACGGCTTTATGGGAAGTTGGTTATATTAGTTTGGGAAAAAGGTAAATAAAGAAGGGTTTACTTTACATAAAATAAGCAAGGGGAAAATGATTTGAATTTGTGGAAGGTAAATTGTTTTAGGGCATTAATGGCCTAAGTTTTTAAAGGAAATGAAGTCACTTGATTTAGAAGCTTGGGATATTTTCTAAATGGAAAATTGTGACTTGTTTTGAAAGTGGTTGTGACATGATACTATGGATATTAGTATCTTGGAAGTTTTATATAAAAAGGAGTCATTTCGAAAAAGGTTTACAGTATGTGATACTTGGGTTAAATTCCCGGTTTTCTCTTAAAAAGACATGTAGTGCCTTAATGAGCTAAAATGAGAGGATTTATATTAATAATGTTCATAAGAAGTTAGAAGATTTCTTATCTTGTTTATGTTATGATAAGCCGGTAGCGCTTATGTTATGTATACTAGCCGGTTGTGCTGATTTATGTATTATTATTGTTATCACTGAGTATTCTGATAAGCCGGTAGCGCTTATGTTATGTACACTAGTCGGTTGTGCTGATTTATGTATTATCATTGTTATTACTGCGTATTCCATGGATTTGCTACCCATGATGCGAGTGCGGCGCTTGTACTCATGCGGGCCCATTGGGTCCATGCGGGTGAAATAGTCTCATGCGGGTGAAATAGTCCCATGCGGGTCCACAGGATCCATGCGGGTGAAATAGTCCCATGCGGGTGAAATAGTCCCATGCGAGGCGGATGGCCTTATGCGGATCCACAGGATCCATGCGGGTGAAACAGTCCCAGGAGTAGGATTGCTTAATGATACTACGGGCGAGAGATCCTGTTTTGATCATGAGCCTCCTATTTTTATGCAGTATTATACTTATACTTGTTACTCTTATTGTTAGTAAGGCACAGTGCAACCAAATTTGATTTTGATCTATAACTTCCGTGTATTTTGGACTTATGATATTACTACAGTATTTTCCAGTTTTACATACTTGGTACGTTGTGTCTTGGCCCCCATATACGCAGTGCGTTAAAGGTGGTAGATCCTCATTCCTAGGATCTTTTACTCAGGGGTCAGGAGCTCCATTTCTTCGGAGGCTCGACTTTTGGTATGGTTCTCCCTGGTGTTGTTGATGTTTTGTACATTCAGGGGCATGACGGGGCCCTGTCCCGTCATAGTGTTACTCCTTCTTAGAGGCCTGTAGTCTTATCATAACTTGATTTGTTTAAGGATGTAACTGTTCGGTTTTATGTACTTTTGGGGTAGCCATTTTGGGCTAAACTATTTTATATCATTATAGTTGTTTATTGTGAGTTTATATTCCGCTGGTTTTCTCTGATGTTGTGTCACAAGGGTGCCCGGGTTAAGGCACCGGTCACGGATCCGGGGTCGGGTCGTGACACATACTATGGGGATGATGAAGATAAAGAAGCGCTTGAAGTTCGTTTCTTAGAGGCCATAGTGAAGGTTGTTGGAAAAATTTCAGCAGCGTTTCCTTTGTTTCCTCGAGGTTTCCCAACAACTAACACTTCACCCAATCAACAATAATCAACCAAAATACGGTCCACAACAGTAATACACAACAGCTACACCAAAATAAGCCTCTATCCACACTACTACATAGCACAACTACACAACACAACCCACAATCACCCAACACCCTACCAACAAAGCCCGTACGCCCCCAAACTTACAAGTTACTTTTCCTACTAGCCTTGAAATTGCGAGAACAATGATGAAGATTACCTTTTTGAAGATTTGTTCTTCACCAATTTCTTGACCCAATTGAAAGGAATGATGGTAGTGCAAGATGTGAGGGTTTGTGTAGGGATTTTTGGAAGATTTTGGGGAAGTTTGTTGGAGATTTTTATGGGTAGAGAAAGGGATTTTCGGATTTTTTTAGAGAGGAAGGATTTGTGTGGGAAAGGATTTGGGGGATTAAGGCTTTTAATTTATAAATCCCATTCCGGCACCGCGGTACTGCCTGTCGACACCACGGTGCCAAAAGTAATGTGGCCCCTCTGCTTCTCCGACACCGCGGTCCTGCACAATGGCACCGCGGTGCATAAACTCCTGCGACCTCTCTGATCATTAGGCACCGCGGTTCTGCACAATGGAACCGCGGTGCTCCCCCGATTCTGTATTTTCCATCCACTTCTTCGTGCTTAGTCTCCGCTTTTTCCACCTGTCATCACAACACCACAAAAATACAAAAAGTGAGACTGTTCTAATTAAAACTAAATTGCGTAATTTAAAAAATTGGGTTGCCTCTCAAGTAGTGTTGTCTTTAACGTCTTGTAGCCGGACGCAGATTACTCATTAAATCATTTGGGGTATTTTAACCCTACAACCTATCCACTTCATAATCATCCTCCTCTTTCTCATTCTATTTTTCTTTTTCACAAGAGGGGGTTCAGTAAGACTTACCTGCTCGACGGCTTTCATCTCATCAATTTTCGTTTTAGATTTTAAACTAGCATGTGGTTTCATAGATGTCGAAATGATCTCGCTACCTTTGGCCTGTGCTGGCTGAATTTCTATGTCAGACGTGCTTACTGCGAAACACTTGTTGATGGCCTGAGATTCGATGGTGGATTTAAACACCTTGAAGACCATATCTTCCTCCTGGACCCTCAATCGCAGTTCTCCCTTCTCTACATCAATTAAAGCTCTCCCCGTTGCAAGGAAGGGTCTCCCTAAAATGATGGGTATCTCATCATCTTCCTCCATGTCCAGAATGAGAAAGTCTGCTGGGATGAAGAACTTCCCCACCTTGACAAGCACATCTTCTATTATGCCTCTGGGGTGCACTATGGTTCGGTCAGCCAACTGCAAATTGACTGTGGTTGACTTGCATTCTCCCAAACCCAACCTCTTGAATACAGACAGAGGCATGAGATTGATACTAGCCCCTAAGTCACACAGGGCCCTGTTGCATGTTACCTTGACAATAGTGCAGGGCAAGGTGAAGCTTTCTGGATCCTTCAGCTTAGGAGGCAGTTTCTTTTGCAGGATGGCACTGCACTCCTCTGTCAATGATACTGTCTCATAATCCGCTAGCTTCCTCTTTTTTCCAAGTATCTCCTTCATAAATTTGAAGTATGTGGGCATCTGTTCTAGCGCCTCAATGAAGGGGATATTTATGTGTAACTTCTTAAACACCTCCAAGAATTTGGAGAACCGCTTGTCAATTACCTTCTTTTGTAACCTCATAGGGTAGGAGATTCTATCAACGTATTCTCTCAAAGGTGCTGATGGAGCTTTCTCAACTGTAGGGCGGTCCTCAGTGACCCCCTCCTTCTCTATCTCAACTGTTTTCTCAACCTCTTTCTCACGAACCACTGCGGGTTGGGGAGCAACCTGCTCCAACTGCTTTCCACTCCTCAACAATACTGTCTGACATTTCTCTCTAGGATTTACCTTTATATTACTGGGAAGAGTGCCATGCGGTCTGTTGGTTGCCATGTTTGCTAGTTGTCCAACCTGCGTTTGCAGGTTCCTGAGAGTGGACCTGGTTTCAGATATTAACTGATTCTGCGAAATGGTGAGTTGAAGCAATGCAGCTTTCAGTTCATCAGGCTTCTCCTGTTGTGTAGGTGGTCTATACTATTGGGATGAGGTAGCCTGATTTTGTGCCTGCTGGTTCTGGTAACTACCTTGATATGTTTGCTGCTGGGGTTGGTCGTTCCTCCATGAAAAGTTAGGGTGATTTCTCCACCCTGGATTGTACGTGTTGGAATTATAAGGCCTCTGAAAGTTCCCAACTGCTTGTACATGCTCCATTGGCACATTGTTGGGGTCAACTGCTGTGCATCTGTCAAAAGGGTGCGGCCCACCACAAATCTCATAATTTACCGGCATCTGGACTACATTCACAGACATAGTATTCTGCTGTAGTTTCTTCGTCAGAAGAGCCACCTGTGCATTCAAGGCAGTGATGGCATTTATTTCATGTATGCCATAGTCATCTTGTTATTTACTGACCTGTCATCCGCCTCTTGATGATTGTTGGCAGCCATATCTTCCAGTAACTCATGTGCCTCATTGGCACTCTTTCTCATGAAAGAACCCCCTGCTGCTGCATCAATGATGGTACGCGTAGTATCGCTCAACCCATTATAAAATATGTGGACCAACATCCACTTCTCTATGCCATGATGTGGGCACTTCCTCTGCAGATCCTTAAATCGCTCCCATGCATCATAGAGCGACTCACCATCCACCTGATAAAAGTTGTTCAGCTCTCCCCTTAACTTTGCTGCTTTAGAAGGAGGGAAGAACTTTGCTAGAAACTTTTGTACTAGGTCCTGCTAGGTAGTGACAGAGTTGGCAGGCAGTGAGCTCAACCAGTTTTTGGCTCTATCCCTCAGTGAGAACGGGAAGAGCCTCAGTCTAATGTCATCGTCAGTAACGCCATTATCTTTGAAAGTGACACACAGCTCCAGAAAGTTTTCAATGTGCATGTGGGGATCCTCAGATGACAGTCCCCCAAATTGTACTGTGTTCTGGACCATGCTCAGGATGGCTGGCTTGATCTCAAAGTTGTTGGCCCCTATAGCTGGGAGCCTGATGCAAGTCTGTGCACCTGAGACTGTGGGCAAAACATAATCCCCCAGACTCCTTTCTACAGGTGGCGGGATTTGTCCCATGGCAGCTGGTACCTCGTTATTTCCGGGCAAATCTTCGGGTATTTCATGGGTGTGTTGATCATCACCCAGCCCTCCGTTTAACTCGTTGTTCATCTGGTTGTTCATTGCTAATAAGTCTGCAATTCTATTTTCACACCTGTTCTGTTTGCAGGTTTTCTCAATTTCAGAATTGAAGGGAACAAGAGTATATGCTCCTCTCCTTCTTCGCATATACTAGATTCCTGAAACAGATCAAAATCAACAAACAAATCAAGGCACACGGTTCTCACAGTAAAAAATAAAGCAAAAGTAGAAATAAAAACAGATGATTCGATGTTAGATGTACGCCAGTCCCCGGCAACGGCGTCAAAAACTTGTTAGCGATATTTCGACTGCTCACGCAAGCGTACGCATCGTTCACAAGTAATATAGCCTATAAGACCGAATATCCTCCACAGAGACTGGTTTCTAAGTACCGTTCATCTATTTTATGTTATCTATTTGGCAATCGATATTTGAGTTGGATTTTTGTTTAACTACTTAAATAATTACAAGAATTAATTAAACTATTTAAGTTGTGATCAGTTATGAAGGAATTAGGGCTTTCAAATTCCCCGACTATCCACTTTATTCAATCTTTAATGCAACTAGAATGATTCTTTTTCTTCGTTTAGATAGTGGTTAACTAGACTGTCTTATAGTCCGGTTATGGCAATATAATCACTCAACCCCTGTGCAAAACCCTTCTATATTTCTATGATAGGATTTACCACATAGGAGGATTAAGAACAATAACCTATAATGCTACACAAGTATCGGGGTACTTTCGTCTGCGATTTTAACCTATGTCTACTCAATTACAGCATATCTAAATCTCTCCTCTCGGTTTTTTATTCGAAATCATATAGATTATGATAATTAATGGACAGTTAACTATCAAACATTCATACCAAATATTGAATAATTCTTAATCAAGCGAAGAAGAAATCAAACTACTGCATTAATTCATGAATAAAAGCTTCAAGCGATTCATAAGGAAAGCCCTAATAGAGTGTTTATCTCCTAGCCATAGTCACGCTAAGAACTAACACAATATCCATACATAAACTGAATTAAAGACGAAAGAAAAAAAAATTACGTAGAACAAAGTCTCCAATTTTCGCTCTCAATCCGCCTTGTGTTGTGTTCTGTTGTAGAATCACCAACTCCCTTCATTAAACTAATCCCTAAGGCTTAAATATGTTGTAAATTCGTGCTCTATGGACCCTTCTTCCCTTGGGCAATTATAACTCGGATCTGACAATTCGCGTCTCGGCACCGCGGTGCTGAAAGTCCTGCAGCTCTCAGTATAAATGACACCGCGGTTCTGTCTGAATGTCACTCCGGCGCTGAAAGTCCTGCAGGTCTCTGATCTTTTAGCACTCCGGTTCTGCTTCTGGGCACCGCGGTGCTGCTTTGCCTTTTTCCAAGTCATCAATGTTTTTCTGCCTCGGGACCTCCTTTTATGCCCAGTTTGCGCTCCTTTTTGTAATTTTGCCTCTTTGAATCGTTGTGACTCAAAAGAAGGAAAAACAAACCTACTATTATACTAAACACAACAAAAACGAGTAAAATACCAACTAAAAATGACTCAAAAGGCGTATACACAATACGCCTAACACCCTTCTGGTGTATCAACCGTTTTGATAGAAATCATTCATTTACTGGCTACGAGTATACATTAACCGAAGTATTTTTTGAAATTGACATTACCGAAATTGTATAAGGAACGAGTTAAACTCGAATTCTTAAAACTCAGCTCTACTGCACGATTTACGAGATGAAAGAATAGAAACAATCCTATATGCCAGGCAACCTCCTGCGTATAAGTATGGTGCACAACACCCATACACAAGACTCTACTAGACACGACTTGTAGACTCCCTAGGACAAATATGCTCTAATACCAAATTTGTCACGACCCAAACCGGAGGGCCGCGATGGGCGCCCGGATCTCACCGCCGAGTACCCCAAATTACACCATCACCGTATAATCACAATAAGCACGGACTAAGCCAAAAAATATTATGAAAGCTCTTGACGAGAAAACCGACTTAGACATATATACATGCCCATGTCAAGGCCGATAAGGCCGTACAAAACCACTATTCACAGGACACCTGTCTACAAGCCTCTAAAGAGTATACGACATCAAAAATATCATACCAAGACTAGACTGCAACGCTGGAACAAATAGAGTGCTCCAACATCAGCTGAACCAGCACCCTACCAACGTGAATCATCACTTTCTTTAAATGAACCTGCGGGCATGAAATGCAGCGTCCTCCGACAAAAGAGACGTCAATACGACTGATGTACTGAGTATGTCAGGTATAAGAAATAACATAACCAAGATATATCATAATCTGAAACAGAAATACTGACCAACAGTACATGCCTCTGAGGGCCCTAGTACATATGTCTAAATGTTATGCAATACCAATGTAGTATACTGATAGCCACATAGGCGTCTTTCTTTTCATAAGAGCCTCTGTGGGCACAATATACATAAATGTCATGCATGATGCACATGTGGTATACTACGGCCACATAGGCATCTTACCCATAACTGTCTCTGTGGGCATCTATTTATATTGGCCACACCACACAGGCATCTATTTAGGCCACAGAGGCATGATATGTGGCCACTTAGGGCTCTTTTGTGATAATTTGTACCAGCTGCAGGTGGTGTGCGTATATAACGACTTTCCCTCTTCTTCCCATATCCCTTACATGTATTTAATATACAATAGTGTGCGTAACACCAGTGGTCCAGGGTAATATAGGAATGCAATGCAAATAAAAATGCATGGTAACACCATATTCCAATCTCAACAGGTGACATATTACTTTTGACGACACAGTAAATTTCATTATCATCTTTTCATATGGCTCTTTAAGGACTTAGAAACAATTTAGACATGCTTTCAGCATAGGAATCAATAACATGATTATTCTTAACTTTTAGGAGTAAAATAAATTATGAAACAATACCACGATTATATTTCATAACATGGAACATGTCAAAAGAAAGAAATAAGTTGAATATTGTTGTTGTATTTCATACGATTTTCTTACTCCACTTTCAACTGTACTTCGTACGTTCTCTTCTTCTTTCTGTGTAATTAAGGTTCAGAAGTCAACAAAAAACAGCAACCAAAATCGTTATCTTAACTTGTTTTTTTTTAAAGACAACGGTGACTATTTGCCAAGAATAAGTGGCGTTGGCAGATAGAGAATAAGAGGATATATGTACATATAAATTAAGGGATTAAAAGCTTTCCACCTGAATGACTTAAGGCACTAAAGTCATTTTCTATCCCTCTTCTTACACGTAGTATTCCCTCCACCCCAATTAATTACACACATAATTAATTTTCGATCCCAATTCACTTAAATCCTAATAACTTATAAAACCTATATATACTCAATGTCATAATTTGTAATATGACATTAGTCCATCACCTCTTTTGGAGATATACAACTATTATTATTAATTTTCATCGTAACACTTGTTGCATCCAAAGTTATTTCGGAATCACATCCTTTTGTATACTAATTTTCTTATTAGCATATGTAAATATAACAAAAAATTTCCAACACTCGAGTCTATTTTCTTCGTTTACGTTCTTCAATTATTGCCTAAAATTATGAAACGTTACAAAGAACCTTTGAGTGTGTGAAAGATATGCTAGAGAGGAAGAAGTTCAGAAAATCTGAACTATACAAGAGTGAAGTGTGTCTACAATTTAGCCAAGAGCCTCAATTTATAGTGTGTGTAAGATGACCTCTCATCTAGTCAACTAATGTCAATCAATGGTCATGTAATGACACTTATTGAGAGGTGTTATTCAGCCAAATAATGGTTGAATTCAAGTGTCAAGTAATGGAGGATTAATGCTCCAAAACCAACCCAAAAATCAGAAACTTTTCATCATCCGTCGACCTCACTGCCTCCGAAGTGTCGCGGCTCCAGTAGCCCACTGACCACCAAGCGCTGCGGCGCCCCGTCTCGGCGAGGACGTCGCGGCCCTCTTCCGACAGGTTTCAATCTTACACTTCGTACACTTCTTCCTTCATTTATCAATGTAGAACACACGTCATTTGGTCAATAACCGTCTATATTTCTATGTATCAAAAGTTTCACTTACGTACCAATATCTTTTTCACTAATGAAATTTACGATACTTTACACTACGTGTGCACGTGTGTGGAAACGATGTTTCCGACGTGTGAGGTCTTAATGGTTCGAGTCATAAATAATGTGTTAAACTTAATTCTACATTAATAAATTTCCTAACACTTTTTACGGTGTCTTTTGTCTTCCTAATCATATTCATCACAGTTGATACAATATTGTCTGACATGTATCTTTCTGTGTGCACCACATCAAGGTTATGTACTTATGTATAAGAGTTTTCCAATAAGGCAATTGGAAAAAGATGCTTTTCTTCCTCCAATTGTAAGCATTTTTAGGAACATCACGCTTACGCTTTTCCCTTTACCAAAAGTCACATTACCTGGCCAAACTTTGTAACTGTATAAGTGCTTCATCACCTGTTAAAGCGATAGGTGCAACCCCCATTTCCACTTTCCTACTTCTACTTCTACGCCATGGATGGTCCATGGGAAGGAAGCGACGATAAACACAACTTACTACGTAAGGAAACCGATTGTGTATCTTTATGGCAACAAGGGAATGCAAGCTTGCCTTTGGTAGACCATCTTGAAAGGTTTCCATAAGCAGGACAGTCATTAAACATCCACATGATAGCCGCACACATCAGAAAATTAGATTTTGAATGTGCTTCATAAGTCTCTATTGCCCCGTCCCATAATTCTTTCAACTCTTCAATTATTGGTTGTAAGCATACATCTATATCATTATGGATTTTTCATGCAATCCCATGGTGAAAAATTATATGTAACTAGTACGACTGACCATATACTATGATTAGAACTCATGTTCCCAAAAGGCTGGAACCCATCACTTGCTAGACCTAGTCGAACATTTCTTAACTCACCTGAAAATGTGGGATGTCGCTCATCAAATGATTTCCATGCAATTGTATAAATAATGGATCTTGGGCCTAACTCAACCTCAAAAGCTAGCTTGTAGGGTGAGGATTGTCCAAATCCATATAAGGAGTCCATGTTTTCATTTCATATCCGACGTGAGACATTAACACTCCCCCGCACGCCCAGACCTTGTTAACTAGAGCGTGGATAATATAATTTGGGGGCCCAACATCGGTGAATAAATAATTGGAATGAGTCTGGCTCTGATACCATGTAAAGAATTGATCTTGGGCCTAACTCAATCCCAAAAGCTAGTTTGTAGGGTGAGGATTGTCCAAGTTCATATAAGGAGTACATGTCCACATTCCATATCCGATGTGGGACTCTTAACAAATTGAGTCTGCCAGATGTCGCAATACAACATCATCAATATTTTCCTCCTTGTGCCACCTTATCTTTTTTGTTGTCTCTCTTGCCATGTACAATTTTTGAAGCCTTGATTTTATTGGAAAATGTCTCAATACTTTATGAGCTACTTTCTTGCCTCCATGTTCTTATGACTTCCATCTAGACTTGCCACATTTAGGACATGATTGGGCATTGTCATAATCACCCTAATATAAATTTTGAGTTACAATTGCGGCTACGAGGAAAGGGGAAGAAAGTAACAAGAATAAATATTACAATGTGGAAATAGGAACAAGGGAAAGGATAGTACAAATATTTGTTGAGTCGGATGTTAGCACCCTGTCCTTAAGATAATATTGCCCCGTATAAATTCTTTAACGGTTCTTGGCAACTTGTCTCGCAATATAAAACAACAACAAACAATTGAGCAAAGGAAACTCAAGTGTTTACTAACCAGAAGATCCTTTTGAGTGTATGAAAGAAAGCTAGAGAGGAAGAAGGAAATCTGATTTTAAGTGTGTTCTTCAAATGAGTCAAAGGCCTTAATTTATAGTGTGATGAAGATGACTTCCCACCTAGCCAAGTAATGGCCTTCAATATCCATGTAATGCCACTTATTGTGGGGTTATAATTCAGCCAAATAATGACTGAATTCAAGTTCCAAGTAATTCTCCAAGACCAGCCCAAGAGTCAGAATTTTTTTATCTTCCGTCGAACTCACTACCTCTGAAGTGTCATGGAGCTGCCTGGGAAGCATCGTGACGCTCAACTTCCAGTAACCAACCAGAGGTCAAGTGTTGCAAACTTTGGGAGGAGGCACCGCGGCGCCAGAGCGCCGCAGCCCCCATGGGGTCGCGTCGTGGCCTTTCACGGCTCCGCGACCATTTCTGACTCGTTTCATCTTTTACATATCGTACACTTCTTCCTTCATTTACCCACGTGAAACCCTCGTCATTTGGCCATAACCGTCTATCATTTCATGTCTCAAACATTTCGTATACATACCAATATCTCTTTCACTAAGGAAATTTACGATCATTGGTACAACGTGTGCACGTGTATGAAAACGACGTTTTCGACATGCGTGGCCCCAATTGTTTGTGTCATAAATAATAGAATTAACTTTATTTCATGTTAATAAATTTCCAACAATCCTCTCTTGAAAGAGATTTTGGCGCACTCACATAGTGTATTTCTAGCAATCTTCCGGCGGATCGATGTTGCATCTGGATAGGTAGCCGTGGCTTTGAACCTTCCATAGTAGAATATCATCGGACTTAGTTATTGCACGGTGAATGTTATGTGTTGAGCCGTCAGTGTTTAATGTAAGCTAAGACAATGGTACCAACACAACACATTTCCTTACTATGTTCTTCTTTAAGGTTTTGTCCGTTGTGGCAATGGACACGTCTTGGATTCTTAAGTGCGTTCATTTGAGGTGGCCAGTCCTCGCACTTAAATAGGTGATCTCCTACAAGGTATACTGCTATACCACACTTCACGAGTGTTACGAACCATTAAAAGTTTCCCAAACCTAACCTCAACCGTTGAGGATCAATAATATTTTGGAAAATTAACCTTTACCCACACTGCAGATATCACTTAATGTCTATCACAAAAATGGACTTAGATTCATATTTCTATGAAGAAATCATTTATCCAAAGTGCTCTTGCTTTCACCGACGCGTTCAACTGAACCTTTACAACTTATTTCCACATTGAACCTAATTCCTGGGATCTCCAGTCAATAAGGTTGGGTGTCCACCGTATCAGTTCTTATTGTTTGGGTTTTAGGCCCATTCCCCTAGACATACAGACTGTTTGATCTCTGGGTATGCCCTTCGTCAAGGGATATGCTATGTTTTCCTTTGATTTCACATAATTAATGGAAATAATACCCGTGGTAATCAGTTATCGAACGGTCTTATGTCTCCATTGAATATGACGAGATTTGCCATTGTAGAAATAATATCTTCTAGTTTCCTTTAGATACCCCACAAAATAATACTTCACACTTTTGGATTCCAATTTGTCAGTAAGAAACGTATTTACATATGCAGGGCGCCCCAGGGTCGCATGTATTTAAGTGATGGCTTCTTGTAATTCCATATCTCATATGGAGTTTTCTCTACTGACTTTGAAGTAACTCTGTTCAGAATATAGATTGAGCTTTGTAATGCATATCCCCAAAAGTATATTGGTAGAGCTGAGAAGCTCATCATGGATCTAACCATATCTAATGGGTTCGATTTCTCCTTCAGCAACACCATTCATTTGTGGCGTTCCGGAAGGTGTCCATTGTGATTGGACTCCATGAAGCTTCAAGTAATCTAAAAATTCTTTACTCAAGTATTCACCTCCTCGATCTGATCGAAGGGTTTTGATACTTGTTTTAAGTTGCTTCTCTACTTCTAACTTGTACTCCTTGAATTTTTCAAAGCTTCGGACTTGTGTTTCATAAGATACACATGCTCAAACGTTCTGAAATCGTCTATAAAAGTGATGAAGTAAGGGAAGTCTCCCTTAGCTTGAGTTGAAAACGTCCCGCATACATCGGTATGAACCAACTCAAGCACTTCTTTAGCACAAACGCCCTTCCCAGAAAGTGACTTGGTGGTCATCTTTCTTCTCAAGCAAGATTCACAATTACCATAGGACTCTAAGTCAAATGGTTCTAGCTAGTCTAACTTCCTTAATCTCGCTATCCTTGATTCATTGATGTGACCAGTTCGGCAGTGCCATAAGTAGGTGGAGTTTTTTGGATTACTTATTTTAGCTCATTTATTTGTACATTGAAAATTTCACGACTACAGTTTAGAACATACAATCCATCCACAAGCGGAACATTTCCACAAACAAAACCATTAAAAGACAATGCATAACTGCCATTGGTAATGAATGAGGAAAACCCCTCAGTTTCTAACACTGGGATAGAAATAATATTCCTCGTCAATGAGGGAAAAAATAACAATTATTTAGTTCTAAATAAAATCCTGAAGGTAAATCTAGTCTATAAGTTCTCACGCGTTCAGCATCCACTCGTGCTTCATTTCCAACGCGCAGGTCTACCTCACATGGTCCGACCATTCTGCTGTTAGTCAGACCCTTCACATTATTACAAATGTGAGAGCCACAGGCGACATCTAATACTCAACAGTGAGAGTTACTTGTAGACATATTTATTTTAATGACAAACATACCTTGTATAATAGGTCCAGAAGCACCTAGTGCTTTGTCTCCTCTTAGATCTGTGCAATATCCCTCATAAGATTTTAACATGTTGTAAAGTTCTGGAATATTCATCTTAGTTCCATTCATATTGAAGTTCACAATGAAATTCTCAAATGAACCAGAAAGCGAATTCAGGATCAGGTTGACAGAGATATTTATAGGCAGATTTGTTCTAATCGAAGCCAACCTATCTATTAACCCAATCATCTTCATAACATGCGCTGACACTGAACCCCCTTCGTTTAGCTTACACTTGAAGAGATCTCTTAAAATTTCATACTCCATTGTCTGAGACTGTGAGTCAAAGATATTCTTCAAATGTTCTAGCATCTCGTTGGGACCTATGTTTTCATATCGCCCATGTAACTCTACAGTCGTGGAGGACAACATTATACATTGTGCCAGGGTAGCATCGTCTACATGTTTTTGATTGGCTGTCTTGTCAAACAGGGAAAACTCAGCAGAATCTTCAGTAGGGACTGTGGGGAATATTGTGTCTAATATGTACTCAATTTTTTCTAGTTTTAACATTAATCACATATTTCTTAGCCAGACAGTGAAATTTTCTCCAGTCATCTTGTTTATTTCAACAAACATTTTAAGTGACAGACTCGACATTGTAAACTGAAGAAAAGATAGATTTGAAATCAACATTCTAATATAATTTCTATTGAACAAATTTGTTAACTAATTAACATGGTCTTTAGTTTAATTAGCTCCCACTATTTTAACATATTCTTCCACCCCATGAAAGAATATCGACTTATATCAAATATGGTCATAATAGGCCAAGATCCAGGTTCATGTTATCTCCGCATTTGCTAAGGCTGATAACTTCAACAACACAGTCTGGTAGGTCTCTAAACCAATTGCAAACAATTTGCAACTCTTGGTTGACTGAATGTTATAAACAAACGATATGCGTCCCTCGGTTTGTCAGATGCTATGTTGCCAAGACAACCTAGCAAGTCAACCCCGTTATGTGATTACAATTATGTATCTAAGTGAGTTTTTCCTTCATAGAGCAAACATTGGGGTGTAAATACTCATGATGGTTTATCACCCACTTTTACATTAACATGCATCTATGATAGAGTCTGAGTCCTCGTAGACTTAAAGCAAATGCTGGGGCATAAATACTCATCTCGCCGAAAAGAATTTTACACTACAATCAATTATAATGGACGACACCTTCATTTTAAATGAGACTTGTATTAAAGTTTTGGGGAATATTTTAATTCAAGGTTTTAACAAAGATAAACTATAACATGCTTCAAACATTACTTAAAACTGCCTAAGCATATATTGGGTACCGCCCCAAAAATGATATTAAGTGGTTAAAACATGTAATGGGCGCCACATACCCAAACATTATTTGTGGACGCTAAACATCTATTGGGCGCTGCCTACCCAAGTAATATTTGCGGACGCTATTCTAGTATAATAAATGACGATCATTTAGCACACTAACAATATAATATAAATACTGTATAATAATAATCATGTGTTAATTTCTGAAAACAGGGATTTTGACTCTCTGGACATATGGCGCTGCGACGTTTGCGGGGCAAAAACTTTTGGTTTCTGTTTTGCGAATTAGAGCCGTGAATCTCCACCATGGGGTCGCGATGCTCCACCATGGAGCCGCGGTGCTACCCTGAAACCCTAGCAAGTGTCGCGGTGCCCTGTAACAGGATCGCGGTGCTGATGTCCCGTCAGAACGTTTTCGTGTTGATTTTCAAAATCATCCAAACCCTAAATCTAATTTAGGGATCAGATCACGAATCCTTTATTATCATCTACCAATATCAATAACGCACATTTCGACCATCATCCATTCATACTCGTTTTTCGTGTACCGTATTCATGATAGCAGGTTTTACGCCTGAGCTCGATTCGAATTAGAATGGAATGACTTCCTCGATTTAGCGTAGTTGATATTTTATGGTGATTACAAAAGGTCAACGTTCAGTCAAGTCATGTGAGATTTCAAGTAGCCATGTTTTTAATTCATTTTAAAAACCATTTTACATTTTAACTCATATTATTCCCTTTCAATTGTTACGTAACCATTGAATCAGTCTGGGCTCTGATACCACTATAGGATTGTTGTTGGGACAAAAACACGTAAGTAATGCACAACGGAAGTTTAAAATTTTGTTCAACTTACTTACCCCAACAATTATGTCTGGTATGATTACGCTACAATTGAAATCTGTAAAGACATAAACGAAACTTACAGTTTGAGTTATCCGGAGACTTCACTATAGGGAGCACACGCGACTATCCTTTCGACCGTAAGCGTTGATGTGGTATATTCCTCTGTCAGGAAAGCCAGGAAATTTTGGCAGAGGTTTGAGAGGATTCTAATCTCTGATCTCTGAGTTCAGAAAATAAGAAGTGAGTGCAAACTGTTTATGGGGTTAAGTACTGAATATATATTAGTAGTTTATGTTAATTTTTGGATTAGGGTTGGGCTCCAAGCCTGACCCAAATTCCGAAATACAGTGGGCCAGTCGGACTGGGCCCACTTCCATACAAGCGTCGCGGCTTAACCTCTCTGGCACCGCGGCGCTCCCTTTAAATATTCAGCACATTTTAATTTTAAGTCCGACAATTCAATTTTGACTTAATTAAATAATTTCCATCAAATAGAAATTATCTCATAATTTATTATTGGTTTAAATATCTCGATTCTAAATCGAATATTTTATATACTCTCTCAATATACCCTTAGATCAAAAAGATAATCGACTTAGTGTGACCCTTTAGGCCTTCACACATCGACACTAATTAAATTAAGGTTCATACGGAACTTCTAGACTGCGCCGTATGACGAACTCAATATGTGAAGTACATTTACATGACTCCTGTAAACACAACCTTTATGTGAGATGATAAATTTCTTCCATTCGCGACACACTCGATCAAGCTTAGGATTTGCCATGTGTCTATCCAAATGACTCGATCACTTTATCTCATCTATATTAGTCGACAACCAGATCATATCCTAAATATATCTCTTGCATTGGCCAATGACTTGGTCGACCTAATATTACTAAGAAGCTGAGTGTTCTTTCTCGAATATCCATTCGAGGAATGAATCTTATTCTTGGCTCAACTACCACCTTAGTTCACATCGCAATGTACCCAACACAAGTTATGTCTTATCCTATAAGGAATTTAAGCTTAGGACAGAGTCAAAGTACATTACTCTGTAAATTAGGTGTGTATTGACCTCAAGTCAAAGGACCTATATATCCCACATGCTGATAATACTATAGACATGTATAACAAATAGTTTATCAGCAGGGTATACCAATAAAGAGTATTCATGTGTCCATCACTAGTAGTCATACTAGTAGTAAGTGAGACATACTACACTCTCTAAGAATGTGATGCAGACCACATGTTGACTTATAATATATCATTGATAACCCATTCTCAATGATCATCAGTCAAGGCTATTTTGAGTTACGTTCTATCATTAATATCTCACTTTATCAATGACAACGTAAGCTCAAGGGATGCACATTAATGAATAATCACAAGCAATCAAAATCATAATTCAATAATTGCAAAATATCAAAATATATTAATCTCATTAATAATATGAATGTGTTAAGTATATTTATCGCTAAAATAATTGTCTCTAGGACATACATACTTTCATTTGCGATCGGGATAAAGTTCTACCTGAGCATCTTCCAACAATTTGTAGAACTTTCCTGCATGCACATTTGGCTTTTCATTTGGCACTTCATTGTTCTCTGAAAAATTATTATTATCCTCCATGTTTATATGTCCACAAGCATATCGTGAATCATTTCAATAATATCATCCTCTTCATCGCTATCATCCTCTACTTCATCATTGCATGAAACGTTAGAATTTTCATCACTAACTAACACTTCTCCCCGTAAGTTCCACACTTTATAAGAATTTCAGAAACCCTTCTGCAATAAGTCTCCTCTTACATCAATCTTTAACTTGAACATGGTATTCCTAGGCTACACCCGTTATAAGGACATCGAATTATAGTTCTCACCCTTGATTGACTGAATGCCCAATTAAGAAAGCCGTCAACTCTAGCTCTATACTTTTTGTCACCTCTATTGTTAATATTCAACCAACTTTTATCCATTCCTGTTTAGAGGTTGGTTATGGATGGATTCAGTAGGGGTAGAGGTAGGCCGAAGAAGTATTGAAGAGAGGTGATTAGACGGGATATGACGTATGTGCGACTTACTGAGGACATGACCTTAGATAGGGGTTTATGGAGGACACGGATTAGGGTTGAAGGGTAGTAGATAGTCTGGGGCTATGTGTTCTCTAGTGTACTTTGTTCATATTATTTATTTGCGTTACCTACTGCTTTCTTTTGACAGAATGTGCTACCATGGCGTATTCTATTTTTGTTACCATCATGTTCCTATAGCTTTAATTTCTTGTCTGTGACCGTTTATCTTGCTATGCAACATTTTCTTTGATTGTGATTACGCAGGTCTTGAGCCGAGGGTCTCCCGGAAGCAGCCGCTCTACCTACCAAGATAGAGGTAAGGTTTGTACACTCTACCCTCCCCAGACCCCGCGTGGTGGGATTTTACTGGGTATGTTGTTGTTTTAAGAAAAAAAAACTATCAATTAGTTAATCAAAAGCAAAAGGACAAAGATAACTACAAGAAAATGACTAGAGAAAGATGAACAAATGAAATTACCTCTAAACAAAATTAGCATTGTAGCAACAACTTTTTCATCTTACACTCCTTTTTCATATAGTCATGAATCTTATACTTTGTTTAATAGCTCAATCCAAGCATAACAAATGTTCAACTGGAGTGACATTTTCAGAATTTGCCAGCAGGGATTTTGTAAGAGATTTATTATTTGATTTTTCTCCAGTATATATACATTGTAACCTCTAAAGTAGAAACATGAGGTACCCTTAAAATGTATGAATGTGATCTACTGTTACTTCTCAAAAGGTTATATCTAAAATCTATAACTATTTTCTTAAATAATATAGATTCTTATTTGGCTCTTACATAGGAATGTCTAATATATGTCTGTTTAAAGAAATCAATATCTGCTTAGGGTCTCTAACATATGGTGTAAAGAGGCATTAGAGGAAAACTCTTTATATGAATTCAAGGTCTATAGCTTATAGTTACAGTTAGTTGATTTCAATTACATAGTAAAATACATATGTGAAATCTTATAAGTGAAGTGGCATTAAACTTGAGAAGATCGGTAACATGAATAAGAGAAGTGATTAAAGGATGGAACTTAGGTAGATATTTCTTTTATTTTAGAATTATCAATCAAAGGCAGACATGTGACTGTTCGTCTGGAAAGTTAAATTTGACATATTGAAATATTTGAACTCCTAAATGAAAAATCAATCCAAGTCGCAATTTCATTTTAGACTTGTAGGGATTTGTTGGGTGTAAAACACACAAGTAAGGCACATCGGAAGTTTAAAATTTTGTTTACTTACTTGCTCCAACAAAGGTCGTCTGGTATGATTATGCGATAATTCAAATCTGGAAAGACAGGAAGAAAACTTACAGTTTAAGCTTTGTTAGTCTTTACTAAATGGAGCGCACGCGATTGTCAATCCGGGTGCAAGCCTTGCTTCGGTATATTCCTTTGCCCAAGAAAGCTAGGAAATCTTGGCAGAGGTTTGAGAGAATTTTATTTCCTGAACTCTGAGTTCAGAAAGTGGAAGTGAGTGCTACTGAAATTATGGGTTAAGTGTCAAATATATAGTGGAGGAAACCCTAAACCAAATCAGATTTGGATCGAGCTTGAGACGACCCAAATCCAAATTGCGATGGGCGATCGATCGGGCCTTGTTATGCAGCTCCTCTATTTATTTTCTGCACGTTTCAGTTCTAATTAAATCCAAGATTTAATTTTGACTTAATTAATTAATTTTCATCAAATGAAAATTATCTCATAATTTATTATAAAATAAAATATCTTGATTCAAAATCCGATATTTTACATTCTCTCAATATACCCTTAGACCGAAAAGACAATCAACTTAGTGTGACCCTTTAGGCCTTCACACATCGGCACTTGATCAAATCAAGGTTCACGGAACTCTGCAGCGGCGCGGTGGCGGACGATATGTGAAATCGTTTACAAGACTCAAGTAAACAGACCTCTATGTGAGATGATAAATTCCTTTCATTCGCGACACACTCGATCAAGCTTAAGATTTGTCAAGTGTCTATCCAAATGGCTTGATCACTTTATCTCATCTATATTAGTCGACAACTAGACCATATCCTAGATATGTCTCTTGCATTGGCCAATGACTTGGTCAACCTAACATCTCTAAGAAGCTGAGTGTTCTCTCGAAATTCCAATCGAGGAATGAATCCTATTCTTGGCTCAACTACCACCTTCAATCTACTTCGTAATGCACCCAATACAAGCCGCGTATCAACCTATAAGACATTTGAGCTTAGGATAGGATCAAAGTGCATTGCTCCGTAAACAAGACGATATTGACCTCAAGTCTAAGGACATCTATCTCTCACATGCTGATAATACTCTAGACATGTATAACAAATAGTTTATCAGCATGGTATGCCAATACTCCTCTAAGAGTATCCATGTGTCCATCACTAGCAACTATTGCTAGTAGTAAGTGAGATATACTACATTCTCTAAGAATGTGATGCAAACCACATGTCGACTTATAACATATCATTGATATTCCATTCTCAATGATCATTAGTCTAGGCTATTTTAAGAACTACACTCTATCATTAATATCTCACACTATTAATGACAATGTAAGTTCAAGGGATGCACATTAATGAATAGTATAAACAATCAAATAATAATTCAATAATTGCAAATGTCAAGTATATATTAATCTTATTAATAATATGAATGTGTTCAAGTACATCTGCTCCTAAAATGATTGTTTCTAGGACATACATACTTTCAATATCTCACTTGACCTAGAGTCAATCACCAATGTATCTAATGCCCATGTTTTCGAAATGACCATTATGCTTGACTAAGCTTAATGATCTAGTAAATGAGTCTGCTAGATTTTCATCTGTGGGAATGTAGTCTATCTTTATTTCTTCAGTCTCTACCACCCCTCTAAGTATGTGGTATTTCCTTGGTACATGTTTGTTTCTGTTTGTTGATCTTGGTTCCTTAGCTTGCGCAATCGCACCAGTATTGTCACAATAAATCGTTATTGCACACATCTGACACTTGGAACAACCCTTAGTTCCTTTAAGAACTCAGTTATCGTAACAACTTCTTTATAAGCTTTCGATTAAGCAATGTACTCGGTTTAAGTTGTCGAATTAACAGTGTTGTCATACTAAGTGCACATGCCTCATCTGGCCTTATACAGGCCATGACATACATGATTTATCCTATAGCTGAGGCATATGGGATTATTTTCATGCGTTCAAGTTCTGCAACTGCAGAAAGACTATCTTTCTTTGATAACTTGATGTCTTGATCTATAGGAAGATCTCCCTTCTTGGATTTCTCCATAGAGAGATGTCTTAGCACTTTGTCTATGTATACAGATTGTGACAGCCCCAACAATCTACTAAGTCTATCTCTTGTAGATCCTAATTCCAAGAATTTAGCAGGCTTCACTTAAGTCCTTCATCATGAAGGTACTGGATAACAATTCCTTGACTGATTGCATAGAGTATTATTATCTTTCATTATCAATATGTCATCTACATATATGACAATGAAGACAATACTCTCATTTGTGCGTTTACTATAAACACATGGATCATCTTCGCTTCTAACAATGTCAAACGATTTGACTACTTTGTCAAAGCAAATATTTCAACTCTTTGAGGCTTGCTTAAGTCCATAAATGGACTTTTGTAGTTTGCATACTGCTTTGGGTTGAGTCTTGGATGTAAAACCCTCTGGTTGTATCATATACACCTCCTCAATTATATTATCATTGAGGAATGCAGTTTTAACATCCATTTACCAAATATCATAATCATAGTATGCAACTATTGCGAGCAAAATCCGAATGGACTTAATCTTTGCAACAGGTGAAAAGGTTTCATCATAATTGACCCTAGGTCGTTGATTATAACCTTTAGCCACCAATCTTGCTTTATAATTCTATACTTTGTCATATGCATCAATCTTCTTCTTGAAGACTCATATGCATCCTATGGGTCTAACCCCTGTTGGCAAGTCAACCAAGTTTCATACTTGGTTTATGTACATAAACTCCATTTTTGATTTCATGGCTTCTTGTCATCTATGTGAATCAATGTCTAACATTGCTTCGCTGTAGGTAGTAGGCTCATCATCATCAGGAATATCTATCGCATTATATGTTTCAACAAGGAGATTAAGTCTTTCAGGTGCACGATGAGTCCTAGTGATCCTACGGAGTTGAACATTATGTGTTTCAGTGTTTGCTGTATTTTGATTTTGAGAAGATGTTTGTGTGTTGGACAATCCACCACCTTGAGAACTTTCAGGAATATCATTTTGAATAGGATGATGCACAACTACTGTGTCATCTACCATTGGTTGTGCATGAGGGTCTTGCATTTCTGCAGTATCCCTCACAACACTCCCACTGGCTGAAGGGCGTACTCTAAGTACTCAATCATCATCAAATACTCCCACTGAATCCATGTCTAGGTTAATTGACAAGGGGTCATTATCTACATTATTTTGTACTTCTTGAATTTCTTCAAGTTCTATCTTGTTGCAACTCTGTTCCTTGTAGACATAGTCTTCTTCAAGAAAAATTGCATTTCTGGAAACAATTACTTTATGTTCCTCAGGAAGATAGAAGTAGTACCCTCTTGTTTCCTTAGGATACCCTACAAAATAATACTTCTCACTTTTAGATTCCAATTTGTCAGTGAGCAACTTCTTTACATATGCAGGGAACCCCCAGGGTCGCATGTGTCTAAGTGTTGGCTTCTTGCCATTCCATATCTCATATGGAGTTTTCTCTACTGACTTTGATGGAACTCTATTCAAAATGTAGATTGAGCTTTGCAATGCATATCCCCATAGGTATGTTGGTAGAGCTGAGAAGCTCATCATGGATCTAACCATATCTAATAAGGTACGATTTTTCCTCTCAGCAACACCATTCAGTTGTGGCGTTCCGGGAGGTGTCCATTCTGAATGGACTCCATGAAGCTTCAAGTAATCTAGAAATTATTTACTTAAGTACTCACCTCCTCGATCTGATCGAAGAGTTTTAATACTTGTTTCAAGTTGCTTCTCTACTTCTGACTTGTACTCCATGAATTTCTCAAAAGCTTCAGACTTATGTTTCATAAGATACACATGCCCAAACCTTGAGAAATCGTCTGTAAAAGTGATGAAATAAAGAAAGTCTCCCTTAGCTTGAGTTGGAAAAGGCCCACATACATCGGTATGGACTAACTCAAGCACCTCTTTGGCACGAACTCCTTTCCCAGAAAGTGATTTGGTTGTCATCTTTCCTCTTAAGCAAGATTCGCAATCACCATATGACTCTAAGTCAAATGGTTCTAAGTGATCTAATTTCCTCAATCTTGCTATCCTTGATTCATTGATGTGACAAAGTCTGCAATGCCATAAGTAGGTGGGATTTCTTTGATTACTTATTTTAGCTCTTTTATTTTGTATATTGAAAATTTCATGGCTACAGTTTAGAACATACAATTCATCCACAAGCGGAGCATTTCCACAAATAAAACCAATAAAAGACAGTACAAAACTGTTATTGGCAATGAATGAAGAAAACCCCTCAATGTCTAACATTGGGATAGAGATAATATTCCTCGTTAACGAGGTAACAAAATAACAATTATTAAGTTCTAAACAAAATCCAAAGGGTAAATCCAGTCTATAAATTCCCACGCATTTAGCATCCACTCGTGCTCCATTTCCAATGCGCAGATCAACCTCCCACGGTCCAACATTTCCGCTATCAGTTAGACCCTTCTCATTATTACAAATGTGAGAGCCACTGACGGTATCCAATACCCAGCAGTGAGAGTTAGTTACAGACATATTTATTTCAATGATAAACATACCTTGTCCAGCAGGTCCAGAAGCACCTAGTTCCTTGTGTCCTATTGGATCGTTGCAATCCCCTTCATAAACCTTTAGCATGTTGTGAAGTTCTGGAAGATTCACCTTGGTTCCATTCATGTTGAAGTTCACAATGAAATTCTCAAATGGACCATGAAGTGAATTTAGGATTAAGTTGACAGAGACTTTTATAGACAGCTTCGTTCCAATCGAAGCCAACCTCTCTATTAACCCAATCATCTTCAGAACATGCTACGACATTTGGACCGCCGTTCAGCTTACACTTAAAGAGGTCTCTCAACAGTTCATACACCATTGTCTGAGACTGTGATTCATAAAGACTCTTCAAATGTTCTAGCATCTCGTTGGGATCCATGTTTTCATGTTGCCTCTGTAACTCTACAGTCATGGAAGACAATATTATATATTGTGCCAAGGGAGCATTGTCTAGATGCTTCTGATAAGCCATCTTGCCAAACAAGGCACTCAGCAGGATCATCAGCAGGATCATCAGCAGGGACTGTTGGGAATGTTGTGTCTAACACATACTCAATTCTTTCTAGTTTTAACACTAATCGCAGATTTCTTTAACCAGTCAGGAAAGTTTGCTTCAGTCAACTTGTTTGTTTCAACCAACATTTTAAGTGCATATTCGACATTGTAACTGAAGAAAAGATAGACTTGAAATTAATACTTTAATATAATTTCTATTAAACACATTCATCAACTAACTAACATGGTCTTTAGTTTAATTAGCTCCCACTATTTTAACATACTCTTTTACCCCATAAAGAATACGGACTCATATCAAATACGGTCATAATGGGCCAAGATCCAAACTCATGTTGTCTCCGCGTTTGCTGAGGCTGATAACTTCAACAACACGATCTGGTAGGTCTATAAACCAATTGCAAACAATTTGCAACTCTTGGTTGACCGAATGTTCTAAACAATTCGATTTGCGTCCCTCGGTTTGTCCGACATTTGGGCGCGAGCGACTGTGAAGTCAACCTCGTTATCGCGCAATTATGCATCTAAGCGGGCTTAGCCTTCATCAAGCAAACACTGGGGTGTAAATACTTACGAAGGTTTATCACCCACTACAACATTTATATGCATCTATGAAAGAGTCTGAGTCCTCGTAGACTTAGAGCAAATGCTGGGGCATAAATACTCATCTCGCCGAAAAGGATTTTGCACCACAATCAATTACAACGGACGACGCGTTCATTTTAAATGAGACTTGTATTAAATTTGGGGAATATTTTAATTCAGGGTTATGACCAAGATCAACTATTATATCATACATCATATGACATCCTATCATGCAATTTCTAAACACATTTAGATGGAAAATCATCAAACCCAATAGGCATGATATAAGATGGTTTTAATCACATACTGGACGCCGTCTACCCAGACAATTATAGCGGTCATTGAAAGTAAACAATTACTGGGCGCCGCCTACCCAGACAATAATTGCGGACTAACAAATACTGGGTGCCGCCTATCCAGACATATATATGCGGACTCTATTCTAATTATTTAAATGACAATCAATTAAACAATTAGAAGAACAATTAATTTGTGCACACATTATCAAATAATATGCTAAATAACAGTAATTGTGGGTTAATTAATTTGTTTCAATTTAGAAAATATTTAAATTCAAAATTTAAACTCAATTTTCAATTTTCGGAATTTTCTGCTCATCCAAGCAGTCCCTTAATAATTCAGAAATTAAAATTTAATTTTCAGGGGTATTTCTGCAATTTTCAGAACCTTAAAATATTTACAGATTTACCCAGGGACCAAATCTTCTTTTTTGAAATTTACAGATTGACCTAGGGACTGAATCTGCTTATTTTAAAAACTTTTAAATTTTCAGAAAATATTTCAGGGACTAATTTGTAATTTTCAGAACTTAAAATATTTTTAGATTTGTTTAAGGATCAATCTTCAATTTTAAAACCCTAATTTTAATTGCAAAAAGGTCCTCAAACTATTTTAAATTTTCAAAACCAATTCCAATCCCAAATCAAATTTCGGGGCGAAATTGATGGAATTAAACACACCAAACGATGGCTCACATCGTCACAAACTCACCGGTGGTTTTCACCACCGATTTGGTGGCCCACGATGGCCGGAATCTGAGACGCCGACGACGATTTCTAAAACCGTCGGTGGTGCTCCTTTTCCGGTCATCGTTGTCGTGTAGCACTACCACCATTAGATTCCTCTCGTCGAGACGAACACGATGGTATTATTACTTTATGATTTCGTCCCCCGTGGTGGCCGGAAACAGTCCCGCCGTCGGCGGTTTTTGGCGACTTTTTCCGGCGTCTTCATCGTGTTCCGCCACCTCTCAACACCTTTATCGACCATCTTAAGAAATGAATTTCTCGATAATAGTGGAGACGGTGTTAGTACACGTCGAATCGCCGAAAATTTCACCTAACGATGATCGTGACATCGTTTCACGCTGAACGATGACAGACTGTTCATCGCCAAAAAAAAAATTATAAATTCCGAAAATCAGTTTTAAATCAAAACAATTAATTATCCCACATATCGTTATTAAAGATTATCGTATAATCATTAAATCAGCTTGAGCTCTGATACCACTGTAGAGATTTATTGGGTGTAAAACACACAAGTAAGGCACAGCGAAAGTTTAAAATTGTGTTTACTTACTTGCTCCAACAAAGGTCGTCTGGTATGATTATGCGATAATTCAAATCTGCAAAGACAGGGAAGAAAACTTACAGTTTAAGCTTTGTTAGTCTTTACTAAAGGGAGCACACGCGATTGTCAATCCGGGTGCAAGCCTTGCTTCGGTATATTCCTTTGCCCAAGAAAGCTAGGAAATTTTGGCAGAGGTTTGAGAGAATTTTATTTCCTGAACTCTGAGTTCAGAAAGTGGAAGTGAGTGCTACTGAAATTATGGGTTAAGTATCAAATATATAGTGGAGGAACCCCTAAACCAAATCAGATTTGGATCAGGCTTCAAGACCTGACCCAAATCAAATTGCGATGGGCCACTGAACCGCCCACTATTATCTTGCCTCTATTTATTTTCTGCACGTTTTAGTTCTAATTAAATCCAAGATTTAATTTTGACCTAATTAATTAATTTTCATCAAATGAAAATTATCCCATAATTTATTATAAAATAAAATATCTTGATTCAAAATCCGATATTTTACATTTTCTCAATATACCCTTAGACCGAAAAGACAATCGACTTAGTGTGACCCTTTAGGCCTTCACACATCGGCACTTGATCAAATCAAGGTTCACACGGAACTCCTAGACGGCGCCGGTGACGGACCCAATATGTGAAGTACGTTTACAAGACTCAAGTAAACATACCTCTATGTGAGATGATAAATTCCTTTCATTCACGACACACTCGATCAAGCTTAAGATTTGCCAAGTGTCTATCCAAATGGCTTGATCACTTTATCTCATCTATATTAGTCGACAACTAGACCATATCCTAGATATGTCTTTTGCATTGGCCAATGGTTTGGTCGACCTAACATCTCTGAGAAGCTGAGTGTTCTCTAGAAATTCCAATCGAGGAATGAATCTTATTCTTGGCTCAACTACCACCTTCAATCTACTTCGTAATGCACCCAATACAAGCCGCGTCTCAACCTATAAGGCATTTGAACTTAGGACAGGATCAAAGTGCATTGCTCCGTAAACAAGGCGATATTGACCTCAAGTCTAAGGACATCTATCTCCCACATGCTGATAATACTCTAGACATGTATAACAAATAGTTTATCAGCATGGTATGCCAATACTCCTATAAGAGTATTCATGTGTCCATCACTAGCAACTATTGCTAGTAGTAAGTGAGATATACTACATTCTCTAAGAATGTGATGCAGACCACATGTCGACTTATAACATATCATTGATATCTCATTCTCAATGATCATTAGTCTAGGCTATTTTAAGAACTACACTCTATCATTAATATCTCACACTATTAATGGCAATGTAAGTTCAAGGGATGCACATTAATGAATAATATAAACAATCAAATAATAATTCAATAATTGCAAATGCCAAGTATATATTAATCTTATTAATAATATGAATGTGTTCAAGTACATCTGCTCCTAAAATGATTGTTTCTAGGACATACATACTTTCAAGACTTTCTATACTAAAAATTCAAAATCAACTTGGGGTTTGGGTCCACACTTTCCATAGTGATAAGCTGAAAATGCACCAGATTATACTCTTCAAATTGCAATTTACAGTTATATATATACAGACATACAATTTTCTTTCAGACTTTACTCATGTCCATGTTCATGTTTTAATTTCAGTTTCATGTTTCTTTTATATCATGTGTCTGCTTATTTTCTTCAATTACTTTATATACAGTACAATTAAAATGTACTAACGTTCATTTGCATGAGGCCTGCACTTTATGGTGCAGGTGCTGAGTTTGAGGGAGACGAACTTTCTCAATAGGATTACTTCGGCATCAACTATTTCGGTGAGCCCCATCTCATTCGGGGTGTCAGTTTAATCACATATGGTTATGAATTATTAGTAGAGGTATGTCAAGGCGTTGTCCTGGTAGACGATTTTACAGACTCATTTTCAGAGGTTTCATAGACTAATCCGGTATTATGTCATGTTAGTCATGTCAGCATTATATTTTCAGACTTACATATTTTACTCAGATTATTTCCGCTATGATTATTTCAGACTACTTCCAGCATTATGTTTTACATATTTTAAATCATTATTAGTATGTTTTGATGCCCATGTTGACAAGCAAGCCATGTGATTTGCTCAGTCACATGCAGTCAGACACTGAGTGTCGTGTTCCGCTCATGCCATGATTCGGAGAGCCACAAGATCACAATAACACCAAAAGGTCTTCAAGAAGAAACTTTAACTTACCCAGCGAAAGAGAAGATCATAGTGGAAGAGAGAAACACATCTTTTTTTTTTACTTATGATGTTTTAATTTAATTAGGATTTTAAAATAATAAGGGGTAGCAGCGACCCCAGTCGCTTAAATACACCTTTAGTGGAAAGTAAACTATTTAAAAGTCGCCACGGACAGTATGGAGCCAAATTTTCATCTTAGCGGGAATAAAATTTTCGCCCTTTAACTGCACAAATCCTAGTCGACCTAACAAAGGTCGCTCCTAATAATTTATTCTCTGTAGCAACTTGTATAGTCGCCACTAAATGTATATCTTTTGTTGCAACCGCTAAGGTCGATGCTAAATGTCTAATTTCTTGTAGTGTAGGCTTCTACTATTTCTATCGGCGGAACCTGGTGAGCATCTTCTGACACTGACTTCGCTTTCTGTAATTGCTATTTGTGTTTGCCACCTGGTTCATCTATGTCATACATTTCCCTGATCGTGGACTGTTCACCTCGGATTTGCTAAATTCCTTCTGGTGTAAGGAATTTCACCAACATGTGTAATGTTGATGGGACCTCTTTCATATCATGTATTCACGATCTTCTGAATATTGCATTATACCTTTTGTCTCTATCGAGGATATAAAATTTTGTCAACTTAATAACTCTCATTACGTTCACCATTAGATCCATTTACCCTCAGTTGACATGTTGAAACCTAAAAGGGTTCTGGCAGCTGGAACTATTTTGTCTGCCATATTCATTTTTTCTACCGCCTTTAGCCGAATTATATTAGTTGAGCTCCCTAGATAACTTAGAACTCTTTTCATTCGGAAGAAGTCGATAGGCACCGTAACCACCAGTTCATCATTGTGAGGGAAGATTACACCGACATCATCTTCTTCGGTGAATGTGATAGTATGTTCATCAGGTATCTCTTAGAAATGTTCATCAGGTATCTCTTGGAACCTCTTTTTGCTATATATTTGCATGATAGAGTTGATGATGTTGAGTTTCAGAAGGTGGAAAGGGTGACAGATCAGCAAGGCAAGCATTTTCTATTGTTGGTTCCCGGGGCTACGGATAAGCAAGAATACGTAAGAATAAATTCGTAAAAAGCTAGAATAACAAAAATAGTCTCTGGATGTTGCCTTCAATGTTGTGTCAACATCTGAGGTAACATTGTGATAAAACAGTATAAACCTTTATAGATTAAATGTAGCGGAAAATTAAAGAGACACGAAGTTTATATTTCAAGGGTATATCTTAATATATCTCTTGATGATCAATGACCAAAAGAATTGTATAAATTATATACAATTACAAATGAATTTCTTTTTACAAGATTTAGCAATACAAATGAAAAAGAAATTACAAACAAAAGTGAAGTCGTAGATAACTTCAGCCTAAAGTTAAAAAGATCTAAAAAGACAAATACAACATTCATTACAATCGCTTGAACATTAAGCTTAATCTAGAATAAAGATAGAAATTGTAATGTGGGACTAGATGTTGTTATACTACTTTAGGCTAGGTGTGTTGATCCAGTTTCTAAGGTAATTATCCGAGAGCGCTCTTGGTAATTCTTCTCGTTCAAGTATGGATATCGATACTCTGAAGCTCCCCTCTATTTATAGTGTAGAGCTTCCCTTGAAATCCTTACTGATTGGTTGCGGAGGTTGAGTAAAAGAAGGTATCTACTTGGACCGATTCTTTCTCCTTAAAAATCTCAACGTTCTGGACTTGGTCTTCACGCTGCTACTTCTCCAAGATTTGACTGTTTCTTTTACCACATTTTAAACACAACATCATTGTAAGCTTGCCTAGGTCATTTCTTACTCACAGCAACACAACTTATTTTGGCCGGAAGAATAGGCAAACTTGTTACAGAGATGTTGTCAGGAATGTTGTCATAACATCTTTGACTAGATTGATCGAATCACAGTAGCTTCCAGCCGCTTTCTGTGATCGATCAATCTGTGCAGCACCATCTTCATCTCCATCTCCATAGGATCATTAGTAGTTAGCAGCAGCATCATCTTAACTCATATCCCCCTGCATCATAGCTTGACCCCTGCACCATCAGTAGCTCCCTCTGCCTGTCTGTTTCCAGCAGCAATTGTATCAGCATCATCATCTCCCCCTTTTTGTGAAGAAAGTAAGCCCTCAAAGTAGTTTCTGGCTTGCACTAGGTCTTTAATTTGCCTGTCAAGTTCAGCAATGTGCTTTCGAAGCCAGTCTTGGGACATTGGGACCTTTTCTTGATCAATGTTGTCATGAATGTTGGCAACATCCTTCGATGTGTCAGTGTCCCATTCATCTTTCTTCTAGGACAGGTCAATAACCCTGTCCCTGTTGTTCACAACTGCTCGTTGTATTGAGTAAACCTCTAAGGCTGGACTCAGCTTTTCTCCTTTTGGAGTCTTAAAACCTTGGTTGAGCATGATTTGGAAAATCAAGTAGGGGTATGGAAGGGCAGAGTTGCTTTGTCTTTTTGCCAAGTTGGCAACATGGTTGAAAATGAGGGTTCCTAAGTCAACTCTTTGATTCCCCAATCTTATAAAGTAGAGATGCTTGATCAAGAGTCAATATTATCTCGTTGAGGGTTGATAGTCAATTGTATATAGCAAGTTTGTGCAAAGTGGAAAACAAGGCATTGAGTTTTGACACAGGACTGCAAGGAGCCCAAATTGTGATCAGATTCCCCGTAAGGTATTTGATCATCGTATTGAGTTCCTCCACAGTGCGGTTCGGTTGAGGCTCTCTTTCACTAATAAGTATTCCTAAAGTGGAGTTGATAATATCAGGTGTAAAGTTGTATACCTTATTGTATAGATACACTTTTTCGAATTTCTTCGAGTTTGTGTCCCTAACAGCAAGCACTAGGTTTGCGTAAAACACTCTAATCACCTTCTCACAATAGGAATTCTTACCAAATACAGAGCTTAAGATCTTTCGACTACTCAAGAATTCAACTAAACTATTAGTGGAAAATGAAGTATGGTCAATCAACTTTTCCCCTCTAACTCCTCTATCTTTAAACCAACTCCAATTACTAGAGCATGATTTCATTTGAAACATAGGAGAGTAGGGCATTACCTCAGAATTCAGATTCTGTGTTTTCTTGTTCGGATGAGGTGGCTGCATGTGTTGCCTTGGATGTTGGGGAAACATAGTCAAGGTCCTTCTTCTCATCTGTTGTCTTTGATGTTGAGGCAACACTTTCAGCAAAATTCTAGTAAGTTCTACGGACCCCTTTAGGAATGAAGTTCCTTAAAGGTATGTCATCTAACATCTCTTCTTCTTCTTCCTTTGCAGTTTCAGCTTGTGGAGTGGAAGTTGATGAGTTCTGGAGGAACTGGGCACACTGAAATCGGTGTCAGTGCCGCTGCTAGTGGTAGTATCAACAGGGAAAGTGGACTCTTCCCTAGATATTTTGGCAGACTGGTTGTCACCGAATTGATTCTCGAAAACCCTTTTTGACCTCCTCGTCGGCATTGTCAATTTTGACTGTCTTGAGGCAAGGTTTGAGAAATCAGATGTTGCATCAACATCGATTGGGTTATCATTTTCACCTGGATAGCAAACCTGTAATGGCTCATCTGAACCAAGTAGAATCATGGCATGTGTACAGTCCTCCTCGACTGGTTTCAAGGCATTGATGGAAATATAATGCTTGTAAACCTTATTGATGTTTGCTGGACTTGTCACGACCCGACCAAGCTCGCGATCGTGCCCTACCCGGGCACCTGCTCGTATACATCGAGAATAGCAATGAACATACATGAAACTTATAAAATAAAATAACGAGAAATTAAAACCACAGGTCAGCCGATAGGGCTACCTTCCTGGACATACATACATAAACGGTTAGCTTGCCTTTCTTTACAAACTGCACCCACAATACGTGACTACGCACTCTAAGAATTACAATCGTATGACGGGCCCCGCCATACCCCGAATATACGTAGGCGACAACTCCGAACATCGAGCCATCTAAAAATCTCAACCAGGATCCTAAGCTCGCGGATCCACACCTGTACCTAAACCTGCGGACATGAACGCAGCCAAAGGGGTCGCATAACAAAAATGCAGAATATGGAATGTAAATAACGCATGAAACAGATCATAACTGTACAAAAGAATGACAAGGACAAGTATAAAAAATACATACCGATCCTCGCCGTGTCATTACCACTTATGAACTTAATTTCACATCAATATGTTTTTCCATTCCATTAAGAGTTATAGCCATATCTTACGTACTTACTTAGGAGAAGTCATTAAGTTCATTTCTATCTAACTTACTTATCTTTCATAACATAGTCCGGCCCACTACGGAGGGACACATATACTACCGACCCAAACGGGGCGCGATCGATCACACCATATCAAAGCATGCGTGGAATCCCCATCGCATCGGCGGCTAAAAGTGTAAAACATAACCGTGGGTCTCACGCCCATAAAATCAATCAAAACAGGTGGTATAACGTCCGGGGCTTGCCTCATTTATACTCTTACCGGAAGGTGGTAAGCGAGGGTATAACGTCTTGGGGCTTGCCGCCATTTATACTCTTACCGGAGAAGGTGGTATAACGTCTTGGGGCTTGCCTCATTTATACTCTTACCCTATCTCGGCCGTCGTCAAATAACACATAAAGCGGGTGGTGCGTCTTGGGGATTGACCTTCACTTATACTCTTACCAGAGAAGGTGGTATAACGTCTTGGGGCTTGTCCTCATTTATACTCTTACCCTAACTCAATGGCCATCATACATAACATAAGCCCTATCGACTTATCATACATAACATAAGCACCACCAACTTACCATACATAACATAAGCACTACCGACTTATCATACATAACATAAGCACTACTTATCATACATAATATAAGCAAGTTAAGAAATCCCTAACTTCTTATTAGCTTGTTCATATACACTCTCATTTTGTTTACTTAAGGCACTAACATGTCATTATAAAATCCGGGAATTTAACCCAACGTACTACGTGCCTCTACTCCTTTAAAATGATTCTCCTTCAAATAAAACTTCCAAGATACTAATAACCGTAGTATCAAGTCATATCTACTTTTCACGACAAGTCACAATACTTTTTAGAAATACAATTATAGGCTTCTAAATCAAGTGACTTCTTTCTTTAAAACCTTAAGCAATTGGTACCTTTAAAACAATTTTGCCCTTCTTTATTTCAAATCATTACTTTGCTTACAATCGAAGAAAACCATTCTTTTAAATCTTCCATAAAGTTGTTATAACCAACTTCCCATAAAGCCGTTATAACTCTTTATTTCTTAGACGAATTCATTCATTTGATAACCAAGAAACTTATACTTCAATTCAAATCACATAGCTTTCAAAATACTTCAAGTCTCTTAACTTGAAAAATAAAAGTCCATAACCTTTTAACAATTTGAGGTCCATAGTCTTAAAACTTCATACGTAAATTCTTATAAATTAAGTAACATATACTTGTGCGTTGTGAATAAGTTATACTTATTTATAACTATATTAATCAAGTAGCCATGATCTAGAAAATGTAATACAATTTTGTCTTATCTTAGCTTCATGCGGATGGAGAATTCTACTTGTTTTAACACAACTAATTGTCATTACATTTTCCTTTATTAACGCTGATGGCTTGTTCGATACTTATTCTTATTCGTGCGTAAATTAGCCAAGTCAACTTGGCTCCAAAATACCTCTAACGACTCTTACCAACATCCCCCATAAGACTTGGTAAGAACTTAGGATAACTTATACATAACCTTTACGTAGAGTAAATCGACATACATACCTCTTAACTTCTAAGAGTAGAAGGAATCATGAAATAGTACTACATGTATATTCCATACATAGAATCATGTCAAAAGAAGGAAGAGGTTCACATACCTCGCGACGATTATCGACAAGTAGCAAAAAGCTCCAAAGTACTTCCACCTTGAGCTATTCCATTCTTCAAGTAGGATACGCTATACTTAGTACATCAACCTATAATGGTCACCATACGTCCATTAACCTCTTACTTCATACGTAGAATATTCTAGGTGCTAAGTCGCTAAATTCTACGGGAAAATCTGACAAAGACCTCCTTTGTTTTTACTAGCTTTGCCACCTTTTTCAAGGTCGAATACAATAACCAAACAGCCCCAATTGGCTCACAACAATATAGAAGGTAGTTCAGTACAAATGACTAACTAAACAGCCCCAATTGGCTCACAATTATATAGAAGGTAGTTCAGTACAAATGACTAACTAAACAGCCCCAATTGGCTCACAATTTCCATTTCAAACCAAATTTGTAGCATCACATGATATCAAGTCGCATTTGATTATAACAATCCATAATCTCTAAGTAGGTAACATGCGACGATTTCTAATAAGCGACGATTAGTAATCCAATTTTCAAGTGGCTTATATAACATTTCGAATTTAGCTACAAGCACTCCAAAATACTTATAAACTTCAACTAAACCACTTCATGCTAGCAACATGTAAAGCTAACAATAACAATAAAAATAATCTTGTAACACTTCAAAGAACAAGATTATACCTCAATGATTCTTAATCCAACTCCAATCCGAAGTCGCTCCTTAGTAGTTCATAGCCTCTCCAAGACACTTCAATCCGCATTGTTGAGACCCTTAGAACAACACCAACAATCATCCTTCACAACTCCAAACAAAACCTAGAAAGACCAGGTTTTAGTTTTGCGACTAACCCGAAAACAACCTTTTCCACGATTTTTCTATTGAGATGTGTTTACAATACACCTAAGAACCTTGGTTTAAAGTGGGAATAAAATGGACAAGCGAAAATCTTTCTTCTTTTTCCTAGAGGAACCCGAGAGCTCCATGGAGTAGTCTTCATTTTGCAATTTTTTCTAAGTGTAAAACTCTCCCTCTACTAGTAGTGTTATATAGAACCTTGGAGGGTCAAGATGCAAACAATTGGGTGGTTTGGATGATCTCTAATTAAAATATCAAGACTTAGGACCCTTTGACTTAGTCAATTTTGTCAAGCTAATTAATTGGAAGACTTAGTCATCCTAAGGTTATGGTCAATGACCATTTTGGCCATGCCTAAAATCGTCCAAGGCATCAATAAGGGGGGTGACAAGTGTCGCCCACCCATTCGTCACAATATTACGTTTTCCGACAATTTCACTATTCCGATAAAATTTTACAAGTCTCAAATCTCAACACTGGTGAGTTCTTACGTACGTTCTTATAAACATATCCTGAAATTCCGGGGCGTAACAGGATTAGTCGACATTGGGGAATAATCTTTGGTGTTTGTGGATTTTGTGGATATGGACATGGTAGAGGGTTTTGAAGAATTGGGCATGTTAGAGAAGCTTTGGATTTGGAAAATGACGATGGTGTTTGGGCTGCCATGACTTGATGGATTGATAGTCTGCTGATGTGACAATTCCAAGACACAAATGGGGGTTTTCATTATGGCAAAATATAATTACACTCAAACTCTTTTTCCTTAAAGTTAGGTAGTATAAAAGAATAAGAACTCTTTACATACCTAAAAATAAAGGGTTTTACATAGCACAAAACATCATTTAAAATTTTTAAAAAAATGGTCCTCCAGATATTTTGGATTTTTGTTATTGACAGAGACGTGTTAAAATACCAAAACCAAGAATAAAATAAGAAAATCAAAATTGATCAATGTACTAGAACACGATGTTGTGAATGATGTTGGCAATATTTCAAAGTTCAACAAGCATTATGAGACTCCAAGGATTTTCTGATTTGATAGTTGATTATTCCGTATATGTTCCCTATGAGACTGATCGTTGGACTGATGTGACATTTTATCATTGTCCTTAATCAACTTAGTTGAACACATACAGATAAAGAAAAATATTAAGAAATTTTCAACCTTCTTGAAGCACATGGTACTCCTATAGAATAGGAACGATACCAATCTCAGAGTTTTGCTCTTTTTGTATACATCCAAATCTTTAGTAGAGGCTTCACCTTCTTATGATACTCCCTTTTTATGATATACATAATTATTATATATATCATCGCAGAGAACGGTATCACGTTCAAACCTTGTCCTTGTGAAGTCATGCTTGATTCTTTTGAAAAATAGTGCAACATTACTACAACACATATACTGTATATTGACTCAATCAATAAATGTTACCCAGAATGTTAGGACAATATTTCTGACAACATCTACCTAGTCTGTCTTATTTTCAAAGAAAACATAGACCAAGAGATTTTTCAGGCTAAAAAATCTCTCATGATCTAAGGGTTTGGTAAAAATGTCAACTAGTTGAGAAAGAATATCAACATGTTCGATTTGAACTAGTTGTTTTTCCACTAATTCTCTTCAAAATGATGTCTTATGTCTATGTGTATTATACGTGAATGTTGAACATGATTTTTGGAAATATTAATAACACTCAGATTATCACAATACAAAATCATGAAGTTGTTAGAAATGTCATAGTCATCAAGCATATGTCGTAACTACATCAGTTGAGCACAACAACTTTCGGCTGCCACATATTCGGATTCGGCAGTCTAGAGTGACACACGATTTTGTTTACGACTGTACCATGAGACTAGATTATTGCTAAGATAGAAACACACACCACTAGTGCTTTTTCTATCGTCTACAACACCGGCCCAATCCGAGTCACTATATCCTATTAGATTAGGATTAGTGTCTTTGGAGTACCAAATTCCCATCACTTGTACCGACAACATATCGAATGATACGTTTCACGACATTAAGATGAGATACCTTGGGACTGGCTTGAAACCTGGCGCAAACACACACGCTAAACATGATATCAGGTCGACTGACAATAAGGTATAAAAGGCTACCTATCATAGATTAGTACAATGGGTCAACATCTTGTCCAACATCGTCTTTACATACCTGTTGCGTAGAGCCCATTGGAGTCTTCATGTGTTTAGCATTTTCCAGACCAAATTTCCTAACAAGATTCTTGGCGTACTTGCTTTGAGATACAAAGATCCCTTCTTCATTCTGTTTAATCTGCAAGCCTAAGAAAAATGTTAGTTCTCCAATCATGCTCATCTCAAATATTGTTGACATTGCTTCGACAAACGATTTCAAGAATAATTATGTAGTCGAGCCAAAAACAATATCATCAACATAGATTTGAGTTATTATTACATCTACATCGTGTCTTTTAATGAATAAAGTTATGTCATCTTCTCCACTGGTAAAACTAAACTCAACAAGGAAGTTAGTTAAACGACCATACCATGCACGTGGTTCCTGTTTTAGACCATACAATGCTTTCTTGAGCTTGTACACATGATGTGGATGGTGTGGATCCTCAAATCCCTTTGGTTGTTCAACATATACTTCTTTGTCCAAGTATCCATTGAGGAAGGCACCTTTAACGTACATTTGGTGCAAGGTAATTTCAATAGCAAGAAGCAATCTTATTGACTCAAGTCTAGCCACAAGAGAGAAGGTCTCGTCATAGTCGATACATTCTACTTGTGTTTATCCTTGAGCAAAAAGTCGAGCTTTGCTCCTAACAATCTTTCCTAACTCATCTAATTTGTTTTTGAATATCCACTTGGTCCCAATAACATTTGTGTTGTTAGGTCGTGGTACCAAATCTCAAACCTCATTTCGGGTAAATTGTTCAAGCTTTTCTTGCATGGCTTGAATCCAAAAATTATCTTTCAATGCTTCCCCAATATTTTTAGGTTCCAAAGTAGATGTAAGACAAGAAAGACTAATCTGTTGGTATATGGTGGACATACACACAAACCTTACCATTTCTCGGTAGTTTACTGGTTCTTTCTCTCTTGTACGCCTCTACTCAAAAACTCCCCCTATCACCTGGTCGGGTGGATGGTTCCGTCTAATCATCGATGGAGGGTCTCTTCTCACTTGATCATTCAGTTCAGTAGCAGACTCCTCCTCGACTTCGTCCTCTGTGTTCTCTCTTTGAGGTTCAGATGTGTCTTCTGATGTTGGGACAACATCTGTTGGTTCAGTGGATTTCTCATCTTCAACTGCAACCACAATGTTGTTTTCTGAAGATCTACCAGATATATCCAGTAGGTCATCAAAAATAACATTAACAGACTTTTGTATGGTCTTTGTCCGAAGATTGTATATTCGGTAAGCATGACTATTCTGAGAGTAGCCAACGAATATCCCATTGTCATACTGGGTCAAATTTAGCTAGTTTATACATGTCATTAAGAATATAGCACATACACCCAAAGACATGAAAGTACCTCAATGTACGTTTCTTTCCATTTAACAGTTCATAGGGTGTCATCTTGGTCTCTAACCTTAGATAGACTCTATTAGATATGTGACATGCTGTGTTCAAGGCTTCTGCCCAAAACCTCTTTGACAAATGCTTAGAACTCAACATCACTCTAGCTATTTCTTATAAAGTTCTGTTCTTTCTCTCGACAACCCCATTTTATTGTGGTGTTTTTGGTGCCGAAAATTCATGGAATATGCCTTTCTTTTCACAAAATTTTACAAAGGTTTGATTTTCAAATTCCTTTCCATGATCAGATCTAATTCTGAAAATCGAAGAACAAAACATATTCCTGATTCTAGAGTAAAGTGTTCTAAACATCTCAAAGGTTTGTGATTTTTCCTTTAAAAATAGATCCAAGTGAATCTGGAAAAATCATCAACAGTCACATAGGAATATCTCATCCATCCTAGGCTATCTACCTCAATTGTACCCATAAGATCCATATTGTCACGACCTAACCCGATGGGCCGCGACTAAGTGCCCTACTTGGACACCCATATACGAACCTGTACATATAATCAGACTGATACTAAGGACAATGTAGAAATCTGTAATGAATCTGTCTCATGAGGAGTCACAACTAATCATCATAACAAAATATGCAAGCCGACAAGGCTGACACTATATACGGAAATATCCCAAAATGAAATACAACAGTCTGGCTGACAAAACACGTCTACAAACTGCACATATCCAACCCACATATGACTACAGACCTCTAAGAGTATAACAGTGAAATATGACAGGACAGAGCCCCGCCGTACCCCTGAATATGCATAAGTCTATATCAAAGGATCTGTACCAAAATGGCTAGGCTCCGAAATAATGGAGCTCTCCAAATAGCTGAGCAAGAAGCCTAGATTGGAGGATCACCAAATCGAGTGTCTGTACCTACGGGCATGAAACGCATCCCCCCAGAGAAAGAGGGTCAGTACGAAAAATGTACCGAGTATATATAAAACATGAAATAATGTAAAGAACATCATAACTGGCCAAAAGATGACACGAGACAAGTATAATAATCAAAGATATCAATGCACTTATGCCTTATGAAATGAGAGTCATACATGTACATATCATATACCGTACCCGGCCCATTATGGGACTCGGTGAATGAAGTCATATACATATACATACCGTACCCGGCCCTCTAGTGATGGTCTCGGTGAAATCATCATCTGTGCACATATCGTACTCGGCCCATCATGGGACTCGGTGAAATAATCATATGTAAATCGTACCCGGCCCATCATGGGACTCGGTGAAATAATCATATGTAAACCGTACCTGGCCCATCATAGGACTCGGTGAAATAATGCAATGAAGTTGTGCACGAACATACCCGGCCCGGGACTCGATAAAATGATATAATCACATCAAGCACGAATAAAGTATCATGAGTAACCATATATAAATTAAATCATCATATGACTCTCAATAGAATAATTAGAATGAACTATCACTGTAAAATAAAAGGCAACTATTATATCAAGTACCACTAGGAATTAGGATTCAATGGAATTACGTACGTCCGCCGTACGCTCATTTTATGTAAATCATGCCAAAAAGAAAGAAGGGATAGTTTCACATACCGCTTGTCGTCTATACCAACTCGATAATTAGAATTCGTCACGATTAGCACTTCAACCTATAACAATAGTAACATGTCCGTCAACTCTATGATTACTAGTATACGTCATATATCGAATGATGACTCTCTTTTTATAAAATAAATTGGGAAGCACTTCCCCTGCTTATACACACATCCGCAATTCACACACAAGGTTGACAACATCGATAACAAGACATAACTCAAGGATATAACCAAAACAGTCCCGATTACTCCATATATGTCATCGTTATACATTCTTTCTTTTTACATCCATGGAATACAACAACCCCAACAACCAAGGTGATTAATATACCTATTACTCATGTTAATCCGGTCCCTTTAACCATATTAAAACAGCCACTAAAACAGTCCATACTCCAAAAACAACGAGAGTGAAATGAGCGGTAAACTCGTCTTATAATTTGCAACATAACACTTTTCTACACTTTAATTCTTTTAGGACATATATTAGAAATTACCACAATGTACATGCATATTCATAACTAAATTTCCAGCATTTCAACTCAACAAAACATCCCCTAAATACAATTCAACAATGCCCACGATTTCATTAATGTCACGGCCACAAGACAAAATATCATAGCTCTTCTCATAATTTCTTAAAAACCAATTCATATTCCAACAATTTCATATAAACAACTTCACATATCAAGATTCCTTCATTTTTAACGTGCAATCAATGACAATGATAACAACAACAACAATCAAACTCAATGTAATCAAAACAACCCCAAATCGGTAAAACAACTCCAATCGGTTCAACTACAATACCAATACAATCACATGCATTTTCTTACTTCCAATTTCTCTTAACACGAGTTCATATCTTAACTACAACATCATTTAACTTCAATTACTTTATAAGAAGAAGAAATCTTACCTTAGTTTAGCCAAAACAATCCCTACTTGCATTGACACTCACTGCTCCAATTTGCACCATTTCTTCAACTTATAATGACATGCATGCATTCTTCACAAGTTTAAGCTCATCTTACTTACATGTTTTTCTTCCGAATAGTTCATCTCCAAAGCTAAAGTTTTCTGGGCAGTTTCAGACTAGAATTTACCGTGACCCACTGGTTGGGGAGTTTACCATGGCTTAGGACTTAGTAGAAGAACTTAATCTTAGAAGGGGGAGTTAATTTAGTCTTCACCTAGCTATGGAAGATGAAGGAAAAAATCGAAAATTTGTGGGAGGAAGAGAGAAGGGAGGTTGAAGGAGTAAGTTTGAAATAAAGGTAAAGAAATTAGTGATACATGGATATATGGGCTGAAATCATTTTGCATGTTGCTTCTTGTTCCACGCGTGGGGTACGAGTTCCCATAATTGTCCACTAGTTCCCACTTATCGTCCTCTCCATAAAAATTAATCCCACAATTAATTAATCTTAGACTCCACTTTATTTAAATTCTGAAAACTCGATGTCCTAATTCTCGGTGACAACATTTTATACGACACTAGTCCAACCACATTTGTTGTATCCAAAATTATTCTGGGATCACATCCTTTTGTATACTAATCTCCATATTAGCATATGTAAATATACTTTTCTTCCAACACTCGAATCTTATTTTCTTAATTATGTTCTCAATTTATTGCCAAAACATTATGAGGTGTAACACATTTGCAATAATTGGAAACAATGAAACGTACCTAAATGTTGTCTGTCATGTTGGACAACATTATGAGAGACTCGGGTCTGCTTTCCCTTCAAACAATCTTTACACAATGTTTTATCTTTTGGATCCAGTCTGGGAATGCCTCTGATGGCTTCAAATGAGATCAGCTTCTCCAAGGTGTCGTAGTTGACATGTCCCAACTTTTGGTGTCAGAGTATCAAATCACCTACCTTTGCGGAGTTGCAAAACTCTTGTCTACCTACTAGATAGCAGTTATCTCCGGTTCGGGTTCCTGACATGATACACTTTTTTACAAAGTTTGTAACCTTGCATCCAAGTTTGTTGAATTTCACCTCGAGATCCTCATCACATAGTTGGCTTATGCTAAGAAGATTAGCAACCAACCCTTCTACATGAAGAACATTTTTCAAGGCTGGTACATCCGGAATATTAAGAGTTTATTTACCAATAATCTTACTCTTACTTCCACCTCCAAAGGCCACGTACACTCCATTGAATGCTCCATAGTCCTTTAATAGACTTTTGGTACATTTTATATGACGTGAGCAGCCACTATCGAAGTACCAAGAACCTGTAATGTTAGTACGCAAGGCAGTTATGCACACATTACATATCAGATTCAGTTTGGGTACCCATTCTGTTTTAACCCTTTTCTTTCTTCTGCTCTTAGCCTGGTTGCTTTGAAAGTTGTTAGTGATGTTGGTCAATATCGCTGATGACATTTTAGGCGATAGCTGAGTGCAGAGTTTTGAAATTTGTAGCAGTAGGGCATAAGATGTCCTGACTTTTTACATAAGCTACATACAAACTTCGATCCAATCATAGTGATCTGAGAGTTACTTACATTTTCTTTGACAAATTTTATCCTCTCAGTTTGACTATGGATTCTGGAAGTATTGGTTTTGCTAGGAGATTGGTACCCAAGCTCAGTCCTTATAGGATTACTGAAGTTCAATATTTCATCCAGCTTGGAGGTTCCCATGTTGAGCCTTTGAAACGTGTCTCAGCTACGTTCAATCGTGCATGAATCTTACCAAGTTCTAGATCTTTCTTGGTAAGTGTCATCTCTAATCGGTTGATTTTGCCTTTCAGATTGCTATTCTCAAGAGCCAATAATTTTGTTTTTGAGTCTAGGTGCTCAGATTTAGTGATTAAGGCTTTACAAATGTTACACCCCGTAAATTCAAGAGAATAAGATAAGAACGTACGAAAGGAAGTAAGGTTTGAAATTTGGAAAGATAAGTTGGCAAATGTTGTAGGCAGATTTTCAGTTAACTTTGGAGCGGTATATCTCCTAGTTCGTTAGGAGTTTTTAGGTGTTTCAAAATCCTAGTATGAAGTTCGTTGAGTTTAGTTTCCAACGCAACAAACCGCTCATCGATAGGACATCGGGGTGGGAAGTTATGGACGTTAGAAGTTCGGTTGACGAAGAGGAAAGAAAAGCTTCAGTCATGCGCCACAGCACCGGCAGTAGGGCCGCGGCACCGAAAGACCTGAAGTGTTCTGAAGTTGCAGCGCCGCGACGCCGAGGCGAGATTTTTAGCGAAAATTGGGGAAAATCATAAGATATTTTGGTAAAAGGCCTATGGGAGGGTGACAAGTGTCCCTCCCATCTTTTTGACCAAGAGAGGGTCTTATTTTAGGACCAAGTCTTCTTGGTCATTTGCAAAGGCTTTTCCTAAAGAAAATCCCCCTCTTCTCTCTCAAAAAAATTGATGAACCCCAAGTGTGATGAGATTTTTGAAAAGGCAACAAGAAGGAAATATGTTGGCAAGCTTGTAGAGGGTTCGTGTGGGTGATTTTAACATGAAGAAGATTTCGGAAAGAGGGCTTATTGAGGTAAAATATTCACCTTCTTATGTAATTGAAGATTACATGTTATAGTAGTTAAGAAATGAGCATGTGGTATATATATTAAAGTTTGAAAAGATTTGGATTATGTCGACTTGTTGAAACCGAAAATTGGCATGTTAGTCACTCATGTTGTAATCAATTCGGTTGTTAGCTAAAATCGTTACATGTTATAAATAGAAAGGTATATAATTGGTTATGACTTATATAACATGTTGGAATAATGAGTTGGATTGAAAGGATTTGAAAAAGATGATATGTGAGCATGTTGTAGCCAAAGAGTTGCCTTAAACTAATTGGATTGTTTAATATGAATTGTGGGGCAGAATTTTACACGTCCGGTTAGGCGTGTAATCCCCTGTGTATTGCTGAATTGTTGGGCCTTAAATGTGGCGTTTAGTTATTGAATTCGGGTCTTGAAAAAGGTGTAAAAGTGCATAGAAACAAAGGAAGTACTGTCCAATTTTCCGTAGAATAAGGGACTTTACAATTAGAATATTCTACATTGAAGCTAGAAGCTAATAGACGTATTATGGTCATTATAGGTTGACATACTACGGACGACATATTGGACTTGGCAAGTGGATTAAGTCGGAGAGGTATGTGGAAACTTTCTTATCTCTTGAGCATGAGTAGTTATAAAGGTATAGTACGGTAGACGTACGTGATTTAAATGAAGTCAGTTCATTTGATATACTTGACTTGTTTTAAGAATGTCTAAGTTGGTTGAGTTAGAGAATTAAATCACTTGTTTTAAAGAAAGGTTAAAAGAATGATTTATTCTTATAAGGTAGACAAAGATTTCTTGACTTGAAAAGGTATAGGATACTTGATTTGGAAAGTATAGATTCCTTGAGCTATTCTAAAGTTAAGAAACTTGTTTTCTAAGTTAAGAGACTTGAAGTATTTTGAAAGTTAAGAAACTTGATTTGAAAGTATAAGTCTCTTGGTCATAAAAAGGATGAATTCGTCTAAGACATAAAGAGTTATAACAGCTTTATGGGGAGTTAGTTATGACGGTTTTATGAAAGAATAAGGATGTCTTAGTTTCTAAAGCCTAAAGTTAGTATAACGGCTTTATGGGAAGTTGGTTATAACAACTTTATGGAAGGTTGAAGGAATGGTTTTCTCGAGTAAGGTAAACAAAGATTAATGACTTGAAATACAGAAGGGCAATTTGATTGAAAGGCGTCAATTGCTTAAAGTTTAAAGTAAGGGTCACTTGATTAGAAGCCTAGAAGTATAATTCTAAGTGTAGTAACGTATGTGAAATGTAGATTAGCCTTGATACTACGAGTGTTAGTATCTTGGGGTTTTATATGAAAGTGCCTTGAGGTTATAAAATGAGATTCATTTGGTATGTTAATGAAAGTCTAAAGATTTTATGAACTTGCCTATACTCGCTTGTGATAGCCTTGGAGTGCAAGTATTATGTTGATACGCTGCCGTGACTCTCAGTTGGAGGGTCGGCTGTCTTGTTGTGAAATTATTTGGACGTACCGACAGTGATGGAGGATTCCACGGGTATGCTTCCATTGTGATTGATCCATGGACATGCTTGCGATGGAGGATTCCGCGGCATGCTACCATGATGCGGGTTAAATTCCCGGATACGATTATTACTCTATGGATTAGCTCTCCATGAAGACATGTACCCTAGATGAGGGATTCCACGGGCATGAGATATATATATATATATATGTATTGTATGTATGTACGCCGACAGTGAGGTAGGATGCCACGGGCGCATCACATGGTTATATTTTACGCTTGCGGCTGTCGGCAGTGATGGGGGATCCCACAGGCACGCTTTGGTATTTGAGGGCTTGTGTCCCTAGCTATGGTGTGACTATTTTTCATGTGATGAAATAGTCTTTAAAAGGTATTGTGACTTACTTGAAAAATAAATATGACTTGATACTACGGTTATTAGTATCTTGGAAGTTTTATATGAAAAAAAGTCATTTAAAAGAATAAAAGTACGTAGCACTTTGAGTTAAATTCCCGGATTTTATAATGACATGATAGTGCCTTAAGTAAACTAAAATGAGAGTGTATATGAACAAAACTAATAAGAAGTTAGGGAATTTCTTAACTTGCTTATGTTATGTACGATAAGCCGGTAGTGTTTATGTTATGTACGATAAGCCGGTAGTGCTTATGTTATGTATGATAAGTCGGTAGTGTTTATGTTATGTATGATAGCCGGTTGTGCTAGGTTATGTTATTCTTGCGGGGTAAACCCCCGGGTTACTACTTATTCCATGGATTTGCTACCCATGATGCGAGTGCGGCGTTTGTACTCATTGCGGGCCCACCGGGCCCATGCGGGTGAAATAGTCCTATGCGAGTGAAATAGTCTCATGCGAGGTGGATGACCTCATTGCGGGTCCACAAGACCTATGCGGGTGCAATAGTCTCATGCGAGACGGATGACCTCATTGCGGGTCCACAGGACTTATGCGGGTGAAATAGTCCCAGGATTAGGATTGCTTAATGATACTACGGGCGGGTGGCCCTACTTTGATCATGAGCCTCCTATTTTTATGTAGTAAGGTATACTCTTGTTTACTCTCATTGTTAGTAAGGCACAGTGTACTGTTTTTTGATTTATCATACATGTCTCCAGCTTTATTTTAGACTTTATGATTTGATTACAGTACTTTCAGTTTCACATACTTGGTACATGTTATCGACCTCGCCGAAGTGCGTTCATGCGCGAGTTGAGGTACATAGCTTGCTGATCCGCACTCTAGGATCACTGTCCAGTTCTTGGAAAGCTCCATTTCTCCGAAGGCTTTGTCTTTTGGTACGATTCCCTGAGGTTGTAGATTTATGTACATTCAGGGGTATGGCGGGTCCCTGTCCCGTCATAGTTGTTATGTCAAACTCTTAGAGGTCTGTAGTCATATCTTGTGGGTCACTTTATAAAAAAAATGAGGTAACTGCTTTTGGATTTGTACATATATCCAGGGAGGTAGCCTTATCGGCTAACCTATTATTTATTCTTGTTAAGTTAATGTATGTTCCGCTGATTATCTCTGATGTATAACTGTAAGGGTGCCCAGGTAGGGTACCAGTCGCGGGCCCGGGGTCGGGTCGTGACAACAAAGACTTTGTAATTCCTTTATCATATCGTCTTTGAAGTCAACTAGATCCAAATTTATAGTATCAGATGAAGAAATAAATCCACTAAAACAATTTACATCAGAATAATCAAAGTATACATACCTCTCTGATGTTGCAGACATTCCAAATGTGGAGTCCGATGTTGTTCCTGATGTTGTCACAACATTGTCAATAACATATTCATCGTCGGACAGTGAGTGTTCGAACATGGCTGTCAACATTGCCTGTGGTTCTTCTTCTTGATCTCCTTCCTCTTCTTCATTCTCATCATCACTGAGGGTTACCCAAATAACCTTACCAATTTTTCTAAGGGTGTTTGCATACTCATTAGCGTAGTGTCCCCAACCCGAGCATGCATGACACTGCACTCCCTTGAGTTTTTGGGATTGAAATTGGTATTGTCGGAGTTGGATTTCCTCAGTGGATTGTGATTTCTTTGCTCAGAAGGTGACCTATTCGGTTGCTTATTGAAGAGTGGGTTCTGATGTTATTTATATTTGGCTTTATTGCAATCAATGTTGATCTTTCTCACCATCGAATTGAATCGACGAGTGAGTAAGGCAACTGTTGCATCACTTCCCAGTTCCTCCAGGTTTTCTTCCGTATTTTCCACTTCAGGTTCTGAGGTTTGTCCTTGGAGTGTCAAAGTCTTGACTTTGTACATGTTATACCCCGTAGTTCTGACCCTACGTATGAGAGCGTACGAAAGCATGTAAGACTTAAAATTTTCTAAGGATAGGTTGACGGATTGTTCCGGACGGGCTTTAGTCAACTTTGAGGCGGGTTATAACCCGATACATTGAGAGTTCTTAAGTGTTTCGAAGGCCCGAGGCGTAGTTCGTTGAGTCTAGCTTCCAACGCAACCAACCGTTCGTCGATAGGACGTCGGAGTAGAAAGTTATGAGAGTTACAAATTCAATGCGCAGACGGACAGAAATGCGTTTCAGGCAAAGGCAACAGGGCCGCGGCTCCGGATGCAGGCTGGCGGCGCAGAAACGAGGGCCGCTGAAGTCTAGCGCCGCAGAAGCGAGGCGCGGAAGTTCGAGCTGCGGAGGTTTCAGCCGCGCGCCGGTGCGGCAGGCGGATGCAGGCGGAAAAAATTTGGAAAAGTGTGATTTTTCTTTTAAAAGACCTTGGGAGGGTGACAAGTGTCCCCCCCCCCCCCCATCTGATTTTGCATGCATTATATTGACCAAGTCTTCAAGACTTGGTCATACTTCATCTCTCTCTCTTAGACAAAAGCTCTTCCTTCTCTCTTAAAAGTTCAAGCTCCTCCTTTTCTCTAAAATCCCAAGAGACATTCTAGCCTTAGAAAAATCTGAAAAAGTAAAAGCAAGAGGGAAGCTTGTGGCTAGCTTGTGAAGGTTGTTGTGGTGGTGTTCTTGAAAAGGAAGCTAGCAAGTGGTTGGAAAGATTTGGCTAAAGCTTTAAGGTAACATTTCTTCCTTTAGAATTAGTTTCTAGTGTTGCATGTTAAGAATGAAGAACTTGTGGTGGTAAATAATGCTCTTAGAGTCATTGCATGCAAGAAATGTGGTTTGGATATAAAAGAATTGGTTAAGAAGATATTATGAGCATGTTGTAGCCTAAAAACTACCTTAGAATTATTTAGTGAATGGTTGTACCTAATGGGGCAGAATTTTACACACCCAAGTTTGGAGGTGTAATCCCCTTTAAAATGTTGGATTATTGAGCCTTAAATGTGGCGTTTGGATGATAAATTTGGCCTTGAGAAAGGTGGCAAAGTATGTAGAAACAAAGAAAATGCTGCCCAATTTTCCATAGAATTTAGTGGCTTTGAGTTTAGATTATTCTACATTGAAATTAGAGGTTAATAAACGTATCATGATTATTATAGGTCGAAATATTACTTACGGTAGTTGAGCTTAGCAAGTGGATTGACCAAAGAGGTATGTGAAGCTTTCCTATCTCTTGAGCATGAATAGATGAAACTATGTAGTACGGTAGACGTAGAAGATTTGGTATTCTTACTTGTTTTAAGTATATAATGACTTGTTTCGTTTTAAGAATGTATAAGTCCCTTGGTTAGGGGAAAAGTATGATTTTACTAAAGTATAGAGTTAATATAACAACTTTATGGGAAGTTGGTTTATTAGCATAAAAGGTTAAGGAGAAGAGATTTACTCTAAAGTAAGATAAGTATATGAAGAGGCAAATTGGTTTTAAGGCATCAATTGCCCAAGGGTTTTTATGTATAAAGAAGAGTCACTTTTAAAAGAATTGAAGTATGTAGTACTTGGGTTAAATTCCCGGTTTTCCTTTATTAAAGATATGATTAAGTGCCTTAAGTAAACTAAAATGAGAGGGTATATGAACAAGACTAATAAGAAGTTATAAGTTTTCTTAACTTATTTATGATTATGATATGATGACAGTTTGAGCTAGGGTAAGAGTATATCGAGGCAAGCCCAGATCGTTATACCACCTTCTTCGGGGTAAGAGTATGCGAGGCAAGCCCCAAGATCGTCATACCACCTTCTTGAGTAAGAGTATATCGAGGCAAGCCCCAAGATCGTTATACCATCCGCTTGGTGTAAGAGTATATCCGAGGAAAGTCCCCAGATCGTTATACCATCCGCCGGGGTAGAGTATATCGAGGGTAAGTCCCCAAGATCGTTATACCACCTGTTAGTGGATTTGCTACCCATGATGCGAGGAATACCTCATGCGAGTCCTTATGGGCTTATGCGGGTGAAATAGTCCCGTGCGGTAGTCTGACTATGCGAGGAATACCTATGCGGGTCCCAGGGACCTATGCGGGTGAAATAGTCGAGAGTAGGGGTGCTTATTGATACTACGGCGAGTACCTGTTTTGATCCTAAGGCCCCTATTTTATGCAATCTTATATATATATACTTGTCACTCTCATTGTTAGTAAGGCACAGTAAAAGGTATTTTATTGTCTTCCATGACTCCAGCTTACTCTTAGACTTATGATATCATTATTACAGTATTTTCCAGCTTTACATACTTTGTACATATTGTGTCGCGACCACGCCCTCGGCTGCGTTCATGCCGCAGGTAAGGTAGCGATTGAGGATCCTCGTTCTTAGGATCACTATTCGGTGTCGAAGCCGTTCCTCGGAAGCTTGATCATTGGTGCGGATATTCCACGATGCCATAGGTATTTTGTACATTCAGGGTATGGCGGGGCCTGTCCATACGATTGTTATCTTTAAGTGCATGGTCACCTATGTGTTTTGGGCTATAAGAACCCGTTGTACTACTATACTTTTGTTTAAGAATGTTTTATGAAAGGCAGCCTTATCGGCTGGCCAGTGATGTTTACCTTTTTATAAGTTATGTGTTATGTATGTTCCGATGCTATTCTCTGACATATACTGACAGTACCGGTAGGTACGATCGCGGCCGGGTCATGACAAAAGTGGTATCAGAGCAGTTAGTCCTCGGAAAGTGTCTACAGACCGTGTCTAGTAGAGTCTTGATTATCGGTGTGTCGTGCACCACATCTATAATCAGGAGGCTGCAGGATATTTAGGATTAGTTTCCATTCTTTCACTCTGAGATCGTGCAATAGAGCTGAGTTATAGGTGGAATCTCCCCTGATGTTTTCCTTTATGTATCAGTTATGCCTCCACGCAAGGCAACCGCGCGGCGAGAAGGCAAAGCGGTGAGTCCGCTAGTGGGACGCGGAGAGTCACGAGGGCACAGCGATCCACGAAGATGATGTTTGGGCGGCGAGTTCCACGTCGTCGCCCGGCCTCAGCGAGTTCGAGGCGGCGGGCGCGGCCATCGAGACGCGATGCACGGAACCTCGATCCCGATCGAGTGCAGTGCAGATTACGAGAATTGATTCGCCATCGGCAGCATAGTGGCGGCGGCAAAGCGAGCGAAAGCGCCAACCCGGCCAAACGGTTCTGGATTGGGATTTCTTGGGTTGTCACCCACCCGAGTTCTATGGTTCGAGATTTGAGGAGGATCCGCAGGAGTTTGTCCGGCAGTTACAGCGGACCATGCAGGTCCTTAGGGCATCGGAGACTGAGTCTGTTATACTAGCTTCTTACCGGTTACGCGATATTGCGTTGAACTGGTTTGAGTCATGGGTATTGTCGAGGGGTGAGGATGCTCTTCCAGCTGATTGGGAGGAGTTCACAGAGGCATTCCTAGACCACTTCTTGCCTCCTGAGGTGAGGAGAGCCCGCGTAGATAGGTTCTTGACCTTGAGACAGGACGGGAGGACTATCAGGGAGTACAGCCTGGAGTTCGACTCCTTGGCCAGATATGCGCACACCATAGTAGCTGACATGGCAGACAGGGTCCATCGATATGTGATGGGGTTAGACCGTCATATGATTACTGCATGCTTGGGGGTGGCTCTTCAGCCAGGGATGGATATTGCCAGGATGCAGGCGTACGCACAGGGGATTGAGGACAGAGAGCGAGATCGGCTAGATTTGGGCGGCCAAGAGGCGGGGCAGCGAGTTCTCGAGGAAGTTTTGGCGGCGGCCTCGGCAGCGAACTAGGTCCACATTCTAGCCCGGCCTGAGTGCTCCTTCTCGATTTCGGCGGGAGGTACGATCAGCGAGGTTATTCGGGAGCGGTCGGGGCTCCGGACTTGAGTTTCGAGGCGAGACCGGACTAATCGAGACCACCTACCTCTCGGTGCGTTCGATGCGGTAGGTCTCATCCGGGCGAGTGCCGTATGGGTTCGGGAGCGTGTTACTCTTGTGGCCAGCAGGGCCATCTGAAGAAGGATTGTCCGTCCTTAGGCGGCGGGAGCGTTACGGTTCAGCCGACGGGGTCAGTTGATGGATCTTCATCTTCGATGGTCAGACGCCCCGGAGGGCAGGGTACTTATGGGCGGCGAGCGCGGCGGTCGTGGTAGGGTTCGATTCTAGCGGTCCTCGAGCGCATATATGTTAAGTCGATCAGCGGGACCGGAGGCGTCGCGGATGTCGCAGTACATTGTTGGTTTCTTGTTGTGATGTATATGCTTTGATAGATCCAGGTTCTACCTTGTTATACCCCGTATTTCCAGAGTATGTACGTAAGGACGTACGTAGAAAAGTTTGGGCTTTAAAGTGGCTTGGCCGATTTTTTTTTTGTGCATAACACCCAATTAGAGTCGTTTTTCGACGAAACATTTTACACAACTCGCGTAGGGTAAATTCCGGCTATGCCATTTTTAATTTTTGCGGATTTTTCCGAGAGACGAAACCTTTTGGACCAACAAGAGGGCGACACTTGTCACCCTCTAGTTGGTAAGAGTGGGTGGTAATGGCTTGGACGAAATGGTTGGGTTTTGTCAAGTAGTAGGTAGGATATTTTTGTGGTAGATGGATAAGGTGCACTTGGCATGATCTTGGCCCTACACTTGCCTTGCACTTGGCATGATCTTGGCCATTGATTGGCCTTGGCTTGTCCTATAAATACCCCCCTTTGGAAGACTTCTTCATTCCTAAAATTTCCTAAGTGTTAAAATCCTCCCTCCCTTGTAGTGTGGTTCTCGTCCTAGCCACCCCCACCCCCGGTGCGAAGGCCCTTTGGCCGAGAGTCCCCTTTGGCGAGTACCCCTCAGTGGGGTGGTAGAGGTATACACCCCTTGTGGTGTTGTCTCGTATATATACCCCTTGGTAGAAATACTCTCAAAAGTATTGTTGTTATACCCAAATTACCTTAGCCGTATACCTTGTAGTATTCCAAAGATACCTCTATACGTAGAGCCCGGAAATACTACCTAAATGTCCCTTTTTGTCTCAAACCGAAACCCTAAGGAAAATCTCCATAGTTGGTTGGAGTATAAGTAGAAGTTGGTTAGAACTTCTAAGGGTTGTTTGGAGCGGGTCGGAGCGCACGGAGTAGGAGCTAAACCTTGCTCAGGATCGACATTTAAACTCGGATAATTTTGGGCTTATCGAGATAAACACTCTTGACCTTCTATTGTAATTGGGATTACATGTTGTAGGAATATATAGTTGAAGTATACTATATATAGAACTGAACATAATTGTGCGGCAATGTCTTTTGACTTAAGCCTGAATTTAAAGAAGAGAACTGAACTGTAATTACATAGGGTGTATTCTGAGACTTGTGTAGCATTCTTGTGTAGTAGAATCGTACACGTCGGTTAGGCGTGCAAACCCCCGGTTGGCTTGGTAGCGGCCTCGATAGAGAGGAGATTTACGTTGTTGCGGGAAAATCTTTGCGAATTTTACGTAGAATGTTCTACGATTAGACTTAGATGTTAATAAGCGCCTTGTGGCCTTATAGGTTGAAGTACTATGCGTGGCGCGATCTACTTGGCTTAAGGAGTAGCCGGCGGTTTGAGGTACTTGGAGCGTTTTGCTATTAGTCGATAATCGTCGCGAGGTATGTGAACCTCTTCCTATCTTTTCTAGCATGATATGTGTACAACTATGTAGTACGGTGAGCGTCACGTGTGTTAAATGTATTTGGTTGGTTTAAAACATAAAGTGTTATAACGGCTTTATGGGAAGTTGGTTATAACAGCTTTATGTAGGTAAGGAAATGCTTTGTGCTTCTAAAAGGTAACTGACTTTTTTTTAAAAAAAAGTTAAGAGACTTAATCTTGAAAGATAAGCGACTTAACTTGTTTTACTTGGTAATTAACATTTTGTTAAAAATGTTGCAAGAAACTCATTCGCGAGTAATGAGTACTTGATTTTAAAAGAATAATGTTTCTTGATTTGAATGAGAATAATTATCGAACAAACCACAGCAGCCCTAATAAAGGAAAATGTATTGACAAATAACTAATTGTTATTAAAACCAGTAGAAACCTCCATCTGCATAGAAGCTAAGATGAGACAAAATGATATTACATTTCCTAGATCATGGCTGCTGTAATAAGATTGTTATGAACAAGAATAACCTACTCACACGTAAGGTATATGTTTCTCAAATTGTTTTAAAAGGATTAAAACTATGAACTACGAAACCTTTCGAAAATGAGAAACTTGAGTAATTGAAATTAGGCAAACTTGAAACATGTGGAAAAGTGTTACTTGATTTTACGAAGAGAAGTGTTTTGATTTACTTCAAAAGATAATCACTCTATTTTTCATATACTACGGGTATTGTGTGACTTTTGTAAAAATAACGTATTTTTTAAAGAGTTAATGTATGAAGTACTTTGGGATAAAAACCCGATCTTGTTAATCATATAGTAGAAAGTACCTTGTGTATATAACTTGATTATGTTGGTTTGTGATTGCCTTGTAATACTTTCTTGTTGATTTGTTAAGTAAACATGCTAGGATGCTACGTGTGTTAGTATCTTGTGATGTTAGTGTAAAGGGTTTCCGATCGCGCTTAAAGTTGTTTGACTCTCGGTAGTTATGTTGGTATTGTACCACTCACCTTGACTTGTTTAGGAGGTTAAGTTGCCCTCCGTCACGGGGTAGACTCGGTGATGCAGGACCGTGATTCGAGAATACCTCATGCGGGTCGAGGATCCATGCGGAACTACGGGAGTTCCGGTTAGTTTGCGGCCCTTGTGTTCATGCGGTCTTTGTGGCTACGCGGTGCGAGTCGGGGCGATGCGGGAGTAGCTACCCTCGATGCGAGAATACCTCATGCGGGCCTATGAGGTTGGCCTATGCGAGTCTGCGGAGAGTTCGGGGCTAGACGCGCACATTTGATCTGCGAGCGAGTGACCGGCTTTGATCATGTGACGATGCAGAGCAGATATCATGATCTGATTTATGACCTGTTAGTCGTGGGTGTTAGTAGTCGGTTATGCCTTCGCACTTACCTGTCTTGTTTTATTAGGACACAGTGGGACACGGTGTTCATGTGTATTTCTTGGTGCTTTTATATCATAAAATGCCTGGCGGTGAGAAAGGTATTCCACGGGCATGATTGATGTTATGGCGTGAGACCCATAGTTACATTTGAGTGATGACTTTGAGGCGTGAGTCCACGACTTGACATATTCGCTATTTATTGTGAATCGTAGTTTGGTTATCATACATGTCTCACTTTATAGACTATTATGATTTCATTTCTGATATTTTGATTTCACATACTTGGTACTGTTATCGACCTCCTTCGAAGCGGCGTTCATCCGCAGTAAAGGTACACCGATGTTGATCCTCGCTCTTAGGTCAATTCAGCGTATGGGAAGCTCCGTTTCTCGGAGGCTTATCGGTGGTATAGTCCGCCGTTGTAGGTATTTACATTCGGGGTATGGCGGGCTGTCCGCCCGTTGTTGTCGTATCATTCTTAGAAGTGCAGTAATGCTTTGTGGCGAGTTGTAATGGGATGTAGCGTCGGTTTTAAATTGATTTATATATATGCCGTAAGGCAAGTTTTCTCCGATTACTGTTTCTTACTTCATAATATTTTCATGTCTTGTTTTATGTTCCGCTGATTACTCTGATGTTTTATCACTAGGGTGCCCGGGGTAAGGCACCAGTCACGGGCCCGGGTTCGGGTCGTGACAAAAGTGGTATCAGAGCAGTTAATCCTCGGAAAGTGTCTACAGACCGTATCTAGTAGAGTCTTGATTATCGGTGTGTTGTGCACCACACCAATAATCAGGAGGCTATAGGATATTTAGGATTGGTTTCTATTCTTCTCACTCTGAGATCGTGCCTTAGAGCTGTGTTGTAAGTTGGACCCTCTAAACGTATTTCTTTCCCTTACCGTTATACCTCCGCGTAGGGCAAACCCGGGCCCAGGAGGGCAAGGCAGCCGAGGGAGCTGCGAGTAGAGTATAGAGGGTTACGAGGGCACAGGCCCAACCATCACCTGAGTTAGGTGCTTCATTCGGGGAGTTATGCTACGTCACCCCAGAAGTTTAGCACGGCGGCGATTCCTACTGCGGCCATGATATATGAACCTTGATCCACGGCGGGAGAGAATATAGATTGCAAAGAGACAACCACATTACTAGCTATGGATTTGGCTACGGAAGAGTACACCGATGTCGCGAGTCTTGATGAATATCTTAGAAAGGGTTGCGAGAGTAATTCTTGATTAGGCTTGAGCATGGCACGTATGCCAGGCGCGGCGAGCCAAGAAACGTAGAGATCGACGTTAACGAAGCGACGAAGGCAGGCCGTGACAGAAGGTCCTTTGGCAACTTTCGAGTCGAGTCACCTCACCAGCAGATTAGATTATGCACATCCACCAGTGCAGAAAGGTCCTCCACAGGTTTCAGGACGTTCGGGTATGCAGGAGTTGGTCGAGCTCGAGCTTCCGCTCACGGCTACACGTATGTTCGGCCACCGATTGATTTTTCCCGGTGTTCACGATGCACGCCATCCCGGGAATGTCATCTTTTAGTTGGTACTTGTTTTACCTGCGGCCGTCAGGGCCATGTGTCGAAAGGATGTCCTAATAGGAGGACTCAACCTTCAGGATCGGTGGGTAGTTCGTCATCTCCACTATGTGCCTACTGGTAGGTTTGATTAGAACGACTAAGGGGAATGAAGCAGTAGATATAGATATATCCTTAACCCTATAGAGATCAGTATGTGTGATAAGATGAGTATATCAAAAGTGCTATGTTCTAATAGCAGCATGTTAGTTGTGATTAGAAATCATGGTTAGTATGAGGGTAAGATTGGACATAAGGGAAAGTGTGAGCCTTAGAGCTTTTTACGTAGAGACCTTAGAGGCAAGGCCATCGTGGGTAAAGGATTTATATTTTTACGTTTAACCCTTGTCGGAGTGCATAGTGCACGTGAGCTATGTTGTGGGATAAGTCCCTGAGTAGTGTGGAATGAAAGAGGGTAGTTGAGCTAAGAAGACCGCTAGGTTTTCGTAACGTGATTAGTGAGAGTTTTCCGGTTCGGGGAGCTAGTGTCTTGCGCGTTGCCGGGTCGGGTTGAGGCCACGTTGCGGGTCAACCCGCGGCCTGTATGGTGGTGAGGTTGTGGTGGTCCCGCTTTGTGTTAGGGTTATGAGGGTGTTAGCCCAAGTTTAGTTAACCAAACAGCGAGTTCGTGGATGCGTTCGACCAGTAGTCGGGCCGATGGGGGCAGCCCATCGTGGTTTTTCGGTCGGGACCGTGTACTCAGCAGTGTTGATATATCAGAAAGGTTGTAAGGCTGCACGGGGTGCCTACCTTCACCTTATGACAGACAGTGGAGCCCAGGTTACGGCTGTTTCTTTTTCTGGAAGTTTTACCAGGCAGGATTAGGAACTCAGCAGTCTCAGATCGCATTCGCCGCCGGCGGTGTGGATTTCAGGGGTAGCTGTAAGGATTGTTGTCTCCTGTTGAGGGAGTGTTTTAATAGCTACCATTTCAGTTTTCAAATATCGCCTTATGGAGCCTTGTAGGGGCGGAAGTGTAAGTTGCCGGTCGATTGATTCGATGTTGGCAAGGTTCAGATAGTTGGTTCAGGCTTGTTCCAGCAGACTATGGATAGTGTGAAGCTGGTCTAGAAGAGGTTATTGGCAGCTCAGAAAAATCATGCGGATAATCGGCGACGACGCTTAGAGTTCTGGTTGACGGTCGGTCTTCTTGAAGGTACCACCCCGGGATAGGGTGCGACGAGTTTTGGAAAACAGAGGAAACTTAGCCCGAGTTACTTTGGGACTTTCGAGTTCATGTGAGGGATAGGCCAGGTTGCCTATATGTTAGCATTTGCCGTCCGACTTAGGAGGCAGTGCGTCCAGTCTTTCGTGTTATGTTCGAGAAGGAAATCGGAGATCCATCCAGAGTGTTCCCAGTTAATGATGACCAAGTTGGAGATAGTAACCCCGAGTTTTGGAAACTGAATCAGTAACAGAGATATGGTAAGAAAGAGTTCGAGTGTACGAGAAAGTACGGCAGCGTAAAGGAAGAAACGAGCATGTATTGCGAGCAGAGATGTGACCATTTCTTTTGTATGGAGAAAGTGCGAAGGAATTATATTTTAGACCCTTGGATGGGAGCGTTTGTGATGTTAGAGGTGTTTCCTCGTGGACTTGGATGTAAGATTTTGCGCAGGTGTCTCTGTGGCCAAGTGTGGCAGGATTGTTTTCGTAAGTATAGCAGTGAAGACTATACTGGCGCACGTTTGTTTTGAGACTTAGAAGGAACATTCGGGACGAATGTTTCTAAGGAGGGGAGAATGTTATACCCCGTATTTCCAGAGTATGTACGTAAGGACGTACGTAGAAAAGTTTGGGCTTTAAAGTGGCTTGGCCGATTTTTTTTTTGTGCACAACACCCAATTAGAGTCGTTTTTCGACGAAACATTTTACACAACTCGCGTAGGGTAAATTCCGGCTATGCCATTTTTAATTTTTGCGGATTTTTCCGAGAGACGAAACCTTTTGGACCAACAAGAGGGCGACACTTGTCACCCTCTAGTTGGTAAGAGTGCATAATGGCTTGGACGAAATGGTTGTGTTTTGTCAAGTAGTAGGTAGGATATTTTTGTGGTAGATGGATAAGGTGCACTTGGCATGATCTTGGCCCTACACTTGCCTTGCACTTGGCATGATCTTGGCCATTGATTGGCCTTGGCTTGTCCTATAAATACCCCCCTTTGGAAGACTTCTTCATTCATTCCTAAAATTTCCTAAGTGTTAAAATCCTCCCTCCTCAGTGTGGTTCTCGTCCCAGCCTCCTCCCCTTTGAGAAGGCCCTTGGCCGAGTCCCCTTTGGCCGAGTACCCCAGTGGGTAGGCCGAGGGTATACACCCCCTGTGGTGTTGTCTCGTATATATACCCCCTCTTGGTAGAAATACTCTCAAAAGTATTGTTGTTATACCCAAATTACCTTAGCCGTATACCTTGTAGTATTCCAAAGATACTCTATACGTAGAGGCTAAATACTACCTAAATGTCCCTTTGTCTCAAACCGAAACCCTAAGGAAAATCTCCATAGTTAGTTGGAGTATAAGTAGAAGTTGGTTAGAACTTCTAAGGGTTGTTGGAGCGGCCGGAGCGCACTGAGTAGAGCTAAACCTTGCTCAGGATCGACATTTAAACTCGGATAATTTTGGGCTTATCGAGGTAAACACTCTTGACCTTCTATTGTAATTGGGATTACATGTTGTAGGAATATATAGTTGAAGTATACTATATATAGAACGAACATAATTGCGGCAATGTCTTTGACTTAAGCTGAATTTAAAGAAGAGAATCGAATCAGAATTACATGGGGTGTATTCAGATGAGACTTGTGTAGCATTCTTGTGTAGTAGAATCGCACACGCCCGTTAGGCGCAAAACCCCCGGTTGGCTTGGTAGCCGCCGATAGAGAGGATATTTACGCTGCCATGTGGAGGTGTCGCCGAATTTTACGTAGAATGTTCTACGATTAGACTTAGATGTTAATAAGCGCCTTGTGGCCTTATAGGTTGAAGTACTATGCGTGGCGCGATCTACTTGGCTTAAGGAGTAGCCGGCGGTTTGAGGTACTTGGAGCGTTTTGCTATTAGTCGATAATCGTCGCGAGGTATGTGAACCTCTTCCTATCTTTTCTAGCATGATATGTGTATAACTATGTAGTACGGTAGACGTACATGTGTTAAATGTATTTGGTTGGTTTAAAACATAAAGTGTTATAACGGCTTTATGGGAAGTTGGTTATAACAGCTTTATGTAGGTAAGGAAATGCTTTGTGCTTCTAAAAGGTAACTGACTTTTTTTTTTAAAAAAGTTAAGAGACTTAATCTTGAAAGATAAGCGACTTAACTTGTTTTACTTGGTAATTAACATTTTGTTAAAAATGTTGCAAGAAACTCATTCGCGAGTAATGAGTACTTGATTTTAAAAGAATAATGTTTTACTGATTTCGGAATGAGAATAATTATCGAACAAACCACAGCAGCCCTAATAAAGAAAAATGTATTGACAAACAACTAATTGTTATTAAAACCAGTAGAAACCTCCATCTGCATAGAAGCTAAGATGAGACAAAATGATATTACATTACCTAGATCATGGCTGCTGTAATAAGATTGTTATGAACAAGAATAACCTACTCACACGTAAGGTATATGTTTCTCAAATTGTTTTAAAAGGATTAAAACTATGAACTACGAAACCTTTCGAAAATGAGAAACTTGAGTAATTGAAATTAGGCAAACTTGAAACATGTGGAAAAGTGTTACTTGATTTTACGAAGAGAAGTGTTTTGATTTACTTCAAAAGATAATCACTCTATTTTTCATATACTACGGGTATTGTGTGACTTTTGTAAAAATAACGTATCTTTTAAAGAGTTAATGTATGAAGTACTTTGGGGATAAAAACCCGATCTTGTTAATCATATAGTAGAAAGTACCTTGTGTATATAACTTGATTATGTTGGTTTGTGATTGCCTTGTAATACTTTCTTGTTGATTTGTTAAGTAAACATGCTAGGATGCTACGTGTGTTAGTATCTTGTGATGTTAGTGTAAAGGGGTTTCCCCTCGACTGCGCTTAAAGTTGTTTGACTCTCAGCCGTTATGTTGGTATTGTACCACTCACCTTGACTTGTTTCGGAGGTTGGCGCCTCCGTCGCGAGGTAGACTTCGGTGATGCAGGACCGTGATTCGAGAATACCTCACGCGGGTCCAGGATCCATGCGGAACTACGGAGTTCCGGTTAGTTGCGGCCCTTGTGGTCATGCGGTCTTTGTGGCTACGCGGATCGCGAGTCGGGGCGACGCCGGAGTAGCTACCGACGCGAGGAATACCTCACGCGCCTATGAGGTTGGCCTACGCGAGTCGCGAGAGTTCGAGGCTAGACGCGCACATTTGATATCGCGAGTGACCAGATTTGATCATGTGATGCCTAGACAGATATCATGATACGATTTATGACCGTTAGTACTGTAGGTGTTAGTAGTCGCTATGCCTTCGCATTTACCTGCATCGTTTATTAGGACACAGTGGGACACGGTGTTCATGTGTATTTCTTGGTGCTTTTATATCATAAGCTATGGCGGTGAGAAGGTATTCCACGCATGATTGATGTTATGGGCGTGAGACCCATAGTTACATTTGAGTGATGACTTTGAGGCGTGAGTCACGACTTGACATATCGCCTATTTATTGTGAATCGTAGTTTGGTTATCATACATGTCTCCCGCTTTATAGACTATTATGATTTCATTCTGATTTTCGTTTCACATACTTGGTACTGTTATCGACCTCGCCGGGCTGCGTTCATGCCGCAGGTTAAGGTACACCAGTGTTGATTCTCGCGCTGAGGGTCACCGTTCAGCGTATGGGCAGCTCCGTTTCTCCGAGGCTTATCGCCGTATAGTCCTGTCGTTGTAGGTATTTACATTCGAGGTATGGCGGCCCGCCCCGCCATTGTTGTCGTATCATTCTTAGAGGTGCGTAGTAATCTTGTGGCGAGTTGTAATGGGATGTAATCGTTCGGTTTTAAATTGATTTATATATACGCCGTAAGGCAAGTTTTCTCCGACATCGCTTTCTTACTTCATAATATTTTCATGTCTTGTTTATGTTCCATTGACACTCGATGTTTTATCACTAGGGTGCCCGGTAAGGCACTACCACGCCCGGTTCGGTCGTGACATACCTTGTCCTACATATCTCCTCATATGCAAGAGAGTGGATAGAGCCCGAGTCCATAAGACCTTTTGAGGTGGCTACGCCGCAAGGTGATTCGGTGGTAGCCGGCGGGTGTATAAGGCTTGCCTGTGACTATAGATAGTCGCCGACTTCAGCCGACTTGATAGAGTTGGATATGCAGACTTTGATGTGATTATGGGTATGGATTGGCTAGCATCTTGCTATGCCAACGTGGACCGTAGAGAGAGTAGTTCGGTTCCGCTTTCGCGAGCCGGTTTCGAGTGGAAGGGAATACCGCATCGCCGGGGGTAAGTTTATTTCTTACCTCAAGGCTAGGAAGATGGTGCGGAAAGGGTACATCTATCATATGGTTCGAGTATTTGACACTGAGGCTGAGATACCGGACCTTCAGTCAGTTCCGGTCGTTAGAGAGTTTCCAGATGTATTCCCGCACGAGCTTCCGCATCCTCCCGAGAGGAGATTGAGTTTTATATTGATTTGGCGCGGACACTGGCCGATATTTATTAGCCATACGGATGGCACTGCCGAGTTGAAGGAATCAAGGACCAGTGAAAGATTTAATGGAGAAAGGCTTTATTAGGCCAAGTGTTTCTCCCAGGGAGCACCTGATGTTATTTGTAAAGAAAAGAAGGATGGACGCTGCGTATGTGTATTGATTACGGTGGTGAATAAAGTAACTATCAAGAAGCAGATATCCCTCCCGTGATTGACGATTTGTTTGACCAGTTGCAGGGTGCAAAGTGTTTTCCAAGATAGACCTGCGGTCCGGTTATCATCAGGTGCGAGTCAGAGAGACAGATATCCCAAAGACTGCATTCAGGACCCGGTATGGGCACTATGAGTTCAGGGTTATGTCTTTCGGATTGACCAACGCGCCAAAGATTCATGGATTTGATGAATAGGGTGTTCGAGCCATTCTTGGATATGTTCGTTATAGTGTTTATTGATGATATCTTGGTGTATTCGCGCGCAGAGCGAGCATCTGATCATTTGAGGACGGTAGGAGTCCTCCGAGACCGGCGATTGTATGCCAAGTTCTCGAAGTCACGAGTTCGTTGGCGTCTGGCTTTCTTAGGACATGTTATCTGGGGCCGGTATTCAGATTGATACTAAGATTGAAGCGATCAAGACTTGACCTGCACCCACTACACCGACGAGTGCGCGGCTTTGGGCCTCAGGTTATTATCGGAGGTTTGTAGAGAAGTTTGCTTCTATTTCACACCTTTTGACTAAGCCGGCTCGGGCGGCTATGTTCGCCGAGCGGATACTTGTGAGGAAAGTTTCCGATTGCTAAAGGAGAAGTTGACGACCGCCCGATTCTTACTTCCGGAGGGCTTAGATGGATATGTGGTTTTATTGTGACGCGTCGTGTCGGGCTTAGTGCGTGCGATGCAAAGACGGCAAGGTTATAGCTTATACATCTCGGCCAGGAAGCATGAGAAGAACTATCCCACACATGACTGAGTTGGCACCGTGATTCATGCCTTGAAGATCCGGAGACATTATTTATATGGAGTTCATGTGACATTTACACGCACCACAAGAGTCTCGGTATATCTTCACCAGAGGAGCCGAACTTGCGGCGCAGGCGGTGGTTGGAGCTACCAAGGATTACGATGTTGATATTCTATACCACCCGGAAGGCCAATGTAGTTGCGGATGCCTTAGTCGCAGGTCGATGGGTAGTCCGTCGATGTTCACCAGAAGAGGATATGGTCCGAGAGATACATCGCCAATAGTCTGGGGTTCGCTTTGGTTGATTCGATAGTGATGAAATTCGGGTTCGAGAGGTTGCCGAGTCTTCCATCGTCGGCGAGGTGAAAGGCGATATGAGGATCCGATTTTGGTGCGGCATCGAGACGCAGCTCTCGGAAGGAGAAGAGTCTATTTGAGGTGGCGCTGACGGGTGCTAAGATTCGAGGCGGTTGTGTTCCCGATGTGACAGACTTCGCAAGAAATTCTCGCGAGGCACGCGGTGCTCGTTATTCTATTCATCCGGGTCGACTAAGATGTATCATGACCTCGACGCGTGTATTGGTGGGATGGCCAAAGAGGACGTTGCGGAGTTCATGGCACGATGCGAATTGTCGAGTTAAGATTGAGCACGAAGCCTGGTGAACATTGCGAGCTATTGATATTCCGACTTGGAAGTGGGAGGTGATAAATATGGATTTTATTACAGGATTACCTTCCACTCAGAGGAAGCATGATTCCATTTGGGTTATCGTCGACAGTCGAAAATCAGCCCATTTTCTTCCGATGACGACCTTTTCGCCGAGGATTACGCGAGATCAGTATATCGGGAGATTGTGAGATCGCGCACGTGTGCTCAGACGATTATTTCGCATGCAGGAGCCCAGTTTACGGCTAACTTATGGAGGTCTTTTCAGAAGGGATTAGGGACACAGGTGAGTCTCAGTACGGCGTTTCATCCTCAGACCGACGGACAGGCCGAGCGCACTATCCAAACACTTGAGGATATGTTGCGGGCTTGTGTTATTGATTTCGTGGTACCGGGAGGATCATTTGCCTCTTGGAGTTTGCTTACAACAAGCCTACCATTCCAAAGATTCAGATGGCGCCATGAGGCCTTATACGGGAGGAAGTGCAGTCACCGATAGGCTGGTTCGAGTGGAGAAGTTGATTAGTCGGGCGGACTTAGTTCAAGAGCGGTGGATAAGGTGAAGCTTATCCAGGAGCGGTTGTTGGCAGCTCAGAGTCGGCAGAAGTCGTATGCAGATCATCGACGTCGACACTTGGAATTTGAGATAGATGATTGGGTTTTTCTAAAGGTATCGCCCATGAAGGGCGTGATGAGATTTGGAAAGAAGGGGAAGCTTAGCCCAAGGTACATTGGGCCGTATCATATTGTCCGTAGGGTAGGCAGGGTTGCCTATGAGTTAGATCTGCCGTCCGATTTGGAGGCGGTACATCCAGTTTTCCATGTGTCCATGTTGCGGAAATGTATTGGAGATCCATCTAGAGTGCACCCGGTTCATGATGTCCAAGTGACAGAGGAGTTATCGTATGAGGAGAATCCCATAGTGATACTCGATCGTCAGGTTAGGCGACTTCGGACGAAAGACGTGGCTTCCGTCAAGGTCCTATGGCGAAACGAGAACAGGGAAGAAATGACGTGGGAAGCAGAGGATGACATGATGAAGAAGTACCCTCACCTATTTCCTATACCTTCAGGTAACCCATTTTCCTGCTTGTTAGTTTTGATTTAGCATTTACGCTTCAGTATGTTGTGGCTCGTGGAGCTTCCTTATTTGCAAGAGAATAGTTAAGAGGGTCTATGCCGATGTTGTGATTTGAGTAAGCCTAGAAGGAACATTCGGGACGAATGTTTCTAAGGGGGGGAGAATGTTATACCCCGTAGTTCTGACCCTACGTATGAGAGCGTACGAAAGCATGTAAGACTTAAAATTTTCTAAGGATAGGTTGACGGATTGTTCCGGACGGGCTTTAGTCAACTTTGAGGCGGGTTATAACCCGATACATTGAGAGTTCTTAAGTGTTTCGAAGGCCTGGGGCGTAGTTCGTTGAGTCTAGCTTCCAACGCAACCAACCGTTCGTCGATAGGACGTCGGAGTAGAAAGTTATGAGAGTTACAAGTTCAGTGCGCAGACGGACAGAAATGCGTTTCAGGCAAAGGCAACAGGGTCGCGGCTCCGGATGCAGGGCCGCGGCGCCGAAAGTACTGAGGGGCCGCTGAAGTTGCAGCGCCGCGGCACCGGAAGCGAGGTCGCGGGAAGTTCGAAGAAGCTGGAGGTTTCAGGCCATGGCCGCACGGGAAGCGGCCATGCGCCGAGGCGGGATTCTGGGCGGAAAAACTTAGGAAAAGTCAGATTTTTCTTTTAAAAGACCTTGGGAGGGTGACAAGTGTCCCCCCCCCCCCCATCTGATTTTGCATGCATTATATTGACCAAGTCTTCAAGACTTGGTCATACTTCATCTCTCTCTCTTAGACAAAAGCCCTTCCTTCTCTTAAAAGTTCAAGCTCCTCCTCTCTAAAATCCCAAGAGACATTCTAGCCTTAGGAAAAATCTGAAAAAGTAAAAGCAAGAGGGAAGCTTGTGGCTAGCTTGTGAAGGTTGTTGTGGTGGTGTTCTTGAAAAGGAAGCTAGCAAGTGGTTGGAAAGATTTGGCTAAAGCTTTAAGGTAACATTTCTTCCTTTAGAATTAGTTTCTAGTGTTGCATGTTAAGAAGGAAGAACTTGTGGTGGTAAATAATGCTCTTAGAGTCATTGCATGCAAGAAATGTGGTTTGGATATAAAAGAATTGGTTAAGAAGATATTATGAGCATGTTGTAGCCTAAAAACTACCTTAGAATTATTTAGTGAATGGTTGTACCTAATGGGGCAGAATTTTACACACCCAAGTTTGGAGGTGTAATCCCCTTTAAAATGTTGGATTGTTAAGCCTTAAATGTGGCGTTTGGATGATAAATTCGGCCTTGAGAAAGGTGGCAAAGTATGTAGAAACAAAGGAAATGCTGCCCAATTTTCCATAGAATTTAGTGGCTTTGAGTTTAGATTATTCTACATTGAAATTAGAGGTTAATAAACGTATCATGATTATTATAGGTCGAAATATTACTTACGGTAGTTGAGCTTAACAAGTGGATTGACCAAAGAGGTATGTGAAGTTTTCCTATCTCTTGAGCATGAATAGATGAAACTATGTAGTACGGTAGACGTACAAGATTTGGTATTCTTACTTGTTTTAAGTATATAATGACTTGTTTCGTTTTAAGAATGTATAAGTCCCTTGGTTAGGTGAAAGTATGATTTTACTAAAGTATAGAGTTAATATAACAACTTTATGGGAAGTTGGTTTATTAGCTTCATAAAAGGTTAAGGAGAAGAGATTTACTCTAAAGTAAGATAAGTATATGAAGAGGCAAATTGGTTTTAAGGCATCAATTGCCCAAGGGTTTTTATGTATAAAGAAGAGTCACTTTTAAAAGAATTGAAGTATGTAGTACTTGGGTTAAATTCCCGGTTTTCCTTTATTAAAGATATGATTAAGTGCCTTAAGTAAACTAAAATGAGAGGGTATATGAACAAGACTAATAAGAAGTTATAAGTTTTCTTAACTTATTTATGATTATGATATGATGTGATTTGAGCTAGGGTAAGAGTATATCTGAGGGGCAAGCCCCAAGATCGTTATACCACCTTCTCCAGGGTAAGAGTATGTCTGAGGGGCAAGCCCCAAGATCGTCATACCACCTTCTTCAGAGTAAGAGTATATCCGGCGGGCAAGCCCAAGATCGTTATACCATCCGCTGGTGTAAAGAGTATATCGAGGGAAAGTCCTCAAGATCGTTATACCATCCGGCCGGGGTAAGAGTATATCTGATGGGTAAGTCCTCAAGATCGTTATACCACCTGCCGTGGATTTGCTACCCATGACGAGGAATACCTCACGCGAGTCCTTATGGGCTTATGCGGGTGAAATAGTCTCACGCGTGGCATGACTATGCGAGAATACCTCACGCGTCCCCGGACTCACGCGGTGAAATAGTCCCAGGAGTAGGGGTGCTTATTGATACTACGGGCGAGGTACCCTGTTTTGATCCTAAGGCCCCTATTTTATGCAGTCTTATATATATATACTTGTCACTCTCATTGTTAGTAAGACACAGTAAAAGGTATTTTATTGTCTTCCATGACTCCAGCTTACTCTTAGACTTATGATATCATTATTACAGTATTTTCCAGCTTTACATACTTGGTACATATTGTGTACTGACCCCCTTCCTCGAGGGATGCGTTCATGCCGCAGGTAAGGGTAAGCAGATTGAGGATCCTCGTTCTTAGGATCGCTATTCCGGTATCAGAAGCTTCATTCCTCTGGAAACTTGATCATTGGTACGGATATTCCCTGATGCCATAGGTATTTTGTACATTCAGGGGTATGGCGGGGCCCTGTCCCGCCACAGTTGTTATCTTTAGAGGTCTGTGGTCACCTATGTGTTTTGGGCTATAAGAACCCGTTGTACTACTATACTTTTATTTAAGAATGTTTTATGGAAGGCAGCCTTATCGGCTGGCCAGTGATGTTTACCTTTTTATAAGTTATGTGTTATGTATGTTCCGCTGCTATTCTCTGACATATACCTGACAGGGTACCGGTAGGTACGAGCCGCGGCCCGGTCGGGTCGACAAGATGCATCTCTTTGGCTCTTCATGATCATCTCATATGTTTGAAAGTTGGCCATCAAGGCATGATAATCCATAGTAGCAAGATTATGGGTCTCTTCAATAGCACAAATCTTAGTATTGAATCTTTCAGGAAGAGATCTGAGAGCTTTATCCATAAGTTGTGTGTTGGTTAAAGGAGACCCAAGCACTTGACACTGATTAGCAATGTCAATCAACTTTTCAAAATAGGATTTTATGTCATCAGATTCTTCCATCCTTTAAGCATTCGTATTGGCTCAAGATCATGCGAATCTTTGTACGTCGAACACTCAAGGTACCCTCACAATAAGTTTGTAAGGTTTCTCAAGCATCCTTGGCCGTTGTACAATTCTGGATAAGCTTAAACATATAGAGATCTACCCATCCAAATATCGCATTTAGGGCCTTTTCATTAAAGCTTGCACTCTTAATCTCTTCCGCGGTCCATTCAGATTCGAGTTTAGTGAGTACATCACCATCCTCGTCTGCTGGGTACTTGGGGATCACATAGCCTTCAGAAACTGATCTCCATGCTCGAACATCAATAGATTTGATGTGCAAACGTAGTCAAATTTTCCAGTAGACATAGTTAGTTCCGTCAAGAATTGAAGTCTACCAATGTTTTGTATAGCTGAGTCCATAGCCATAATATTCAGAATCAAACACTTATTGTATCAAGTGTTGACTTTGATACCACTTGTTGGTTCCCAGAGCTATGGATAAGCAAGAATACGTAAAAATAAATTCGTAAAAAGCTAGAACAACAAAAACAGTCTCTAGATGTTGCCTTCAATGTTGTGTCAACATCTGAGGCAACATTGTGATAAAACAGTATAAACCTTTATAGAGTTAATGCAGTGGAAAAGTAAAGAGACACAAGGTTTATATTTTCAATGGTATATATTAATATATCCCTTGATGGTCAATGACCAAAAGAATTATATACAATTACAAATGAATTTCTTTTTACAAGATTGAGCAATACAAACGAAAAAGAAATTACAAACAAAAGTGAAGTCGCAGATGACTTCAGCCTAAAGTTAAAAAGATCTAAAAAGACAAATACAGCATCTTCATTACAATCGCTTGAACATTAAGCTTAATCTAGAATAAAGATAACAATTGTAATGTGGGACTAGATGTTGTTATACTACTTTAGGCTAGGTGTGTTGATCCAGTTTCTAAGGTAATTATCTGATAGCTCTCTTAGTAATTCTTCTCGTTCAAGTCTGGATATCGATACTCTGAAGCTCCCCTCTATTTATAGTGTTGAGCTTCCCTTGAAATCCTCATTGATTGGTTGCGGAGGTTGAGTAAAAGAAGGTAGTTGTTTGGACTGATTCTTTCTCCTTAAAAATCTCAACGTTCTGGACTTGGTCTTCACGCTGCTTCTTCTCCAAGCTTTGACTATTTCTTTTACCACGTTTTAAACACAACATCATTGTAAGTTTGCCTATGTCATTTCTTACTCACAGTAGCACAACCTGTTTGGCCGGAAGAATAGGCAAAATTGTTACAGAGATGTTATCATGAATGTTGTCACAACATCGCAGAAAACATTTCCAGATGTTCCCATCCACATCAACACCTATCATCTATTTGGGATGCCCTATATAATATAGTAAAGCTCAAGTGGCATGCTATTCAGAGTTGATCACTAAGGTAAGAAATAAGTGCAAGAATGGAAAGGGAAGTTACTTTCCTTTGATGGTAGGGCTGTCTTGTTGAAACATGTACTGCAGCCCATTCCTATGCATTTAAACTTAGATGTTGATCCTCCTTCATTTGTAAGAAGCTTCATAAAACTTTTGCTCAATTTTTTTGGAGCAACTCTATTGGTGAATGGAGGAGCCATTGGACAAAATATCATATTGTATGTCTACCTCAAGAAGAAGGTAGTTTGGATTCTAGATCTTTGAAAGATATGTCAATAGGTTTATTTGCCAAGTTTTGGTGGAATTTCAGATGCAAACCTTTACTGTGGAGTTCTTTCATGAGTAATAAGTACTTTAAGAAACATAATTCAGTGTTAGTGTCATGGAAAGAGGGATCTCATGTTTGGAGGAAGATGTTGCTGGCCAGAGATCATATTGACCATCACATTTGGTGGCAATTGAGGATGGGACCTTCTTTATTCTGGTTTGATAATTGGACTAGCCTTGGTCCATTGTACTTTATAACACCACCTGACTTCTACTGCAATGAGGCTATAGAGAATGTAAGGGATGTGGTTACAGATGGAAAATGACATGAGATTGCTATTAAGAACAACAACCTACCAGAAGAACTTGCAGATTACATCAATAATGAAGTCAAGCCACCTGCTAGGGGTGATGAGCTTGACAAACCATGGCGGATGTTGGAGCCTAAAGGAGAATTCACATTTAAGTCTGCATGTGAGCTTATCAGAAGTAGAGGAGAAAAAAGAGAGGTGTACAAAAAGATTTGGGATAAGGGCCTTCCTTTCAAAATAGCATTTACTATGTGGAGAGTATGATGTTGTGAGAAGCTAGGGATTTCACATGCCTTCCAAATGCTTGTGTTCTGCTAAGGAGGAAACTGTTCCACACATCTTCATAAGATGTGAAATAGCACAAAAAACTTGGAAATAAGAACACTAGTGAGAAGCTGGGGCTTTCATTTTTTCCCCCTTTCTTTCTTCTTACATGCACCACGACGGGCCACTGCATTTCGAATCAGTTGGGCTAAAGGCCCGACCCATTTGCTTTCACCGAGTCCATTATAGTTGCGAATCGAAGGCCCAACTATGGGTGAAAATAGCTAATTGGTGGGTTCGGCATGCCCACCGGTCTAACCTTTTCTCTTTTTGTTGATGTTCTTACATTTATTGTATGTAATTATACTTATATATATTACTTGACATAATTATTGGAACTCGTATGATTACGACCTAGAATAATGCATAAAAATGAATAAAATCACCAAAACTGATTTTCAAATGGACCAAATAAACTTGTACATAATGGAATAATTTCTAAAGACTAAGTTTGAAGGTTTTTTAAGTATGAAGGAAAGGCAAAACTGAAAACTTGGGCTGAAAAACTAAGTTCAAAATTGACTTTTAATGAAAGTGGCCTAAGTAGTAAACCCTTTTAAAACTGTTTTTGGGCCAGACCCAATCAAATTAGTTTTTTAAACTAAAAGGCCTTAAGAGCTTGAGTTGAGGTGTTTTTTTTTTTTTGTTGACGAAGGAACCCGCAGCCGCTACTCTTTCGAGTACAAGACAGATAAACCGGACCGACGCAAAGACTGCAAACCACGTCAGCCATGTAAACCACACTTGGCAAGCCATGTGTGACAGGCTCAACCAAGAAGGTTTATGCAGGGGATCGAACTCGTGACCTTGCGGTCCCGCGCTCTACTGCTACACCAACTTGGCTACCCTTGCGGGTTGAGTTGAGGTGTTGATTTGGGAATTAGGAGATAAGTTGACCTTCAAAATGATAATAAGACTTGTATTTTATTTTCTAAAACCTTGGCATGTCATTTCAAATAAATTATACTCTTTTTCTTCAAAGAATTTTAAAGAAAATATATAAGAATATTTGGACTAAAATAGTGGAGTTTTACTCAAATTAAATTTTGAGTGTACTTTAGTCTGAAAGTTGATTGACTAGAATACCCCTATATGAACTTTTCTAAGTGAAATTCAACTTTTAGTTTTCAAAACTCCTTTTAAACCTTAAAATGAAAATGAATAACATGTTATTGATTTTGCGAACAATAAACACTTCTAAAGCAATTTTTAACAAGTAAACATGCTATAGAACCCCAATGACAACCGTATTCTATGGATCCTTAATATTGGGGTGTCTAACACCTTTTCCGGAGGATCACCAAAACCCTTACCTCGAATTCTGGTTTAAAAAGGATTTTCACATAATTTGAATAAACTTTTTCACCCGATTTTCTTAATTTCCCTATAAATTAGGTACTCTAAAAACTAAATATCCAATTAGATTCCAACAACATCCTAGTGGCTTATATGCCTCCGCGTAAAAGTGAACCGAAATAATGCAGGTTGATAGTAGAACCTTCTTTGAGTTGTCCGTAAGTTTATTATATGGTATTTGTCTTCTTTGGCATGATCTTCCATCACATATTCCCCACTCTATATGAGATCTGAAAGAATTAATCCCTAGAATATTCTTATTGATAAAAGACATATATATACAAGTTATAATAGGAGAATCATATTCCTACTTTACATCTAAATTCCTATTATATAAGGAGACTATATCTACACTTATTGTAATATTACAATACTAAGTTAGGTACAAGACTAAGTCTACAATATACCAAATATACAATATGGAAAATATTAACAAATCTGAAAAAGGGATGGGCTGGACGTCCGTGGAGGCCCATTCTCTAACACACCCCCGTAGTCATAGCGGGCGGTCGTGCGCTAAGGCTGTCTCTAAAATCTTCAAAAAGGACCGAGAAAAGACCCTTTATAAAGATGTCTGCAATCTGATATCTGGAAGGGACATGCAGACGCGTGCTTGTCCTTTAGCTACCTTCTCTCGAACAAAATGAATATCCATCTCTATGTGTTTAGTACACTGGTGCTGAACTGGATTATCATAAAGGTAGATGACACTTATATTATCACAATACACCAAGGTAGCCTTTTTAATAGGACAATGGAGCTCTAACGGTAGATTACGTAACCAACATGAATTGGAAACCACATTGGTTATCCATCTATACTCAGCCTCTGCACTTGAACATGAAAGCGTGGCTTGACGCTTGGCAGACCATGAGACCAAGTTATTACCTAAAAACATGCAATAACCAGACGTAGACTGTCTGATGTCAGGACAACCACCCCAATCAGGATCTGTATAGGAGACAGGTGTAGACGTCGACGAAGAATATAAATGCAAGTCATACTCAAGTGCTCCCTGAATGTACCTAAGAATGCGTTTGAGCGCATTCATATGTTCAACTCTGGGATCATGCATAAACAAACACATCTGTTGTAAGACATATATAATATCAGGTCGCGTGAACGTATGATACTGAACGGCACATGCAAGACTACGATAGCGGGTCAGATCCTCATAGAAAGAGCCAGCTGCAGCACCCAACTTGAGTTTAGTATCAACTGGAATAGAAGTGGACTTACAGGATGACATCCCAGTCCTCTCAATGATCTCTGCTGCATATTTCCTCTGTGATAAGAACAATCCACCTGCATGACGAGTAACAGCAACTCCTAAAAAATAGCTCAATGTACCCATGTCCTTCATAACAAACTCAGAACTGAGCATTGTCATGATAGACTTTCGCAAAGCATCAGAAGAGGCAGACAAGATAATATCATCCACATATAATAGTATATAAGTCATCGAATCACCATGACGATATATGAATAATGAATTATCAGACCTGCTATGAGAAAAACTCATAGTCGAAACAAAATCAGCAAACCTCTTATATCAAGCTCGTGGAGACTGTTTAAGCCCATACAAGGACTTCTTCAACAAACAAACATGAAGAGGATATATAGTATCCCTAAAACCCAAGGGTTGATGCATATACACTGTTTCTTTAAGATTACCATGTAGGAAAGCATTTTTCAAATCTAGCTGGTGAATGGGCCATGATTATGAAAGAGCCAAGCTGAGCACAGTGCGAATGATAGCCGGCTCGACCACTGGACTAAATGTTTCACCACAATCCACACCAACCTACTGAGTCTTACCATCACATACAAGACGAGTATTATGCCTCACAAATGAACCATCAGAATTTTCCTTGTGAGCAAATATCCACATAGATCGAATAATGTTAACACCATATGGACGGGGTATCAACTCCCACGTCTTATTATCAATAAGAGCATTATATTCATCGGTCATGACAATTTTCCAATTAGTGTCATTTAAGGTAGACACGGAATTACGGGGTAAGAGTGATTTAAGAACATTAGAATTCAAATTAAATTTCTTTTTGGTTTAAAAATACTCCGTTGACTGCGAGTGATTGGACCATGACTTTGGGTTGGATTGGGTGAATTTTGGGAATTTTGAGAATTTTCGGAAATTTCCGTCGAAGGCGCCGTGGCGCCGTGGTCTAGGGTCGCGGCGCCTGATAAACTGCAGAGTTCTCTGATGTTTTAGCACCATGGCGGTACCGGCGGCCGCAAAGATCGACGACGGATTGAATTTGACTGCTCACCGAAGGCGGTACGCGCGCCTCGGCGGTCGCGGCGCTGGCGACATATTTTCTGAAAATTCTGAAAAATGACGGAGAACACAAGGGGAAATATCATCATCCAAAAAATTATAAGAACTAGGCATGGGTTTATCTACTTTAAAAAATGAAAATTGAGATTCATCAAAGTGAACATGACGATTAATGATGATTTGTTTAGAGGACAAATCAAAACATTTATAATCACGGTGATTTGACGGATAATCCAAAAACACACACGGAGTAGAACTGCCTGAAGTTTGTTGATTGTGGTGGATGAAAAAGTGGATAACATAAGCATCCAAAGGCCCTTAGATGAGAATATGAATGAGTCTTATTGTATAAAACCTGAAGAGGGGAAGAATACGTCAAACCTTTAGAGGGAAGAATATTAAGTAGATCTGTAGCCATTTGCAGGGCATGGTGCCAAAACACTGGAGGGATGGAAGGATTAACCAATAAGGTGTGGATAATGTAATTAATGGTACGAATTTTGCGTTCAACTTTCCCATTATGTGAAGACGTATGAAGACAAGAAAAACTAAAATTTATCTCATTTTTAGCACACAACTCACTAAACTAAATCAACTTAAAGTATATGAAGCTATGAGCAGCATTATGGATTAAGTCCTAACACAATCTCTTCACTTTTCACACTGTATAGCCATTATCCACCACCGCTGGAATCTAGTGAGGCTCCTCTTGTTTACTGCTCAAAAATCTTAATGGGGAAGTTCCCAATTGTGATCTTCAAACAAATACTTTTTTATTGTTAAATCTTTAACTAATACGTCTACTTCTGATCTACCACATTGATCCACCCTCGCTTTAACAACTATCTTTCCAAAAACAGTGTATTTGTAACAGAGTATGTGAATTGTGAAGGTTGCTGCTTTTTTATCCCTGCTAATCTATTAAAAACATTAGCTTCAGATCTCTCACTTTCCTAGTAAGGACCGAGTGTTGAGATATATGATAGAAGATCAATTAAAGTTGGTTAGAGTTAGTTCCAAGTTATTAGAGTTAGTTAAGTTTGTTATGGTTGTTAAGAGTTGGTTAGTAGTATAACTAAGTTAGCCTCTATAAATAAGAGTCTAATACAATGTAACTTTCAGTTTTTGAGATAACATTGAAAAACTCCCACAAAAATATCTCTCTTCTATCTCTCTCTTCCCACAGATCCAGATTCTAACATGGTATCAAAGTCTCGCTCGATTCAATTCATATCAGTAAGAATTTGAAGCCGTTTCTCAAAATACAATCGTAGATGAAATACAATCGTAGATGAAATACAATCGCAGCAATAGACACAGATGACTGTATCCAGTAAGAATACAAGGTATCGTAGATGAAATACAATGCATGTTCGTAGTTTTGAAGCATTTTTCTGGATAGATGTTCATATCAGTAAGAAGTGAGTTAGTTAAGAGTTTTTCGATTATTGCGATTTTCCTTCGATTCGTTTTTACCTCTGTAAATTTCTTAAGATTTCTCACAAAATCAATGAGAGTTAGCTTGCGATTGTAAGTTTTTCAATTTGCGATTGACGGCGATTGAGATGAAGATTGTCGGAGTTCCAGTCATACATTGAAGCAGCAATGCACACGCTTGGCTTGACTCAACCGGACCCTAATTGGTACATGGACACAGGTGCCACAACCCACATGGCATCAGACCAAGGTACTCTCTCATCTTATTCCAATTTGAGCAGTAATCATGGTATAATTGTTGGTAATGACAGTTATATTCCAATAAAGGGTTATGGTAATAAAACTTTGTCCCCTCCTCATCCACCACTTGTCCTGAAAAATACCATTCATGCCCCAAAATTGATTAAAAATTTGGTGCATGTCCGTAAATTCACCACTGAGAATTGAGTTTCTATTGATTTTGATCCGTTTGGGATTTATGTGAAGGATTTCAAGACGGGAGTCCTCTCATGAGGTGTGACAGTAGGGGGATCTTTATCCAATCACACCGAGTCTCAGCATCTCGCGTCAAGCTATGTCATCCACTTTTGCAGCTCTTGCTCCTTCCTTATGGCATGCTCGTCTAGGTCATCCAGGGTCGTCAATTTTATCTGTTTTAGATAAGCATAAGTTTATTTCTTGTAAGGGTACACGTAGTACTCCAAATTGTCAATCTTGTTCGTTAAGGAAAATTATTAAGTTACCGTTTGTAGCTTCGAATTCTCATACTTCAATGTTATTTTATATTATCACCGTGATTTATGCACATCTCCAGTTCTCAGTTCTATGGGTCATCAATATTATGTTTTATTCTTGGATGACTATTCTAAATTTTTATGGACGTTTTCAATTGCAAAAAAATTCCAAGTTTTTTTCATCTTCGTCAAATTTAGAGCTTTTATAAAAACTCAATTCGAACGGAAAATAAAGAACATTCAATATGATAATGACAAAGAATGTGACAATGAGGTATCTTTCTTTCACTGATTGTAGCAATATTTGTTTATGGAGTTCTTGGTTGAAAAAGAAGTGAAGAGAAATAGAGAGAGAAGAGAGAAGGTGCAAATTGAGTTTTCTGATTTTTAGTCAATATACATGCTCAAACGCAAGGACGGAACATGCAAATTTCCATATCAGTTTCGTGTATCCACGGGACACATTCTTGCCACGTTAAGTCGCTACATCTTCAGTGAGATTCAGCCACATGCAGAGCCATTCCTGCACTACTTCAATTATTAACATGGTATCAGAGCCTACGGTTGCGTGAATTAAGGAATTGAAGAGCTCTGCAGTGGATCGAGACTAGGCAATGATCAATTGCGAATGTAAATCACGGAATTGGGGTATCTACATAATCTGCATGTAATCGCACTAGTATTGAGTCACATTTGTTGAAGTTTTATAAAACCAATTATGGAGGAAACTTTGCCGACTGTGTTGTCAAATGATGAAGAAAATTCGACTACGAATATGAATATTGTGAATCATAATCATCCACTTTTCTTAAGTGTCGATACGCCGGGAGCAGTACAAGTAGAGATACAATTAATTGGAATGGAAAATCACACCTTATGGAGGAGAAGGCACCAGTCAGACCTGCAAGCACCGGGTAGTATGCAGCGGCAGTTTTCAATCATACAATGTGTACTCTTAGTCTTCTTGTTCTTCACATGGTGCTTTCGAGGAATGTATTCTAGGTGGATAGCCAATGGCATTGGTTGATTGGACTAGTAAGGATCGCTTACCAGTCAGTATGAAAACTAGGTTGTAGCATGTCCCCTGTCTCTGGTCTTCCTCTGCCTATGTCGGGGCGGTATTGACAAGCAGCGGGGCATAGAACGGAGTTTAATTCATCGCGACAGGAGTTCACCAAGTCTAAGAAAGGGTCGGTCATCCAACGAGAAGGGGTAAATCAGGTCAGCAACAATAGACATTAGCAGGAAATAAAGAAGGATAAGGAGAAAGAACTCAAGTAATTATCATTCGTTCTCTTAATTGAATTGCAATTAAACTCGGCCCAATCTTTTACTAAAAGGATTGAGCCGAATACAACAAAGATTCTATTGCATATATTTTGACTAAGTATATACTTACCTAGATATACAAGATTTTAAATACAAAATATAGAAAACTAAATCAAAATCTAAGACTCAAAACATAAAAAAAATGACTGGCAAAAGAGAAATTGGCGAGTTCTCATTATTTAATTAAGAAATCCAATTGTTGGTCATTAAAGAATACAAAAGAAAGAATTTCAAATTTACAAGATACGATCTATCTGGATCTAAAGTGTCAATTCCAACAAATATTGAACTAAAAATAAAATAAAAATTATTGATTTCGAAATGGTTTGCCATCTGAGATGAATCTATTATTTCGATTTGTGGTTTGAATTAGAAAGAAAAACCTTCAATATAAGTTTTAATGATGATTCTAAGTTGATTTCTATTCCCAACACCTTATTAATATTTTTAAACCCTTCAAATCTATATATTATCAATTGAGTTCGTCTTGGACACAAGAACCCTAGAATCCAAATTCAAGAGACTTCAATGTCAAAAAGATAAGACTTTCCTATTCCAATCTATTATAGCTTTGAATTGGTAAGTTCTTGAGATATAAGTTGATGGGTATGATAGAAGAAAAATTGTATGTTTGAATTATTGACTTAGGGTTGTTGTTATCTTATGGCTAATGAAGAATGATATTAATTGTATCTATATGAGATTGTAGAATCATCTAGGAGCGAGATAATGGATTGTTGGGTGTAGAAACACCATTGATGAGAGTTTTAAAGCTTCATGCCCATCAAGTGTTTGATAAAATGTTAGATGATCAAAACATGAATATTCTTACTAATATTGATTTCCTTTGACATATATTGCTCTAGATTAAAGTCTAAAGGGGTGACGAACGTTGTATTACGCTTAAAGGACGGAATTGAGGTATGTAAAGCTAACTCTCCATGTATGGAATGTTAATGAATCTCCTCATGCCACGTTCTTTACAACTATGAATCGCCTAACAAATAGAGTTAAGCCTTAGTTTCATAAAAAGCTTCAGAAGTTGTATTCTCTAAATGATATTATTTCGTAATTAGTTCATAATTGTCATCCGAATGTCGTGAAATCAGTACGTAATCAGTATAGACTCGTGTTTGATATCTCATGAGTCTCAATCATGAAAACTTAGTATGTTTATGAGCGGTTAATACTTTAAACTTTATAACCAGTTCATGAATCCATGTCTCATAATAGTAATATTCAATATTTCATGTTATGCATTATTGTATGATTCTTAGTTCCTTAATATAAATAGTTAAATGTTGAACACCTGTATTTGGGAACGAGGACACAGTTTATGTATATGTATATTTGGGCTCGAGGCCACATATTTATGCACTTACTTTTGGACCTAAGGCCACAGAATATAAACTTAGTTAAAACAAGTGATTTCACATTCAGAACAAGGAGTACTTATGACTATACTTCTCTTGTTTAGTTCAACTATCAGTATATTCCATGTTTATTATTTTGAGTTGCCCTTTCTCCGAGCACGCCACGGCTATTATTTCTTTTAGCTGGTTTTACATACAAGTAAAATTCAAATGTACTTACGTCCCTTTTTCTCAGGGCCTGGATTTCACGATGCATATATTGATTTACAGGACGGCAGATCTGCTCGCTAGGATTCTAGTATCAGCTGCTTGGTGAGCCCTAGTTTCTTTCTTTCGAGGCGTTATCTTAGCCTTTTAGTACATTAGACAGTCATGTAGGTCGGGGGCCTTGTCCAGGTAAACAGTCAATACTTCATAATTTTTTAGAGGCTTTATAGACTAGAATAGCCATCAGTCCAGGAGATTACGTGTTAGTCATGTTGGCTACATCTTTATACTTCAGTTTTATTCTCATATTCCGCATTTATGATTATTTAGTTAGACTTTTCAGTAGCTCAACATGCGTCCCATGTTGATTCAGTGGTTCGCTCGGTCACATAAAGTCAGGCACCGAGTGTCGTGTTATGATTCGGTGACATGTTGATTGAGGTAATGTGATGTTCTGTTGAGTGAATAATTTTGGACTGACATTCAACTTAAGTGCGTGCTCAAAAAAATTGTGGTAATTTCTATATCTGGTAGCTAACTCTTCTCCTATTTTGCTTATTCGATCTCCAATCTTCTTTCCTTTATTACTAAGATCTGAATAGATTTTTTGTTTCAGTGTCTGTTCGAAGCACTTTATATTCTCAATTAGTTGATTTCATCCTTTTTTGGGTATCAGAAATCTAGGTTTGTTCTTATTACCCTTTGTCAAGTATGCATTCTTTTGTAAACACTTAGCCTTGGGCCAAATGAAAAAAAAAAAAGCATTGCATACTGTTAATTGATGACACCATTTGGTTCTTCTCTTTTTCACAATTAGTTCTAGCAAATGCAGTTCACGACTAGGCTATTCCATTTTTCATTTAATTAGTTGGTGCAAATCACATGACTAACTCCAATTAAGTGTGTGTTTAGTTGCCCAAGTCACTTTTAATCCTCTGATTTCTACTTGGGATTTTTCTCCTCATTAATCCTTTCTTATTTTATTTCTTTAGGCTTAACAAGTCTTTACTTTTCTGTATGTTTGCAATAGCCAGCTCATCTCTTTTTCTTTTTTAATTAGTAACTTGCCTATTTTGCTATCTATACATCCTCCAATATTGTGCACAGAAAACTTATTTTTCAGAACCAATATTTGATGATTACTCAATCTTTTCCACTAGTTTGGCTTTGTAGAAGCATGGAAAATTGCTTTCTCCATAAGTCTATTTACTTCTTTATTGTTCTTGCACCATAGACCATAGTAGGTCTTTTAGTTAATCCAATTCAACTAGACTATCCATTTTGTTTTTTCATCAAAGAAAGCATCCGCATCCACCACTAAATAGGTTAAAAGGGTATGTTTGTTAAAGCTACTATAATTTGTACTATTTTTTATGGTTACTCTAATTAATAAATTTATTCTGTAACAGATCCACAGTGGTGAGAAGTTGTTTAGAAACAAAGGGCTTTCACATTATAAAATGTTAAGGGAGATATTTGGCACTGGCAATCAATTCTAGTTTTCTCCATTTCTTTGAGGGGTGGAAGAATCAGATGACACTATAGTTTTCCTTCATTTCTTTCAGGGGTACAAGAATCAGGTGGGGTCGAGACAAATTCATCAAGGTCAATGTCAGGTACAAACTCCTCAAATCAGCATTTTCAAGATCCAATTATGGATGCATTCAGTGTTGATAAAAGTTTAACACAGATTCTTATGAGCTGGATCATTTTGCCTTGTACTAACCCTACAATGTATGTAAGAAACATAGGATTAAAGATTAGTAATTTGTCAATATATATAAGTCTTGCGCATTATACATGACAATATTTTTAAATGGTAGGAATAACAAGGGCATCCCTTCACAACAGTAGCATATTAGGGCGACTAGTAAAGGTGAGTTATCAAATAAATTGCACTGTTTAAAGTTGCGCCAAATTAATTGGCTAGTGTCTTGTATTACCGACTTATATCCCCACAATGCATCAGTTTGCAGATAAATGACAACTGGGATATATAAATAGGTCTCACTATGATGTGCATCAAGTTGTAGCCCCTGAATGTGTGCATCTCAATCGCTTTCTTTAGCTGGAGTGACAAATTGTTAGCAGCCTTTCCCTGCTTAAGTTCCACGACTAGTTCCAAAAAATGTTCTAGAAAAGAGCACACAGCATCATTTAACTAGGATACTGTCCTGCAGCAATACTAGCAAATTAAGTCCTATGGTATTATATTTTCAGCATAGACTCCAGACTAAAGGAAAAAAGATTGATGGGAAAATTTCTTACTGAACTTCAAGTTTCAGAGCAGCTAATTATAGATAGAATTCTTCCCCTAAGCTTTTCAAGTCTCTGCATAAAGAAAGAATACGAGTTTGAAAAACTGCAACTAATATGTAACACCAATTACCATGACCGGATGCCAGGACACATACCAAACCAGATATCTTTGCCCATCTTTCAGCAGAAGCACCGGCGTCTTTTAGATGAGAACAATGTGAATGATCATAATTTAAATAATAGGTCGAATTTTCGGTTGCTTCGGCTACCCAGAGGTTATTAATGTTATCTTTTGCTCTCTTGATCAGATTGCAGAAACAAACCTGCAAAAACTTCACTGTTTCAGCTGGGTACAAATTAGAGAAACAGCAGACTTCATCAACATTTGAGTTTTACTCGACAGTACAAGACTTTAAATTCATTAATCAGGAATACTGTGTGGTGCATCAATGACATACTGTTCTGGACGGGATACATGCAAAGATCGTAAGAGAAAAGTTGTCCGCTTATAAAGTTTGCATTACTCCCGGCCCCAGATGCCTTTAAGCAACAAACCCAATTGTTAGAGTTGAAATTAATAGTATATTACCATATCCCGTATAAATAAGGATTTTTTCTGAAGGTTTAATAAATAGTTTTCATTAGAAGAAAGAAGGATGATAATACACAATAAGTTGCTCCAAGAAAATTACTAGTGGCTATGAGGAAAATCACGCATTGCAAAGTAGTTTACTCCGTACTTACCGTAGATCCTACAAGGTTAGAGTTTATTGGTGCATATGAATCAGTTCTTATGCATGGTGAGGTGAAACTGATGGCCATCAAGGTTTCTGATTCATCATTGGAATCCAACGTAGCCGTGGATCCATCAGCTACAAATACCCACTGCTTCGTTTGATGAGCTTCTGTATACAGCTTCCCCACAAAAACAACCACCGCAGCAATATCAAACTCCCTGAGAAGAAACCAAGTAACAAACTAAGTGAACAAAGAAGTTTGTTGCTTCGGCAGCACAAGTATTGATTCTAAGATATCACCACCAAGACCGACCTGGACATAGGAACTTCACCCAATTTATTCAATGGAATTGATTGGCGAGGACAAAAAAAGACTCTGCAGGAACAGGTATCAGATGTATAAATTTGTGTAGTAAAACTGTAAAAGCATGACAGAGCAGATGCTTACTCAAAATGCTCAATTGCCAGAGGAGACAGAGGCAGCCATTTTGTTGTGGACCCTTTCGTTTGCAAGTAAAGGGTGGTAGAGTCTGAGCTTATAGGTGTAAGCCCTGTAACAGCAAAAGCTTGACCCTCTGCAAGCTCACATTGCTATACAACAAGTCAGTTAGAGATGGAATTAGTACAGAGTTGATAAACAATTGGCAAAAACAAAGGGGTCAAAGTTAAAAGAATAATATTTCAGTGCAAAATCAGATAACCAAGAGGACGTCAAAGCCCAATTTCAATACCTGTTTCTCAGTTGGATTCCATATTGTGATTAAGCCTTCCTTTGGACAGCTCTTCAATGGAGTACTTTTGTTAGTCAATCCAACAACTCTAACTCGCATAAACGGAGTGACGTCTCTTTCAGCAAGCCCAGCAGCTTGCAAAGCTTTTTCAAGAGATTTCTGGAGGTCAGACTGCCGCAATGCCTGAAAATGAATAAAAGGGAATCATGACTAACCAACATCCTATGGCTAAAGCGGGTGGAAATGAACATACCTCCAACTTTTCTTGATAGGATGAAAATAAATTCAACTGCTCTGAAGTCATCTCTGCCATCAGAAGTTCTGGTTCTGCAGCTCTCTCGAGTATCCTCAAAATTCTTGCCCCTTCTTCACTTTCATAGTCGCTTCCAGTGTAGGCATCTATCTTTTCTCTTTGAGATGCTGAGACTATTCCCTCCACAACACTACAGCGTCTAGATTGACAACTCACAAACATAGATCTTATCAGTACATATCACAGATATTCATAGATTAAACCCATCAAATAGTATTGAAGCAGCATTGCGTGGAAGTTGGGGCAGTATTCGGGAATACAACAAATCCAAGAGATGGGCATGCTATAACAGAAAGGAACTCCATCCTAGAATGTCAGTTTCTTGATAGACAGAAGGAAAAGTATTGACAGGTCAAACTCTAAATAGCATGCAAAACCTTTTGGCTTCTTTTTTGGAAAACTCAGAAGGTTGATTATTGTTACAGAAATTATTAAGATTCATGAAAACATTTTTCCAGTATAATTTGGAAAAATTGGCTCAAGTTCTCACACTGTTTCAGAGAAGGAAAGCCAGCACCAGCTTTACATAACCAGAGCTGGGTCAAACTTTTCAGTATTGAGCAAACTAACATTTGTACTTTTTGTTTACTGTCACTTTCTTGTCATTCTTTATTTTCAATCCAACAGACTAATAATTTGAATCAAACCCAGCTACTAAATCCACCATTAACTACCACTCCTTACCACCAAGCCATATATACATACAAACATAACATGTTTGCATGTTATACATAATTCATTTAAAGAAACATCATCGTTCCCAATAGATTGGATTTAGCGGATGCTGGGGATTTGACTGGAGTTTAACGGACTACTGATTTGCTGGAGGTTTCCAAACAATTTGACGAGTCCAGATAATTCACTGTTACTAAAATTGAAGGCTTATTAAGCAACTTCAACGGGTAAGTTGTATGGTAGGACTCATTCAAGAATCATCTTAAGCTTAACTCCCACACACGCAGGGTAGGGAGAGAACATTTAGCCGCATCGAGTTGTATGGGAATATGGTTACCACCCTCCATCTTGGTGGATCCTTTCATATGTTCCCTTTTACTTGCATTCATTTAACAACTATTTTCCTTTGCATGTTCTGTTTTTTAACTAATAACATGAAAATTTAGTGACTTGTTTGATGTTATTCTTTTAGCTCAGTGCGAGTTATTTTCTTTTGATCCTTTGCCTAATGGAAGGGGGGAGCTTTGTCATAACTGATAAAGTTGTTGTTATCAGGAGGTTACATTCAAGTCGTGGAAACAGCCTCTTGAAAAAATGCAGGGTAAGGCTGCGTACAATGACCCTTGTGGTCCGGTCCTTCCCCGGACCCCGCGCATAGCGGGAGCTTAGTGCACCATGCCCTTTTTTTTGCTTTGACTAATGGAAAAAAAGATACTATCCACATTGTCCATAAACTTCATTTGCATTCCTCACAACGATTCCATTATTCAACATGATCAGAATGGTTGAACCACTCAAATCTTAAAACAAGGTCAAATATTTTGATTAGTAAAATATATTCAACTGAAGGTTTTTAGGTGTTCTCATGCAATTTGTAATTGTTATAGTTACCAAACAATGGTCAAATCAGTTGACATAGACCATTACTCAACTCCATTTATGTTTACCATTTAAAAAAGCTAATCTGCTATCCTATTCTTGATGGCTATTGTTAATATAATAGATTGATACAGATGTCTATACAACAATATATATATATATATATATACAACATACCCAGTGTAATCCCACATAGTGGGTCTGGAGAAGGTAGGATGTACGCAGACCTTACCTCAATCTTGATGGGGTGGAGAGATTGTTTCCGATAGACTCTCAGCTCAAAAGGCAAGTAATAGATGCAGAATTGCTAGAAAAATAAGACAACAAAATATCCAGATATAAAGCAAATGAAGCAACACATAGTAATGCAGAAAGAGTAAGGGTCTACACGATACCTAAGAAAAGAAGAAGAGGCTAGGCCCCTACCGCTCCCACACAAAGCAACAAAAACTCAACTACCCACTAACCTTCCACCCTATTCTCGACCTCCAAATCATCATATCATGTCCTCACTCAGTTGGAGTTGTGTCATGTCCTCAGTCAGCTAGAGTTGTGTCATTTCCTGTCTAATCACCTCCCCAATTCTTCTTCGGTCTAACTCTACCTCTCCTAACTCCTGCTATCGTCACACTCTCACACCTCCTGACTGGCGCATCCTCACCCTCTTCTTTACATGTCTGAACCATCTCAGCACCGCTTCACTCATTTTATCCTCCACAGAAGTCACTTTGATCTTACCCCGTATAACTTCGTTCCTAATCATCTCTCATAGTATGACCACATATCTATCTGAGCATATTCATCTCAGCTACCTTCATCTTCTGAACATGAACGTTCTTGACTGCCCAGCATTCTACCCCATACAACAATACTAATCTAACCACCACCCTGTAGAATTTACCTTTCAGCCTTGGCGACACCTTCTTATCGCAAAGCACCCCGGAGGCGAACCTCCATTTCATCTATCCTGCTCCAATGCGGTGTGCGACATCGCCGTCAATCTTTCCTTGTATTATGGATTTAAGATACTTGAAGCTTTCTCTTTTAGGTATAGCTTGTGCCTCAACCTTACTTCCACATTTGCCTCCTGCATCACGTCACTGAACTTGCACTCTATGTACTATGTATTCGTCCTGCTTAACCTAAAATCTTTAGACTCTAAGGTCATCCTCCAAACTTCCAGTCTATCACTAACTCCACTTCGCGTCTCGTCAATCAAAACTATGTCGTCTGTGAATAACATACATCATGGCACCTCCTCTTGAATATGTCGTGTCATTTCGTCCACCACTAATACAAATAGGAACGGGCTAAGGGTTGATCCCTGATGCAACCCCATCACGATCGGAAAGTGTTCTAAATTGCCTCCAACTGTCCTAACCATGGTCTTGGCACCCTTGTACATGTCCTTAATTGCCCTGATATAGGCCACAAGCACACCCCTTAGGCTCCAAACATCTCCAAAGAACCTCCCGAGGGACTTTATCATATGTCTTCTCAAGATCAATAAATACCAAGTGTCTTCTTGTCTATGTGTTCTTTAGTGTTTTGTTTATCTTATTTAGTTGTGTTAGCTACTGCTTCCCTTTGTCATAATGCGCTAACATGGTGTATTCGATTTTGTTATCAGCATGTTCATACTGCTTTAATTTCTTGTCAAGGTCTGACCGTTTCTCTTTCTTTGCTTTGTTTTGCTTTCTTTGCTTGTGATTATGCTTTGTCTTGAGCCGAGGGTCTCCCGGAAACAACCACTCTACCTACCAAGGTAGAGGTAATGTCTATGTACACTCTACCCTCCCAGACCCCACGTTGTGAGATTTCACTGGGTATGTTGTCGTTGTTGTAGGTCTCTTTTCTTGTCCCTGCTCCAACAATCTCTTGACAGGATGAATCCAAACTAGTTCTCAGATTCATACACATCCCTCCTCATCCTCATCTCGATACAGATGTCTCACCCTTCAAATTTGATGGAAATCACACATAATAGCAGGAAGTAAGGATCACTTTACAGTTTACAGATAAAATAAGTATGCCACTTTTTTTTTTTGAGGAAGGTAACAGTAAAAGTATGCCCCTTTTACATATATTGCAGCTAGGAAATCATATTTATTGAATAAATCAGACGTGGACTTAAGAGTGATCCATAAGATTATTGTTATAAATGTTACAGTATTAAATGAGGATCAAATGCACAGTGGTCAACGACGAAGGAGTAAGGGCACATTTCTTGATGCATCATGGGATTCGGATGAGAAAAAAAAGCAAGAAACTGGTAAAACAAATCGCAAAAACAGCAGGAGGATAAAAAGGTGAATGCGAGTTTATTACCAGAAGATACTCAAGGAAGCATGTGATAGCATCAAACAGTAACGGAGGACAAATACACATTTTGGGTGGACACACTGGATGTTTATAAATGATGCAACTCAAATGGACCACATGAAGTAAGGGATAAAGGTAAAAAGACAGAGCTATTAAATTGTTCAAAAGCTAACTGGCATTTGCTTGATGCAAGGAGGCACTGCGAGCCAAACTCATGATAGCTTTTCTCATCCAGCGTGAGGCAAGGATTGACTGCATCACTTATGTTTTCGTTTTTCCTCTTAAGTGATCATTTTTACCAATTAAAGAAAAAGTGATGGATTTCAGCACTTCCCCGGACCCCGCGCATAGCGGGAGCTTAGTGCACCGGGCTGCTCTTTTTTAAAGAAAAAGTGATGGATTTCTTCAAATTAAAAAAAGAAATTATGCAATTTTAAAAATGAATCCATATTGCAGATATGAAGAGAAGGATGGGGGATAATCATTGAGAAGGCTTGTTCATCACTTCATTGTGTGCTCAAGGGGAGAAAACCAGTTCACATCTGTTTTTTACTTGTGGTTTCTCAAACCAGGTGTGGAAAAGAATGCTATCATGGATACAAGTGAATAGAGGGGCTCTAGCATGGGAAGATGAATTGATCTGGGCAATTAACAATGCAAATGGGAGAAGTGCTCAAGCTGAAATCTATAGAATGGCTCTGGCAGCTACTGTGTACCATGTGTGGAATGAAAGGAACACCAGAATTTTTCAGAAGAAAAGCCAAACAGCAGCTGGTCTAGTCAAGAAAATTGTTCAAGAGTTTCATATTAAGGCTGGAAGATGGTGTCGATTGGTAAAATGGTTAGAAGGTCACAATTTCTATCCTTAGGCAGGTTCTTGTTGATTGTTGTTTTATTGCTTCTTTGATGGCCTAGGAGATTGGGATTTTGTCCAGTAACTAGGCATTATTTTGTACTTACAATGTTCACTTGGTAATAAAAAAATTATTTACCAAAAAAAAAAGAGACAAGGATGGAGAGAAATCTATAGTAAGTTTGCAGTCGAAAGAGCAAATAGAGGTGCATTTATTTAGTATCACCTTTCATTAAAATACTGCATCTCTTTAGCTTCCATCCGTTCAGATCTTACAAGGAACCCCCCATTACTTAACCTGGACGCCATAGATTGCCATTAGAATCAAAACTAATTATCTTCCCTAACAACTTTCAATTACCTTTCCCTGAAGAGAACAGGATATATCCTTGAAATTCCGACCAATGTAATTGGAACAGCACCTCCACCATCCTTGATTGACATAAATGATAATGGAATACCACCACCTTTACCTAACCATGTTTACATGAAGCAAGACAGGGAAAGGGGAGAGAAAATATTATAATGGCATGGTCAGGATATAAATGCAAGTAATGAGTTCTTTTGTATTACTAATGCTTACAGAACCCCAAACGAGATGCCCAATGAGCTCTATATGTGCCATTTATATGCAGCAGCAAACTAGTTGTCTCTGACGCCTGAAATTAATGTAGACCTTTAAAAATGCCAATATAAACTGGAAAAGCCCTTGAAAGCAACAATATTTAGAAGCTGCTAAAAAGTAACAACCTCAAGAGGTGAAGCAGGACCTGACCAGCCACACAATCCAGCTCCCCAGATCTTTAAATGACAAGCAAATCTGTGATCAATATGAAATTCTGACAGTCCCTTACAAAAGGGATAGACTATAACCATTAATTTAATGTGGTACCCTAAGCTTTTGGCCAACAAACAGCTTTCCAGCAGCCAACTTCTTGGACAGTAGTATATCTAAGACAGCAATAATTGAATACCTATGAAACAAACAAATTCTGCATGATCATGAAATCCAATTTATAACACAGTGATAGACACTACTATTTTTCTTACCACCCATCCGTCAGTTGGACTTTTGCACAACTTCCATTTTCGGTCGTGCTAGACAATGAAGATTGAGGTCCAACTGGGGAGTCACAAATTGAATAGATATTGGAAACGCAGAGTACCATCATAGAAGAAGGTGGGACGTCTCCTTCTAAAATTCTCTTAATTGCAGATCGATGACCATAATTTACTTCTCTTTCATATCTGTCCAAAGGATGAGTTAATGTTTCTATTGTACCTTTGAGATCCAAGAGGAAATGCACAAACTGGTTGAATTACGGATACCTGTATTTTAATTCTTCAAGTACATTGCTGATAGTCAAAAGTTCCCCAGAAATTTTGGCATTGTAACACCTCTGGTAAGATGCAAGTTTCCAAACAATCCATTTATAGTGATTTGTAACCCACCTATTGGAATGATGAAGAATATCTGTAAGCATGTCGCATCAAAGAACAATTTAAAAGGAAGATAAATTTTATTAGACATCAACCATATTAGACGATAGAATTGTCTTGATCTGCTCATCAGAATGTTGAGAATCCAATAGACAAGTACACCCATGATGATAGATTGATAGCTCTATAGATCAATATGTGGATCAAAGAGAAAGTAGCAGATACAAGTGCGAGCGACTCTCAACAATGTCAGAACTGTATGCAAAAGCTATCACCAAATCATTTAGTAGGCTATAACATAAGCTGCCAGACACACACAGATGCATAATTCAATGGGTACTATTACCAACATCTATTCATACTGCTACAAGCAACAATCATTTAATGCAACACTTAAAACTAATTGGTTCCTTCTGATATTTCATACTGTACACTCATGATTATAGCTCGATAGATCAATCCATGGATCTACGAGGAAGTAGAAGATACAAGTACCTGCGACTCTCAACAATTTCAGAACTATATGCAAAAGCTATAGACAAATCATTTTGTAGGCTTTAACACAAGCTGCAATACATGCACAGATGCATAATTCAATGGGTACTATTACCAACATCTATTCATACTGCCACAAGAGGTCAACAATCATTTAATGCAAAACTTGAAACTAATTGGTTGCTTCTGATAATTGTAGCTACTCTAACGGCAGCTATTCTAACAGTCAACAAATTTTCCACAACGTTCTTGCAAAGAAGTGCAGGAAATTACTTTTTCGAAACATATTGCATGGAAGCTCCTGATCGAGATAGCATCTCCAGAAAAGACTCTACTCCAATGCGACCTGAGCAAGATTTATCATTGAACACATAAGTCTCAGCAGTGTCTGGATCCATCCTTCTCACTTCATCTGGCAAACTCTCTAGCTGGATCTCCACAGAACATAAGAAGTATCAGCTTCCAAAAACAAAGTCATCAATTGAAGAAACAAATTATTCTGGTCCATTCACACCTTGCTCTGGATTGATAGGGGCTTTCCAAGATACTCCTTCATATACAATCGTGACACATGGAATGGATATCGAAATGAAACCTTCCCTTTTTGAGAGGGTAATTCCGGTGCTAAATTTGAGAACCCTAGTTAAATGATATCAAACTTGTCAAAAAGTTATTTAAGACAAGCCATAAGGAGTCTATTTACAAACTTCAGATATACCGTTAGCAGCACCGGAATCATTTTTTTTTAGAGGGGTGACGATGTTGGCACTTCGAGGCTTCTTGAATGGAGAAACAAAACTTCCCCCAGGTTTCCTCTTCCGACCAAAGTTCTGGTTTCTATCTGGAAATCCTGCTCCAATGCTATTTGAGATATCCACCAAAGGACCCCTAGAAGGCCTTTCTAGCAATTTAGCTTTTGGAGCGAAGTAATTCTCTCTAAGGTCCACAGTTTCTGAGTTCTTGTTGAATGGCTCTCCATATTGTGGAATACTATGGTCCAGCCCACTCGTGCTTTCTTTTGCCACAGCATCAAATTCCTTCATCAAGTTACTTGCTGGAACGAGATTCTCTGTTTTAATCGAAGACTTCTTATGATACAAAGTTGATTTCAATGGGGATGTAAAAAGGCATGAGGACCCACTGCCTTTTGCTGCCGATAAGAGGGAAACAGGAGTATCTGAGTTCAAATCTTTGGTGGAGGCCTGATCAACAGATTTTTGGTCTTTTGAAAAAGAAAACAGTGGATCAGCCACATCCTTTTCATCTACAAGACATCCCAGCTCTGGATCTCCAAGAAGACTCCTTGCGCGTTTTAATGCCTCACAGGAAACTGATATTGATCTACCACCAGCAGTATGAAACTTTATTGGAGGAGGTTTATCTGCACAGTTCAGAAACTCCTCTGCTGGACAAACTGAGGAGTTATCAAACGGAGACAATGAAGCTTCTGAAACATTAGTAGACCCAATGTTAGCAATGCCCTTTACTGCCACAACAGGAAGTGGATTCTGAAAACCAAAGAGCTCGTCTGAAGATCTATTTTTCTTTTCAGAAGCTGGAAATGTTTCATGGTCACCATTTTCTTCCAAGCCCAACAATGCCTTAGCCCTATTAAGACCTGCAGAAGATATATTGACTGCTTTACCAGAGCCTGTCTGGAACAACGAGTTCGACATGCTAAATCGTTTCTCCAAGCCAGCAGGACAAAAAGATTCTGGACCATTAATAATTTTCCCTGAGCCTTTCTGGAACACAGCTTCCTCAAAACCAAAACCATTTTCTCTTCCAGTTCCTTGGCCTGCACAATATTATATATTGGTAATGCATATCCAGACCACCATAAAGTCAAGAAACTTAGATATGGACTCACATACTCCACTCTCTCTACAATTGACAAACCTAAAGAAATTCATGTTACGTGTTACAAAAACTATAACATTATATTCCACTGAATAATGCAAGATTGAATTTTCAATTAATTTTAGGTCAACTACTGATTCTAAGTTGACACATTTCTTGTTCTGGTCTCATCTCAAACTGTAATTACAACAACAACAAACCCAGTGTAATCCCACAAGTGAGGTCTGGGGAGGATAGAGCTTACGCAGACCTTACCCCTACTTCGTGAAGGTAGAGAGGGTGTTTCCGGAAGACCATCGGCTCAAGTGCACAAATCAAAATAGTTATTAAAAAATATAGCAGTGAATAAAACATGGCAACTAATAAGGAAAGCATACAGAAAAGGACAATAACACAAGGAAATAATATAATAGTAGAAATAAAAGAAACAACGGGTAATAACAGATATGAAATGGCAAGAAAGTAAATGAATTGGGCTAATACTATGACAGACACAATGCCCTAGACTAATTGAATTTTAAAGTTGCATTAAAAATAAGCAATTCCAGGAAGAAACATTACCAAAGAAAAGCAAGGATAAAATGTGAGACCTGTGGCGTCACGGAGTATGGAAGGGGATTGCTTGAGTGGTACAGATGGAAATTTGGCATGACTATTCCCCGCTAATCTCAAAGTTCCTGATGTATGTCAAAGTGATGCAAGTATTGAAACGTTAGGAAAGAAAACAAACAAAGGTAGGTAGGTAGGTAGGTAGGTAGGTACCTTGACGCAAGAGATCGGGCATGGATTGGAGTTGCTGGGGAGGAGCTGCTAGGGCTAAGCTCGCTTCTTCCATTATTACATCCGACATTTTCCATCCCAAATCATTTCCGGAGACGGAGTACAACTGCCACGTTGGCATTTTCCGGCAATTTCTGTGATGTGATGTGATGCTTCGGAAATTTGTACGGCTGGAGTAACCTTTTATGAATAAGCGGGAAATTACTCGCGCCAATCTAATTATGGACATGGGCCTGAGCTGAGATAGGCCCAGCCCATAGGTGAGTTAACACTAACACCTACAACTGCATGGGTTGGTCTTTAGTTTGGGGAAATAACCCCCATATATGTATTCCCACTGTATCAAGATAATATATTTGTTCTGCATACTTATATATAAGTTGCTCAACTTTTTTCGAAATTTTATATTTTCTCCGTCGAAATTTAACTGTTTTACTTTTATTTTTGGTTTATAGTGTCACTTTCTATTTTTAGTAAGTCTTACAATTTCAATGCAAATTTAAAAGACCTCACACGTTTCTTAATTTAATATCACAAGATTCAAAAGTTATTTATTTCTTAAACTTTATGTCAAATCAAATTAAGACACTTAAATTTGAACGGAGGGAATATATACATTGCTATTATACATTACATATTCTTATACGCGGATAAAGCATGATCTAATTTTGTTTCCTGAAGATTGTGATTAAGCTTCGATGACACATCAAAACATACGAGAGGAAGACAATTCTTTCACGAAGTTGATATTAAGATCCCAATAATAATAAAAAGTAGCTTGGTGCACTAAGCTCCCGCTATGCGTGGAGTTCGAAAAAGGGTCGGACCACCCGTCTAATGAGATATGAAAAAAATTAACAAGCAACATTGCATTCGCTAACATTTTGTTCTCTTTTTCATTATTTTTTAATTTTCATCTTTTTATGAATGTTTTAAATATTAAGATATGTATTAAAAATGTCTCCTAATTTTATCAGTTAGATTTGTAGCTTAGTAGTTGAGGGTTCTTCTCAAAAGTTATTCCTTATTGAGAGGTCGCGAATTCGAATTCAATGAGCAACAAAAGTTTTTTTATTTAAAACACAAAAAACAGGGCTCTCCTTTAAACAAATAAGTGTTTACTATACATTTATTAAATGTTTTGATCAATAATTTTTTTAATATTGATTAATTAGTTAATTTTAATTTTTAATGTGAATAAAAAAGGGCCTTTTTTTTCTCGCACGGGATCCTTAAAAGTATTGAAACGGCCCTACATGTACTGATTCAAATGTGTTATTCACATTTAATATTCATTCAGTCAAAAGTATTAATAAGTTATTGTAAGATGGGCTAATATCTGCAGAGCCGCGTGTAGAATTACGAAATATTATCAACAGGATTATATTTTTTCCATAATATCAAAATAATCATCATAATTTATTTGGTACGAGCCAAACAAAAATCAACAGGAACTCATGATTTACTTGATAATGACGTAATCTAAGTATCTCTATAACGCATAATTACTACTCTGCAAGTGTACATTATTAAATTTGTTGGGTCCCGGAGGTAATACTATGAAATAATTAAAGATCAAATCGAAAGTAAAACAATTCGTATGCGGAAACAATTTGTAAATGTCGTTGACAATGTCGTCCGACACAAGTGACGACACTTAGATAAAAACAGAAAAACCTTTGAAAAGTAAAATGTAGTGGATATAATAAAGAACACAAATGTTTAAATTTACATAGGTTATATATACCGTCAATGACCGAAAGTATTATATATATATATATATATATATATGAACCCATTGTTATACTGTGCGCATCTGGATTGTAGGAAGGTAAGGGCTTCTTTTACAAAGGTCACCCGATGCCCGTATTATAAAAGTAGAGTGATTAACATTTTTAAGTAAACCAAAACAACTTTCATACTTTCCTTTTAAAACCAAATTAAGGCAATACCATGCCTTCTTTTTAGACCAAAACACTTCTCCTTTTAAAGTCAAGTTACCACTTTAAAACCAATGATAAAACCATTCTTTCGTTTTCATAAAGTCGTTATAACTAACTTCCCATAAAGTTGTTATAACACTTTATGTTTTAAACCAATTTTAAGACAAAACAATGCCTTTCTTTAAAACCAAAAACTCTTTAATTTCCTCAAGTCTCTTTTAGAAATCAAGTTCCTTACTTATTTTCATTTCCGAAATCAGTAAAACATTATTCTTTAAAAACCAAGTACTCATTACTCACGAATGAGGTTTCACACTTCTTAACAACTTTCACATCAATTCAATTAAGTCAAGTCTCTTATCTTTTAAGATTAAGTCTCTTAACTTCTAAAATCAATAACCATTCTTTTATCTTCTTAAGTCGTTATAAATAACTTCCCATAAAGCTAGTATAACTCTTTAGCTTTCAAACCAAGTATTATTCTTCTTTCAAAAAGGATTCTTAATTCTTTTGAAATACTTCAAGATTCTTATTATTCAGGCTTAAGTCAAAAGACATTGCCGTAAAACTATATTCAGTTAACACACGTACGTCTACCGTACTATATATATACTCTTTAAAATACATCAAGATTCTTATTATTCAGGCTTAAGTCAAAAGACATTGCCACACGTACGTCTACCGTACTATATATATTCCTTTAAAATATCATGCTCAAGAGGATAGGAAGAATCACATACCTCGCGACGATTATCGACTATCAGCAAATAGCTCCAAAGTACTGTAGTCCTGTTAGCCTTTTCCACCCTTCGAGTAGAATTCGCTACTCGCAGTACTTCAACCTATAACGGTTATACAAGTCTATCAACGTCTAGACTATTCTGTAAAATCTGGTAGGGTAATATCTTTCCATCTAATGGGTCGTGGTACTACCGTGTTAGATTTGGAAAGGTCTGTTTGTAGAAGAAGGGTTTCACCTTTCTTACTATGGTATCTGACTTTTGTTGCAAAAGCAGAAGTCATAGCTTTGTAGTGAATTCTGAAAATTAATGCTACAGGAATAGATCCTTCAAGCATTTGGTAATTATGTGTCTTGATTTGTAAGACGAGGGATTTTTGGATTTTTTTTTGTCATTTAAAGAAATTGAAAAGTTTGGGTAACAATCAAAAGAGATTGGTCCTGTGCAGAGACTATCTGAAATTATGACTTGTGAAACTAAGGGAGAGGGGTTCTCTATTTATAAGAGAATTACAAAGTGGGATTTTACTATTACAAGGATATTTTAGTAAATTGACTATTCACCCGTGTCACTATTCATCCGCGTCACTATTCACCCGCGTCACTATTCATCCGGGTCACTATTTGGAACAATGAGTTTTGTCGTCAATTGTGTCTCCGCAAATTTGGCCAATTTGTGCACAATTTTTCTCCGAATTTTGGTATTTTGGCAAAGATCTAGAATCCATCGTTGCCAAAAATAGGGATATCGCATTTTCAATTCGGGTTCTTCCTCATCGTTTGAAGAGTCTGTTTGGATGAGGATGGTGCAAATTTTTGGAATATCATTCGTATCTCTTCCGGTTTTGATGCAGCTAGCATGGAAGCCATCTGGGATTTTTGGGAAAGGAACTGGGTATGTTCCTTTGTCTGGAATGGCGTATGTGCTCTCTGTGGAGGTGCCTGTAATGGAATTAGTTTATTATCATCTAGCCATTGTTGAACATTTGGGGGTGAGAGGCACCTTGGTATTTTAAAACTGTCCCACCATCTAATTTTAAATCTCCTTCGGATGACTGGAATTTTGTCATCTGAATAATCTACGAACCAGGTGAATACTTATGGTAGATGGAATTTTGTGTGGAAAAGGTGCAATGGTATAAATCTTTTTTCTTCCTCTGAGGGAGTAAATTGGGATTTGAAGAGGCTAAAAGATTTAATAATTTCGGGTTTTTGTATCTCAAGTGTAGATCCGAATTGTTCCCACCATGAATTCCACCAAGTAGGAAATTGCGAAGCATCACATGAAGTATGAAAATGGAAAAGCCAAGTATGCGATAATTTTGAATTTTGAATTAAAAAGGAATTGAACCAAGCTTGTTGGTAGTCCCAGTAATTAAAGGGAATATCAAAAAAGGGTTCATTTTTATGTGAATTTGGAAAATTAATTAATTTTGACAAGTCATTCCCCCAATGAATTGGAGCAATTACTCGGAGTATTTTGCAGATCGAATAAGAGGGATCTGGATTGTTATTGAAAAAATTAATTTTTATTGTGGTCGATCCTGTTATGTCAAGGATAGCCTGGTAAAAGTATGGGGGTTTTAAATCGTCCCATGATTTATAAAACCATTTTGGTCCAAAATAATTTTGTAGTGCCAAAAAAGGGTTTTTATCAAAGTATCCTTTTTCGAGAGTTACAATTTTTTGAAAAAATGATTTTATGAAAAATTCAGGAGCTGATTTTTTGGGTACTTGTGGTGTCACAAGTTGATTTTTGGAAAATTGTTTTTGAGAAAGGTTTTTTGAAAATTCATCCTTCTCGATTTTTAAAAATTCTTTTTGAGAAAGGGTTTTTGAAGATTCTCCTTTCTCGATTTTTGTTTTAATCTTAGAGGGTTTTTCCTCTATCATTTCTTCTTTCGGAATTTGAAGTTGCCTTAATGCCTTCTGTAATTCTGGCGATTTTGTAAGGAGCTGGAAGATATTTTCAGCGGTTAATTCTCCTGTGGTTTCTTTGGCGACTTCGCAGTCTGTCTTCTTTGGAATTTATTTGTTCCTCTACCATAACTGCATCATACCAGGACATTGGTTTTTCTGGGAATTTTTCTTTTTCTGTTTTCACTGGTTTGGTATTTGTATTTTGGGGTTTTTTGGGTGCCATGGAATTTTCTTCATGTTGTTGTGGTGTAGTAGCCGGGATATTTATAGGAGGACGGGTTTCTTTTCTCTTCACGAGCAGGATCCACATCTTGTCGTATCTGATCTTGTCACATTCACGCATATCTTTTCTCGATATTTTGTGATTGTAGGCTATACACCTGTTGTTCGGGCAATGATAGGACATTTTGAAATAATCACGGACCAGGATTCCTGGAAAAAATTCTTTAAATATTAATTTAGAGAAAACTAATTTTGATGCAAGGTTTTGAAAATATGCATGATTTGTAAATTCATTTTGAAAAGGGTATTTGATAATATCAAAATCGGTTTTTAATTCCTGTAAATATAATTTTTCCTTTTGTATTGAACATGTTTTTATAAGATTGAGATCTTTTGTTTTCGGTGTTGTCATGAACTGGAATTTTAGTGTTTTATTTTTGAAATTAAAGGATATTGATTTAGTACTCACTTCATAAGGAGTGATTAAATTCATAAATGGTGTTCCTAGTATTATGGTATTGTGAATTTCTTTTACCATGACAAATGATGTTGTTATTGAAGTTCCATCATTTATAATTGATGCCTTGGTTTTGTAATTAATTTCTAACTTAGAATTATTAGCAGTTGCTAACGAGTCCTGTGTCTCTTTAAGGAATATTTCCGGTATTATACCAGTTTTTATGCAGTTTAAGTCTGCTCCTGTGTCAAAGAGGCAGCTTGATTGTTATTTTGAATTTGTCTGAAAATTTTAATGTTATTTTAATTAAATATTTCTTTGTTGTTATTTGTCTTAACACTGTCAGAAAATCTTCTGGGATTTCTTCTAGATTTTCTATTTGATTATTATTTTCGGGATCATCTGAATCAGATGAGTTATTATCTTCTGGAACGGAGTTTTGTTCTACTTTGTTTGAAAGTAGGATTTTAATTAATTCCGAATCTTTTTGTTGTTTTTCTTTTAATTCTTTTACTTCTAATTTTACTTGAATTACTTGTTTTTGTAATTCGTGGATTGTTATTTCTTTTATTTTCTTACCCCTTTCTAGGATTTTTGTCAAATCGTATTTTCTGGAAGTACTAGGTAATACATTGTTTTTTTGTTTCAACCTTTTCTGGGGTAAATGTTTTAAGGAGCTTATTCAGATATTCTTTTTGGTGTTGGGTATCTATGTGTTTAATCATATCTACCATAAATTCTTGATCTTTAGTTAATACACATATTCGTTTTCCTTTAACCTTTTCAGGTTTATCTGTTGAACTACTCGTGAGTAATTCGTCTACTTGGAGGAGTTTATTGTCTTCTGATGAAAGAGAGAAATAGTCAGGGTCTGACTGATTTGCTTCTGAATCAGAGGAATCAAGTAGTAGATTAGATATTTTCTTTGTAGTATTTTCATCGAGTTTTAATTCTTGTAATTTTTTATTCATTCTACAGTATTTTGATGTATGTCCTTTCTTATTACATTTGTAACAAGTTATGTTTCTGTATTTTGAATTGAAATTTGTTCTTGTGTTTCTATTATTTTTATAACGATTATTTTTATAAGGATTCTTATACTAATCATTCTTATTTTGTAATCTTTTAATAATTTTTGGAAGGTTTTTCCATTGAAAAGCTACAATTTCCTCATGACTTTGGTATTTTCTATGGTTGTTGGTTGAATTGTTTACAAAATGTTCCTAATTCACATTTTGTTCTTTTTAATTCTTTTTGAGGTGTTTTTGTATTTTTAGATCTGTGATTTTAATCCTTCTTGTTGAGTTATACAGACTAATTCTCCGTATGTAAACTCATCGTAAGGTATAATTTGCTTTCCACAATTTTCTTTTATTTTATTCCTAACCTTTTCTCCCAAGAGGCTTGGTAGTCCGGCTAAGAACTTTTCTTTCCAGAATGGTTGACCAGAGTCTTCTCTAATCATTATTCTAGTTAAGAAGGTATTTTTATACCATTGGAAATCGCTTAATTTTTTGCATTTTAAATTTGAAAGTAATTCAGCATTTTTATTTTTAAGATGTGTAGAATCACCTATGAAATTTAAAGATATCACGAGATCGATGTTGATCTGCATCTTGTATAGGTTCTCTAGATCTGTTAATATTGGTAATCCTTGTTCATCAGTTTTTATGGCATTTAGAATATTTTCTTTTTGTTCGTCAGTGAGATAATGATCCCACCATCCTTTTAATTGCCCTGAGAATCCTGCGATCGTGATTCTGCGAAGGTTTTATCGAGGACTTCTTTTTCGTTTGGTAGACATTTCTCGCCATTGTCATTTGTTGAGAAAAGCGAGGATATTGTATTGATCATTCCATGAGTTCCAATCGTAAATTGAGCGGCATTAGAATCGGATTGATCTAGGGGTTTGATTATTCCTAGATGCAGGCAGGATTATCTGTAACCCCGAGCTATTTGAATTCCTCGAATCGTTGTTGTTCCCAATTCATATTATCGACTAGGGTTTTCCTAATTTTTCGATGTATCATCGCTATCTGAGTTATGTGTTAACATTGTTACAATCGTTCTCGATAGTGGAGGATTGCTTTAAGGAAGGGAAAATCTATGGAGTTTTGAGAGGAATATATCTCAAACCATTTAAAGAACGGAATGTTACTTTTATTATCTTGGACAAATTCGTAGAATTCTTTTTGTATTTGTTTTCTTGAATTAAGGAAATTTTTGAAGAACCAAATCCTTTTTTGTGAATTATGTTCTTGATAGAATTCTTTTTGTAGTAGTTTTTTATCTACTTGGAATTCTTTCTCTAGAAACTTAATTTCATTTGCTAATTCATTGTGGGTTATTGAAGAGTATGTTGGACTAGTAGGTTCTTCGTCGTCCATCTTTTCTCTAACCACGGGATTTACGTATATTGGTCTGGGTATTTGGTTTGTGTAATCTACGTTTGTCAGATTTGGTAGATCTGATGAAGAATACCTAGGTTTAATTTTGACCGGTGTATTTGTTATTGAAGGAATTTGTGAGACTCTTCCTAAGTCTAGGGTCTCTTCATAACTGGTGTCTTCATATCTATTGCTCATAGATCTTCTTAAAAATGAGAGGCTAACCCTACCATCTTGGTATTGTGTAATTTCTCTAAGATGGGTATTTGGTTGCTCAGATTCTAAGGGTTCAGGTTTTGCTATGCCTTCGAGTCCATTCATCCGGTAGGGTAATATCTTTCCATCTAATGGGTCGTGGTACTACCGTGTTAGATTTGGAAAGGTGCATTTTGTAGAAGAAGGGTTTCACCTTTCTTACTATGGTATCTGACTTTTGTTGCAAAAGCAGAAGTCATAGCTTTGTAGTGAATTCTGAAAATTAATGCTACAGGAATAGATCCTTCAAGCATTTGGTAATTATGTGTCTTGATTTGTAAGACGAGGGATTTTTGGATATTTTTATCATTTAAAGAAACTGAAAAGTTTGGGTAACAATCAAAAGAGATTGGTCCTGTGCAGAGACTGGACTCAACCGAACTTAACAAGGAATCTTCGAAATTTGTGAATCTTGCATCTCTTAAGATAGCAAGGATTGAGGTGTTTAATCCTTCTTTAGTAAGGAGTTTTATCCCTACTTGGACTAAACAATGTGAATGTATTTGTAATTTCTTTCTCTATGCTTTTTCAAGGATGTTTGAGAAAGTAATTGAATTGTTTCAAAAGGTTTTGTTAATTGAATATCTCTTTCTTCTGTTTTGATTGTGAAATCAGTTTTGAAGAATTGATATTTGGAATTTTTGTAAATTTGATCTCTATTGACTTTTGGGATTTCCCAACTGTCAATTGATTTTTCGAAATCGTGTATAACGATCTCTTCAGAATTGATAATTTTCTTTGATTCAAAAGAAGAAGATGATTGAGAGTTATAAGAATTAGTTCTGGCTAAAAACGGATCCATGTATGGTTTTGTGATTTTATAAAAGTAATCTCTATTTACCTTTTGTAAGATTAATTATCAATCTACTATTCAAAAACGTATATATCGATTTCTTCGGAATTTATTATCTTCTTTGAATCCATGGAATAAGATGATTCCAATAACATAAGAAGTAAGTCTATTGAGAGAGTGGTTTCAAGTATGTGGAATTCCAAGTATGTGGATTCCTATGTGGATTCCTAGTTTTTATTCATAGTTTAGATTGCTCTCCCTTCTCTCTAGAAGTTGAAAATCATCAAAGTTCTTCAGTTACCAAAATCATCAAAGTTCTTCACATAGGGGTAAATTTTCTGGTAAGGATTTGGAATATTAGTTCATAGACTCCCCGAGGTCTTATGAACTTGGATAAACAGTCAGTATCCAACCATTAACACCAGCAATTTTAGTATCAGCACACATCCTTGCATATCATGAATCTGTAGTAACTTCCAGCCGCTTTCTACCTTTCCGTGATTTTTGCTTGCTCCCCCCCCCCCCCCCCTCAATCTTGCAGTTTCAGTTGTTAGTCTTGCAGCTTCAGTTTCTGCACGAAGCTTTAGTCTTGTCAGCAAGACTTTTCTTCCAACTGTTTCTTCTCTCTGCATGGCAGCTGTCACGACCCGTCCTCGGGCCCGCAACTGGTGCCTTACCCCGGGCACCCTAGTGATAAAACATCAGAGAAAATCAGCAGAAATAAAAACTTATAGATATGAAACAATATGAAATAAGAAACAGGCTAACCAAAACGGTCACCTTTCTGCATATATACAAAACCCGAACAGTTATCCTTTACAAGCCCAACTCACAATGATCTTACGGACCTAAGAGTTTTTATAACAACTACGACGACGGGGCCGCCATACCCACGAATGTACAAGAACCTACAATCTCAGGGAATCATACCAAAAGATAAGCCTCCGGAGAAACGGAGCTTCCCAATACGCAGAACCGTGATCCTATGAGCGAGGATCAACAACCGGTGTACCTCTACCTGCGGCATGAACGCAGCCCCCCGAAGGAGGTCAGTACAACATGTACCAAGTATGTGAAACTGAAAATACTGTAATGAAATCATGACAGCTTATACACAACAGGAGACATGTATGATAACCAAACTATAGTACACAATATATAAGCAGTCATGTCAAGTCAGGGACTCACGCCCTCAAAGTCATCACTCAAGTATAACCATGGGTCTCACGCCCGCCATATCAATCACGCCCGTGGAACTCCTTCCTCACTGCCGGCAGTCTATGATATAATATAACATCAAAAGTACACATGAACACCAGGTCCCATTTGTGCCATAAAAACAACCGTACGGGCCAAGTAGGAAAGCTACACACCAGATTCAGCCTGCGTCATAAAACTGACCGGGGCAAGCACTGAAGCCATCTACCGGAGCCTACCGTACCAACAATGCTATAAAATTGTATCACGACGCTGACCGGTTCTTTCTAGACCGCCAATGATCGAAGTTGGGCCATTCGCCCTTAGTATCATTGTGCGAGTCCTACTCCTGGACTTTCGTAGTCCGCATAGGTCACGTGGACCCGCATGAGGTATTCCTCGCATCGGGGGTAGCTAACCCGCGGCGTTTCCTGGACTCCCGCAATCCGCATAGGCCACATGGACCCGCATGAGGTATTCCTCGCATCGGCGTAACACACCCGGAGTGATTCCTGGACTCCCGTAGTCCGCATAGGTCACATGGACCCACATGAGGTATTCTTCGCATCGGTGGTAGCTAACCCGCGGCATGTGAACAACATAACAAGTCAGGGGGGTATGTGATATAATACAAGCACAACCGGCTTATCGTAAACAACATAAGCACAACAAGAAAAACCCCTTAACACAAAAAGTATCCAGACACTAACGCCCGTAGTATCATAACATGTTTACTTATCAAACCAACTTACCACACCTTCAAAAATCATTACAAGGCTATCACAAGCAAACATAGGCAAGTTACTCACACTCAAGGTACTTTCATTCTTTGCCAATAATCCGAGTTTTAACCCCAAAGTACTACGTACTTCAACTCTCTTAAAAATATCCCTTTTTAAGTAAAAACCACACGGTACTAATACCCGTAGTATCAAGACACTCTCATGTTTAAATCAAGTACTTTTTAAACCAAGTGGCTTACACTTTTAAAACAACGTCAAGTATACTTTTAAAACCCAAGTAACTCACTCTTTTAAGATCATGGCACTCACACCTTTTAAAATCAAGCCACTTATACTTTTCCAATCGAGACAAGTTAAAAACAAGTTACTTACAAACAAGTAACCTATACTCTTTTCAAAACAAGTAACCTATACTCTTAAATCAAGTTACTTCTCCTTTTTTAAAGTCAAGTAACAATATACTTTTCAAAAATAGTTTAAGCTTCATAACTTCAAATTCTCAAGTCTCTTCTTATCTTTAGAAATCAAGACCTTACATCAAGTCTCATAGTCTTTAAATTAAATCTCGTAACTTTGAAAACCAAGTCTCATAACTTTTAAAAATATCAAGTTACCGTTTTAAATCCAATAATAAAACCATTCTTTCGTTTTCATAAAGTCGTTATAACTAACTTCCCATAAAGCTATTATAACACTTTACGTTTTAAACCAACCAAGGACAACTACTCTCATTTCCGAAATCAAGATAATTTTATTCTTTTAAGGACTCGGTACCCATTACTCACGAATGAGGTTTCACAACTTTTTAACACAATTCAAGTCCTGAACATTTCATATCAAGTCACTTATCTTTTAGAATCAAGTCAAGGACACAAAAAGGAAATTAAATTCCTTTAACACACGTGCGTCTACCGCACTATATATTGCACAAATAGTCATGCTCAAGAGAATAGGAAGAATCACATACTTCTTCGGCTTAAATCCACTAGCCAAGTCGAGTATGCCGCGCGTAGAATATCCACCTATAACAACCAAACACGTCTATCAACGTCAAGATCTCTTCGTAGAACATTTCTAAGTATAAGGTTCCTTATCCTACAGAAAATTGGGCAGCACTTCCCCTGTATTTACTTACCTCCTACCTTTTTCAAGGCCTGATATCAATAGACAACATGCCACATTTAAGGCGCAGTAATACGACAACTCAAAGGGGATTACACGCCTAACTGGACGTGTAAAATTCTGCCCCAAAATATACTAAACAATACATTCCTTATCAATCTTCATTCCACATATCATACACTCATTTATAAACTACTACAACATGTAATCTCCAATTACAATAGAAGGACAAAGATCATTACCTCGATAAGCCCAAAATTTTCCAATGTTCAAAAATCGATCCTTAGGAATCTTAGCTCCAAATTCCTTATGTTCCAATTCACTCCAAGCAACCCTTAGAAGCTCCTAACCAACTCCTCTTCAAGATCCAACTCCAAAAAGTGAAGAACACTTAGGTTCCAAATATGGCAACTTTCGGCCAAGGTGGGTTTTTAAGGCTAGGGGTGTGAAATCTTTTCTAACACTTGGTTAACAACCTTCCTAATACATCAAGAAAGAACACTTAAAAGTTTAAAGATTTTTGGACAACTTTTGGTCAAGGGGAGGGGCTATGGCCGAATGCTCAAGGAAAGGGAGGGAGTATTTGCCTTGGAAATCTCAAGTGTGGGATGAAGTCTTGCAATCCAAAGGGAGGTGTAAAATCCGGAAAAAATAATAATAATATATAGTTGTGGTTGAGTTAATAAATATATATATATATAAGAAAACAAAGAATAAATTGCATGGGATAGAGTTAGTGTTAAAGTTGGATAAATAGATAGATAAAATGAAAATAAGAAAACAAAAAAAACAAAAAGGATGCAAAGACGTCCTTCCCTTCCTCCCCTTTTCATTTCTCCTCCAACTCTTGTCATTCCACCTCCCATAGGTTATAGAAAACTCTTCTACTTATACATTGTACATGACACAAATAAAATATCTAGCACAAATAATAGGAAATCAGAAAAAAACAAGTGAAAAGAAGAGGAAAAAAATCTGGAAAAAATACTAAGAGGGCAAGAAGAACAAGAATCAAAATACTAGAGAGTAAGGATCATTTTAGCAACCACACAACAATAATCTTCACACTTACAAGGTGAGTTTTCTCACTCAGAAATTCTTGGTAACATCCTTTATTTTAAGTTCAATACATGTTAGAATAAGAATTGAGTGTTGAAAAGAAATATTGAACTTTTGATTGTTTAGACAACTAGTTGCGTCATGAACTTTACGAACTGTTCTCACTGAGTTATAATTGTTAGAATTTGATGAAATTCGGAATAATGGTACACCTCTATATTATGATCATATAGAACCAAAAATGAGGTAAAATGGACATACGGTTTGAAAGTTATCATAGTTCAAAGTTCCTGCCTTAGATTTGGCCGAAATTCGGAAAGACATAATTACGGACTGTTTTTATTGAGTTCTACTTATTAGAATTATATGAAAATTTACATGGTTGTAAATCTCTCTGTTACGGACAGATATAGATAAATAATTGTTAAAACGGACTTATGAGTTGAGAGTTATTGTAGTTTGAAGCTGCTGCCTCGGATTTATCAAAATCCAGAATGGCAGGACGTTGAAACGTAAAACTGTACTAATCCGTGGGAAATATTAAAATTGGTGCTAAATGAAAGTTCTATATCTCTCTGTTTTGGACATTTTGAGACCTTACGGAGGTCTATCAGACTTAAGGATTGAGATTTATCGATGTTTAAAGGTTCTGCCTCGGATCTATCGAGATCCAGGAAGGGCAGCGAATAAAAGTGTAAAACTAGATTGTAGTATGTATCACCTTGTCACTGCTTAAACAAGCAGGAACTGGAGTTTCAAACGTTGATTTCTTCACTGCTGGTTGAGAATCAACAGTTCTCTCAAACACTCTATTCGATCTCCTTGTCGGAAACCGAGACGTGTTTTCCCTCTTTCCTAAGACAGACACATCAGTAGTTGTGTCGATGTCGATAGGATTGTCGTTATCTCCTGGATAACTTACTGCTAAGGATTCTTGAAATGAGCTTAGCACAATGTCTGTGCACATTGGAGGGCTTGTACTCATTGAAGTGTTGTCAGATATGTTGGAAGTCATGAGTGTTGACATGGGACTTGTATCCATTGGAGAGTAATGAGGAGAGGCTTCTAAGTTTTTAGAGTTTTTGGGGGGTTTTGGAAGATGAAGTGAAAGTTGAAGAGTCCATCGGTTTCGATGTATAAACCGAGATTGATGTGACGTTTTGCTCCCTTTTTTTTTTGGAAACAAAACAAAAGACTAAAAAGAAGAACTAATGAAGAATATTTTATACTTTTGGCAAAAAAAATCTTGGTTTTAGGTGTTTGAGTTTTAATCAAATACTTACACCTAAATTTATGAAAAATATAGACATCAAGATTTGATTTTAGCAAAAAAAATTAAAATCAACGACACAAAAAATAGGGAAAAATAACTGAATTTTGAAAAATCAGTTACAAATATTATCCTAACAAATGTCATTATCTGAGAATGTCAACAGTAATGTTGACAACATTTTGAATGACACGTGTATTATGATCCTACAAGAACTCTTTTGTTTTTGACAACAAATCAAGACACGTTTTATATGTGATTTTATGAGTTTAACCTCCATATCAATGTAACATTTTCCATTGTCCTTGATCTAATCATAAACCACATACAAAATTTATTTTGTGTCAAAAAATAAGAATACTTATTTAGCATCCTCGTAATTTCTTGTTTAAGCAATTGATACTCCTATAGTATAGGAACAATATCATTTTCAAAGAGCTTTGCTCATTTGCACATTTGTCAAATAATTCAGAAAGGTTTTGCCTTATTTTGATACTCCTTTTTTATGATATCTAATATTATCGCAGAGAACATTATCATTTTTTATTAAACATGTTCTTATTTTAGGATCATACTTGTTTGAACGCAAAATTAAAGTCATCAAAACAGTAACAACAATCAGATTCTGATATTACAGAGGTAAATATCACCCAAAATGTTAGAGACATATCAGACGACATTCACCAACCAGTGTCGATTCAGAGATTACAGAGACCAAGAAAGTTTTTCAAACTTGAAAATATCTCATGATCCGAAGCTTTTATAAAAATATCAGCTAGTTGATGAAGAGTGTCAACATGTTCAATTTGGACTAGCTGTTTTTCAACCAAATCTTTTAAAAATGATGTCTAATATCAATATGTTTTGTACGAGAGTGTTGAACTGGATTTTTGGAAATATTTATTGCACTCAAATTATCACAATACAAAACTAAAATATTATTTGAAAAACCATAGTCGTCTAACATGTGTCTTAACCGTATCAATTGAGAACAACAACTTTCAGCTGCTACATATTCAGATTCTGTAGTTGAAAGTGAGACACAGTTTTGTTTGCGACTATACCAAGAAACTAGATTATTGCCAAGGTAAAAACATCCTCCACTCGTACTCTTTCTGTCATCCACATCACCAGCCCAATCCGAGTCACTATATCCTATTAAATTAGGATTAATATCTTTGAAATACCAAATTCCCAACTCACATGTGCCGGCAACATCTCAGAGACACATTTTAAGGCATTTAAGTGGAAGACTTTGGGATAGGCTTGGAATCGAGCACAAACACAAGCACTAAACATTAGATCAGGACGACTAGCAATGAGATATAAGAGATTACCTATCATAGATCGATACAATATTGGGTCGACATTTTTGCCAACATCGTCTTTGCATATCTTCTGTGTTGATCCCATTGGAGTCCTCATTTGTTTAGCATTTTCCAATCCAAACTTCTTAACCAAATTCTTGGCGTACTTACTCTGTGATATGAAGATTTCATCTTCATTTTGCTTTATCTACAAGCCTAAGAAAAAGGTTAATTCCCCTATCATGCTCATCTCGAATGTGAAGGACATAGCTTCGACAAATGTCTCAAGGTGGGACTATGAAGTCGAACCAAAAACTATGTCATCTACATAGATTTAATCAATGACCATATCTACTTCGTGATGTTTTATAAATAAGGTACAATTAGCTTCACCACGTTTAAAACCAAATTCAAGAAGAAACTGAGTTAAACGACCATACCATGCGCGAGGAGCTTATTTCAATCCATACAATACCTTTTTGAGCTTGTATACAAACTGTGGATAATGAGGATCTTCAAATCCTTTAGGTTGTTCAACATAGACTTCTTTGACAATATAGTCATTCAAGAAGTCACCTTTAACATCCATCTGATGGAGAGTGATCTTCAGACAACAAGCTACAACAAGTAACAATCTAATTAACTCAATTCTGGAAACAGGAGCAAAGGTTTCATCATAGTCAATTCCTTCGACTTGAGTGTATCCTTGAACAACTAGTCTCGCCTTATTTCTTACAATAGTTCCAGATTCATCTGACTTGTTTTTAAATATCCATTTAGTTCCAAATACATTAGTATTATTTGGACGTGGAACTAAATCCCAGACTTCATTTCTTGTAAATCGTTCAAGTTCTCTTGCATAGCTTGTATCCAACAATTATCCTTGAGTGCTTCTACAACATTCTTTGGTTCTAATGTAGATACGTAATAATAAAGACTTACCTTTTGATATATGGTAGACATACACACATATCTGACCATATCTCTGTAGTTCCGAGGCTCTTTACTTATTGTTCTTAACCATTCGAACACTTCTCCTATCACATGACATGTAGGATGATTCTTCCTAATTCTGGATGAGGGATCCCTGCATACTGGGTCTTGCAATTCAACATTTGATTCTTCATCTGCACCTTCTGTGTTCTTGGGTTCTGACTCAGATGTTGCTTCGGATGTCATGACATTTGGGGAAACATCTGACTCTTCAACATTCTGCTCATTCTCCACTGTAATCACAACGTTATTTTTTGGCATTTTTCCTGTAAGATTAGAACAATCATCGAAAACAACGTTAACAAATTCTTGTACAGTTTTGGTTCTAAGATTATACACACGGTAAGCATGACTATTTTGGGAATAGCCGACAAAGACTCCTTTGTCATTTTTATAGTCAAACTTTTCTAGATGGTCTCTATCATTTAAGATGTAACAAACACACCCAAATACATGAAAGTAACGCAAATTGGGTTTCTTTCCATTTAATAGCTCGTAGGGTGTCATTTTTGTTCCAGGCCTAAGATAGACTCTATTAGTTTTGTGATTTGCAGTATTCAAGGCTTCGGCCCAAAAATATTTTGACAATTTCTTTGAACTAAGCATGACTCTAGCCATCTCTTGTAAAGTTCTATTCTTTCTCTATGCTACACCATTCTGCTGGGGAGTTTTAGGAGCAAAAAATTCATGGAAAATACCATTTTTTTCACAAAATATTGAGAACAGATTATTTTCAAACTCTTTTTCATGATCTGACCTAATTCAAAAAATGGAAGAATGATACAAATTTCTTATCCTAGAGTGCAACACTTTGAACATGCCAAAAGTTTGAGACTTTTATTTCAAAAAATATATTCATGAGTAAGTGGAAAATCATCTACAATCACATATGAATACCTCATGCCTCCTAGGCTGTCGACCTCGATTGGACCCATAAGATCCATGTGCAAAAGCTGAAAGCAGTGAGACGTACTTGAATGATGTCCGTCATTCTGGGCAACATTATGGGAGACACGGGTTTGCTTACCTTTTAGACAATCTTCACAAACTACTGTTTTATCTTTAAGACTTAGTTTAGGGATGTCTCTTACTGCATCATAAGAAACTAATCTTTCAAGGTTACGGTAGTTGACATGTCCTAATTTTTTATGCCACAAGGTTGTGTCATTTGTCCTAACACTATTGCAAATCTCTTATTCACCAACAAGATAACAATTGTCGCTTGTCCTTGTACCTGACATTACACATTGGTTAGCTTAATTTATAACTATACAAACATACTTATTAAACTTTACCTCTAGATTGTCATCACACAATTGACTTATACTGACTAGGTTAGCCATTAATCCGTCAACATGTAAGACCTTTTCCAAGGCAGGATCACCAGTGTCACGACCCGACCCGGGCCCGCGACTGGTGTCCTACCTGGGCACCCATTTCAGGTATACATCAGAGAATAGCAGCGGAACATACACAACACATATACATTCTTAGACAATAAACATCACAGACTATCCGATAAGGTCACCTTCCATAAAATATACATAAAACAAAAGTAAAACAGTACATCTCTGTTCTTAAAGCCCAATCCACAAATGTGACTACAGACCTCTAAGAATAACAACTTTGGCGGGGCATGAGTGTCTACAACCAGGAACACTTAAGGTTCCTCTTCCTATGATTTTACTTTTGCTGCCACCTCCATAAGTTACATTTCCTCCACTGAGTGACTCATAGTTCTTTAGGCATTCCTTTGTCCCTGTCATGTGATGAGAACACCCACTGTCAATGTACCAAGAACCTGAAATGTTAGTCCTTAAAGCAGTTATAGCAACTATGGAGGGTCAAGATTACTACATATGGATGGCTTGGATCCAATTCATTTAAAAGATCTAGCCAAGTGGCTCTTGACTAAGTCAACAATATCAAGCTCTAAGACTTAGCAAGACTTGGTCATCTTAAATTATGGTCAAATGACCATTTTAGCCATGTCCATTTTGTCCAAGACCACTAAGGGGGTGACACGTGTCGCTCTCCCATTCGTCTCAATATTCCGTTTTCCGACAATTCCATAATTACGATAAATTTTTACTAGTCTCAAATCTTAACATTTTTGGGTTCTAACGAACGTTCTTATTAACATGTCCTGGAATTACGGGGTGTAACATTCTTCCCCCCTTAGAAACATTCGTCCCCGAATGTTCTTTCGGAGTCAAACTTATAAATAGCGACATATTCTCCTTTTACAACCCCTACATACCAATAATGCCACACGTGGCCACATAATAGCACTTAAGCAAAATACATCAATTAAAACTTGACAAGTAAGGGAAATGAATTACCTGAAGGTGTAGAGAATAAGTGAGGATACTTCCTCAACATGTCTTCCTCCGCTTCCCAAGTCATTTCCTCCCTATTATCATTCTGCCACAAGACTTTGACGGAAGCCACATCTTTGGTTCGCAGTCGCCTGACCTGGCGATCGAGTATCGCTATGGGACTCTTCTCATACGATAAACCCTCTGTCACCTGGACCTCGCTAGTTGGGAAAACTCTCGAAGGGTCTCCGATACACTTTCGTAACATAGACACGTGGAAGACCGGATGTACCACCTCTAAATCCGAAGGCAGATCCAACTCATAGGAAACCTTGCCTACTCTACGGATGATCTGGTAAGGCCCAATGTACCTTGGGCTAAGTTTCCCCTTCTTTCCGAACCTCATCACATCCTTCATGGGTGATACCTTCAAGAAGACCCAATCGTCTACCTGAAACTCCAAATGTCGCCGCCGATTATCTGCATAAGACTTGCCGACTACGAGCCGCTAACGATGCATCTGGATAAGTTTCACCTTATCCACAGCCTGCTGAATCAAGTCTGGGCCAACCAACTAAACCTCTCTCACGTCGAACCAACCAATCGGCGACCTACACTTCCGCCCATACAAAGCCTCATAAGGCGCCATCTGCTAGAATGGTAGCTGTTGTTATAAGCAAACTCTACAAGAGGCAAATGATCCCCCCAGATACCCCTGAAATCAATCACACAGGCTCGCAGCATATCCTCAAGTGTCTGGATAAGATGCGCTCTGCTGCCGTCGGCCCGAGGATGAAATGCAGATTGAGACTCACTGTGTCCCTAACCTTCGGAAAGACCTCCAGAAGTTAGCCGTAAATTGGGCCCCTCTGTCTGATATAATCGATATAGGAACTCCGTGCAGTCTCACAATCTCCCTGATATACAATCTGGCATAATCCTCAGCCGAATACGTAGTCCTGACTGAAAGAAAGTGGACAATAACCCAGATGGAATCACACTTCCTCTGAGTGCGAGGTAACCCTGTAACAAAATCCATGTGGATCACCTCCCACTTCCAGGTCGGAATATCAATCGCTTGCAATAGCCACCGAAACGGTGCTCTACCTTGACCTGCTGACAATTAGGACACTGAGCAACAAAACCTGTCACGTCCCTCTTCAGGCCATCCCACCAATATATACATCTGAGGTCATGGTACATCTTAGTCGACCCCGGATGGACAGAATAACGGGCACTGTGTGCCTCCCTCAGAATCTGCTGACGAAGTCCCGCAACATCGGGAACACACAATCTGCCCTCAAATCTTAGCACCCCATCAGGCGCTACCTCAAACAGACTCTTCTCCTCTCGAAGAGCCGTATCTCGATACCGTATCATAACTGGGTCCTCATACTGTCGCCTCTTCACCTCATCAACGATGGAAGACTCGGCAATCTCACGAACCCGTACCCCACTATCATCGGTATCGACCAATCGAACCCCAAGGCTCATTGCTGATGGATCTGACGGACCATGTCCGATCTTTCTGTACATCACGACCCGTTCGAGGGCGTGGGTGCCTTACCGAGGCACCAGTAGTCATACATCAGTAATCGGCGGAAATATAAAGCAAGACATGAAACAGTTTATAAAATAGAACACGCTTTAAGTGAGAAAACATCGCTTTCGGCGTATATATAAAAACATGGTTTAGCGATTACATCCGATCTTGCATAACAGACTACAAACCTCTAAGAAATATACAACTATGGCGGGACGGTTCCCGCCATACCACTCGATACAAAACTATCTACAACGGAGATCATACCTAAAAGTAGAGCATCCGGAAAGGATGGAGCTCCTGACACCAACGTAGAGATCCTAGGAATGTGGATCTAGCACCTGCTTGCCCTTACCTGCGGCATGAACGGCCCCGAAGGAGGTCAGTACAACAGGTACCAAGTATGTGAAACTATAAAGCGAAATAAAATCAAAGTATTTAAAACCTTTTCACAAATACAATCGGTTCAATTGCACATAGTGTCACATCACAAACAACTATAATAGGAAAAGCGTAGCAGTCTATTCTAGGCGCGAATGATCAAGCAAGGCCAATCGCCCATAGTATCATTCTGCGTGCCTAGTCCTCGACTTCCGCACCGCATAGGTCACACATGCACCGCGTGAGGTATTCCCGCATCGGGGCAGCGACCCGGCGATCCGCCTGAGCTCCGCGGCCGCGTAGCCTCAAAAGACCGCGTAGTCTCAACAGACGCATAGGAATCCCCGCGTCGGGCTAAACACCGGAATGATCAATCACGGAGCATACGCTGCTCGCATAGTCTCACAGACCGCGTAGGCGTATAGACCGCATCAAGGGCAAGCCACCGGTATAACGATCGAGGGTAGGTGATACAATAACGATACAACGGACTTCAGGTTAGCAACGTAAGCACAGCAAGAATGACCCTTTTACATGCAATTCAAGACACTAACGGGTAGCATCATAATATGTCTACTTATCACACAAATCTTACTACACTTAAGAAATCAATACAAGGCTTTTATAAACAAACAAGTAAACAGTTCCTTTTTATCTTCTTAAGTTGTTATACCTAACTTCCCATAAAGCTAGTATAACTCTTAAGCTTTTGTTTTAAAAAGCAAATATTTATCTTATGTTAAAAATGATTCAGTATTCTTTGAAATGTTTTCATTCTTTGTTATTCAGGCTTAAGCGTGAGGCATTCCGTAAGTATTATTCAGCTTAAGTCAAAGACATTGCCGTAGTTATTATTCGATTAACACGTATGCGTCACTAGTACTATATATTGTAAAATATCATGCTTTAGGAAGAATCACATACCTTCTCAAAACCACCGCGTAAGTCAATATGACGCGCAGAGAGTCACTATAATAGTCACGATATCTATCAAAGACTACTCAAGGTCATTCTAAGCAGAGGGTTCATAATTCTACGGTAAGTCTGGGCAAGACTTCCCTACCGTGAGCTATATAAGTCTCATTGTGAAAGCAGTCTATGTAAGTCTGATTTGATTATTCTTCTAAGTATTTATACTTATTCTTATTCTACAACAATAAGTATTCTCTAATTCAAAAGAGGGTTAGGATTAGTTACCTCGGTAAGCCCAATAATATCCTAGAAAAAGTCGCGCCTGTGCAAGGTTTTGATCCTTAGTGGTATGATCCTAGAAACTTAGAAGTTCCTCAATACTTCTACTAAGTACTATGGTATTTGGGCTAGGGTATTTTGGGCATTATAACAATACAAGAAGGCAACTTTTCTACCAAGGGAGGGGGGTAGGTTTCGGCTAGGCTAGGGGGTGGGGTAGCCTCGGCCAAGCTTTTCAAGGGGAGAGGGGGGGGGGTGTTGGAGGAATTGCTACAAAGGGAGAGGAAGGATTTTTAGACTTGAAAGCTTTTGTGGATGAAGAACTCTTCATCTCAAGAGGGTATTTATAGCTCAAGCCTTGGCCAACCAATGGCCAAGATGAAGACAAGTGCAAGGCAAGTGTAAGGCCAAGATCAAGCCAAGTGCACCTAACCCCTACTCCACAAAACACTCCACAAAACACTCACAAAACATGGCACAAAACAAGGCCTAAGCAAGGAACCAATCGGCCAGGCCAACACCCTCTTGGGCCCAATCGTCCAAAGCCACCACTTGCTTCAATGTGAGGTGACACATATCACCCTCCGTTGGTCCAAAATGTTCGCCTCTCGGAAAAATCCGCAAAAATAAGAAATGGCATAGCGGAATTTACTCTTAAAGTTGTGGAAACGTTTAGTCGGAAACGATTCTTTTAGTGAGTTGTGTACAAAAGAAAACGCCCAAGGCTAACTAAGGCCAAACTTTTTATGCGTATTCCCTTACGCACATACTGGAAATACGGTATTACATTCTCCTCTCTAGAAACATTCGTCCCGAATGTTCCTTCTCAAGACGCTTAACGATAAGATTCTTCATAACTTAAACGGTTTGCAAATGCCACGCGGCCACAAAACAACACTTAGGCATAAACGATAACTAAAATTTACAAGTAGGAAAGTGAATTACCCGGAGGTGTGGGAATAGGTGAGGATACTTCGCCTCATGTCCTCGCCGGCTTCCCACGTCATCTCCTTCGATCTCGTTCCGCCACAAGACTTTGACGGACGCCCTTCGCCCGTCAGACGCCTAACTTGACGATCGACTATCGCATGGGAATCTCTCATACGATAACCCCCGGTCACTGGACATCGTCAATTGGGTGTACCACTAGATGGATCCCCGATACATCTCCTCGGCGTAGATACGTGAAAACCGGATGACCGCCTCCAGACGGACGGCAGATTCAACTCATAGCAACCTTGCCTACCTGCGGACAATCAAACGGCCCAATGTACCTGGGTGAGTTTCCTTCTTCCCAAATCTCATCACACCGCCATGGGTGACACCTTAGGAAAACCCAATCATGAACCTCGAACTCAAGATGCCGACGACGATGATCTGCGTCGACTTACTTCGACTACGAGTGTCAATAGCGCCTCGGATAAGCTTCACCTTATCCACCGCTGCACCAAATCTGGTCACACTAGCCGCACTCGCCCACATCGAACCAACCTATAGGCGATCGCACTTCCTCCCATACAAGGCCTCATAAGGCGCCATCGAATCTCGGAGTGGTAGCTATTATTATACGCAAACTCAACTAGAGGCAAATGATCCTCCCAACTACCATCGGAAGTCAATAACACAGGCTCGCAGATATCCTCGCAGTATGGATAGTGCGCTCTGCTGTCCGTCTGCTGTAGATGAAATGCGAGACTCGTGCTCACTGCGTCCCTAAACCCTCTGGAAGGACCTCTGAAGTTAGTCGTAAATCGGGCTCCTCTGCGATATGATCGAAGTAGGGACTCACGCGATCGACGATCTCTCGGATGTAAAGTCGGCATAATCCTCAGAAAAAGTCGTCCGACGGAAGAAAGTGGGCTGATTTCGTCACTGTCGACGATAACCCATATAGAATCATGTCTCCTCGGAGTGCGAGGTAATCCTGTGATGAAGTCCATGTTGATTACCTCCCACTTCCGTCGGGATCTCAATCGCTGCGTAACAAACCACTGTGCCTCCGGTGCTCTACCTTCACCGACAACACGGGCGAGCTACGAACTCGCAACGTCTCTCTTCAAGCCATCCCACCAATACACGGATCTAAGGTCGTGGTACATCTTGGTCGACCCGGATGGATAGAGTAACGCTTGTGTGTGCTTCCCAAGAACTCGCTGCCAAGTCACGAAACATCGGAACACGATGCGCCCTCAAACCTTAGCACCCCATCGTGCTACCTCAAGGACCGCGCCTCACGTAAGAGTCAGTATCACGATATCGAATCAAAGCCGATCCTCGAATTGCCTCTTCACCTCGACGACGATGGAAGACTCGGCAACCTCACGAACTCTAACCCACGCTATCGAGAATCAATCAAGCGGACACCAGGCTCGCTAACGATGCAAATCACGAACCATGTCCCTCCTCTCTTTGCACATCCGATAGGCTCCCATCGACCTACGGCTAAGCATACGCCACAACATTGGCCTTCCCGGGTGGTACAGGATATCAACATCGTAATCCTTAAGCAACTCTAACCACCGCCTCGCGTAAGTTCGGCTCCTCCGGTGAAGATATCTGGAGGCTCTTGTGGTGCGTATAAATATCCACGTGAACCCCATACAAATAGTGCCTCCGGATCTTCAAAGCGTGAATTACGGTGCAACTCCAAATCATGGGTGGGGTAGTTCCTCGTGTTTCTTCACCGTCGGGATGCATATGCTATAACCTGCCATGCCGCATCAACACATCCCAACCCGATGCCCGACGATCACAATACACGACATAACCGCTCGACCTGCGGAAGAGTAAGAACGGGGCGGTCGTCAATCTCTCCTTCAAGAATCGAAACCACGCCACAAGCATCACCATCTGGAACTTGGCGCTTCGAGTCACCTAGTTAATGGTGCGAGAGATAGAAGCAAACTTCTCTGAACGCCGATAATATCTGCAAGGCCCGAGCTGCGAACCTCTGCCGGAGTAGTAGATCTAGGCCAAGTCATTGCGCCGATCTTGGCGTATCAACTCGAATGCCATCAGCCCGACAATATGCCCAAGAAACGCCATCAAGTCAACAAAACTCACATTTGGAAAACTTGGCGTACAATCGCTGTCTCGAGAATCGGCCTGATCTCAAATGCTCGCATGCTCGCTCTGGCGAGAATAAACCAAGATATCATCAATGAACACTATCACAAACGTGTCCAAAATGGTTTGAACACTCGGTTCATCAAATCCATGAATACCACGAGCATTGGTCAACCAAAGACATGACCACGAACTCATAATGCGTCTGGGTCGGAATGCGATCTAGGGACATCCACCTCTCTCGACTCGCACTGATGATAGCCCGATCGCAGATCAATCTTGGAGAAACATCTCGCACTCGCAATCGTCGAACAAATCATCAATCCCGGAAGGGGGTATTCGTTCTTAATGGTCACCTTGTTCACCGTAATCAACACACATGCGCAGGCGTCCGCCCTTCTTCTTCACGAACAATCTGGCGCCCCGGGGAGAAACACTGGGCCTAATGAAGCCCTTCTCTAGCAAATCCCTGGTGATCCTTCACTCTCTCAACTCGGCGGGTGCCATTCGTATGGCGGAATGGAAATAGGCGAGTATCGCGCACATCTATACAAAACTCGATCTCCTCTGCGGAGGATACGAGGTCATCCGGAAACACGTGCGGGAACTCACGACCATCGAATCGATGAAAATCTGGTACCGCAGCCTTCAGATCAAACACCCGAACGAGATGATAGATATACCCTTCATGCCATCTTCCTAGCTCGAGGTAGGAAATAAACCTACCGCCGGCGATACTGGTGCTCCTCACTCAACAATGGCTCTCAGAACTGGAACTGCATTACTCTCTCTGCGGTCTACATTGGCGTAGCAGAAGCTAGCCAATCCATCCCCATAATCACGCCGGTCAATCATCTCCAACTCTATCAAGTCGGCTAGGGTCCGACGATAAATGGTCACAGGACAAGCTCTATATACCGCCGAGCTACCACCGAATCACCCCGGCGTAGCTACCTCGAAAGGTCTATGGACTCGTGCTCTATCCTATCCTACTAGCAACAAGGGAGATATATAGGGCAGTAGAACCGGATCTATCAAAGCATACATCAAACCCGAGCGATAAGGTACTGTGGCGACATCGGTGAGGCCTCCGATCTGTCGGTGGACAAAGCATATATGCGGTTACGAGGACCGCGAATCGACTCGCGCCACGACCTCTGCGCGACCGATCCATGTGTACCTTGCCTCGGGCGAGTAGCTGTCGGGGATGAAGAAGCGACAATGCACCACATGGGCCCGGGCCTACTACCGCGCCGCTCGGTCGGACAAACTCGCGAAATGACCTGCGGCCACAAGTATAGCAGCTCGAATCTGACTCGAGAATGGTATACGCCAGCGGCAGCTGAAAGCGAACCTCGAGCAGTTAGCACCACCGCTACCCGGAAATCCTAAGTCTGGGGCCCCGACACGCCTCCATCGCTCTGGGTCAGAAAATGAGGTAGAGCGCTCTGCGGCCGGCGTGGTGCAAATCGACTTCGATGCCGCCCACCCTGAGGACCACCATAAGTACCGGCCGTCTTGGCCTTCTTCTTCGCTGAAATCGCTTACCCTGCGGTCTCTACGCTCACATCCCATCGGTCATGAGCTGCACGGGTTATGTCCATGCTCGGGTGAAGGACACACCCGCACAACTTCGGCCATGTAATCATCTAGTCCAGTGACATAGCGATGCACCCTGTCCTCCATCTGCTACCAGTGCGGGGACATATCGAGCCAAAGAATCAAACTCGACATTGTACTCCCTCACTGTGCGTCCTCCCTGTCTCAGCAACAAGAATCTATCAGCTCGTGCCCTCCTCATCTGCGGAGGCAAGAAGTGTGTGAGAAAAGCCTCTGAAAACTCATCCCATACCACGGAGTGCATGCTCTCCGGAAAGCTCCGTGAATCAAACCAATCGATGCGGTATCACGCGGCCGTCTGAACCGAATGTCACAGACTCGGTCTACGAAGCCACGATCACCGCGATAATCCTCTGCGGTGACGGATGAACTCCTGCGGATCATCTTGCCTCGACGTAAAACTCGGAGGCTACAACTAAGAAATCCGTAGTCTCAAACTATACGCCTCGGGTGCACTACGCTGGCCCGAGCTGGGCCGAATCGAATCGCCGCGTCGGCCTCTCTCCGTGTCGGGCCACAACTTTAGCCAAAAGCGGGCCATCTCTCAGTACCCTAACTCCTCCGCCCAGTGTGGGACGGGAGGTGGGAGTGCTGTGGTCTCTTTGGGCCGGGCGTCATAGAACTCGCCGTCTCGTATAGGCGGGCACGAGCCCTCGTGACTCGGGTGTCTGCTAGCGCCTCCTCTTTTGCCTTGCCGCCACGGGCGGGTTGCCTTACGTGGAGGCATAACTGATACAGGAAAGGAATACGTTATAGGGTTACAACCTATAACACAGCTCTACATCACGATCTATGAAGGAGAAGAATCGAAACCAATCCAAAATATCCTATAGCCTCCAGATTATTGCTGTGTTGCACAACACACCGATAATCAAGACTTACTAGATACGATGCGTAGACACTTTCCGAGATTAATCGCTCGATACCACTTTTGTCACGACCGTTCGGGGCGTGGATCGTGCCTTCTGGGGCACCCAAGTAGTCATACATCGAGTAATCACGGAAATATAAAGCAAGACATGAAACAGCTTTATAAAATAGAATACGCTTTAAGTGAGAAAACATCGCCTTCGGCATATATATAAAAACATGGTTTAGCGATTACATCCGATCTTGCATAACAGACTACTGACCTCTAAGGAAATATACAACTATGGCGGACAGGGCCGCCATACCTCGATGTACAAAACTATCTACAACAGGAGATCATACCCAAAGTAGAGCCTCGGAAAGGATGGAGCTCCCGACACCAACGTAGAGATCCTAGGAATGTGGATCTAGCACCGCTTTGCCACTGCGGCATGAACGCGGCCCAGAAGGAGGTCAAGACAACAGTACCAAGTATGTGAAACTATAAAGAATCGAAATAAAATCAAAGTATTTAAAACCTTTTCACAAATACAATCGGTTCAATTGCACATAGTGTCACATCACAAACAACTGATAATAGGAAAAGCGTAATGTGTCTATTCTAGGCGCGAATGATCGAAGCAAGGCCAATCGCCCATAGTATCATTCGCGTGCCTAGTCACGGACTTCCGTGACCGCATAGGTCACACGCACCGCATGAGGTATTCCCGCATCGGGGCAGCTAACCCGGCATCCGCCTAGGCTCCCGCACTCGCATAGCCTCAAAAGACCGCGTAGTCTCAGCGGACGCATAGGGAATCCCGCGATCGTGCTAAACACCCGAATGATCAATCTCGAGCATACCGCGCTCGCATAGTCTCACGACCGCATAGGCCGATAGACCCGCGTCGGGCAAGCCACCGGTATAACGATCGAGGGTAGGTGATACAATAACAAGACAACGGACTTACCGGTTAGCAACGTAAGCACAAAGAATGACCCTTTTACGGCAATTCAAGACACTAACCTGTAGCATCATAATATGTCTACTTATCACACAAATCTTACTACACTTATGAAATCAATACAAGGCTTTTATAAACAAACAAGTAAACAGCCTTTTTATCTTCTTAAGTTGTTATACCTAACTTCCCATAAAGCTAGTATAACTCTTAAGCTTTTGTTTTAAAACCAAATATTTATCTTCTGTTAAAAATGATTCATATTCTTTGAAATGTTTTGATTCTTTGTTATTCAGCTTAAGCGTGAGGCATTGCCGTAAGTATTATTCAAAGCTTAAGTCAAAGACATTGCCGTAGTTATTATTCGATTAACACGTACGCGTCACCGTACTATATATTGTAAAATATCATGCTTTAGGAAGAATCACATACCTTCTCAAATGAAAACCACCGCCAAGTCAATATGACGTCTTGCAGAGTCACCTATAATAGTCACAGATATCTATCAAAGACTACTCAGAAGGTCATTCTAAACAGAGGGTTCATAATTCTGGTAAGTCGGAAGCACTTCCCTACAGTGAGCTATATAAGTCTCATCGTGAAAACAGTCTATGTAAGACAGCTTTGATTATTCTTCTAAGTATTTATACTTATTCTTATTCTACAACAGTAAGTATTCTCTAATTCAAAAGAGGTTAGGATTAGTTACCTCGGTAAGCCCAATAATATCCTAGAAAAGTCGCACTGAGCAAGGTTTTGCTCCTAAGTTGTATGCTCAAGAACCTTAGAAGTTCTTCACAACTTCTACTAAGTACTAAGGTATTTGGGCTAGGTATTTTGGGCATTATAACAAAACAAGAAGGCAACTTTTCTACCAAGGGAGGGGGTAGGTTTCGGCCAGGCTAGGGGTGGGGTAGCCTCGCCAAGCTTTTCAAGGGGAGGGTGTTGGACGAATTGCTACAAAGGAGAGGGAAGGATTTTAGACTTGGAAAGCTTTTGTGGATGAAGAACTCTTCATCTCAAGAGGGTATTTATAGCTCAAGCCTTGGCCAACCAATGGCCAAGATGAAGACAAGTGCAAGGCAAGTGTAAGGCCAAGATCAAGCCAAGTGCACCCTAACCCCTACTCCACAAAACACTCCACAAACACTCCACAAAACATGGCACAAAACAAGGCCTAAGCAAGGAACCAATCGCCAAGGCCAACACCCTCTTGACGCCAATCGCCCAAAGCCACCCCACTTGCTTCAATGTGAGGTGACACACGCCACCCTCCCGCTGGTCCAAAATGTTTCGCCTCTCGAAAAATCCGCAAAATAAGAAATGGCATAGCCGAATTTACTCTACGAAAGTCAGGGAAACGTTTCGTGGAAAACGATTCTTTTAGTGAGTCAGGTACAAAAGAAAACGCCCAAGGCTAACTAAGGCCAAACTTTTTACGTATTCCCTCACGCATACTCCGAAATACGGGTATTACATTCTCTCTTCCTAGAAACATTCGTCCGAATGTTCCTTCTCAAGACAGTTAACGATAAGATTCTTCATAACTTAAACAGTTTGCAAATGCCACACGCGGCCACAAAACAACACTTAGGCATAAACGATAACGAAAATTTACAAGTAGGAAAGTGAATTACCTGGAGGTGTGGTGAAATAGGTGAGGATACTTCGCCTCATGTCCTCCTCGGCTTCCCACGCCATCTCCTCTCCGATCTCGTTCCGCCACAAGACTTGACGGAAGCCACGCCCTTCGTCCGCAGACGCCTAACTCCGACGATCGACTATCGCCATGGAATCTCTCATACGATAACCCCTGGTCACTGGACATCGCTAATCGGTGTACCTAGATGGATCCCCGATACATCTCCTCAAAGATAGATACGTGAAAATCGGATGACCGCCTCCAGACGGACGGCAGATCCAACTCATGTGCAACCTTGCCTACCTCGGACAACTAAACGCCCAATGTACCTAGGGCCGAAGTTTCTTCTTCCCAAATCTCATCACACCCTTCATGGGTGACACCTTTAGGAAAACCCAATCATGAACCTCGAACTCAAGATGCCGACGACGATGATCTGCATACGACTTGGCCGACTCAGTCATTAATAGCCGCCTTGATAAGCTTCACCTTATCCATCGCTCACGCACCAAATCGTCCCACTAGCCGCACTCTCGCCCACATCGAACCAACCTATAGGCGACCGCACTTCCTCCCATACAAGGCCTCATAAGGCGCCATCCGAATACCGGAGTGGTAGCTATTATTATACGCAAACTCAGCTAGAGGCAAATGATCCTCCCAACTACCATCGGTCAATAACACAGCTCGCAAAGATATCCTCAAGAGTCCGGATAGTGCGCTCTGCTGTCCGTCTGCTCGTGGATGAAATGCGATTGGGCTCACCGCCCCTAAACCCCTCGAAGGACTCTAAGTTAGCCGAATCGGGCTCCTCTGTCGATATGATCAAGTAGGGACTCCGCACCGACGATCTCGGATGTAAAGTTCGCATAATCCTCACCAAAAGTCGTCCGACGGAAGAAAGTGGGCTGATTTCGCCACTGTCGACGATAACCCATATAGAATCATGTCTCCTCCGAGTGCGAGGTAATCGCGATGAAGTCCATGTTGATTACCTCCCACTTCCGTGTCGATCTCGATAAATCGTCAGAATAAACCACCGTGCCTCGTGCTCTACCTTCACCACGACAACACGCAATCGAGCTACGAACTCGCAACGCTCTCTTCAAGCCATCCCACCAATACACGATCTAAGGTCGTGGTACATCTTGGTCGAATTTGACGGATAGAGTAACGCGCTACCGTGGCTTCCCAAGAACTCCCGCCAAGTCTCAAACATCCGAACACATACCGCGCCTCAAACCTTAGCACCCCATCGTGCTACCTCAAAAGGACCCTTGCCCTCACGAAGAGTATCACGATATCGAATCAAAGCCGATCTCGAATCGCCGCTTCTTCACCTCTCGACGATGGAAGACTTCGCAACCTCACGAACTCTAACCCCACCGCTATCGTAATCAATCAAACGGACACCAAGGCTCGCTAATCGATGCAAATCACGAACCATGTCCTCCTCTCTAGCCGCACATCCGATAGGCTCCCATCGACCTACGCCAAGAAAGATCCGCCACAACATCGCCTTCCCGTGGTACAGATATCAACATCGTAATCCTTAAGCAACTCTAACCACCGCCTTCGCCGTAAGTTCGGCTCCTCCGTCTGAAGATATACCGAGGCTCTTGTGGTCCGTATAAATATCCACGTGAACCCCATACAAATAGTGCCTCCGATCTTCAAAGCGTGAATTACTACCGCCAACTCCAAATCACGGGGGTAGTTCTCCGTGTTTCTTCACCGTCGGACGATATGCTATAACCCCGCCATGCTGCATCAACACACATCCCAACCCGATGCCCGACGATCACAATACACGACATAACCGTCGACCTCCGAAGAGTAAGAACGGGCGCTGCCAATCTCTCCTTCAAGAATCGAAACCCCGCCACAAGCATCACCCATCGAACTTGGCCGCTTCGAGTCACCCTAGTTAATGGTGCGTAGATAGAAGCAAACTTCTACGAACCGATAATATCCTCGCAAGGCCTAAAATCGCGAACCTCGTTGAGTAGTAGTTCAGGCCAAGTCCCGATCGCCGATTCGGCAGATCAACTCGAATGCCATCACCCGACAATATGCCCAAGAAACGCCATCAAGTCAACCAAAACTCACATTTGGAAAACTTGGCGCATAACCGCTGGTCTCGAGAATCACAAGACAGCCTCAACGCTCCGCATGCGCCCCGCTCGAGCGAATAAACCAAGATATCATCAATGAACACTATCACAACGTGTTCAAAATGGTTTGAACACTCGCTCATCAAATCCATGAATACCACGAGCATTGGTCAACCCAAAAGACATGACCAACTCATAATGCCCGCACGTCCGAATGCGATCTGTGGACATCCACCTCTCGACTCGCACTGATGATAGCCCGATCGCAGATCAATCTTGAGAAACATCTCGCACTCGCAATCGGTCGAACAAATCATCAATCCCGGAAGGGTATTCGTTCTTAATGGTCACCTTGTTCACCGCCAGAATCAACACATGCGCAGCTGGCCCCGCCCTTCTTCTTCACGAACAATACCGCGCCCCTGCGGAGAAACATGGGCCTAATGAAGCCCTTCTCTAGCAAATCCCTGCCGATCCTTCAACTCTCTCAACTTCGGCGGTGCATTCGTATGGCGGAATGGAAATAGGCCGAGTATCCGCAACACATCTATACAAAACTCGATCTCTCTCTCGAGGGATACCCGAGGTCATCCGAAACACGTCTGGGAACTCACGACCATCGAATCGATCAAAATCTGGTACCGCACTTCGTGATCAAACACCCGAACGAGATGATAGATATACCCTTCGTATTATCTTTCCTAGCCTTGAGGTAGGAAATAAACCTACCCCTGCGATACCGTGCTCTCCCACTCAACAACCGGCCTCCTCAGAAATCGGAACCGCATTACTTTCTCTTCATAGCCTACATTGGCGTAGCAAGAAGCTAGCCAATCCATCCCCATAATCACGCCAAGTCAATCATCTCCAACTCTATCAAGTCGCCAGGGTCCGACGATCAGAATGGTCACAGACAAGCTCTATATACCCGCCGAGCTACCACCGAATCACCCATCGCGTAGCTACCTCGAAAGTGGTCTATGGACTCGTGCTCTATCCCTATCCTACTAGCAACAAGGGGAGATATATAGACAGAGTAGAACCCGATCTATCAAAGCATACACATCAAACCTAAATCGATAAGGTACCGCGACGACATCGGCGAGGCCTCCGATCCCGCTTACCGACAAAGCATATACGCGCTCGAGGACCGCTAGAATCGACTCGCGCCACGACCTCTGCGCCACCCGATCCACGTGTACCTTCTCCGGCGAGTAATCGCTTGGGACGAAGCAGCGCAATGCACTCGTAGATCGGGCCCTACTACCGCCGCCCCGGCCGGAAAACTTCGCGAAATGACCTCGCCGCCACAAGTATAGCAGTTCCCGAGTACGCCTCGTAACGGTATTCGCCACAACGCACACCGAGCAGACTCAACGGTTAGCACTTCGCTACTCGAAATCAAGTCCCGCCTCGACCGCTTCGATCGCTCGCCAGACCGAATGAGGTAGGAGCGCTCGCTGGCCGTGGTGCACCGACTTCACCGACGCCGCCACTCCGAGGACCACTAAAAGAACCGGCCGCTCGCCTTCTTCTCACAAATCGCTTACCCGCGGCCTCTACGCCTCACATCCCAACAGCATGAGCTCGCATACGTTATGTCCATGCTCGTCAAGGGACACACCCGCACAAGACTCGGCCATGTAATCATCTAGCCCAATGACATAGCGATGCACGCCCTCCATCTCTCGCTACAAGCCATGGGACATATCGAGCCAAAGAATCAAACTCGACATCAGACTTCTCACCGCAAGGCCCTCCTGCCTCAAGAATAAGCATCTATCACCGTGCCCTCCTCATCTCGCGGAGGCAAGAAGTGTGTGAGAAAAGCCTCAAAACTCATCCCATACCGCGGAGGTGCATGCTCTCCCGAAAGCTCCCATGAATCAAACCAATCGATCGCGTATCACGCACCGACGCGAACCGAATGTCATGCATCGCCTTCAAGCCTCGATCACCCGCATAATCCTCGCAATGACGGATGAACTCCTCGCGATCATCTTCCGCCACGACAGAAAACTCGAGGGCTACAACTAAGGAAATCCCGTAGTCTCAAACTATTCGCCTCGTGCACTACGGCGCGATCGAGCCGAGTCGAATCGAACCGCCAGATTCAGCCTTCTCTCGACGCCACAACTTTAGCCAAAAGCCGGGCCATCTCTCAGTACCTAACCTCTCCGCCCAGCCGTGGGACAAGAGTGGGGTACTGTGGTCTCGCTGGCTGGGCGGCGATAGAACTCGGCCTCGTATAGACCGGGCCCGAGCCTCGTGACTGGGTGTCTCGCTAGCAGCCTCGCCGCTTTGCCCTTCTCGGGCCCGGTTTTACGCGAGGCATAATCGCATAGAAAGGAATACGTTAGAGGGTCCAACCTATAACACGCCTCTAAAGCACGATCTCGTAATGAGAAGAATGGAAACCAATCCTAAATATCCTATAGCCTCTCGATTATTGCGTGGTGCACAACACACCGATAATCAAGACTTACTAGATACGGTCAGACACTTTCCGAGGATTAATCGCTCGATACCACTTTTGTCACGCACTGCCCAGGTTCGTGGATCGTGCCTTACCGGCACCCAAGTAGTCATACATCGTAGTAATCGAAATATAAAGCAAGACATGAAACAGCTTTATAAAATAGAATACGCTTTAAGTGAGAAAACATCGCTTTCGGCATATATATAAAAACATGGTTTAGCGCTACATCCGACATCGCATAACAGACTACGCACTTAAGGAAATATACAACTATGGCGACAGTGCCCGCCATACCCCGATCAGATAAAACTATCTACAACAGTGAGATCATACCCAAAAGCAGAGCCTCCGAAAGGATGGAGCTCTCGACACCAACGTAGATCCTAGGAATGTGGATCTAGCACTGCTTGCTTACCGCAGATTTAACGCACTTCGGGCGAGGTCAAGATAACAGTACCAAGTATGTGAAACTATAAAGAATCAAATAAAATCAAAGTATTTAAAACCTTTTCACAAATACACCGCTTCAATTGCACATAGTGTCACATCACAAACAACTACAAGAATAGGAAAATCAGAATGTGTCTATTCTAGGCCGCGAATGATCGGGCAAGGCCAATCGCCCATAGTATCATTCTCGCGTGCCTAGTCCTCGACTTCCGCACTCGCATAGTCACACATGCACCGCATGAGGTATTCTCGCATCGGGGCAGCTAACCCCAGATCCGCCTAGGCTCCCGCACCGCATAGCCTCAAAAGACCGTAGATAGTCTCAACAGACCGCACAGGAATCCCCGCATCGTGCTAAACACCCGAATGATCAATCTCGAGCATACCGCCGCCCGCATAGTCTCACAGACCGTGATAGCCGATAGACCAAGATCAAGCGGGCAAGCCTCAGATAACACCAAGGGGGTAGGTGATACAATAACAAGACAACTGGACTTACTGCTAGCAACGTAAGCACAAAGAAGAATGACCCTTTACACAAAGAATTCAAGACACTAACCTGTAGCATCATAATATGTCTACTTATCACACAAATCTTACTACACTTAATGTAAATCAATACAAGGCTTTTATAAACAAACAAGTAAACAGCCTTTTTATCTTCTTAAGTTGTTATACCTAACTTCCCATAAAGCCAGTATAACTCTTACGCTTTTGTTTTAAAAACCAAATATTTATCTTCTGTTAAAAATGATTCAGTATTCTTTTGAAATGTTTTCATTTCTTTGTTATTCAGGCTTAAGCCGTGAGGCATTGCCGTAAGTATTATTCAGGCTTAAGTCAAAGACATTGCCGTAGTTATTATTCAGTTAACACATGTACGTCTACCGTACTATATATTGTAAAATATCATGCTTTAGGAAGAATCACATACCTTCTCAAATAAAACCACCGCCAAGTCAATATGACGCACAGAGAGTCACCTATAATAGTCACAAATATCTATCAAAGACTACTCAAGGTCATTCTAAACAGAGGGTTCATAATTCTACTGAAGTCGGGCAAAGACTTCCCTACCAAAGTGAGCTATATAAGTTCATCGTGAAAACAAATTCCATGTAAGTACTTTGATTATTCTTCTAAGTATTTATACTTATTCTTATTCTACAACAAGAAGTATTCTCTAATTCAAAAGAGGGTTAGGATTAGTTACCTCGGTAAGCCCAATAATATCCTAGAAAAGTCGCGCTGAGCAAGGTTTTGCTCCTAAGTTGTATGCTCCATGAAACCTTAGAAGTTCTTCACAACTTCTACTAAGTACTAAGGTATTTGGGCTAGGTATTTGGGCATTATAACAAAACAAGAAGGCAACTTTTCTACCAAGGGAGGGGTAGGTTCTGCCAGGCTAGGGGTAGCCTCGCCAAGCTTTTCGGGAGTGGTGTTGGACGAATTGATACAGCGGGAGAGGGACGGATTTTTAGACTTGAAAGCTTTTGTGGATGAAGAACTCTTCATCTCAAGAGGTATTTATAGCTCAAGCCTTGGCCAACCAATGGCCAAGATGAAGACAAGTGCAAGGCAAGTGTAAGGCCAAGATCAAGCCAAGTGCACCCTAACCCCTACTCCACAAAACACTCCACAAAACATGGCACAAAACAAGGCCTAAGCAAGGAACCAATCGCCAAGGCCAACACCCTCTCGACGCCAATCGCCCAAAGCCACCCCACTTGCTTCAATGTGAGGTGACACACGCCACCCTCCCGCTGGTCCAAAATGTTTCGCCTCTAAAAATCCGCAAAATAAGAAATGGCATAGCCGAATTTACTCTACGAAAGTCGTGGAAACGCTTTCGTGAAACAATTCTTTTAGTGAGTCAGGTACAAAAGAAAACGCCCAAGGCTAACTAAGGCCAAACTTTTGACGTATTCCTCACGCATATACTCCGAAATACGGGTATTACATTCTCCTCCTTAGAAACATTCGCCCGAATGTTCCTTCTCAAGACAGTTAACGATAAGATTCTTCATAACTTAAACAGTTTGCAAATGCCACACGCGGACACAAACCAACACTTAGGCATAATCAATAACGAAAATTTACAAGTAGGAAAGTGAATTACCCGAGGTGTGGGAATAAAGTGAGGATACTTCGCCTCATGTCCTCCTCGCTTCCCACGCCATCTCCTCTCGATCTCGCTCCGCCACAAGACTTTGACGGCCACGCCCTTCGTCCGCAGACGCCTAACTCCGACGATCGACTATCGCTATGGAATCTCTCATACGATAACCCCACACCGACATCGCCAATCGGTGTACCTAGATGGATCCCCGATACATCTCCTCAAAGATAGATACGTGAAAACCGGATGACCGCCTCCAGACGGACGGCAGATCCAACTCATAGTAACCTTGCCTACCTCGCGGACAATCAAACGCCCAATGTACCTAGGGTCGAGTTTCCTTCTTCCCAAATCTCATCACACCTTCATGGGTGACACCTTTAGGAAAACCCAATCATGAACCTCGAACTCAAGATGCCGACGACGATGATCCGTGATACGACTGGCCGACTCGAGTCACAATAGCCGCCTTGATAAGCTTCACCTTATCCATCGTCGCCGCACCAAATCCGTCCCACTAGCCGCACTCTCGCCCACATCGAACCAACCTATAGGCGACCGCACTTCCTCCCATACAAGGCCTCATAAGGCGCCATCCGAATATCGGAGTGGTAGCTATTATTATACGCAAACTCAACTAGAGGCAAATGATCCTCCCAACTACCATCGGTCAATAACACAGCTCGCAGATATCCTCGCAGTCCGGATAGTGCGCTCGCCGTCCGTCTGCTCAGGATGAAATGCGACTCAGCTCACTCAGGCCCCTAAACCCTTCGAAGGACCTCCGTGTTAGCCGAACCGCTCTTCGTCTGATATGATCAAGTAGGGACTCATGCACCGACGATCTCTGATGTAAAGTTCGCATAATCTCACCAAAAGTCGTCCGACGGGAAGAAAGTGGGCTGATTTCACACCGCCGACGATAACCCATATAGAATCATGTCTCCTCCGAGTGCGAGGTAATCCCGTGATGAAGTCCATGTTGATTACCTCCCACTTCCGTGTCGGGATCTCAATCGTCAGAATAAAACCACTGTGCCTCGTGCTCTACCTTCACCGCCGACAACACGCACCGAGCTACGAACTCGCAACGCCTCTCTTCAAGCCATCCCACCAATACACGATCGGCGTCGTGGTACATCTTGGTCGACCCGACGGATAGAGTAACGCTACCGCAGTGCTTCCCCAAGAACTCCGCCAAGTCTCAAACATCCGAACACATACCGCTTCAAACCTTAGCACCCCATCGTGCTACTCAAGCGACCTCGCCTCACGTAAGAGTCAGATCACGATATCGAATCAAAGCCGATCTCGAATCGCTGCTCTTCACCTCCTCGACGATGGAAGACTCGGCAACCTCACGAACTCTAACCCCATCGCTATCGTAATCAATCAAACGGACACCAAGGCTCGCTAATCGATGCAAATCACGAACCATGTCCCTCCTCTCTAGCCGCACATCCGATAGGCTCCCATCGACCTACGCCAAGAGCATCCGCCACAACATCGCCTTCCCGTGGTACAGATATCAACATCGTAATCCTTAAGCAACTCTAACCACCGCCTCGCCGTAAGTTCACTCCTGGCCGAAGATATACCGAGGCTCTTGTGGTCCGTATAAATATCCACGTGAACCCCATACAAATAGTGCCTCCGCATCTTCAAAGCGTGAATTACTACCGCTAACTCCAAATCACGGGTAGTTCCTCGTGTTTCTTCACCGCCGGATGCATATGCTATAACCCCGCCATGCCGCATCAACACACATCCCAACCCGATGCCCGACGATCACAATACACGACATAACCGCTCGACCTCCGAAGAGTAAGAACGGCGGCCGCCAATCTCTCCTTCAAGAATCGGAAACCCCGCCACAAGCATCACCCATCGGAACTTGGCCGCTTCCGAGTCACTTAGTTAACGGTGCGTAGATAAGCAAACTTCTACGAACCGATAATATCTCGCAAGGCCCGTAAAATCGCGAACCTCGCCTGAGTAGTAGTTCAGGCAAGTCTCGATCGCTTCGATTCGCCAGACAACTCGAATGCCATCACCCGATAATATGCCTAAGAAACGCCATCAAGTCAACCAAAACTCACATTTGGAAAACTTGGCGCATAATCGCTGGTCTCGGAGAATCACAAGACAGCCTCAACGCCCGCACGCTTCCCGCTCGAGCGAATAAACCAAGATATCATCAATGAACACTATCACAAACGTGTTCAAAATGGTTTGAACACTCGGTTCATCAAATCCATGAATACCGCCGAGCATCGTCAACCCAAAAGACATGACTCGAACTCATAATGCCCGCACGTCCGAATGCATCTGTGGACATCCACCTCTCGACTCGCACTGATGATAGCCCGATCGCAGATCAATCTTGGAGAAACATCTCGCACTCGCAATCGTCGAACAAATCATCAATCCCGGAAGGGGGTATTCGTTTAATGGTCACCTTGTTCACCGCTCAATCAACACATGCGCAGCTGCCCCGCCCTTCTTCTTCACGAACAATACCGCGCCTTCCCGTGGAGAAACACTGGGCCTAATGGCCCTTCTCTAGCAAATCCCTGTCGATCCTTCAACTCTCTCAACTCGGCAGTGCCATTCTCGTATGGCGGAATGGAAATAGCCGAGTATCCGCAACACATCTATACAAAACTCGATCTCCTCTCTCGAGGATACCCGAGGTCATCCGAAACACGCCTGGGAACTCACGACCATCGAATCGATCAAAACTGTACCGCAGCCTTCAAGATCAAACACCCGAACGAGATGATAGATATACCCTTCGCACATCTTCCTAGCCTCGAGGTAGGAAATAAACCTACCCCTACGATACCGTGCTCCTCCCACTCAACAACCGGGCCTCGTGAAACCGAACTGCATTACTTTCTCTGTCAGCCTACATTGGCGTAGCAAGAAGCTAGCCAATCCATCCCCATAATCACGCCAAGTCAATCATCTCCAACTCTATCAAGTCGGCCAGGGTCCGACGATCGTAAATGGTCACAGACAAGCTCTATATACCCGCCGAGCTACCACCGAATCACCCATCGCGTAGCTACCTCGAAAGTGTCTATGGACTCGTGCTCTATCCCTATCCTACTAGCAACAAGGGGAGATATATAGACGAGTAGAACCCGATCTATCAAAGCATACACATCAAACCCGAACCGATAAGGTACCGTGATTTACATCGTGCGAGGCCTCCCGATCCGCTTACCGACAAAGCATATACGCGTCGAGGACCGCTAGAATCGACTCGCGCCACGACCGCGACCGCCGATCCATTGTACCTTCTCCGGCGAGTAATCGCTTGGGACGGAAGCGCAATGCACTCGTAGATCGGGCCCTACTACCGCCGCTTCCCGGCCGGAAAACTCGCGAAATGACCCGCTGGCCACAAGTATAGCAGCTCCCGAGTACGCCCCGAATGGTATTCGCCACAACGCACACCGAGCAGACTCAACGTTAGCACTCGCTACTCGAAATCAAGTCCCGGGCCTCGACCGCCCCGATCGCTCGCCGCATCGAATGAGGTAGGAGCGCTCGCTACTGGCCGTGGTGCACCGACTTCACGACGCCGCCACCCCGAGGACCACCAAAAGAACCGGCCGCTCGCCTTCTTCTCGCTGAAATCGCTTACCCGGCGGTCTCTACGCCTCACATCCCAGCATGAGCTCGCATACGGTTATGCCCATGCTCGGCCGGGCGGACACACCCGCACAAGACTCGCCATGTAATCATCTAGCCTGCGACATAGCGATGCACTCGCCCTCCATATCTGCTACAACATGGGACATATCGAGCCAAAGAATCAAACTCGACATCAGACTCCTCACCGCAAGGCCCTCCTGCCTCAAAGAATAAGAATCTATCACCGTGCCCTCCTCATCCGCGGAGGCAAGAAGTGTGAGAAAAGCCTCAAAACTCATCCCATACCACGGAGTGCATGCTCTCCCGAAAGCTCCCATGAATCAAACCAATCGATCGCGGTATCACGCACGACGCGAACCGAATGTCACAGCATCATCAAGCCCCGATCACCCGCGATAATCCTTCGCAAATGACGGATGAATCCCTCGCGATCATCTTCCGCCGACCAGTAAACTCGAGGGCTACAACTAAGGAAATCCCGTAGTCTCAAACTATTCGCCTCGGTGCACTACGGTGCGATCGAGCTGGAGCCGAATCGAATCGCCGTGATCCAGCCTTCTCAGACGGCCACAACTTTAGCCAAAAGTCGGGCCATCTCTCAGACCTAACCTCCGCCCAGCCGCGGGATAGGAGCGGGGTACTGTGGTCTCGCTGGGGGCGGCGTCATAGAACTTCGCCGCCTCGTATAGACCGGGCTCGAGCCTCGTGACTGGTGTCTCGCTAGCGCCTCGGCCGCTTGCCTTCTCGCCTGCCGCTTACGCGAGGCATAATCGCATGGAAAGGAATACGTTAGAGGGTCCAACCTATAACACGCCTCTAAAGCACGATCTCGTAATGAGAAGAATGGAAACCAATCCTAAATATCCTATAGCCTCGATTATTGGTGGTGCACAACACATCGATAATCAAGACTTACTAGATACGGCTCGTAGACACTTTCCGAGGATTAATCGCTCGATACCACTTTTGTCACGACTGCTCTGGGCCGTGATCGTGCCTCACCGGCACCCAAGTAGTCATACATCGAGTAATCGGAAATATAAAGCAAGACATGAAACAGCTTTATAAAATAGAACACGCTTTAAGTGAGAAAACACGCTTTCGCATATATATAAAAACATGGTTTAGCGACATCCGACATCGCATAACAGACTACTGCACTTAAGGAAATATACAACTATGGCGACAGGCCCCCGCCATACCGATCAGACAAAACTATCTACAACAGGAGATCATACCCAAAAGTAGAGCCTCCGAAAGGATGGAGCTCGACACCAACGTAGAGATCCTAGGAATGTGGATCTAGCACCGCTGCCTCTTACCGCAGATTTAACGCAGCCCGGGCGAGGTCAAGATAACAGTACCAAGTATGTGAAACTATAAAGAATCAAATAAAATCAAAGTATTTAAAACCTTTTCACAAATACAATCCGTTCAATTGCACATAGTGTCACATCACAAACAACTACAATAATAGGAAAATCAGAATGTGTCTATTCTAGGCCGCGAATGATCAAGCAAGGCCAATCGCCCATAGTATCATTCTCGCGTGCCTAGTCTCGACTTCCGCACTCGCATAGTCACACTGCACCGCACGAGGTATTCCCGCATCGGGGCAGCCAACCCCAAGATCCGCCTAGGCTCCCGCACCCGCATAGCCTCAAAAGACCGTGATAGTCTCAACAGACCGCATAGGAATCCCGCATCGGCTAAACACCCGAATGATCAATCTCGAGCATACCGCTGCTCCGCATAGTCTCACAGACCGTGATAGCCGATAGACCAAGATCGCGGCAAGCCCTGTGATAATATCAAGGGGGTAGTGATACAATAACAAGACAACGGACTTACCTGTTAGCAACGTAAGCAAAGAAGAATGACCCTTTTACACAAAGAATTCAAGACACTAACCTGGTAGCATCATAATATGTCTACTTATCACACAAATCTTACACTTAATGTAAATCAATACAAGGCTTTTATAAACAAACAAGTAAACAGCCTTTTTATCTTCTTAAGTCATTATACCTAACTTCCCATAAAGCTAGTATAACTCTTAAGCTTTTGTTTTAAAACCAAATATTTATCTTCTGTTAAAAATGATTCAAGATTCTTTGAAATGTTTTCATTTCTTTGTTATTCGTGCTTAAGCGTGAGGCATTGCCGTAAGTATTATTCAGCTTAAGTCAAAGACATTGCCGTAGTTATTATTCGCTTAACACACGCACGCTCACCGTACTATATATTGTAAAATATCATGCTTTAGGAAGAATCACATACCTTCTCAAATAAAACCACCGCCAAGTCAATATGACGTGCAGAGAGTCACCATAATAGTCACAGATATCTATCAAAGACTACTCAAGGTCATTCTAAACAGAGGGTTCATAATTCTACGGTAAGTCGGGCAGACTTCCCTACAGTGAGCTATATAAGTTCATCGTGAAAACAAATTCTATGTAAGTACAGCTTTGATTATTCTTCTAAGTATTTATACTTATTCTTATTCTACAACAAGAAGTATTCTCTAATTCAAAAGAGGGTTAGGATTAGTTACCTCGGTAAGCCCAATAATATCCTAGAAAAGTCGCTACTGAGCAAGGTTTTGCTCCTAAGTTGTATGCTCCATGAAACCTTAGAAGTTCTTCACAACTTCTACTAAGTACTAAGGTATTTGGGCTAGGTATTTTGGGCATTATAACAAAACAAGAAGGCAACTTTTCTACCGGAGTGGGGGTAGGTTTCAGTAGGCTAGTGTGGGTAGCCTCGCCAAGCTTTTCAAGGAGGTGTTGGACGAATTGCTACAAAGGGAGAGGAAGGATTTTTAGACTTGAAAGCTTTTGTGGATGAAGAACTCTTCATCTCAAGAGGGTATTTATAGCTCAAGCTCGCCAACCAATGGCCAAGATGAAGACAAGTGCAAGGCAAGTGTAAGGCCAAGATCAAGCCAAGTGCACCCTAACCCCTACTCCACAAAACACTCCACAAAACATGGCACAAAACAAGGCCTAAGCAAGGAACCAATCGGCCAAGGCCAACATCCTTGACGCCCAATCGCCCAAAGCCACCCCACTTGCTTCAATGTGAGGTGACACATCACCCTCCCGTTGGTCAAAATTGTTCCTTCTCTCGGAAAAATCCGCAAAAATAAGAAATGGCATAGCCGGAATTTACTCTAAGAAAGCTGTGGGAAACGCTTTCGTGAAACGATTCTTTTAGTGAGTTGTGTACAAAAGAAAACGTCCAAGGCTAACTAAGGCCAAACTTTTTGTACGTATTCCCTTACGTACATACTCTGGAAATACGGGGTATTACAGTACCTCTGACAGACTCCCCATCGATCTACGACTCAAAGCATCTGCAACCACGTTGGCTTTTCCCGGATGGTATAAGATGTCAACATCATAATCCTTCAACAACTCTAACCACCGTCTCTGCCGCAAGTTCTGCTCCCTCTGCCTGAAGATGTACTGGAGGCTCTTGTGGTCTGTATAAATATTCACATGAACCCCATATAAATAATGTCTCCAAATCTTCAAGGCATGAATAACTGCGGCCAACTCTAAGTCGTGGGTAGGGTAATTCCTCTCATGCTTCCGTAACTGTCGGGAAGCATATGTTATAACCTTGATGTGCTGCATCAATACGCACCCTAGCTCGATACCCGAGGCATCACAATAAATCACGTAGCCCTCTAACCCCTCGGGAAGAGTAAGAACTGGAGTCGTCGTCAACTTTTCCTTCAGTAACTGGAAGCCCTTCTCATAAGCTTTTGTCCACTGGAACTTAAATGCTTTCTGAGTCAGCCTAGTCAACGGTGCTGATATCGAAGCAAACTGCTCCACAAACCTACGATAGTAACCTGTCAGCCCTAAGAAACTGCGCACCTCCGTCGGGGTAGTAGGTCTTGGCCAAGTCTTGACCGCCTCAATCTTTGTCGTATCAACCTGAACACCGTCAGCCCCAATAATGTGCCCCAAGAATGCAACTGAGGTCAACCAAAACTCACACTTGGAGAACTTGGCGAACAAATGTCGGCTCCGGAGGACCCCAAGTACCGTCCTCAAGTGATTTGCATGCTCTTGCTCTGTGCGCGAATAAACCAGGATGTCATCAATGAATACTATAACGAACGTATCCAAAAATGGCTTGAACACCCGGTTCATCAAATCCATAAATACCGCTGGAGCGTTGGTCAAACCGAAAGACATCACCCTGAACTCATAGTGCCCATACCGGGTCCTGAATGCAGTCTTTGGGATATCTGCCTCTAACTCAGACTGATGATAACCAGACCGCATGTCTATCTTGGAGAAACACCTCGCACCCTGCAACTGGTCAAACAAATCATCAATCCTGGGGAGGGGGTATCTGTTCTTGATGGTTACCTTATTCAGCTGCCTATAGTCAACACACATACGCATCGTCCCATCCTTCTTCTTTACAAACAAAACCGGCGCTCTCCAGGGAGAAACACTAGGCCTGATAAAGCCTTTTTCCAAAGAAATCTTTCACCGGTCCTTCAACTCCTCAACTCAAAGAAGCCATCCTCAGACGGCAGAATAGATATAGGCCGAGTGTCTGGCAACATATCAATACAAAACTCAACCTCCATCTCAGGAGGGATACCCGGGAGATCGTCTGGGAACACATCTGGAAACTCTCTAACCAGCAGAATGATCGATGAGCCGGCACTCACCAGACGAATACCCGAACCAGATGATAGATGTACCCTTTCTGCACCATCTTCCTGGCCTTGAGGTAAGAAATAAACCTACCCCTCGGCGACGCTGTGTTGCCCTTCCACTCAATAACCGGCTCACCAGGAAACTGGAATCGGACCAACCTGTCCCTACAGTCAATGTTGGCATAACAAGAAGCCAACCAGTCCATACCCATAATGACGTCAATGTCACAACCCGAACCCGGGCCCATGACTGGTGCCTTACCCAGGGCACCCTAGTGATACAACATCAGAGAAAATCAGCGGAAATAAAAACATGAACATGAATTAAGAGACATGATAAATAAACGGGTCAACCAAAACAGTTGCCTTCAGTATAAATATATAAATACCCGAACAGTTATCCTTTTTACAAACTCGCCACAACAAGATTTCATGCACTTAAGAAGTGATAACAACTATGACGGGGTGGCCCCGCCATACCACGAATGTACAAGAACCTACTGACTGTGGTAACATACCAAAAGATAAGCCTCCAAGAAACGGGGCTTCCCAACACTGTTGAACTTTGATCCTATGAGCGAGATCCACAACCGATGCATTTCTACCGCAGATGAACGCACCGAAGGAGGTCGATCATAACAGTACCAAGTATGTGAAATCAGAAAAGATCAGAAATGAAATCATAATAGTCTATATAAAGCGGAGACATGTATGATAACCAAACTACGATCACAACATAAAGCGCCATGTCAAGTCGTGGACTCACGCCTCAAGTCATCCTCACGCCCGTGGAACTCCTTCCTCACCGCCAGCCTAGGTGTAAATCGTGTGGAATACGTGTCCCGCCTGGCCCCGGGACTCGTGAAAGAATCATGTGGAATACGTGTCCCGCCCATCCTACGGGACTCGGTGAGAATCATGTGGAATACGTGTCCCGCCATCCTATGGGACTCGGTGAGAATCGATGAAATCGTGTCCCGCCCATCTCGGGACTCGGTGAATAATCGATGGAATACGTGTCCCGCCCATCCTACGGGACTCGTGAATAATCGATCGAATCGTGTCGGCCCATCCCACGGGACTCGGTGAAGAATCGTTCATAACAAATCAGCCGCCCTCCATCGAGACGCGTGGTATATAAATACGATTTGCACAACAAGGCTATCAAACACAAACATAGGCAAGTTACACACAACTCAAGTTTATTTTAGACCAAAGTCGAGTTACGACCCAAAGTATTACGTGACGTTAAATTCTTTTAAAAAGATCCATTTCTTTTATAAAGGTCACCCGATACGTAGTATTAAAATAGAGTGACTCACATTTTTAGGTAAACCAAAACACTTTCCTTTTAACATCAAGTAACAACATTCTTTTTCAAAAGTTCAAGTTTGCCTAATTTCAAATACTTAAGTCTCTTATTTTAGAAAGGTTTCATAGTCCATAGACTTAATCACTTAAGAATATAATCCTCTTTTAAACAATTTGAGAAACATATGAGTAGGTTATTCTTGTTCGTAATCAATCTTATTAAAGCACATGATCTAGGAAATGTAATATCATTTTGTCTCATCTTAGCTTCTATGCGGATGGAGGTTTCTCTTGGTTTTAATAATACATAATTAGTCAAAACATTTCCTTTTATTAACGCTGCAGTGGTTTGTCGATACTCATTCTGATTTCCAAAATCAGTAACACATTATTCCTTTTAAAAACCAAGTACTCATTACTCACGAATGAGGTTTCATACTAACATCCATATTAAGTCAAGTCTCTTATCTTTTAAGATTAAGTCTCTTAACTTCTAAAAATCAGTAAACCATTCTCTTTATCTCTCTTAAGACGTTATACCTAACTTCCCATAAAGCTAGTATAACTCTTATGTTTTCAAAACCAAGTATTACTCTTCTTTCAAAAAGTTTCTTAATTCTTTCGAAATACTTCAAGATTCTTATCATCACACATCAAGTCAGTTATAAGTCAAATCAGTTATCTTTAAAACCCACAAAGCATTTCTTACTTACATAAAGCTGTTATAACCAACTTCCCATAAAGCCGTTATAACACTTTATGTTTTAAACCAATCAAATACATTCAACACACGACGCTCACCGTACTACATAGTTATACACATATTATGCTAGAAAAGATAGGAAGAGGTTCACATACCTCGCGACGATTATCGACTAATAGCAAAACGCTTCAAGTACCTCAAACCGTCGGCTACACCTTAAGTCAAGCAGCTCACGCCACACGTAGTACTTCAACCTATAGAGGCCACGCGCGCTTTATTAACATCTAGATCTCAACGTAGAATATTCTACGTAAAATTGAAAGACCTCCCCGCAAATCACAGAAATCTCCTCCTTCATCGAGGCACGCTAACAGCCAACAACTCCTAGAGGGGGTTGTACGCCTAATCCGACGTGTACAATTCTACTTCACAAGAAAGCTACACAAGTCTCATCAGAATACACCCTATGTAATTACAGCTTCTCTTTAAATTCAGCTTAAGTCAAAAGACATTGCCGACAATTATGTTCAGTTCTATATATAGTATACTTCAACTATATATTCCTACAACATGTAATTTCCAATTACAATAGAAGGTCAAGAGTGTTTACCTCGATAAGCCCAAAATTATCCAAGTTTAAATGTCGATCCCGAGCAAGGTTTAGCTCCTACTCGTGTGCTCCAACCCGCTCCAAACAACCCTTAGAAGTTCTAACCAACTTCTACCCAAATACTTCAACTATAAGTGAAGATTTCCTTAGGTTTCGTTTTGTGGATGAGGAAAGTATAATAGTATTCCGGACTCTACGATAGAGGTAACTTTGGAAAGTACTACAAGGTATAAGGGCTAGAGTATTTAGGGCATTATAACAATACTTGAGAGTATTTCTATACCACAAAGGGGGTATTATACGAAACAACTAGGCAGTGGGGTACCCCACGGCTAGCACCACAAGGAGGGGATACTTTCGCCAAGGGGCCTTCTCAAAGGGGGAGGGTGGTGGTGGCGGACGAAACACTAGAAGGGAGGGAGTATTTGAGACTTAGAAAGATTGCTCAAGTTAGGATGAAATAACTCTTCAACAAGGGGGGGGGGGGGTATTTATAGGTCAAGAAATGACCAACCAATGGCCAAGATTCATCCAAGTGTAAGGCAAGTGTAGGGCTAGATTTAAGCCAAATGCACCTTATCCATCTACCACAACAACTTGCACAAAAATATCCTACCAACTAAAGTGCCCAAATCGTCCCAATTACCGCCCACAATTCCCTCCAATGTGAGGGTGACACATGTCACCCTCCCGTTGGTCCAAAATGTTTCGTCTCTCGGAAAAATCCGCAAAAATTCTCAATGACATAGCCGGAATTTTCCCTTCGCAAGTTTAGTAAAACGTTTCGTCGAAAAACGATTCTTTTCGGCACTTGTGCCTAAATTTCGAACCTTGCCTACTTTAAGGCTTAAATTTTTATACGTACGCCCTCACGTACATACTCTGGAAATACGGGGTATAACATTCTCCCCTCCTTAGAAACATTCGTCCCGAATGTTCCTTCTCAAGACGGACAACGATGAAGTTCTTCTAACAAGTTGCCAACGCCACGCCTGGCCACGAGATAACACATGCGCGCAAATACTTAAATTCACGCCAACGAGGAACCACCTCGATGATGCAAAACAATACCAACTCTCGCTCTTGGTCCAAGGGACACTCCCTTCGCACCTTCATTTCTCAAAAATGATTACTTCCATCTTTCAGCACAAGTTCACTTCCTTCCTTACTCGTCGTACTCTTCTCGAACACTTGAACTCTTCTAGCATACGTACCACACTTCAGTCAACGCTTCTGTTGCCAAAACCTTGGAATCACCACCTCCAAACTTGGTCATCTTACTAGTCTCAATCTTCCTTAAGGCCATTCCCGGCCTTCACGATCCGCTTCTGGTCGAACATATCCACGAACTCATACGATGGTCATCAAAACTTGGGCCTAGCACCCTCGTGACCCTACCACCTGGCGGGACCACCCAGAGCTGACCCTACCCCGAAACAGGCCGCGGGTTGGCCCGCAACATGGCCCCAACCCGACCCACTTAACGCATCAAGCTCTTGTTTCCCGATCCGGAACAATCTTACTAATTCACGTCATGAAAGCTACCACTTCCATCTCACACTACCCATGGATTTATCCCACAACACATTTATACGCAAACCAAGTATTTCAACAAAGACTAACCGTAAAATCTTTTATTCAAGATGACCTTACATCTAAGGTCTCAACATGAAATATTCTAAGGTTCACACTTTCCATGCCCCCATACCTAACCTTTCAACTAACCATGCTTTCTAACTCATAACCAACATAACGCTACCCGTACATAGCACACAATAATAAGGTCATCATATCATGCATACAAATCTCTAGAGGGTTAAGGATATACCTGAATCTACCGCTCCACTCTAATCATAGGCTCGCCGCAGGCGCATAGCCAGAAGGCGATGAACCACATCGACCGTGGCCGAGTCATTCATGTCGCATCCTTCCTATTAGACAGTTTCGTCATATGGCTCGACGGCCGCAGGAAAAACAAGCACCGAAAAAGACGACATTCCCGGATGGCGTCGCCACATTGTGCACACCGAGGAAAACTCAACCCGATCGCTAGAACCGTATATCTCGTGAACGAAGCCACGAGCCACGACCAGCTCGAATACCGAACGTCCAAGGCGCGGAGGACCACTCTGTCTTGGCGGAGGTACATAACTAGTCTGCGCCGAGGCGCGCCCGAAAGTTACCAAAGGACCTGCTGCTCGCCTCTTCGCTGATCCCGGTCATTCCGTCGACCTCTCCGTGCCTCACATCCAAGCGTGAGCTTGCATGCGGTCAATGTCCATGCGGTGAAGAGCTACACCTGCACAAGCCTCGCTAAGTAATCATCTAGCCCGGTGACGTAGCGGTGTACTGGCCCTCCATATCAGCATTACTCTGGAACATACCGAGCTAATGAGTCGAACTCCACATTGTACTCTCTAACCGTCCGCCCGCCCCGCCTCAGCGTCAAAAATCTATCGCCCGAGCCCTCCTCATTTGCGGGGCAAGAAATGTGCAAGAAAAGCCGCGAGAACTCGTCCCAAATGGTGGAGCGCATGCTCTCCCGGGGCGGCTCACGAATCAAACCCGATCATTGGTGCGGTATCACGCGGTGATGCGAACCAATACCACCGACTCTGCCTGAGACTCGATCACTCTCATGATCCTGCGGTGTCGGATAAACTCTGAGGTCATCCTCGGCTCTCGATCCATAGAACATCGGCGGGCCACACTCGGAAAGTCCGTAGCCTCAGCATGCGCTCGGGGTGAACTACGGGTGCTCTTGGGGCTGAACTGCTGCGTCGGCCTCTCTCATATCGCCCACGACTGCGGCGATGGCGCCATCTCCTTGTACCCCATCTCATGCTCCGGTGTGGGGCGGGGGCTCGAGTAATGTAGTCTCGGCCCACTGCTGCGGCTCTAGCTCTGGCGGCGTCATGGCTTCGCGTCACGAAACACAATCTCAGTCTTGGCCGGGCTGCGCCCTCGTACTCCTCAGTATCTCACTAGCGACTCCTGTTGCTTTGCCCCTGGGCGGGTTGCCTTGCGCGAGGCATAAGCGGTAAAACGAAATACGTCGGAGAGGTCCAACTTATCACACGCGGCTCTAAGGCACGATCTCGGAATGAGAAGAATGGAAACCAATCCTAAATGTCCTGCTGACCTCACGATTATAGATGTGGTGCACAACACATCGATAATCAAGACTCTACTGACACGATGCGTAGACACTTTCCGAGGACTAAGCGCTCGATACCACTTTTGTCACAACCCGAACCGGGCCCATGATAGTGCCTTACCGGGCACCTGGTGATACAACATCGAGAAAATCGCGGAAATAAAAACATGAACATGAATTAAGAGACATGATAAATAAACGGGCCAACCAGCGATTTGCCTTGGTATAAATACATAAATACGACGATTATCCTTTTACAAACTCGCCTGGCAAGATTACTACGGACCTCAGAAGTGACAACAACTATGACGGGACGGGGCCCGCCATACCACGAATGTACAAGAACCTACGGACTCGGGGTAACATACCAAAAGATAAGCCTCGAAGAAAGCGGGGCTTCCAACACGTTGAACTTTGATCCTATGGCGAGGATCCTGGCCGATGTACTTCTACTGCGGCATGAACGGCCCCGAAGGAGGTCGATCTAACAGTACAGTATGTGAAGCGTAAAAGGCGTAAATGAAATCATAATAGTCTATATAAAGCGGGAGACATGTATGATAACCAAACTACTGATTCACAACATAAGCGATCATGTCAAGTCGGGGACTCACGCCTCAGTCATCCTCCATGCGTGGAACTCCTTCGCCAGCTGCCTAGGTGTAAATCGTGTGGAATCGTGTCGGCCCATCGGTGGGACTCGGTAAAGAATCATGTGGAATCGTGTCGGCCCATCCATGGGACTCGGTGAGAATCATGTGGAATCGTGTCGGCCCGTCCATGGGACTCGGTGAGAATCGGATGAAATCGTGTCGGCCCATCGTGGGACTCGGTGAATAATCGAGATGGAATAAGTGTCGGCCCATCCTGGGACTCGGTGAATAATCGGATGGAATACGTGTCGGCCCGTCCGTGAGACTTCGGTGAAGAATCGTTCATAACAAATCAGCCCACCATCGTGAGACGCGGTGGTATAGAAATCTGATATTTGCACAACAAGGCTATCAAACACAAACATAGGCAAGTTACACACAACTCAAGTTTATTTTAGACCAAAGTCGAGTTACGACCCCAAAGTATTACGTCGTTAAATTCTTTTAAAAGATCCATTTCTTTTATAAAGGTCACCCGATACGTAGTATTAAAATAGAGTGACTCACATTTTTAGGTAAACCAAAACACTTTCCTTTTTAACATCAAGTAACAACATTCTTTTCCAAAGTTCAAGTTTGCCTAATTTCAAATACTTAAGTCTCTTATTTTAGAAAGGTTTCATAGTCCATAGACTTAATCACTTAAGAATATAATCCTCTTTTAAACAATTTGAGAAACATATGTGAGTAGGTTATTCTCGTTCGTAATCAATCTTATTAAAGCGACCATGATCTAGGAAATGTAATATCATTTTGTCTCATCTTAGCTTCTATGCGGATGGAGGTTTCTCTTGGTTTTAATAATACATAATTAGTCAAAACATTTCCTTTTATTAACGCTGCAGATGGTTTGTCGATACTCATTCGATTTCCAAAATCGGTAACACATTATTCCTTTTAAAAACCAAGTACTCATTACTCATGAATGAGGTTTCATACTAACATCCATATTAAGTCAAGTCTCTTATCTTTTAAGATTAAGTCTCTTAACTTCTAAAAATCGATAAACCATTCTCTTTATCTCTCTTAAGACGTTATACCTAACTTCCCATAAAGCTAGTATAACTCTTATGTTTTCAAAACCAAGTATTACTCTTCTTTCAAAAGTTTCTTAATTCTTTGAAATACTTCAAGATTCTTATCATCACACATCAAGTCGGTTATAAGTCAAATCAGTTATCTTTAAAACCACAAAGCATTTCTTACTTACATAAAGTCATTATAACCAACTTCCCATAAAGCCGTTATAACACTTTATGTTTTAAACCAATCAAATACATTCAACACGTATGCGTCCTACCGTACTACATAGTTATACACATATCATGCTAGAAAAGATAGGAAGAGGTTCACATACCTCGCGACGATTATCGACTAATAGCAAAACGCTCCAAGTACCTCAAACCGTCGGCTACACCTTAAGTCGCAGCTCACGCCACGTAGTACTTGACTATAGAGGCCACGGCGCTTATTAACATCTAGATCTCAACGTAGAATATTCTACGAGAAAATTCGTGACACCTCCCCGTAATCGCGTAAATCTCCTCCTCTATCGAGGCACGCTATGAGCCAACAACTCCCTGAGGAGGAGGGTGTACGTCTAATCCGGACGTGTACAATTCTACTTCAGTAAAGCTACACAAGTCTCATGTCTGATCTTATGTAATTCTGATTGATTCTCTCTTTTAAATTCGGGCTTAAGTCAAAAGACATTGCCGCACAATTATGTTGATTCTATATATAGTATACTTCAACTATATATTCCTACAACATGTAATTTCCAATTACAATAGAAGGTCAAGAGTGTTTACCTCGATAAGCCCAAAATTATCCAAGTTTAAATGTCGATCTGAGCAAAGTTTAGCTCTACTCGTGTGCTCGACCGCTCCAAACAACCCTTAGAAGTTCTAACCAACTTCTACCCAAATACTTCAACTATAAGTGAAGATTTCCTTAGGGTTTCGTTTTTGTGACTGAGGGAAAGTATAATAGTATTTCCGGACTCTACGTATAGAGGTAACTTTGGAAAGTACTACAAGGTATAAGGGCTAGAGTATTTAGGGCATTATAACAATACTTGGAGAGTATTTCTATACCACAAAGGGGGGTATTATACGAAAACAACTAGGCTAGGGGGGGTACCCCACGGCTAGCACCACAAGGAGGGGGGGATACTTTCGGCCAAGGGGCCTTCTCAAAGGGGGAGGGTGGTGGTGGCGGACGAAACACTAGAAGGGAGGGAGTATTTGAGACTTAGAAAGATTGCTCAAGTTAGGATGAAATAACTCTTCAACAAGGGGGGTATTTATAGGTCAAGAAATGACCAACCAATGGCCAAGATTCATCCAAGTGTAAGGCAAGTGTAGGGCTAGATTTAAGCCAAGTGCACCTTATCCATCTACCACAACAACTTGCACAAAAATATCCTACCAACTAAAGTGCCCAAATCGTCCCAATTACCGCCCACAATTCCCTCCAATGTGAGGGTGACACATGTCACCCTCCCGTTGGTCCAAAATGTTTCGTCTCTCGGAAAAATCCGCAAAAATTCTCAATGACATAGCCGGAATTTTCCCTTCGCAAGTTTAGTAAAACGTTTCGTCGAAAAACGATTCTTTTCGGCACTTGTGCCTAAATTTCGAACCTTGCCTACTTTAAGGCTTAAATTTTTATATGTACGCCCTCACGTACATACTCTGGAAATACGGGGTATAACAGTCAAAATCTGTCATCTCCAACTCTATCAAGTCTGCTAGGGTCTGACGACTGTAAATAAACACCGGGCAACCTTTGTATACCCGCTCAGCTAACACTGAATCACCCACTGGCGTAGCTACCTCAAAAGGCTCTATCGACACCGGCTCTATCTCGATTCTACCAGCAATAAGAGGGGACACATAGGACAAGGTAGAACCTGGATCTATCAAAGCATAAACGTCACAGCATGAAATCAATAATGTACCTGTGACGACGTCCGGGGAAGCCTCCTGATCCTGCCGGCTGGCTAAGGAATATATGTGGTTCTGTGGACCGCTAGAACTAGGACCTCCACCATGACCTCTGTCGCGGCCTGCCGGTCCGTGAACACCCTACCCTCCGGGGAGCATAACCACAGAAGAAGAAGACCCAACAACTGACTTCGCCGACCGAACCATACCACCCGCGCCGCCTGCCTGACAACTTTTCATATGGCCCTGCTGGCCACAAGAGAAACAAGCTCCTGAAGCAAGACGACACTCGCCCTGTTTATATCTACCGCAACGAACACACCGAGATACGGGCGGTCTCGATCGCCACGGCCGCCTCGAAACCTCAAGTCACGAGCTCGACCGCCTCTGAATAACCCGACTGATCAACTCTCCTGCCAGAAAACCGAGAAGGTGCTCTCTATGCCGGCTGAAATGTGGACCTAGTTCGCTGCGAGGTCGCCCGCCGAAAATTTCCTGGAACCTCATTGCCCCGCCCACTGGGCCGCCTGGGGCTGGTTGATCCTCTCTCTCTCTGTCCTCTATCCCCTGTGCATAAGCCTGCATCCTGGAAATATCAATACCTGGCTAAAGGGCCACTCCCAAGCATGCAGTAATCATGTGACGATCTAGCCCCATCACATAACGATGAACTATGTCTGCCATGTCAGTCACAATGGTGAGCACATACTTGGCCAATGAGTCAAACTCCAGGTTGTACTCTCTGATAGTCATCCCATTCTGTCTCAATGTCAAGAATCTATCAACGCGGGCTCTCCTCATCTCAGGAGGCAAAAGGTGATCCAGGAAGGTCTCTGTGAACTTATCCCAAACAGCTGGAAGAGCATCCACACCTCTAGACAACTCTCATGACTCAAACCAGTTCAACGCAATATCACGTAACCGGTAAGAGGATAACACAACTGACTCTGTCTCCGAGGCCCTAAGCACCTTCATAGTCCGTTGTAACTGCCGAATAAACTCCTGAGGATCCTCCTCAGCTCTCGAACCATAGAACTCGGGTGGATGACAACCCAGAAAATACCGAATCCGTAAACTGTCGGCTCTAGGGTTCGCTACCTGCTCCTGTTGGCGCTGCCCTGCCACTTTGCTAGTCAATAGCCTGATATGCTCTCCGTAATCTCTATACTCAACCCCTGGCTGCGGAACTGGAGGCTCAGGTATCGGAACCTCTGGAGCTACGACCGCTCTCGACTCCTCTAATACTGCTGGCGTGGCTGAACTTGCCGATCCGCCCACAACCTCAGGCATAGTCTGGGCCTGAGTCCTAGTAACCCTATGCTGCACCGCTAGCGCCTCGTTGTCGCCTTGCCCTCTGGGCCCCGGTCGCTCCAGTGAGGCATAACTGATACATAAGAATAGGTCAGAGAGGATTCAACCTAATAAGACAGCTCTACTGCACGATCTCAGATAGAGAAGAATGGAAACCAATCCTAAATGTCCTGCAGCCTCCTGATTATAGATGTGGTGCACAACACACCGATAATCAAGACTCTACTAGACACGGTCTGTAGACACTTTCCGAGGACTAACTGCTCTGATACCACTTTTGTCACGACCCGACCCCGGGCCCGCGACTGGTGTCCTACTTGGGCACCTATTTCAGGTATACATCAGAGAATAGCAGCGGAACATACACAACACATATACATACTTAGACAATAAACATCACAGGCTAGCCGATAAGACCACCTTCCATAAAATATACATAAACCAAAAGTAAAATAGTACATCTCTGTTCTTAAAACCCAATCCACAAATGTGACTACAGACCTCTAAGAATAACAACTTTGGCGGGGCAGGAGTGTCTACAACCAGGAACACTTAAGGTTCCTCTTCCTATGATTTTACTTTTGCTGCCACCTCCATAAGTTACATTTCCTCCACTGAGTGACTCATAGTTCTTTAGACATTCCTTTGTCCCTGTCATGTGATGAGAACACCCACTGTCAACGTACCAAGAACCTGAAATGTTAGTCCTTAAAGCAGTTATAACAACATTTCATCTCACATTCATTTTGGACATCCAAACCTTTTTAAAACATTTCCCTTTTTTGCCATCAGGAATGTTGCTATGAGTGTTGTCCGAGATGTTGGACTGTCGTCTTGACAATATTCTACTCTTGGATTTCTGAAGTTTGTGATAATATGGTCTTATGTGCACAGGGGAGTTACAATGGTGGCACACAAACTTCATATCATTTGACGCGACTGGAATCTTTTCTTTCGATCCTTTTTTCTTTTACAAATCCTATTCTCCCAGTTTTGTTAAATAGATTGGAGCATATTGCATTAAGAGAGTTCTTATACTCAATACCTGTGTGTGGTGGTTGACTAACACTTAAAATCTCATCCAGTTTAGAGGTACATGTATTAAGCTTGTGGAAGGTTGCTTCAGCTAGATCCAACTTTGCACTAATCTTACCAAATTCAAGATCTTTTTTGGTAAGTATAGCCTCTAAGCGGATTATTGTGCCTTTTAAACCTGCATTCTCAAGAGTTAAAGATTTTACCTTTGAGTCAAGTTACTTGGATTCTAGAATTAAGTCTTTACAAAGCTTTTGTAATTCCTTAATATTCATACCTTTCGTCGCTAAAATATTCATACCTTTCGGATGTTTCTGGACCTGCAGATATCGTCGCTAATGTTGACACAAATATGGTGGAATTTGGGACAACAATGTCGATGACATTTTTATCGTCTGAAAGAGACTGCTTGTAAACAGTGGCCAACATTGCTTGTGACTCTATTTCTTGATCACCTTCCTCTTCTTCTTCGTCGTCACTAAGAGAAACCCACAGACTTTTTCCAAATTTTCTCAAGGTATTCACACATTCATTGGCATAATGACCCCATCCTGAGTAAGCATGACATTGCACAGATTCTCGTTATTTGGGATCAAATTTGGTTCGGTCTGAGTTGATTCTCTTTAGTTGATTTCCTCTTTGTACTATAAGAAGAGGGTTAGTGGACTTTTGATTGAATCATTGGTTTTGGTGCTCTTTGGATTTAATTTTTTTTATCATTGTTGAACTTCCTTACCATTGAATTGAATTTTCGAGTAAGGAGGGCAACATTTGCACCATCACCAATTTCTTCAAGATTTTCATCCTCTTCATCAACGTGACTCTCTAAGGATTTTGCTTGAAGTGCGATATCTTGATTTTATACAATGCCCTTTGATTCTCTATATTCATCTCATAAGTTTTGAGAATACTCATTAAAGTATGAAGGTCCATTGTAGCAAGATTTTGAGCTTCTTCAATCGCACATATCTTTATATTGAACTTTTCAGGAAGAGAACGAAGTGCTTTTTCCACAAGTTGATTGTTGGTTAATGGAGAACCAAGTACTTGACATTCATTTGAGATGTCAATAAACTTTTCAAAATATGTTTTAATGTCCTCCGTATCTTCCATCCTCAAACATTCATATTTACTCATGAGCATACGAAGCTTCGTTCGACGAACACTAGAGCTACCTTCACAATGGGTTTGCAAAGTATCCCAAGCATCCTTGGCCATTGATCAATTTTGAATGAGCTTGAACATGTAGAGATCAACTCATCCGAAAATAGCATTTAAGGCTTTTTCATTGAAGCTTGCACCATTCAGATTAAGGCTTAACAAGAATGTCGCCTTCCTCATCCGGTGGTAGCATTGGAACAATATATCCATTGGTAATAGATCTTCATGCTCTAACATAAATGGATTTGATATGAGATCGTAAGTGAATTTTTCAATAGGCATAATTTGATCCATCTAAAATAGGAAGTCTACCAACTATTGGATTAGCCAGATCCATAGTTTATTTAACAGGATCAAACACTTATTATGCCAAGTGATGACTCTGATACCACTTGTTGGGTCCCTGGGGTAATACTATAGAATAACCGAAAGTAAACAATTCGTATGCTGATACAATTTGCAAATGTCGTTGGCAATGTCATCCGACACAAGTGACGACACTTAGATAAAAACAGAAAAAACATTTGGAGAGTAAAATGCAGCGGATATAATAAAGAACACAATATATAACTTATGACGTTTACTTGGAAAACATGTTATACACGTATGATCCAAGTAAACGTCTAAGCATCCTTGCATACGCATAAAGACCATAAAAAGAGTTTCGTTTTATGGTTTTTTCATATTTATGGTTCTTTCATATATGTTTTCTTTAATTGAATGAACGTTCTGATTCTCAATTTCTCAAAATACTTCAATTGGTACACGCAAGAAATAGGCTAATTCAGCAGCCTTTTGTTCAATTTCTCGTGGAGTCAAATTCTCATCAGTACGGGTCAAGGGAATGGACCCCTGGCCTCGGATGTCCATATAAAGAACACGACGATGACTGAAAGTATTGTATATATATATATAAATAGTAGATTGATAATATATAAAAGACTGAATAGTATAAAGATAAGTAAAAAATACGACAGGTAAATAGAGAAAAACTAACTTAGCTAAGGTTCCTCATGAAGGAAGCCATAAGCATAAGGATCTGCAGGAATTTAAGTGAATTAAAGTGCAGGAATTTAATGCAAGAATTTAATTGAGGTGGCTCGGCCAATCATATGCAGAATTTAAATAAATGTAAAGACGTAAATTTAATTGCAGTAGGTGGTAGAACCAACCATGTTGCAAGATAATTATAATTTAAAAACGTGAATTTTATTCAAAACTTTAAAGTACTTACAAAGAGGATAATTGGATAATTTCGTTATGAATCAGTGGATGAACTGAATCATGTCAATTGGATAATTTTCTGGGTAAATTGGATAATTTCTGGGTATGTTGGATAATTTCTGGGTATGAATCAGTTGATGAACTGAATCATGTGAATTGGATAATTTCTGGGTAAATTATCGGGCAAGGAACGGAATATTAGTTCATAGACTCCCCGAGGTCTTATGAACTTATGAATTTGGATAAGAACTTTGATGATCTTCAAACTTTCTAGAGAGAAGGAAGAGTAATCTAAACTAAGAGAGAGAAACTATCAGAAAAATAACTTGTGAAACTAAGGGAGAGAGGTTCTCTATTTATAAGAGAATTACAAAGTGGGATTTTACTATTACAAGAATATTTTAGTAAATTGACTATTCATCCGCGTTACTATTCATCCGCGTCACTATTCACCCGCGTCACTATTCATCCGCGTCACTATTCATCCGCGTCACTATTCATCCGCATTACTATTCATCCGGGTCACTATTTGGAACAATGAGTTTTGTCGTCAATTGTGTCTCCGCAAATTTCGGTCAATTTGTCTGTCAATTATTCAGTTTTGTCGTCAATTGTGTCCCCGCAAATTTCGGTCAATTTGTCTGTCAATTATTCCTCCGGGATTTTCAGTATTTTGGCAGCATCTAGAATCCACTGTTGCCAAAAATAGGGATATCAATATTTTCAATTCCGGGTTCTTCCTCATCGTTTGAAGAGTCCTGTTTGGATGAGGATGGTGCAAATTTTTGGAATATTGCCTGTATCTCTTCCGGGGTTTTGCTGCAGCTAGCATGGAAGCCATCTGGGATTTTTGGGAAAGGAACTGGGTATGTTCATTTGTCTGGAATGACGTCTGTGCTCTCTGTGGAGGTGCCTGTAATTGAATTGGTTTATTATCATCTAGCCATTGTTGAACATTTGGGGGTGAGAGGCTCCTTGGTATTTTAAAACTGTCCCACCATCTAATTTTAAATCTCCTTCGGATGACTGGAATTTTGTCATCTGAATAATCTACGAACCAGGTAAATACCCATGGTAGATGGAATTTTGTGTGGAAAAGGTGCAATGGTATAAATCTTTTTCTTCCTCTGATGGAGTAAATTGGGATTTGAAGAGGCTAAAAGATTTAATAATTTCGGGTTTTTGTATCTCAAGTGTAGATCCGAATTGTTCCCACCATGAATTTCACCAAGTAGGAAATTGCGAAGCATCACATGAAGTATCAAAATGGAAAAGCCAAGTATGCGATAATTTTGAATTTTGAATTAAAAAGGAATTGAACCAAGCTTGTTGGTAGTCCCAGTAATTAAAGGGAATATAAAAAAAGGGTTCATTTTTATGTGAATTTGGAAAATTAATTAGTTTTGACAAGTCATTCCCCCAATGAATTGGAGCAATTACTCGGAGTATTTTGCAGATCGAATAAGAGGGATCTGGATTGTTATTGAAAAAAATAATTTTTATTGTGGCCGATCCTGTTATGTCAAGGATAGCCTGGTAAAAGTATGAGGTTTTTAAATCGTCCCATGATTTATAAAACCATTTTGGTCCAAAATAATTTTGTAGTGCCAAAAAAGGGTCTTTATCAAAGTATCCTTTTTCGAGAGTTACAATTTTTTGAAAAAATGATTTTTTGGGTACTTGTGGTGTCACAAGTTGATTTTTGGAAAATTGTTTTTGAGAAAGGTTTTTTGAAAATTCATCCTTCTCGATTTTTAAAAACTCTTTTTGAGAAAGGGTTTTTGAAGATTCTCCTTTCTCGATTTTTGTTTTAATCTTAGAGGGTTTTTCCTCTATCATTTCTTCTTTCGGAATTTGAAGTTGTCTTAATGCCTTCTGTAATTCTGGCGATTTTGTAAGGAGCTGGAAGATATTTTCAGCGGTTAATTCTCCTGTGGTTTTTGCTGGTGACTTCTGCACAGATTCTGTGCTGCTGGAATTTATTTGTTCCTCTACCATAACTGCATCATACCAGGACATTGGTTTTTCTGGGGATTTTTCTTTTCTGTTTTCACTGGTTTGGTATTTGTATTTTTGGGTGCCATGGAATTTTCTTCATGTTGTTGTGGTGTAGTAGCCGGGGTATTTATAGGAGGAATGGTTTCTTCTTTTCTCTTCACGAGCAAGGATCCACATCTTGCTCAGATATTAATATCGTCCACATTCACGCATATCTTTTCTCGATATTTTGTGATTGTAGGCTATACACCTGTTGTTCGGGCAATGATAGGACATTTTGAAATAATCACGGACCAGGATTCCTGGAAAAAATTCTTTAAATATTAATTTAGAGAAAACTAATTTTGATGCAAGGTTTTGAAATTCATTTTGAAGAGGGTATTTGATAATATCAAAATCGGTTTTTAATTCCTGTAAATATAATTTTTCCTTTTGTATTGAACAAGTTTTTATAAGATTGAGATCTTTTGTTTTCGGTGTTGTCATGAACTGGAATTTTAGTATTTTATTTTTGAAATTAAAGGATATTGATTTATTACTCACTTCATAAGGAGTGATTAAATTCATAAATGGTGTTCCTAGTATTATGGTATTGTGAATTTCTTTTACCAGGACAAATGATGTTGTTATTGAAGTTCCATCATTTATAATTGATGTCTTGGTTTTGTAATTAATTTCTAACTTAGAATTATTAGCAGTTGCTAACGAGTCCTGTGTCTCTTTAAGGAATATTTCCGGTATTATACCAGTTTTTATGCAGTTTAAGTCTGCTCCTGTGTCAAAGAGGGCAACAGTTGTTATTTTGAATTTGTCTGAAAATTTTAATGTTATTTTAATTAAATATTTCTTTGTTGTTATTTTTCTTAACACTGTAAGAAAATCTTCTGGGATTTCTTCTAGATTTTCTATTTGATTATTATTTTCGGGATCATCTGAATCAGATGAGTTATTATCTTCTGGAACGGAGTTTTGTTCTACTTTGTTTGAAAGTAGGATTTTAATTAATTTCGAATCTTTTTGTTGTTTTTCTTTTAATTCTTTTACTTCTAATTTTACTTGAATTACTTGTTTTTGTAATTCGTGAATTGTTATTTCTTTAATTTTCTTACCCCTTTCTAGGATTTTTGTCAAATCGTATTTTCTGGAAGTACTAGGTAATACTTGGTTTTAAGGTAATACATTGTTTTTTGTTTCAACCCGAAATTATTAAATCTTTTAGCCTCTTCAAATCCCAATTTACTCCCTCAGAGGAAGAAAAAAGATTTATACCATTGCACCTTTTCCACACAAAATTCCATCTACCATGGGTATTCACCTGGTTCGTAGATTATTCAGATGACAAAATTCCAGTCATCCGAAGGAGATTTAAAATTAGATGGTGGGACAGTTTTAAAATACCAAGGAGCCTCTCACCCCCAAATGTTCAACAATGGCTTGATGATAATAAACCAATTCAATTACAGGCACCTCCACAGAGAGCACAGACGCCATTCCAGACAAAGGAACATACCCAGTTCCTTTCCCAAAAATCCCAGATGGCTTCCATGCTAGCTGCAGCAAAAACCCCGGAAGAGATACAGGCAATATTCCAAAAATTTGCACCATCCTCATCCAAACAGGACTCTTCAAACGATGAGGAAGAACCCGGAATTGAAAATACTGATATCCCTATTTTTGGCAACAGTGGATTCTAGATGCTGCCAAAATACCGAAAATCCCGGAGGAATAATTGACAGACAAATTGACCGAAATTTGCGGGGACACAATTGACGACAAAACTGAATAATTGACAGACAAATTGACCGAAATTTGCGGAGACACAATTGACGACAAAACTCATTGTTCCAAATAGTGACCCGGATGAATAGTGACGCGGATGAATAGTGACGCGGATGAATAGTGACGCGGGTGAATAGTGACGCGGATGAATAGTAACGCGGATGAATAGTCAATTTACTAAAATATTCTTGTAATAGTAAAATCCCACTTTGTAATTCTCTTATAAATAGAGAACCTCTCTCCCTTAGTTTCACAAGTTATTTTTCTGATAGTTTCTCTCTCTTAGTTTAGATTGCTCTTCCTTCTCTCTAGAAAGTTTGAAGATCATCAAAGTTCTTATCCAAATTCATAAGTTCATAAGACCTCGGGGAGTCTATGAACTAATATTCCGTTCCTTGCCCGATAATTTACCCAGAAATTATCCAATTCACATGATTCAGTTCATCAACTGATTCATACCCAGAAATTATCCAATTTACCCAGAAAATTATCCAATTGACATGATTCAGTTCATCCACTGATTCATAACGAAATTATCCAATTATCCTCTTTGTAAGTACTTTAAAGTTTTGAATAAAATTCACGTTTTTAAATTATAATTATCTTGCAACATGGTTGGTTCTACCACCTACTGCAATTAAATTTACGTCTTTACATTTATTTAAATTCTGCATATGGTTGGCCGAGCCACCTCAATTAAATTCTTGCATTAAATTCCTGCACTTTAATTCACTTAAATTCCTGCAGATCCTTATGCTTATGGCTTCCTTCATGAGGAACCTTAGCTAAGTTAGCTTTTCTCTATTTACCTGCCGTATTTTTACTTATCTTTATACTATTCAGTCTTTTATATGTCTTTTGCTTCCCTATTTATTATCCCCTTTAGATCCTATATATATATATATATATATATATATATATATATAATTGAATATATTCCTTCTTTTACAATCTTACAAAATAATACAAAAGGAATAAAAAGGTTTAAGTCGCAGATGACTTATGCCTGAAAAATCTACCTAAATAGATAGACAACATCTCATTACAATTGCTTCAATAAAGAACAAATCTAAAATCTAAGCAACAATTATAATGTTGGAATGTCGTCGAAAAGCTCAGGCAACACAGTTGATTCAGTGTTCAGATCGTGATCTTTTGAGAGTTCTCTCTGATGTATTTCTTTTAGATTTTCTGGATATCGATTCCTTGATGTAGCCTCTCTATTTATAGTAGAGAGTCTTCCTCTAAATAATCAATGAATCATTGTAGAAGTTAAGCTAAAGGTGGACAGCTTGATAGGGTTTGTTGGAGAAGAATGTGGAGCAAGATCCTCTAACCTCTTGGACTTGTTCCCCAAGTTTAGCAACACCTTGGACTTGGTCTTCCCACGTTTATAATCAGCTCAAAAGTTCCTTGTCAGGTCACTTTACCATTGTGGTAAAAATCCCACGAGATTAGCTTCAGTCCGTGAAGTAAGGGCAAAACTGTTATCAGAATGTTGGTCTGAATGTCATGACATTTGTTCCAACATTTTCTGATTTTAACTTAGTACTGAAAATGATATGTTAGGTAAAATGTCATTACATCAACCCCAACATTAACAAAATTGAAAAATATCACTAGTCATCACAAGAAAGATATGTGTTGATAGAATTTATGTACAATGTATCTACAATATACTACTGTCTGATATGTTTAACGTCATTTTTAAGATGGAAATAATGCCCGAAGTGTTACACCCCGTAGTTCCAGAGTATGTTTACGAGGACGTACGTACGAGAATACGACATTAAAATTGGAAAGGAAGTAAGATGTGATTTTTTCGACGGAAAAGTTTCCAGATCTTGTGAAGGAAAAAGGTTTGTTAATGGGAATTGGATTCCCAGATTTGGTATTCGGACTTTTTGGAATTTGTAAGAATTATGGAATTTTATTTCCGAAATTGGTCACGTGGGGCCCAAGGGAGAATTTACGGTTTTGTGGGGCCCACTTTATTTTCGGATTTTTGGCATTACGGATATTTTCGGAAGATGAAATATTTTGGACGAGTAGGGGGGCGACACGTGTCACCCCCATGTGGCCCTATGGCCGAAAGTGAGGGCACTTGGACGTTTTTCTTGGGGGACAAGTGGCAAGCCACTTGTCCCATTTTTATGATGGACATTTGGTTGGTAAATTACCCACACACATGTCCCCAATCCTCACCTTACATTTGCTTTAATCCTAGCCATTGATTTATCTATAAATACCCCTTTGTTGCAAGACTTAATTTCATCCACACTTGAAATATCTTTCCAATGGAAAGTAGTCCGCCCTCCCTTAAGTTTGTCGCGTCCAAACCCCCCCCCCCCACTTTGTGTAGAAATACTTCAAGTGTTGTTGTATAATCCCAAATACCTTAGCCTAGTATCCCTAGTAGTATTCCAAAGTTATTTCAATACTAAGAGCCCGGAAATACTACTTTATTCCAATAGTCGCAAAATGAAGCCCTAGGAAAATCTTCATAGCTTAGATGAAGTGTTAAAAGAAGTTGTTTAGAAACTTCTAAGGGTTTCTTGGAGCGGGTTGGAGCGTAAGGAATTGGAGCTAAACGTTGCCCAGGATCGACTTATTAATCTTGGATAATTTTGGGCTTATCGAGGTAATGATCTTAGTCCTTCTATTGTAATTGGATATTACATGTTGTAGTAGTTTAGAATTGGGTATAAGATATATTGGAAGAATAATTATAAAGAATTGAACTGTATTTACATTGGACTGTATTTATAGTAGACTTATAGTATTATTGCGGGACAGTGTTGTACACGTCCGGTTAGACGTGTAACACCCCCCCTTGGAGTTGTTGGCTTGGTAGCGGGCCTTGTTAGAGGAGGAGAGTTTTGTGGTTGCGGGGAAGTCTGCGAATTTTCCCTAGAATAAGGAACCTTGTACTTAGAAATATTCTACGAAGGGATCTAGAAGTTAATAACCATTTTATGGTCATTATAGGTTGAAGTACTACGAGTAGAGTATTCTACTTGAAGGGTGGAAAAGGCTAGCAGGGTTATAGTACTTGAAGCATTTTGCTTATTGTCGATAATCGTCGCGAGGTATGTGAACCTCTTCCTATCCTTTCTAGCATGATATTTGTGAAATATATATAGTGCGGTAGACGCACGTGTGTTTAAAGGAATTTGATTTTCCTTTTGTGTCCTTGACTTGATTCCAAAGTTAAGTGACTGGTTATGAAATATTAAGGACTTGAATTAGGTTAAAAAGTTGTAAAACCTCACTCATGAGTAATGGGTGTGTGGTCTTTTAAAGAAAAATAAAGTTATCTTGATTTCGAAAATAAGAATAGTTGTCCTTGGTTGGTTTAAAACATAAAGTGTTATAATAGCTTTATGGAAAGTTATTTATAACGACTTTATGAAAACAAAAGAATGGTTTTATCATTGGATTTAAAATGATAACTTGACATTTAAAGGTTGGAGGTTGGTTTCCTTAAAAGATATGATTTAAAGATTAAGAGCTTGATTTTTGAAAGTAAAGAGACTTGACTTATAAACAACTTGATTTTTGGGAAATGAGAAGTAACTTGATTTAAAGGTATAGGTTACTTGTTTTTAAAAGAGTAAGACACTTGGTTTAAAAAGTATATTGCTACTTGACTTTAAAAAGGAAAAAATGTCTTTGTTTTAAAGAAAGGCATGGTTTTGTCTTAAAATGGTTTAAAAAGGAAGGCATGCTTTTGTCTTAAGATTGATTTAAAAAGAAAGGTATGGAAATTGTTTGGTTTACTTAAAAGATAGTTACTCTATTTTTGATACTACGGGTATCGTGTGACTTTTGTGTGAGTAACTTGACTATGTTGGCTTGTGATAGCCTTGTAATACTTTCTTGTTGGTTTGATAAGTAAACATGTTATGATGCTACGTGTGTTAGTGTCTTGTGACGTTTGTGTAAGGGGGTTTTCTTGTTGTGCTTATGTTGTTTAACGATAAGCAGTTATGCTGATATTATATCACTTACCCCCCTGACTTGTTATGCCGAGGGTTAGCGCCCGTCTGAGAATACCTCATGCGGAGTGCATGTGACCTATGCGGAGGCTGCGGGAGTTCGGGATGATCACTCGGGTGTGTTACGCCGTCGCGAGAATACCTCGTGCGATGCATGTGACTATGCGATCGGGAGTCGAGTTGATCACGAGGGTTAGCTACCCCGATGCGAGGAATACCTCATGCGGACCTAGGTGGTACATGCGGTGCGGGAGTTCGAGGATTAGGCTCGCATAATGATACTATGGGCGATTGGCCTTGCCCGATCATTAGCGGCCTAGAAAATACGATTCGTTATATCTATTTTGCTCTTGTTTATGTTGTGGCACTATGCGGTTAAATTAGTTGTTAAATGCGTATTTGTAATTGGTTTTAAAATGTTATGATTTTATTTGATGCTACTGATTTCACATACTTGGTACTGTTATCGACCTCCTAGAAATGCGTTAAATCTGCGGTAGAGGTACACCAGTTGTTAATCCTCGCTCATAGGATCACAGTTCAGCGTTTTGGGAAGCTCCGTTTCTCCGGAGGCTTATCTTGGTATAGTCCCCTGTTGTTGTAGGTACTTACATTCAGGGGTATGGCGAACCTGTCCGTCGTTGTTGTTATAACATTCTTAGAGTGCATGAAATCTTTGTTGTGGGCGGGGTTTGTAAGGGATGTAGCTATTCAAGTTTTTTATATATATCTGAGAAAGGTAAAGTATTGGTTGCTTTGTTTTCTTATTTCATTATTGTATATCTTGTTTGGTGTAAGTTTTTTCCGTGATTTTATCGATGTTGTATCACTAGGGTGCGGGGTAAGGCACGATCCACGGGCCGGGTGGTCGTGACAAAAGTGGTATCAGAGCAGTTAATCCTCAGAAAGTGTCTACAGACCGTATCTAGTAGAGTATTGATTATCGGCGTGTTGTGCACCACACCTATAATCAGGAGGCTGCAGGATATTTAGGATTGATTTCCATTCTTCTCACTCTGAGATCGTGCCTTAGAGCTGTGTGATAAGTTGGACTCCCTCTGGCATATTCGTATGTACCAGTTATGCCTCTACGCAAGGCAACGAGCCCGAAGGACAAAGCGGCGAGGGAGGCTGCGAGTAGAATCTGAGAGAGGGTTACGAGGGCACGTGCCCGATCATTACAGGATAGTGCTTCATTCGGGGTTCTGCGGCCGCTAGCCCGGGAGAGTTTAGAGCGGCGGCGGTATCTGCGAGACCACGATACGAGTCTCGGTTTCACGACCGAGGCGAGGATATGAGTTACAAGGAGATGGCGATTACTAGCTAGGTTTGTGGCTAGGAATGAGGGCGAGCGAGTCGGAGGTTCGGTAGTACGATAGTTCACCCTAGATCCGATAGTTGAGATTTGGGACTTCGAGTTGCGATCACCCGAGTTCTATGGATTGAGAAGCGGGAAGATCCTCGAGAGTTTATTCGACGATTCTGGCGGATCATGAAAGTGATCAAGACCTTAGAGGCATTTCCTACCGCTTCTTGCCTCGCGGATGAGAGAGCTCGAGGCGAATAGATTTATGATGTTAAGGCGAGCAGGCGGGCGGTTCGGGAATCTGATATAGAGTTTGACTCATTGGCTCGTTATGTCACAGCTTTAGTGGCAGACATGGAGGATAGAGTGCACCGATATTTCACAGGACTTGACGATTATCTAGCAGAGAGTTGTACAAGAGTAACTCTTCAGTCAGACATGGACATTGCCCGCATACTGAGCTTATCGCGTGGTCGAGGAACGTAGATCGGCGGATTAACCAAGATCGCGAAGAAGAGGCGAGAACAACGAGGTCCTTTGGTAACTTTCGGCGGATCTTCTCGTGCCAGGTGGTTATGCGCCTCCGCCCGATCTGAGTGGTCCTCGCGAGCCGGGGCGTTCGGGGTATGCAGGAGTTGGTCATAACTCCAGGGTTTCTGGTTCACAGATTTACATAGGTTCTAGCCAGCCAGTTGATTTTCCCTCAGTGTTCACTATGTGGTAGGCGTCATCCCGAGGAATGTCGTCTTTTTACGGGTGCTTGTTTTACCAGCGGCCGTCAGGGCCATGTGAGGAGAGAATGTCCTAGTAGGGGGGATACAGGTGGGATGACTTAGCCTACCAAGTCGATTCTTGGATTTAGTGGTTCGGAAAGGAAGGGGTGTTAGCCAGAGGAGGCCACCCCCACCTCGGTATGGCCGTTGTGGTAGGTGTTCTTATAGGGAGTGTCGTACTACTTAGATAGCTTGTTAGGCTTGCGGCCAGCAGGGCCATTTTGTGAGAAATTGTCCGACCAGATGTGGCGCGGATGTTACGACTCAGCCTTCGGGATCGATGGTGCAGTTCATCACCTTACGTAGTTATGCGCCCGTGAGCGGGATTTGATTAGAGGCAAAGGGAAAGTGAGGCGGTAGTTCTGAGAGATATCTTCAGCCCTTAAGAGACTTGTTTATGTCGTTATGGTAGATGCATGTGGAGTGCTATGTGCGGATAGCATGGTGTTAGGTGTGGATTAGAAAACATGGGTAGTTGAAAAGGGTAAGTCTGGGGACGAGAAATTTTTGAGCCATAGAATATAGATAACCATGGAGACCTTAGATGCAAGGCCATCTTGAGTAAAGGATTGTACGTTTGATCGTTGTCAGGGTACATTGTATACGTGGAGTATTTTCAGGTGATAAGTCCATGTGTGGTGTGAAAGGGAAGTGGGTAGATGGGCTTAGAAGACCACTAGGTTCTCTTGACTTGAATAATGATATTGTTCCGGACCAGGAACGAGAGTTTAGTACGATGTGGGTCGGGTTGAGGCCATATCGCGAGTCAACCCGCAGCCCGGAATGTGGTGGGGTCAGTTTGGGGTGGTCCCGCTAGATGATAGGGTCACGAGGGTGTTAGGCCCAAGTTTAGGTAACCATCGTACGAGTTTGTGGATGCGTTCGACCGGTAGTCGGGCTGATGGGGTCAGCCCATCTTGTCTTTTAGTCAGGACTGTTTACTCGGCAGAGGGTTATGCGAGATGTTGTATATCAGGAAGGTTGTAAGGCTGCACGGGGTTCCTACTTTTTATGGCAGGCAGTGGAGCCCAGTTTTCGGCTATTTCTTTTGTTCTGGATGTTTTACCAGGCGGGGTTAGGAACTCAGGTGAGTCTCAGTATTGCATTCACCCTCGGGCCGACGGACGAACATCGCGTTTTATCCAGACATTTGAGGATAGGTTACGGGCCGGTGTTTTGATTTCAGGGGTAGCTGTGAAGATTATTTGCCTCTTGTTGAGTGAGTATTATACTAGCTACCATTTCAGTATTCAGATGGTGCCTTATGAAGCCTTGTATGGGCGTAAGTGTAGGTTGCCGGTCGATTGGTTCGATGTTGGCAAGGTTCAGATAGTTGGTCCCTACTTGTTTCAGCAGGATGTGGATAAGGTGAAGCTTATCCAGAAGAAGTTATTAGCAGCTCAGAGTCAACAGAAGTCGTGTGGATAATCGGCGTCGACACTTGGAGTTGAGTTGGCGGTGGGTCTTGAAGGAACCACCCCGGAAGGGTGGGATGAGATTTGGAAAGCAGGGGAAACTTAGCCCGAGGTACTTTAGGCCTTTTCAGATCGTTGTAGAATAGGACAGGTTGCCTATAAGTTAGCTCTGCCATCCGACTTAGGAGGCAGTACGTCCGGTATTCCATGTTGCTATGTTTCGGAAGAGTATCGGAGATCCATCCAGAGTGTTCCCAGTTAATGATGACCAAGTTGGAGATAGTAACCCTGAGATTTTGGAAACTGAAGCAATGACAGAAATGTGGTACGTATATTAGGAAGAGTTCGAGTGTACGAGGAGGGTACGACAAGTAAGAAAAGAGGCGAAGATGTGTTAAAAAGATGGAAGTGTCCTTTTTATAAGGTAAAGATGTGAAGAAAGTATCCTTTGGACCTTGGGTGGAGCTATTAGTATTGTTATACGCTTTAGAGATGATCCTTCGTTGGCTTGGATGTGTGTTTTTGCGAGTATGTTGTATTATGGCCATGTGTGGCATAATTTGGTTTCGTAAGTATAATAGGGAAGACTTATACCGGCGCAAGCATGTTTGGAGACTTAGAAAGAACATTCGGGACGAATGTTTCTAAGGGGGGAAGAATGTTACACCCCGTAGTTCCAGAGTATGTTTACGAGGGCGTGCGTGCGAGAATACGACATTAAAATTGGAAAGGAAGTAAGATGTGATTTTTCGCGGAAAAGTTTAGGATCTTGTGAAGGAAAAGATTCGTTAATGGGAATTGGATTCCCAGTTTGGTATCGGACTTTTGGAATTTTTAAGAATTATGGAATTTTATTTCGAAATTGGTCACGTGGGGCCACGGGAGAATTCTGATTTTGTGGGGCCCACATTATTTTCGGATTTTTGGCATTACGGATATTTTCGGAAGATGAAATATTTTGGACGAGTAGGGGGGCAACACGTGTCACCCCCATGTGGCCCTATGGCCGAAAGTGAGGGCACTTGGACGTTTTTCTTGGGGGACAAGTGACAAGCCACTTGTCCCATTTTTGTGGTGGACATTTGGTTGGTAAATTACCCAAACACATGTCCCCAATCCTCACCTTACATTTGCTTTAATCCTAGCCATTGATTTATCTATAAATACCCCTTTGTTGCAAGACTTAATTTCATCCACACTTGAAATATCTTTCCAAGGCAAATTCTCCCTCCCTCCCTTAAGTTGTTCTCGTCCAACCCCCCCCCCCCCCACTTTGTGTAGAAATACTTCAAGTGTTGTTGTATAATCCCAAATACCGTAGCCTAGTATCCCTAGTAGTATTCCAAAGTTATTTCAATACTAAGAGCCCGGAAATACTACTTTATTCCAATAGTCGCAAAATGAAGCCCTAGGAAAATCTTCATAGCTTAGATGAAGTGTTAAGAGAAGTTGTTTAGAAACTTCTAAGGGTTGCTTGGAGCGGGTTGGAGCGTAAGGAATTGGAGCTAAACGTTGCCCAGGATCGACTTATTAATCTTGGATAATGTTGGGCTTATCGAGGTAATGATCTTAGTCATTCTATTGTAATTAGATATTACATGTTGTAGTAGTTTAGAATTGGGTATAAGATATATTGGAAGAATAATTATAAAGAATTGAACTGTATTTACATTGGTGTATTCTGATGAGACTTATAGTATTATTGCGGGCGATCTTTGTACGTCCGGTTAGGCGTGTAACACCCCTCGAGTTGTTGGCTTGGTAGCGGGCCTTGTTAGAGGAGGAGAGTTTTGTGGTTGCGGGGTCTTCGAATTTTCCTAGAATAAGGAACATTGTACTTAGAAATATTCTACGAAGGGATCTAGAAGTTAATAACCGTTTTATGGCCATTATAGGTTGAAGTACTACGAGTAGCGTATTCTACTTGAAGGGTGGAAAAGGCTAGCAGGGTTATAGTACTTGGAGCATTTTGCTTATTGTCGATAATCGTCGCGAGGTATGTGAACCTCTTCCTATCATTTCTAGCATGATATTTGTGAAATATATATAGTGCGGTAGACGCACGTGTGTTTAAAGGAATTTGATTTCCTTTTGTGTCCTTGATTTGATTCCAAAGTTAAGTGACTGGTTATGAAATATTAAGGACTTGAATTAGGTTAAAAAGTTGTAAAACCTCACTCATGAGTAATGAGTGTGTGGTCTTTTAAAGAATAAAGTTATCTTGATTTCGAAAATAAGAATAGTTGTCCTTGGTTGGTTTAAAACATAAAGTGTTATAATAGCTTTATGAGAAGTTATTTATAACGACTTTATGAAAACAAAAGAATGGTTTTATCATTGGATTTAAAATGATAACTTGACATTTAAAGGTTGGAGGTTGGTTTCCTTAAAAGATACGATTTAAAGATTAAGAGCTTGATTTTTGAAAGTAAAGAGACTTGACTTATAAACAACTTGATTTTTGGGAAAGGAGAAGTAACTTGATTTAAATGTATAGGTTACTTGTTTTTAAAAGAGTAAGACACTTGGTTTAAAAAGTATATTGCTACTTGACTTTAAAAAGGAAAAAAGTGTCTTTGTTTTAAAGAAAGGCATGGTTTTGTCTTAAAATGGTTTAAAAAGGAAGGCATGCTTTTGTCTTAAGATTGATTTAAAAAGAAAGGTATGGAAATTGTTTGGTTTACTTAAAAGATAGTTACTCTATTTTTGATACTACGGGTATCGTGTGACTTTTGTGTGAGTAACTTGACTATGTTGGCTTGTGATAGCCTTGTAATACTTTCTTGTTGGTTTGATAAGTAAACATGTTATGATGCTACGTGTGTTAGTGTCTTGTGACGTTTGTGTAAGGGGGTTTTCTTGTTGTGCTTATGTTGTTTAACGATAAGCAGTTATGATGATATTATATCACTTACCCCCCTGACTTGTTATGCCGAGGGGTTAGCGCCCCGTCGAGAATACCTCATGCGGAGTGCATGTGACCTATGCGGGCTGCGGGAGTTCGGGATGATCACTCGGGTGTGTTACGCCGTCACGAGGAATACCTCATGCGATGCGTGTGACTACGCGGTGCGGAGTCGAGTTGATCCGAGGTTAGCTACCCCGTCGAGAATACCTCATGCGGACCTAGGTGGTCTATGCGGTGCGGGAGTTCGAGATTAGGCTCGCATAATGATACTATGGGCGATTGACCTTGCCCGATCATTAGCGGCCTAGAAAAGACCGATTCACGTTATATCTATTTTGCTCTTGTTTATCTTTGGCACTATATGCGGTTAAATTGGTTGTTCATACGTATTTGTAATTGGTTTTAAAATGTTATGATTTTATTTGATACTTCTGATTTCACATACTTGGTACTGCTTTCTGACCTCGCCGGGCTGCGTTCATGCCGCAGGTAGAGGTACACCAGTTGTTGATCCTCGCTCATAGGATCACAGTTCAACGTTTTGGGAAGCTCCGTTTCTCCGGAGGCTTATCTTGGTATAGTCCCATGTTGTTGTAGGTACTTACATTCGAGGTATGGCGGGGCCTGTCGTCGTTGTTGTTATAACATTCTTAAGTGCAGTAATCTTGTTGTGGCGGGGTTTGTAAGGGATGTAACTGCTCAAGTTTTTATATATCTGAAAAGGTAACCGTATTAGTTGCTTTGTTTTCTTATTTCATTATTGTATATCTTGTTTCAGGTGTAAGTTTTTATTTCCGCTGATTTTCTCTGATGTTGTATCACTAGGGTGCCCGGGGTAAGGCACCAGTCACGGGCCCGGGGTCGGGTCGTGACACGAAGAATGGAGGTGGAGTACAATGATTCAGTTGTACAAAAATATAGGTGATATCCAGAGTTGCAACAACTATATGGGTATCAAGTTGTTTACCACACTAAGAAAGTTTGAGAAAGGGTCGTGGAGATGAGGGTAAGAAAAAACTTGTCTATTTCCGAAAACCAGTTTGAATTCATGTCGGGGCGTTCGACTACCAAATCCATTCATATTATTAGGAGGTTGGTGGAGCAGTATAGGGAGAGGAAGAGAGACCTACATATGGTTTTCATCGACCTAGAGAAGGCATACGACAAGTCCGTAGGGAGGTTCTATGGAGATGTTTGGAGGTTAGAGGTGTACATGTGGCATACACTAAGGCTATCAAGGATATATATGATGGAGCCAATAACAGGGTACGAACAAAAGGAGGAGACTCGGAGCACTTTCTAATGACGATGGGGTTGCACCACGAATCAGCGCTTTGCCCATTGCCTTGGAGATGTACGGACTGACTCGACAAATCCAAAAGGATGTGCCATGGTGTGTGTTATTCGCAGACGACATAGTCCTGATTGATGAGACTCGTAGCGAAGTTAACGCCAAGCTGGAGGTTTGGAGACAAACTCTAGTGTCTAAAGGGTTCAGGTTGAGTAGGACCAAGACAACATACTTGGAGTGCAAGTTCAGTAATGGGAGCGACCATGAGACAAGAGTGAAAGTGTCGATTAGGAATCAGGTCATCCCAAATAAAGAAAGTTTCAAGTACCTCGGGTCTATTATTCAAGGGAATAGAGAGATTGATGACGATGTCACACATCATATTGGAGCAGGGTGGTTGAAATGGAGGCTCACATCTGGAGTCTTGTGCGACAAGAAAGTGCCACCAAAGCTTAAAGACATGTTTTATAGGGCGGTCGTCAGATCGACTATGTTGTATGGGGTGGAGTGTTGGCCAGTCAAGACTTCGCATATCCAAAAAATAAAACTTGCGGAGATGAGGATATTGAGATTGATGTGTGGGCATACAAGGAGGGATATAATTAGAAATGATGATATCCGGGACAGAGTGGGAGTGGCCTCAGTGGAGGATAAGATGCGGGAAGCGAGGTTGAGATGGTTTAGACATGTGCAGAGGAGAGACACAAATACCCAGTGCGGGGTTGATTATGGACGGGTTCCTAAGGGGTAGAGGTAGGCTGAAGAATATTAGGGAGAGGTGATTAGACGAAATATGGCGCATGTGCCACTTACCGAGGACATGACCTTAGATAGTGATTTGTGGAGGACACAAATTAGGGTTGAAGGGTAGTAGATAGTCGAGCGTAGTCCTACTCACACCCACAAAATGATGGTTGTACTGTGAGCAATGTAGGCCCGATTAGCTCATCACACTTATAGGCGCAGTATTGCTTTATATTCTCTGTAGTTTGATTTCTGTGACTATGTGTTCCCTAGTGTACTTTGTTTATATTATTTATTTGTGTTAGCTACCGCTTCCTTTTGCCAGAATGCGCTACATGATGTATTCGATTTTTTGTTACCAACATGTTCATATAACTTTAATTTCTTGTCTCTGACCGTTATCTTGTTATGTAATGTTTGTTTTGATTGTGATTATGCTATGTCTTGAGCCGAGGGTCTCCCGGAAACAGCATCTCTACCTACCAAGATAGAGGTAATGTCTGTGTACACTCTACCCTTTCGAAACCCACATGATGGAATTTTATTGGGTATGTTGTTGTATCTACAATACACTACTGTCGTTCGACGACAATTTCTTAATATGTATGCATCAAGAAAATGAAGGATACTAACAGTTTCCTAAATACACGACAAAATCTTTAAGACGTAAAACATTTGCAATCATAACCGCATTGCTCATACTCACATTTATACGATTTTGTTAAAAAAAATCTAAAACAATAAGAGAATTAAGGTGAAAATTTAATATGTTTGAGAAAATTATGTTGTTCAAACACTACGGACCGTCTTTGGATCCGTGTGATATGTGTTATCGCACAAAGCCCCTGAAAAATGAAAAAAATTAGGGGTCCCTTTTTTTATTTTTTATTAAGTATTAGTAGTCAGAATTTACTGTAAAAGTTCATAATTCGCAGGTCTTAGCCCAATCAAAGTAAAGTGATTCAGTTCCAGTGGCGTACATATGTAGAGGCCCAAATTCAGATTATTTAAATTGTATATTTATTTATATTAATAGCTCATTTTTATGAATTAAAACGGGGCTCCAAAATATTTGAGACGGTCCTGACTATATTGCATGGAATCTTATCTCACCACTATATATATATATATTATTATATATATATAACACGTGAAATTTTAATCCACTGAGAAAATGTGACAGCAACTCAGTTGATTGTATATAATTTAATTATTCTAACAGAAGTAGGAAATAATATTATAATACTATTAAAGAAACATTTTATCGTCTCTCTCTCCCAATTTAAATTTTGATTTGTATTCACAAGTTCAGACGAGATTCATTAATTTTAACATTTAAAAGTAAGATATTATATTATAATCAATATTGATCATCAGCAAAAACTTGTAATTTATTCTTTCATGTATAATTATTTACTTAAAATTTTATTTTAAGTAACTAAATATTATTTTACAAAATCATATATATAGTACTGCATAAATCAGTATATACGTGCTGAAAGTATATTTATGGCCTAGAGACAATCTGTATTAGGACAAATGTACTTTATATACATTCATATTTATATTAATGAAGATTAATATTATGACATTTGCAGCTATTGAATTATTAGTTGATTGTCTGTAATATTCTATAAATGCATCCCTAGAGGTTATGTGGTTATTAATAATGTGAGAAATTAATATTATAACGTAACTCTTAAATTGTCTCGACTAATGATCATCGAGAATGTGATATCGATGATATGTGATACGTCGACATTGGTCTGCACCATATCCTTAGGTATGTAGTATGTCTCACCTGCTACAAGTTATGACAACTCGTGATGGACACATGAATACTTGTAGAAGTATTGGTAAATCATGCTAATGTACTGTTTGTTATACATGTCTAGAGTGTCATCATCGTGTGGGTGATAAAAGTCCTTAGACTTGAGGTCGATATGCGCCTTGTTTACAGAGTAATGTACTTTGATCCTGTCCTAAGCTCAAATGCCTTATAGGTTGAGACGCGACTTGTATTGGGTATATTGCGACGTAGATTAAAGGTGGTAGTTGAGCCAAAATTAGGATTCATTCCTCGAATGTATCTTCGAGAGAACACTCAAATTCTCATATGGTATTAGGTTGACTAAGTCGTTGGCCAACGCAATAGACATATCTATGATATGGTCTTGTTGTCAGATAATATAGATGAGATATATTGATCAAGCCATTTGGATAGATATTTGGCAGATCCTAAGCTTGATCGAGTGTGTCGTGAATGAAAATATTTTATCTTCCCACATAGAGGTTCAGTTTACAGGATTGGTGTAACTATACTTCACATATTGAGTTCGTCTTTCGACGCTGTCTAGGAGTTCCGTATAGACTCTAATGTTATTAGTGTCAATATGTGAAGACATGTAGGGTAACACTAAGTCAATTGTTCCGTCGATTCAAGGATGTAATCAGAGAGAATATAAATATTCGGTTTATGACCGAGACATTAGAATAAATAATTATTATTTAATTAAATCGGGATGATATTTCAGATTTAATTAAAATAGAAATAGGCAGAATTGGACTAGGGCCACGACGCGTGGGACACAACATAGCGGCGCCACATGTCCAGTCGGTCCAGACGACCCATTCTGGAAACCCTAGCCGATTTTTTCAGCTATAAATAGAGGGTTCAATTATTATTTTAATACACTCAATTCACAAGAATTATTCTCTACTAAAACTCTGTCGGATTTCCTAGCTTTCCAAAAGAGTTATTACATCGGAGTCTTGACTTGCAAATCGAGGAACGGTTGCGTGCTCACCCTCGGTATACACTTGAAGAAGAACATTCCAGATTTGCAACTATAAGTGTTCTATCGACGGATTACCGTTTCTATGTGTTTTTATTATATAATCATCCATCAGTTTGACCGCCCATCGGGTTTGAAACATAAATTTTTAAAATTCGCTGCGTGTACGAACCCGACAAATCCCTACAGTGGTATCAGAGCCAGAGCTGTTTTGTGTGATTATATAATGTTTATTAATGATAATATGGGTTAAGATTTGTTTAAATCTAAATTTTTCGTTAATAAACTTTAAAACCTTAAACTTCAATAACACATAATCCTTGCCTCTTAACTATTAAACAATAATGTAATAAAAGAAGTCATTCTGATCTAACTCTTCAAAGTTGATGTGCGTAACCGGTTCGTTTTGAATATGTTGCACTCAGACGAAGAACTAGAAGGGATTAGATGATGGTCGATGAACGTGTTGTTTGATGGTGAAGGGGTACGAGGTTGAATTTGCAAATGACCCTGAACTAGTTTTAGGGTTTCAGAATTGCAGAGTTTTGCGTTTCTGAGGCAGAGGCGTCGCGGCTCCACGACGGAGTACCGTGGCCTGCTAGGGTTTTGGTGGCGGCGCCGCGGCGCTTCCTGGGTTTGTCAGAAGCATCGCGATTCCGTTCTGGAGCATTGTTCATCCCGAAAGGCTTAAATTAATTTTTGAGTTACTACCTCCGAGGCGCCGCGGCGCCGACGATAATTATAAAAAAATCAAAATTTGAAACTAAAGTTTTAAATATTCAGATTCTGATTCTAAAAGTTTAAAATATTCAGAATCTAAAATTAAAACTTTAATTAGACAGATTTGGTCCTTTCGTACAATTATGTAATTAAATAAAGTTTCTGAAAACTGAATTTCTGGAAATTGCAAACAGGTCCCTAAAACTTGAAAATATTTTTCTTAAAATTAAAATTGGATTTTCTGAATTTAATAGGGTTCAAATTGAATTTTAAATTCTTGAGGGACTAAAATGTAAATTCTAAAAGTTTACAGAAAACCTGAAAATCAAATTTTTTAAATCAGAAAATGTTTAGGGACTGTTTGGCATAGACATAGATTTTAGAGTTTAGACAAATGGACACATGATTATCATTAATTGTATATTATTAAATGATATACGAATGTGCTAAGTGTTTAAATGCAAACATTTAATTATTAACAAAGTGTCCGCTATACATGTCTGGGTAGGCGGCGCCCAGTAGTTGATTAAAACCATCTTATATCATGCATGTTGGGTTGATGGTTTCCCATCTAAATGTGTTTTAGAAATTGCATGATAGGATGTCGCATGAAATATGACATGTATGTTGATCTTGGTTGAAATCCCCGAAAACTGAAAAATATTCTCCAACCTTTGAATACAAGTCAAACGCGTCGTCCATTATAATTGTTAGAGTGCAATATCCTTTTCGGCGATACGAGTATTTATGCCAAGCATTTGCTCTAAGTCTACGAGGACTCAGACTCTTTCATAGATGTGTTAAATGTAAAAGTAGATGAGAAATTTTTGTGGGTATTTAAACCAAAGTGTTTGCTCGCAAATGCCAAGTTTACTTAGATACATAAACGAGTCGTGTAATAGGTTGACTTGCTTAGAAAAATCTTGGCACCAAAGTGTCGAACTAATCTAAGGACGCAAGATTAAAATGAATTATTTAATCAACCAAGAGTTGCAAATAAGCTTTGCAATTGGTTTAAGACCTACTAAAATATGCTATTGAAGTTATCAGTCAAAGCAAACGCGGATATAGCATAGGTTTGGATATTTGACCATTATAACCTTAAAATATTTTTGGTCCATATTCTACCTTGGAGTCGTAGAAGTATGCTAAAATAGTAGGAGCTAATTAAACAAAAGGTCATGTTAAATTAGTTTTAAATAAATGTGTATAAAAGGAAAAATATTTTTTGATTTTATTTTCCTGTCTATCTATATCTTCAGATCTTCAGAATGTCGATTTTTTCACTGAAAATGCTAATTGAAATGAACAAGCTCACCGGACCGAATTATCTTGGCTGGCTTAGGAATCTTAGGATTGTCCTAAGGTAAGAGAAAATTGAATATGTAGTGGACAAGATTTTCCCCGTAGTGCATACTGAAGACTCTGCTGAGTATGCTGCTTTTGACAAGGTTGCTTATCAAAAGTATTTTAATGATGTCAAATCTGCACAATGCGTTATTCTATCTTTCATGTCAGTGGAACTGCAAAGGAAACATGAACGAGATGCTAGGACATTTGAAGAGCCTCTATGACTCTCAGTCCCAGACACTAGGATATGAGTTGTTCATTGAACTTTTCAAGTGTAAGTTGATTGAAGGGGACCAAGTGTCTAAACACGTGCTGAAGATGATAGGGCTAATTGAAAGGTTGGCCTCAATTGGTATTGATCTGCAGAGTAGAGTTGCTTCCACGCTGATCCTAAATTCACTTCCTCGTTCGTTTGAGAGTTTTATCATTAACTATAATATGAATGGAACTAAAGCGAATCTGCCGGAATTGCATAATATGCTAAAGACTTTTGAATCTTCAATCTCTAAGGGCAAAGTTGTGCTCATGGTAAGCTCCTCTAGTCATCCCAAACTGAAAGGTAAGGAATGACAGAAGAAGAATGACAAAGCTAACGCTGCGCCCGCAACAATGAAACCCAATGGAGGGACGAAGAAGAAGAAAGTAGTCACGGCTAAGGATGTATGCATGAATTCCAATAGGAAGGGCATTGGAAGAAAGATTGCACTGCTCCAAGAGAAGGGAAGGCACCTGGTGCTTCAGTCTATAGCGGACAAGGTATATTTGTAATTGAAATAAATTTATCTATAAATAATTCTCATTCATGGTGTCACGACCCGATCTCGGGCCCGCGACTGGTGCCTTACCCCGGGCACCCTAGTGATAACAACATCAGAGAAAATCAGCGGAAATAAAATTTAAACAGGAAACAAGAGACAACATAAGAAACAGGCTAACCAAAACGGTTACCTTCATGTATATACATATAACTGAACAGTTAAAATCCTTTACAAACCCTGCCCACAACAGCACTACAGACCTCTACGAATGTAACAACAACTTTGACGGGACAGGGCCCCGCCATACCCCTGAATGTACAAGTACCTACAATGACAGGGGACTATACCAAAAGATAAGCCTCCGGAGAAACGGAGCTTCCCAACGCTGAACTGCGATCCTATGAGCGAGGATCAACAACTGGTGTACCTCTACCTGCGGCATGAACGGCCCGAGGAGGTCGATACAACAGTACCAAGTATGTGGCCCGAAAATGCGTAATGAAATCACATTTCATCATTTTATAAAACCATTTCGCAATAAGTAAGCAGTTAGGTCAAGTAAGGGGCGCGATATCCCCAAAATGATCACTCACACATAACTATGGGTCTCGCCCATAATATCAATCATGCGTGGAACTCATTCTCATGCCGTGATACATGATGTAAAACAACACCCGTATGTGAACTGAACACTAGATCACGCTGCGTCATCAAACCGACGGGCAAGTAGAATAGCCAACTACGGTCAGAAGGCTAGTCATAAAACTTCACGGCAAGTGCGGAAGCCAACTACGATTCCAAACCAGCCCGCCCATTGGTGAGGCAAGTATCTAAAGCTAGCGTACAATAGCCTACCGTCTCACGAGATATGACAGTGGCAAGTATCTTAAGCTATCTACCAGAGACTGCCGATACACGAGAAATGACCAGGACAAGTATCTAAAGTGTGCCTGTAACCACATGTACAAATCAAGCTCGTGATCGCTCGTCACTGCGGCAAGCTTCATGGATTAGCCGTCCATGGATAAATAACATAATCCTCACAATGACCGCATGCCCCGGCATCTTACCTCGGTATAAGCATGGCCATGAAACCATCCTCGGGCGCATACCCATGGGCCACCCATCGTGTCAGTATGTCCAAAGGAAATAACAAGATAATACTCAAAGTGGACGCATACTCGTGGGCCACCCAACGTGTCAGTATGTCCAAAAGAAATAACCAGATAATACTCAAAGTGGACGCATACTCGTGGACCATCCAACGTGTCAGTATGTCCAAACAATCAATCAGATAGCCGGTCCTCCCCGAGAGTCACGGTAGCACAGAATCAAAACACTTGCACAACAAAGGCTATCACAACAAGCATAGGCAAGTTCAACGTACTTTCATTTTATATCAACAATCCGGGTTTCAACCCCAAAATACTACATACTTTCATTCTTTCAAAAAGACCTCTTTTTACGTAAAAGCCACCCGATACTAATACTCGTAGTATCAAAACACTTTTTCGTTTCAAACCAAATCACTTCACCTTTGTAAAAACCTTTACAAGACTTTTAAATCAAGTACTCTATACTTTTTAAACCAAGTGTTTTTCTTTTAAAACAACATCAAGTATACTTTTCAAAACCCAAATAACTTACTCTTTTCAAAACAAGTAACCTATACTTAAATCAAGTTACTTCTCTTTTTCCGAAATCAAGTCGTTTTGCTTTCAAAATCAAATCTTTCTTTTATCCTCATAAAGTCGTTATAACTAACTTTCCATAAAGCCATTATAACACTTTATGTTTTAAACAAACAAAATTCATTTCACACACGTCTACCGTATTATATAGTTCACAACAATCATGCTCAAGAGTATAGGAAGAATCACATACCTCTTCGGCTTAATCCACAAGCCAAGTTGAGTATGCCGCGCGTAGAAGATCCACCTATAATAACCACAATATATCTATCAACCTCTAATTCTCTTCGTAGCATATTCTAAGTAAACAGTTCCCTATTCTACGGAAAATTCGGCAGCACCTCCCCCCCACGCAATCACATAAATAACCTCCCCCTAACAAGGCCTGCTACCAAGCCAACAACTCCAAGGGGATTACACGTCTAACCGGACGTGTTCAATTCTGTCTCACAGTAATACTACACAAGTCTACTGTAAATACAGTCCAAATGTAAATACAGTTCAATCCTTTATAATCATCCTTCCAATATATCTTATACTCAATTCTAAACTACTACAATATGTAATATCCAATTACAATAGGGGGACATAGATCATTACCTCGATAAGCCCAAAATTATCCAAGATTATAAGTCGATCCTGAGCAACGTTTAGCTCCAATTCCTTACGCTCCAACCCGCTCCAAGCGACCCTTAGAAGTTTCTAAACAACTTTCTCTTAACACTTCAACCAAGCTAGGAAGATTTTTCTAGGGTTTCACTTTGCGACTATTGGAATAAAGTGGTATTTCCGGGCTCCTAGTATTGAAATAACTTTGGAATACAACTAGGGATACTAGGCTAAGGTATTTGGGATTATACAAAAATACTTAGAGTATTTTCTACACAAGTGGGGGAGGGGGACGAAAACAAGGCTAAAGGGAGGGAGTATTTGCTTTGGAAAGCTTCAAGTGTGGGATGAAATTTGTCTTCAACTTAAGGGGGTATTTATAGAGGAAACAAGGGTCAAGATCTATGCAAGTGTGTGGTCAAGATTGGGCCATGTGTGTGTGGGTCCCACCACACCACATGGCCAACGAAAATGCTCTCCAAGTGTCATGGCCATTTCGGCCAAGGGGACAAGTGGCTAGCCACTTGTCCCTCCAATTCGGCCAAGGTGCCACATGGGGGTGACACGTGTCGCCCCCCGACTCGTCCAAAATATTTCGTCTTCCGAAAATATCCAAAATACCGAAAATCTCAAAAACAAAGTGGGCCCCACAAAACCGTAAATTTCTCCCGTGGGTCCCACGTGACCATTTCCGAAAATAAAATCTCATAATTCTAATATAATCCAAGAAGTCCAAATACCAAATCTGGGAATCCAATTCCCATTAACGAACCTTTTTCCTTCACAAAACCCGGAAACTTTTCCGTCGAAAAATCACATCTTTCTTTCTTTCCAAAATTTCTGTCGTATTCTCGTACGTACGTCCTCACATACATACACTGGAACTACGGGGTATAACACATGGATACTAGATACCGCTTGTGGCTTATACATTTGTAAAAATGTGCATAGGCTAACTGACAACAGGAAGGTCGGACCTCGAAAGGTGGACCCGCGCGTTGGGAATGGAGCACGAGTTGATGTTGAGCACGTGGGAACTTATAAATTAGATTTACCTTCTGGCAAATGTTTAGTGTTGAATAATTGTTTTTATGTACCCTCGTTAACGAGGAACATCATTTCCATGCCTGTTTTAGACATTGAGGGTTTTCCCTCAAACATATTTAATGGCAGTATGCTATTGTATTTGGAATTGCGCCTCTTGTGAATGAATTGTATACACTAAACTGTAGTCGAGAAATTTTCAATATATACAAAACAAACGAGCTAATATAAGTAAAAGAAATTCTACCTACCTATGGCATTTTAGACTTGGTCATATCAATCAAACAATGATAGAACGGTCGAGGAAACTTGACTACCTCAAACCATTTGACTTAGAATCTTATGGTAACTGTGAATCCTGTTTGAAAGGTAAGATGACCAATAAGCCTCTTTCTGGAAAGGGGATACGAGCCAAAGAGATGCTTGAGTTGGTACATACCGACGTATGTGGACCATTTTTTACTCAAGGTAGATGAGATTTTCCTTACTTCATCACTTTTACAGACGACTTGACAAGGTATGGATATGTGTATCTTATGAAACACAAGTCTGAGGCCTTCGAAAAGTTTAGGGAGTACAAGTGTGAAGTGGAGAAACAACTCGCAAATAATATCAAGACTCTTCGATCTGATCGAAGAGGTGAATACTTAAGTAAAGAATTTCTAGATTACTTGAAACTACATGGAGTTCAATCCAAATGTACACCTCCTGAAACACCACAAATGAATGGTGTTGCCGAGAGGAGAAATCGAACCCTACTTGATATGATTCGCTCCATGATGAGCTTTACAGCTCTACCAACATACCTTTGAGGATATGCTATAAAAACCTCGATATATGTTCTGAACAGGGTTCCTTCCAAATCAGTTGAAAAGACGCTATATGAGATATGGTGTGGACATAAGCCAACTCTTAGACACATGAGGCCCTGGGGGTGTCCTGCATATGTCAAGAAGATGTTCACTGATAAGTTGGAATCCAAGAGTAAGAAATGTTACTTTGTGGGGTATCCAAAAGAAACTAAGGATACTTTTCTATCTTCCTAGCGAACATAAGATCATTGTTTCTAGGAACACAACTTTCCTTGAAAAAGAATATGTCTACGAGGAAGAAAGATGCATAGAGATAAAACTTGAAGAAATTCAAGAATAACAAAGTAACATAGAGGTTGAATCCTTGTCGAATGATGAAGGAAAGAATTCAGTGGGAGCTATTGACGAAGATTGAGTACTTAGGATACGTCCTTCAGCTAGTGGGAGTGTTGCGAGGAATGATGCAGAAATGCAAGACCCACCTACACAGACCTTGGGAGCAAGTGCAGTGATTGCACCTCCTCACATTCAGGAAAACATGAAAATGATATTCCTGAAAGCTCTCATATTGGTTGATCAACCAACAAACAAGAACCTTCTCACAGTCAGAACATACCTAGAACTGAACTGCGAAACAATCAACTCCGTAGGTATGTAAGAACACATCGTCCTCCAGAAAGACTAAATTTACTTGTGGAAACACATAGTGAGATAGATATTCCATGTACGGTTCTTGCGTTCATAGACACTGTTTGACTGAAGTGAGTATGGAGCCGTCGTTTGATGAACAATGCCCGATTGGGCACAGTATTCCTCAAATGACTCTGCGTATTCTCCCTCTCTATCGCTACGAATTGATTTAATCTGTATGCTTAGTCGGTTTTCAACTTTTGTTTTATAGCTTCTAAATGCTTCAAAGTAGCTAGGATAATAATGGCTACTGTAAATTAATATCCACCCTTAAGATTCAACTAATTAGAAAGGAATATATATGTGTAGTCTTTACGTGTGTTGAAGAAATCGTGGGATACTACCCTTTAGACACGTCACCACTTACATGCATGCCATCCACTTAATTTGTCTCCCAACACGTAACCCCTTTATCCCCTAATTGATCAATTACACACACAATTAATTCTAGATCTCACTTTATTTAAATCTTAATAACTCATAAGACATTCATATACCCAATGTCATAATTTGTAATATGACATTAGTCTATCACATCTTTTGGGGATATACAACTATTATTATTAATCTCTATCGCCACACTTGTTGCATCCAAAACTGTTTCAGGATCACATCCTTTTGTATGCTAATTCCCTTATTAGCATATGTAAATATAAAATTTTCCCAATCACTCGGGTCTATTTCTTTTGTATACGTAGACATTACATCTTCTCCCCTTAGAAACATTCGTCCACGAATATTGGGGTGATATATAACATACACCACTACATCATACCTCTCATGGTCTTCAAGCATTGATTACAATCATAGGAGTTGGAATTTACCTCATGCTTCTCGTGGAACCTCAGCGTTGGTCTGGAATAGGTACATATATTTGTGCATCATTTCTTCTTCCGCCTCCCACGTCATCTCTTCCACATTCCTATTTCGCCACAAGACCTTCACAGAAGTTATCTCCTTAGTCCTCATCTTGCGGACTTGTCGATCTAGGATAGCAACATGAATCTCTTCATATGATAGATTCTCTGTAACATGCACATATCTATTGGTACAATTGGAGAAGGATCTCCAATACATGCTCTCAACATGGAAACATGGAAAACCGGATGAACAAATTCCAATTCTGAAGGTTAGTCCAATTCGTAAGCTACTTGACCAATTCATCGAATTATGCGATATGACCCAATATACCTTAGACTAAGCTTTCCCTTCTTTCCGAACCTCATTACTCCCTTCATATGTGAAATCTTCAAGAATACTCAATCATCTACCTGGAACTCTAAGTCTTACCGGCGCACATCTGAATATGATTTCTGACGACTCTGAGCCGTTAACAATCGTTCTTGGATAAGCTTTACCTTTTCTATGGCTTGATGCACTAAGTTAGACCCAAATAACTCTGATTCGCCTACCTCGAACCATCCGATAGGAGATCTACATTTCCGTCCATATAAAGCCTTATATTGAGCCATTTTAATATTGGCGTGATAACTGTTATTTTATGCTAACTCAATAATGGGTAAGTGATCATCCCAACTTCCATTGAAGTCCAACACACAAGCTCGCAACATGTCCTAGAGCGTCTGAATCGTTCTCTCGGCCTGACTTTATGTCTGTGGATGGAAAGTCGTACTTAAATTAACTCGGGTGCCTAACCCTTTCTGAAATGACTTCCAGAAGTTAGCTGGAAACTGAGCACCTCTATCAGATATATTATAAACAGGCACACCATGAAGTCGAACAATCTCTTTAATATATAACTTCGCGTAGTCCTCGACCGTGTAGGTAACTTTCAGTAGTAAGAAATGAGCTGATTTAGTCAGTATGTCAACGGTCAACCAAATAGAATCAAATTTACGAAAAGAACGAGGTAATCCCGTAATGAAACTCATATTAATCATTTCCCACTTCCACATCGGAATTTCGATGTTTTGGGTCAAGCCACCGGGCTTTTGGTGCTCTATTTTTACATGCTGAAAATTAGGACATTGAGCTACGAACTTCGCCACACTCCTCTTCATGTAGTTCCACCAATACATACTCTTGAGATCACGATACATTTTGGTTGATCGTGGATAAATATAATATCGTGAACAATGAATCTCTGTCATAATTCTATTCCATAATCCTTCTAAATTTGGAACACATAGACGACCCTGGTGCCTGAGAGTTCCATGTTCATCAATCTCAAAAGTCGTGGTTTTCTTCTGGGGAATGTCTTCTCTTATCTTCTTCAAACTAGGGTCTTCCTATTGACGTTCCTTAATTTCAGATATGAGGGGTGATTCTGACATGTTCTGAATCACAAAATCACCATCCTATGAGTCCATTAGTAGGACTCCCAGACTGGTTAACTGATGAAGCTCTCTCACCAATTCCTTCATTTTGACTTGGTTGGCATCGAGCTGACTATTGATTTACAACTAAGTGCGCCTGCTACCACATTAGCTTTACCAGGGTGATATAAGATGTTCACCTCATAATCCTTCAATAACTCAAGCCATCTTCTTTGTCTCAAGTTCAGCTTCTTTTGTTTGAATATGTATTGTAGGATCTTGTGATCCGTAAAAATGTCGATATGAACACCATATAAATAGTGCCGCAAAATCTTCAGTGCATAGACCATTGCGGCTAACTCTAAATCATATGTCGGATAGCTCTTCTCATGTTTTCTCAATTATCTTGAAGCATATTCAATCACTTTACCATGCTACATAAGCACGCATCCTAAACCTGCTCCCGAGGCATCATAATACACAACATAACTTTCTGGTCCCTCAGGGAGAGTAATGACTGATGCTAATGTTAACCTATCATTTAGCTTTTGAAAACTCCGATCACAAGCATCGGACCACTGGAATTTTATAGCCTTTTGTGTCAACTTCGTCAATGGTGCTGATATGTTAGAAAACCCTTCCACGAACCTTCTCTAATAGCCGGCTAGGCCTAGAAAGCTGCGAACCTCTGTTGGAGTCGTAGGCCTCGGCCAATTCTTTACCGCTTCAATCTTCTGAGTGTCAACTCTTATACCCTCGTTTGACACTATATGACCAAGAAAAACTACTGACTTCAGCCAAAACTCATATTTGGAGAGCTTTGCATACAACCTATGGTCCTGGAGTGTCTGTAGTATTATCCGCAAAAGCTCCACATGCTCTGTTTTCGAGTGAGAATAAACCAGAATATCATTTATAAATACTATCACAAATACGTCTACGAATGGGCGGAACACGCTATTCATTAGATCCATAAATGTTGCTGGTGCATTTGTGAGTCCAAATGACATTACTAGGAACTCGAAATGCATATACCTTGTTGTTAGCGATATTTCGACTGCTCACGCAAGCGTACGCATCGTTCACAAATAATATAATCTGATAAGACCGAATATCGTCCTCAGAGACTGGTTTCTAAGTACCGTTCATCTTATGTTATCTATTTGAAAATCAATATTTAAGTTGAGTTTTTGTTTAACTACTAGAATAATTGCAAGAATTAACTAACTATTTAAGTTGTGATCAATTATGAAGGAATTAGGGCTTCCAAAATCCTCGACTATCCACTCTATTCAATCTTTAATGCAACTAGAATGACTTCTTCTTCTACGTTAAGATAACGGTTAACTAAACTGTCTTATATTCTGGTTAGGACATATAATCACTCAACCCCAGTGCAGAACCCTTCTATATTTCTATGATAGGATTTACCACATAGGAGGATTAAGAACATTAACCTATAATGCTACACAAGTATCGGGGTACTGTCATCCGCAATTTAACCTATGTCTAGTCAATTACAACTTATCCAAATCTCTCCTCTCGGTTCTTGATTCGAAATCATATATATTATGATAATTAGTGATACCAATTATTGACTAAATCTTAATCAAGTGAAGAAGAAATCAAACTACTGCATTAATTCATAAATAGAAGTTCAAGCGATTCATAAGGAAAACCCTAATAAAGTGTTTAGCTCATAGCCATACTCACCTAAGAACTAACACAAAATCCATACATAAACTGAATTAAAAAGAAAAGAAAAGAAATTACTGCGAATTAAGTCTCCAATTGTAGCTCCAAATCCGCCTTGTGTTGTGTTGTGTTGTAGAATGACCAACCTCCTCATAGCATCAATCCCTAACGCTTAAATATCCTCTAATTTTCGTGCCCTATGGACCAATCTGCCTTTAGCCTATTTGCCTTCAAAACTGAAATTTCCCGCGTCGGCACCGCGATTCTGCATACCGACATCGCAGAGAGGACATTGTTTCAGACATGAACTGATTCTGCGAATTGATGATTGTTAGAAATGCAGCTCTCAGTTCATCAGGCTTCTCCTGTTGTGTAGGTGGTCTAAACTGCTGGGATGAAGTGGCCTGATTTTGCACCTATTGGTTCTGGTAACCACCTTGATATGGTTGCTGCTGAGGCTGATCATTCCTCCACGAAAAGTTAGGGTGATTTCTCTACCTTGGGTTGTATGTGTTGGAATTATAAGGCCTCTGAAAGTTCCCAACCGCCTGTACCTGCTCTATTGGCACATTATTAGGGTCCACCGATGTACATCTATCAAAGGAATGCGGTCCACCACAAATCTCATAATTCACAGGCATCTGGACTGCATTCACAGATATGGTGTTCTGTTGCAGTTGCTTCGTCAGAAGGGCCACCTGTGCATTCAAGGCAGTGATGGCATTTATTTCATGTATGCCCATAGTCTTCCTGCTATTCACTGACCTGTCATCTGCCCCTTGATGATTGTTGGCAGCCATGTCTTCTAGTAAGTCATGTGCCTCATTGACACTCTTTCTCATGAACGCTCCACCTGCTGCAACATCAATGATGGTACGAGTAGTACCACTCAATCCATTATAAAAAATGTGGACCAACATCCACTTCTCTATGCCATGATGTGGGCACTTCCTTTGCAAATCCTTGAATCGCTCCCATGCATCATAGAGCGACTCACCATCCACCTGGTAGTAATTGTTCAGCTCTCCCCTTAACTTTGCAGCCTTGGAAGGAGGGAAGAACTTTGCTAGAAACTTTTGGGTCAGGTCCTGCCAGGTAATGACGGAGTTGGCAGGCAGTGAGTTCAATCAGCTTTTGGCTCTATCCCTCAGTGAGAACGGGAAGAGCCTCAGTCTAATGACATCGTCAGTAACACCATTGTATTTGAAAGTGGCACACAGCTCCAGAAAGTTTGCAATGTGCATGTGGGGATCTTCAGATGACAGTCCCCTAAATTGTACTGTGTTATGGACCATGCTCAGGATGGTTGGCTTGATCTCAATGTTGTTGGCCCCTATAGCTGGGAGCTTGATGCAAGTCTGTGCACCTGTGACCGTGGGAAGAACATAGTCCCCCAAACTTCTCTCTGCTGGGACATGTATTGGCTCCCCTGCATTCTCAGAAACCTCATTGTCTGTCCCATTCTGATTTGGTTCGTTGTTCATGGTCACTGACTCAGATATCCTTTTGTTGCGCCTGTGTTGTTTGCAGGTTTTCTCAATTTCAGGGTTGAAGGGAGCAAGTGTATCTGCTTCTCTCCTTCTTCGCATACACTAGATTCCTGAAACAGATCAAAATAAAAATAAAAATCAAAGCACACAGTTCTAACAGTAAAAAAAAGAAGCCAAAGTAGAAATAAAACAAATGATTCGATATTAGATGTACGTCAGTCCCCGACAACAGCGCCAAAAACTTGTTAGCGATATTTCGACTGCTCACGCAAGCGTACTCATCGTTCACAAGTAATATAGTCTGATAAGACCGAATATCGTCCTCAGAGACTGGTTTCTAAGTATCGTTCATCTATTTTATGTTATCTATTTAGCGATCGATATTTAAGTTGTGTTTTTGTTTAACTATTAGAATAATTACAAGAATTAACTAACTATTTAAGTTGTAATCAGTTATGAAGGAATTAGGGCTTCCAAAATCCTCGACTATCCACTCTATTCAATCCTTAATGCAACTAGAATGACTTCTTCTTCTACGTTAAGATAACGGTTAACTAAACTGTCTTATATTCCGGTTAGGACATATAATCACTCAACCCCAGTGTAGAACCCTTCTATATTTCTATGATAGGATACCACATAAGAGGATTAAGAACAGTAACCTATAATGCTACACAAGTATTGGGGTACTGTCATCCGCGATTTTAACTTATGTCTAGTCAATTACAACATATCCAAATCTCTCATCTCGGTTCTTGATTCGAAATCATATATATTATGATAATTAGTGATCAATTAATTATCAAGCATTCATACCAATTATTGACTAAATCTTAATTAAGTGAGAAAAAATCAAACTAATGCATTAATTCATGAATAGAAGTTCAAGTGATTCATAAGGAAAACCCTAATAAAGTGTTTACTTCCTAACCATAGTCACGCTAAGAACTAACACAAAATTCATACATAAACTGAATTAAAAACGAAAGAAAAGAAATTACTGCGAACTAAGTCTCCAATTGTAGCTCCAAATCCGTCTTGTGTTGTGTTGTAGAATGACCAACCTCCTCATAGCATCAATCCCTATGGATTAAATATCCTCTAATTTTCGTGCCCTATGGACCAATCTGCCCTTAGCCTATTTGCCTTCGGAACTGAAATTTCCCGCGTCGGCACCGCGGTGCCGAAACTCCTGCAACTTCTCAGCACAAATGGCACTGCGGTACTGCCTGATGGCACCGCGGTACTAAAAGTCCCGTGACTTCTCGGTAAATATGGCACCGCGGTTCTGCATAGGGGCACCGCGGTGCTGCCTTTTTTCGCTCTTTTTCGCCTCGGGAGCACCTTTTCTGCCCATTTCTCGTTCCTATTTGCCATTTTGCCATTTTGCACCGCTGTGACTCAAAAGAAAGAAAAACAAACCTACTACTATACTAAACACAACAAAAATGAGTAAAATACCAACTAAAAATGACTCGAAAGACGTATACAAAATACGCCTAACACTTGTCCTGAAAGCCGTCTTTGGAATATCCTTTTCCTTAATCTTTAGCTGATGGTACCCTGACCTTAGGTCGATTTTTGAGAAACATCTCGCACCTTGTAATTGATCAAATAAATCATCAATTCGAGGAAGAGGATACTTGTTCTTGATAGTAACTTTGTTCAACTGCCGATAGTCGATACACATTCGTAACGAGCCATCTTTCTTTCGTACGAACAATGCCGGCGCGCCCTAAGGAGATATACTAGGCCTAATAAAGCCTTTCTCGAGCAGATCATTTAATTGCTCCTTCAATTTTTTCAATTCGGTTGGTGCCATTCTATAAGGAGGAATAGATATCGGTTGACTTTCTAGCAACACATCTATACCAAACTCATTTTCCCTTTCAGGAGGAAGACCTGGAAGTTTGTCTAGAAATACATCGGGAAATATACTGACCACCGAAATTGATTGAGAACTAGGTGGTTTGGCATCGACGTATCTCGCCCAAACAAGATGGTATATACAACCTCTGGAGATCATCTTTCTTGCCTTAAGGTATGAAATAAACCTAACTTTTGGCGTTGCTGTATTACCTTTCCATTCAAGGACTGACTCACTTGGGAACTGGAATCTGACAATCTTTGTTCGGCAATCAACATTAGTGTAGCATGACACTAGCCAATCCATGCCCATAATAACATCAAAGTCAACCATATCCAATTCCACCAAGTCTGCTAGGGTCTGATGACTATAAGCTAATATTGCACAATTTCGATAGACCTGTCTAGCGACTACCGATTTACCAAATGGTGTAGATACCACAAATGGATCTTTAATCGACTCAGGATCCATACCAAATTTACAGGCAACGAAAGGAGTAATATATGATAAATTTGATCCTGGATCTAACAGTGCATACACATTGCGTGAAAAGACTGATAATATACCTGTAATGATATCAGCTGAGGACTCCTGATCCTGTCGCCCCATCAATGTATACGTGCGGTTCTGGCCCCTACCTCTGTCTCGACTGGCTAATGTATGATGACCTTGCCCTGGCGGTCATACTGATCGTGATGAAGTTGTTGCAGATCCGAATGGCTGAGCCCTAACACCTTCACCTCTTGTAGGACAGTCTCGTGCAAAATGATCAGGTTCTCCACAAAAATAACATACATTTGATCCTTATTGGCATGGCCCGGTGTGGATCCTACCACATCGCCCGCATTGAACCAATGTCGGCCTCATCTGAGTAGAATTTCCTCTATAATAAGGTCCTGATGCTCGTGAACTCTGCCCTGGTCTCGATTGAACATACCGATTAGCCCTCAATCCTGAAAATGGCAATGATGCACTGACTGCTGGGTAAGTTGGTCGCCCAAACAACTGTGGTCTGGCCCACCTCCAAAATCTCTCACATTACTGATGGATCATGCCCTCTTATATTGGCCCCTGCCACGTTCTCGATCGACCCGCTGTTGCCTCTTGCGATCCTCCAGGTTCTGTGCATAAGTCTGGATGCGGGCAATATCATATCCAGATTCAAAGAAGTCGTAGTACATTCATTGACTAAGTGTGGCCCCAAGCCAGTAACGAACCTGTGTACCCGGTCACTTATTTCTGCTATAATCGTGGAAGCATATCGCGATAATGAGTTAAATTGCAAGCTATATTCTCGGACGCTCATGCTTTCCTGATCAAGACACGACTTGTAGACTCCCTATGACAGACATGCTCTGATACCAAGTTATACCGACACTCTGGGAAGAAAGGAGTGCTTCCAAAAGTCCGCTGAAATCTTTAACCTATTCACGTGGACCGTTGTCCTGCCTGTGTGAACCTGCGTGCATGAAACGTAGCGTCCCCTGACAAAAGGGACGTTAGTATGACTGATGTACTGAGTATGTCAGACATAAATAACAACATAACAAAGTTATAACAATATCTTAAACATAAACAATAGACCAGCAGTAAACACCTCTGAGGGTCCTAATACATATGCCTAAATATTATGCACAATGCAACATCCGTATATCTCAGCCTCTTCGGGCGTTTTTCTTATCATGGCATCCTCTGTGGGCATCATGCCATGTAATGGTCAATGAATGTATGTATGATGCAGATGAGGTATACATATATATTGGCCACACAAGGGCTCTTCCTGTCCATAACCGCCTCTGTGGGCATCTGGTTATATCGTCCACACATGGGCATCGATTCATGTTGACCTCTTCGGGCTCTTTTGTGATAGTCTGTACCAGCTGCAGGTGGTGTGCGTATATAACACATTCCCTTTCCCCATATCCCCTACATATATACAATATTTACCATATAGTAGGGTGCGTAGCACAAGTGATCACGGTAATATATGAGTATGATGCAAATGAAAATGCATGAATGGTAACACCATGTTCCAATCTCAATGAGTGACATATTACCTTTGTACTTTTGACGATACTGAATATTATTATTACCTTTGTACTTTTGACGATACTGAATATCATTATTATCTTTGTACTTTTGACGATACTGAATATCATTATTACCTCTTTCATATGCCTTATTAAGGACTTAGAAACAATTTAGACATGTTTTCAGCACAGGAATCAATACATGATTATTCTTAACTTCTAGAAGTAGAATAAATTATGGAACCATACCACAATTATATTTCATAACATGTCTCAAACGACTCTAAACGTACCAATCCCGCCTCCGAGTTTAACAATTTGACACAAGAAATATGATATTTGGCCACCCTAATTACGAGAGTGATCCTATTTATTAAGGACCCAAAACTAACCTTGAAAGACCAAGATCCATCGTGAAAGAAACTAATTTGTTGCTGGGCAGGAGAATGTTTAGCAAGTGTTTATAACTTATAACTAGTTTTAGGAACTTTCATAAGTAGCTAGGATAATAATGGCTACTGTAAATTAATATTCACCCTTAAGATTCAACTAATTAGAAAGGAATATATATGTGTAGTCTTTACGTGTGTTGAAGAAATCATGGGATAGTGCCCTTTAGACACGTCACCACTTACATGTAGATCTCACTTTATTTAAATTCTAATAGCTCATAAGACATTCATATATTCAATGTCATAATTTGTAATATGACATTAGTCCATCACCTCTTTTGGGGATATACAACTATTATTATTAATTTTCATCGCCACACTTGTTGCATCCAAAATTATTTCGGGATCACATCCTTTTGTATGATAATTTCCTTATTAGCATATGTAAATATAAAATTTTCCCTATCACTCGGGTCTATTTTCTTTGTTTACGTGCTCAAAATTACGAGACGTTAAACCGAAGATTTCTCAGAAACAATCATTCTACCTATCAAGGTAAATGTAAGATTTCAACCAATACTTTTTGCCAAAATGTACTTTAATATTTCTTCTTCAGATGCAATTATTATACTTCCATCATTTTCAATTGTTATAACTCTTTAGATGCAATGACCAGTTGTGTATTTCTTCTTTTTCAAGAAATTACGAACTAATAATTTCTGGGATGGTTTTTAAGTATTCTTGCCTATATATGAAGGTTTTACCAGTTTTAAGGTCAAGAGCTTGTTGCCATTTCTAAAAGCACCGCTGCCTCGAGTTCAAAAGCAAACACAATGCTTCAAATAACGTTACTAGTGTTAAGAGTCCCAAATCGGGTATGAAATGAGAACATAGATTCCTTATATGGATTTGGACAATCCTCATCCTACAAGCTAGCTTTTAGGATTGAGTTAGACTCAAGATCCATTCTTTACATGGTATCAGAGTCAGAGTCAATCCAATTCTTTGTTCACCGATGTTTGGCAGTGCGGGAGAGTGTTAAGAATCTCACATCGAGTATGAAATGAGAACACAGACTCCTTATATGAACTTGGACAATCCTCACTCTACAATAAGGACTTCAATAAACAAGATCAAAGTTGCTGAAGAATCTTGGAGAGATGATGAAAATGGAATTGTTGTTGAAGCTGCTGCTGATTTTATCAGAATCTTGCTAATCAACATGAGGACTATTTTGATTTGTGTTCTAAGAATGCTGATTGAGGACAATAAGAGTGAGCTGATTACAAATGTTGTTGATTTGTAAAGGACAAGGTTATAGGAGAAAATGTACTACTTGCTCAAGGTGATTACTGAACTCAAGAGTCCAAATGAAGAATTAGAACATGTTAATTTGTATCGGACATTGTATAATTTTTCAAAAGTTCAATTGAACCCCCTTACACCCCTCTGCCTCCTCCCCTAGTCATGACTCAATTAGGGTAGTGACTAGTGACAGACGTGTAGGGGTAGGGCCCTCAAGTAAACCTTACCTTCTAGGATCCCCAATTATTTTCCGAAGTGCACAGTTACACAAATTTGCAGCACAGATAACAATACAGCTTAAACCTTCAAGTTAGGAACTTAGTTAGCCATATAACGCAAGGTGCTCAAGCAATAATATGTAAAAACAAGCCAAGTATTTGCAAAGGAGAGACATCATCTCCACCATAGATAGTTGTTAATGGTTTCTAGACAACCCAAAAAAACATGGCAGATTGCTTTAGTGACAACTTCCAGACATCAATAGCAAAACCTATTGTTGGCCAACATCATTCTTCCATGCTATGACCCTATAGATAACAAAAGAATGGTTTTGTCAAATATATAATTTTAGATGACTTGACATTAAAGGAAAAACAGAGTAATGACCACAAGGACATGAACGACAGAGCACGGGGAAATTTTGTATTAAATAACTTCATCATTGTAAAATGGTGAACATCGACAACTATTTTAAAGGAAAACCAGAGTAATAACATAAGAGATTTGAATCACCTTCCTGGATGCAATTTTAATGGTGAACGTCGACAATTATTTATTACATCAGCTCTGAGTTCAGAAATAAAATAAACTTGCAGCAAGATACAGCAAATTCCAAATTGATATTCTATCGAAAAACAGTTTCATGACTAAATTGATTTACTATTTCCCAGTTTGTTAAGACAACGATTACAGGAGTTCAGCTGATAAAACGGAAAGGAAAATACCTACACTGCTAAGAACAAGAATGGGGGATGAGAAAGAGATAGCGGATGGAAAGGAAGTTTCTTAGCCTAAAAACATAATCTGCACTGCCGATCACAGAAACCATTCAAATCCACAGTGCAATCAATTAGTATAGGGAAAAATGCTTACTTTGCCACATAAAAACATCTAAAAGAGCAGTCACTGACAATGCGTCATGTCACGGAACAATTCTCTCAGGTCAATATGCAAAGTTAGCAATCATCTCCCGGAGACCAAAGCTAATATCATCTAAAATGCAGTTATCAGCTAAGACAACTTTTCAGAAAATTACCTCAGCGAGGGGTTGGCAAAATTGCTTTCATTGTTGAATGGAGTAACTATATATTATCTTCTTTTACATATATCAACCAATTCAACATCATACTGGAGCCATGAGTCTGGCAGTATTGGAGGCTCAGCTTTGCTCCCAAGGCTGCACCGACAAAAGGCATGAGAGCAGAGAAATGTCAAGTGTTGGAATCACAACAAAGTTTTAAAATGAACATTTCAGCAATGATTTGTGTATACCCCAAAGATGGTGGAATAGTGAGTCTTCTCTTTTCACCAACATGCATACCTGTAAAGTTATAGTTTAGCCACCCATAATAGAACACTTAAGATATAAAGGAAATAGTTTCAGTCCATGAAAATGATTACCTTCAATGCCAATGTTCAATCCCTTTAACACTTTTTTGTGACCTGATCAAAGACATTAAAATAAAAATTTAAAGAGACAAGGGGTTTATGTCAATAGTGGAACAGAGTCACAACTTTTATTATAGGGAAAAGATGATGAGAACTTTCTCGGAAAACATGGGAAGAACAAACAAAATCAACTTTAACTGTATATACTACTCATCTGTTTATCCAGACAACTCACAGATCAGTGTGTGTGTATGAGAAGAAAAGAGAGAGAGACCTAGACGGATTTTTTCGGGAGATCCACTGACGTGTGAGCCAACATCGAGTCCTGTTTCTTTTAATTTGGCGGTGAAATAAATTTTGATCTGGACAAAAGAAAGGATCACTCAGTAGCATGATCTTTGCAGCATAGCGAAGGTAGGCTAACAATTGGGATATATATCATTTTCTTTTTTTCTTTTTTCGGTGCCAGAAGTGAAAAAATTATTTGTTGAAATCGTCCTAATAATTTAGCTCACAGACAACATTAACAACCAAGTATTTGCTTATAACTTGACAAAGCAAACAGAAAGAGAGCAAGGCTAAAGAGACCAATGGAAAGGGAACACCACATGTGAAAAGCTTACTGATGCTCATGCACAACCCTATTTGGTACCAGCAGATAAACCGATCTTGAAATTGGAACCACACACACAAAGAGCTAGCTGACGCTACTTAATTTGAAAATGAAAGCACAAAAAATCATCAATAAATCAAACCGCTAACACTTCTTCTGATCCAGATCATTCCAACCAATAACAAGTACATATATAATATTAATTTTCCCCTTGCACACAATGAAAACTAGATATTCCTAGCTGGATAGAAAGCTTACCAAAACCATGGCTAGCATCATAGGCATCTGAAACCAATCGTCCATGTTTTATCTTCGCGTCCAAATAGCTCATTGCTATCTTTTGTTCCTCTAGTTCATAAAGCTCCTCCTTGCATAAAAGTGGTCGTAAGAGAAAATATACACACTTGAACGGTACCAAGACAAACAAGTTTTAGCTGTGCATATGTTCCTTGCAAAATATGAATCACAAAATTGCACACAAATTTTATGAGATAAGACAGAACTGCTGAAGAGACTAGAAGTTCAACAACAGGAGGCATCAGATAACAACAACAACAACATACCCATACCCAGTGTAATTCCTCAACAGGCATTAGATAAACAACTTAATTATTAAACCAAGAACAAAAAAACAGTTCACGCTGAAACAACTGACCATAAGCTTAACTTATTATTATGCAGAAAGAATATTGTCTTTACTGCTTTTAAACAGCTTAGGTCCCAATAGACGCAATCCTTTTTTGTCCCAAAAAAAGAGAAACGAGAGATGCGCAATTCTTCACTTTACACGGCACTTATAGAATACGCAAAAAAAATCTGTTCATTGATCCCCATTACACATACTCCAAGTGGTAACCAGTGAAGGTCGATTGATAAAATATAATTCTCATACATTTTTAATCAATAATTTTTAATCCTTGAATATTTTGATGGACATTCCATACATTTTGACAAGTCCATAGTATCTAACTTTGGAGTTTTGGACACGTTTTATGATCAAGATAAGATATACCTTGTGGAGTGCCTTCATGCTCCATCTTCAAACTACTAAAGGAAGGCGCAGAGACACCAAGGACAATATAGTGAGTGGATCAAAGAGACAGTGAGAGGACAGGGAAGACACTTCAGAGTGTACTTATTTTCGTGACGGAGTCATTAATAATACATCACCAATTGTGAATTATTTTTAAAAATATTAAGTTTCTTCCTTTCTTTTTTTATCTGTCTCAAAAAATGTCTCTGAGTTTTTCAATTTCAAGACAAGTTTAAGACCACGAGATTTAAAATATCTTATACATCTTTAATTTAAGATCAAAAGATTCAAAAATCACTCTTTATTTCTTAAACTCCATGTCAAGTCATACTATATTTTATTTTTATTTTTCACCACAATCGAATTATATATTTAATTCCAACTTCTTTCTTTTTTGTTTTTCTATTTTCTTTTTTTATTTCCTTATTACTTGTTCCTTTTTTTTTTTTTTTAATTTCATTTATTTTCTTTTTTATTTCTATAATATAATTTCATTCACCTTTTTCTATTTGCAACTATAAGTGTTCAATCGACGCATTACAGTTTCTATGTGTTTTCATTATATAATCATCCATCAGTTTGACCGCCCATCGGGTTTGAAAAATAAATTTTCAAATTTTGCTGCGTGTACGAACCCGACAAATCCCTACAGTGGTTTAATTTTCAAATTTTGCTGCGTGTACGAACCCGACAAATCCCTACAGTGGTATCAGAGCCAGGGTTGTTTTGTGTGATTATATAATGTTTATTAATTATAATATGGGTTAAGATTTGTTTAAATCTAAATTTTATCGTTAAGAAACTTTAAAACCTTAAACCTCAAGAACACATAATCCTTGTCTATTAACTATTAAACAATGATGTAATAAAAGAAGTCATTCTGATCTAACTATTCTAAGTTGATGTGCGTAACCGGTTCGTTTTGAACATGATGCACTCAGACGAAGAACGAGAAGGGACTAGATGATGGTCGATGAACGTGTTGTTTGATGGTGAAGGGGTACGAGGTTGAATCTTCAAATCTGACCCTGAACCAGTTTTAGGGTTTCAGAATTGCAGAGTTTTGTATTTCTGAGGCAGAGGCATTGCAGCTCCACGACGGAGCGCCGCGGCCTGCTAGGGTTTTGGTGGCGGTGCCGCGACGCTGTTCATCCCGAAAGGCTTAAATTAATTTTTTGAGTTACTATCTCCGAGGCGCCGCGACGCCGACGGTAATTTAAAAAAAATCGGAATCAGAAACTTTAAATATTCAGATTCCGATTCTAAAAGTTTAAAATATTCAGAATCTAAAATTAAATTTTTTAATTAGACAGATTTGGTCCTTCAGACAATTATGTAATTAAGTAAAGTTTTTGAAAACTGAATTTTTGGAAATTGCAAACAGGTTCCTAAAACCTGAAAATATTTTCTTAAAATTAAAATGGATTTTCTGAATTTAATAGGGTTCAAATTGAATTTTAAATTCTTGAGGGACTAAACTGTAAATTATGAAAGTTTACATAATTTCCTGAAAATCAAAATTTTTTAATCAGAAAATGTTTAGAGACTGTTTGACATAGACATAGATTTTAGAGTTTAGACAAATAGACACATGATTATCATTAATTGTATATTATTGAATGATATACGAATGTGCTAAGTGTTTAAATGCAAACATTTAATTATTAACAAAGTGTCCGCTATACATGTCTGGGTAGACGACGCCCAATAATTGATTTACATAATGACTATTAATAACTATCTGGGTAGGCGGCGCCCAATAGTTGATTAAAATCATCTTATATCATGCATATTGGGTTGATGGTTTCCCATCTAAATGTGTTTTAGAAATTGCATGATAGGATGTCGTATGAAATATGACATGTATGTTGATCTTGGTTGAAATCTCCGAAAACTGAAAAATATTCTCCAACCTTTGAATACAAGTCAAACGCGTCGTCCATTATAATTGTTAGAGTGCAAAATCCTTTTCGGCGATACGAGTATTTATGCCAAAGCATTTGCTCTAAGTCTACGAGGACTCAGACTCTTTCATAGATGTGTTAAATGTAAAAGTAGATGAGAAACTTTTGTGGGTATTTATACCAAAGTGTTTGCTCGCAAAGACCAAGTTTATTTAGATACATAACACAGTCGTGTAATGGGGTTGACTTGCTTAGACAAATCTTGGCGCCAAAGTGTCGAACTAATCTAAGGACGCAAGATTAAAATGAATTATTTAATCAATCAAGAGTTGCAAATAAGCTTTTCAATTGGTTTAAGACCTACTAAAATATGCTATTGAAGTTTGGATCTTGGCCCATTATAACCTTAAAATGTTTTAGGTCCGTGTTCTACCTTGGGGTCGTAGAAGTATGCTAAAATAGTGAGAGCTAATTAAACAAAAGGTCATGTTAAATTAGTTTAAAATAAATGTGTATAAAAGGGAAAATATTTTTGATTTTATTTTCGTGTCTATCTATATCTTCAAATCTTCAGAATGTCGAGTTTTTCATTGAAAATGCTAATTGAAATGAACAAGTTCACCGAACCGAATTATCTTGACTGGCTTAGGAATCTTAGGATTGTCCTAAGGCAAGAGAAAATTGAATATGTATTGGATAAGGTTTTCCCCGTAGTGCATACTGAAGACTCTGCTGAGTATGCTGCTTTTGACAAGGTTGCTTATCAAAAGTATTTTAATGCTGCCAAATCTGCACAGTGTGTTATTCTATCTTCCATGTCAGTGGAACTTTAAAAGCAACATGAGAACATGAGTCCTAACGAGATGCTAGGACATTTGAAGAGCCTCTATGACTCTCAGTCCCAGACACTGGAGTATGAGCTGTTCATAGAACTTTTTAAGTGTAATTTGATCAAAGGTGGTCAAGTGTCTCAACACGTGCTGAAGATGGTAGGGCTAATTGAAAGGTTGGTCTCAATTGGTATTGATCTGCAGAGTAGAGTTGCTTCCACGCTGATCCTAAATTCACTTCCTCGTTCGCTTGAGAGTTCCATCATTAACTACAACATGAATGAAACTAAAGAGAATCTGCAGGAATTGCATAATATGCTAAAGACTTTTGAATCTTCAATCTCTAAGGTCAAAGCTGTGCTCATGGTAAGCTCCTCTAGTCATCCCAAACTGAAAGGTAAGGAATGACAGAAGAAGAAGGGCAAATCTAACGCTGCGCCCGCAGTAATGAAACCCAATGGAGGGACGAAGAAGAAGAAAGTAATCACGGCTAAGGATGTGTGCATGAATTCCAATAGGAAGGGGAATTGGAAGAAAGATTGCACTGCTCCAAGAGGAGGGAAGGCACCTGGTGCTTCAATCTCTAGTGGACAAGGTATGTTTGTAATTGAAATAAATCTATTTATAAATAATTCTCATTCCTGGGTACTAGATACCGCTTGTGGCTCACACATTTGTAAAAATGTTCATGGGCTAATTGACAGGAGGAAGGTTGGACCTCGAGATGTGGACCTATGCGAGGAATACCTCATGCGGGTCCACACGACCCATGCGGGTGAAATAGTCCCAAGAGTAGGATTGCTTAATGATACTGCGGGTGGGTGACCTTGCTTTGATCATAAGCTTCCTATTTTCATGCAGTATAGTATATGCTTGATATTCTCATTATTAGTAAGGCACAGTGTACTGTAAATTGATTATCATACATGTCTCCAGTTATTTTAGACTTATGAGGTATTTTGATATTTTCGATTTATGCCAAATTAGTACATATGTGTATCGACCCTTCCTCGGAGGCTGCGTTAAATCTGCGCGGTAAGGGTAAGCAGTGGTGGATCCTCATTCTTAGGATCACGGTGCAGTGTCGAAGCTCCATTCCTCGGAGGCTTGTTTTGTTAGTACGGTTTTTCCACGATGCTATAGGTATTATGTACATTCGGGGTATGGTGGCCCTGTCACCGCATTGTTATTCCTAGAGGTCTGTAGTCACGTTTGTGGTTTGGGCTGTAAGAACAAAGTTGTACTGTTTTACTTTTGATTAAGTATATTCTATGGAAGGCGGCCTTGTCGGCTAGCCAGTGATGTTTACTATCTACAGGTTTATGTGTTATGTATGTTCATTGCTATTCTCGATGTATACGACGGGGTGCCGGTAGGCACCACCATGACCGGTCGGTCGTGTGCAATTCTTCTCAGTTCACTTTTGTATTGTCGAGTGTTTTGTGTGATTAAGTGTGTGTTAGTTTAGATTATTGTATTCATCGATATGAGGCTGTTTAATTGGGAATATTGACTGGTTATATAAATCTTTCGTGCTTCTTTGCATTATCTGCTATGTGGTCGATCTCTGATTGGGATTTTCATCAGTGTACATCTGTTTTTTTTTACATTGACTGGAAAGGTTAGAAGAACTGCACTTGTCGTCACAGTTAAGAAGTGCATATGCAGGAATGTCGCCAATGACAGGTATCATAAATACCCATCTTTGTATCTACCACTATTTATCGTAAGGCGTTGTTAAGAATGGAAAGCTAGTGTTGCATCTACTGTTGTGTTTTAAATCCAGATGTGATGTGTCTTGACAGGATTTAAATTGGTGTCGAGTTGATTCTAAGATTAATAACTGAATGCTATGTAGTTAAAACAGCTAGTTAAAATATGTGATGAACTTTTCCTGAAATATCGTCTAAGGTTGCAGAGTATATGTATAGGCTTGAAATAGTTCAAAGTAATTGTTCAATTGATAATTTTAAATGATGGGTTTAGATTTGGACCATGTCATGTTCAGGTTTGAGGCCAGTTTAGGCTGAAAAGGATATTAGGAAATTCGATTTGGCTCATTTCTAAGTATCACGCTGTTTGAGACTTTAACGAAGTTAATAGACTAAAGCGGCTTATTGTATGTTTGGACAGTTAGCCCTTGCCTTCACTCGTGTGGACTGAAATTTTGTTAATTACTTGCATTGGCATTATAGCCTAAGATAATGCATATGAAATCCCTCAAAAACTTATATGAGTCTATTTGTGCCTATCTTAGGATCATAACTGGTAGTTCAAAATTGCATACCCCTGCATACATTATGTTTGTGTGTCTATCCTGTTAACTTGGAATTGAATATGAATCTTGCCTTGGTTTGTTGAGGTCGTAGTTGCTTGATAGTTTGAGCCAAGTTTCTATGTGCATTCATTGAGTATTTTGCTAAGTTTAATGATATGTTCTTCAGACAAAGCCTAATATTTTTAACATCAAAAGTGATTTTGGTACCTCTGGGCCTGCTTTACAGTTACTGCATACGATTTGCATGGGGGGGGTCAATATTATTAGAACAAACATTGAGATCTTCTTTGCCTGTACTTGCCATGTTATTTTGGATTGTTGTAGGCAAATTACTTTGACAACAAAGAATAGTATGCTGCTTTGGCATCTGTTGTGCACCATTTGCATTTGAAGTCCACAATTGTTTGAACAAATATTGAGATCTACTTTGCTTGTGCTTGCCATTTTATTTTAGATTGTTATAGTCAGGTTATAGTTAAGTTAAGTTTGTATGAGTATTTCATTCACTTGTATCATTCGATAAACTTGGACAAATACTAATCCTTATAATTTCTTATTTTTTACATGAAATGCGTCGGAGCGAAAACAAAGAGTCTCATGGCAAGACTCATTACAAGCTACAACAAACGAAGACCCGCATTTGTGTGCATCTTTTTATCCGCATCAGAAATTTCCATCCACAGGCGGAATTACATCGCCACTCCTTTGAGTCACCCTTTATTGGTTTCCTATCCCGCCCTCATTCATTTTTGTAATTAATTGTCTAACGCTACATTAATTATTAGAACACTTAGAATAATCAAATCTTGAATCAATAGACTAGCAAGTAGTTGGATACTAGAAATTTGCTTCTCTTAAAGTTAATTATTTTAGGCTTGCCATGCATGAATAAACTTTGCCAAATGATAATCATCTTTTTGCACTATGCCATATATAAAAAAAATTAAATTTTCAAGTAAGTGCACACATTTAGTCTATAAATCAACTTTGCATCATTTATTTTATAAATAAAAATAAATGAACACTTTTAAACTTTACATGTAGCGCAAGTCTTTTAAATCTTTTATAAAAATGCATCTATGATAAATCAACTTTACATCATCTTTTATAAATAAATGAACACTTTTAAACTTTACATGTAGCGCAAGTCTTTTAAATCTTTTATAAAAAATGCATCTATGACAAATCAACTTTACATCATCTTTTATAAATAATATAAATACCTTTAGACTTTACATGTATTGTTATAGCATTAGTCTTATAAATCTTTTATCAAAAAATGCACTTCCGTAAAACACTTGCAGCATTCTTTTAAACACACATTTTTTTTACGTAATAATCATCCTAGGTTTGGCAGGACAACCGCAAGTTAGCGGATCTTAGAGGGTGCCTAATCCCTTCCCTCTAGATTAATAAAGAACCCTTACCCAAAATATCATTAAGTTTAGCAAACCATTAAAATAGAGTTAATGTTGGCCTTAACCTAGTTGACATTTAGGTATCCTAATTCACCCAAACTAATTAGGTGGCGACTCCGCGAACCCTAGCATTATTTTAGCATTTAGTACCCTTTAGCATCTCTTTAGCACATTTAGCACCCTTTAGCATTTATTTTATTTTCTAACATTTTACTAAGCAGGAGTTTTATAACGTCGCGGTCTAAAAAGGGCGTGACAGAAATGGCGACTCCGCTGGGGAATTGAGGTTCTTGACCATAACAGACCTAGGGTTATTATTTGACATTACTTTTGCACTTAATTTTCTTGTGTATTGTAAATTGCTTTATTTGTCACTATTGTAATTGCTATTTGTTACTGCTTTCCTTAAAATGACATTCCGCTCATATTTCTTCCACTCTGAAAAATTCACACTATCACACACTCACACGCTGGTGTGCTTCGCGCACTCGCAAATTTCTTTCAAAATATCCAAAATTTCAGGAGAGTTGGCGCCTGCGCGGAGTTAGATCAGTTCGTCTGATCAGCTGCGTAGCCTTCTCACTCGAGTTGTCCACTCGAGAACCTTGCGTCTAGTAAGCCAAATCTTAGAAACTTAGGATAGAGCTATACCACCCTTTATGTTAGGGCATACATGCATTTACCTTAGGTGGGTCGGTCCTTGGTATCGACACCACAATTAGGAAAACACCTAACTTGTCGACGGGTTTCTCAACCCAACGACCAACCAGCATATTATGTGTGTCGTGACGATGATAGACAAATCCAAACCTAATCATGACGTGCCGAAATTGGAAAAAGTGCACCGTCATTTGGTCGCCATTTCCAACAAAAGCATTACAGTTGGACGGCTTGGACAAATCTATCATAACCTCGCATATGTGACGTTTAGGCCTCCCTCTGGCATAAAAGAGGTCCCAAACATGTTAGAGCACGCGCTTAATTTGCAATTTGCTTAATATTATATATTGCCTCCAACTCTTTGCCTATTATACTAACTTGGTTTGCTTCATTTGTTAGAGGATTATTTTTGCCTAGCTTATCCCCAAAAGGTTGATTCGCGTTGACTGGTAGAAGCACAATCATCCAATAAATGACTAATCCAGAGGCACCATAACGAACCAGCTTAGGACTCGTCCCCGTTCCTGTAGAGGACGCATAGGCGTTAGAAAAGAGAAACACCAATGATCAACACCTCGTCAAATTATTGCAACAAATGGAAATCATGCAAGCCGAAATAGAAAGGCTCTGAAATATGACAAACCTGTCTATTAGTTTGAATGCACCACTCCCGGAGCAAAGGACAAATGTAATCGTATCACAAGCCCTTGAGTCTCCACTTCCACAAAACCCCCCGCAAAGGCCGCAACATACCAGCTCACACCAAAATGTCACCCGCCCGGTCAATTTGCAAGCCGACCTCCAAAATGATCCGTTTACTACATACATATCCCAACCTCCGCCTACTTATATCTCCCCACTCAGTCCAAATTGCCAAGCCAGCCAATACGAGCAGACGACACGCATCACTAGTCCTAACAAACAATATGGGGCATTAGCACATCCGACCGAAAGCCAACCATTTATTATGCTTGTATCCTCTCAAGAGACACATCAATACAAGAAAATGGAGCGGCAGACTCGAACTAGAGCTGATGAAAATGTGGCAAAAGAAATCTGTAGCTTGAAAGAGGCATTCAAAAGCATTCAGATGAATAAAGGGGATGAAGGGTTAGAATATGAAAACTTATGTATGCACCCTGACGTTGAATTACCTGTGGGGTACAAGGTGCCCAAATTTGACATATTCGATGGAAAGGGGAATCCCCGAGCTCATCTAAGGTCATATTGCGATAAATTGATTGGAGTTGGGAAAAATCAAGCAATCATCATGAAACTATTCATCAGGAGTCTAACCGGCGAGGCGCTGGACTGGTACACATGCCAAGACCCTCGAAAATGGATAGATTCAGATTCAACACGGACACTGTCCCAGATAGATTTTATCTTATGAAACTAGAAAAGAAATCCACAGAAACTTTCAGGGAATACGCCCTGAGGTGGCGGTCAGAAGAAGCAAAGGTCCAACCTCCAATGGCAGAGAGCGAAATGACCACCTTGTTCGTGCAGTCTTTAAGAGACGCGACGTATTATGAAATGATGATCAGTGTAATTGGGCGAAGTTTTGCAGAAGTCGTAAGAATGGGCGACTTCGTGGAAGAAGACATTAAAACGGGCAGGATTACAAACCTGACAGCCCTACAAGCAACTAGCAGAGCAATCCAGTCAGATTTCATAGAAGGTACCTCACAGAAGAGAAGAGATGCATCACCCTCTATCATGGTCATTCAGGAACATATGCCAGAACAACTTCCAGTGTATCAAGGCTCACCACCTTCTTACTATAACCAAAACACTCAAAATCCACAGTCGTATTATCAGCACTGCGCTACCCCATATCCTGTTTACCATACCCAACCAGCATATCCAAATCCCTCGTACTCACCACAGTCACGAACCCGTACACCAAACGGACCCAAACCCCGCATAGATGTCGAGAGAAAACCAACCAAAACCTATACACCTTTAGCCGAACCTGTTACACCTCATGAGTTTAAGACAAGGATTGAGAACGTCATTGAGGTTAAGACTCGGGTAATGGATATAAGATATAATTACACAAGCTACGAGCACGTCGATGAGAGTTTAAAAGGATAAGATATATAAATTTTCATTAAGGAGTAGTAACATATTATAAGAATTGCGACATGGAGAATACGAGACCTTATGGAATTCCCGGGAATTAAAGGAAACGACAATCAAGATTGAAAGAATCGGGATTAAGATTTATTACTTGGGGGATTAATTGAGTTAAGTAAACAATTGGAGGGCTAAAGTGTAATAAGAAGGGGGACCTAAATGTAGTATTTTAAAATCTGAAAATTTGAGATAAGTGCCCTAATAATTTCATTCTTCCACACTTTAACACAAATCAAAAATTTCTCCTCCTTCTCTCTTAAACCAACGATTTCTCCATTTTTTTCAACCAAATTGAAGATTTTTGATTCCTCCTCCAAGATTAAACCATTCCCCAAAATTTCTAAGCCAAAAATCTCACCAAAACAGTGGTAAAACGTGCCACATCTTGGCGAATCGAACAGCCTCGTTATTCAAGTTTTTGGACAAAATTCTTGGAAGAAAACGTGTAGGAGTAATGGGTTAACATTGTAGAATGGTTGCATGTTTATTTGGAGTGGGAAGAAGTGAAAAATTGGAGAGAAATCGATGAAGCAGTGGGCTGATTTCGGGACTGTTGGGCAGATTTTTTATTCAACTTTGGAGAGGTATATCTCCTAGTATATTAAGAGTTTTTAGGTGTTTCAAAAGACTAAAATAAAGTTCGTCGAGTCTAGTTTTCAACTAAATAAACCTCTCGTCGATAGAACATCGGAGTAGATAATTCCGGATGTTACAAATTCAGCGGACAGAATCGCAGAAACTCAACAGCTCGCCGATTTTAGGAGCATTTATTCTTAGAGTTTCGGACCAGATTTTGAGGAGAAAAACGTGTTAGGATGTTGGACTAACATCATAGATTATATACAAGTCAATTTGGAGTTGAAACGACGACCAATTGGCGAAGAAAAGTCGATTTAAACAATGAGCAACTCGCGTGGGATGAGGCTCGGGTTACTGATCGCTTTTGGTGTTAATTAAGGTAATAATTCTTCTCCTTAAGATATAATTAAAGTTTCATGTGTTGTAGTTGAAGTAATGGACTTGCGTTAGGAAGAAATCTTGAATTTAGGCAATGCATGTGATAGTTGTGGATGTTGAACCGGAAATGGACTATTTTTGGAAATACGTTGTGTTGTAAATTTCATTACCAATTGCGTGCTAAAAATGGAATAACTTGTGAAGATTTACAAGGTGTTCATTATATGGAATTGTGGGAAGGATAAGTTGGATTGTTAATTAAGGAAAGAGGAAAATGGTTACATGTTGATGGCCTAAAATCCATGGAAAAGTTTCAGACATTATGTGACCATTACGAGCTGATTTGGTGCACTTTAATTATTATTATTATTAATAGCGTTGTCACTAATTGTATGTTAAGAATTGAAAGAAACATTGATACTTGATATTGTAATTAGTTATATAAGGTGACGCGAGACGAAATTGAATTAAGAAACCAAGAAAGGAATTATGAAATCTTTTAGGCATTGTTATAACATTTTAAGTATTGAATGAATATGGTAAATAGGTGCGACAATCGCCTTGGTGGTTTAAGTTGCTGTCTTTCATAAGTAACGAGGAAGGAGGTTGTATGATGGCGGATATGCAATTTATGGAGCCTAATTAGATGACATATTGAAATGATTTGGATTGTTGATTTGATTTGAATTGTTGGTTGACTTGGATTGTTGGTAAATTATGGATACGCACATAAACAAAGGAAGTGTTGCCCGAATTTTTATAGAATAAGAGAGTCGTCTTTCAATTTAACCTACGTTAGGAATCATAGAGTTGACAGACCTATTGCTATTATTATAGGTTGAAGTATTAGACGGGACATATTCTAATAGTGAGTTGGTCAGCTCAACTATAAGGTATGTGAGACTATCATTTCCTTCTTTGGCATGATGTTGTGAAAATCTTCCTTCTTTCTTCTGGCATGATTTTAATGAAAGTACGGCGGACATACGTGATTCCTTCAAAGTCTAGTTTTAATAAAATGATATATGATATGAAAAGTGCTTTGACTTCCCAAAAGATGTTTTAAAATGATTCAGGAGATCGTGCCTTGATTTTCTAAAGGATAGTTTATTTTACTTATTCTATTCAGTCTTATATGATGATTCAAAAAGACATATGGTTATTCCATTCAGTCTTATACGATGATTTAAAAAGGCATATGCTTATTTCATTTAGTCTTATATGATGATTTGAAATGCACATGATTATTATATGGAGTCTCAAATGATGATTTGTATTGCATATGGTTTCTCATGATATTCTACTTGTGTAAGTTGTGATTGTATGTTATGAGGACCGAGTCCCAGAATGGGTCGGGTAGCTATATTAACGGAAAATGAGGACCGAGTCCCAGAATGGGCCGGGTAGTTATATGTACGCAGTATGAGGACCGAGTCCCAGAATGGGCCGGGTAGTTATATGTATAAAGCATGAGGACCGAGTCCCAGGATGGGCCGGGTAGTTATATGTACGGAGATGATGTTGATTATGATGATTGTTAGACATGCATGACTTTCTTTTTATATGGTACAGTTACATTGGTATCTCTGATTTTTCATATATGTTTCATGTATCTTCTGGCCAGTTACAATCCTCCTTACAGTAGTTCATGTTTTACATACTCAGTACATTATTTCGTACTGACCCCCCTTTCCTCGAGGGGATGCGTTCATGCCCGCAGGTACAGGTGATCGGTTAGGTGACCCTCCAGTTTAGGACATCTACCAGCTGCTAAAGAGCTCCCTTGTTCCGAGCCGCCACTTTGCATGCACTCTTATATTCCGCACTTATGTATATCTTGGGCATGACGGGTCCCGTCGTCATATGTCATTTTGTACTCCTGCACGCCAGACACGCGGTTGATTTATGAGGAGTGTAGACGTGTTTGTTTGGCCTTGCTTTCGTATTTATGTCTGGGATGTTCCCTTATGTTGGTGACAGCCTTGTCGGCTTGCTTATTATATTGTGATGGTTAGTTGTGACTCTCCGAGTAGGTACTTTCATATACGCATCGCCCGACCGCCTGCCTATTCGGGTATATGTTGTAGATGCAGCGTTATGCTGCCGAAATTTTATTTGGTATCAAATGGATTATGTATGACAGGTTAATAATGGCGTCCAATTAGGGTGCCTAGTCCCGGCCCGTCGGGTCGGGTCGTGACAGAACCCATAGCCCAAGTATATGAGAAGTTGAAAGCCGCAGGAATACTCCAACCAATTCCCAGAAATACCCCCAGGCCTACTTCCCGAGGGCACGATAAAACCAAACATTGTGCATACCACTCTGGTGCCGAGGGACACGACATCGAAAATTGCTATACAGCCGAGGGACACGACATCGAAAATTGCTATACACTCAAGGACAAAATAGAAGAGTTAATCAAAGAAGGAGTCATCCAGCTGAAAGATGCTTCTCTCAATGTAAACAATGACCCTTTTCCCGGTTATGAAGATGTCCATGTGAACATGATAGCTAAAAATGAAGAAAACAGTCTAGAAAGGACTATTACGCTAGCCCGAAAAGGGAGGAAAGTTGAATCATCGACCAACCGCCAGAGAAAAGGAGGTGCTCCTTGCCGGAGATTGTTTAACCGTTGAATAAGTCATTCGTCTAGTTGTGTCGCAGGGATGATCCTTGCCAAGACTCAACCATCAAGACGCAGAGCAAGAAGACATTTTGAACAAGTGGACTCGTGCTCGCATGGCCCTCCGAGTCCTAAAATAGTTAGTTTAATATATTCTGCCCTTTATCTGTAATAAAATGGAACTACGTTTGACCTGATTCCCTTGGCGGATACGTAGGCGGCCATATCGGCTTCGGTCCCACCTTTAAAAAATTTACCCAATCTCGCTTGTAATGAACTATGTCATGACCTGATTCCCTCGTGGGGATACGTAGGCGGCCTAAATCTGCTTCGGTCACTCCATTAGGAAGTCTTCCCTTATTTCAAAAAATAACGAAAATACACCTGATAGGCAAGAAATCCCATTGAGACCCACTTTAGGTCAAACGCCCTTTGCATATTCAAAACTAGGACTATTAATAGTTAGTCAAGGTAGGAAACCAGACAGGGGTTATGAGTCCAAACAAGGCAGACGTCCGAGCATCAAGTGTCAAAACTACAAAGTCAATGTGAATCAATCCCCCCCCCCCCCCCCAAACTCACAAGTTTTCTTTGAGCGCAGGTTCTTCAACTTAGCAGAAATAGAAAAAGCAACAACAGCCAAAGTCCAGCACATCAGCTCAGTCACAGGATCACACTTCAGCTATGCGGATCACAAACGCACAGTGTCCATTGCAACCAACGCGGTTCACAAACGCACAATATCCAGGTCGAAAACATCATTGCAACCAGGCGATTCATAAACACAACAAACAACAACATCTCAGCAATCGCGGCATTCAGCAAGCATTAACAGCATCTAGAAAGTCCGTGCAGAGGCTACATCAGCATTAGCAGCATTCAGCAAACATTCGCAGCATCCAGCAAGTCCATGCAGAGACTACATCAGCAATCGCAGCATTCAACAAGCATTTCAGGAAATTCGAGGTACCGTGATTGGTTGTTTGTTTTTGATCTATTTCAGGAAATCAGTTTATGCGAAGGAGAAGAGGAGCAGACACTCTTGTTCTCTTCAATCCAGAGATTGAGAAAACTCGCAAATGTAATGAAAGAATCGGATTGCAACTTTGATAGAAATGGGCGGTGCTCAAAACAATAACATGATGAGAGAAGCGGTTAGGTGAAAATCAACATAACCCAGAATGCCTCGGCAAGTACCAATGGACGTGAGGAGAGAGTCCAAATCCACCGTAAAGAAGTTTGGGGACTATGTCGCCAAGAGTGAATGGAGCACGTATACGCATTAGGCTCCCGCAATAGGATCCAACAACTTCGAGATAAACCGCGATTCTCGAGCACGGTACAAAGACACGCAATTTGGAGGATCGCCATCGGAGGATCCACATATGCACATAGCTAATTTCGAGCTATGTGGAACTTTCAGATATAACGACGCATCGATGATGCCGTCGATTGAGGCTCTTTCCTTCTCACTCGTGGATAAAGCAAAAGTATGGTTGAATTCCCCGCCACGATTCAATTTTTACATGGCAAGAGTCGACGAAATTCCTAGCCAAGTTCTTTCCCCGTAAAGCAAAGAAATCGAGAGGAGTTGAACAACTTCTACCAAGCAGATGGAGAGTCCTTATATGAAGCTTGGGAAAGGTTCAAAGATTTACAGAGAAAGTGCCCACACCGTTGCATTGAGTTGTGGAATTTGGTCCACATCTTCTACAACGGGCTGAGCAAAGACAACCGTAACCATTATAGATGCAAAGAAGCAGTGAGCATTCATGAGGAAAACAGCCCACGACGCTACGAGCTATTAGAAGATATGGCCACCAACAACCATGTCACGTACAGAGGTCGACAAGTGGGAGAAGAATGGGAGTCCACGAAATAGATGCTATTGTCACGCCTTGAATGCCCAAGTGACCCTTTTAGCTAAAACAATTGCAAAGAACATACAGTGTCAGAACGTGCGCAGATGCCTAAAAGTTGTGAAATATGTGGTGGCCCACATACATTTGACAGGTGTCCTTCAGCTGATCTTAACAATATACCAATGGAGCAGGCAGAGTGTCAGGCCATAGGTAATTATCAGAGGCAACAGAACAACCCTTACTCCAACACTTATAATCCAGGGTGGAGGAACCACCCAAATTTCTCATGGAGAGGAGACTGGGCGCAGAATCCAAAGACTAACCAAGCAGAATCCAATACCAAGCGGCAACAGAATCAATACCAGGCCGCATCGTAACCAAAGAAGCATCGCAATCAGCACTCTTCATTCAAGCCCCACAAATTTCAACAGCTTTAATGCACCTGCTCAAGAAGAAAAGCCGACGAGCTGAAAGCAGCGACAAAGACTTGCCAACGCCTGCACTCCGATTCATGACGAAGCTAGATCCTCATTCAGAACTTGAAACTCGCTGGTCACTAGCAAAGCAGAAAACAAAGCAGCCACGGGACATTGCCAAGCAACACAGAGGTAAATCCAAGGAGCAATGCCAGCAGCGAATCGAGAAGCGACAAACAATTGGAGCAAAGAACACCGCACAGAGTTGAGAAGAAGGCAGAGTTAGAAAAAGAGAAGGTGATTGAGCCCAGCCCTGTAGTAGAGAAAGCTCCGGAGAAGGAGTATACAGAGAAGATCCCTTTCCCCCAGAGACTACAGCGAAGCGAAAGACGGTTGATAAACAATTCTCCAAATTTTTGGAGACATTCAGGAAGCTGCATATCAACATACCTTTCATAGAGGCATTAGAGCAGATGCCTTCCTATTTCAAGTTTATGAAGGAGATCTTGGGGAAGAAGAAAAAGCTGGCAGAGTACGAAATAGTAGCACTAACAGAAGAGTGTGTGCTATCTTGCAGAAAAAGTTGCCACCAAAGCTAAAAGATCCAGGGAGCTTTACACTACCTTGTACAGTGGGCAGAGTAACTTGCAACAGAGCTCTATGTGATTTAGGGGAAAGTATAAATCTCATGCCCTTATCAGTATTTAAAAGATTGGAGTTGGGTGAGGCCAAACCAACCACAGTAAGCCTGCAACTGGCCGACAGATGCTGGTTCATCCAAGAGGCAAGATCGAGGACGTGATTGTGAAAGTAGGAAAATTCTTCTTTCCTGCAGAATTCCTCATTCTTGATATGGAAGAAGACGCGGAAATCCCTATCATATTGGGGAGGCCATTCCTAGCAACGGGGAGAGCGTTGATTGATGTTGAAAGAGGAGAATTAACATTAAGGGTGAAGAATGAAGAAATGATGTTTAAAGTTTTTAAACACGTCATTGAGCCACCAACAATGAGTGGGTGCTTTGCAATCAACACCATCAAACCCCCATGCGAGCCAATACAAGTCAACCAAAGAGCGATGAGCCCAAGAAAACAGGCATGGTTTGCTGAAATGCCACTAAAGGAGGTAAGTATTCCTGAACTCCCCCTTACTGATAATGCTAAGAAGAAAAAGAAAATGCCAAATGTGGAGGAAATGGATTGGTTGGGGGCTTAATCTACCCCAGGGTTATTAAGGCTAAGGAACTTGCGTCCAGCTAAAAGACGTTAAAGACAACGCTTGTTGGGAGGCAACCCAACGTTTTCAATTATGTTATTTTAATTTCTGTCTTTAGTTTATTTTATTTTGTCTAAGAACAGACTCACGGTCTTGGGGTCTTGTGTTTGTGTTATTGACAGGTACAGGCAAACAAACCGAAAGACGAAAAGCCGAACTAAGCCGTGATTTGGAAAACGGTAAGCGCCGCGCGCCAAGAGCGTGGCCGCGCGCCAAAAGAATCAAGAGGCGCAGTTCTGGCGCCGCGCCTGCGAGCAGGCCGCGCGGAGAATTCCAAAATTTGCCAAGTTTAGCCGCGCGCTCAGAATGGGTCGCGCAGAAAGTCCCGGGCGAGCGCAGAAGATCAGCCGCGCGCTAAAAGCGGCGCTGGCGCTGAATCCAAAACTTAAAACGCCTGTAAATCAGATGTTCCCAAATCCAATTTCAAAAACCTAACCCTTCCTTTCCAAAACCCACGAAAATCCGAAAATTTGCCCACAAATCCTCCATAAATCCAACCCAACCACAATAAAAAACTCTTAAATTCCTAAAAACCCTTATTTATCTCAAATAACAAAGCTCCATTCCATAGCCTCAAACCACCAATTGAAACAAAAGCAGCTTGAATTTTCTCAGAAAAAGGTAATCTTTTTTCTGCTCTTGAATCCTTTACTGAAGTCACAGGAGGTAGTAGTTTGAAGGAGTATTGTAGTTGAAGTAGTTGGGTACTGAAAATTTGATTGTGAAGTTTGGAGAAAAGAGTAGAAAAGGAGTGTGGGTATTGGGTAGAAAAGTCAAGTTTGGGGTGTTCGCTGCTAGTTGTTGATTGTGTAAGAAACATTGTGCCACTAAATTGAAATCTCTAGAAACTATTTTAAACCATGGCCACCAGGAAGAGAAGAGGCTCCACATCCACCCCAACCCCACATTACGATAATACTAGGTTTGTGAGCTACGAAGCCTTCCAAAGATACAAAAAGCTTGATACCAGACCCATAATACCAGAAAGGGGGATGGACTACCAGAGGGAGTCATATGGGGAGGAAGATGTTTATGAGCCCATCCGGGCTATGATTGAGTTAAGGGGGTGGAGGAGATTCGTAAATCCGGAGAAGATAGCACCAGTGAACACAACAATAGTGCGTGAATTTTATGCCAACTTTCCGGAGAAGGTGGAAAGGGGATGCTTTGTTAGGGGAGCTTATGTGTCTGTGACAGCAGAGAATGTAAATGCACAATTGAAGACGGTTGATGTTGAAGAAAGAAGTGATTGGAATCATTTTAGAACATGATCTAAGACCGACCGCATCGACCGGAATGCCGCTGCACACCGTGAGCTACCATGGGCTGTTTTTTGATATTGGAAGAAATGGATCAAGAGCACCGAACAGTGCCAATTCAACAAAGTGGCCAAAGGTTGGCTATATTTCGTCAATACCGCATGATTCCATCCACGACTTCACCAGAGTGCGGAGGATAGGATTAAACCGATATTTGGAATTATGAGGAATGACGATTGATGGGGAAAGAAATAGCAGAGCATTGAAGAAATCAGCAGTTGGTGACAACAGTGGATTGGGACACGCTTCACTTATTACCGCCTCGCCATACGAGCGGTCCCAAGACTACCCACTGACACTTATGAGAGAAACCAATCGCCGTGTCCCGTGGGATAGTGCACTCTTTCCTGCACTCCAAGCCCCCAAAGAAATGACGAGAGTACAACCAGCAGAAAGAAGAATAAAGCAGAGACCGCCATGGACGAAGATGAGCCTGAAATAGGGGCTCAATATAAGGCAGGACCTAGCCACCGGACAACCACAGAAGCAGAACCTTCAAGGACAGCAAGAAACAAGGCAACAAATCAACGAGTTGAGTTCCTTGTTCAGTCAGTGGTCCACACACTATCCCATGCCACCGCCACCACCACCATTTTAGCCAAAATCTGTAAGTGTCTTATTTCTTTTATTGTCTTTGAGTCTACACACATTGGGGACAATGTGTGATTTAAGTTTGGGGGTGTTTTATTTGTGTCATGTTATGTTTTATTTAAGTCTTTTTATTGTTTTTATATATTTTTGAGTCACATTTTTTTTTTTTGAGTCACAATTGCCTGTCAAAGATCATGTATGCTGTAGTTGCTAGAAACATCTAGTGAAGGAAGGTAGAATAATGTAACGGAATTGAAGCAACTATCTAAACACTTAGGTTAGATATGCCAAAAACTCACAGAATCTGTCTAGTTGGAGTTTCTTGCTTGAATTATGCATGCTAAATGATAAATACTTATGTGTTATGATTGCTTGCTATTTGAGGCGAAATAGTTAGGATATGCATGTTAGGGAAATGACTCAGACATTTCTTTGATAGCCAATTCTTACCATTCTTTTCTATCCCGGACTTTAAAAGTATCCCTAGTCAGCCCCATTGAGCCTAAATTTGAAACTTCTTCTTTGACACCCTATATTCCCACAAATTGTACCATAAGTGAAAATATGAAATAGTGGAATACATTGTGTTAAAAAAGAGACAAAAAGAGTGAATAAGTCTGTTGCACCCCAATACAAAAGTAATAAGAAATAGGCAAAAGCCTAAGTTTGGTGCTTATCATCATTATATACTTCACTCTCCCAAAACAAAAGAGGAAAAGATAGAATCAAGTGAAGGAAAGAACAAAAAGAAAAAGGGAAATCTTGAAAAGTCAAGAGTTTATGGTACACCTAAATGAGCCTAAATTGCCTATTTTTACCTACCTATACCTAAGCCTATATCAGAACCCTTAAAATCTCAAGATCTCTTTTATGCATATCCGGATTAGTGGAGAATAGCAAGTAAGCATGCCATAGGATTTTTGAATTTATATGCATGATTTAGTATATTGACTTCCATTAAAGCATGATGAATATGAGTTTAAATATCTAGCTTAATGTCTTTGAAATGTCATGCTATATGTTCTCGCATATTATTTTGCTAACCTTCATGTTTTTCTAGTTAACACTAATGCAGCAAAAGTGATCAATGTCAATAGTCTTTTATTTTTCGCTTCTTTGAGTCTTTATTTCTTTCTTTCTATCTTTGCTCGAGGCGAGCAAAGGTTAAGTTGGGGTATTTGATCGGTGTATTTTATATACACCTTGAGTCGATTTTAGTTAGTCTTTTGTCCCTTGTTGCAGATATAAGTGTCGTATTAAGATAGTTTTCCTGTCTTTTGAGTCAAAGTGGTTAAAATGGCCAAATGGCGGAAAAGGAGCTAAAAGAGGGCAAAAGAAGGAGATTCCAGCTAAAAGCAGAAAGTGGCGAACGAGGCCGAACCTGCATCAGCGCGCGCGCCCGCAGTCCGGCAGGCTGCGACGCCACTATCCGCAGAGTCGCAGAAGACTGCACGCGCGCCACGACAAGAGCGCAGTGGCGCGCGCCACGACAAGCAGTGGTCGCGCGCCTAAACATCCGAGAAGCTGGTTGCAGGCCGCGCGCTCGATGCCAGAATCGGTCGCGGCGCCAAATCATCCGACGGATTGCAGAAGTTTCGGCGCCGCGGCGCCGACGCGGAAAAATTAGGTTTCCAAACGGATTTTGGGCCAGGCCTGCAGGGAAAAGTTGAGGCGGTTTTCAGCCTATAAAAGGAGAACCCTAGACAGTTTTTAAGGGTTCCCCTTCTTGCACAACACAAGGCTTCTTGCTTAGAGATTGAGGACCATAGTCTAGTAATTTCTTTTCCTTTTCTTTTCTTTATTTCAGTTTTTGTATGATGAACATGGGATTAGTTCTTGTCATGTCAATGGCTAGGAACTAATTCCTCTATAGGGCTTTCCATGTTGAATCTCTAGAAACTTATGTTATGATTTAATGCATGCTTATGGTTATTCTTCTTCTTGTTGAGATCTATCCAATATTTGAGTTGAATTCTTGGTAATTAATTGACAACTAATTATCACTATATGATTTCTAATCAGATTCCGAAAGGGGGGGATTGTGAATATGTTGTAAGTTGGGTAGACATTCTTGGATTGGGGATGAAAATACCTCAATTATTTATGTAGCGTTAATGAGAGGCTTAAAACCCCTAATTTTGTGCATTGTGCGTGACGGTTAACTAGGTTCTTGTTCTTAATCCTCCTATAGAGTTATCCTTATCACCGAAATGTAGGTAAGGTGCAATACTGGGGTTGAGTGTTTATATAACCCTAACGGGAGTATAAAACGATTTAGTGAACCTGCTTTCTCCAAAAGAAGAAGACCATAAGTTATTGCATTAATAAGTAGCATAAGCGGATAGTGAGGAGGCGTGGAAGCCCTATTCTCATCATCACTGAAGTAAACCCTTTTAGTTAAATAGCTTTTATAATCCTTAGTTAAAACAACAAATCTAAATATCAATTTACCAAATAGATACCAAAAAATAGATAGTTGGTAATTGAACCCTAATCCTTGAGCACGATATTCGGTCTTATCAAGACTATACTACTTGTCACGATAACGTGCACTTGCGTTTAAAGTGTGTGCATCTTACCGCGCATCAACTGGAAAGGTTAGAAGAACTGCACTTGTCGTCACAGTTAAGAAGTGCATATGCAGGAATGTCCTTGACAACATGTATCATAAATACCCATCTTTGTATCTACCACTATTTATCGTAAGGCGTTGTTAAGAATGGAAAGCTAGTGTTGCATCTACTGTTGTGTTTTAAATCCAGATGTGATGTGTCTTGACAGGATTTAAATTGGTGTCGAGTTGATTCTAAGATTAATAACTGAATGCTATGTAGTTAAAACAACTAGTTAAAATATGTGATGAACTTTTCCTGAAATGTCGTCTAAGGTTGCAGAGTATATGTATAGGCTTGAAATGGTTCAAAGTAACTGTTCAATTGATAATTTTAAATGATGGGTTTAGATTTGGACCATGTCATGTTCAGGTTTGAGGCCAGTTTAGGCTGAAAAGGATATTAGGAAATTCGATTTGGCTCATTTCTAAGTATCACGTTGTTTGAGACTTTAACGAAGTTAATAGACTAAAGCGACTTATTGTATGTTTGGACAGTTAGCCCTTGCCTTCACTCGTGTGGTGTGAAATCCGAAAAAAAAAATAATAATATATAGTTGTGGTTGGGTTAATAAATATATATATATATATATATATATATATATATATATATATATATATATATATATATATATATATATATATATATATATATATAGAGAAAACAAAGAATAAATTGCATGGGATAGAGTTAGTGTTAAAGTTGGATAAATAGATAGATGAAATGAAAATAACAAAAGAAAAAAACAAAAGAAAAAAAAAAACATGCACCATGCACGTCTTCCCTTTACCCCTTCCCCCCCTTTTCATTTCCCCTCCAACTCTTGTCCTTCCACCTCTCATATGTTATACAAACTCTCCACTTATACATTTTATTTACACACAAACAAAGTACATAACATAAAGGTTAGAAAATCAGAAAAAACAAGTGAAAAGAAGAGGAAAAAATACCAAGAGGGCAAGAAGAACAAGAAGAAATACTAGAGAGTAAGAATAATTTTAGCAACCACACAATAACAATCTTCACACTTACAAGGTGAGTTTTCTCACTCAGAAATTCTTGGTAACATCCTTTATTTTTAGTTCAATACATGTTAGAATAAGAATTGAGTGTTGAAAAGAAATATTGAACTTTTGATTGTTTAGACGACTAGTTGCGTCATGAACTTTACGAACTGTTCTCACTGAGTTATAATTGTTAGAATTTGATGAAATTCTGAAGATTGGCACACCTCTCTAATATGATCATATAGAACCAAAAATGAGGTAAGATGGACATACGGTTTGAAAGTTATCATAGTTCAAAGTTCCTGCCTTAGATTTGGTCGAAATTCGGAAAGACATAATTACGGACTGTTTTTATTGGGTTTTACTTATTAGAATTATATGAAAATTTACATGGTTATAAATATAGATAAAGATTTATTAAAACGGACTTACGAGTTGAGAGTTATTGTAGTTTGAAGTTGCTGCCTCGGATTCATCGAAATCCAGAAGGGCAGAACGTGGAAACGTAAAACTGTACTAATTTGTGGGGAATATGAAAATTATTGCTAAATGAAAGTTCTATATCTCTCTGTTGTGGACATTCTGAGACCTTACGGGGGTTTATCCGACTTACGGATTGAGAGTTATCGCTGTTTAAAGTTGCTGCCTCGGATCTATCGAGATTCAGGAAGGGCAATGAATAAAAGTGTAAAACTGTACCAAATGGTACATAATATGAAAAGATGGTTCACATAGAGACGTGTAGCTCTCTGTTCTCGTCTTTTTGAGATTTTATGGGGCTTTAACGGGTTTACAGATTAGGAGTTATGACTATTCTAAGATTGGGTTCTGTTTAATAAAAATTCTGCCGAAACAAATCTCATATGGCTGTTTTGAGGATAAATTTTGTTAGTTACCCAAAGTAGTTTTAAATGAAATTTGGTACAGTGAAAGATCCCCGTCTTACCTTAGTTTCCGATTGAGAAACACCTTAGTTGGAGTTATGGTTAAAAAGTTATAATCGTTACAAGTATGAATGACATAATGTTGGAAAAGAGAATATTATTTATTCGATCTTCTGAAAAATATGAAAAGTGAATACGTGTTCACATAAATATATAAATATAAACATAATGGATCGGGTTGCACGCCGCAACAAAACGTAAAGTGAATATGTGTTCACAAATACGTAAATATATAATGGATCGGGTTGCACGCCGCAACAAAACATAAAGTGAATACGCGTTCATAAATACGTAAACATAATGGATCGGGTTGCACGCCGCAACAAAACGTAAAGTGAATATGCGTTCACAAATACGTAAATATAATGGATCGGGTTGCACGCCTCAACAAAACGTAAAGTGAATACGCGTTCACAAATACGTAAATATAATGGATCGGGTTGCACGCCGCAACAAAACGTAAAGTGAATCGCGTTCAGGAAGTGGTTAACACCTGAAGAGAGTTCTCCCAATCCTGTAGTGAATCAACAACATCATGCAGATGTAGTTGGATGGAGGCTTGAAGTGAGTCAGAGTGTCACGACCCGACCCCGGGACCGCGACTGGTGCCCTACCTGGGCACCCTTACAGGTAAACATCAGAGAAAATCAGCGGAACATACATGAAACTTATAAATAAAACATCGGAATTAATACAACAGGTTAGCCGATAGGGCTACCTTCCTGAACATATATATATAAATACAACCGAAGCAGTTGCCTCCTTTCTTTTACAAACTGACCCACAATATGTGACTACAGACCTTTAAGAGTTTTAACATAACCACTGTGGCGGGACAAGGCCCCGCTGCACTCAATATACATAGCCATGACAACTCCGAACATTGGAGCCATCTCAAAATGATGAACCAGGATCATAAGCTCGCTGATACATAAATTTGTACCTAAACCTGCGGACATGAACGCAGCCACACGAAAGGGGTCGATAACAAAAATTTAATATGGAAGAAAATAAAGTACAAGAAATGATCATAATCAGATAAAAGAATGACAGAGCAAGTATAAAAAGTGCATACCGGATCCTGCCGTGTCATTACCACTTATGAACTTAATTGCATATCATTATCTTTTCCCATTTTTCCATAAGAGTATAGTAAAATTCTTACGTACTGTTACACCCCGTATTTTCAGGACATGCTTTAAGAACGTACGTAATAACTCGCAAGTGTTAAGATTTGAGACTTGTAAAAAAAATTATCGGAATTGTGAAATTGTCGGAAAACGTAGTATTGTGACGAATGGGAGGGCGACACTTGTCACCCCCCTTATTGATGCCTTGGACGAAATAGGCATGGCCAAAATGGTCATTGACCATAGTCTTAAGATGACAAAGTCTTCCTATTAATGAGCTTGAGTTTCTTGACCAAAGTCAAAGGTCCCAAGTCTTGATATTTTATAAGACTTCATCTAAACCACCCATTTGGTTACATCTTAACCCTCCATGCCCCTTTATTACACTACTAGTAGCAAGAGTATGTCATTACACTTAGAAAAATTTCCACAAAATTGAAGAACTCAAGGAAGAGCTCTCTGCTTCACTCCACTTTCAAAAGGAAAATTTTATGCTTTCTTGTCCATTAAGCCCCACACTTTAAACCAAGGTTCATGAGGGTATTGTAAGTGTATCTCAATAGAAAAACCCCGAAAAAAGAGAGTTTTCGTATTAGTCGCAAAGCGAAAACCTAGTGGCTTTCTAGGTTTTGGATTGGAGGTTTGAAGGAAAGTTGTTGGTGTGGTTCTAAGGGTCTCAAGGAGCGGATTGAGGTGTCTTGACGAGGCTCTAGGTTTCTAAGGAGCAACTTCGGTTTTGAAGATTGGATTACAATTCGTTGAGGTATAATCTTGTTCTTTGAAAGTGTTACAAGATTATTTATATTGTTGTTGTTAGCTTTACATGTTGCTAGCATGAAGTTGTTAAGTTGAAGTTAATAAGTATTATGGATTACTTGTAGCTTAAGTTCAAATGAAAAGTAAGTCATGTTAAGTTGGAATACAATTTGATCGTTACTAGAATCGTCGCATGTAATTGACTTGAAGATTCTAGTAGTTATATTTGGTTGCGACTAGATATCATGTTATGCTACCAAGTTGGATTGAAATGGAAATTGAATAAGAATTGGTATTGTTGAACTCAAGGTGGCCGAATTTGTACTTGTGGTTTGTAATAGTTTGTTAATTAATTGTATTGAACTACCTTCTATGTGGTGAGCCAATTGGGGCTTTATAGTTAATTATTTGTATTGACTGCCTTCTATATTGTTGTGAGCCAATTGGGGCTGTTTGGCTATTGTATTTCGCCTTGAAAAGGTGGCAAAGTAAGTAAAAACAAAGGAGGTCTTGTCCGATTTTCTATAGAATTTGGCGACTTAGCACTTAGAATATTCTACGTTTGAAGTAAGAGGTTAATGGACGTATTGTGACCATGATAGGTTGAAGAACTAAGTATAGCGTATCCTACTTGAAGAATGAAATAGCTCAAGGTTGAAGTACTTTGGAGCATTTTACTACTTGTCGACAAGCGTCGCGAGGTATGTGAACCTCTTCTTTCTTTGGCATGATCCTACGTATGAAATCTCCATGTGATAGTATTTCAAGATTTCTTCTACTCTTTGAAGTTAAGAAGTATTTGCATTGTTGAATCTAAGTTAAGAGTATGTTTAAATTGTCCTAAGTCCTTACTAGGTCTTATGGGAGACGTTGGTAAGAATGGTTAGAAAGTTATGAGATTTGATTTAAAGGCTATGTGTCTTGATTTGGTTAAAGTAAGTAAGTGGATTTTATGTTCGAAAATGACTTGAATTTATATGTGAAAAGGGGATTGATTTTAAAAGTGGAAGTTATATGATTTTAAGAGAATAAGTTACTTGGTTTTGGAAGTGTATGGAACTTTATATTTTTTTATAAGTATAAGTAAATGGACTTTAAAGAATGTATGTTATGAAGTTTTAAGACTATGAACTTTGGTTGTCTTTGAAGGATTTTGAAACTTTATTTTTCAAGTTATGGGACTTGATTTCTAAAGTATTGATGACATGATTTTATAAGTATAAGCGACATGATTTTAAAGAGTGTATGCTACGAGGTGTTAAGACCATAAGCCTTGATTATAAGTGGAAAGGACTAAATTTTAAAAGTATGGCTTCTTAATTTATTTCGAAGTTAAGAAGATGGTTTCCAAAAGAGTATGTGACTTGAGCTTTAAAAGAAAGGAGGTTTTATGATTCTTTTAAGTATGTATGTACGTAGTATTTTGGATCTAGTTTTCCTAATGTTGTAAGAATAAAAGTGTCTTAAGTTCTCAAAATGAAAGGTTGTTATAATAGCTTTATGGGAAGTTGTTATGACGACTTAAGAGAAGTGAAAAGATGGTTTAAAAATGTTATGTAAGGAAAATACACCGAGCCTACGAATTGGCGGATTACGTTATAAAATACACCGAGCCTACAAATAGGCGGATTACGTTATGAAATACACCGAGCCTACAAATAGGCCTGACACGTTATGAAATACAGAGCCTACAAATAGGCGGACACGTTATGAGATACACCGAGCCTACAAATAGGCGGATTACGTTATGAGATACACCGAGCCTACAAATAGGCCGGACACGTTATGAGATACACCGAGCCTACACATAGGCCGGATTACGCCATATTACCCCGAGCCTACATAGGCCTGGTTACGCCACAAGACACCGAACTCCACAGGTGGGCCGGATTATGCTACATGATTCCACAGTACACCGAGCTCCACAGGCGGGTCGGATTATGCTACATGATTCCACAGTACACCGAGCTCCACAGGCGGGCCGGATTATGCTACATGATTCCACAGTACACCGAGCCCCACAGGCGGGCCGGATTATGTCATATGATTCATCAGTACACCGTGTCCCGCAAATGGGCGGATTATGTTATGTAAGATAAGTAAGTTATGTGGAAAACTTGATTAACCTCTTAAGTATGTATGTAAGAATATGATGTTAAATCTTATGGAAAGAAGGAATGGAACAGTTAATATACGAGTGATTTCAGGAGTTAAAAATGGCATTCTTTTGTACAGTTATGATTTGATTCTTGCACGTTATTTCATTCCATATTCGTAATTGTTAGATCGACTTCTTCGGGCTGCGTCATGTCCGCAGTTTAGGTATTACGGTGTGGATCCGCGAGCTTAGGATCCCGGTTCAAAGATTTTTAGATGGCTCGATGTTAGGAGTTGTCATGGCTATGTATATTCAGGGTATGGCGGGCCCCGTCCCGCCACGATTGTAATTCTGAGGTCCGTAGTCACATATTGTGGTCCGCTTGTAAAGAAAGGAGGCAATCGCTTGCGCATGACAGACGCCCGTAAAGGTAGCCTACCGACTGTTGTTTTACTTCCGTTGTTTTATTTATAAGTTTCATGTATATTCCACGATTATCTCGATGTTTACTGCGGTGCCTGTGTAGGGCACCGCCGCGTCCCGGGTCGGTCGTGACAAAAGTGGTATCGAGCGCTTAGTCCTCGGAAAGTGTCTACAGACCGTGTCTAGTAGAGTCTTGATTATCGGTGTGTTGTGCACCACATCTATAATCAGGAGGTTGCAGGACATTTAGGATTGGTTTCCATTCTTCTCACTCTGAGATCGTGCGATAGAGCTGTATTGTTAGGGTCGTCCCTCCCTAACGAGTTATGTTAATTGCAGCTACGAGAAAGGCAGCAGTGACCCAGGAATGACTATGTGGATTGCGTATCCAGGTTGGTAATGATTATAGTATAGTTGGTATTGTGACATACATCTATACGGAGTTATGTATGAGGGTCAGACGCGTGTTGCCTAGAATAATTTTAGATTACCAGGAATTGGTAAAGACTAACTAGATACCGGGAAGGTATGGTATAGTTAATGAATTTTCGCCAAGGTTTTGTGTTTTATTTTGAGGTAATTGGGAAAGGATGAGCTGTCTGATAGGGTAGTGAACCCTTAAGAAGCCATATTAAGGAACCTAACGGAATGTCATGTTAATAGATTAAGTTGTGTAGTAAGCTTAAGAGAATTATACGGATGAGGTCTGGATAGAGTAAGCAATGGTTATTGTGATCGAGACAACATGGTTTTGGTATTATGAGAAGTTTTTGTACCGATTCTTGGGACCGTAAGGTGGCGTGGAGCATGGAAATTGCGAGCCTAAGAATATTGATTCACGCCGAGACCTTAGGTATATAAGGTTTTCTCCGCAATAAGATTTTAAGTCGGACCAAGGATAAGAGTTAAGCGACAATCGAGTCGGGTTGAGGACTGTTACGGTCTCCCATGGCCCGGAATGGAGGGGATCAGTTGGTAGTAGTTCGCCACGCGATTGTGGTCACGGCGGGCGCAAGGCCCAAGTTTAGTTAATTGTTTACTGGGTTCGTGGACGCGTTCCACCGGAACCAGGTCATGAAAGCCGGAAATGGCCTTATGTTGTTTTATAGAGTGACTCCAAGATTTGAGGCCAGAGTCGGTATGGAAGTTATGTATGTATGTTAGAAGGAGTTGGAAGTACGAAAAGATAATCTCTTTTGGGCTTATGATGACGAGATACGCGTGTGCAAGTATTAGGGCCATGTGTGGCATTGTTGGTATGTCGGGTGGTGAAAGGAAACTATGTCGCTAATTATAAGTTTGACTCAAAGAACATTCGAGGACGAATGTTTCTAAGGGGAAGAATGTTACACCGTATTTTCGTGACATGCTTTAAGAACGCACGTAATAACTCGCAAGTGTTAAGATTTGAGACTTGTAAAAAAATTATCTAATTGTGAAATTGTCGAAAACGTAGTATTGTGACGAATGGGAGGCGACACTTGTCACCCCCTTATTGATGCCTCGACGAAATAGGCATGGCCAAAATGGTCATTGACCATAGTCTTAAGATGACAAAGTCTTCCTATTAATGAGCTTGAGTTTCTTGACCAAAGTCAAAGGTCCCAAGTCTTGATATTTTATAAGACTTCATCTAAACCACCCATTTGGTTACATCTTAACCCTCCATGCCCCTTTATTACACTACTAGTAGCAAGAGTATGTCATTACACTTAGAAAAATTTCCACAAAATTGAAGAACTCAAGGAAGAGCTCTCGCTTCCTCTCCACTTTCAAAAGGAAAATTTTATGCTTTCTTGTCCATTAAGCCCCACACTTTAAACCAAGGTTCATGAGGGTATTGTAAGTGTATCTCAATAGAAAACCCTAAAAGAGAGTTTTCGTATTAGTCGCAGCGAAAACCTAGTGGCTTTCTAGGTTTTGGATTGGAGGTTTGAAGGAAAGTTGTTGGTGTGGTTCTAAGGGTCTCGAGGAGCGGATTGAGGTGTCTTGACGAGGCTCTAGGTTTCTAAGAGCAACTTCGGTTTGAAGATTGGATTACAATTCGTTGAGGTATAATCTTGTTCTTTGAAAGTGTTACAAGATTATTTATATTGTTGTTGTTAGCTTTACATGTTGCTAGCATGAAGTTGTTAAGTTGAAGTTAATAAGTATTATGGATTACTTGTAGCTTAAGTTCGAAATGAAAAGTAAGTCATGTTAAGTTGGAATACAATTTGATCGTTACTAGAATCGTCGCATGTAATTGACTTGAAGATTCTAGTAGTTATATTTGGTTGCGACTAGATATCATGTTATGCTACCAAGTTGGATTGAAATGGAAATTGAATAAGAATTGGTATCGTGAACTCAAGGTGGCGAATTTGTACTTGTGGTTTGTAATAGTTTGTTAATTAATTGTATTGAACTACCTTCTATTGTGGTGAGCCAATTGGGGTCAGTATAGTTAATTATTTGTATTGATCGCTTCTATATTGTTGTGAGCCAATTGGGGCTGTTTGGCTATTGTATTTCGCCTTGAAAAAGGTGGCAAAGTAAGTAAAACAAAGGAGGTGTTGTCCGATTTTCTATAGAATTTGGCGACTTAGCACTTAGAATATTCTACGTTTGAAGTAAGAGGTTAATGGACGTATTGTGACCATGATAGGTTGAAGAACTAAGTATAGCGTATCCTACTTGAAGAATGAAATAGCTCAAGGTTGAAGTACTTTGGAGCATTTTACTACTTGTCGACAAGCGTCGCGAGGTATGTGAACCTCTTCTTTCTTTGGCATGATCCTACGTATGAAATCTCCATGTGATAGTATTTCAAGATTTCTTCTACTCTTTGAAGTTAAGTATTTGCATTGTTGAATCTAAGTTAAGAGTATGTTTAAATTGTCCTAAGTCCTTACTAGGTCTTATGGGAGACGTTGGTAAGAATGGTTAGGAAGTTATGAGATTTGATTTAAAGGCTATGTGTCTTGATTTGGTTAAAGTAAGTAAGTGGATTTTATGTTCGAAAATGACTTGAATTTATATGTGAAAAGGGGATTGATTTTAAAAGTGGAAGTTATATGATTTTAAGAGAATAAGTTACTTGGTTTTGGAAGTGTATGGAACTTTATATTTTTTTATAAGTATAAGTAAATGGACTTTAAAGAATGTATGTTATGAAGTTTTAAGACTATGAACTTTGGTTGTCTTTGAAGGATTTTGAAACTTTATTTTTCAAGTTATGGGACTTGATTTCTAAAGTATTGATGACATGATTTTATAAGTATAAGCGACATGATTTTAAAGAGTGTATGCTACGGTGTTAAGACCATAAGCCTTGATTATAAGTGGAAAGGACTAAATTTTAAAAAGTATGGCTTCTTAATTTATTTCGAAAGTTAAGAAGATGGTTTCCAAAAGAGTATGTGACTTGAGCTTTAAAAAGAAAGGAGGTTTTATGATTCTTTTAAGTATGTATGTACGTAGTATTTTTGGATCTAGTTTTCCTAATGTTGTAAGAATAAAAGTGTCTTAAGTTCTCAAAAATGAAAGGTTGTTATAATAGCTTTATGGGAAGTTGTTATGACGACTTAAGAGGAAGTGAAAAGATGGTTTAAAAATGTTATGTAAGGAAAATACACCGAGCCTACGAATTGGCCGGATTACGTTATAAAATACACCGAGCCTACAAATAGGCCGGATTACGTTATGAAATACACCGAGCCTACAAATAGGACGGATTACGTTATGAAATACACCGAGCCTACAAATAGGCGGATTACGTTATGAGATACACCGAGCCTACAAATAGGCGGACACGTTATGAGATACACCGAGCCTACAAATAGGCGGACATGCGTTATGAGATACACCGAGCCTACACATAGGCCTGACACGCCATATTACCCCGAGCCTACACATAGGCGGGTTACGCCACAAGACACCGAGCCCACGGTGGGCGGATTATGCTACATGATTCCACAAGACACCGAGCTCCACAGCGGGCGAATTATGCTACATGATTCCACAAGACACCGAGCCCCACAGCGGGCGGATTATGTCACATGATTCATCAAGACACCGTGTCCCGCAAATGGGCGGATTATGTTATGTAAGATAAGTAAGTTATGTGGAAAAACTTGATTAACCTCTTAAGTATGTATGTAAGAATATGATGTTAAATCTTATGGAAAGAAGGAATGGAGCAGTTAATATACGAGTGATTTGAGGAGTTAAAAATGGCATTCTTTTGTACGCTTATGATTTGATTCTTGCACGTTATTTACATTTCCATATTAAATTTTTGTTATCGACCCCGCCCGCTGCGTTAAATGTCCGCAGTTTAGGTACGTGATGTGGATCCGCGAGCTTAGGATCTGGTTGGATTTTTAGATGGCTCGATGTTCGGAGTTGTCATGGCTATGTATATTCAGGTATGGCGGGGCCTGTCCACGATTGTAATTCTTAGAGTGCGTAGTCACATATTGTGGGTGCTTTGTAAAGAAAGGCAAGCTGCCGTTTATGTATGACGTCGTAAAGGTAGCCTATCGGTGACACATGTTGTTTTACTTCCGTTGTTTTATTTATAAGTTTCATGTATATTCCGCTGATTATCTCTGATGTTTACCTGTAAGGGTGCCCAGGTAGGGCACCAGTCGCGGTCCCGGGGTCGGGTCGTGACACGTACATACTTAAGAAAACTCATCAAGTTCATAAACATATAACTTGCGTATCTTGCATAACCTAACCCGTCCCTTTATGGAGGAACGCCTATACTGTCGGCCCAATCTGGGACGCGATAGAGTCACATAAGTCTGCTCATAAAGGTATACTGCCCGGCCCAATCTGGGACGCGATAGAATCACATAAGTATGCCCATAAAGGTATACTGCATAACAACAGGAGTCTCATGATCATGGCAGGGTCCCTCGCCCGTAGTATCAATAAGCAATCCTACTCCTGGGACTATTTCACCCGCATAGGTCCTGTGGACCGCGTAGGTATTCCTCGCATAAGGTACCGCGCGTGGGACTATTTCACCGCGTAAGCCCATAAGGACTCGCATGAGGTATTTCGCATCATGGGTAGCAAATCCACTGAAGGTGGTATAACGTCTTGGGGTTTACCCTCATTTATACTCTTACCACGAAGAAGGTGGTATAACGTCTTGGGGTTTACCTCATTTATACTCTTACCCTAACTCAACCGCCATCATACATAACATAAGCCCTATCGACATAAATCGTAACATAAGCACTACCGACTTATCATACATAACTTAAGCACCACCAACTTATCATACATAACATAAGCACCACCTTATCATACATTACATAAGCAAGTTAAGAAATCCCTTAACTTCTTATTAGCTTGTTCATAAACACTCATTTTTGTTTACTAAAGGCACTAACATGTCATTATAAAATCCGGGAATTTAACCCAACGTACTACGTGCCTCTACTCCTTTAAAATGATTCTCTTTCAAATAAAACTTCCAAGATACTAATAACCGTAGTATCAAGTCATATCTACTTTTCACGACAAGTCACAATACTTTTAGAAATACATTTATAGGCTTCTAAATCAAGTGACTTCTTTCTTTAAAACTTTAAGCAATTGGTACCTTTAAAACAATTTGCCCTTCTTTATTTCAAATCATTTCTTTGCTTACATTACTGAAGAAAACCATTCTTTTAATCTTCCATAAAGTTGTTATAACCAACTTCCCATAAAGCCGTTATAACTCTATATGTCTTAGACAAATTCATTCCTTTTATGACCAAGAAACTTATACTTTCAATTCAAATCACATAGCTTTCAAAATACTTCAAGTCTCTTATCTTTTAAGAAAACAAGTTTCTTAACTTTAGAAAGGCAAGAAATCAATACTTTCCAAATCAAGTATTCTATACTTTAAAATCAATTCATTTCTTCCTTTAAGAATCAAGTCTCATAACTTGAAAAATAAAGTCCCTTAACCTTTTAACAATTGAGGTCCATAGTCTTAAAACTTCATACGTAAATCCTTATAAATTAAGTAACATATACTTGGTGCGTTGTGAATAAGTTATACTTATTTATAACTATCTTAATCAAGTAGTCATGATCTAGAAAATGTAATACAATTTTTGTCTTATCTTAGCTTCTATGCAGATGGAGAATTCTACTTGTTTTAACATAATTAATTGTCATTACATTTCCCTTTATTAACGCTGCAATGGCTTGTTCGATACTTATTCTCATTCGTGCCGTAAATTAGCCAAGTCAACTTGGCTCCAAATACCCCCTAACGACTCTTACCAACATCCCCCATAAGACTTGGTAAGAACTTAGGATAACTTAGACATAACCTTTACGTAGAGTAAATCAACATACATACCTCTTAACTTCTAAGAGTAGAAGGAATCATGAAATAGTACTACATGTATATTCCATACATAGAATCATGTCAAAAGAAGGAAGAGGTTCACATACCTCGCGACGATTGTCGACAAGTAGCAAAATGCTCCAAAGTACATCAACCTTGAGCTACTCCATTCTTCAAGTAGGATACGCTATACTTAGTACTTCAACCTATCATGGTCACAATACGTCCATTAACCTCTTACTTCAAACGTAGAATATTCTAAGTGCTAAGTCGCCAAATTATACGGAAAATCGGACATCACTTCCTTTGTTTTTACTTACTTTGCCACCTTTTTCAAGGCCGAATACAATAACCAAACAGCCCCAATTGGCTCACAATTTCTATAAGGTACTCCAATACAAATAAAAACTAAACAGCCCCAATTGGCTCACAATTTAGAAAGTAGTCCAATACAAATGAAAAACAAACTAAAAGTCCAAATTCGGCCACCTTGAGTTCAACCTTACCAATTCTTATCAAATTTCCATTTCAATCCAAATTGGTAGCATAACACGATATCAAGTCGTATTTGATTATAATAACCATAATCTTTAAGTAAGTAACATGCGACGATTTTAGTAACGACTAAATTGTAATCCAACTTAACATGGCTTACATACATTTCGAATTTTCCAAGGCTACAATCAATCCATAATCCTTATAAACTTCAACACATATACTACATACTAGCAACATGTAAAGCTAACAACAAAATAAATAATCTTGTAACACTTTCAAAGAACAAGATTATACCTCGACGATTCTTAATCCAAATTCCAATCCGAAGTCGCTCCTTAGTAGTTTAGAACCTCTCCAACATACTTCAATCCGCTTGTTGAGACCCTTAGAACAACACCAACAATTTTCCTTCAAATCCCCAAACAAAACCTAGAAAGACCATTAGGTTTTCACTTTGCGACTAACCCGAAAACTCTCTTTTTCCGGGATTTTTCTATTGAGATATGCTTACACTACCCTCAAGAACCTTGGTTTAAAGTGTGGAGTTGAATGGACAAGGAACAAATTTTTTCTTCTCCCTTAGTATGTGAACCCGTGAGCCTCCTCTTGAGCTCTCAAATTTTTCATGAAATTTTCTAAGTGTTGGACACACTCTTGCTACTAGTAGTGTTATATAGCACATTGGAGGGTTAAGATAGGAACAATTGGGTGGCTAGGATAAGGTTTTAGCAAATATCAAGCTAGTGGTCCCATTGACTTAAGTCAAACATGTCAAGCTTGCTACTTGCAAGACTTAGTCATCCAAGACTATGGTCAATGACCATTTTGGACATGCCTATATCGTCGAGGCATCTCGAGGGGTGACACGTGTCGCCCTCCCATTAAATCCTGATATCGTTTCCGACAAATTCCAATATTTCCGATAACTTTTTTTTTACAAGTCTCAAATCTTAAAACTGTGAGTTCTTACGTACGTTCTTACACCATGTCCTGTAAATACGGGGTGTAACACAGAGTCTTTAAGATCAGCTCTGAGGTATTCGACTTCTACTCGAAGGTGCTGAATTTTTGGCTTCAACTTTTTTTCTCTTGAGAATGGCCCATCGCCTTAGCCAAATCCACAGTAGAGAGAGCAGTGGCATGACCATGGACAAAGAAAATATGGCCGGTGAAGAAACATGAGTATCTGAAGAACAATTGAAAGGAGGAAATATTTTACCTGCAAGAGCAAGTTTGCAACAGAAACTTCTAGAGTAACGTTGGGGTATTTTTGAAGGAAGAAACAGATGTCCTAGCCTCAGTAGCGGAAGTAGGAATAGAGTTGTGTTTATAAGGGTCGGCAGGAGGAATGGCTGTCTCAGTCTCCAGAGGGCTCTGGGGTAGGTGCATTAATCATTTATCCTTTCTTCGTCATCAATTTGAATGACACCCGCTTGTGTCTCCGCCTGTACCTCTTTCCAATACTTAGTGAGCCGATGGCGGTTTCTAACCTGGGAACCAATTCCCACCGGGATCTTAGGAGTTTTTTTGCTTCCGGTTGATGGAAGCAGACTGAAGAATATTGGACAAAGTAGCTGCGTGGGACATCACCTTCTGGGCTATAGATTTTCTTGTTGGGAGCCATGCGGATAGAATAACTAAAGTAAAAAGGATTTATGGGAAATGAACCTTATTAAAGGGTGAGTTACGATTAAGACATACCGTGGTATTTTTCTGATCGGATGATATTAGGGAAAGCACGGGGAAGACTAACAACCCACTAAAAATTCATTCAATCAGTTATAGTTCAACTAAAATGGCTGTGAAAAATATAACATTTGCATGAGAAAGGGTAATTTCCCTAATCAATAAGAAAAATAAATAAATACTCACGAGAAGGGTTCCAATCCTCTGGGAAAGGATATGCAGAATGGCGGTGGATTTGGTCAATTTTGATCAAAATAAATTGGGTTAGCCAACCTCGATCAAAATCATCCTCAATATTAATGAGACTTCGGATTTCCCTGGGGTATAGATGGATAATACACCCTTTAAAACTCAAGGGTAGTAAAGAAGGAAAATGTGGTCAATGATGAACAAGACGTTGTTGTTATCTGCTAGCCTCTGTATGTAGTAAACTAACCTCCAAATTTTTGGAGCAACTTTCCCCAAGCAGACTTTATTTCATCGACAAATGTCTTCGATGATTTGTGGGATAGGATGTTTGAGGCCAATAATAAAAAGATAATGTGTAGGCCATAAAAACCCCTTCAAAATGGTGTTGTACTCGGTTAACTGGATCTACTGTTCTAATGATTGTATCAGAAGAGAAGATACAATCTTTCACATCATCCGTGAGGATCTTGGTATTAATCGCAGATTCAATTTCTTCAACATGTTTGAAGTTGCTTTGGACACGGAGGTCTTCAGAGAAATCAAAGCCAGAAGGAAGAATCTCTGCAGTAACGGAGTGCAAGTCAATCTCTTGACTCTTTGGGAAATATGTTATTTCCCAGGACGATAGGTTAAAGGTTCATCATTGTTATCGAGAGAACAAGAGGGAGAAGATTTCGTAGACGACATTATGAAAACACAATTTGAAGGAAGAAGGGAAGTTTATGAAGACTGTAGATTTGAAGAAGACTGTGGTTGCCTCTTATTTGGGTTTTAGCCTCCTATTTATGGTATGAAAATATAACGTTTCGGTCTGGTGTTTTAATACACTTCTCGGGCGCATATGAATTGTGCCCAAAAAGTGCGGGGACTACCTGTATGGTGAAAAATTCATATAAGACAGTTGTACGAATTATAATGTGACATATGGTGTTTGATGCTGAGTCAAATCTAGGTCAGCCTAAGGCGCTGTCGGTAGGGTACGAGCAGTACCAGGAGCGTCATGTGCACATGTGGTACCAATAATTTAGAAGGTTAAGGGGATCATTAGAATTATAATGGATGATCATTACTGAATATCAGTCGTACGCCTTCTAACAGAATCATAAAGGCATTTATGATTATAATAATTGCCTAATTATTACAATATTATTATTCTGTATAAACGAGAGTATATTTCATGAATTGCGTACCCGTGTATCTCATGTATAAATAGGACTCATAATTCCATTGTAAAGATCATTCGATTCAAGCTATTACAGTACACTTATTCTTTATCTCTCGATTATTATACTTTCGTACAAGTGCAACGACTTTGCCAAGAAGATATCACAAGATTCAGACTAATCATTACCTTTACTTATCTCATTATTGTTCATTTACAGTATATTTTATTTAGCTTTATTGTCAATACTTGAAATCTACATGTCCTTAACCACGTATATAAATTCAACCGTACCATTTTACGGATAAATATAAAAATGTTTTAAACTTAAGAAAAGCTTTGGGAATGTTTCCCAAATGTACAAGTTTTCCCATCCATTGTATTCTTCTTCATCCATTTCCACACCACCACAAAGACCATTTTCTCTACCAACACCTGATTTGTTATTAATACCCTCCAGTTTTTGGTGAATAATTAAAGATAGAATCTGCATCCACCACTAACTAGGGTAAAAATCATGCTTACATTTGTGTTGGTTGGATTAATGAACATCGATCATTTATTGCTTGTGTTATTAGATACGTAGAAAGATGTCCCGTTCACACATCAGGGTGAAGTCATGAAAGGAGTTCCTTATTGAATCCTCTATGAATAAGTGGTGATTCATGAATGGAAGAAGTGCATACATTGTGTGAAAAATTTAGACATGACTCAAAGAAATTCATGAATGGAACCCAAATAACAATGAAGTAACTTGTAAGGATGAGGTGTGGGAATATATTTAATGGGAAAGTTAGTTAAAGCCACTATAGTTTGTACTATATTTTTATGGTTAAAAGTGAAAGAAATAATCCCTTGATTATTCTTATTGATGAAAGACATATATATATACAAGTTACAATAAGAGAATCATATTCCTACTTTACATCTAAATCCCTATTCTATGAAGAATAACTATACAATTATGGTAATATTGCAATCCTAATTATGGGATAAGACTAATATACAAACTACCATAAACTATTATACAAAGTGGCATTGTGCACGGACTGGACTTGGCATTGTGCACGGCGGACTGGACTGGGCCTTTAGGCAGGCCCACTGTTTAACACACCCCCGCAGTCATAGCGGACGGTCTTCGTACGCTGAGACTGTCTCTAAAATCTTCAAAAAGGACCGAGGGAAGACCCTTTGTAAAGATGTCTGCAATCTGATATCTGGAAGGGACATGAGAGACGCGTACTTGTTCTTTAGCTACCTTCTCTCGAACAAAGTGAATATCCATCTCTATGTGTTTAGTGCGCTGGTGCTGAACTGGATTACCAGAAAGGTAGATGACACTTATATTATCACAATACACTAAGGTAGCTTTCTCAATAGGACAATGAAGCTCTAAAAGTAGATTTCGTAACCAACATGACTCAGAAACCACATTGGCTACCCCTCGATACTTGGCCTTTGCACTTGAATGTGAAAGCGTGGATTGACGATTGGCAGACCATGAGACCAAGTTATTACCTAAAAACATGCAATAGCCAGACGTAGACCGTCTGGTGTCAGGACAACCACCCCAATCAGCATATGTACATGAGACTAGTGTAGACATCGATGAAAGATACAAATGCAAGCCATACTCAAGTGTTTCCTGAATGTACCTAAGAATGCGTTTGAACGCATTCATATGTTCAAATCTGGGATCATACATAAACAAAAACACCTGATGTACGACATATGTAATATCAGGTTGTGTAAATGTCAGATACTGAAGGGCGCCTGCAAGACTATGATAGCGGGTCGGATCCTCATAGGGAGAGCCAGCTGCAGCACCCAACTTGAGTTTAGTATCAACTGGAGTAGAAATGAACTTACAGGATGACATCCAAGCCCTCTCAATGATCTTTGTTGCATAATTCCTCTGTGATAAGAACAATCCACTTGCATGACGAGTTACAACAATCCCCAAAAAGTAACTCAATGGGCCTAAGTCCTTCATGGCAAACTCAGAACTTAGCATTGTCATAATGGACTTTCGCAAAGCGTCAGAAGAGGCAGTCAAGATAATATCATCAACATATAATAGAATATAAGCCATGGAAGATCCTTGATGATATATGAATAATGAGTTATCAGACCTGCTGTGAGAGAAACCCATAGTAGAAACAGAGTTAGCAAACCTCTTATACCAAGCCCGTGGAGACTGCTTAAGCCCATGCAAGGATTTCCTCAATAAGCAGACATGATTAGGATATCTAGTATCTCTAAACCCCAAGAGCTGGTGTATATACAATGTCTCATGAAGATCACTATGTATGAAAGCATTCTTCACATCTAGCTGATGAATGGGCCATGATTTCAAAAGAGACAAGCTGAGCACAGTACGAATAGTCATCGGCTTGACCACCGGGCTAAAAGTCTCACCACAATCCACACCAAACTGCTGAGTCTTACCATCACCTACAAGAAGAGCCTTATGCCTTGCAAATGAACAATCAGAATTCTCTTTCTTTTCTCGGTTTTCTTGACCAAGCTTTTCGGAATCTTTCCAGCGTCGCGGCCCTTCTCCTCCAGAAAATCCTTTCTCACAAATTCCCTTCTCCTAATCTTTGTGTTTTATTCACAATGACTGATAAAAATACTTTTCATCCTGCCCTCACAGTCTCTAACATCAAGAGTGTTATTCCTATTATTCTTGATCTGGAGAACGTCCAATACGGGACATGAGCGAAATTGTTTAAGATTCATGCTTTGGAACATAAAGTTCTTCACCACATCATTCCCTCTGCTCCTCAAAAGGAGGGTGATATGACGTCTACATCTACAATAGTTGTGCCTACTAAAGCAGCAGATGTAGATTTATGGGTCATGCTTGATGTCAATGTTCTTGAGTGGATTTATGTCACTATCTTCTTGGATCTTTTACAGACGATTATGGAACCCAATTCCACAGCTATGACGGCATGGGATCGATTGCGGGACATCTTCCAAGATAACAGCCATTCTCGAATTGTTATTTTTGAGCAGGAATTTTCACAGGTTGCTATGACAACTTTTCCAAACGTTTCTTCTTATTGCAAACGCCTCAAGGACTTGGCAGATCAACTTCGCAACGTGGGTTCTCCTGTTTCTGATAGTCGTCTATTTCTTCAGATGGTTGCAGGCATGTCAGAGGCCTATAACGGTGTTGCTTCGGTTATTCGTCAGAGTAACCCCCTGCCATGATTTTATCTAGCCCGTTCTATGCTTACTTTGGAAGAAGCCGGATTGGTTAAGAAAGTGGTGATTGGGGCCAGACCTGTCGTCAGGGTGACTGAGTTCGATTTTTCTCCCTCTGGTTCCACCAACTCTAACCAAAATCGCAACAACGGGAGTGGTAAAAAGGCAAAAATAGGAAAAATAATGGCAAAAATCATGGCGGCAACAATGGATGCAACCGGCCCGATGAGTTGCAGGGCCTGGTGGGCCTCGGCTGATGGCGATGGGTTCTAGCACCACATAGCATCGCGACGCCTCGTCTGTGGCGCGCCGCTTATCTCGAGCAGTTCGGTGCCACGCCCGGTCCTTCCCAGCTTGATTCGTTGACTCAGTTTCGGACGAACATGGGCGCACCCGATCCGCATACTTGGGATTCGCCCCCTCAGGCCCATCATGCGATGGGACCCACGCAGACTAACATTGAGTCAGCGATGCACACGCTTGAGATGACTCCACCAGACCCGAATTGGTACATGGACACCGATGTCATTACCCACATGACATCCGATCAAGGTACTTTCTCGTCTTATTCCAATTTGAGCACTAGTCGTGGTATAATTATTGGTAATGGTAATTCAATTCCAATTCAGGGTTATGGTCATAAAACTTTGTCTTCTCCTCATCCACCACTTGTCCTGAAAAATACCCTTCATGCCCCAAAATTGGTCAAAATATTGGTGTATGTCCGTAAGTTCACTACTGATAATTGGGTTTCTATTGATTTTGATCCTTTTGGATTTTTTGTGAAGGATTTCAAGACGGGGAGTCCTCTCATGAGGTGTGATAGTAGAGGGGATCTTTATCCGATCACACCCAGTCTCAGTGTCTCACGTCAAACATTGTCATCCACTTTTGTCGCTCTTGCTCCTTCCTTGTGGCATGCTCGCCTAGGTCATCCGGGGTCGTCTATTTTGTCTGCTTTAGATAAAAATAAGCTTATTTCTTGTAAGGGTATTCGTAGTACTCCGAATTATCAATCTTGTTCTTTAGGGGAAAATGTTAAGTTACTGTTTGTAGCTTCGAATTCTCATACTTCAATGCCATTTGATATTATTCATAGCGATTTATGGACATCTCCAGTTCTCAGTTCTATAGTCATCGTTATTATGTTTTATTCTTGGATGACTATTCTAAATTTTTATGGACATTTTCAATTGCGAAAAAATCCCAACTTTTTTCCATCTTCGTCAAATTTCGAGCTTTCATAAGAACTCAATTCAAACGGGAAATAAAGAACATCCAATGTGATAATGGTAAAGAGTATGACAATTGGGAGTTTAGGGAGTTTTGTGCTCAAAATGAGATAAATTTTCATTTTTCTTGTCCTCTTACGTCTTCACAAAATGGGAAAACGGAACAAAAAATTCGTACCATTAATAACATTATCCACACTTTATTGGTTCATTCTTTCGTCCCTCCATTATTTTGGCATCATGCGCTACAAATGGCTACCGATATACTTAATATTCTTTCCTCTAAAGGTTTGACATATTTTTCCCCTCTTCAGGTTTTATACAATAAGACTCTTATGTATTCTCATCTTAGGGTATTTGGATGCTTATGTTATCCGATGTTTTCATCCACCAAAATCAACAAACTTCAGGCACGTTCTACCCCATGTGTGTTTTTGGGTTATCCGTCAAATCACCGTGGTTATAAATACTTTAATTTATCCTCTAAATGAATCATCATTAGTCGTCATGTCCTATTTGATGAGTCCAAATTTCCATTTTCTAAAGTAGAAAAGCATGTGCCTATTTCTTATGATTTTTTGGATGATTCTATCTCCCCCTATGTTCTCCGTCATTTTTTAGATTTTTCAGAAAATACATCGTCAGCGCCGTGACCGTTAGGGGAGGAGCCGCAGCGCCTGCCTTCCAGTGAACAGTTATCTTCCATCTCGTCGTCAGCGCCGCGACGCCAAAACTTCAGAGAACTCTGCAGTTCATCCGGCGCCGCAGCCCTAGACCACGGCGCCTTCGACGGACAGTTCCGAAAATTCTCAAAATTCCCAAAATTCACCCAATCTAACCCAGAGTCATGATTCAATCACTCTCAGTTAACGGGGTATTTTTAAACAAAAAAGACATTTTAATTTGAATTCTAATGTTCTTAAATAACTCTTACCCCATAATCTTGTGTCTGCCCTAAATGACCCTAATTGAAAAATTGTCATGACCGATGAATATAATGCTCTTATTGATAATAAGACGTTGGAATTGGTGCCCCGTCCATCTGGTGTTAATATTATTAGGTCTATGTGGATCATGAAAGAAATAATCCCTTGATTATTCTTATTGATGAAAGACATATATATATAAGTTACAATAGGAGAATCTTATTCCTACTTTACATCTAAATCCCTATTCTATATGAAGAATAACTATACAATTATGGTAATATTACAATCCTAATTATGGTATGAGACTAATTACAAACTACCATAAACTATTATACAAAGTAGCATTGTGCACGGACTGGACAAGGCATTGTGCACGGCGGACTGGACTGGGCCTTTAGGCAGGCCCATTTTTTAACAAAAAGTTTTTAACTTTAATAAATTTATTTATTTTCACAAGTCCATGGTGGTGAGAGAAGCTGTTTAGAAACAAAAGGTTTCTACATTATAATAAGTTGAGGAAGATATATGGCAATGATTTTGTTGGAAATTTATTAATGTGGAATAAAGTTTATGCCATTATTTATGACTCGAAAAATTAGGGCCCCGCATGTCGAAAATGTCGTTTTTACACACGTGCACACATTGTACCAAGGAACGTAAATTTCATTAGTGAAAGAGATATTGATACATAAGTAAAGTGTTTGAGACATAGAATGATGGACGGTCATTTGCCAAATGACAAGTGTTCCACGTTGGTAAACGAAGGAAGAAGTGTGCATAGTGTAAAAATGGAACGGATCGAAAAGGGTCGTGGAGCTGAGAATGGCCGCAGTGCCACCGCGGCATCAGCGAGCCATGGCGCTAATTCCGGCCTGAGTTACTGGAGCCGCGACGCTAATTCCGTCCTGAGTTACTAGAGTCGCGACGATCTCGAGGATCGACCGCCGAGCTATCCATGCAGAAAGTCTGAAACGAAAATATGATTTTTGGAGACGTTTAGACTGCCCTCAATGGAATTCATTCCAGCATTATTTAGCCATTATTTGGCTGATAAATGAGTGTCATTACTTTGGCAATTCATTGCCATTATATGAGTAATTCAATGTCATTACTTGACACTTGAAGAGACAAATCTTACACTATAAATTGAGGCATTTGGCTCAATTATTAAACACTTGTATTTTTCAGAAAATCTTCTTCTTCTTCCTCTCTAGCATTCTTTCAATACTAAAAGTTCTTCAAGAGAAACACTTGAGTTTCCTTTGCTCAAGTGTGTTAGTAGCTGTTTTATCTTGGGAGACTATTGTCTAGCAATGTAAAATGATATATACGAGACAATCTTGTCTTAAAGACATAATGCCATCACTCGACTCAGCAAGTATTCAGATCAAGTGTTGGTTCTAGTTTTCAGTTGTTTGTTAAGATTTTTTTTTTGTTGTAATCTTTTGTTCTTGATTTTTCCTACTTCTTGTAATAGATGTTTGCTATTTCCCGTTTGTTACTTTCATTTTCCTAACAATTTTAAAACAAAATTGTATTAGCATTTAGTGAAAATTACTGGACAAGAACAATTTATTTTTGAATATGCTACTTCTACTCAAGGCAATACTTTTGGCTCTCCCTCTGTCGATGCTTATCAAGGCAATACTTCTGCCTTCCCCACTGCTGCCCAAGGAATAACTAATGGCTTTCCTGCTACTCAAGGAAATGTCAGAATCCCTCCACCTGTCGGGTTTCACCATGAACGCCCTGAAAAGTTCATGCGAATTGATTTCAAAAGATGGCAATAGGAAATGTTATTTTTCCTAACCGTGATGGTAGTGGCACTATGTGTTACAGAAGACCCTCCCAAGATAGGATATGGTGTAGACCCTCAGTCTATTGATACGGCTGAAGAGTGTCAAGGTTTCCAGGCTTGCATGTAAATGACTCTTGTTGTGGGAGAAGCTTAAGAAGAAGTACAATGCATAAGATGCAGGTACAAAGAAATTCATCATTGGGAAATTCTTGAAATTTCAAATAGTGGATAGCAAAACAGTGTTGTCTCAAGTCAAGGAGTTTCAAATGATTCTACATCGCCTAGATTTGGAGTGTATGAAACCAAATGAGCAGTTTTTGGTTGCATCACTGATTGAAAAGTCGCCTCCCTCGTGGAGTGATTTTATGAGTTACTTAAAACTCAAAACAAAGGAAATGACCTTTGAAGAGCTTATTATCAAACTCCAAATTCAGGAAGATAATAAGAAGTCATTGCCTAAGGGAAAGCAACTCTCTGAGGCAAAGACAAATCTGGTTGATGCCAAAGGGAACCCAAACAAGAAGCGCAAGTTTCAGAAAGATGGCAAGACCCAGACATCAGTGAAGTTCAAGGGAAGCTGTCACCACTGTGGCAAAGTTGGTAACATGATCAAGGACTGCCGCAAACTCCAGATGGAGCAGAGTCAGAAGGCCAAAGAAAAGGCCAAAGGCAAGGCAAATACAATGTCATCGAGGACACGCTTCATGACGACATGATTGAGGAGTTTTTTGCGGTGGTGTTAAAAGAAAACTTGGTAGAGAACCCCAATAAATGGTGGATGGACACGGGTGCTACCCGTCACATCTGTTCTGATAGAGATGCCTTCTCCACGTATACATCAGTTACAGACAAAAAGCTATTCATGGGTAACAACGCTTCCTCTGACGTGCTGGGGGTAGGAAAAGTGGTCCTTAAGATAAATGTTGTGCTTAATCAGACATTATTCATCAAAAAATGGCTACATACTCACCTCGGTCGAACGGTGTTGCTGAACACAAGAACCGTTGTTAGGCGATTTCCACACGCGTAAAACTCAAGTGTAAGTATCGTGTCAAGTAATATAGTCTGTAAGACCGAATATCGTCCACAGAGACTGATTTCTAAGTACTGAGCATCTATTTTGTGTTATCTATTTGGCGAACGAATTTTGATTGGTTTTTTTATTTAACTACTGGAATGATTGCAAGAAATAAGTAAACTAATTAGGTTGTATTCAGATTATGAAGGAATTAGGGTTTTCAAAATCATCAACTATCTACTTTATTCAATCCTTAATGCGTTCTAGAATGATTCTTCTTCTATGTTAAATTAGCAGTTAACTAAAATGTCTTATATTCCGGTTAGGATATATAATCACTCAACCCCAGTGCAGAACCCTTCTATATTTCTATGATAGGACTTACCATATAGGAGGATTAAAAACAGTAACCTATAAAGCTACACAAATATCAGGGTACTATCGTCCACGATTTTAACCTATGTCTATTCAACTACAGCATATCCAAATCTCTCATCTCGGTTGTTGATTCGAAATCATATATGTTATGATAATTAGTGATCAATTAACTATCAAGCATTCACATCAATTATTGAATAGATCTTAACAACTGAAGAAGTAATCAAACTATTGCATCAAATCATGAATAAATGTTCAAGTGAATCATAAGGAAAACCCTAATTAAGTGTTTATTTCCTAGTCATAGTCATGCTACGAACTAACACAATATCCAAGATAAAACTGAAATAAAAACTGAAGATAGAAAATTATGAAGATTAAAGTATCCAATTGTTGCTCCAAGTGCCTTGTGTTGTTCTTGTGTTCAAGAATGGACTCCCCTCATAAAAACTTATCCCTAGGGCTTTAAATAAATATCAATTTCGTGCCTTAGGAACCCTATTGCCCTTGGCCAATTCCAACTCTGAATCAAGAATTGCAGACGCATCATGCTCGCAGTCGATCTGCGGCGCAAACTCCCGCACTCTCTGAATAAATGGCACCGCTGATTCATGAATGCACGGTCTTTGAAAGTCTGCGGTTTCGTTGTTTCGCACCACTGCCCCGCTCGCATCGCGGTCTTCTTGTGGTTTTTCCGAGTCATCGATTTTCGACCTTTTTCTGCCTCGGGACCTCCTTTTATGCCCACTTTTCGCTTTTTTTTGCCATTTTGTCTTTTTGAACTGTTGTGGCTCAAAAGAAAGAAAAACAATCCTAAAACTGTACTAGACACAACGAAAATGGGTAAAATACTAATAAAAATGACTCAAAATAGGTATATGAAATATGTCTAACAAACCCCCCAAACTTAAACTTTGCTCGCCCTCGAGCAAAGAAGAAAACAAAATAAAAAAGACTCAAAGACTCACGTCAAGCAGCTGCAAAATGTCACTTAGAAACACATGAACGTTAATTAGGACAATATGTAGGAATAGATGTAGCATGCATTGAACAATCTAGAATTTCAAGTTAGATATTTCACAGATTCATTTCAGTCACAATCACTGGAAGCATGAATACCTAACATATGCATGTCAATATCATTGCATTTTTGTCAAGGTACTATAGCCTGTTTACTTGTTATTCTCCACTAATCATGGACATACATACTAGGGATCATCATGACTTTTCATGGTTGTAATGTAGGCTTAGGCAGGGGTAGGTAAAAATAGACATTTAGGCTCAAATTACGTACCATACGCGCTTTTCATTCAACTTGTTTCTCTTCCTTGTTGTATTCTTTTAGTTTATACCCATTACTCCCTTTTCTCTTTTTATTGAGAGCAGAACATACACATTCACATTGGAACCCCCAAACTTAAGCTTTTTCATATTTTAATTGGGGTGCATAATTTATCTTTGCTCTCTTTTGTATTTCTTTTTCACTTTCTTTTTCCTCCGTATCATCAGTTATTGCTTATGGCAAATGAGGGAATTGGGGTGTCAAATAAATAGCTTTTCATTTTAGGCTCAAAGGACTGACTAAGGATACAATTAATTGTCAGGGTAGGTAATGAAAGGTAAGAAGGGCTAACAAAGAAATGCCTGAATCCTCCCCCTAACATGTACATCCTAATTATTTCTCCTTAAATAACAAGCATGCAGGACATTTTTCGCAATTGATATACACAGGTAAGCACACAATATTCCAACTAATCAGGTTTTCATGAATCTTTGGCATATTTAACTTAAGCACACAGATTTTTGCATATCATTCCATTACATTATCCTACTTAATTCACTAGGCGTTTCAAGCAACTACAACATGCATGATAAAAAATAATTGCGACTCATATAGATACATAAAAGACACAAATCAACGACTCAAAATTATAAGAAAATACAAGTACCCCCCTCAAACTTAACTGACACATTGTCCCAAATGTGTATGACTCAAAGATGAAACAGAGACGACTTACAGACGTACAACAGCTCAAAATTGTGGTGGTGGCGGCAGATATTGCATTGTGACGGTATCTGTGGGAGGAGATTTGATGATTCTGGGCCTTTTCATATTTTCGGGGATTATGAACTGGCACCGCGGTTCTGCCTCTGTAACCGCTGATGCATAAAAATCGAGGCTTTCACGAAGATTCGACATGCAGTCGACTCGATTTCGTTTCTTTTCGCCATTTCCTTCATGCTCCATCCTCTGAGTCCTTCACCTGACATCACAACATAACAAACACACCAAAAGTGAGACTGTCCTAATTAAAATAAATTGCATAATTTAAACATTGGGTTGGCTCCCAAGTAGGTTTGTCTTTAACGTCTTTTAGCCGGACGCAGATTACTTATCAAAAATCATTGGGGTAATTTAACCCCACAACCTATCCATTTCATAATCCTCCTCCTCTTTCTCATTCTATTTTTCTTCTTCACCAGATGGGGTTCAGTAATACTTACCTTTTCGAGGGCTTTCATCTCATCAATTTTTGTTCCTGCCACCTTGCTGACCTGTGGGTTTAATGATGTAGGGATGGTATCCCTAGATTTGTCCTGCACTGGCTGAACTGCTGGGGCAGCTGTGCTTGCTGCGAAACACTTGTCAATGGCATGGGACTCAATGACGGATTTGAACACCTTGAACACTATCTCCTCCTCCTGAACCATGAGTCTCAGTTCCCCCTTTTCCACATCAATCAAGGCTCTCCCAGTAGCAAGGAATTGTCTCCCCAAGATAATTGGTATCTCATCATCTTTTTCCATATCAAGAATAAGGAAGTCTGCAGAGAAGAAGAACTTTCCTACCTTAACCAACACATCTTCGATTATGCCTCTGGGATGCACCACAGTTCGGTCGGCTAGCTGCAGATTTACTGTGGTCGGTTTGGCTTCCCCCAAACCCAACCTCTTGAAGACAGATATGGGAATTAGATTGATGCTAGCCCCTAGATCACACAGCGCCCTGTTGCATGTCACCCTACTAATAGTGCAGGGCAAGGTGAAGCTCCCTGGATCCTTAAGCTTAGGAGGAAGTTTCTTTTGCAAGATGGCACTGCACTCCTCTGTCAATGACACTGTCTCATAATCCGCTAGCCTCCTCTTTTTCTCAAGTATCTCCTTCATGAACTTGAAGTATGCGGGCATCTGCTTTAGCGCCTCAATGAAGGGAATATTTATGTGCAGCTTTTTGAACACCTCCAAGAACTTGAAGAACTGCTTGTCAACAGCCTTCCTTTGTAGCCTCTGAGGGTAAGGGATTTTATCAACATATTTCCTCAAAGGTGCTGGTGGAGCTTTTTCAACTGTAGGGAGGTCCTCAGTGACCCCCTCTTTCTCTACTTCAACTACCTTCTGATCCTCATTCTCACTTACCACTGCGGGCTGGGGAGCAACGTTTTCCAACTGTTTTCCATTTCTCAACAATACTGCTTGACATTGTTCTCTAGGATTCACCTCTGTAATGCTTGGGAGAGCGCCCTGTGGCTGTTGGTTACCATCTTTGCAAGCTGCCTAACCTGTGTTTCCAAGTTCCTAAGAGAGGATCTGGTTTCTGACATGAACTGATTCTATGAGTTGGTCAGTGTGAAGCGATCATCTCTCGATTCATCGAGTTTTCTTCTAACATGCGGGTAGCCTAAACTGCAGGGATGAAGTGGCCTGATTGTGTCCCTATTGGTTCTGGTAACCACTTTGATATGTTTGCTGTTGGGGTTGGTCGTTCCTCCACGAAAAGTTAGGGTGATTTCTCCACCCTGGATTGTACGTGTTGGAGTTGTAAGGCCTCTGAAAGTTCCCAACCGTCTGAACCTGCTCTATTGGCACATTGTTAGGATCAAATGTTGTGCATCTGTCAAAATAATGCAGGCCCCTAAAAATCTCACAATTTACAGGCGTCTGGACTGCATTCGCAGTCATGATGTTCTGCTGCAGTTTCTTTGTCATAAGGGCTACCTGTGCATTCAGGGCAGTGATTGCATCTAATTCATGAATACACATGGCCTTCCTGTTGGTCACTGACCTGTCATCTGCTCCCTGATGATTGTTGGATGTCGTATCCTCTAGTAAATCATGTGCCTCATTGGCACTCTTTTTCATGAAGGCATCCCCTGCTGATGCATCAATGATGGTACGCGTAATACCACTCAACCTATTATAAACGATGTGGACCAACATCCACTTCTCTATGCCATGATGTGGGCGCTTCCTCTGCATATCCTTAAATCGCTCACATGCATCATAGAGCGACTCACCATCCACCTGGTAATAATTGTTCAACTCCCCTCTTAACTTTGCTGCTTTGGAAGGAGGGAAGAACTTTGCTAGAAACCTTTGGGCAGTCGCGCCGGTGGTAGTGAGTTGGCAGGCAGTGAGTTCAACCAACTTTTGGCTCTATCCCTCAGTGAGAATGGGAAGAGCCTCAGTCTGATGGCATCGTCAGTGACACCATTGTATTTGAATGTGGCACAAAGCTTCAGAAAATTCGCAATGTGCGTATGTGGCTCCTCATATGGCGACCCTCCAAACTGGACTGTATTCTGCACCATACCCAGAATAGCAGGGTTAATCTCAAAATTATTGGCTCCTATTGCTGGGAGCCTTATGCAAGTCTGCACCCCTGTCACTGTAGGCAATACATAATCCCCTAAGCTTCTTTCTGCAGGGATTTGTCTTAAGACAGGCGGTAGCTCGCCATCCGCCAAATTACTGTTTTGCTGATGTTCCTTTATCAAAGGATCCGAACTTTCCTTGTCTTTCCTGCAAGTGATAAAAAACAAGAAAACAGATCACGTCAAAATGTTCTCAAATAAAAAAATAAAGCCAAATTAGAAATAAAAATAGATGGTTCGATATTAGATATACGCCAGTACCCGGCAATGGCGCCAAAAACTTGTTAGGCGATTTTCACACGCGCAAAACGCAAGTGTACGTATCGTCTCAAGTAATATAGTCTGTAAGACCGAATATCGTCCACATAAACTGGTTTCTAAGTACCGATCATCTATTTCGTGTTATCTATTTGGCGAACGAATATTGATTGGGTTTTTTATTTAACTGCTGGAATGATTGCAAAAAATAAGTAAACTAATTAGGTTATATTCAGATTATGAAGGAATTAGGGCTTCTAAAATCATCAAATATCCACTTTATTCAATCCTTAATGCGTTCTAGAATGATTCTTCTTTTATGTTAAGATAGCGGTTATGTAAAATCCGGAAAAAAATAAAATAATATATAGTTGTGGTTGGGTTAATAAATATATATATATACATATATATATATATATATATAAGAAAACAAAGAATAAATTGCATGGGATAGAGTTAGTGTTAAAGTTGGATACAATAGATAGATAAAATGAAAATAAGAAAACAAAACAAAAACAAAAAAACAAAAGGCGAAAAAAATAAAAAAAAGATGCATGCAGAGATATGCACGTCCACCCCCTCCAAACCCATTTTAATGCCCTCCACCTTTCTATCTCCCATAAGTTATACAACCATCTACACTTATACATTATACTTATACACAAAAAAAAAATGCATACCACAAAGATTAGAAAATCAGGAAAATAATCAAGTGAACAAGAGGGGGAAAAAAATCAAGAAGATATCAAGGAAGGAGAACAAGAAAATTAGGGAACACTAAGGAGCAAGGATCACTTGTAGCAACCGATAATCTTTTTTTTCACACTTACAAGGTGAGTTTTCTCACTCAGAAATTCTTGGTAACATCCTTTATTTTTAGTTCAATACATGTTAGAATAAGAATTGAGTGTTGAAAAGAAATATTGAACTTTTGATTGTTTAGACAACTAGTTGCGTCATGAACTTTACGAACTGTTCTCACTGAGTTATAATTGTTAGAATTTGATGAAATTCGTAGGAATTGTACACCTCTCTAATATGATCATATAGAACCAAAAATGAGGTAAAATGGACGTACGGTTTGAAAGTTATCATAGTTCAAAGTTCCTGCCTTAGATTTGGTCGAAATTCGGAAAGGCATAATTACGGACTGTTTTTATTGAGTTTTACTTATTAGAATTATATGAAAATTTACATGGTTGTAAGTCTCTCTGTTACGGACAGATATATATAAAGATTTATTAAAACGGACTTACGAGTTGAGAGTTATTGTAGTTTGAAGTTGCTGCCTCGGATTCGTCGGAATCCAGAAGGGCAGGACGTTGAAACGTAAAACTGTACTAATCTGTGGGGAATATGAAAATTGTTTCTAAATGAAAGTTCTATATCTCTTTGTTTTGGACATTTTGATACCTTACGGGGGTCTATCCGACTTACGGATTGAGAGTTATCGCTGTTTAAAGTTTCTGCCTCGGATCTATCGAGATTCAGGAAGGGCAGCGAATAAAAGTGTAAAACTGTACCAAATGGTACAGAATATGAAAGGATGGTTCACATGGAGACGTGTAGCTCTCTGTTCTCGTCGTTTTGAGATTTTATGGGGCTTGAACGGGTTTACAGATTAGGAGTTATGACTATTCTAAGATTGGGTTCTGTTTAATAAAAATTCCGCCGAAACAAATTTCATGTGGCTGTTTTGAGGATAAATTTGTGTTAGTTACCCAAAGTAGTTTTAAATGAAATTTGGTACAGTGAAAGATCCCCGTCTTACCATAGTTTCCGCTTGAGAAACACCTTAGTTGGAGTTATGGTTAAAAAGTTATAATTGTTACAAGTATAAATGACAGAATGTTGGGAAATAGATTATTATTTATTCGATCTTCTGAAAAATATGAAAAGTGAATACGTGTTCACATAAATATATAAATATAAACATAATGGATCGGGTTGCACGCCGCAACAAAACGTAAAGTAAATACGTGTTCACAAATACGTAAATATAATGGGTCGGGTTGCACGTCGCAACAAAACGTAAAGTGAATACGCATTCACAAATACGTAAATATAATGGGTCGGGTTGCACGCCGCAACAAAATGTAAAGTGAATACGCGTTCACAAATACGTAAACATAATGGATCGGGTTGCACGCCGCAACAAAACGTAAAGTGAATACGCGTTCACAAATACGTAAATATAATGGGTCGGGTTGCGCGCAACAAAGCGTAAAGTGAATACGCGTTCACAAATACGTAAACATAATGGATCGGGTTGCGCGCAACAAAACGTAAAGTGAATACGTGTTCACAAATACGTAAATATAATGGATCGGGTTGCACGCCGCAACAAATATGAAAGATGAATACATGTTCACCTATATATAAATATGAAAAGTGAATACGCGTTCACAAATATATAAATGTAATAAACATGTGGAAATGCAGGGGAATGTCTCAACGTATAATACGAGATAAAATGAAGTGTTAGTTAAACCGAGAATTTCCTATGAGGAGTTGTTGCATATTTAAAAATGTTGTAACCTGATATGTTTTTGCAATATGCTTATTACGTTATAATGTGATTGCGCTTGGAATATTGTGGTGTTACTTTGAATTGCAGGGTAAGGTTCTCACTCATTGGATGGTAGGGTGACTCTTTTATTAACATGTTTGAAAGCGTGATAGAGGAAATGCTCCACGCCAAGGCTAGCGATCGTCCCGCAGCCTCTTGTCATACCAAGTCCATTGTTTCGGGCTTGGTACTCGTCAGGTTCAGAATGTCAGTTCCAATGTCTCGGGAAATGCCCGTGTGGAATGGTCTCCCTTCCAACTTAGAATAATATTTGTCAGTATGTCTATGTAGAGACAATATTTGCACGAGCATGGGCTCGCGTTATATTTTTAATAAAGTCATAAACAAATTTTTTTATTGTTATTTTATTAATAGCTCCGTATTTGAATATAAGTTTAAATTTCTAAATAAAGAGAATTAAATGGTGCTCCTTGTGGAAAATAATTGTCCAGGTGTCATCACGCCCTAAGTAAAGACTTAGGAAAAATTTGGGGCGTGACAGGTTAACTAGACTGTCTTATATTCCGGTTAGGATATATAATCACTCAATCCCAGTGCAAAACCCTTCTATATTTCTATGATAGGATTTACCACATAGGAGGATTAAGAACATTAACCTATAAAGCTACACAAGTATCGGGGTACTGTCGTCCACGATTTTAACATATGTCTATTCAACTACAGCATATCCAAATCTCTCCTCTCGGTTGTTGATTCGAAATCATATATGTTATGATAATTAGTGATCAATTAACTATCAAACATTGACATCAATTATTGAATAGATCTTAACAACTGAAGAAGTAATAAAACTATTGCATCAAATCATGAATAAAGGTTCAAGTGAATTATAAGGAAAGTCATAATGAAGTGTTTAGTTCCTAGTCATAGACATGCTACGAACTAACACAATATCCAACATAAAACTGAAATAAAAACTGAAGATAGAAAATTACGAAGCAATTGTTGCTCCAAGTGCCTTGTGTTGTTCTTGTGTTCAAGAATGGACTCCCCTCCTAAAAACTGATCCCTAAGGCTTTACATAGGTATCAATTTCGTGCCCTGGGGACCATATTGCCCTTGACCAATTCCAACTCGGAATTGAAAATTTTCGTACCGACACCGCGGTTCTGCAGGTCAGAACCGCGATGCCGAAACTCCTGCAACTCTCTAAATAAATGGCACCGTGGTTCTGTCTGAATGCACTCCGGTGCTGAAAGTCCTGCGGGTTTCTGCTATTTTGGCACCATGATCCGCCTCTGGGCACTCTTGTCTTCTTTGTGGTTTTTAAGTCATCGATTTTTTACCTTTTTCTGCCTCGGGGCCTCATTTTATGCCCACTTTTCGCTCTTTTTTGTCATTTTGCCTTTTTGAACCGCTGTGACTCAAAAAAAAAGAAAAACAACCCTAAAATTGTACTAGACGCAACGAAAATGGATAAAATACTAATCGAAAATGACTCAAAATAGGTATATGAAATGTGCCTAACAACCGTACATTGAAGGAAATGATGAATGTCTTGCTCATCAATTCTGGTCTTCCCCAAAACATATGGGGAGAAGTTGTCCTTACCGCTAATACGATTCTTAATAGAGTCTCACATAAGGGTAAGGATAAAACTCCATACGAGTTATGGAAGAGAAAGAAACCCACCTACAAATACCTGAAGGTGTGGGGTTGTTTGGCAAAGGTTGAAGTACCTAAGAGAAAGCAGGTCAAAATTGGACCTAAGACTGTAGATTGCATTTTCACCGGATATGCAAATAATAGTAATGCTTATCGCTTCTTAGTGCATAAGTCAGATGTACCTGATATCTACGGGGATGCGATCATGGAATCAATGAATGCCCAATTCTTTGAGGCTTTTTTTCCTAGAAAGGAAATAGACATAACCTCTCGCAAACGAAATTATGAACAAAGCTATCAGGAACCAGGAGTCGTTGACTGCCCAGATCTAGATGGTTAAGATCTAGTGGACTCCGAAGAGGCTGAATATCCGAAATCTAGTGTTTCATGTTCCCAAAACTTGGAGACTCCAGAGATGGAACCAAGACGAAGTAAAATGGACAGAAAGGCTAAGTCTATCGGTCCTGACTTTGTAGCTTATATGGTTTCATAACGAACCACAGACAATTATTGAAGCATTGTCAACTCCAGAAGCACCGCTCTGGAAAGAAGCTATTGAGAGTGAAATAGACTCCATCTTGCAAAACCATACTTGGGAGTTGATTGATCTTCCTCCGAGATACAAACCATTGGGTTGTAAATGGATACTCAAACGGAAATATAAAGTAGATGGGTCTATAGATAAGTACAAGTCCAGGTTTAAAGTCAAGGGATATCGATAGAAGAAAGGTCTTGACTATTTTGACACGTACTCCCCGGTGTCTAGAAAGACGTCCATACGAGTATTCATTGGGATCACAACATTGCGTGACCTTGCGATATATCAAATGGATGTCAAAACAACCTTTCTAAATGGTGATTTGAAAGAAGAAATTTATATAGAATAACCCGAGGGGTATGTGGTTCTAGGGCAAAAGAAGAAAGTCTGTCAACTTGTCAAATCTCTGTACGGGCTGAAATAGGCCCCGATACAATGGCACGAAAAATTTGATAGTACTCTACTATCAAAGGGTTTCTCCATTAATGAGTGTGATAAATGTGTCTACATGAAAGGTAATTCTGACTCATTCATCATGATATGCCTTTACATAGACGACATGTTGGTCACAAGGAGTAGTCCTAGTTTGATCCTAGAGACTAAGAATATGTTAAAATAATGTTTCGACATGAAGGATATGGGTATTGCAAATGTCATCTTAGGGATCAAGGTCTCTAAGACGTCTGACGGACTGGTCTTATCTCAGTCTCACTACATCGAGGATATGTTGAGAAAATTTGAGATGTTCGACAATTCGCCAATGAAGTTGTCACGACCCGACCCCGGGGCCGCGCCTGGTACACTACCGGGGTACCCTGTCAGGTATATGTCAGATAAAAAGCAGCGGAACATACATAAAACAAAATCTGTACAAGGTAAACATCACTAGCAAGCCGATAAGGCCTCCTTTCATAAAATAACTTAACCGAAAGTGAAACAGTCCAACTTATCATTATAGCCCAAACCACAAACGTGACTACAGACCTCTAAGAATAACAACTGTGGCGGGACAGGGCCATACGTACCCCGAATGTACAAAAGTCTATAACCTCGAGAATCATACCAAAAGACAAAGCCTCGGAGATGGAGCTTTCAGAAATGAGCAGTGATCCTAAGAGTGCGGACGGCAAGCTACGTGATCTCGACTGCGGCGTGACGCAGCGGCCGAAGGAGTCGATAACAGTACCAAGTATGTGGCGAAAATGCGTAATGAAATCATAAGTCCGAAAGCGGTCAGTCATGGATGAAATCAACTTACCTTTTATCGTGCCTTACTAACAATGAGAATATCAATCATATACTACACGACATGAAAAATAGGACACTCATAATCAAAATACAATGGAAGCATACCCGTAGAGTCCTTCATCACTGACGGTACATCCAAGTAAACTCATGGCGAACAATGGAAGCATACGTGGAATCCTTCATCATTTGGCGGCACGTCCAAGTAAACTCATAACTGAACAATGGAAGCATACGGTGGAATCGCCGTCATCGGCGACGCGTTCAAGTAAACTCATAATCGAACAATGGAAGCATACCCGTGGAATCGCCATCATCGCTGGCGGCGCGTCAAGTAAACTCATAGCGAGCGGTGGAAGCATACGTGGAATCGCCGTCACCGGCGATGCGTCAAGTAACTCATAATCGAACAATGGAAGCATACGTGGAATCGCCGTCATCGGGCGACGCGTCAAGTAAACTCATAATCGAACAATGGAAGCATACGTGGAATCGCCGTCATCTGGCGGCGCGTCCAAGTAAACTCATAACTGAACAATGGAAGCATACCCGTGAAATCCTTCATCACTGGCGGCACGTCCAAGTAAACTCATAATCGAGCGGTGGAAGCATGCGTGGAATCGCCGTCACCTGGCGGCGCGTCAAGTAAACTTCATGGCGAGCGGTGGAAGCATACGTGGAATCGCCCATCATCTGGCGATGCGTCAAGTAAACTCATGGCGAACAATGGAAGCATACGTGGAATCGCCATCATCGGCACGTCGAGTAAACTCATAACTGAACAATGGAAGCATACCCGTGGAATCCTTCATCACTGGCGGTACGTCCAAGTAAACTCATAACTGAACAATGGAAGCATACACGTGGAATCCTTCATCACTGGCGGTACGTCCAAGTAAACTCATACCTTCGTTAGGTTCTCATTAACATACAAAATGGATCTCATTTTCATGATCTTATTCAAGAAAAACCAACTCTTTAACCTTTCATAAAGTTATTATAACCAACTCCCATAAAGCCGTTATACTAACTTTATGCTTTAAAGCTTTAGACGTTCATACTCTTTCATAAGGCCGTTCTAACTAACCTCCCATAAAGCCGTTATAACTCCTATGTTTCAAAAGATTTCGTTCTTTTTATTAACCAAGAGACTTATACTTCAAATCAAACTCACACAATTTAGTAATACTTCTTCATGTCACGAAATCCTTTTACCTTAATTAGGATAAACCATTACTTAGGAATAAGTGGGTTAACTCTTTAACCCAATCAACTTAGTCATTTTCTTAAAACAAGTCAAGTACAACAAATGGATTTACTTCATTTAAAACACGTCGTCACCGGTACTATATAGTTAAAACTACTCATGCTCGAGATAAGAAAGCTCCACATACCTCTTTGGTCAATCCACACTAAGCTCAAACTACCGCAAGTAATATATCAACCTATAATAATCATGATACGCGTATTAACCTCTAATTTCAATGTAGAATAATCTAAACTCAAAGCCACTAAATTCTATGGAAAATTGGCGCATTTCCTTTGTTTCTACATACTTTGCCACCTTTCACAAGGCGAATTTATCATTCAAACACCACGTTTAAGGCTCAATCAATCCAATAATTCAAAGGGAATTACACACCCAAAATTCTATCCCATAAGTTTACAACAATTCACTTAACAATTCTAAGGTAGTTTTAGGCTACAACATGCTCATAATCTCTTCTTAACCCATTCTTCATATCCAAACCACATTTTCTAGCATCTGATGACTCTAAGAGCATTATTTTACTACCACAAGTTCTTTCTTCTAAGCATGCAACACTAGAACTAATTCTAAAGGAAGAAATGTTACCTTAAAGTTTTAGCCAAACTTATTCCAAATACTTTGCTAGCTTGCTTGCCAAGAACACCACCACAAGCTAGCCACAAGCTTCTTCTGTGTTCTTAATTTTTCAGATTTTTAGCCTAGAATCTTCTTGGAGTTTTAGAGAAGGAGGAGCTTTGCTTTAGAGAGAGAGAGAGATTAGAAGATGACCAAGTCTTGAAGACTTGGTCAATATAATCATCTAGAATCGGATGGAGGACACTTGTCACCCTCCGAGGTATTTTAAAGAAAAATGCGCCTTTCCCTAAGTTTTCGCCCGAATCCCGCCTCGGTGCGGCTGAAACTTCAGCGACCCGCCGGTACTTTTGCGCAGCCTGCATCCGGCCGCGCGGCAGCTGCCTTTACCGAAACGAATTTACGCCACTGCGCCGAACTTGTAACTCTCGCAACTCACTCGATGTCCCATGAGCGGTTGGTTGTGTTGGAATCTAGACTTCGGCGAACTACGCCGGGCCTTTGAAACACTTAGGAACTCTCGATGTATCGGGTCATAACTCGCCTCAAACTTGACTAAAACCCGTCGGAATGATCCGTCAACCTATCCTTGAAAATTTTAAGTCTTACCCCTTTCGTGCGCTTTCATACGCATGACTGAACTACGGTGTAACATTCTCCCCCCAGAAACATTCGTCCCGAATGTTCTTTTGGAAACCAATCTAATATTCCTCGGTACATCCTCATACTTTATGCTAATGGAACTTCACCGTACCACCTATGGTCCTAAGATATCGTACGCATATCCACCCATCACTATCACACAAGAAAACAGATCCAGTGCGCTAACGCTATCTTACTCCCATTCGAGGCCTAAAAGGATTCTCTTATCGTACTTCCAACTGCTTTGCTAGCATACATATAACCTTAATATTATTCATTCATGACATTCTACCATACCACAATCCTATCATGCCTAATCTCTAAAGGGCCCAAGATATACGATGTCACATGGCGAGTCAAAGGGCGCTAAAGCGGAAGCGCTACCACGACCTCTGGCGTTACGCCGGTGTATGAATATCTGCCTAGCCATTGAAGGTGAAGAACCATGGCCGATCCAATAGGTGCCGTCCGCGATGCTACCTCTGGTGGACGATCTCTCGCCAAATGGCGGTTGGCGCGAAGTGTAACAAGTTGTCGACCTAGTCCGACACTCTCCAAAATGAGATCTACCACGGTGACCACAGAAGCAAGGGTGGCCTCCCATGCATACTATCTTGGATACAGTGAACTCGCGCCCGTAGCCTTGACCTGCTCACGAATATCACGGCGGTCAAACCACCCGCGGAAGGCCGGAAGGCACTCTGCGTTGGCGAAAATGTAGACCCAACTGCTTCTTTGAGGTCCACCACAAGCTATCCACGAAACCACTGCGTCACAGCCTCTTGGGTGAAATTTGGGCCGCCTCGCTCTCACTGTCCTCAATCCACGTGCAAGCGCTGCGTCCCGGCGATATCCATACACAGGTGAAGAGCCACTCCCGGACGTCACGATGTCATGTAACGATCTAACCCGTCACATGGCGGTACACTCGGTCGCCGTATCGCCTGATAGTGGCGCGTACAGCGATGAATCAAACTCTAGGTTGTATTCACGATGGTCTTCCCATTACGTCTCAATGCCAAAAACATATCCAAGCGGGCTCTTACCGTCTCGGGAGGCAAAAAGTGGCCAGGAAGGCTTCAGTGAACTCATCCGGCGGTGGAGGAGCACCCACACCTCTTGAAAACACCCACGACTCAAACCAATTCAACGCAATATCGCGTGCAGGTGAAAGCTAACACAACGGACTCGTCTCAGGGCTAAGCACTGCGTGGTCGCGCACTTGTCGAATAAACTCACGAGGATCCTCGCCGGACCTCAACCATAGAACTTCGGGTGGATCACAACTCAGAAAGTCTGAATCCTTAAAGCTATCGGCTCACAGGGTTAGTCGCGGCTCTGGCGGTGCGCCTGCCACAATGCTAGTCAACAATCGATCTGCTCCGTAATCCTATACTGCGCCGGTGTGGGCGGAGGCTCTGGTACCGCGGTCTCAGTAGCCGCAGCTTCTGCCTCGAACTCTGCTGGGGCTGGCGACGTCGTGGAACTCGCCGACCGAAACATCATCTCCGGTAAAGGCGGGCTTGTGCCGCGTAGCTCTCCGCGTCCCACTAGCGACACCGCCGGTGCCTTGCCGCCGGGCGCGGTTGCCTGCGTGGAGGCATAAGCCCGATACAAAGGAAACATCGGAGGAGACTCGACCTATAACTCATCTCTACATTGCACGATCTTAGAGTGAAAGAATGGAACCCAATCCTAAATATCCTGCGACCTCACGATTATAGATGTGGTGCGACACGCGATAATCAAGACTACTAGACACGATGCGTGGACACTTTCAGAGGACAACCTGGCTCTGATACCACTTTTGTCACGACAGGCCGGGCGCGGCGGTACCTGCCAGGTACACATCGGTATATGTCGAGAAAAAGCGTGGAACATACATAAAACAAAATGCGTACAAGGTAAACATCAGCAATGGCCGATAAGGCCTCCTTTCATAAAATAACTTAACCGAAAGTGAAACAGTTCAACTTATCATTATAGCCCAAACCACAAACGTGACTACAGACCTCTAGGAATAACAACTGTGGCGGGACAGGGCCCCGCCATACCCCCTGAATGTACAAAGTCTATAACCTCGAGGATTCATACCAAAAGACAAAGCCTCGGAGGATGGAGCTTTCGAGGAAATGAGCGGTGATCCTAAGAGTGCGGACCAGCAAGTTACGTATCTCGACTGCGGCGTGACGCGGCCCGAAGGTCGATCTGGCAAGTACCAAGTATGTGGCGAAAATCACGTAATTAAAACATAAGTCTGAAAGCAAGTTGGGGTCATGGATGAAATCAACTTACCTTTTACTGTGCCTTACTAACAATGAGAATATCAATCATATACTACGGCATGAAAAATAGGACACTCGTAATCAAAATACAATGGAAGCATACGGTGAGTCGCCATCCGTCATGACGACATCCAAGTAAACTCATGGCCCGAACAATGGAAGCATACGTGGAATCGCCCATCATCGGCGGCGCGTCGAGTAAACTCATAAGCGAACAATGGAAGCATACGTGGAATCGCCGTCGCTGGCGGCACGTCCAAGTAAACTCATGGTGAGCGGTGGAAGCATACGTGGAATCGCCATCTGGCGGTATGTCCAAGTAAACTCATGGCGAACAATGGAAGCATACGTGGAATCGCCCGTCGCGGCACGCGTCGAGTAAACTCATGGCGAACAATGGAAGCATACGTGGAATCGCCCATCACGGCGGCGCGTCGAGTAAACTCATGGCGAACAATGGAAGCATACGTGGAATCGCTTCGTCGCGGCGTGCGTCGAGTAAACTCATAATCGAGCGGTGGAAGCATACGTGGAATCGCCCGTCGCGGCGATGCGTCCAAGTAAACTCATGGCGAACAATGGAAGCATACGGTGGAATCGCCCGTCAGCGGCGGCGTCAAGTAAACTCATAATCGAACAATGGAAGCATACCCGTGGAATCCTTCGTCGCGGCGATGCGTCAGTAAACTCATGGCGAACAATGGAAGCATGTGGAATCCTTCATCATCGGCGATGCGTCGAGTAAACTCATAACTTCTTTAGGTTTTCATTAACATACAAAATGGATCTCATTTTCATGACCTTATTCAAGAAAAACCAACTCTTTAACCTTTCATAAAGTTATTATAACAAACTCCCCATAAAGCCGTTATACTAACTTTATGCTTTAAAGCTTTAGACGTTCATACTCTTTCATAAGGCCGTTACAACTAACCTCCCATAAGGCCGTTATAACTCCTTATGTTTCAAAAAAATTCGTTCTTTTTATTAACCAATAGACTTATACTTCAAATCAAACTCACACAATTTCCGTAATACTTCTTCATGTCACGAAATCTTTGTCTACCTTAATTAGGATAAACCATTACTTAGGAATAAGTGGGTTAACTCTTTAACCCAATCAACTTAGTCATTTTCTTAAAACAAGTCAAGTACAACAAATGGATTTACTTCATTTAAAACACGTACGTCTACCGTACTATATAGTTAAAACTACTCATGCTCAAGAGATAAGAAAGCTCCACATACCTCTTTGGTCAATCCACTTGCTAAGCTCAAACTACCGCAAGTAATATATCAACCTATAATAATCATGATACGCGTATTAACCTCTAATTTCAATGTAGAATAATCTAAACTCAAAGCCACTAAATTCTATGGAAAATTGGGCAGCATTTCCTTTGTTTCTACATACTTTGCCACCTTTCACAAGGCCGAATTTATCATTCAAACACCACATTTAAGGCTCAATCAATCCAACAATTCAAAGGGAATTACACACCCAAAATTTTATCCCATAAGTTTACAACAATTCACCTAACAATTCTAAGGTAGTTTTTAGGCTACAACATGCTCATAATCTCTTCTTAACCCATTCTTCATATCCAAACCACATTTTCTAGCATGCAATGACTCTAAGAGCATTATTTTACTACCACAAGTTCTTTCTTCTAAGCATGCAACACTAGAACTAATTCTAAAGGAAGAAATGTTACCTTAAAGTTTTAGCCAAACTTATTCCAAAGACTTTGCTAGCTTTCTTGCCAAGAACACCACCACAAGCTAGCCACAAGCTTCCTTCTTGTGTTTTTAATTTTTCAGATTTTTTTAGGCTAGAATCTTCTTGGAGTTTTAGAGAGAAGGAGGAGCTTTTGCTTTAGAGAGAGAGAGAGATTGGAAGATGACCAAGTCTTGAAGACTTGGTCAATATATTGCATCTGAAATCGGATGGGGACACTTGTCACCTCCCAAGGTCTTTTAAAGAAAAATCGTCTTTCCAAGTTTTTCGCGAATCCGCCTCGGCGCCACGGCCTGCTTCGGCGCGGCGCTGAAACTTCAGCGACCCTCGATGCTTTCGGCGCGCGACCCTGCATCGGCGTCGCGGCCTGTTGCCTTTACGAACGCATTTACGCGTCTGCGACCGACTTGTAACTCTCATAACTTTCTACTCTGATGTCCCATCGACGAACGGTTGGTTGTGTTGGAATCTAGACTCAACGAACTACGCCCCATGCCTTTGAAACACTTAGGAACTCTCAATGTATCGAGTCATAACTCGCCTCAAACATGACTAAAACCCGTCCGGAACGATCCGTCAACCTATCCTTCGAAAATTTTAAGTCTTACCCCCTTTCGTACGCTCTCATACGCATGACCTGAACTACGGGGTGTAACAGAAGTCACCACTAGATATGAATTAGAAAATTGATAAAAAACCGTGGTGGGCCCGTATTCCAGGAGTGATATGCGCATGTGATTGGTAGTTTTATGTACATAACAAACTGCACCTGACTTGATATCGCATATGCAGTCAACAAGTTGGCTAGGTTTACCTGTAATCCGAGTAGTGATCATTGGAAAGCGTTGAATCGGGTACTACGGTACCTGAAATACACGATAACTTACGGGTTGCATTATTCGAGATATCCAGATGTACTAGAGGGGTACATTGATGCAAACTGGATATCTGATATAGAGAACACCAAGTTCACCAGTGGGTATATATATTTACAATTGGTGGTGGGTTGTGTTTGGAAATCCTCTAAGAAAATTTGCATCGTCTGATCCACAATGGAGTAAGAGTTTATTACTTTAGACAAAGTAGGAGAAGAAGCTGAGCAACTTCATGATTTCTTAGAGGAAGTACTAAATCACCAACCCCCAAGTTAAACTGGTGCTTGTTGTTGCACCAGGAGTCGTTGCACCAGGTGCTAAAGCATGGGTGTTTTGTATTAAACATATCCTTCATATCCTTTTCATCTAAAGAGCGTGGATTCTATATGTTGAACCAAGGTTTCTCCCTAAATATATAGAGACAAATTAACCATCATAACGACAAAGTTAGCGATCTCTAAAACACCTTAAGCTATCAAATAGGGTCTAAAATGTCTATCTACCATTCCAAATAAACCTTTCCATTCCACTAAGATTATTAACTTTCAAATAGCTTATCATCCCTCTCCTAATGGAAGGGGATATTATTCAATTTTGACATCTTTTGGAAAGAAGAATTCAAATTTCAAGCGATTGAACAACAATTAAACGACTATTGTGAGGTTGGCATATGATCTAATTACAGGGCATAATGTGTCATCTCATTGCTATTTGATTATTATGATAAGGCATATAAGCTTTGAGATAATTAAAGGTTTACCTTGTTCAAATTAGCACGTGCATCCGCAATCAACTCCAGATGTTTCATCTTCAAATCCCAAATCTTATTTAATGCTTTACGTTCATCTTATTATGAGGTGAAAATGTGTGTCTATTTCTGAGAATCGGTTTGGATTCATGTCGGGGCGTTCGACTACAAAAGTCATTCATTTTATTAGGAGGTTGGAGGAGCAGTATAGGGAGATGAAGAGAGACTTACATATGGTTTTCATCGACCTCGAGAAGTCATACGACAAAGTCCCTAGAGAGGTTCTATGGAGATGTTTGGAGGTTAGATGTGTACATGTGACTTACACTAGGGCGATCAATGATATGTATGATGGATCCAAGACCAGGGTGCATACAATAAGAGGAGACTCGAACACTTCCCAATGATGATGAGGCTGCACCAGGGATCAACTCTGGGACTCACCAGGGATCAACTCTTAGCCCATTCCAATTTACCTTAGTGATGGATGGACTGACGCAACACATCCATAGAGAGGTGCCATGGTGTATGTTATTCGCAGATGACATAGTCTTGATTGATGAGACTCGCAGTGGAGTGAAGCTAAGTTGGAGGTCTAGAGACAGACTCTGGAGTCTAAATGGTTCATGATGACCTTGAGACAAACGTGGATGTGAGGCTTGGTACTCAGGTCATTCCTAAGAAAGGAAGCTTCAAGTACCTCAAGTATATTATCCAAATGGATAGATAGATTGATGACGATGTCATACATCATATTGGGCAAGGGTGGATGAAATAGAGGCTCACATCTAGAGTCTTATGCGACAAAAAAATGCCACCAAAACTTAAAGGCAAGTTCTATAGGGCGGTGGTTAGACCGACTATGTTGTATGGGGAGGATTGTTGGTCAGTCAATACTTCGCACATCCAAAAGAAGAAAGTTGCGGAGATGAGAATACTGAGATAGATGTGTAGGCATACAAAGAGGGATATGATTAGAAATGATGATATCCGGGACAGAGTGGGAGTAGCCTAAGTGGATGATAAGATGCGGAAAACGAGATTGAGATGGTTTGGGCATGTACAGAGGAGAGACACAAATGCCCTAGTGCGTAGGTGTGAGAGGTTGACTATGGACGGATTCAAAAGGGTAGAGGTAGGCTGAAGAAGTATTGGGGAGAGGTGATTAGACATAATATGATGCATGTGCAACTTACTGAGGGCATGATCTTAGATAGGGGTTGTGGATGACATAGATTAGGGTAGAAGGGTAGTAGGTATTCGAGTTACGCTTGCAAACTGGTAGTTGTAGTGTTTTTATGGTAAGCCCACTTAGATTATCATATTAATAGGAGCAATATTGATTTATAGTCTCATGTAGTTTGATTTCTGCTGCTATGTATTCTTTAGTGTACTTTGTTTAGCTTATTTATTTGAGCTAGTTACTGCTTACTTTTTTAGCATGCGCTATCATGACTTATTCACTTTTGATATCAGCATTTGCATACAGCTTTACATTTTGTTTGATCGGATATGATCGTTTCTCTTGCTTTGCTCTTGTCTTGATTTACTTTTGCTTTTGCTTTGTTTGGACTTATGTTTTGTCTTGAGTCGAGGGTCTCTCGGAAACAACCGCTCTACCTACCAAAGTAGAGGTAAGGTATACGTACACTTTATCCTTTTCAGACTCTACGTTGTAGGATTCACTAGGTATGTTGTTGTATTTAATGTATAACATCCCGTACTTTCGGGCATTTGGTTTTAGCATGATAACGTATCAAAGTATAGAACTTAAGCATATAAAAGGATGTGATCCCGAACTAATTTAGGACTTGTCAAGTGGATAACAATAATCATCTAATTGACCACAAGAATCGGCTACTTAACAATAGTCTAGTTAATAATTTATAGTGGGGGACAAAGTCCACATGGGCCGTTGATAGGTGGCAACAAAGTGGATACATTGACAACACATATGGAATTATGTGGCATCATGAGAATATGTAGTTAATGACTAAGCAACATTAGAATTATGTGTGGCAACTTGACGTTAAAGATTAAGTTAAGGGGGGACAGAAGAGGGAGGGAGAATGATCGTGGGAAAAATAGGGGCAGCTGAGAGAGGTCGGTGGCTAGGGTTCCGACGTGGGCTAGGTGCCGACGTGGAAAAAAGGTGGCAGCCGAGAAGGTGTATCGGTGGCTAGGATAGAGTTTGTAGTTTTAGGCTACTGATACCATAAAACTTATTGATGAATGATTTATAATATATATATAAGGTTACGAGAATATTTACTTTGATACAAACTAGGTAACTAATTAACCTAACTACAAAATGATTATAATTCTACCTAAAATAGGAGATATACAATTAATGAAAGAATATTGAGAAATATCCAATTTAATAGCCATAACTGTATGCCTACCTCTCCGTTTGTCTTTTAAAAGTTGCATAAGCTCATGAGCAAAGATAACACTGTCTGTTATTTGTCTATGTCCAATGAAAGCCGCTGATTGACTGACTGATTTTTAAAAGCTTGTAGTCTGATACCCTTAAGCTATGTCTTGTTTTTCTTCATCCCCTTGGTGATGCAGGTTTTATCTCCTTCTAAAATGCATTAATCAAATTCAGCCGTGCAATGCAATAGCGATTAAAAGATGACAACTTCCTATTTCAGTTTACATCATTTACAATTCCTGCAGATCCTCTCATTGCTTGAGGTGTCATAAATATTAGTATATCTTTCCACCAGACCAATGTTAAACAATTACTTAGGTGAGAGAATCTGCAGACACGTGATGGACTGGAATTTGGAATAAACGAAACAGTTTTATGTCCTAGGAAATATGAAGATGCAGTGAAAAGTTCATCAGAGTGCTCAAAAGAGACTGATAGAGAAGTCCAGCGAAATAAAAATCTCTTATAACAAAAATGTGAAATCCCATGTTAACCTGTCTTTTCATATTTATCTCTTTTGATGCATTCATCTGTCACAAATGAGACAATACACTTTTAAGACTTGTAGTTTCAGGAGTTACCAAAACAGTTTGTCCTCCTATCTATGTATCAGTAAGTGCTGTTTCCATTACTTCGATCTATCTGTCTTGCTTCGTTCCATGCAGAGAGACTAGGCAGTTGCAGTAAGCAGACGGCGGTTCAGAACATTATATTAGCACTGCACCGAGAAATGATATCCAGGGTACAATATTTTAACAGAGAATATAGAATTACTCTGACTTGTATACAAAATAATATTCCCTATGTCCCAATTTATGAGATATAGTTTGATTAAGCACGGAGTTTATGAAAGGCGAAAAGATTTTTGAAACATGTGCATGTGGTCTAAAATTAGCTCTAGATTTTTGTGTTACCGTAAATCATTTCATTAAGGGTAAAAAGGGATGTTTCAAATTAAATTATTTCTAACTATAGAAAAATATCATTCTTTTTGGGACAGACCGAAAAGAAAGTGTATCACATTAATTGGGACAAATGGAGTAAGAGAAATGTCCCCAGAAATAATAGTGACCCTTTTATCACTTTTCAATAGGCTATTCCTCACTTCACTGTTCAAACCTCCGAGCATTTTTGAGTAACGAGTGAATAAAAGATGGCAACAAAGCATCGTTGAACAATTCATGCACAAAAGTTGCCTTCAAGAATATGTCACCCCTCCCTCAGCCTATATATCGGACTATACATGATCTCAGCATGTCCGAGATCAGATCACCTATCTTGGTGGATTAATTAATATTCAAACCGGAAGGCTGAAGAGCAAGACATCGCAAAAGTTGCTTCATATGAAGCAGAGGCATCACACTCTTGTTCGTGAAGATTCATTCATAGGAATCAACATCAACAATACACCCAACGGTCATCCCTATTATCCGATCCCCTATATATAAACTATAAATGAAGGATCTAAACAAGCACCCGTTCAGATCCAGTATTTGGTGGATGGAATAAGTTGTATTTCTCTCTACCCATGCATTAGAAGACAGTACATCAGGAAGTTATCAAGTTTTCCTCTAATATGGCATAAGGCAAAAGATGAAAAATGAAGCCTGCACTCTTTCTTGTGCTGATATACTTATCATACTATTCAGCTAGTTCATAATAGAACAACATGGGGTCATGTCCTCTTTTCTAGTCTACATCGATATTCACAACAGTATAGATTTTCTGGGGGAACAACGAAGACGAAGCAAAAACTTGTGAAGTAACAACTCATCTAACAGACCTGTAATGATGGCATCATCCCAACGGAAGTAAATAGATCAACTTCATAGCTTGAGCCCGATCATTCAGTGTCATTATCATCATGCTCTCTGAAATAGAAGAGAAAAATCAAGTGATAAGCGAATGTGCAAGAAAGTTAAAGAGAAAATATAATTATCTTATATCTAATATTAGACAGGAACCATTACTTATAGGAAAAAAAATCTCCAAATATTTTAAAAAGTTCACTAAGCAATTTAAATGGCAATAATGTATCAACCGAAAATGTTATAGAAACCATAGGAAATTCTAAACTTTGGAATGAAGTTGGTTATACCAAACAAAATGTTTGAGGATTATAATTACCTTGTTTTCATCTCCATCATCTGCAAAAGCAATTCTAATTTGGCTTTTCTATTGTCAAGTCCTATCAAATATTGGTTCACTTGGGCAAGGATCATATCTTTCCACTTTGTAGGCAATCCTGAAGCAATTAGTTGTGCCACCCTGCTTATACTCGTCTCAAGCTTCATGACCTCATCAGCTTCATTGCCTTGAAAAAACATCATCATAGTACTGGCGATTTCTGTATCTTTTAACTTTTCCTTCCGTTTACTTGATTGAGCAATAGTTGAACTGGGGGTTTTCTTGATTCTCTTCATGTTTCCAATTTTATTCTTGACTTGTTTAATATTTGGTTCAAAACTGATTTTTCCGTTGATTATATTAAGCAAGTCATTGGTATTTGGCTCTTTCCCATGAACAACTTTATAACTTCCAATAGCTTTCAACAGAGTTGTCTCGTCTTTCTCCGTCCACACTCTTTGAAATGGTTTGCTTTGAGTGGCACCCCGAACCTTTTCAGATGAACAAAACAAACCTTTCTCAGCACGTGTATTCATCTCTTGGCTGGGTTTTTTCTTGATTTTCTTCAAGCTTCTTATTTTATTCTTGACTTGTTTAATATTTGGTTCAAAGCTGATTTTTCCGTTGATTATAGTAAGCAAGTCATTTGTACTTGGCTCTTTCCCATGAACAGTTTTGTAACTTCCAATTGCTTCCAATAGAGTTGTCTCGTCTTTCTCCATCCACACTCTTTGAAATGGTCTGCTTTGAGTTTTGACGAGAGCATTGTCATCTTTGACATATGTGCTTGCTTTAGATGTTGATTCTTGTACTACTCTTCCACAAGGAAAATGTGTTAAAAATAATAACTTGGTTGAATTAAGACGTAACCATCACATATTAAAAGAAATGTAGAAGAAGCTAACCATTGTGACTCCCAGGATCAATCGGTGAAGTAGATTCATTCTCGTGTTCCTTTTTAAACTTAGTTGCGCCATCTTTCTCCTCCTCCTCCTCCTCCTCCTCATCTTCTTCTTCTTTTCCTTGTTCATCATCATTGACATCGTCCCTAGACTCCTCTTTAAGACCATCATCTTTAGGCTCAGAGGCCTTAACATCTTCATCAGATGTTCCATTGTAAAGACACGTCCGATTAAAAGTTGGCATGCCTTTGGTTTGAGACACCTGTTCAACTTGTCTTTCTCTCTCTTTCTCATGCTTATCATCCCCACCACCTTCTTTTGATTCTTTATAAATCAATGTGTTATATACAAATAATTCATATTAGGTGATTTATAGAATTAAAAGGCTGAAGAAACTAGGAAGATTCGACATACCTCCACATAGAAAGTTTCTTTGAGTTGTTATTTTGTCTACGGAATGATTTGGAGTGGGTCCTGGTCCCTTTGATGAATTATTGCCTTCCTTTGGTTTAGACACTGTTTCTTCTAATTCCTCTTTGGAATTGATGTGTTCATCACCGTTGCCTTCTTCTGACCACCTATCCTTTTCAATGCTGTCTGGAACTGATATTCCATGAACATGGTCCAGCTCCATTCTTGGGTTTCTGCAGTACCCATATATAAGAAAACAGAGATTTCTTATATATGAGTAACTCATGCCTTCTTCTGACCGCCTATCCTTTTCAATGCTGTCTGGAACTGATATTCCATGAACATGGTCCAGCTCCATTCTTGGCTTTCTGCAGTACCCATATATAAGAAAACAGAGATTTCTTATATATGAGTAACTCCTGTTATTATAATTTTGCATATATTAGGTGCATAATTTGAGCATTTTGTAGCTAAGACCAGTAAACGATCAAAACTAGTGTCAAAATTTTCAAAATTCCAAGAAAAAAAGACCATAAGAATTGTTAAGGTGTATTAGAATCAAAATGATGCATTATCAAGCCCTCGCGGACCTATAGGTATCAATCTTATCTATAAGGGATGCATGAATGAGTTAGCAAATTGTTCGAAGATATTATGATGAGAGATGAATATTTGTCAAAAAAAATTTAGGACAAAAAAGGTGAAACCCAAAAGTGAACTTATTGTCAAGAAGTGCATTAAGTTCCATTAATCATTCCATGTCAACACAAAAAAAAAAGAGCAAAAAAGTCTCATGTATCAGAAGACTAGCTATAAAATTTCTAATGAACCAGAAGACTAATTAAGTATAAAATTTAAGCATCAGAGAACTACATACACTAAAAAAAATAGTAACCATTTTCGGAAGTTTAGTGGCTATAGTCTATCCATATGCTGCTCCTGAGAATTAATTAACTAATAAAGATAAAATTTAAGAAACATTTTAATCTTTGTTTTGTCTGCATTGTTCTAAATAAGAATAATTAAGTTCAGTTGGTTATATTCTGATATCGCCAAGATATACCAGTCCAATGCAACAGAGATGCATGAAATGAATCAGTAATCGATCAATAGAAAGCAACAGTTCATAATAGTAAAATTGTAGTATGAAAAAGAACCTCGATTTATCAATTTGTTTAGACTTTGGAGCACATGTATCCTTGTATTGCTCTTCGTCACTAGCCTCCTCTCCCACAGAATCTACACAATATATATTTATTGAAACTTATGTCTACATTGTAACAAAATAATGATCACGTACAAATAAAACATACCTTGTGATGTAAGAAAGACCCTGGACTTGGATTCTCAACTTGAGTTGTTAAGTGAGATGTCTACAAATATCCACCAACCTACGGTTAAGTGCATAGAATGGTATGGGATTTGGAGCGGATTAGGGGACATACTTGATTGTATTAAAAGGATAACATTTATTCGGCAACGTCTTGGCCGAGACCGTGTCTTTTAGTTTGTTGTTTTTAATTCCTAGATTAGTTACTAGTTTCCATAGGACACAATGAATCATGTAATAACTTCTAGCTCCCTTTAGGACACAATCAATGCATCATGTAATAGAGGAGGATGACTAGGTCGAAGGTTACTACCAAATGGATGACTTGGCCGAGAATGGGTAAGGTCCTAAGGACAAGGAACTATCTAGAACATGTGGCTTTCAAGAGGGGATTTCATTCATGCACTTGAAGACACCAAGGAGGCCTTGAGAACTTGGACGATTGGCCGAAGCAATGCATATTTCCATTCGGTCAAGAATACACACTCAAGGAAGAAGTTCTCATCGGACTCCAAGAAGATAGTTCATGAATACATGCCAAGAAGGGATGATTCTCAACATCATCCAAGAAGACCATTTATGAACTAACTAGTTCATGTGTGAAGGATGCCAAGGAATGATCTAGAGTGCATATAAGATTGGGATTCATCCCCTACTCCAAAGTCAACCCCTCCCTTTCCTAGTTCCCACCTTGGCCGAAATGGTTCTAATTTGTGTCTCTTTATTTTCCTTTCTAGAATAGTCCATATAGTAGTATAAATAGGATCCTTATGTTTATGTAAAAACCATAGTTGATTTATGAAAATTCTTTGAGTTTTACTCAATTGCTAAGTTATTCAACTTGTGTGTTGTCTACCTTAGTTGGTCCTTGTGTGGGCCTTCGGTTTTTGTGTGAACCAAACCCTTGGTGTAAGTTTAGCTAAGACTTGTGCGACTTAGTTGAACCTAAACTAAGGTCCCTTCGGTGTAAGTCTTGGTTTAAACTTGTGTGATCTAATTAAACTCAAGCTTAAGGATTCCCTTGGTGTGAGTGGACATTGGAACTTGTGTGATCCAACCAAACCCAAGCCTAGGGTCTATCATAAGGTTACCGGTCACCCTCACTTGGCTTGTTCACGAGCTTGTAGTTAGCAACCTCGGTCAAGACCTTGTCCAATTGGCCAAACTCATCTTGGTGTCGACTCGAGCATTAAAACCCTCGTGTCATTATCCTTGCTATATCGACCGTCCTATACTTGGTTTGTACTCGGACTTGCACCTATCATCCCGTGTTCATTCCTTGTTCATTCCTTGTTCAAACCACCATCTCCTTTCTACCACATCCCACAAGACTTCCCAAACACCCACACTCAAAGCCACCAACCGAAACCATCCACAATCAGTCGTGTCATCCCGACAACACCAAACAGTCCACTACACACCCCAACCGAGAACCTTACTGTTTCATTAAACTTCCGACATCCTCCAATACTAAACTAACAAAGCCCGGTCACCAGAACAACCCTCAACGTGTCTGCAATAACCCCATAAAACGCCTAAGCCCAACTCTCCCCTGAAACAACCACCAAACACCACACTGCCGACAGAGTACGGTAAACCCGAGAACCCCATTTCCGTCCCATTTTCAGGTCGACCCGTACACAACCAAACTCCGACCCACTTACACCACCTTATATACATCACCTTGAGAAGAAGTTTGTTTGGTAACATCAGTAGTATCATCTCCCTTAGTATCTAAACAACAGTAATATACATATTGAAAATAAAACAAGTATCTGCCCTTGTATTGTTTAATCTGGTTAAAGTTCCTTTCGCTAATACTAAAATTCTCAACAATTCCAATCTGCCACTTCTGGTTTTGTTCATTTAATTTAATGATCACAAACCAACTAATAACATCTACCAGAAAAGGAATCCCTTCAACTAATAACAAGAGGAAAGGGCCAAAAATGCCCTTGAATTATGGGAAAATAGAACAAACTTGTCTTCCCTTTGAATTTGGTCCCGAATATGTTATAACTAGTTGTCCTAAATTTCTCCTTTTCGTTAATAATATTCGTCTTTCTCCATACTGTAATAATAACTCATTGTTCCCTCAAGATAGTGGGACTGGTTACCCCCATATTCTTACCATTAAATAAATAAAGTTGTTGTGCCTAATATTGTTAATTGTTTCCCTAAAACAGTCCTTAGACACCATCTTTTTCACACATGAATATGTGAATAAATAAAGGACCTTGCATATGCCTTTTTACCATACCAAATCTCAGCAGTGACTTCAAGCAACACAATAATAAAAAGTTGTAGTGTACATATATACTTGAAAGACAAAAATGTAAGATATATATTTAAAGTCATAACAAATTTCACAATGATCACAAACCTCTCTGAGAGGTGAGTCTTGGCCTTTTCAATCCTTGTTGATTAGTTTGTTTGACTTGCATTTTTCTTTTCATATCTAATTCTCTTCAATCCGTTTTTTGGATAACCAAAGACAATGGTTGGGAGGTGGAAGTAAAAAAGCTGTCTTTCTTAGGAAGAATGGGAAGAGTCATGCAAGAGAGAGACACTTTTAGGCTTCTTTTTCCCCCGAGGAAGTACATACAAACTCGCAGGGCAGTAGATTGCCCAATAGTATTCAGTTCATTTCATTAGGTAACTTTTAATTCTTTTCATTATACTTTTAATTCTTTTCATTATTTCCAAAGAAACCCGAAGGACTCGTTTGGTATGTTGCACTGGACTGTATAATTTTGCATGGACTGTATTGTATTGTAATGGACTTTAGAGTATTAATATATAATGGACTGTATTTTTTTATTTTTTTATTTTTTTATTTTTAGTACAGTCTAGGGGAGACCCATCTACTAGATGAGTCTAAAAAATGGCAGTTGGAGTGTACTATTTTTAGAAATAGTACATTCTAGTCCTAGTCCAGCTGAAAATGTCCACCAAACGTTGTATTATTTTTTTGATCAGTGCAGTCCAGCGTACCAAACGTTCCTCGACGGTACAATCATAAGGAGGAAGTGAAAAAAGATGAAAAAGAAAAAGTCTGATCACTACTAAAAAATACTATTTTACTAAGGAAAGTTTTCACTCAAACATGTTCAGTGGCTATTTCCGCATATATTTTCATTGAATTGGATAGAATTTAAAAAATACATATTGTTAACACTAAAAAATAATTGAAGTGTTTAGTTAAAATTCAGTGACAGCTGAACTATTTCGGAGCCGAATTTACTCCCAGCTCTCGACTATAAGAACTTCATCGGCTACTAAGGCATCTTAGATGAAGTTGTTGTTAGTTAAAAGGTACGACTGAGACCCACTCAGATGCACACGCCTCAATGATCAAGTAAAAAGGATTTCTAGACCCCTAAAAGCGGTAACGGCCAGCAACAGGACCATTATCCGAGCAAGAAAACTATAGGGCGAGAAAATCGGCACCACCTCCCCATAGTCGGTCATTGAACTTAGTGGGTTATTTGATGGCTGTCATTTTGAGCTGCCGTTGGAGAACCATGTTGCGTATGTTTTGTGCAAAGTTTGAATAAACTCGCTTTACAAAGACAGATCTTAAATAAAATGGGAAATTAGAAATTCCAAAACCACATCTACAAGAGCGACATTCTATCGGCTAAATATATGGCCAAGATGCGGTGTTGTCCACAGGAGTTAATATCATTAAGGATGGCCAAGCCAAATTTTCTAAGTTTGGAAGAATATCAGCAGGCCATACTAATGGGTTTGGGTCAGTTGGATGAAAATTGATTGACAATCATAGAAAGAGTCAAATCCAGTAAATGTAAAATGGCTAAAGCATACAACAAACATGTCAAGCCTAAGAGGTTTGTCGAAGGAGACTTAATTTGGAAAACCATTTTGCTGACTGGATGAAAGATCGTAAATTCGGCAAATGGTCACCAAATTGGGAAAGACCTTTTGTAGCGAACTCACGGGTCGCCGAAAATACAAATCAAGTCATAAATATGTATGGAAAAGAAAAGTAAAAGGTAGACACTTTTGAAATATTACCCATCAGTTCTAGGGCATGCATAAGCAATCGATAGCCACAAATCGGCTGCCTAGTCACAAAAGAAATTGATTTCCCCCTGATTTGGGGAAACGTACAAGCAAAACGACATCCACGACCGACTGTCTGGTCACAATAACAGACCCTTCGATTTGGGGTCGATACAATTAAGAAGTCGAATTGGTCAGCCTTGAATACATCTAAGATTGTACTACATCAGCTGTTGAAGTCCCAGGATCAGCCGACTCAACGGATGTTTGGTCTTCTTGAATTACTGCAGTCTGCTCTTCCTCATTATCTGCACCAATTGCAGCCTCATCAAACTCTTAAGGAACTCCCACTCCTACCCCCTGAGCGATCTCAATCACACCAATTTATTGGATCCCCGTAAAAACATGTATGCATTTCTACGAGGTATCTTTTGGTTGTTGTTCGATCGGATGCCGATCTTGCAATATCAGGGGCGGTCATCATCCGCATGAACGGTAGGATCAACTGGCAAAGAAGTTGGAGTAGCCTAAGAGTGATGTGTTTCAGAAGGATCGACAGGTAATAACAACTTTACACAAGCAAGTTTGGCCCTCCATTTAGCACACTCGTTTTCAAGATGGGCCAACCATTCATTACCCATTCTCAGATCTGACTCCCAAATAGCTTGTTGGCTGCCAAATTTCCATATTTCATTATCCAGATTACGGCCTTATCGAAACAAATATGAGCGATAGGAGTCATGGGTTTTAATAGTGGAGTCCAGGGCATTTATTGCAGGGGTTATAGTCCTTATTTCTTCCTGGATCCTCTCTAACTCTGCCTGTAATTGGGATCGCCGCCCCTGCAAATCGCGCCTCCGATCGACACTTTGTTGCCTCTTCTTATTTATGTAGGCAAAAGTAGCCTGAACCTGATTCTTCTATAGCTGAAGAGATTCTGAGTGTTACAGAGCTGCGACTGCTTCATCACGGCTATCTTTGGCCGCCTTATGTAAAGCAAACATGTCATTCAAGGTCAAGGCTATTTCATTATAAGCGACGGACAGAGCTGGAAAGTCCCTCGTCTTCTTCGACAATCGGAACAAAGAGGTCTTCAATAAATGAAGGTCATACTTGTTGGTGGGAATGCCCTTGGCTAGAAACTCTTCAACTCTCTCTTCATGAACACCAATCGGTGAAGAGGGTGCAGGTACGGTTTCGGCTAAGCTAAAATACTGCAAAAGTACCTCATCAGGTATGACTTCGGCCAATGCCTCTGGGTCATCGATTGGGCCAGCTTCGGCCGAGGGACCTTCTCTAGCCATTTCTTGCACAGGAAAGAACAGTTTTAGAAAGAGAGGCAAGAGTCTAGAGACTGTTGATAACAAGAGTGGAAAGAAAATGATATACCTCTATGGTTACCTCTTCGGCTACCTCCACAGGAGAAACTCTGGTATCGAGGCTAGCCGATGGAGAATCATGCTGGTGTTCGGAGGTACGAGCCGAAGAGGACGTCCATTTGGCACAGAGAGATGCATCATGTACTCTCCCCGCCTAATGCACCTTAATAGCAGTGGCTCCTGAAAGACAAACCAAAAAACATGAGCAATGAAAGATAGCTGATACCAAGGTAGTTTAGGCAGATAAGGGATATACATCATCATCCTCCTATTTAGAAATAGGGACTTTAGCCCCGCATAATCTTTCTTCCCTACGGTCATGAATAACAATACCTCTACCTAGCCTGGGTTACTTTGAAATGGATCGCCTAGTCAACGGAGATCCCTCCAAATCAACAAACCCTGAGGAGAATGAAGTTAATGAAAAGTGTTAGCCTGAAATATATAAGAAGTTCTAGCCAACATTTATGAAGAAAAACAATTCACCTTTTCTCTTCGGCTGTCGCGGCCTGATGAAAGACCAAGAGGCAGTAGGTCTAGCCGAATTGATCGAAACCACCTTTGAAGTGGTCTCTTTTGTCCTTGGCTGAGCGTCTGTTGGGTTTCTCTTCTTCGACTGGTCCAGCCGATCACTCTGTTTTTCCTAGATCAATCGATCGTAATAGACTTCCAAAGAGGATTGGACGAATTTTTCTTTGGCTACCCTCCACCAGTCAACAAAAGCAATAGTGGTGTCATCCCTTGGGGATAACGACTGCCACATGAATAGGGCAATCTTATCTAGATTGTGAGCGGCTACCTCCTCTGTATGCTTGGCATTTAGAGATCAACAGTGGGTCGAATGAGCCACACTACGATGAGGCCACGGTATGTGCTGAATCAAGCCAAACTGTCGTGCCACAAAGTTGGGTCAATAGGGATCCGTGGTCAACTTGTTATGCCTAGAGTTAGGCTTCAATCCTCCAAAAAGATACCTAGTCGTTAGGATACGCCCCCATGCTCGATTTATTACCTTCCACTGAGGGAACGCAAGGTCGTTATCAACTATTTTACTAACCCAATCAGGAGTGACTCATTTTTTAAGGATCGGTTGTCAAGTTGTGTAATGGTCTCGAGACAGACCATGAAGGATGTAGACTGCAGTGAAAACATCCTGGGACACCATAGGTGTTCCCCGAAGAGTGTCGGCTAAAACTGGCAGATCTAACGGAGAACGACTTCCATCAAAATCGACATGGATGAACTCTGGAAAGTACAAAGTGTCCACAACTGAAGGAACCACAGAGAACCGACCAGGGTATCCAGATTCTGAAAGTCCCTTAACCTGGATTGAGAATAACCCAAAGAAATGTACAAATAGGCCAGAAATAGGGATGTACAACTGACATCTTCCCCGGAGATGACCAAAGCCACATAAATCTCAAGCTCCTTGACAATTGCACAAGAGCATGTACAAATGAAGTAACGACTGAACCAATGAAGCAGAAAAGCATGATGCTCAGCATTATTGACCGGAAGAGGTGGACTTTGGCGGTTAGCGGCCACAAAGAACCATAGCTAGAGGAGTTTTTTGAAACAATACTTCATAAGTCGAGAAATTTGATTTCACTCAGGGTGGGCGCTTCGACTCCCAGTATCGGGAGGCCTAGTATAGCCATTACATCGAGAAGGGTGGGATTATCATCCCCCAAGGGAAAATAAAAGCATTGGTCGTGGTCAACCAATAACCAAGAAATACATATATGAGGTTGATATTGCAGGAGATATCAAACCCCGATAGTGCAATGGTGTTGTAAAGACCCATACACTTTCATTCAGTTCCCTTAGCCGACTTGGCCAGTCCACCCAAGCAGAATAATTGGTGACCTTTGTCGGCCAGGTACGTAGGTTAGCCAGACAGCGGTTGGCAGTGAACCAATCGTAGGTGAGGGGAAGGTCATACGTCACCGTACTGAGGTGTTGAGATAAAAGAACGTCGCCTTATTCCGGCCTACCATATGGAGCCAGAACTGATTGTTCATCAACAAAGACTAGGGCATCGATTAGGTCTTTATCGGCTAAAGTGGTCCCGTATACCTTCTAAGAAGAGAAAGCCATGGTATTCCAGCAAGAAAAGGGCTGAGATTAGGGTTTGTTCTTTTTGCAGAAGGAAAGAAATCAGAGATGATTTTAAGAGCAAGTGAAAAAATTCTCGGAAAGATGTCTCTCCTTAAATAGATTTTGATATGCGGCACAAATTGGGGATAACTCTTCGAATGCATGGTTAAAAACATTGGGAGTGATTCATGGTCATAAAGATACCACCATTGAAGGGAAACCCCAATTCAGAAAAAATCATCATTGCATGCACTGGAGATTAGACGATTGAAGTGACATACGCGGCTGTCAGACTGAAGCGACGGCTATTTTCAAATACATTAACTCAACAGTAACACTCGAGTTAATGTAGGGGAAATTGTTAACACTCAAAAATAATTTAAGTGTTTAGCCGAAATTCATTGACAGCCGAACTATTTCGAAGCCGAATTTACTCCTAGCCCTCGACTACAAGAACTTCATCGGCTACTAAGACACTTAGTCGAAGTTGTTAGTTAGAGGTACGAGTGAGACTCACTCAGATGCAGATGCCTCAACAACTAAGTCAAAAGGGTTTCTAGAATCCTAAAAGCGATAACGTCCAACAATAGCTGAAAGAAAGGACCATATCCGAGTAAGAAGAGTAGAGGGCGAGAAAATCGACACCACCTCTCCCATAGTCGGCCATTGAAATTAGTGGGTTACTTGATGACTGACATGGGGTGGGGGTATGATTGTACATTCTTTCCCCTTTTTTGTACAATTTTTCCCTCTTTTTTTTTACTATAAATAGGAACATTATTTGTATATACAAACACATCCAATCAATCAAACAACTCAAATTTTATCTATATTTATCTTTATAATTTGCTTTACCTTACTATACTCAGTTGCATTCATGTTTCTTACCTCTTAGTTCACTCGTAACACCGTCCTAACACACCCCCAAATCTCATTTCTCCTTTCCTGTCAGTGAAATCTTCAAGTCCCTGAAAGCTAAAGAATGTAAAGGGATTTTTATAAATAAATATATTTTTTTTTAAATAATTATGCAATACATGTTATGTTTAATACGTCACATCAAATAGTCTATAATAAATAACTCAGTATAACTAATCTCTGCATTACTAATACACCATATTCAGTGTTATTCTTATACACCCTACCAAACGGCCCCTAAAAGTGTTATAATGGATTATAAGTTGGAAAAGTCTTTCCTAATCATTGTATAATTTAAACAGAGAAATAACATTGAATTTCTTAAAAATTGAAAAATTGAACCGAACCGACAACAATCAAACCGATGAATATGTATTATATTTGATTTAGTTTTATCAAAAATCGACCCAAACCGATCCATGAACACCCCTACATGTGACTGCTTCTTCTTCGTCTTCTTTATTTTTGGGTCCTAATGATGTTTTGTGAACAAAATCTTTTGAAGTGGGTATTGTCGGTGGGTTGAGGTTTTAATGATGACTGAACGGTATAAGTGTAGTTTCATATAAAAATTTATACACATTGTATAAAAGTTATATGTATTGAATCATGTATAATAATGTGCTTATATATATATATATATGCGATAGCTTCGACGAGCTGGGACGTGGAAGTGAAAACCCTAAACTTGAAACCCTACCCTTCTTTGCTACTCACTATCTAAAGAGCAAATCTGAAGTCGGTTCTCAAGGCCCAGAAGCTCGGGGATTAAATACCCCTATGTTCCAAGTGACTAGCTTGACTGGTGATTCGTTCACCCATTTGCACGCTTCCTTGCAAGCATGAAATCCTTAGTTCGCCCGCTACCACACAGGACGGTGTTATATCCATGAACACCCCTACATGTGACTGCTTCTTTTTCGTCTTCTTTTTCTTCTTTATTTTTGGGTCCTAATGATGTTTTGTGAACAAAATCTTTTGAAGTGGGTCCTAATATACTAGTAGAGTTAATGTTATTACAATCACATTTAGACAAAACATCGGGCACAAAATTGGCTTCTCTTAAGATATGTTGCACAGGCGTCCTCCATGATCTTCAAGCTAAACCTTGCATTTAGCTAGGAAATGAGAATGTTTATCATTTACTCCATTGAGCATAGAACATACTACCTGGGAGTCGGATTCGATTTGCAAAGATATGATGTTCAATTAACGACCTGCTTGTCATTTTGGGCTTCTTTTCGTGCTCCGACCAAATTACTTTTTTTCTCAACTCTTTACCCAATGACGTGACTCACAAGGATGGATGACACGCACCTTGTGATAAATTCGTCTTGGTTTCATAGAAATAATCATAAGGATAGGAGCCTCCTAAGTTTGAAACAGAGGGGATTAACTTTCGGTCATAAACTTTATGGTGTGGAGTTCTGTCGTAAATCGTTTCGTATGGGACGTCAAGGTACGACGTAGTCGAGTTTTGTTTCGCTTTCCGAGACTACCGAATAGGTTTGAGTCATTAGTTTCACTATATGTGCTTGTTGGGATAAATTGGGGGACGATTAATGGGTAAAATGCATCGTGATAATGTCATGCGAGTAAATTTGGTAAGTTATTTCTACACGGGGAGCATTTAGAGTGTTTATCGGAATATTTTGACTTAGAATTTTAGAACTGAGCGAAATCGCCCCTGAGAGAATTTTACCGCTTATGTGGAGGCCAGTCCGCTGATGCGAGAGTTTGGGAGAATGGGTCAGGTCAGCTTATGCAAAAATGTTGCGCTGGTGAGCGACCGCACCTGCGACTAACCTGTTACTTTTTTGAAGTCTATTGAGACTAAATGAAGCCACTCTTGCGGACATCCTTCTGCAGATGTGAGGTCGCTTCTGTAGAGGATGGTTCGTAGAAGCGAGAACGACTGTAGACATTCTTATTTTAAGCATTCTTCCCCATTTCGAACCCTACACTTGGTAAAAAAAAATCGGGAGCTAGGAAGCTTATTTTGGACATCTCAATGGGTTCTTCAAACATCAATCCCTCGGTAATTTTCTAGATCTTTCATTATGTTAATTAGTTTATTAATGTCCCCTTTATTGATATTGTTTTCTTGTTAATGGGTAGAGATGTACCTAGGATCTTACTAAGTTTCTAAATTGACACTTTTTATGAAATTGGAAACCAAGATGTGAACTTTCATGATTTATTCTTAGATAATAGAAGTTGTAAACCAATGTAAAGTTATTATGGGGTATAAATCTCTATTCTTAGATACTTGTTTGAAATTGGAAAGTTGGGGTTTTCATGAAAAATGAGTTTTCTAATAGATTTTCAATTGAGGGTTGATTTGTGGGTGGATTTCAAAGACTTTCTAGATTCTTACTATTTAGACCGTGAATAACACATTTCTTAAATAAAGTTATGATTTTGCCCTTATGGATTCGGGGTCGCTTAGGGGCCGAGTAGTCGATTCCCTTTAAGTATTTATCCTTATGTGTTATTAAATGTATGTGTAAATGTAGGACTTATATATATACCTAGACCACGAATGCCCGATAGTATTTTGTAAGGAAAACGTTGGCATATGAGTTTGTGACACCCGCTCAGTAATGGGGTAGGCTATAGTTTTCTCTATACTCTGATAGATATATGTAGTATATATTTATATTGAGGGGTATTGGGCGTGATTAGGATCCTACCTTAGTGACTGTGATGAACACTTGGGTGGGTGTCGGTGTTGAACTATTTGGGGGATCATCCTTATGTAGATCATGACTGTTGTTGTGTGGGCTTATCACCATAATTGATATTATTTGTGATTGTTGTTGATACTACTCATCGCTTACGCCTCCTGATAGAAAAAATTGATTATGTGAAATTATGTGCTATTGATAATTCTGAGGCATGTGTTTATTCATCACTTGAACATTATTTCATCTCATACTTCATGATTATTGACCTTATTTATTATTGCATTCATACACTCATATTAGTCTGATATTAAAATGAAGTGGTATGGAATGTGATTGGTCCGATGAGATGTGGAAAAGAATGTAAATGATACTGTTATGAGTTGGTTTGGAATATTGAGATGATGATTGATATGGCTAAAAAATGAGTTTGTGATTGATGCTCTAGACAAACCAAGGGATCATTTCGGTTGGTTGTGAGTGGTATATGGACTTTGTGGGTCCCCCATGGATCATAGCTACAGGTAAAGTCCAGTGGCATTTATATACCAGGTTGGAAGTGTAACATTCCATAATTTTGGTGATGATTTGAGCACCTAAACGTAGGCAAGTAGACCCAAGCGTTGGGGAACTTATGTCATATTCACGTACGCGAATGAAGAGCTTAGTATATAAATGGATGCGGTCCAGAAATAATTTAGGATTTAACAAGTGTGACGATGAGGATTAATAATAATAGTCGCATGTCTCAAAAGAGGTTATTGACTAGTGCTATATTGCGCGATTATGACATTGAGTATTTGAATGTTTTATAAATCATTAAGATTTAAGTGAACTGATATCAAGAAATTATTTATGCGGATCGACTGTTACTAACTATCGGTTGTAACTATCGACTATGTATGCCGGTTGTTTCTATTTCAGTTTATTATTATATCCCTGTTATGTTATTTTTTCATGCCACATACTCAGTATAACAGTCTTACTGACGTCCCTTTTGTCAGGGGACCCTGCTTTTCATGCCCGCAGACTTAGGTAAATAATCGAACGGTTCACGCTAGTAGGTTGCTGGTTCAGCTAATATTAAAGCACTCTACTTGTTTCATAGTTGTAGTTCGGTCGTGGTATAGTATTTTGCATATGCATATGGGTATGGTGGGGCCCTGTCGCATCATTGTGATGTCATATACTCTTTAGAGGCTTGTAGACGGTTGTCCTGTATATAGTAGTTGTGTATGTCCCTGTCGACTGTGATATATTTGTCAGCTGAATGTTCGATAACGGAACTTGTGGCCATAATTGATTTTGATTAGCTGGTCAGTATGGTAAGAGTGGTGCTCGACATGTAAGATCCGGGTGCCCGTCATGGCTCTTCGATTTGGATCGTGACAAACTTGGTATTAGAGTATGTCTGTCCTAGAGAGTCTATAAGTCGTGTCTAGTAGAGTCTTGTTTATGAGTGTGTAGCGCAACACACTGAGGCTACAAGGAATTTAGGGATGGTTTCCATCCTTTCATATCATAGATCATGCAAAAGAGTTGAGTCTAAAGAATTCGAGTTTAACTCGTATCTGATATTGTTTCAGTAATGTCGGTTACCAAAAAGATGCGTATCTGGTAAATGAGTGACTTCTACTAGATGATTAATATGCCAGAAGGGTAGTATTATGTAAAAAAACGTTTCGAGATTATGAGAAGTTGTCTCACTCATATACAGTAGAGATAATCATATACGGAAGAGAGAATGCAAGTATGAAAAACAAAATGTTTGCTTTGGGATACAAAAAGAGTAAAGTAAGGAAACACTAAGCACTGGAACACAAAAGATTGTAAGGATTCGCTCTGTAGACCCTATTGTGTTTACGATTATAGCAATACCTTCTCCCAGTAGGATTATGATTAGTAGGGAGATCGAAGTTGGATTAATTGTAAATACGAGTAGTATGCTCTCTATTGGGACATATCCATCAGAGGATATGAGTGAGTTGTTTTCCCAGGTATCGACGAATCTAATAGTACTAGAGGAGTTGAGGGAAGCTCATGTACCATCAGTGCTACCACCGGCTCCGTCTTATTAGGATGTAAGAAGACCGGTGCAGGTGTTGAATCAATTGGGTGCCTCCAAGGCACGACCTCATCCTAGAGCATCTGATAGAGATAGGTCCTCGAGGGGTCAGAGAGCTCATAATCAGGAAATTTATTAGTCCGGAATCGCCGATATTTACAGGATTCAAAGATGTCAATACCTCAGGGTCAGGATTGTAGAGGTTAAGAGAGACCGCCCCGACCATCTAATAACCAGTGTGGACGAGCGCATGCCGGATTGTGCCGCCAAGGTACAAGGGGTTGGTTTAGTGTGGAAGTCATGACCACAATGTTCTGAAATGTCCTACGTTGATACGCAAGGAAGGGATAAGAGGATTATAAGTTGCACATATGATAAAACAAAAGACGTTATTGGAAGGCTTAGTAGCTTATGAAAATCTACATGTTTTGCATTGACTCATACTGATTAGAATAAGAGAATATGTTATGTATGTGTGACCTACGTTATAATGTCTTATCCAAAAAAGATTGGGAATTGTTTCAGGATATCATTAACGAGAATGGATTGCCACAATCGGATCGTGTGAAGAGTGACCATCAATGAGTTTAAGAAGATCATGTAAAGTGACGTACCTAGAATAGTGAGCTCAAACCATATATAAGGATCGAGTTATCCACAGTAGTGAAATGAAGCCTCTCGTCCGTACATAAGGGGCCAGACCGCGTATTATTGAGAAATACATGTATCAATATTGGTAAGTTAAGGCATGCTATAGGTATTGGACTGGTAAGGTCTTCATCTTCATTATGCAGCATGTTACAATTCTAAATAATCTCTGGAAAACAATAGCTTGTTGGGGGCAAGTAAGTCCGAGAATTATGAAACAATCGAAGAATGGTTGTAAGAAACATGAAAACAGTTAATAAGTATGAATGGAATGGTATGATTAAGTATCAAGGCAGAAATATTTTTCGTTTCATAACGACTAGAATGAAGGATTGCGACAAAAATGATAAATGTGAATGAGATTATAGTTATGCAAATTTCACAAAGATATGATTACTCCAGAGCAGCGTAAGGACCAATGATAGATGAGTGACAGTAAGAACTCTTTGGCAAAAGGTGACGAACCCTGGGTATTCAAGAAGATAATATAGGAAATACTTGGGGTAGGAGACCCCCCAAGACAACTTGAAATAGAAATGTAAAGGTAGGACGGATGAGCACTCGATCGATAGGAAAACTAGTAATGATAAGACAAGAAAGCTTGACAAGTCATGGGATCATGTAACACCGTGAATTGGATCTAAACATATGAATCATATGTTCTACAACATATACAGTCATACCTCTCAGAAAGTATGTAAACGGAAGTAACAATGAGTAAAGTTCGAGATTAACACCTAAACATGTGAACATGGGACAATGACGCATATGGATACAAGGTAGACATTAATGATATATGTCAAGAGATAATGACATTATAATGAAGATAAAACATCAGGAAAATACATATATCTATGAGCATTTTTTAACAGACCAAATGTTCCACGAGATAGATAAAGTAATGGGTTTACAGCTTAACTATATCAAGGAAATATTCTTCCAAAGTGTCATTGACAGAAAGTCTTAGCCATGAGACAAGTGAAGGAATTTGAATCTATGTATAGTGACCAGGCTTGGATATAGTAGGTCAACGTCATGTAATGCAAATTCTTTAGAATCTTCCACATACAGAATGAGGGAATAAGTTAACAGTTCATCCTTTTAAGGAGTAGTAACGCAAAGGATTGAAATCAGGAGCAATGTTCGAGATTATGTATACCAGGATATTTTGGAATTAAGAAGAGTACGACAAGTAAGAGAATGAGTGAACAAGTATCAAAATAAGTAATTAAAGAAGGTTGTTTGTAATTATGAGTAGTGAGAAAGTTCTAGACTTTGAAAGAAAGTTAATTATGATAATATGTGCACCTTATATTTGATGACATTTTTCATAAAGTGTTCATGATTGAGATACTACAAATATAATCACATAACCTTAGAGGGAATTGTCACATCTTATCATCTTATAGTAATATCTACTTCTTGTAGTAACTTACTAACATCATACTCTTTGGTTTTGATCTGAATGAACTTAATAATTTAAAACTATCCCCAGAAATTCAATATCATCTGCTCATGGTTCTCCTATCATACACAATCTCTTCTTAGTCATGTTCATGGGTATACGATAAAATATACATCTTTGAAAACTTGAAACATTCTAGAATCATATATGTTTTTCTCTTAGATTATTTTATTTTCAAAACTATTATAGGTAATTTATGCCTACTGCCGCTAACTTCATAACGTGTTACCCTTTAGGGTCTTAAATCTGAACTATCATCTTCAGACTTGTAGCTGCATGGTCCAAAAATCCAATTAAATGTATTATGTAAAGTATGGAATATACGTATACAACCATGCACAAACTTATCCTTTATAGGGTACTATCACCTGATAAATTACTTCATGCTCCATTTGGGGAGTCTTGGGTCTTAACCCGGAATTAAAATATACAAAGCTTTCGCTATAGCCATCATCACTTACACTTTGGTTTAGCACTCATAGGCATCATTATATAGTCACAAGTCATAAGAATCTCGATACACTGAAAATTAGAAATATGATAACTCCATAACTGAACACTGGTGTACTGAATAACCATAATACTACTAACTGAAATATTGTATAACTGGTAACTTTGGTTAACTGATTACCATAAATCAAGATAACTGCTTTTGCATTTTCTATTAAGGGATATGCTCTAGTCTATAGTAACTATGCACTTTGTCTCATTTTCAATATTCTCTCGTGCCTAATTTGTTACCAACATGTACATCACAATTTACACCGCGATGGGTAATCATTCTTACTTGGATCTTGAATTTTCTTCTCATCGCTTACACATTTGATACGTTCAAAATTTGATGGAAAGAGAATGTTATTTATGGCTCTATGCTTCGTGGCATGAGTTAGAAGAATTTCTGAAAGTGCTGCTCTAATTGCATGATCTCGAGTATGAAAGAAGTGAGACAATCCTAAATGTCTTGATGGTCAACCGTTTATATGTGAGGTACACACATATATTTAAAAGTGACTCCACTAAACACGATTTCATAGACTCCCTAAGACACTTGAACCTAGGCTATAATACTAAGTTTTGTAATGCCCCGAACTATGACCTGGACAAAACACGAAATTGGGTGGCTGACTGCATATGCCGAGAGAAACACATGGCTCACTGAATCAACATGGCATCAAAAGCATGCAATAATACTGATTTAAAACATGTAAATTGAATACTAAAATTAGTCTGAAACTATATTGCGAAAATGTCTGAAAACCAATAATGGCATAACTGACATGACGTGCTAAACTAGTCTAGTCTATGAAACCTCTGAAACATGAGTCTGACTGACATCCCAAAGGAAATGGGGCTCACCAATAGGTGATACTAAGGCAAATACTAATAAGTAGATCCGTCATCCTGAAACTCAGTACTTTCATCGTGTAGTGCAGGCCTAGAGAAAAAAAGATGCAAGTACATTTGAATTGTATTATACGTGAAGAAACTAAAAGAATAAACAAGCACATGAAATAATCGGAACATGAAACTAAAATTGAACAATGAACATGAACATGAACATGATCTGACATGAATATAATAACATGTGTATAATTTGTATATATGTATATATGTGGGGAGAGCATAACCAACATAAAACTATCATGCTGGAATGTGGCGTACGATCTCTTCCCGATCAGCTAAGACATCTCGTAATATAGGGGTACGAGACATGAAAGTGACATGAGTGGATCCAATAACCCGCAATGAGTAACATGAAGGTATCGTTCTAACTGGGCGGAACAATCCTTATCCTATGCTGGAAAATATAGTTTCGGGTTGTCTGAGCATTCTTGATAATTTGTACAACTCCCAAAATATGTACTTGAATATAGTTGGCTTGCAAGCCCATTAATTTCATGAAAATAACTTGTAAAACATGATTCGTAATTATAATTTAGCATGTAAATAAATATATAAGATAACTTGTGTAGAACATAAAAACATGTACTCCCTCATTTTCAATTTATGTGAACCTTTTCAGAGTATGAGGGTTAAACTTTATCAATTTAACCTTAAATTTTGACATAGATCTTTTCAAGATTGTAAAAATAAAATTTCTATATTTAGAAACTACATTAAAAGTATTATAAGTTATAATAATTTATAATTTAAATAATTTAGAAAAAATGTAAGGAAAATGTGAACAAAGAACCACCTCGTAGATTCCCTAAATAGTAAAGGATTCACATAAATTGAAACAGATGGAGTATAATTTCATGGAATTGAGTAGTAATGGTTCATGACTTGTATTTAAAAACCTATGGAATTCAAGGTTAGGGATATTCATAGATTGCGTACGGATTCCTAATAATCATAATGGAATATCAAGAACACAATAATGAATTAATAACACAAAATGGTATATCATGATACATTTAGTTTAGGGTTACATTAAACTTAGAATAAACCCCCTAAATTAATGAAAATGTGTGTTTCACGGATAAGCGTGGAGTGGAGAAGAACAATGATGTTCCCACATATGGATAGAAGCTCCACATACCTCAATTCCGACCTTAGGCATTCTACAATGTTCTTCACCCTTTTCAACTTTAATTAATAAGTCTGGGAAGCAGTAAGTTCTCCTACTCTGTATGCCTATCAAGAACTTACTCTTTCTCGTTACCTTAAATCCCATAAAAAAATTCCAACGTATGCTTTATGCTTCAAACAATCACTATGTATCCAATTGAAGTTTGTATGATCAAAGTATTCACCAAATTTGCATCTACTATTCATAGCTCAAACCACACTTCTCCGGACATCCAAATCAGATCTCCCCCATTCACATTTCAGACCTATGTGTTGTGACCAATCAGTTAAAAATTGAGCTCGATCCAATGGTTAAAATATCAGAAAACGCCAGTGGAAGCTAGCTGGTCGGAGGGAAAATCTATAACAAAATTACTAGGATTTTGTCTTTGTTGGAGTGCATTAAATCAATCCTATTTCACGATCCTATCAACCATTAAATGTATAGAATATAATAATAACTCCATATAATTTATTAATGAGTGAAGGACTTACCTTTTTGAATAAATCCCAAAGCTTCATTCCAAATTCGACCTTGAATGGAGTTTCCAAAATATAGCGATTTTAAATTATGATTCGGTGTTAATTTAGTGTTAACTTAAAATAATTGATATATGTTTTTGAATAAGAACTCACCTTAGGTGTTTGGCAGCAACTCTGATCGAAAATCTTCACCAAAAAATATTTTAGGGTTGTATTTATAGGTCATCATAAAAGGCTTGGACATTAAGTCCTAATCCTACAAGAATAAGAATTTTTATTTTACACGTCCTCATTAAATCTGCCATAAATTTCATACAAACCTCTGTTTGACCTGATCCTTATATTGATGGAAGTCTTTCAAAGGACTACAACTTTCATGAAGGAATTTTTCCTATATTTCTTATATATTTATCTGTAAACTCGATTTAAGGGAGGCCTGCTGGAAACTCACTTGAAAACATGCTCCTTAGAATAGCTTCCGACTCTAATTTTTCCTCAGACCCTTTTTATGGCTTGATTAATTTTCAAAACACTTCATACACTCCTCATCTTAGTTCCATCATGTTCCCATTATACAGTTCAAACCATAACCCAAAGGTACGAGGTGTTAAATGTTGGATAATAGTGCGGATTTTCAAATAGGTTGTTACTTCATGTGATGTTAGTGGGGAGGATACACCACTTGAAGTATCATCGTATTTATTCATGGAAGCATTCTTGAATCCATAGAGATCAAGTAGAGCTAGAGTCTTCTTAATCTTTTCAGCAACACTGCTTCCTCTCTCTGATGTATTGGTAGAAGATATCATTTCTTTTAAGGATGAAGATCCAAAAGCATGAGTTGATGTGGACGACCCTTATAGTGATTGTTATCCCAACATGCTTTCTTGCTCCTCGTAATTGGTTGAAAGCTTCCAAAGGTAACACCGATGATTCTTTCCACGTCTGATGTATTGGTAGAAGATATCATTTCTTTTTAGTCCATTTTGAAGCTCTTGAATTTTGATGATCGAAAAGTTGAAATAAGAGGTAGACATTGTCCCACTGGGCGGCCCAGAATTTGTAGACAATACAATTTGAGTTGAAAAATAATAATCAATATAGGAAAATATCTCAACTATCGTAGTATTTGGTGAATTTATTATCGAAAGAAAGAATCAGAGGAGCCTGGTGAATCATATATGAAGCCATAACCACCAAAATTCAAATAATAATCCTACAACTTTCATTAACCATAGAAAACATAAACTAGAATCTTATATATTGAAAAGAGAAGTTTCCTATAGCTAATTTCAATGATAAAAATCTACAGTCTTTACAATAAAATAATGTCAACTCCATAAGCAAGGGAGTATGGGGTCACTTGTGTCGGTGTTCGGTAAGTCATTCTATATACCCACAAAGCATTCTGTTCGTTCATGCCAATCTCGTTTGGACTTGGAGACAACCTTTTTCATCAAGTTACATAGAGTCTTATTGAATGCTTCAGCTAGATCGTTGGAAGCATCATGATACATAGAAGATTTACGTTGCTTGAAACCAAAGAGATCACAAATGTTGTTCATCAATTTGTTATAAAATGGATTTTCATTGTCCATTATTATGTAACGAGTGATTTCTCGATGTCAAAAAATGAAACCAAGGAAATTTCCAGAAGTAACTCCAAAGTCACATTTCAATGGACTTTCTTAGGTCTTGTAAGTTGATATCTCCGGAGTTGCTCGAACGACATTCTTAGGTCTTGTAAGTGGTCACCTTTATGGACTAATTTGATCAAATTAAAATGTCTACAAATTCTCCCACTTCAAGACTTGTCGAAATATAAACTTTTTGAAATCCGAGATGAGCCTTGAAGTATTTGTGAAGGCAAGTCTCATTTTCCTTCTTTTAAATATTTATTTACTCAAGCACGACTTTTCCAATTTTGTAGCTTAAAATAACTCATTCTATAAAAATCAAGAAAGAGCTTGGGAATGGTCAATTACTCTTATTTGATACTACTTTAGAAGTAGAAATCATGAATAAATTAATTTAATTGAAATGACCCTTCACCAAATGAAGGGCAGACTTGGTCCCACGAGATGTGCCAATTGGTTTGCAACAAATTTGATATGTTTAAAATAAATTGCAATCACAAAAAAAGTACGAAGAAACACTAATATTTATTGATATCAGTAGGGGTATAACTTTTTTTATTCCCTTGATTCTTTTCAACTAATTTTCTCCGTAATTCGAGGGCAGTTAGTAGTGTAGTTCTCGAATGTAGGAAGACCTTCTTATGATTTATTTAATCTCCAAGAACGTCGGACAGTGTGACAAAGGCAGTATTTGATGTCTTGATCTATTTATGAATATTCGAGGATTTATGGTATTTTAGACATGTCTTGAAAGATAATATTTGATGACCTCTTTATGAATACCCACAAGTTTATGGGATATTCGAGATGTATTGAAATATAACGTTTGATGATCTCTTTATGAATACCCAATGTTTATAGGATATTCGAGATATATTTTCAAGAGAATATGTGTCCCTTTATATGGGCGTGAACTAGGGTTTATGGTAGAGTAGCCTCCAAGAAACCCTAATAGAACTTAGAGTTTGAAGATGGATTGAACTCATCTTGTAGAGTCCTACAAAATTTCGATGTCTACATATGCCCCCTACTTCAAGGCTTTTCGGGGTGTAAGCTTGCGAAACTCATAGACGAGACTTGAAGTATCCATAAAAATGAAGCTTCCATCTTTCAATGCAGATCTGATTTGTGAGAGAAGAGATGAAGTTGGGTGCTTAAGATTCGATAGAATCGGCTAAGTTTACGACAAGTCTGTCTTAGAGCCCGATTTCATGAAACTCCGTTGAGAATTTTAGAAATCTTATAACACTAAAGTTGTATATCTTTGAAATACATTTCCAGCGGTAGGTCGTCCAACTCAAATAGAGCTCCTTACAAATTTTTATGCCTATTTTACTGAAGGCAGTGTCGCAACACCCTCGCATTCCGAGGGTGGCGCGAGCCAAAGCCCTCTCTGACAAATTTTTACCCTTGCGCGCCACCCTTGTGACGCGAGAGTCGGGACTTTTCAATTTTTGCATTTTATTTTATATTTAAGGTTGGGGTTATTTTCCCAACTACTCCAAACATGAAAAATAACCTAGAATGAGGTAAAACTCGTCCCAAGCCTCAAGTACACTTCAAGATAAGTCCTAATGAAAATTCTAAGTTGATTTCGATTTCCCAATACCTTACTAACATGATTAAACCCTTCAAACTCATAGATAATCGATTGAGACTTGGTTCTGGACGAAGAAATCCTAAATCCAAATTCAAGAGAATTGAATATCACTAAGGTAATACTTTCATCCTTTAATTGATTGTAGTGTTGTATGTGTGATTATACATTATAAGTTCATGAGATATGAGTTGATAGGTTTGATAGAAAAGCATGAACAATTATAGGTTTGGGTTGTTGATTGTTGATTATTGATTAAGGGTGTTGAAAATTCTATGGGTGATGAAGAATGATGACAATCGTTGTATTATGAGATGGTATTATCATCTAGGAACATGAGAATGGGTTGTTGGGTGTAGAAACACCATTATTAAGGATTGTGGAGCTTTATGCCCACCAAATGTTTGATAAAATGCCTAGAAGGTCAAAAGATGAGAATTATTACTAATACAGAATCCCTTTGACTCATATTGTTTTAAATTAAAGTTGGACGGATTGACGAATGTTCTTTTACGCTCAAGAGTAGAGAATTAAGGTATGTGAGGCTAACTCTCTACGTTTGGGAATGTTTATGATTCTCCCTATACCTCATTCTTTATGACTATTACGAAATGCCTCAGAAAGTCGTTATGTCGTTCCATGAATAGTTGTAGAACTTTTATTCTCTAGATGACATAGTTTCATAATTCATTCATGATTATCATTCTGAATGTTGTGAACTCACTACGTCATCAGTATAGACTCGTGTTTGATACCCATGAGTCTCAGTCATGAAAACTCAGTATAGTATGGTTAGTCAATGTTTTACACTCCATAATCAGTTCATGAATACATGTCTCAACCCCGTATTATTCAGTATTCCAGTATTATGTAATTCAGTATGATTCAATATTTCAGTAGCATGTATTACAGTGTGATTCTCAGTTCCTTATTTTAGATTCATTAATGTTGAACATCTATATTTGGGCCCGAGGCCGTAGTTTATGCATCTTTGGGCCTAAGGCCATAGTTGTGTATACATATACTTGGGCCGGATGCCTTAGCTGGTGCACTTATATTGGGCCTAAGATCGTAGTTTATGCTTTATGCATAGTTGGGCCCAAGGCCATAGTCAATTCAGTTAAACAAGTGGTTCTTCATTCATGATAAAAAGTACTTGTGTTCAATTTCAGTTTCAGTTTTCAGTTTCATATTTATTCCTATTTATTGTTTTGGGTTGCCCCTATCTCAAGCACCTCACATCTTGTTATTTCCTTCAATTGATTTTATATACTAGTGTAATTCAAATGTACTAACGTCCCTTTTACCAGGGGCCTGCACGGTGCAGGCACATCTACACGATAGGTTTCGGGTATCAACTGATTTGGTGTGCCCCAGCTTTTCGGGGCCTTGTCATTTATTTTGCAGTCTTTATAGTTATTATAGACCGTCAGGTATGCTGGGGGCCTTGTCCCAACAACATTCAGTTACAATACTTCATTAGAGACTTCATAGATTATGTTAGTAGTCAGACATAGTCACATATTTTATGTTAGCTTGTTGACTACAATACTTATCTCGCACTTTCAGTTAATTATTCAATTAGACCTTAGTAGATCAACATGAATTAAGTTTATTTTCCGCTTTCAGTATATATGTATACCTCATGTTGATTAAGCCAGCCAATTGGTTCGCTCATTTATATGTAGTCAGGCACCGGGTGTTGTGTTACGTCTAAGCCCAAATTCGGGGCATGACAGTTTCACGGTAGCCACAAGAATCGCTTGAGAATGACCACAATAATTATATCATCCACTTAATCAAATTTATTTTTACTTAACCAAATTACAATTTCAATGAATCTTCTTCTTCTATATTTGTAGGAGTATTACTATCAAGCCTCAGGGAACATTGTGTTCTTGAGTTACTCATGAGGGTCTGAGAATCTCTCTTATTGTTCTTCCTTCTCTCTAAAATAAGTAGAGAGAGAAACCCAACGAAGACCCATCTCCAATACCAATACACAGTCTAATCCGAACAACAGCTACACCAAATACTTTACCTACTGATATGATGGATCAGCAAAATGCAGAAACAACCAAATCGAGTACTGCCATGACAGAGGAGGAACCAATAGACCCAAAACGGAGGAAGCAAGTAAAGTAGTTTTCGTGACACACTAACCTAAGAAACATACTCAGAGTGAGAAAATGTGTTGAATCACCCTCATTTTATACCTATAACAACTGCAGATAAGACTATACTATACAAACCATGGACTTTATCCATTATTATTAATCTAGTTGGCAAACATATGAGATTCAACCAGTTTGAGAAGCAGAGTCCATAAACTTCAAACTTGCTTGATAGTTGTACATCTGAAACAACTAGGAGGCGATATGCCAGACTATGTATTATGGTTCCGCTAGGAAACAAACTTCAACAAGATGTCATGATAGACACCCATAGACAACTTATTCATTATGAACAAACAAATCCCCTAATGTACAAAATGTGGGTGCTTAGACCATGTTGCTTACCAGTGCACAAGACATCTTAGCAACGGCGATCCTACAACCAAAAAAGAGCATATGCATGTAGGGATTTGTTGGGTGTAAAACATACAAGTAAGACACAACAGAAATTTAAAATTTTGAGTAAACTTACTTGCTCCAACAAACGTTTCTGGTATGATTATGCGATAATTCAAATCTGCAAAGACATAAAAGAAAACTTACAGTTTATGCTTTTAATGTAGTCTCTACTAAAAGGTGCGCACGCGATTGTCAATCCGGGTGCAAGCCTTGCTTCGGTATATTCCTTTGCCCAAGAAAGCTAGGAAATCTTGGCAGAGGTTTGAGAAAATTTATTTCCTGAACTCTAAGTTCAGAAAGTGGAAAAATGAGTACAACTGAAATTATGAGTTAAGTGCCAAATATATAGTGGAGGAAACCCTAAACCAAATCAGATTTGGATCAGACTTCAAGACCTGACCCAAATCCAAATTGCAGGGCGATCAAGTGGCCCATTTGTTATCTTGCTCCTTTATTTATTTTCTGCACGTTTTAGTTCTAATTAAATCCAAGATTTAATTTTAACTTAATTAATTAATTTTCATCAAATGAAAATTATCCCATAATTTATTATAAAATATCTTGATTCAAAATCCGATATTTTACATTCTCTCAATATACCCTTAGACCGAAAAGACAATCGACTTAGCCTTCACACATCGCACTTGATCAAATCAAGGTTCACGCGGAACTCAGAGCGGCGCGGTGATGGACCGATATGTGAAGACGTTTACAAGACTCAAGTAAACAAACCTACATGTGAGATGATAAATTCTTTTCATTCGCGACACACTCGATCAAGCTTAAGATTTGTCAGTGTCTATCCAAATGACTGGATCATTTTATCTCATCTATATTAGTCGACAACTAGACCGTATTCTAGATATGTCTCTTGCGTTGTGCCAATGACTTGGTCGACCTAACATCTCGAGAAGTGAGTGTTCTCGAAATTCCAATCGAGGAATGAATCATATTCTTGCTCAACTACCACCTTCAATCTACTTCAGAATGCACCCAATACAAGCCGGCGTCTCAACCTATAAGACATTTGAGCTTAGGGCGGGATCAAAGTGCATTGCTCGTAAACAAGGCGATATTGACCTCAAGTCAAGGACTTATCTCCCACACGCCGATAATACTCTAGACATGTATAACAAATAGTTTATCGGCGGGTATGCCAATACTCCCTAAGAGTATCCATGTGTCCATCACTAGTAACTATTGCTAGCGATGAAGTGAGATATACTACATTCTCTAAGAATGTGATGCAGACCACATGTCGACTTATAACATATCATTGATATCTCATTCTCAATGATCATTAGTCTAGGCTATTTTAAGAACTACACTCTATCATTAATATCTCACACTATTAATGACAATGTAAGTTCAAGGGATGCACATTAATGAATAATATAAACAATCAAATAATAATTCAATAATTGCAAATGTCAAGTATATATTAATCTTATTAATAATATGAATGTGTTCAAGTACATGTGCTCCTAAAATGATTGTTTCTAGGACATATATACTTTCAATGCCATCAACCAATGTTGATGGGTGGCGCACTCTACATACAATAGGAAAATATCAAATCCCGGCCAGCCTGAACAGGAACAGTGCAATGGCGAATACACCCAAGATAAAAAAGATTTGGAAAAAAAAGGAAAAAGAAAAAGAAAAATAATTACTACTGATCAAAAGAAAAAATTTAAAAACATAAATATAGCGTAGAAAAAGGGTCCACGACAATAATGTTGGAAAATAATATGGTACGAAAATAGTAAATAATTATTACAAGTGTTTCGAAATGATAAACACTAAAGATTACAATAGCAACAAACTTATAACAAACAAGAATTATAGCCACAACAAGTTGGTGAGTTCTTGAATCGTTCTTGAATCTTTGTTCCAATTGCAGCAAGCTCATTGAATCTTGATAACCTGAAATTAAGAGACAATAAATCTATGAGTGTTACAACTGTGTTGAATCGAATGTTAGCACTCTGTCATTAAGACAAGATTGTCCCGCATATATACTTTTACGCTAATGGGCAATAGTCTCCAAGATAAAACAACATCTAACAAATGAGCAAAGAAAACTCAAGTGTTTCTCAAGAAGAACTTTAAATGTTTGAAGTATGCTAGAGAGGAAGAAGATTTTCCAAACTTTGCAAGTGTTGCAAGTCTTTCAAGTATTTCTCAAGTGTCAAGTGTATCATCAATTGAGCCAAATGCCTCAATTTATAGTAGTGTAAGAGGGCCTCTTCAAGTACTCATGTAGTGGCCATTTAAATGTCATGTAATGGCCATTCAATCCACCAAGTAATGCAATCAAATAATAGTTGATTTATGGAGGAAAATTGACATTTGAATGCTCCAAAACGTCTCTATAATCAACCAAACTTTTGGACTTTTGTCGCACATATACTGCCTCGAAAGCGCTACGGCTGGGCCTCGGAGGCGCCGTGGCTCCAGTAATCATCTGACCAATTAGCGCCGCGACTCGGCCATTGAGGCGCGACAGCGCCGCCCCGGCTCTGCGGTGACGTCGCGACCCTTTTCCGACTCGTTTCAATCTTATACTCCGCACACTTCTTCCTTCATTTACCAACGTGAAACACTCGTCATTTAGCCAACAACCGTTCATCATTCTTTGTCTCAAACATTTTACTTACGTATCAATATCTCTTTCACTAATAAAATTTATGATACTGGGCACTACGAGTGCATGTGTGTGGAAATGATGTTTCCGACGTGCGGGGCCCCAATTGTTCGAGTCATAAATAATGGGATAAACGTAATTCCACATTAGTAAATTTCCAACAATCTCCTCTTGAAAGAGATTTTGGCTCACCCACAAGGTGTCTTTCTAACAATCTTTCAGCGGACCGATGTTGCATCAGGAGAGGTAGCCTCCGCTTTGAACCTTCCTTAGTTGAATACCATCGGAATTACTTACTGCGCGGTGAACGTGATGTCTTGAACCGTCAGTATTTAGTGTAAGTCAAGACAACGGTACCAACACAACAACTTGCCTTACTTTGTTCTTCTTAATATTTTGTTCGTCATAAGTCGTGGACACATTTAGATTCTTAAGTGCGTTCATTTAAGGTGACATATTCTCGCACTTAAATAGGTGGTCTCCTATAAGGTATTCTGCTATACCCCACTTTACAAGTGTTAGGAACCATTAAAAGTTTCTCCAAATCTAACCTCAACCGGTGATGACCACTAAAAGTTTTGGAAACTTAACCTCTACCCACCATGCAGGTAGCACTTTAAGGTATATCGTGGGAATGGCTTTGGATTCATGTTTCTTTAAAGAAATCATAATCCGAAGTGCTCTTTCTTCCAACGAATCGCTCAATTAAATTTTGCAGCTTAGTTTTCCCATTAAACTAAATTCTTGGGATCTCCATTTAGTATGGTTGGGTTGCCACCACAAAGGTTCGTATTGTTTAGGTTTTAAGCCCATTCCCCTAGACAGACATAACTCTTGATCTTCGGGTAGTCATTTAGTTAAAGGGTCCGCTATATCTTTTGATTAGTAATCAAGGAAGTGACACATGTGATGATCAACTGCCCAACGGTTTTATGTCTCTGACTAAAATGTCCAGATGTCGTCATCCGTGCCATACAATGTATAACTGACGAAGGAACGGGTTTCTCCCAATAAGGGACATCCTCTAAGAGGTGGTGAAGTTACTCAACTTCTCATCATGTTTTATCCAAAGCGATAATCTCCGATTTCATCATGAATCGACCGATGCAAGTTTGCTTAGAGGATTTCCAAATACACACCACACACATCCACTTGTGGCTTTGGTGTTCTTCAAGTCCAATGTCCTGTTTGCATCACTGTGTTCTCCCAGAACTGCTGGACATCCAGAATACCATAATTCGTGGATCAACGAATATTTCAGATATCGTCATATCAGATTTAACGTCTTCTATCGATCATTTCTAGAATCACGAGTGAACCTTAGTTCTACTTTGTAAGCCAATACCATGTCGGTTGTAGTGTGTAAAATACATTGAACTACATGTGACCTACGTATATCACTCCTGGTATACGAGTGCATCATGATTCCAATCAATTTTATGATTCATATCCATTGGTGACTTCAACGAGACTGTCAAACACCTCACAAATGAGTTTGGAATTAGACCAGTCCGTTATATGTCTTAGAAATTCCAATTCCTAATATATCATCTGCAATACCCATATCCTTCATATCGAAACATCGTTTCAACATATTTTTAGTCTCTAGGATCAAACTAGGACTACTCCCTATGATCAAGACGTTGTTGACGTAAAGACATATCATGAAGAACGAGTCAGAATTACCTTTCATGTAGACACATTTGTCACACTCATTAATGGAGAAACCCTTCGATATTAGAGTACTATCAAAGTTTTTGTGTCATTGGCACGGGGCATGTTTCAGCCCGTACAGAGATTTGACAAGTCGACAGACTTTCTTCTCTTGCCTTGGAACCACATACCCCTCGGGTTGTTCCACCAAATTTCTTCTTCTACTTTCAGACTTTTGGTTTTCCAAATGTTGGCTTTCTAAATTCAGAGTCAATGTTTCTGTTGTCAGATTCATTATTTTTGTTTCATCTGAAACATTCAGAACCAAAATGTAAACATTTCAGGGACCAAAAACGAAAATTCAGAAATAAGCCCAACAGTCCACAAACCAACTCTCCGATTAGGAAAGTTGTTTCAACATCCATATCACGCAAGACTGTAATGACCCTGGATGTTAAGCTATTCACAGTGGAGCACATGTCCAAGTAGTCGAGGCCTTATACTCATCAATAGATCCATATACTTTGTACTCAATTTGAGTATCCAATTAAAGGTTCTTTTCCCGGAGAAAGGCCAACCATTACACAAGTATGGTTCTATCTGATGGAGTCTATTTCTCTCTTTATTGTTTTTTTCCAAAGCAGCGCTTCTAACAATTCTTAATTAATTGTCTATAGTTTATTCTCAACCATACAAGCTAGAAGGTCTGGAATAAGTCTTTGTCTCCTCTTTGCGCCGTCTTGATTCAACACCTAGAATCCTTGAGTTCTGTAGATCTGGAACATTAAGTTTCCAATTTCTTTTCTGCCTTTCTTTTGGCCTTCAGATCATTTAAGATCTGGAAACTTTGGCCCACTCCAGTCGCCCGTAGGCTTTGTAGACTGAGTGTAAAACACCATCCTATCAAATGAAGGATCTTTTATCGGAATCGGTGACAGGTTTATCTTTAGTCCTCTCCCCTTGTGATTGGTGCCCAGGGAATACCTGGCGCTTACTTAGGAGTGGTAACAATTTTTGCACAGTCAGTGGATCTTTCTCTTTCGTATGTGCGAACGTACTTTACACACTTATAATAATTACATCCAAAAGAATGGATTTTTAAGTCTTATTTACAATAGTCCGATCTTTAAACGAGAAGGAAGGTAAAACTAAACTTCTGATTTTAAAGTGTAGGGAATATAAATTTTTCATGAAAACACTTTCATATTCCTAGCCTCGCTTACACATTTTTATTCAGAAATTATCTAAACACATTATGGACAAGGAAGGATAATTAACTTAGACCTTTTGGATTCTGGCCCACGTCAGTCTCTTTGTTGGACTGAGTTTCCATATCCTCCTTACCATAATTCAGATCTTTTGTCTGAGACAGATATAGGCCTTCTGCCATAAGATAGAACATAATCTTCAGTCTTCTCCTCTTGTTCCAGTTAACATCATCAGCCTCTCGTGGGCGCTTGCTTCAACCATTGTCGGAAATGGTGACCGTAATTCTTCCTTGATCCTTAGTCGTACGAGCATGACTATCAGCAGTATTTTAAAGCTCAACATCAGAGACATAGATCTCACCTTTTACGGAAACAGATTTGTAACTATCGTCAAAGAGAGAGCTAAAACTAGGAACATATTTGAAAGCACGATTGTTGACAGAGACAATGTTTGAACTGTTAACCGAACTGTCAAATGAACTATTTTCAAGAAGAAAACCACAACCAGATTTGGGACCATATCTGCTGGCAAATATCTTTCGAGCACTATTACACATCTTGTCTTAAGATTGTTGGAAAATAATATGGTACGAGAATAGTAAATAACTATTACAAGTGCTTCGAAAGGATAAACACTAAAGGTTACTATAGCAACAAACTTGTAGCAAACAAGAATTGTGGCCACAACAAGCTGGTGAGTTCTTGAATCTTTGTTCCAATTGCAGCAAACTCCTTGAATCTTGATAACCTGAAATCAAGAGACACTAAATCTAGGTGTGTTACAACTATGCTGAGTCGAGTGTTAGCACTCTGTCCTTAAGACAAGATTGCCCTGTATATATCCTTTTACGTTAATGGGCAATAGTCTCCCAAGATAAAACATCATCTAATAGACGAGCAGAGAAAACTCAAGTGTTTCTCAAGAAGAACATTGAGTATTTGAAGTATGCTAGAGAGGAAGAAGATTTTCAGAACTTTGCAAGTGTTGCAAGTCTTTCAAGTATTTCTCAAGTGTCAAGTGTATCATCAATTGGGCAAAAGGTCTCAATTTATAGTAGTGTAAGAGGGCCTCTTCATGTGCTCATGTAGTGGCCATTTAAATGTCATGTAATGGTAATTCAATCCACCAAGTAATGCAGCCAAATAATGATTGATTTATGGCGGAAAAACTGACATTTGAATGCTCCAAAACGTCCCCATAATCATCTAAACGTTTGGACTTTCGTCGCACAGACACTGCCTCAGAAGGCCCGCGATTCCAGTAAGCTGACCAATTAGCGGCGCGGCGCCGCGACACTGATGGTGGTAGAGCCACGGCTCCGCGGTAGCGTCACGATGTCGCGACCCTGATGGTGGTGGCGTCGCGGCTCCGCGGTGGCGTCACGATCCTTTTTCGACCGTTCAATCTTACACTTCACACTCTTCTTTCTTCATTTACCAACGTGGAACACTCGTCATTTAGCCAACAACCGTCCATCATTCTATGTCTCAAATAAATTACTTACGTATCAATATCTCTTTCAATAATGAAATTTACGATATTTGGCACTACGAGTGTACGTGTGTAGAAATGGTGTTTTCAACGTATGAGACCCCAATTATTCGAGTTATAAATAATGGGATAAACTTAATTTTACATTAGTAAATTTTCAACAAATACTGAATAAAACTTTTGCAGGTACATCAAAGGAAGGACATGGCACAACAAAGTCAGCCTAAGGAAAGGCGAGTATGGATATATCACCACAAAACTCTTCTATCCATAGAGGTTTGGTCACATTATCTTTTATTGTCACACCCTTACCATCACAAATAATGTGAACCCCCACGCCACTAGTTCCAAAAGTAGGTGACACCACTAAACCAACACTATCCCTTCATACAAAATATGAAAATACAAAGGAAAAAAAAATGAGGAGTCAAAAACAAATTTCCAAAAAGGTCTGTGGCCCCACAAAATCCAATTTGCAAATAAATCCAGTCCTAAAATTAAACTAAATACTTTTTGGATCCATCTGAGAACAATCAAGTGCAGGCTTTAATTACTGACAACTTTTCGACTGACTCACGGCCTGACCGAGAATTAGCATTAATGGGAAGCAATCATTCCCCTGCCACGTCTACTCAACCGTCACTCAGTTCTCGATTACCCTATTTTTCCATTTAACCTCAAAAACTAACCTTTCTACTTTTCATTTCAAACAAAACAAATACAACGTAATACCAAACATAGCATCTACCACGCTCCACCTGTTAGGATTTGACGACTCAAATCCGATTAATCAGAAAATAAAATTGAGAAAGAATAAATAACGCACGTAGATTTATAATGATTCACCCTTCATGCGAAAGATAGTTTACTTTGCCGACGCAAATTCTTCATTATAATTAGAAATGACAGTGGATCCTGGACCCGGTGAATCCAGATATGTTTTATAGGATATGGATCTTTAAAATTTGAACGGATCCAGATCGGACCCAAATCCATTTCTGACGGATCGGATCTGAAACTGGATCTTGTATTTGAGATCCGTATCCGGTCCAGATTCGATTCGTGAATCTATTTTTTATTAAATATATCTATAACATAGAATATAATTTTATAAGTATTTTTTATTAAATATATCTTCAATTGGTGCTTCATATTGATTAACATTTCTGGGGTAAAAATATTTATTCAGTTTTTCATTTTTCTAACATCCATTAAGTCAGTGATAGAATTACGGTAGCTCTTAAATTATGGATTTTGACATTGTTGGAAAATCTCTGGTTATGGTTGGGAGGAGTTAATTATTTTTGTGTAAAAAGTAATCTTTACATTCATAGAATTGCTTTAATCTGTGCAAATGAGTTATTTTGATGACTTCAGACTTCACAAAAAAGGATTTTGACTTGTTTAAGAAAGTTTAATAAGTTGCTGGCTGTTTCATCTTAAGTTTGTGTTTGGCTAAGCTTTTACAAGTATTTCTTAACTTGAAAAATACTTTTTGGATCAAACACATATTTATCAAGAAGTAGAAATATTTTTTAAAAAAGTCAAAAGTGTTTAGTGCTTCTCCAAACATTTTTTTAATTTATTCATCGACTTTTTTCAAATTTGTTTAATTATTTACTTTTAAAAAAAAATCAATTGAGTTTAATTATTTACTGTATTTTTTATAACTAGTTGATATGTTAATTTTTTATAGACTTATTTCAATTGAGTTTAATTATTTAATTTTTTTTATTCAATTGAGTTTAATTATTTACTGTGTTTTTTATAACTAGTTGATATGTTAATTTTTAAAGACTTATTTCAATTGAGTTTAGTTACTCTTTTTTTTTTATTCAATTGAGTTTAATTATTTATTGGGTTTTTGATAATTAGTTGATATGTTATCTGTTTGTTTTTTTCAAAATTTTGTTTATAGACTTAATTAACTGGGTTTAATTATTCACTAGTTTTTCAATAAGTAGTTGATATGTTATTTGTTTTAAAATGATAAATTCAATTGGGTTTGAATCTTTATGGAGGTTTTGATAACTACTCGATATGTTTTCTGTTTTTTTTCCTTCCAAAAACAATTGTTTGGGACTGAGACTCGATATGTCGTGTTGTTTCTTTACATGATGATTTTCGGTTAGTGCATAAGTCATTTTTGTTTCAATACTTATAACTTTACTTCCTGATGACATTGTTATTTCATCTAGTTTATAGTATAATGTTAAGGCTAAGTCTTTATGTTCATCTTTTAATGATATACTGAAATCTGGTTGTACCGTAAATTTTAATTTTTGATATATTAAATTTCCTTTTACTACTGATATTAAAGCATCTTGCAAATTTCCTAATATTCTATCATCTAGTATGTATATTTGTATAGGTGTATCTATATTTTTTTGAAAATATGCTTTTATGGTAAATTCTACTCCTCCAAAGTATATGTTTCTATATCTTTTATTTTCTCTAGTAGGTAGTTTTGCTAATTCTATTTTTATTACTTCATTTATTATTAGGTTTATCTTTGTTCTTCCATTTACACTGGTTGTGTCTATTATATTTTCATGTTTTGTGCTATATACCTTATTTCTTTATTTCTGTCAAACCATTTAGTTTTAAATATTTTTTTAAGAGATAATTCCTCTTTTTCATCTTGTATTTTCTGATATGTTTCTAGTTTAAAACTTAATATTTGTGTTATTCTTTTTTATTCTTTTTACTAGTTCTGATACCAAAAATAAAAGATCGAGAGTTTTTAAATAAAGTTTTGTATTGAGAATTTTTCGACTGAGTAATCGTTTACAAAAGACTCTTTATATAGATAACCTCGGCTAATATTTTACAAACTGATAATGAAAAAGTCGTAAAGTAAACCGTAGTAAACAATATAACTTTTTCAAAAAGTCATAAAGTGCACAGTGTTATGTTTGTCTTTTTGTCTTGTGCTTCTTCTTTTCAAAAACTTTTCATGTGCTCTTTTGTCCTTTTTTTATCTTGAACTTTTAAAGCTTTCTCTTTCTACTTTTCAGAGATTTGTCTCAATTTACTTTCTTATTTTCTTTGTCTTCTTTTTGCTTTTCAAAGATCTTTTCATCTTTTCTTTTTTCAAGGTTTTGTCTTCTTGCAATTGTCCATTCTTCATTTCAATTCAATATTTTCAGAGTCTTTTTCTCCTTTTTTCAATTTTGTCTTCGTGCTTTTGTCTTGGAGAGATTTCATCTCCTTCATCTTGTTTGCTTTCTTCTTCAGAGATAATATCTTTTCAATTCAATTTTCTTCTTGTCTTGAATGATAATTGGTGGCACATAGTGATACATTGGGCTCCGGTAATAAAATTACATGCTCCGTGTCATAATAATAAATAGGGTTACACGTATGCTCCCTGTCATAATAAAAAATTTTGGGCTGCAAGTAGTAAAACTACATGCTCCCTACCACAATAATCTTACATTTTTATGGAAAAAAAATCATAATTTTCTTCCCTTTTTATAGTCCTCTGGTACTGATAGTAGCATTTGAATTTATCATAGATTTTCTTTTTTGTCCAACTACCGCATGGTAATGGTCAATCATTTCCTTTGCATGTTTATGTTTTAAATTTATAAGTCTGTCATGTAGTAATTCTAATTCTGTGGTATCCTGTGACTGGATGTCAATGTCATATTATATGGTAACAATTTCCTCCACTTCTCCTCCTTTAAAGGTTCTAATAATGGCTGCCTTTCTGGCTCGTAACATATCCCCTGTCCTGGTTTTCAATGTCATTATTCCAAATACTCTCTTTGTACTAAGATATTCTTGAAACTGTTTCGGTGTACAATTAATTATCTTTTTCAGAGGACCACCGTCTCCGCTGATATTACTGTTTTTCCCTGTTTTGAATATTTGACATATTACTATGGATTTTCTTGTTAAATCCGTTGATGCATCTAACATATGTATTTCATATATTCCTTAGCCGAATGAGTTCATCATGACTGTTGTAGAGTCTACTATAATCCTTGGTAGTTTGACAATGTTGTACATAGTCTCATCCACTATTAGCTTATCAATAAAATCGTAAGTGAATAACTTTAATACAATGTCCGGGTTGGCCTGTTCGCTACACAAAAATCTGGAATACTTGCTTAGCTTAGCACTGCGTAAAATATAAGGGTTAGTCTTATAATCATAAAATTTATTTATTTTTTCATAAGCGCTGATGTATTCTGCTAGGTATTTCATCTTGTCGCTCATTGTTATAGTGGTTGATATTTGAGAAGAGGATGTTATTGAAGATGGCATGTTAGCAAGTTTTGATACAAAGGGTGCTAAGATTTGAGTAGAATTTTTTGGTTTTTCTGGTGTAGTCATTGGTGATCTTGGTTGTAAGGTTTTCAAGGCTTTTAGATCTTGTAGGGCTTCTTTGAGTTAGTTTGTAAGATGGTTATTTTCTTGTATTTTGAATATTATGATTGCATTGGTTTGTATAATGAATTCTATAGCATTGGTAATATATTCTTCGATGTTATCATCAATGCTCGACATCGTAATACTGCTTAGAAAATCAGCTAAAACATTTTTAGTTCCAAATATATTCTTAACAATAAAATCATAACAACAAAAGAATGATTGCCATTTTCTTCTTTTATTTAATTCTGGTAAAAGATCTATCTTGTTCGTAATAAAAGATTGTACCTGTGTGTTATCAGTTCTAACAACAAATTTTACTGGTAGTAAGTGATAATGAAATCATTTTATTCCGAATTTTACCGCTAATAGTTCTTTCTCATTAATATGATAATTATTTTCATTTGGCTTCCATGTTCCTCCTCCATGTCCACAAATTAGTGGTTTTTCTTTATCTATGTCATCTTTATCATAAGCTATGAGGACTGCTCCCCAACCTATATCACTAGCATCACTAAAAAGTTTTAGTTGATCTTTTTCCGTTGTTATTCTATGTTTTGGTAATGCTTTTACTTTTTTCTTTATTTTATTTATAGTTTTAGTATGTTCTTCTTTCCAATTAAAGGCTACATTTTCCTTTATCAAATCTTGCAATGGTTTTTTTAATATTGGTAAATCTTTTATATGGTCTGCAGCATAATTTATTACTCTTAATAATTGTTGTACTTCTTTTTTACTTTCCAATTTATCTTTAAAATTCTTTATCTTTGTTACAATGTGTTCTTATAATTGTAATCCTTCGAAAAATCCCATCAGTTCGAAACTCAATCCTAAACTTCGGAGTGGCGTGGTGCATTTTTTAATCCAAATGCTAGTACATTTCATTCATAGTGTCCTTGAGGGGCACTAAAGGTTGTTAAACATTTTGATTCTTTTGGTAGTTTTATCAGCCAAAATACGCTTTTACAATCAAATTTACTAAATCATTTTTTATTTCCTAATCTATTAATAATGTTCATTTTATATGGTAAAAAATATTCATCAAATATTGTCTTTTTATTTAGGTCTCTGTAATCAATTACCATTCTAGTTTTTTCTCTTTTTTGTTCACTATGTTTTCTTACTAAAAAGACTGGACTGTTATGTGGGCTTTTACTTTCTTGTATCATTTTTAATTCTAATAATTCTTTTAACTGTGTTTCAATTATTTTTTGATCTATTGGACTATATCTAATAGGTTTAGATCTAACTATATCATTGAGGTTTATTAATTTTATTTCATCATATACCCCCCCCCCCCATAGTTGTGTTGGATTTTCTCCAAATTCTTTTTTAATATATTAAGATATTTTTCTTTTAATAGTTTTAGGTTATTATTCTTTTCTGTTTTTATGGTGTATAGTTTTAACATTTGTATTAGTAGTACTCTTTTTAGCATTATCATTAATTACAGGGTGTTTGTCGGCTGAAGATTAACTTGTGTCTTAAAGTAATCTAAGAAGTTATTTTCTAGTAATACATGTTGTTTCATATTATCTAATTGATATATTATTGGTAATCTAAATATTATTTTTCCTAATACGATTCTCATATTTTCTGCTATTATATCTAATTCTTTTGTTTGTTCATTAAATCCTGATACTCTTGCTCTAAGTGATCAAGATCTTTTTCATCTGTGTGTTTTTAGTACTTATTTTCTAGCTAAGCACAAATCTGCTCCACTATCAATAAATATTTTTTGTTTTATCATTTTATAGGGTTTATACTCTATATTGGCTTTTATATAAATTGCTACCATTTTAATTTATCTTTTTATTCTTCAATTTAATCTTTGTTGGAGTTCTTTAATTTGTTCTAATTCTTTTACTTCTTCTAGTAGTCCTAATTATTTTATTAATTCTAGTACTTCTTGCTCATTTATTTATGCTAATCTTTGTCTTATTTTATTAAGGTTCTTAGTAAGCTTTCAATCATGATAGTATCTTCTTCCAGTTTCATTAGTAATTGTAATAATCTTATGGCGTGTATATTCTTCACATTGTATCCAATAATTTCTTACCTCTAATAGTTTTCTCTTTTCTTCTTTATTCATTTATTCTGAACTACTTTCACTATCTGAGTGTTGATTAATAAAATTAATATTTTCTAATTCTGATTCACTTTCTTCGTTAGTTTTACTAATATAAAAGTCTTCGTATTCATACCATTTATTATTATCCTCTTTTATTTATTGTAAACTCATTATAAATTGTGTAGAATTAATATATTTTACTCATTTTTTCTTTAACTTTGGGCATTTATTAGCATAATGTCCTTTTTCATTACTATTCCAACATTTACATTCTTTAGTATTTTCTGCTTCTACGGATTTTACATACTTTTTTTCTTAATTACTATTTTTTCTATGTTTATACTTTTTATATTTCTTATTTCCTTTCTTGTATTTTCTTTCTTTTCTTTTATCATCACATCTAAATACTAATCTTTTTTCTGTGAATCCACGTATTTATCTTAATTCTAGTTTTTTTATCCTTTTTAATATTATGTTGCATTCTATATTCTTCACATTTTCTCATTAGGTATGCTCTTAGTACTCTTATCCTTTCTCCTAATGTATTTTCTCTAGGTTCTAATTGAGTATATTCTTTTGTTATTTCGGTATTATAAGGTGTTGGTAGGTGGTCATAATAAAGTTGTTGATATATTAAACGTTCTTGTGGTAAGAATCTTGCTTCATAAAAGAACTTATTGAAACTAATTGTATATTCTAATAATTTATTAATTTTACAACATTTCATGTTATTTAGATTCATTATTATTTCAGTTTATCTTTTCGCAAGTACGTTTTCTCGTGCTACTAACCATTTTTCTCCTAAAAAATCTCTGTTTAGTATAATATCAAATATTATTAGCATAGATTTTCAATCTCTTGCATGGCTAAATATTTCTCCTCTTAATTGATATGCTATAGATTCTATCAAATATGCTACTTTTCCAATTAATATTTTAGATATTAAGTCATACATATAATCTAGATTTTTCGTTTGTGTTGAATTCATTAATGTTATCTACATTCCAAGCTTCCAATCGTTAATCATTCTTCTTATTTCTTGTTCATCATAAACATTGTCTAGGTCTAGAAAATATCCATTGTAATTTGGTAATCTAGTGCGTCTTCATTTATTATATCGTCTGTTTCCATTTTTGTTTATATAGGTCTATTAAATTCATCTTCATCTTCTATATCACTTATCACGCCCTTTTTCGACCGCGACATTTTTAGCGAATCTCCTGCTTAATAAAAATGTTAGGAAATAAATAATAAAATGCTAAATGTTAAGAGGGTGCTTAAAAGGTGCTAGAATAAAAAGTGCTAAAAGGTGCTAAAACGCTAAGGGTTCGCGGAGTCGCCACCTAATTAATTTGAGTGAATTAGGACACCTAAATGTTAACTAGTTTAAAGTAAACATTAACTCCATTTAATGGTCTGCAAAACTTAATGAGATTCTGGGTAATGGTTCTTTATTATCCTAAAGGGAAGAGGTTAGGCACCCTAAATGATCCGCTAACTTGCGGTTGTCCGTTCAAACCTAGGGTTAATTATTTATGCTAAAAATGCATGTTTGAAAGATATTTAATAGAAAGTATTTTTATTCAAAGATTAATAAGATTAGTGCTATAAAACACATGTAAAGTTTAAAGCATGCCTTATATTATTTATAAAAAAATATGTGATGCAAAATGAATTTATTGGATAAATGTATGCATTTATCTACTTAATTAATCTTGGTTAATGACTTAATGACAAGATTCAAAACAGTTATATAGACTTCCCTGCCGCCGCGGTGACAAACAAAACCAAACCAGTAATCACATAAGCATCAAACTAACTGATTAATATTACAGTCCCTTTTATAGGCACATATCAAGCAACGTGATGAGATTAATAAACATCGATCCTAATCGATAACTTCAAATCGACACCTGCTTAGATAAGCTACGACATATCAAACATGATATGATAATGTCAACAAATACAGTCGAAGCATACATAACAGGAAATCATACACATTCACTTAAAGAACCGAAATTTGAAAGAGAGATGAGTTTACCTTCTCCGGACAGCGAACCGAGGCAGCGTATCAAGTCGTCGAAGCCACTCGGAGATTTTTATGCTATGCTATTAAAAGCGACGCAGTTTGTGGTCGATTCTAGACTATTTTTGAAATAAAGGTTTCGGCTAAAGGATGCTAACAGGTTCCCTCAGGTTTCCCCTATGTTTTATGACAGTTGAGTCGATTTTTTGTTCGTGTCAGGGTTTCTGAAAGGTGTCGGGTTTCCCCTCGATTGCTCTTGATGTTCGAATAGATCTTTCTGGATTCAGAAAGGTACTAGGTTCTGGACCATCGAAGATGCCATTGCATGTATAAAAGGAATAATTTATAGTCTCGATTTTGGTTCTAAGTTTGGTAACTGATTGGGGTACCATTTTAGACAGATTTTTGTGCGATTTGGGTTCTAATGTTGGTAAGTTTTTTTTTATTTCGCATGAATGCAGGCGAGATTGAGGTTATTTCTGGACGATTCTTACTTGTGGGATTTAAGGAAAGTGGTATGTTTGACTCGCCGGATCTTCCGCCCAAAAAATCCGGCGAGGATCTTGCTGGTTTGTCGGCGGCGTCTTTAGGGTTAGGGGAGGGGAAGACGAAAATGAGGCTCCCTTCGTTTTTAAGTTACGGGTTCTGGAAGATGAGGCGAGGGGGAGGAGAGATAAGGGCTGAAGGGAATGGGCTCTGGGGTTGTTGGGCTGTGTTTTAAAGTGGTGGGCTGGTGGTATTATTATTGGGTATTAGTTTTAGGTATTTAATTAATTTTAGGTGTGTTAGTTAATTAGTGCTTAATATTTATAATGCAATGTTGTTATTAAAACTTATTTATTACGCGTATTTTACGATGTTAAATTAAAAAATTGAATTATTTAAATGCTACATGCAGATATGACATTTAAGGACTGCTTAAAGTTTTTCTTATAAATGCGACTATGCTATTTAACACGACGTCATTGTCGAATTATTTATTTTATATATTTATTTATTTTATTATCATTTAAGAATTATGATAGGGCTTAAAATTAATAAATGCGGACGCGAGACTCTAAGTGCTTAATATTCCGCGTAAGATGCGGTTCTATTATTAAATTGCTTATTTACGCATGTATTAATGTATTATTGTTGCATTTTATTATAAGAAATCATAAAAAATTATTTTGTAAAATTAGTGTAATTTTATAGCTATTGTATGGACGGGAGGGTCAAAATTGGGTGTCAACAGTTGTCCCTCTTTGTATGGAGATGATGGAAGAATCTTCGGACAAAGACGTTGACTCATAGCCAATTTTGTCTCGATCCTCAGAATTGCAAAAAAGTTGGGCAATTAAGACAAGGCTGACGCGGACTCAAAACTGTCTCAGTGTCGAGTTATGACGACACTGGGTTACCATGGTCAAAACACCAAGGCGGGCTAATGCGGACTCAAAATTTGTCTCATTGTCGAGTTATGACGACACTAGGCTGCCATGGTCAAAACACCAAGGTGGGCTAATGCGGACTCAAAATTTGTCCCAATGTCGAGTTATGACGACACTGGGCTGCCATGGTCAAAACACCAAGGTGGGCTAATGCGGACTCAAAATTTGTCCCAGTGTCGAGTTATGACGACACTGGGCTACCATGATCAAAACACCAAGGCGGGCTAATGCGGACTCAAAATTTGTCTCAGTGTCGAGTTATGATGACATTGGGTATGTGGTGCTAAAAAATAAAAAATAAAATAACTGGCTTGAACCTGGGGTGTACCGGTGTCGACTTATGATGATGGGTTTTATGGTGATGTGGAACGAGTGGACCGACGCTTGAAGTCGCTTCTGCCATTTGTTGGGAAGGTTGCCCACGACAAATTGCCGGATTGTCAGAAGAGAAAATCCACGTTGTGCTCCATCTTTTGCAGTTTGTTAAAGTTCATGTAGATTGAGGCTAAGATAGAAGCATTAGTGCATAACTGTCAAAACAAAACAATGTAAGAATGTGAATTTTGTGTTGTGGTTGTAGTCAAATCGTATATGCTATATAATGAAATGATGTGATGATACGTCGTCTTGTATAGGCGAGATGCAGATGACGCCTTGTGTGGGCGTTGTCGTCTTGTATGAACGAAATGCAAATGACGCCTTGTATGGCGTTATCGTCTTGTATGGACGAAATGCAAATGACGCCTTGTATGGGCGTTGTCGTCTTGTATGGACGAAATTCAAATGACGCCTTGTATGGGCGTTATCGTCTTGTATGGACGAAATGCAAACGACACCTTGTATGGGCGTTATCGTCTTGTATGGACGAAATGCAAATGACGCCTTGTATGGGCGTTATCGTCTTGTATGGATGAAATGCAAATGACGCCTTGTATGGGCGTTATCGTCTTGTATGGACGAAATGCAAATGACGCCTTGTATGGGCGGAATCGTCTTGTATGGACGAAATGCAAATGACGCCTTGTATGGGCATTATCGTCTTGTATAGACGAAATGCAAATGACGCCTTGTATGGGCGTTATCGTCTTGTATGGACGAAATGCAAATGACGCCTTGTATGGGCGGAATCGTCTTGTATAGACGAAATGCAAATGACGGCTTGTATGGGTGTTATCGTCTTGTATGGACGAAATGCAAATGACGCCTTGTATGGGCGTTATCGTCTTGTATGGACGAAATGCAAATGACGCCTTGTATGGGCGGAATCGTCTTGTATTGACAAAATGCAAATGACGCCTTGTATGGGCGGAATCGTCTTGTATGGACGAAATGCAAATGACGCCTTGTATGGGCGTAATCGTCTTGTATGGACGAAATGCAAATGACGCCTTGTATGAGCGTTATCGTCTTGTATGGACGAAATGCAAATGACGCCTTGTATGGGCGGAATCGTCTTATATGGGCAAAATGCAAATGACGCCTTGTATGGGCGTTATCGTCTTGTATGGACGAAATGCAAATGACGCCTTGTATAGACGTTATCGTCTTGTATGGACGAAATGCAAATGACGTCTTGTATGGGCGTTATCGTCTTGTATGGACGAAATGCAAATGACGCCTTGTATGGGCGTTATCGTCTTGTATGGACGAAATGCAAATGACGCCTTGTATGGGCGGAATCGTCTTGTATGGACGAAATGCAAATGATGTCTCCTAAGGTATAGATAAAAATTGTTCTATATGTGGAGTTGTGTCGTAATTCATGCGTAATCAAAACTAGATGAAATAATTAAAGTGTAAATGATGTAGCCTGAGTAAAGAAGATGTGGTTTTTTGCGAGATGTATTTGATGTAGACTTGTTGCAGTTTGACTTTGTGAGCGAATCATTGTATTGGAATGCCGCTGGCGCTGTTTTCGACTTGGCGTCGTTTTTTGACTTGTTGTCCGATAACGCCGTCGTTCGGACGTGTTCTTCGGGCGTCGTTTTCGGACTTGGCGTCGTTTTTGGACTTGTTGTGCTGATGACGTCGTTGTTCGAACGTATTCTTCCGGCCGCTTTCGGACTTGGCGCCGCTCACGATAAACGCCGTTCGGACGTGTTGCTGATGCTCCTGTAGAATAAATGCTCCTGCAAGCTAAGTTTGAGAAAAATTAGTGTATACATGTTTAAATGAAATGATAAATACATATGATAAGTGCAATTCTATGGGTAGAGATGTCGTCCCTGATACGATATGTGGGGTGTTGCGAATGTCGAGATGTTGTTGTAATGCATTTTTGTGAACCGTATGGATTGTCATGATGTCTTTGTTGTGCGTTTGTGCACTGCATGGATTGCAATTTGACTCTAGGCCCGAGCTGATGCGCTAGACTTTGTTGCGGGATTTGATTGTTGATGTCTGTCTGCTTCTGCTGCTCCTGCTAACATGAAGAACCTGCGCTCAAAGAAAATTTGTGAGTTTGAGGGGGGGGTTGATTCGCATTGACTTTGTAGTTTTGACTCTTGATGCTCGGACGTCTGCCTTGTTTGGACTCATAACCCCTGCCTGGTTTCCTACCTTGTCCCAGTTCTGAATATTCAAAGGGCGTTTGGCCTAAAGTGGGACTCAATGGGGTTGTTTTGTATATTATGTGTATTTTCGTTATTTTCAAAATAAGGGAAGGTTTCCTAAAGGTGTGACCGAAGCCGATTTAGGCCGCCTACGTATCCCCATGAGGGAATCAGGTCATGACGTAGTTCATTACAAGCGAAATTGGGTAAAAAATTCTAGAGTTGGGACCGAAGCCGAAACGGCCGCCTACGTATCCACCAAGGGAATCAGGTCAAACGTAGTTCCATTTTATTACATATAAAGGGCAAAATATATTAAACTAACTATTTCAGGACTCGGCGGGCCAAGGCAGGGGCATGAGTCCATTTCTTCTTGCTTTGTGTCTTCAACGGCTGGGTCTTCAGCAGGATCATCTCTTGCAGCACACAACTAGACGAATGACTTATTCAATGGTTAAACAATCTCCGGCAAGGAGCACCTCCTTTTCTCTGACGGTTGGTCGATGACTCAACTTTCTTCCCTTTTCGGGCTGGCGTAATAGTCCCTTCCAGACTGTCTTCTTCATTTTTAGCTATCATGTTCACATGGGCATCTTCATAACCCGGGAGAAGGTTATTGTTTGCATTGAGAGGAGCATCTTTCAGCCGAATGACTCCTTCCTCGATCAACTCCTCTATTCTGTCCTTGAGTGTATAGCAATTTTCGATGTCGAGTCCCTCTGCACCGGAGTGGTATGTACAATGTTTGGTTCTATCGTGCCCTCGGGAAGTAGGCCTGGGGGTATTTCTGGGAATTGGCTGGAGTATTCCTGCGGCTTTTAGCTTCTCATACACTTGGGCTATGGGTTCGGCTAAAAGTGTATAGGTTCTGGTTGGCTTTCTCAAAGATCTACGCGGGGTTGGGTCCGCTTGAGTGCGGGTTCGATCAGGCGTGAGTATTTTGGGTATGCTGGTTGGGTATGGTAAACAGGATATGGGGTGGCGCAGTGCTGATAATATGAATGTGGATTTTGAGTGTTTTGGTTATGGTAAGAAGGCGGTGGGCTTTGATACACTGGAAGCTGTTCTGGCATATGCTCCTGAATGACCATGATAGAGGGTGATGCATCTCTTCTCCTCTGGGAGGTACCTCCGATGTAATTTGACTGCACTGCTCTGCTAGTTGCTTGTAGGGCTGTCAGGTTTGTAATCCTTCCTGTCTTAATGCCTTCTTCCACGAAGTCGCCCATTCTTACGACTTCTGCAAAACTTTGCCCAATTACACTGATCATCCTTTCATAATACGTCGCGTCTTTTAACGACTGCACGAACAAGGTGGTCATTTCGCTCTCTACCATTGGAGGTTGGACCTTTCACGCTTCGACCGCCACCTCGGGCGTATTCACGAAAGTTTCGTGATTTCTTTTCAAGTTTCATAAGATAAAATCTATCCGGGACAGTGTCAGTGTTGAATCTGAATCTATCCATGAAATCTTGTGCCATGACATTCCAACCGTCCCATTTTCGAGGGTCTTGGCACGTGTACCAGTCCAGCGCTTCGCCGGTTAGACTCCTGATGAATAGCTTCATGATGATTGCTTGATTTTTCCCAACTCCAATCAATTTATCGCAATATGACCTTAGATGAGCTCGAGGATTCCCTTTTCCATCGAACATGTCAAATTTGGGCACCTTGTATCTGTTATACCCCGTATTTCCAGAGTGTATACGTAAGGACGTACGTAGAAAAGTTTGGACTTTAAAGTTGGATTGGCCGAAATATTTTGTGCACAACACCCGGTTAAAGTCGTTTTTCGACGAAACGTTTTACTTAACTTGCGAAGGGAAAATTCCGGCTATGTCATTTTTAATTTTTGCGGATTTTTCCGAGAGACGAAACATTTTGGACCAACGAGAGGGCGACACTTGGCACCCTCTCATTGGTGGGCTTTGGACGGCATTGGGACGAAATGGGTGAGTGGGAGTAGGTAGGATATTTTGTGATATTTGTGTGGTAGATGGATAAGGTACACATGAGTGAATCTTGACCCTACACTTGCCTAGCACTTGGCTAGATCTTGGCCATTGGTTGGCCTTTACTTGACCTATAAATACCCCTCCCCTTTGAAGACTTATTCATCCTAAAATGTTCTAAGTCTTAGAAATCCTCCCCCCCCCCCCCCCCTCTCTTGTGGTGTTCTCGTCCCCTCCCCTTGTGAGGCCTTAGCCGAGAGTCCCTCCTCCCCCCCTTGGCCGAGAGTATCCCCCTCCTAGTGAGGTTGGCCGAGGGGTATACACCCCCCCTTTGTGGTGTTGTCTCGTATAAATACCCCCCCTCTTGGTAGAAATACTCTCCAAGTATTGTTACTATACCCAAAATACCTTGGCCCTTATACCTTGTAGTATTCCAAGGTTACACTTATACGAAAAGCCCAGAAATACTATTATACTTCCCACAATACAAAAACGAAACCACAAGGAAAATCTCCATAGTTAGTTGGAGGCGTACGAAGAAGTGGGTTAGCACTTCTATGGGTGGTTTGGAGCGGGTTGGCGCGCACTGAGTTGAGCTAACGTTGCTCGAGCGACATTAAACTAGGATAATTTTGGGCTTATCGAGGTAAATATCTTGTCCCTATTGTAATTGGAAATTATATGTTGTAGGAATATATAGTTGAAGTATACTATATATAGAATCGAACATAGTTTTGCGCAATGTCTTTGGACTTAAGCCCAATTTAAAGAAAGAGAATTGAATCTGATTTACATGGGGTGTATCAGATGAGACTTGTGTGGCATTATTGTGTAGTAGAATTGTATACGTCAGTTAGACGTATAAACCCCACTGTGTTGGCTTGATGGCCAGCCTCGATAGAGAGGAGATTTACGCGGTTGCGGGGAGGTGTTGCGAATTTTACGTAGAATGTTCTACGATAATATCTAGATGTTAATAAGCGCGCGTGGCCTTATAGGTTGAAGTACTATGCGTGGCGCGATCTACTTGGCTTAAGGAGTAGCCGACGGTTTGAGGTACTTGGAGCGTTTTGCTATTAGTCGATAATCGTCGCGAGGTATGTGAACCTCTTCCTATCTTTTCTAGCATGATATGTGTATAACTATGTAGTACGGTAGACGTACATGTGTTAAATGTATTTGATTGATTTAAAACATAAAGTGTTGTAACGGCTTTATGGGAAGTTGGTTATAACAGCTTTATGTAAGTAAGAAATGCTTTGTGGTTTTTAAAAGATAACTGATTTGACTTATAACTGACTGGATGTGTGATAATAAGAATCTTGAAGTATTTCAAAAAGAATTAAGAAACCTTTTTGAAAGAAGAGTAACACTTGGTTTTAAAAGCTTAAGAGTTATACTAGCTTTACGAAAAGTTAGGTATAACGGCTTAAGAAAGATAAAAAGAATGATGTACTGATTTAAGAAGTTAAGAGACTTGACTTAATGTGCATTTTGTTAAAACGTGTGAAACCTCATTCGTGAGTAATGAGTATTTTGGTTTTCAAAAGGAATGATGTTTTACTGATTTCGGAAATCAGAATGAATGTCGAACAAACCACTGCAGCGTTAATAAAGGGGAAATGTACTGACTAATTAATGTACTATTAAAACCAGTAGAAACCTCCATCTGCATAGAAACTAAGATGAGACAAAATGATATTACATTTCCTAGATCATGGTCTTTGTAATAAGATTGTTATAAACAAGAATAACTCGCTTCACATATAAGGCATAAGTTTCTCAAATCATTTTTAAAGGAGAATTATATCATTAAGTTATTAAAATTATGAACTACAAAACCTTTCGAAAATGAGAAACTTGAGTAATTGAAATTAGGCAAACTTGAACGTTTGGAAAAGAATGTTGTTACTTGATTTTACAAAGAGTAGTGTTTTGAATTACTTCAAAAGATAGTCACCCTATTTTTATATACTACGGGTATTGTGTGACTTTTGAGAAAGAAGCAGATATTTTAAAGAGTTAACGTATTTAAGTACTTTGGGGATAAAACCCGATCTTGTTAATCATTTAGTTGTAAGTACCTTGTGTGAATAACTCGATTGTGTTGGTTTGTGCTAGTCTTGTAATACTTTCTTGTTGATTTGATAAAGTAAACATGTTAGGATGCTACGTGTGTTATCTTGTGATGTTTGTGTAAAGGGGTTTCCCTTGTTGTGCTTATGTTGTTTAACGATAAGTTGTTATGTTAGTATCATATCACTCATGATTCCGGGGGTTAAGCTGCCCTCCGATGCGGGGTAGACTCAGCGGTGCAGGTGTGACCTATGATTCGAGAATACCTAACGCGGTCTGTGACACCCGTGCGAGCTACGAGAGTTCCGGTTAGTGTGCGGCCTTTATGGTCATGCGGTCTATGTGGCCATGCGGATCGCGAGTCGAACGTTGCGGGAGTAGCTACCCTCGATGCGGGAATGCCTCACGCGGCCTATGAGGTTGGCCTACGCGAGTCGGGAAGTTCTAGGCTAGACGCGCACATTAGATATCGCAGGCGAGTGGCCGCCTTTGATCATGTGACGGTTCAGACAGATCTCATGATACGATTTATGACCTTGCTTGTACTGCTGGTTTTAGTAGTTGGCTATGCCTTCAGACTTACCCCAGACGGTTTTATGATGACACAGGTGGGACACGTGTTCATGTGTATTCCTTGGTGCTTTTATATCATAAATCGCTGGCGGTGAGGAAGGTATTCCACGCATGATTGATGTTGTGGGCGTGAGACCCATTGTTATATTTGAGTGATGACTTTGAGGCATGAGTCCCCGACTTGACATGATCGCTTATTTATCAGGAATCGTAGTTTGGTTATCATACATGTCTCCGCTTTATATAGATCGCTATGATTTCATTTACGATTTTCGGGCCACATACTTGGTACTGTTGCATCGACTTCTTCGGGCCGCGTCATGCCGCAGTTGAGGTACACCGCCGTTGATCCTAGCTCTTGGTCACGATTCAACAGATGGAAGCTCCGTTTCTCGGAGGCTTATCAGTGGTATAGTCCTCGCCGTTGTAGGTATTTACATTCAGGGTATGGCGGGGCCCTGTCCCGCCATTGTTGTCATATCATTCTTAGAGGTCTGTAGTACTGTTATGGGCAGAGATGTAATGGGATGTAACTGTTCAGTTTTAAGTTGATTTATATATGTGCCGAAAGGCAAGTTTTCTCAGATTTCTGTTTCTTACTTCATAATATTTTCATGTCTTGTTTTATGTTCCATTGACACTGATGATTGTATCACCAGGGTGCCCGGTAGGCACTACCACGCCCGGTTCGGTCGTGACAAGATCCCGCTGTAATTCAACATCGGGGTGCATACATAAGTTTTCATATTCTAAACATTCCTCCCCCTTGTTCATTTGAATGCTTTTGAATGCCTCTTTCAAGCTACAGATTTCTTTTGCCACATTTTCATCAGCTCTAGCTCGAGTCTGCCGCTCCACTTCCCTGTATTGATCTGTCTCTTGAGAGGATGCATGAATAATAAATGGGTGGCTTTCGGTCGGATGTGCTAATCCCCCACATTGTTTGTTAGGACTAGTGATGTGTGTCCTCTGCTCGTATTGGGTGACTTGGCAATTTGGGCTGAGTGGGGAGATATAAGTAGGTGGAGGTTGAGATATGTATGTAGTAAACGGATCATTTTGGAGGTCGGTTTGCAAATTGACCGGGCGAGTGACGTTTTGGTGTGAGCTAGTATGTTGCGGCCTTTGCGGGGAGCTTTGGGGAAGTGGAGGCTCAAGGGCTTGTGACACAATTGCATTTTTCCTTTGCTCTGGGAGTGGTGCATTCAAGCTAATAGACAGGTTTGTGATATTTCGGAGTCTTTCTATTTCGGCTTGCATGGCTTCCATTTGCTGCAATAGTTTGGTGAGGTGTTGATCATTGGTGTTTCTCCTTTCTAACGCCTCTGCATCCTCTACAGGAACGGGAACGAGTTCTAAGCTGCTTCGTTCTGGTGCCTCTGGATTAGTCATTTATGATTGTGTTTCTACCAGTCAACGCGAATCAACCTTTTGGGGATAAGCTAGGCAAAATAACCTTCTAACAAATGAAGCAAACCAAGTTAGTATAATATGCAAAGAGTTGCAGGCAATATATAATAATAAGCAAATTGCAAATCAAGCGCGTGCTCTAACATGTTTGAGACCTCTTTTATGCCAGAGGGAGGCATAAACGTCACATATGCGAGGTTATGATGGATTTGTCCAAGCCGTCCAAATGTAATGCTTTTATTGGAAATGACGACCAAATGACGGTGCACTTTTTTCAATTTCAGCATGTCATGATTAGGTTTGGATTTGTCTATCATTGTCACGCTACACATAATATGCTTGTTGGTCGTTCGGTTGAGAAACCCGTCGACAAGTTTGGCGTTTTCCTAATTGTGGTGTCGATGCCAAGGACCGACCCACCTAAGGTAAATGCATGCATGCCCTAAAATAAGGGTGGTATAGCTCTATCTTAAGTTTCTAAGATTTGGCTTTTCTATACGCAAGGTTCCCGAGCGGACAACTCGAGTGAGAAGGCTACGCTGCCACCGGTTAGACCGGACACTCCACGTATATTACCAACTCTCCTAAATTTGGGTTTTGAAGAAAGAATTTTCTCGATGCACAGCGCACTCGCATGTAGTGTGTGATTGTGTGAATTTTCCAGAGTGGAAGAAATATGAGCGGAATGCCGCTTAAGGAAAGCGAAAGGCTTAGCAATAAAACAAAATACAGCACAAAAGTTAAATGCAAAAATAATGGCCAAATAATAACCCTAGGTCTGTTGTGGTTAAGAACCTAAATTCCCCAGCGGAGTCGCCATTCTGTCACGCCCTTTTTCGACCGCGACATTTTTAGCGAATCTCCTGCTTAATAAAAATGTTAGGAAATAAATAATAAAATGCTAAATGTTAAGAGGGTGCTTAAAAGGTGCTAGAATAAAAAATGCTAAAAGGTGCTAAAACGCTAAGGGTTCGCGGAGTCGCCACCTAATTAATTTGGGTGAATTAGGACACCTAAATGTTAACTAGTTTAAAGTAAACATTAACTCCATTTAATGGTCTGCTAAACTTAATGAGATTCTGGGTAAGGGTTCTTTATTATCCTAAAGGGAAGGGGTTAAGCACCCTAAAAGATCCGCTAACTTGCGGTTGTCCGTTCAAACCTAGGGTTAATTATTTATGCTAAAAATGCATGTTTGAAAGATATTTAATAGAAAGTATTTTTATTCAAAGATTAATAAGATTAGTGCTATAAAACACATGTAAAGTTTAAAGCATGCCTTATATTATTTATAAAAAAATATGTGATGCAAAATGAATTTATTGGATAAATGTATGCATTTATCTACTTAATTAATCTTGGTTATGATATACCCAATACTTAAGATGATTTTTATTATACATAATAGATTTCCTATATAATGTTAGATATGAGTTCAAGGGAAAATTTGTTATGGATTTAGTAAGAAATAAAGTGTTGATTTTATGATGCAAGTTAAATTGTTTAGATTATTTTGGTAAAATTTAGACATGCATGACAATCCTAAAAGACACATAAAGTAGAAGTGCATTTCTAATTTTAAATTACCTTTCCCCTTATGTGTTCAAAGGCTAATTGCTCTTGGTTTCCTATTAATTACAAAGTTATATAATAAAATTACAATAACAAATAAAAATGAGATAAGGAGGTTAAGAGAGTAAGGGATTGAAGCGGATGACTCCGTCCTATTTGTTTTTCTAGGAATTGCCGAAGAGGGAACTCGATGGATGTAGATGCGGGTTGTCATTTGAAGTAGCTCGTGATGAGTCTCGCCATGAGACTCTTCATTTTTTGCTCCAATGCATTTCATGTAAGAATATAAGAAAAGATAAGGATTAGTATGTGTCCAAATTCTATCCAAAATGAGTAAACATTTGCCATCAGACTTAACACATATAAATTTATATTTAAACATATTGATGTAATCAGTAGGTAACCATTATAAATGAAGAGCAAGTCCAATGGGTTTGGCCCAGAACTCGATGGTATAGAGACAAGGGGAACAAATAGAGGTTCATGGATAAGTAACACAGCAAACATGATGTATGCAGGGGCAGTCCAATATCTGCATTAGACTGATGGAGGTGATGGGCAGTGGAAAGCATAATTAGACTGAGATTAAGACAGCTTATAAGCAACTTACATCAGGCAGTAAATGATCAAAATAAGCCATTCTAAATAACATTTTAAACAGACTCAACACATCCAACTCTAACTGCAAGCATAATGATAAGATTCAACAAGTGTAACTCAACAGATAGGGACCAGGGTACATGATAAATGGGAGACCTTATGAGAACATTTTGACACTTAACACAGACAAGGCAAGCATACTATAAATCTGGATTAACATGAGAGCACTTGAGCGAACAAATTGCAGGTCAACAATGACTAAAGTATGAAGGAAAAGATTTTAGACGCGATCATTCCACCAATTCCTAGAAGGGCTATATTACATGAACCAATTTACCAAAACCAAGGCACACTGCTGAAAGTAAACTGGACCTAAGGGATACTTACAGGTCAGGCTTACAAAAATGTGAAACTAATTAAAATAAGCTAGCATATGCAGGGGATCCCAACAGGCTGTGTTGCCGATCTTAAATGGCATTTGGAACCAACATAAGGGCCACAGGGATAGTATGGATGTATATATATGGCTAAAAGGAATACAAAGGTATTTCCCAATCCTAAATAAAACATGTTCAGATCATGCACGAGGCCAGTTTTACTCGTTAAATACCTTATAGGGTTAGATTACACCTTAATATGCTCACAACATGATATGGGGGTTACAAACCAAAGATAAAATGCAAGCGGGGAATATAATTCGACGTGACGCAGATTGGTCATAATACAGTATGCTAGTGCCAACATCATTTAATGACTTAATGACAAGATTCAAAACAGCTATATAGACTTCCCTGTCGCCGCGGTGACAAACAAAACCAAACCAGTAATCACATAAGCATCAAACTAACTGATTAATATTACAGTCCCTTTTATAGGCACATATCAAGCAACATGATGGGATTAATAAACATCGATCCTAATCGATAACTTCAAATCGACACCTGCTTAGATAAGCTACGACATATCAAACATGATATGATAATGTCAACAAATACAGTCGAAGCATACATAACAGGAAAGCATACACATTCACTTAAAGAACCGAAATTTGAAAGGGAGATGAGTTTACCTTCTCCGGACAGCGAACCGAGGCAGCGTATCAAGTCGTTGAAGCCACTCAGAGATTTTTATGCTATGCTATTAAAAGCGACGCAGTTTGTGGTTGATTCTAGACTATTTTTGAAAGAAAGGTTTCGGCTAAAGGATGCTAATGAGTTCCTCAGTTTCTATGTTTTATGACAGTTGAGTCGATTTTTTGTTCGTGTCAGGATTTCTGAAAGGTGCTGGGTTTCCCCTCGATTGCTCTTGATGTTCGAATGGATCTTTCTGGATTCAGAAAGGTACTAGGTTCTGGACCATCGAAGATGCCATTGCATGTATAAAAGGATTAATTTATAGTCTCGATTTTGGTTCTAAGTTTGGTAACTGATTGGGGTACCATTTTAGACAGATTTTTGTGCGATTTGGGTTCTAATGTTGGTAAGTTTTTTTTTTATTTCAGACGATGAATCTGGGCGAGATTGAGGTTATTTCTGGACGATTCTTACTTGTGGGATTTAAGGAAAGTGGTATGTTTGACTCGCCGGATCTTCCGCCCGAAAAATCCGACGAGGATCTTGCTGGTTTGTCGGCGGCGTCTTTAGGGTTGGTTCTGTCAGCTGTTATGTGGGCTTGTCGCCATATGTGTTATTTTCTGTGATTATCACCTGATTGTATCTCCGTTGCATAATGGCTCGCTTGTCTTGAGAAATAAAAGAATTGCGATGTTGATAATTGAACATAGGACAGTGATATGACTTGTACTTGTTGATTATATATTTGTGATATGTGTTGAGACTGATATCATGCCTGTCATACTTTTTGTTATATTATTGTTCTGAGGATATTGATAAACTGTGATAGCCTCCGAGGTTTCTACCGGAGAGCGGAAGTGATTGCCTCCGAGGTTTCTACCGGAGAGCGGGAGTGATTTCTTCCGAGGTTTCTACCGGAGAGCGGGAGTGATTGCCTCCGAGGTTTCTGCCGGAGAGCGGGAGTGATAGCCTCCGAGGTTTCTACCGGAGAGCGGGAGTGATTGCCTCCTAGGTTTCTTCTGGAGAGCGGGATTGATAGCCTCCGAGGTTCTATCTGGAGAGCACGAGTGGTACATGTAACGCCCCATTTTAAACCGGAGTCGAAAAACGGGAGTATTATGTATGGTTGATTCCTAAATGTGTTTTTAAGGAGTCGCCACCTAATTATTATAGTGAATTAGGACACTTGATTTATTGCAATAAATACTGCAATTAATGATCTCCATTTAAAGGTCTGTGAAACTACGTGAGATTCTAGGTAAGGGTTCTTTATTATCCTAAAGGGAAGGGGTTAGGCATCCTAAAGGGTCCGCTAACTTGCGGTTGTCCGTTCAAACTTAGGTTTAATATTATTGGCTAAGGGATGTATGTCTTAGAAAAGTTTGTTCAAGTAAAAGGGGATGTAGCAAAATACCTAAAGAATATATGTTGATAACTAAAAGGGTCTTATAAGACTCACAAAATATACAAAGTTGGTTATGCATTTATAAGACATGTAATTATTTTATTTGACAACAGTAAGAACATGATAAGTTACTCCTATTAGTATATGTAAGGTTAGGACTTTTATATAAAGCTAGTTATGAAATTATTTTTTATACGTATATGCGAAAATTACTTCCTATGATATTTATGAAGAGTTTATGAGAGAGTTTATTCCTTAAGAACTAAATATGGAGACATATGTTAACTACATGACTAAAGTATAACTAGGATTAATTATTTTAGATTTAGATTTATATGACGTGAAGGATGAAATTATTCTTTAATCTACCCCTTCCAAAGCATTCAAAGACTAGTAGAGTTTATCCTATTAATTACAAGGTTAATAAATATGACAATAATACATAAACAAATGAATAAATGCATAAATAAGCAGAGGGAGGAATGAGATTAGAGTTGTTGTGATGTCTAAGACGGATGGCGACACCATCTATCCTTATGGCTGTTTTGGAAACCCTGCGACAAAAGCGTGGCGGCGATATGGAAATCCTGACGAGTCTCATACCGAGACTCTTGATTTGACTCCCAATGTGCGTCAGATAAAATAAGAAAGAAGAAAAAGGATTAGAATATCTCCAAATTTATGAAATGATAAACATTTGCCGACATAAAGGCTTCAAGCCTGCGTAAGTCATTTTATTTTTTATTATCCAAAGCACAAGCAGGCCCAAACAGTGAAAACATTCAAAAGATCCAGTCATGTATAAGGCCCTGATAACGAAAATAATGCACAGGAATAAAGCAGCCCAATACTTTATACTTCTCAGATTTTTTTTTCAAGATAATAACCACAATAAGACAGACCCAACCAACATAAGTATAAAGTTTAACACATGGAACCCTTTCACATGAACTAAACAGACAGTGGGCCTCGGTAAACCTAGTAATTGCACCCAATATACACTCAGGTAGGAACTGCTATGCAGAAAACAGTCAAAGTATGTACCTAAAGACTATCATAATATATGTGTTTATATATGCTGGAATATACATTCTGATGGGCAATGGACTCACTGCTATAAGGCTTAAAGAATGCTACATGTTTGGGACAAGAAAAAAGCTAAACTAACACTCTTAACATGCTTAGCTACTCTAAGAGCATATTTTAAGACGTTGTCATGAAGCCTCAAATTAGTTTAGGACGGGGGGTTGACGACGAACTGTTTGAATTAACCTATACCTAACTGTAAACTAGTTATAGACTAATATGTGCGTTAACATTATAAACACATGCTAATCAAATCATACACAGAGAGTCAACAGCCAACTTCGGCATGTTAAATCAACACACAAAAGACTTCAAAGTAACTTCTGGACTTCAAAAAAACTTATGCCTCTAATTTGGACCTAGATGCGAGTCGCACATTTATTTAATCGAAGCTAAAACTGTTTTAATGTGCAATTAGTCAAAAGTATAGGCATAAGACACTCTTTATTTATCATTAATTATAATTCCAACTTACAATGATTCTATTACAATTCCTGCAATCACCAACCACTCCAAACAATGGAAACAAAGTAGTAAATATATTATGGCCGATATTAAACTTGTATAGTTAGCTTAAAGTAAATACATTACCATTTTTTTTAAAGAGATGGGAACGCGGGGTTTATTTTACAATTAAAATGTTTGTTACTTTATCGGGAGGATAACACGACATTGTAAATCGTATATCCTTGATCTTAGTAACATTTTGATTGGAGGTCGGTCTGAAGTTATTAAAATATAGTAGTGATATTTTAGAAAACAAGTAAAGGATTTGAATCTTTTGAATGCAAGCATATAAATATACCAAACACATAGACACATAATTCTTTTGAAATTTTGGGTTGTTATTACATATATGCGGACATATAATCTTTCTTATGATGTTTTGGAAAATGAGTAAGAGGTTCGAATCTTGAATATAGGCACATAAATATGCATACATATAAACACACATAATCCTTTTGAATTTTGGTTGTCGTTATTTCCGGGAGCATGTCGGCTTGATTTTAAAATTCGGGATTAGACCTCGTAATCCCTTTTACTTCCCGCTAGCTATTTGTTAGGAGAAGTATTTATTTATAGAGAAAGTTACAAGAAACAACATATGTAGTGAATTTCGGTTTTAACAATTCATCATGATTAATACTGATTTTTTTTGGATTAACATATCAATACCTTCCTACTAAACATCCAATTGCATACTAGCAGGTTAAAACAGAATATCCAAACCAATGTCTACACAACCATCAACATACAACCAACCAAATGGATCTACGACCCTTATACAATCGTTATACCCTCAATCATACCCTCAGAAAGTATTATCGAAGCACACGCACATGCTCAAAACAGAATCGACGCTACAAGTATCGAAGACTACTGCTGATAGACCTATCTGGAAACAGTGACCGACCCAAATCGAACAAGTTTGAACAAAATGATACCGACGCCATCATGCAGAACACATAGTATCAATTAGACAATTAAATAAATGAAAGAGAAAGGATTTCCGGACCTTTTGTGGGTAGCGAACTGAGGCGACGACAAATGTTTTTCTTGAATCGTCGACGAGAAGTTCGCGAAAGGAACTGTTTGCAAGAACCAATGACAATAAACTGGAAACGAGGAAGGGATTCTAGGCTTCGACTGCTAAGAGTAATCTCCGCGACTGATGCCTGAATCGATGATGCCTTCTGCATGTCTAAACGTCGGTACTTATAGCTCCTGTTTAGGATTCGCCCTTATGGTAAGTCTAGGATGGGTGTTAAGGACGATTTGTACTGATTTTCGAGTGATTGTTTACCAAAAATAGGTGCTGATTTTGGACCATTCTAAGGACTGATTCGCGGATGATTTGAAGAGGATTTTGGTGTGATTTTAGGTGTTGTATGGCAAGTTACCATTTTAGGGACGATTTTGATATTATTCTTGTTGGAACGATTTGGTTATGACTGAGGCGAGGATTCGATTTGGTTACGCCAGATTTTCCTCCTGACAATCTGGCGAGATTCGTGGGTAGGGGGGAAGGGTGCATGCGGCGGATGAGTTGAATGGAAGGTATTGCAATTAGGTTTGTTTTGTTGAAGAGGGTGAGGGAGAAGGAGATCTGGGGCCTTTGCTGAAGTGGGCCGGTCGAGGGGGTGAGTTAAAGGTTAAAGGGAAATGGGCCGCGGGTCGTGGGTTGAAGGAGTGAGGGTCGCGTGCGGGTTTGAGTAGTGGGCTGCGAATTAAGGGTTAATTAATTAGGGTATTAGATAGGGAATGGGCTGGGTTAGTTAATTAGGTGTATTATTAAGTGTTAGTTGGATATTTAATTTTAGGTGCTTAATTAATCTAATTGTTATAAAAATTATTACAAGAATAAAAATGGGCGTGCTATTTAATTAGTGCTTAATTTTTATAATGCGATGTTGTTATTAAAACTTATTTATTATGCATATTTTATTATTATTTAAGCTAAGATTGAATTATTTAAATGCTACATGTAGATATGACTTCTTGATTCTTTTATGAATGCTATTATTAAAACGCGTGTGTTAGATTATTATTTTATGTATTTATTATTTATTATTAAGAATCATGACAGGGCTTAAAATTAATAAATATGGGCGCGAGACTCTAAGTGCGTAATTTTCTACGTAAGACGCGGTGTCATTATTAAATTATTTATTTATGCTTGTATTAATGTTTTATTGTCGCATTTTATCATAAAAATTAATTAGTGTAATTTTATAGCTATCGTGCGACGCAGGGTCAAAATTGGGTGTCAACGGTTGTCCTCTTTGTATGGAGATGATGGAAGAATCTTCGGACAAAGACGTTGACTCATAGCCAATTTTGTCTCGATCTTCAGAATTGCAAAAAATGTTGGGCAGGTAGACAAGGCTGACGCAAAAAATCAAAATTTGTCCTGTCGAGTTATGACGACACCGGAGTTACCATGGTCGAAACACTGTATGCTAACGCGACTCAAAGTTGTCCTGTCGAGTTATGATGACACCGGCTATGGTGCTAAAAATAAAAATAAAGAATCGCTCAACACAGGGTGTACCGCTATGGCTTATGGTGCTGGGTTTTATGGAGATGTGGGACGAGTAGACCGACGCTTGAGGCCGCTTCTGCCATTTGTTGGGAAGGTTGGCCCCCCAACAAATTGCCCCGGTTCGCTGTAAGAGAAAAACCACGTTATGCTCCATCTGTGCGCTCGTAGATTGAAGCTAAGATAGAAGCATTAGTGCATAACTGTCAAAACAAAATAATGTAGGAATGTAACTTTTGTGTTGTGGTCATAGTCAAATCGTATATGTAATGATGCAGATGACGCCTTGTGTGGGTGTTATCGTCTTGTATGGACGAAATGCAAATGACGCCTTCTAGGGCATAGATAAAAATTGTTCTATATATGGAGTTGTGTCGTAATTCATGTGTAATCAAAACTAGATGAAACAATTAAAGTGTAAATGATGAGTTCGTGGTTTTGCAAAGAGGTATTTGATGTATACTTGTTGCAGCTTGACTTTGTGAGCGAATCATTGTATTGGAATGCTATTGGCGCTGCGATTTGGCGCCGTTTGGACTTGTCGCCGCTTTTGGACTTGTTGTGTTGATGACGCCGTTGTGTTCACGCCGCCCGTAGACTAAAGCTCAAGAAGGAGTTAGTGCATAACTGCTAAGACAGAATAATAATAAAGCATGAAATGAGAAAAATGCAGTTTTGAGAACAGAGAAAATCGTCCCTGCGTCGATGTGATATGTTGATGATGGCGTCGTTTGCCGACTTGGCCGCTTTTGGACTTGGCGTCTTTGGACTCGGCCGCTTTCGACTTGTCGTTGTTTTGGACTTGTCGCCGTTTTCGACGTGGAGTCGTTGACCGAGTCGCTTTGGACCGACGTCGTTTTTGGACGTGGTGTCGCTTTCGGACTTAGCGTCGTTTTCGACTTGGCGTCATTTTCGGACGTAGAGTCGCCGACCGAGTCGCTTTCGACCGACGCCGTTTTGGACGCGTGTCGCCGTTTCGACGTGGCGTCGCTTTCGACTCGAGTCGCCGACTCGACGCCGCTTTTTGGACGTGGTGTCGCTTTCGACTTGGTGTCGCTTTGGACTTGGTGTCGCTTTGGACTTGGCGCCGCTTTGGACGAAACGCAGATGTCCGTTGTATGGACGAAATGTGGATGTTCGTCGTCAGATGGACGAAATGCAGATGTTAAATCGTTGTATGGACGAAATGCAGATGTTCGTCGTTGTATGGACGAAATGCAGATGTTCGCCAGATGGACGACGAAATGTAGATGTTCGTCCGTTGTATGGACGAAATGTAGATGTCGCCGTTGTATGGACGAAATGTAGATGTTCGCCGTCAGATGGACGAAATGTAGATGTTCGCCGTTGTATGGACGAAATGTAGATGTTGTTTTGAATGTTATTGTCCTCCTCGCCTCGCTGACCGCAACATTCACTCAAAGAAAAATTGTGAGTTCGGGAGTGGGCCGATTTGTGTTGGCTCTTGATATTTGCACGCGTTGTCTCGCCCGACCATGTAACCCCATGCGATTTAGTCTCGGCCGAAAACATTTGTTGAAAATATTCTATCTTGAGAAAATACTAGTAGGAAATTATGTCGATTTTGAATAGCGACATGTTATGAAACAGAGCGAGCATCCTTATCCAAATCGGCAGATATTCTCTCATACTCTCTGCTCGCCGCCAGCTTTCTTTTAAAATTTTGTCCCAGTTTTGGGACATGGAACCCTTCGCGTAAATTGACCATGTCCATTGATGTCATTTGTAGTAAAGTCCTTAAAATTGTCCCAGTTTATGTCGATCTTTCAAGCATATGGGATCATATTTGTCAATGTCCTTTCGTGGCGAAGTCCTTAAAAATTGTCCCGCTGATCGATTTAAACTGAGTCGGATATATATCGTCGCCTGGACATAATGCTGATAACGTCGTTGTCTGGACGTGCTGCTGCTGTTCCTGTAGAATAAATGCTCCTGCAAGCTAAGCTTGAGAAAACGTTAGTGTATACCTGTTTAAACAAAATGATAAATATATATGAGAAGTGCAATTTTATGGGTAGAGATGTCGTCCCTGATATGCCGGATGAATACTGAGATGTTGTCCTTGCACGATCGACGACCGCCATAGTGTCCTTTGTTGTGTGCGTGGTTGCAACTTTGACTTTATGTTCGAGTGACGCGCTTATAATTTGTTGCGGATTTGAACTCTGATTGTTGATGTTTGTCTGCTTCTGCTATTTCTGAAGAATTTTGTTGTATTTTCTGCTTCTGCTAGTATGCAGAACTTTGTTGTACCTTCTGCTAATATGAAGGACCTGCGCTCAAAGAAAAATTTGTGAGTTCGAGGGGGGGCGGTTGATTCGCGTTGACTTTGTAGTTTTGACTCTTGATGTCGGACGTCCGCTTTGTTGGGACTCATAATCACGCTCGTTTCCTACCTTGTCCCGATTTTGAAAAGGGTGTTTGGCCCGGCGGGTCTCAATGGAGTTGCTTGTATGTTATGTGCATTCTTGTTATTTCGTAACGGCGGAAAGTTTCCTAATGGTGTGACCGGCCGATTTAGGCCGCCACGTATCCCCACGAGGAATCAGTCATGGCGTAGTTCATTAGCGAATATTGGGTAAAATTCTAAAGCGGGACCGGCCGATATGGCCGCCACGATCCGCCAAGGGAATCAGTCGAACGTAGTTCCAATTACAAGCAAAGGAGAAATTGGGATTTTCTAAAAGCGCGGACCGGCCGATGTGGCGCCACGTATCCGCCAAGGGAATCGTGTCTAACGTAGTTCCAATTATTACATATAAAGGGCAAAATGCATTAAACTAACTATCTCGTGACTCGGACGCAGGCAGGGCGCGAGTCCACTTCTTCGCTCTGTGTCTTAGAGGCGTGGTCTTCACGGATCATACCGATCACATTGTATTTATGTTTCCTTTTCAAAGAACGAGAAGACTTTAGAGCCCTTCCACGCAGCTTTCAGATCTTCTTCTTTGATTTCGCAAGTGCATGTTTTGATGAATGATCCGATTCAGCGCAATGTGCTCAGCGGGACATTTCTCTTCCTTTGGAGATTGATTGATGATTCAACAACGGTCCCTTCCAAACTGTTTTGTTCAACAATCATGTTAACATAGGCATCATCAGGGTTTGGTAAGTGGTTGTTGTTTATATTGGGGGGAGCTTCTTCAAGTTGGATGACTACGTCTTTGATCAATTCCTCGATTTTGTCTTTGAGGGTATAACAATTTGCGATGTCATGCCCCTCGACACCGGAGTGGTATGCACAATGTTTAGTTTTATCGTGTTCTGAGGTAGGCCCGGGGTATTTCGGGAATGGGTGAGTATTCCAGCCTTTCGCCTTCTCATACACTTGGGCTATGGGTTCGCCTAAAGGTGTATAGGTTTTGTTGGTTTTCTTTCGCATCTACGCGGCTTGGGTCCGTTTGGTGTGCGGGTTCGTGATTGTGGTGAGTATTTTGATATGCCGTTGGGTACGGTAAATGTGATATGGGGCGTAGTCGATAATGTGGATTTTGAGTGTTTCGCTATAGTAAGCGAGGCGGTGGATTGTGATACACCGATGTTGTTCTCGCCTATGCTCCCGAATGACCATGATATGGGTGACGATCTCTTCTCCTCTCGCGAGGTACCTCGCATGGAATCCGATCGCATTGCTCGCTAGTTGCTTGTAAGGTCGCGGGTTTGTAATCCCGCTGTCTTAATGCCATCTTCCACGAAGTCGCCATTCTACGACTTCGCAAAAACTTCGCCCAATTACACCGATCATCCTTTCATAATATGTCGCGCCCTTAACGATCGCACGAACAAGGTGGTCATTTCGCCTGCCATTGGAGGTTGGACCTTTGTCGCCTCGACCGCCACCAGGCGTATTCCCGAAAGTTTCGTGGATTTCTTTTCAAGCTTCATAAGATAAAACTGCTTCAGATGTCGATGTTGAATCTAAATCTATCCATGAAATCTTGTGTCACGGCATTCCACCGTCCCACTTTCGGTGGTCTTGCACGTATCACCCAGCGCTTGGTAGACTCACGATGAATAGCTTCATGATGATTGCTCGATTTTTACCAACTCCAATCAATTTATCGCAATATGACCTTAGATGAGCTCGAGGATTCCCTTTCCATCAACATGTCAAATTTGGGCACCTTGTACCCATGTAATTCAACGCCGTGGTGCATACATAAGTTTTCATATTCCAAACCTTCTTCCCTTGTTCATCCGAATGCTTTTGAATGCCTCTTTCAAACTACAGATTTCTTTTGCCATATTTTCATCACCTGGCTCGAGTCCGCCGCTCCATTTCCTTGTATTGATCTGTCTCGAGAGGATGTATGCATAATAAATGGTTGGCCTTCGATCGGATGTGCTAATCCTCATATTGTTTGTGTGTCATCCGCTCGTATTGGGTGGCTTGGCAATTGGGTTGAGTGGAGATATAAGTAGCGGAGGTTGAGATGTATGTAGTGAACGGATCTTTTGGAGGTCGGCTTGCAAATTGACCAGGCGAGTGACATTTTGCGAAATGGTATGTTGCGGCCTCTGCGGGAGCTTTGGGGAAGTGAGGCTCGGCGGTCAGGACACGATTGCATTTGTCCTTTGCTCTGGGAGTGGTGCATTCAAACTAATAGATGTTTGTGATATTTCTGAGCCTTTCTATTTCGGCTCGCATGATTTCCATTTGCCGCAATAGTGTGGCGAGGTTTTGATCATCGTGTTTCTCCTTTCCAACGCCTCTGCATCCTCTACTGAACGGGGACGAGTCCTAAGTTGTTTCGCTCCTGCCTCCGATTAGTCATTTATTGGATGATCAGGCTTCTACCACCAACACGAATCAACTTTTTGGGGATAAGCTAAAAATATCCTTTTAACAAATGAAGCAAACCAAGTTAGTATAATATGCAAAAAGTTGCGTGCAATATATAATAAATCAAGTGCGTGTTCTAACATGTTTGGGACCTCTTTATGCCGCAGTAGGCCTAAACGCCACATACGCGAAGTTGTGATAGATTTGTCCAAGCCGCCCAATCAGAATGCTTTTGTTGAAATGGCGACCAAACGACGGCACTTTTTCCAATGACATGATTAGGTTTGGATTTGTCTATCACCGCCATGCTACACATAATATGCTTTGGTCGTCGTTGGGTTGAGAAACCCGCCGACAAGTTCGTGTCTTCCTAATTGCGCGCCGATGCGCGACCGACCCACCTAAGGTAAATGCACGCATGCCCTAAAATGAAGGTGGTATAGCTCTATCTTAAGTTTCTAAGATTTGGCTTTTCTAGACGCAAGGTTCCCGAGCGACAACTCGAGCGAGAAGGCTACGCTGCCACCGGTTAGACCTGACACTCCACGTATGTTACCAACTCTCCTAAATTTGGGTTTTGAAGAAAGAATTTTGTCGATGCACTGCCGCACCTCGCATGTAGTGTGTGATTGTGTGAATTTTCCAGAATGGAAGAAATATGAGCGGAATGCCAGTTTAAGAAAAGCGGTAAAGCATGTAGCAATTAAAATAAACAAAATATAGCACACAAAAATTAAATGCAAAACTAATGCCAAATAATAACCCTAGGTTTGTTATGGTTAAGAACCTTAATCCCCAGCGGAGTCGCCATCTGTCGCGCCCTTTTTCGACCGGGACTTTTTTTCTAGCGAACCCTTCTCCGGACAGCGAATCGGGGCAGCGTATCAAGTCATCGATTCACTCGGAATGTGTTGCTATGCGAATGAGGGGTGTCGAGAAGGAGTGTTGATTGTGCGTAAACCTGTGTCAAGGGGGAAATTCTTTGTTTATGGGCGAGGTTTTCTATTGCTGGAAATCTGCCTCCCCTGATGTGCAAATCAGTTGGTTTATATATAGTTCTAATTGCGCCCCAATTTAGGTAAAGTTTAGGACGACTCGTACTGGTTCTATTCGATTTGGACGAGATTTGTGCTGATTTTCGTATTGATTTAGTATGCCTTCGCCATGGTAGGTAATCGGATCTATTTTGGGACGATTTTAGGTGTTATATGGTAAGATTTGTAGGATTTGGAGTGATTTCTTTATGGTAAGATAGGGGTATCGATATGGGAGGTGATTCACGGATTCTCCGAGAATCGGCGTGTGCGATGGGGCGAAGCGGTGATTGACATTTTTGTTTAGGCTCTTCCATTTTTTAGGTTAGGGGCTGCTGGTTTTTAACGTTTTAGGGATTTGTATTAGGGTTCTCGATCAAGGTAAGGAGGGAGGTTAAAGCGGTCAAGGCGCTGGTAGGCGACGAGTTTAGCCACGCGGTGTGGTCATGCGTTTGAGTAGTGGTCGAATTAAGGGTTAATTAATTAGGGTATTAGATAGGGAATGGGCTGGGTTAGTTAATTAGGTGTATTATTAAGTGTTAGTTGGATATTTAATTTTAGGTGCTTAATTAATCTAATTGTTATAAAAATTATTACAAGAATAAAAATGGGCGTGCTATTTAATTAGTGCTTAATTTTTATAATGCGATGTTGTTATTAAAACTTATTTATTATGCATATTTTATTATTATTTAAGCTAAGATTGAATTATTTAAATGCTACATGTAGATATGACTTCTTGATTCTTTTATGAATGCTATTATTAAAACGCGTGTGTTAGATTATTATTTTATGTATTTATTATTTATTATTAAGAATCATGACAGGGCTTAAAATTAATAAATATGGGCGCGAGACTCTAAGTGCGTAATTTTCTACGTAAGACGCGGTGTCATTATTAAATTATTTATTTATGCTTGTATTAATGTTTTATTGCTGCATTTTATCATAAAAATTAATTAGTGTAATTTTATAGCTACTGTCTGGACGAGAGGGTCAAAATTGGGTGTCAACAGTACATGGACTTCGCGAGTCCCCCATGGGTCATGGCTTTGAGGCATAGCCCTTAGCATGTGTGTATATGAGTGGAGTGAGAGAGGTGACTATTGCATTACATTCATTCATCCACTCTTATATTTGACTGATCATTGGTGAACTATATCCGTCTTGATAGATTCTTGGTTTCTTTACACATTGTATATGATATGTGACCATGCATGTGTGCTTTATGTGCTACTTGTTGGTTTCAACTTCTTCATGCGTTATCTAATCATTGTCGTCCTATGATGTTTACCGGTACTAGTGTTGTACTGATACTACTCTTACTGCACTTTTGTTGAGTGCAGAGTACGATCCAGGTTTCAGCTCTATGCCCCGTGGCTGATTCGCGAGAGTGATATTTTTCAGTCATTCAGGGTGAGCTACTTGATCATCCGTGGCCCCTGAAGGGGTTCCTAGTTAATTCCATTTACTTTGTTAGTTGACATACATTATGTAGCCTTCGGGCGTTTTCAGACTTTTATTTCAGACCATGTTTAGTGCTCTTGTACCCGTTTGACCAAATTTTGGGGAATTTAGTATTTAAGATTTTATAACTTCTCTTCTTTATTTTATTTCCGTTGATTTAACTTGCTATTGAGAATATGGTTCGCATACTCGGGGAAATAGGGTAGGTTCCATCACGACTCGTGATTTGGGTCATGACATTTATTTCCCGTTTGAATTGAGTTCTTACGAAAGCTCTAAATTTGACGAAGATGGAAAAAACTTGGGATTTTTTCGCAATTGGAAACGTCCATAAAAATTTAGAATAATCATCCAAGAATAGAACATAATATCGATGACCCATAGAACTGGAAACTGGAGATGTCCATAAATCACTATGAATAATATCAAATGACATTGAAGTATGAGAATTTGAAGCTACAAACGGTAACTTAATAATTTTTCCTAAAGCACAAGATTGACAATTTGGAGTACTACGCGTACCCTTACATGAAATAAGCTTATGTCTATCTAAAGCAGATAAAATAGACGACCCCGGATGACCTAGACGAGCATGCCACAAGGAAGGAGCAAGAGCTACAAAAGTGGATGACATGGCTTGACGCGAGACACTGAGACTTTGTGTGATTGGATAAAGACCCCCCTACTGTCACACCTCATGAGAGGACTCCCCGTCTTGAAATCCTTCACAGAAAACCCAAAACGATCAAAATCAATAGAAATCCAATTATCAATGGTGAATTTACGGACAGACACCAAATTTTTAATTAGTTTTGGGGCATGAAGGGTATTTTTCAAGACAGGTGGTGGATGAGGAGGGGACAAAGTTTTATTACCATACCCTTAATTGGAATAGAATTGACATTACCAATAATGATATCATGATTACTGCTCAAATTGGAATAAGACGAGAGAGTACCTTGGTTGGATGTCATGTGGGTAGTGGAGCCTGTGTCCATGTACCAATTAGGGTCTGGTTGAGTCAAACCAAGCGTGTGCATCGCGACTTCAATGTCGATTTGTGTGGGTCCTTGTGTGTGATGAGCTTGAGGGGAATGAGGCCCGAGTATTCTGGACTGCTTCCCTGGCCCATAAGCTGGTCTGAAACCCGGAGCTTGATCCGAGAACTGTCCTGGAAAGAAGTGGGGCACGACGCTGGCCTGGGCTGAGATGGAAGCGCCGCAGCGTTGGGCTGTGCTGGGACCAACTGCCACTGTCCAGGGGTCCACTGTGGGCCCCAGACCTGCTGCTGCTGACTACCCGTGGTGGCTGACCGGGCACCGCCACTGTTCCAGTTGCCGCCGCGAGTTTTGCCATTAATTTTCCTATTTTGGCCCTTCTTACCACCACTGTTGTTGTGATTTTGGGTCACGTTGGAGTGATTGGAATGAGAAATTTTGAAGCAGTCATCATGACGATGGGGCTAGCTCTGATAGACACCCTTTTAGCCAAACTCGCTTCTTCTAAAGTGAGCATGGAGCGGGCTTGATAGAACTCCAGCAGGGGGTTACATTGACGAATAACCGAATCAACCTCTGTATAGGCCTCAGACAGACCGAAAACCATCTGAAGCTGGAGACGACTATTAGTAACTGGAGCACCCACATTGCGAAGTTGATCTGCCAAGTCCTTGAGGTGTTTGCAATAAGAAGAAACGTTAGGAAAATTCGCCATAGCAACTTGAGAAAATTCCTGCTCAAGGATAACAATGTGAGAATGATTGTTATCTTGTAAGCTATCACACAATCGATTCCACGCTGTCATGGCTGTGGGGTTGGGTTCCATAATCGTCTGTAAAATGGTCCAAAGAGATAGTGACATAAATCCACTGGATAGCCTTTGCATCAAGCATGACCCATAAGTTTGGATCAGCTGCTTTGGTGGGCACAACCGTTGTAGATGTCGTATCACCCTAGGTAGAAGCGGCGGGAGGGGTGATGTGGTGAAAAACTTGATGTGTCATAGCATGAATCTTAAATAATTCTGTCCACGTCTCATATTGGACATTCTTTAGATCAAGAACAATAGAAAGAACGCTCTTGATGTTGGAAACTGTGAGGGCAGGATGAAACACGTTTTTATCAGTCATGGTGAATAAAACACGAAGATTCGGAGAAGGGAATTTTTGAGGGAGGATTTTGAGAAGAGTGTCTCGGTTTTTGTTGGAAAAATCCGAGAGGTTTAGAGAGAGAATTTGAAGAGCGGGAGCAAGGTAAAGAGAACCTAGAATCTTGATACCATGAAAGAATTAATCCCTCGATTATTCTTATTGATGAAATGCATATATATACAAGTTATAATAGGAGAATCCTATTCCTACTTTACATCTAAATCCCTATTCTATAAGGAGACTAGCTATACAATTATGGTAATATTACAATAGTAATTAAGGTACAAGACTACTTCTAATATATACCAAATATACACAATCCAGAACACTGTTCAAGGAACAGGGCCATGGCGTTGGGCACTGTTTAACACTCCTAATGTATTTTCTCTAGGTTCTAATTGAGTATTTTGTTATTTTGGTATTATAAGGTGCTGGTAGGTGGTCATAATAAAGTTGTTGATATATTAAACCTTCTTATGGTAAGAATCTTGCTTCATAAAAGAACTTACTAAAACTAATTGTATATTGTGGTAATTTATTAATTTTACAACATTTCATGTTATTTAGATTCATTATTATTTCAGTTTTTCTTTTCGCAAGTACGTTTTCTCGTGCTACTAACCATATTTCTCCTAAAATTCTCTTTTTAGTATAATATCAAATATTATTAGCATAGATTTTCAATCTCTTGCATGGCTAAATACTTCTCCTAATTGATATGCTATAGATTCTATCCAATATGCTACTTTTCCAATTAATGTTTTAGATATTAAGTCATACATATAATCTACGTTTCCGTTTGTGTTGAATTCATTAATGATATATACATTCCAATCGTTAATCCTTCTTCCTATTTCTTGTTCATCATAAACATTGTCTAGGTCTAGAAAATATCAATTGTAATTTACTCCTTGTGCCATTGATCCTACAAATTCTTTAAATTCGGCTTGTTGTCCTATTGGTATATGATTTGGTAATCTAGTGCGTCTTCTTGTTATTATTTTTAAATTAGGATCTATTAATTCTTCCTCAGGGTAATCATCTGCGTCTTCATTTATTATATCGTCTGTTTCCATTTCTGTTTCTATAGGTCTGTTAAATTCATCTTCATTTTCTATATCACTATCAGGTTCTTCTTCTATGATTGCATTTACTCTTTTCAATTTTTGTAAAACTTCTATTATTTGGTTGTTTTCTTTTACCATTTTTGAGTCTCTTGTTCTTCTTCTATAAATTCTACTCGTATTTGTTGGTTAATAATACTATTTTTATCTGTATCACTTTCTATTTCTTTATTACTAGTAGTGCTTTCATCACTTTCATCGCTTTCATCGCTTGTCCTAGTTTTTCTTATTTTCTTTTTTCCTTTTAACCTTGCTAGTTGTTCTCTAATGATATATAATTCTTCTTTTAATTCGTCTACATCTTGTTTTACTTATGTTAGTTCTTCCCTTATTTGCTTTAATTCTACCTTGGTTTCTTTTAATAGTTTCTTTGTTTTTTAAATTTATGTTTATATTTCTTATATTTATTATATCGTTCTTCATTACCATGTGATTTCAATTTTGTATTTTCTGTCTTTAACTCATATATTTGTTGTTCTTGTTTATCTAGTTTTAAATTTAAATATTCATATGTCGTTTTTTCTGTGTCCTTTAAATATATGTTTTCATTTTTTAAATTATTATCTTCCTTTGGTGTTTTTTGTGTTTTTATTTTTATAGGCTCATATTTGTATCTTTCTTTTTCTATTATATCTTTTACATTATTTCTTAAAAATGTAAGTACGCTAGGTTCTTGTTTTTCCATTAAAATTGTCCTTTTTATTTAATATTGCTAGGCTATCCAAAGCTTTTTCTTCTTCTTTTGTCAATTTTGGTTTTATTTTACCAATATCTACCATTATAGGGTTTTCACTTCTTCTCCAAGCATATATCGGTACTATTTCTGGTTGTTGAGTAGTAGTACTAATTATAGTATTTTCTTTACTTGTACTTGGTTCACTTTCTCTACTTGTAGTAGGTTTATTTTCTCCTATTACTTGTGTACCTTTGTCTCTCTCTTCTAATAATATGTTATGTTTTTCTAATATTATCTTAAATGTTGGTATCTCAGATCCATTCCATAAGTTAGTTAATTCTTCTCTTATCATTTGTTGCATTTTAGTTTGATTTTCTTTTATTTCATCCATTATTATCAAAGTGTTCTTTATGTTTTCTCTTACTATTATTTCTTCCCAAATCGTGTTTATTTTCTCGTTAGGGTTAGTCAGGATTATTAATTCATTTTTTCCACCCGTTTCCCATATCTATCCATATTTTATCAAATTTATCACTTTGTTTTTCTAACTGTTCTATTTCATTTTCTAATTTTATACTCTTTGCACTGTATTTTAGGTATTTAAGTTGGAAAAATATTCCTTCTAACAAGGCTTCCTTTATTATTATTAATTTTTGTTTCTTTTTTATTATTTTTTCTTGTACATTCATATTTTATTTATAAATCTTGTTTTTTCTTGGTCATTTATTTCAATTCCATTATTAATTATTTTATACTTTATCATGGTTAAAAATTCACTTCTTAATAATAGTTTACTAAAATTGTCATATTCTATTCCTATGTTTATCTTATATTCTAAGTCTTGGATTTTGAATCTTAAATTAATACTTTTAGTTATTATTATTTCTCTTTCATTTTTAGGATAATTATAAATTTGTGGGTCTATTAGATTACATTCATGTTCATTAATTTTAATCACATGTATAAAACTTTTAATAGCTCCAGTATTTATTTCAGTTATACAATATGTTGTTATCATACCCTATTATTACCTTAATTTTTAATTTATTATTGTTTATATTTATTAAATGTAATACTCTGGATTGTAAACTATTTTGTCTAGATATCGTTTGTTCTCTTATAATACTTAGTCTAGATCCTTCTATTTTTGGTATTAATCTTTTTGACGGTGTTAATGTTGTAGTATTAAAATCCATATATATTTCTTCTAGTATAGTTATCTTTGAATTTTCTTTGTGTTCTATTTGTTCTAGTATTTCTTGGTACATTTTTTGTACTAAAATATTTATTTCGTGTTGTTTCTTTACATGATGATTTTCGGTGTGCATAAATCATTTTTGTTTCGATTGATAGAAGGCGTTAAATTGGATATGACGATATATGAAATATTCGCTTATCTACGAATTATGATATTCTGAATGTCCAGCGGTTCTGGGAGAACACAGTGATGCAAAATGGACATCAGATTTGAAGAACACCAAAGCCACAAGTGGATGTGTATGATGTGTCTTTGAAAATCCTCTAAGCAAACTTGCATCAGCCGATTCATGATGGAATTAAAGTTTATCGCTTTGGAAAAAACATAGAAAGAAGTTGAGTAACTTCACGACCTCTTAGAGAATGTCCCTTATTGGGAGAAATCCGTGCCTTTGTTAGTTACACACTGTAGGGCATGGATGACAACGTCTGGGAATTTTAGTCAGAGACATAAGATCGTTGGGCAGTTGATCATCACGGGTGCCACTTCCTTGATTACTAATTAAAAGATATAGCGAACCCTTTAACAAAGGGACTACCCAAAGATCAAGAGTTCTGCCTGTCTAGGGGATGGGCTTAAAACTCAAACAATAAGGACTGATACGGTGGTAACCCAACCTTACTGAATGGAGATCCCATGAATTAGGTTCAATGGGAAAACTAAGCTGTAAAGACTCAGTTGAGCACTTCAGTGGAAGCAAGATCATTTCGGATGATGATTTATATAAAGAAACATGAATCCAAGGCCGTTCCCGAGATAGACATTAAGTATTATCTGCAATGTGGGTAGATGTTAAGTTTCCAAAACCTTTAATTATCCTTAACGGCTGAGATTAGATTTGGTGAAACTTTTAATGGTTCCTAACACTTGTGAAGTGGGGTATAGTAGGTTAAATTTTAGAAGACCGCCTATTTAAGTGTGAGGACATGCCACCTCAAATGAACGCACTTAATAATCTAAGTGTCCACGACCACAATGGACAAAACATTAAAGAATAACATGTATTGTGTTGGTACCGTTGACTTGTCTTACACTAAACACTGACGGTTCAAGACATCACGTTCACCACGCAGTAAGTAAGTCCGATGGTATTCAACTAAGGAAGGTTCAAAGCGCGAAAGCTACCTCTCCTGATGCAACATCGGTCCGCTGAAAGATTGCTAGAAAGACACCTTGTGAGTGCGCTAAAATCTCTTTCAAGAGGGGATTGTTGGAAATAATGTGGAATAAAGTTTATCCCATTATTTATGTCTTGAACAATTGGGGTGTCGCACGTCGGAAACGTAGTTTCCACACACGTTCACACGTTGTGCCTAGGATCATAAATTTCATTAGTGAAAGAGATATTGATACGTAAGTAAATGTTTGAGACATAGAATGATGGACGGTCATTGGTCAAATGATGAGGATTCCACGTTGATGAATGAAGAAAGAAGTGTGCATAGTGTAAAAGATTGGAACAGGTCGGAAAGCGGCCAGCCGGTCGGCGGCCGCGACTCCACCTGAGTCGGAGCACCGTGACGCCACCCCTTGGTTACTTGTCGCGCGCCCGAGGAGAGCCGCGATGCTAATTCGGTCCCGAGTCACTGGAGCCGAGGCGCTTCCGAGGCCGAGCCGCGATGCTACCCAGGAAGAGTCTGAAACGAAAATCTGATTTTTGTGACGTTTGGGCAGCCCTCAATAGCATTCATTCCAGCAGTTTTCAGCCCTTATTTGGTTGATAAATGGGTGCCATTACATGGGAAATTCATTGTCATTACATGGATTATTCAATGCCATTACTTGGTACTTGAAGGGACAAATTCTCACACTATAAATTGAGGCATTTGACTCAATTGTTAAACATTACTTGGAACTTGCAATACTTGGATTTTCAGAAAATTTTCTTCCTCTCTAGCATATTTCAATACTCAAAGTTCTTCAAGAGAAACACTTGAGTTTCCTTTGCTCAAGTGTTTAGTAGCTGTTTTATCTTAGAAGACTATTGCCTAGCAACGTAAAAAGATATATACGGGGAAATCTTGTCTTAAAGACATAGTGTTTTATCTTATAAAGAGATCTTTAATGGATAATGACAATTACACGCAACCATTTTTTCAAAATTGCATACTGAAAGAAGACGCAACTCAATATTTCAAGTTGTTTTCATGCCCTGAACTTGCATTTAAACACATGGATGATGTACATACCTGAATTTTGATAAACCATCCACAATCTCAACATCAGGCTAGTCACTGTGACAGCAACTATCCATTATGTTATGAGATGATGATATATTATGGTATATGACATACAACTGAATGTACAAGTCTGGATAGAATATTATTCAAGCAATGCATTAACTATTATGCAATTTTAATCATCCCCAATGTTAACTTTCCCCCCCTTTTCATAGTGATTTCTTTCCAAGCCTTACTGATTTTGCTCATTCCGAAGTAGCAATGATCCAATCTTCATCCATTAAGTGAACCAGTTTTAACAGGGGTTTCAATACATGTTCCCCCTATCAACATGCATTATCCATATATATCAGTTTTTCTTGATTTTTGTCATTCTTACATGCAAAATAATCAGAGGTTAATTTTAGGAACCCAGACTAGCTTGGATCTTTTTTCTTTAATAGTAGAATGCCTCAATTTTTTCTTTGTCTATTCTAGTAAGACACAAAAGACCATGTTTTCTGTACTAGTTCCAATCCTTTTGATAGGTTTGGAGTGTCTTTTCCAGCTTTCAGTTTCCTTACCTTGTAACCTATGTTTGTTGGGAACTTGACTTTGCAATGTTCTCTTACCATGGAGAGTACACAATACCTCATCTACAAGTTCTCTTTTTGTTCGTTTCAGTTCAAATTTATCAGTTTTAATAGTTAGCTTTAGGACTTTAGATTAGATTGCCAAAACAGATAAACCAAGTTGAGCTACCTGTTCCTTCAAGAATTAATTTTCCTTTTCTGCTATGTTTTTACTAGCTTCAACGTCTAGAAGCCAATTTTTAAGCTAGGAATGGTTTTTGCACTCAAGTCTCAATATTCATCAATTAAAGTGATTATCAAGGTCATAAGCCTTTTCCTAGGAAAAAGATCTAGCCTTTTGAGATTAAGAACACTTACATGTGTGTCTTCATCGAGATCTGAACCTGGTTATTCAGTGGCCATGAGAGCAGTGTGATCGACTTCTTCCTCAAAATCCTCCTTAGAGCTTGAACTCTATGCAACTATCATAGCCTTTTCCCATCCTTCTCCCCATGGTGTGAGGTTCTTAATCATAGTGTTCGATTTTCCACACATGAAACACCCTTTATGTTGATCCCTATTTGTGGATTTTCCTTCTTCGAAACATTCCATCTTGAAGTTCTTTTCAAACATGTGAGCACGCACCCTTTGTTCCTCCTAATCTATGTCAAAATCAATTTTCATGACTTTTGGACATGAATGACCTTCCTTGATTTGATCAGCCATTTTGAGTTCATGTGCTTACAGGTTAACAAATATGTCGTCCATTCGTATTGTGTGCTTATTTCACTAAATTCTGTAATAGCTATGACTTTTGACTCCCATGAAGGAGGAAGACTCCTCGGAATTTTATGACCAGTTCTTTAGTGGGAAATACCTTTTCTAGGGTCACGTGTTCACTGGTTATATTGGAGAATCTAGTGAAGATGTCCCTGACTGATTCCTTTTTGCTTATTGCAAATAATTCATACTTCCTTATTAGCACATTGAATCTGAGTCATCTTTCTTTTGACATACCTTCATGAGCCTGTCTTCAGGGAGTCCCAAAATTCTTTAGCACTAGATCACACTGAGATTATGTTATACTCGTGACTTCTCAGACAACAATATAGAATGTATGGTCTTTGTGGGAACTAGTTGTCCTCTGGTTCTGATCATTTAGAGATCATAGTCTACAACCATATAGTAAGTTCCCATACGATTCTTTGATAGGGCATATGTCACACCCCAATCTTGGTGGGGGAGAGGGGGTGTGGCTGTCACACTGCATCCGACACCCGGAGGTCTGAGCGAACCAATTATTGTACCGGGATTTATAATATGAAACATGGGCCAACAAGGCCTCCAAATAACTAGAACATGACAAGAATGAACTTGTATGCAGAAGAGACCCAACAACAATATATACATAACTGAATGCCATAAAAAATGAATACACTGAAAGCCTCTAAGAGTACTATAATACAACACTGGTCCGGACAGGGTCCCCGCCGTACCCAATATTCCAATATATATATAAGTACATATCGATTCCAAACAATAACTCCAGAGAAGTAGAGTGTGACTATCCACTTCTGAAAGCAAGTACCCTACGGGAGAGGTACATCTACCTTCTTATCAGTACCTGCGGGCATGAACATAGCGCCCCAAACAAAGGGTCTTCAGTACTGAATACGTCAAGCAGGTAACATAAGTAAACAAGGAATATAATAAAAGAAGTAAGGTATAGAAGTCAACCTGGAAGTCAAAAAGAGCCAGTGAGGGCATACAACTGAAACAACAATGAATATATGCATGTATGTAAAATCGAGCCACTATATGGGGCCATAGTACCATATCAAATCCCTCTGTGGGGTGAGCTCAAAATAAACTACCCGGCCATATAGGATGTGGTGGTATATGCCCAACTGATCAGTGGTGTACACATATATGTGTGTCCCCGCCCGACTATAGCGCGACACGGTATGGTAAAATAGATACATATATATATATATATATATATATATATATATATGCAATGCAATGCAATACTAACCTCAAAGGATATCATTATCAGAGTTGGAGTGATCTACAGCCGTTATCCTCAAACTATCATTATTGTTGCTATGTTCTTTAACCTTACGTTAATAGTTCTGAGACATGGAATATAGAATTTGCTACTGATAGGGAGTATACAAGAAATATGATCATTTTCATCAATAGAAACATAATATTATTTAACTTTAACAGGAGGAGAATCATTTTAAAGGAATGTGTATACCAAGTCATGCCAAAAAAAGAAAGTAGCCTTACATACCTTATTCACGAAGCTACAACCGTCCCACGAGTCCTCACACTTCCTATTGACGATTATCCATATCACATAAATGATGAGTAACAATATCATCTTCATATTCTATAGGGAAGTTAATTTAGATATTTTATCGAATAATTTATGTGCATAACTTCATAAGGTCGTTTATAGTTCAAATCAATAAGTCTTAGCACAACAATAATCCTCCTCACTCCTTCTTATCCCCATCGTTCTATCCATGCCTTTACAACTCCATTTGGTATCTTAAATCATGTAAAAATAGCCATACAACATAGCTTAACTTCAAATTTCATAGTTACTAATTTCGTCAAGAATCCTCCAACAAAATTCAATCCACCAAGTTAAGATTTGGATAGGGAAGGTTATACTTACCTCAATATACCAAGAACCCTCAATTTCTACGCTTACTTCAACACCAACATACCTTCTAAGTCATCACAACGAGAAGGAAAAAGAAGTTAGCGGTAGCCACAGGATTCCTTACGACGAACTTGCGTGATTTGACTTCAAATTGATGGAGAACCTTAGAGAGGGTATTTGGAGAGTTCTAGGATCTATATGGAAGTGAAAATGAGACTCCAAGTCTAGGATTTCATTTATATACAAACAAAAATTTGCACCGCCCTGTTATACGATACAATTATACGGTCCGTGTACGGTCCGTGTACGGTCCGTATAATTGAACTGTATAATCAGACCTGTAACTTGAAATTATGCAGGAAAAATTACGATGGACCTCCCACTTTGTACGGTCCGTACATTTGGAATGTAATTCTAGAAAATTTGCTGATTTCATCGAAATGTATTCTATTCGATCCATTTAACCTCTCTACATCGTGATACTTTTATAAACAAGCTATAAACCCTCATTACCCTTCTGTAAGGTCACATATATTCTTAGAATACCAAAAGCAATTAATGGCATAACTACGACATGACTAGGTGTAAAATTACGAGGCGTAACATCCTTTCCCCTTAAGAACATTCGTCCGCGAATATTCTAACTCTCAAGATTTGTAAAAAATTTGGCGGAGTTTCGTTGGTAAATAGGACTATCCAAAAACCTTTCCAGTAGCCCAAAACATATATCCAATGCCACGAACAATAAGAACAGAATAATATTGGTCTCACATGACCATTCATTTACTAGGAGTCAATAGGGCTAACCATAACTCACCTAGTTATAGGAATCCTAGGTTGCACCTGCCACGTCTGTCTCAATAACATTACCTTTTCAAGTACTCAAGATGAGTTGATATGCAAGGAATAAATGAACCATATAGAACGAATGATAACACACTTTCGAAATCTAAAGCATGCATAAATATTCGAACTTTGAACCTCTCTTTCTTTCTCTTGTCATCTTTTCGATATTAATACTTCCCACAATATTGTAATAAGGGTTATTCCATTTTGGCCTGAAGCTCGGGATTTAACAATTCAAGATAGTGAATGAGATTTCTTCATGAAATGGGTCTTCTGTAATCTAACCATTCTCTACAAGGGTAACACAAAAGAGATTCTCATACATCTCTAAAGCAACTGACTTATGAAAGCATTAGGCTGGCTGTTCCAAATCCCGGAAGTAGTTCAAATCTTATAGGTCACCTGGATAACTCTCTGAGTAATCTCATCTAGTTCAACATATCAGAGGCTAATCTTGCCCTCCCCTTTGATTCTAAGCACGCCTCTCCTGGACAACACTTTCAAGAATCTGTCGAGTTATGTTTCTTTCAATCCAATTGACTTCCAACCCTTCGTAACCACTTCTTACTACCCTTACATGACATATGAGTCTCCCAGAAAATATATCAAGTCCTCTGAACTCAAATCAGTTACTACATTCTTTACTCACGTATGAACTACAGGGCTAACACCCTTTGTCGAGGGATTCTATCTGCTTTACAAAGTAATACCTTAAATCAAGTCTCATTGGCTTGGCTCACTTACTTCTAACTATTAGATAAGGGTTTAACGTCTTAGCTTATTCAGGGTTTTATATAATATTATTTTAATGCTCAACACAATCGTCGCTGTGGCATGCAATTTACCAATAAATATGTGGTCTTTCAGATTTCCTTTAACTTATCTTTAATCATCTAAATTATCTACTCAATTTACTTATTCATATGAGAATAGGGCTAATCGGAGTGCCCCGACGTCTTTGTGAAGAATCTTTTGAACTTAGCCATAATTTAAGTACCCTTGCCAAAATGGGTATAACTCAAGATTTCATGGAGATGAATCATCTTCTCAATTACACAATATCATGTAGTCCTCAATTGCTTCGATAGTTTTGATTGACAAAAGTGAAATGCCTAGTTGTCTTACTAGTAATCACCCAGATGACTTAACTCATGAGAAAGTGGGATAAATCCTTAGATGAAAATTCATACTTAATGATCTTTCAGCTCTTTCAGGTTCCGAATGTCCCGATTTATCCATTTGCTCATGATGCGCAATCTTTTGCCTGCTGATTATTCATATATTGGCTATAACCCTTATGGATTATGTTCCCTTTTTTGTGCCATTCTACTAACACATTCCTTCAACATCGAGGTACTCATTGCGACATTCTCTATGAATGCTAGAGTCGTGATCAGGGGCTCCTATAGTAATCTTGGTTTGGTTTTCATTAAGTTGGGACTACAAAACATTCAAGGTGCTTGAGTATTCTCTTTTTCCGTTGAGATCAAGAATCACAATTTTTTGTTGTTGATATATTCTCTTCAAATCGCACAGATGAAATCTTTATCCTTATATTTCTTATCTTCCCTTATAAAGACCAATTTATTGAGTTATGCATCTTCAAAGTACGGCCTTCTGAATTCGTTTTCGCCTTCCATTTAACTTATTGATACATTCCTTAGGCTACTTTCTTCCTTTTAACTTCCGTACTAATTAGTCCACTACGGTTACATCACTGGTTGCAGGAATTACCATACTACTTAACTACGGTGATATTGGACTATCGGTACATAAGACCCTTAGGAACACTTAAACCCTTTCGTAAACTTAACCTCGTTCAACAATTATTATATTTGAACTCTTTAGGACATGCAATTTTTCAGATGTGATTACTCTATAGACAATACCATCAAAATTCCCATCCAGAATCAGGAGGAAACCATCGTCGAACCTTCTCATTATTAATTTCTATAGGAGACTTCCCCTCTTAATTTTTCATTTACATTTGCCCCTCCCATTCGTTTACCCATCGTACATTATTCATTTTAAAAATGCTCTGGCATTCCTACCTAGCCTCCAATATTATTGATGTTTCTTGTTTGTGAGGATGCTTGTCCCTTAAATAATAGACCATCAACTTGTTCCCTTGTAAGGTCCAACTAAATTTTGAAGGTTTTAACAACTTATAACGCTATTTAGTTACATCCAAAGCATGTTTGTCACACTTGGATCCAGACTCCTTCATTTTCATTATGGTTAAAGTCTTCTGCTGATAGTATTTAGAAATAGATTACCCTTACTATATTGAGTCGGGGGCTTTCACCCCATCTATCTCGTAGGGGTAAAATAGACTTTAGTCGATTTATAGATGATTACTAATATCTTTACTTGCTCGACATTTCATTTTCCTTAACGGGTTACTACCCCCTGAACATACCTTACTGTTGCCACCCTAATATTCTTAGGCTTATGTCCTTCATTCTTCTGCTTCTATTTACGAGTATCTCGAGCTGTACCAACACCCATTCCTAGCTACACACCTTTTGTGATTTGTCACACACTTCAATTCAATTTGCGACGTTACATGATCTGATGACTTTTCTTAAATCTCCTTTTCCTGCCAGAATCGGCTCTTTCCTTACCCAATTACTGAACCATCCTACTCTTACCTTTCTATCTCAGGTTACCTAGGGGTTTCTTGCCCTTGATATACTTTTCATACTGACTCTTCAAACATTGCAGATTTGACACCTATAGTTACATGATCTTATGTTGTCTCGGCGTAGTTATGTATAGAACCCATATTGTCGTAACTTCATCCACTTTTATCCTGCTCATTCCAGTCCATGTCGTCGGCATGTCTACCTTTATTTTAACATTTCCACTATGTCCTCCCATTCATATGACACAAGTACTTTCACTTTCCTTTACCCGTTCCTCGGTTGTCCCAAGGTTATGACCACCTTTGGCCCCAATAAAGTATTCTTATCTTGATTCTAGAATTGCAACACATCGTCCCATCCATTTAAAAGTTTCCTCACTTTAATGCCTATAGTAGGCTTTGGATTACTAGTATTTCGACAAGAAATTCTCAACGGTAAGCGGTGTGCTTCCTTTATAACTACATGAGGGGTTTATACTATCTTCTATTATCACGACAATTAACTCGTATGCGTGACTTGGGGTCACTATTCTGGGGGTTTTGTTCTGCACATACTCATTAAACGTACCCATAGCCAACCTTAATATGATCGATTTGAAGTAATCCATTCATATTTACAATGTCCTGGAGTCATTATCAAATCCCTACACAAGGCATAATTATCGGGCCTCACACTTATAAAGTATCCCTTTGGTTATATCAACAAAAACCATCGCGAAACCAACAGGTTCTCATAATCGTATTTTAAACCTTCCAACAATACTCCCTACCCCTCACCTTCATGCATACCTTAGACTCACCCTATTACTTGCAAAACTTGGGCTTTCATAAATTACCAGAGTAACGTAGCATTGCAAATTTGGATCTGCTTAACAAGATTGCCTGAAGGGAAAAATCATATTACTTACTCCATCACTCAGTCAATAGAGTTCCTTTCCTTCCAGTCTACCAACATACATACGGGGATCTAATTATCGTCTCACTTCTACAATCACAACCTATTCTCATCAGAGTATCTAATTTTCCAAGTGATGTCATATAACCGATTCTTGAAATAAGGGTCGTATTAACACTTCTCAACGCAATAGATTGATACTAAGTCTATCAAAAAGTAGCAATATCGACAACAATGTAATGATAGCATACCTCATACGACATCAGGCCTTGAGGCTCCATCCAGTCCCCTAACGTTACCTCTACCAATCATTCATGGACACTCGCGTACCTTGTGACCTCGCCTACCACACCCATAGAAAAAATCATATACCCTTATAGCACGGCCCCATATAAATATGAACACTGTCTACAAGTCATCCAGGATGGCCTCACTCGACCTACATCCTCCTGACCTAGAGATACCAAGGTATATGAACCTTGCCTTGGCCTCATCTAAGAGCTCTGACTATACTCGATCAGTCGCAAGGAACCACCACAGGGTCGTCTACATCATTCCCCAGCCATCGACGGTCTCTGACTAAATCTCCCTAGGTTGTGAGCTGTCTAACCCTTCAAGGGGTCGATTAGTATGAGCCACTCTGGGATAGCACCATGCCTGAGAGGCAACCGGCTGAGTCAGCACCTGCATCGCTCTTCTAATATCCTCATCAGATGGAACTGGCGGTGGGGATGTTAAAGTGGGAGCTTCCCTTAGCTCATTTGGTATTTATGGAGCCAAAGATATGTGAAAAGATGACTCACCCATGTCCTCTGACGGATCTGACTCGATAGAGGTGTGCTACCCACATCTCCCTCAACTCATCATCAACCTTTCTATTAGCCATAATTCTACTGGGAGAGGGTGTTTCTATATTTATAAACATGATAAGTGTTATAGAAAAGACTCTTACAACTCAGCTCTATGGCACAATTCCAGATCAACAAGAAAGGTAATCATCCTAAATGTCTTGTAGCCTCCTATTTATATATGTGGTGCACAACACACCCATAAACAAGACTCTACTAGACACGGTTTGCAGACTCCCTAAGATAGACCTGCTTTAATACTAAGTTTGTCACACCCCAATCTTAGGAGAGGGGGTGTGGCTAACACCCGGAGGTCCGAGAAAACCCACTATCATACCTGGGATCTATAATATGAAACATGGGCCGAAAAGTCCTCCAAATAACTATAACATGACAAGAATGAACAACCTGCACGCAGAAGAGACCGAAAAATAGTATATACATAACTAAGGCAGACAAGGCCATACAAAACAAATACACCCTGATACTAGTCTAAAAGCCTCTAAGAGTACTATAATACAACACTGGTCAGGACAAGGCCCCGCCGTATCCAATATTCCAAAAAATATATAAATATACAAGTACCTATCTACTCCAAACAGCAACTCCGAAGAAGTAGAGTGCGACTATCCACTACTGAAAGAAAGTACCCTACTGGGGAGGTACATCTACATGCCTATCTGTACCTGCGGGCATGAATATAGCACCCCAGAAAAAGGGTCGTCAGTACGAAATATGTATTGAATATTTAATGCAGGTACCATAAGTACACAAGGAATATAATACAAGAAGTAAGGTATAGAAGTCAAACTGGAACTCAGAAAGAGCCACTGATGGCATACAAATGAAATAGCCATGAATATATGCATGTATGTAAAATTGGGCCACTGTATGGGGCCATAGTACCATATCAAATCCCACTGTGGGGTGAGCTCAAAATAAACTGCCCGACCACATAGGACGTGGTGGTATTCGCCAACATCATGGTGTGTAGGGGTGTTCAGGTCGTAACCTGACCGAATCGAATGGGCCGAACCTAATCCGTAATTTTTCTCGACGGGACCCATTGACCGGTTTTTTTTTTTTTTTTTTTTTGTTAAATGCAATTTATAAATTATAAATTTTTAAGAATGTGTTCGTTTATCAATCTCATTAAATATGTTTGTTTTTTTCCTTATCCTTCAATAAACTTTATTTCATTAATATGACTAACTTAAAGAAAATTGCCAAATGTACTTGGTTCGTATACGAACTACTGAACTACTCATTAATTAAAGTTACACACCACATTTATATTTTCTATTTGGAATTTGGAATTTGGACATTCCTGAAACTAGGGGTGCACAAAAGGTTAAAACCGACGACCAAGACCGAAATTACAGACACTGACCGAATGATTTGCCCCACCCCAGCCACCACCCCGCCAGCCCCCGCCAGCCCCCATCCACCTAGCCAGCCCCCCGCCAGCCCGGACGTATTGACATATCTAATATAGGTTGTAAATTGATCAGCAGTCATAACTTTGCGCTCGGACGTCCGTTTTACCTAAATTTTTTTTTGATTTCGCGTATTTTTTCGATACGGGGGCAGCCAAACCGCTAAAGCGGTTTGATTCCGCCGATTTCTCCAAAAACGTCCATCTTGCCCCTCAATTTCACTTTTCCCCCAAATCGTTACGTTTTTCCCCTTTTCAAATCTAAATATCTCGCGATGTACAATTGATTTCAACGTAAAAATTGCGTGGCACCGCATCCGAGAATGTCAATTTCAGTATTGGAAATTCAATTTAAAAAAAAAAAAACTGGCCCCGGAACCCCCAAATTGTTACGTTTTTTCTATTTTCAAAGCTAAATATCTCGCGATATACAATAGATTTCAACGTTCCAATTTCCTGGTAATGTGTCCGGGAATGTCAATTTCAATATTGGAAATTCAATTTATAAAATAAAAAAAAACCGGTCCATTCCGGTCCGGACCGGAAAATTCCGGTTTTTACCCGGACCGGACCGGAAAACCGGAATCCACCATTTTGACGGACCGAGGACCGGACCGGAATCCACCGGTCCATTCCGGTCCGGTTCCGGTCCGGTTTTCCGGTCCGGTCCTGTTTTGTACACCCCTAGTGGTGTGCACATATAAGTGTCTGCCCAACCGACTATAGCGCAACATGATATGGTAAAATAGATACATATATACACGTGTAATGAGAGACATACCTCAAAGGATATCATTATCAAAGTTGCAGTGACGTACGGTCGTTATTCTCCAACTATCATTATTGTCGCTACATTCTTTAACCTTATGTTAATCACTATGAGACAAATGGAATACATATTTGCTACTGATATAGAGTATACAAGAAATATGATCATTTTCATCAAGAGAAACATAGGGTTATTTAACTTTACAGGAGGAGAACCATTTTAAATTAATATTTACATCAAGTCATGCCAAAGAAAGAAAGTAGCCTTACATATCTTATTCACGAAGCTACAATCGTCCCACGAGTCCTCGCACCTCCTACGGACGATTATCTATATCACATAAAGGATGGTTATCAATATCATCTTCATATTCTATAGGGAAGTTAATTTAGATATTTTATCGAATAATTTATGTGCATAACTTCATAGGGTCGTTTATAATTTAAATTCAATAAGTCTTAGCACAACAATACTCATCCTCACTCCTTTTTATCCCCATCGTTTTATCCATGCCTTTACAACTCCATTTGGTAGCTTAAATCACGTAAAAACAACCATACAACATAGCTTATCTTCAAATTTCATAGTTACTAATTTCGTCAAGAATCCTCCAACAAAATTCAATCCAAGACTTGTACAAAGTTAAGATTTGGATATGGAAGGTGAGACTTACCTCAATATACCAAGAACCCTCTATTGCTTCACTTACTTCAACACCAACACAACCTTCTAAGTCATCACAACGAGAAGGAAATGAAGTTAGCGGTAGCCACGGGATTCTTTACAATGAACTTACGTAATTTAACTTGGGATTTGACTTCAAGTTGATGGACAACGTTAGAGAGGATATTTGGAGAGTTCTAGGATCTGTATGTAAGTGAAAATGAGACTCCAAGTCTAGGATTTCATTTATATATATAAAAAAAAGAAATTGCACCGCCCTGTTATAAGGTACAATTATATGGTCAGTACATTTATGTATGGGTTGTATAATTTAATCATATAATCAAACCCGTAACTTGAAATTTTGCAGGTAATATTATGCTGGACCTCCCAATTTGTACAGTCCGTACAAATTTGTACATTTGGACCATAATTCTGGAAATTTTATTGATTTCATCGAAATGTATTCTCTTCGATCCGTTTAACTTCTGTACTGATACTTCTATAAATAAGTTACAAGCCCTCATTACTCTTTCGTAAGATCATATATATTCTCGAAATACCGGAAGCAATCGACGACATGACTAGGCATGAAACTACGAGGTGTAACAACATAGTGCTCGCTATTGAACAATGGTGGCATGTAAATTGACTTCTCTTTGTTGTGTCCATCTGGTGCAACATTCGTCATGATCTTATCTTAAGGTGTCAGCCTCTTAAAGAGAACCTTCTCTAATACAATTGATATTTTGTACTACCTAATATGTATCCTGAGTGATACCTTAATTTTGCCTATATGATTCACCAAGCTACTCTACCTATTTCAAGCTAGAGTTTGCAGAATAGTAAAAAACATGAAAATAAGGACACATTATTTTTACGTGGAAACCACTCGGCTCACAAAGGTGAAAAAACCACAACCTACACCTTTGTAGGATTTTTCCAAACCCCCCTACAACTGTGAGCCTTTGCCAATTCAAGTTACACACTTTGTAACCTAAGAACAAAACTCTAATTTCCATCTCACTAATCTCCCTAGACTAATAATCCCACTTCTAGTTTCCCTCAACTTGAAGTTAAATTTGACAAACGTTTATACTTATGATAATTGCTTCTATGAAAGAAGATAAAGGGACCACTCGATAATCAATTCTAATACACGAATCTATACTTGAAGACTGTAAAACTTAACTCTATAAAACAAGTTCTTCAATCTTCGTCTTTATATCAGGCTACACTTCAGGAATCAGAACACTAAATTATTGCATTGACTATATTTGTTCAACTTCTAATTTTTCTCTTTATGTGAGTGCATAAAATTTCTTCATGGAAGGACTTGAATATTTATAGCCTTTGGTGTACATCAAGTCGGCTCAACACAAACCCTATGTGATGAGGCCCATCGTGAGAATTGGGGTTTGAGTAGACTTAGGTTTCTTGCATTCACGTGACTTCAGTGTTTTTAGGAATCTAAAGTATCTTGATATGTATCACAATAAATCATATAACTTGTCTACCAAGTCCCTTCCATAAATAACAAATCCTACTCGTAACAAGCCTCTGAGTTGGAACATGTTTTTGGACTTGATTCAAGAACCTAGTTTATTCAACTTTATCTTGCATCTGTCACTTGGATAGATCAAATCCACATACCTGATTCACTCGCCTTGTTCATTCATTTTGTCAATCATTAAAACATTCATGTTCTAGTGCCAACAAATAGAAACAACAACCCCTTCAACAGCTCTGCCAACACATTTAGCATCCATAACCACTGGTTTCCGCAGTGGAATACCATTACCTAACAAAATATTCCAAATCTTATAGTCACATTGAACATACTAACATGGCTATCAAATGGAACCCACCACCTGAACACTTTTATAAGCTTAATGTATATGGGACTTTTAATCACCACAAATAGATTGTTGGAATAGGAGGAGTCATCGAGACTCCAATGGTAACGGGAAGGAAGGCTACACTGACAGCATCCCACCAATCTCCCCCTTCATGCTGAAGACATGTCTTTGTTGAAAGAACTAGACTTATATTTTACTAAGAACCTTGATCCCTTAATAATAGAAAATAGTGCAAAGGTTCTAATCCAACTACTAATGAGAACAACAATGCCCCTCACTTGGATTTGATTTCTGATTGCATACTCCTAATGGAGGCAATAGGTCCACAATAATCAGGAATGTCTTTCGGGAAGGAAATGCAATAGCTTATCATCTTGCAAAGACTAAATTATGCGTCTATTACCATCGATTTTTTTGGAATATACCATCAGAATTTATTTTCTTTACTTTCCGCAAAGACTATGTTACACCTCATACTTTTTACGTCAATTGCATCGTTAGTTAACTAATGTAATCTTGGAGAGTTTAAGATCTTTCCAAAAGGTTAAGAGAGGTTTATTGAGGTGATAAATAAGTTTTGTAAGAGTTCGGGGTTATACTAATCAAAGAAAATACTTTTCGATGAAGTTCGCCAAAAAAAAGTGGATTGTTGTAGCACGTACTTCTGGGGTAAGAATAAGAGTGATTGATATGATAATAAAGTCTAGTTATAATGTATTTGAATTGTACAATAGTCGTATGCTAAGCTTTGAAGGCAAGCAAGTTGTAAAACAAAAATTGGCAAAGGTCATCGCAAGTTGCGTTCATAAATTTTTTGAAATTTAGGTCAGATGTAGCAGAGCTTTTCTCTCGATATACTAAGAATTACGGGGTGATCCATCCATTAAATGGAAGGTATATGAGTCTAGTTTCCAGTTTTGTCGATATGATATTGTAGTAGAGAGATATTTATATATTTGTGAGACTGCGCAGGTAGCCAGTTAGGCACAATGGCCAGCGCGAAGGGACCCTTAGGGCGGTGGGAATTTCCAGATTGCTATTTAAACAGTGCAGTCCATTTCTCTTTGATTTCACGACCTTATAAGCTCCACAAATCTCCCAAAACACTCCCAAACCCTCTCTAAGAGTTCTCATATGATATAAGGCCAAAATGAAAGGCAAACCAAGTAAATCTAGCGTGAAGAATCATGTGGTCGTCGTCTTATCGCTTTGCTACTTGTTGTGCTAATTTTGGAGACTAATTGGAAGTGAAGTGATCTCGAAATTGGAGGGATTATTGTGCTCGGAGGTAAGTTCCATCTTCTCCTAGTTCTTAAGTTTATACAAGTTGTTGGAGTGTTATTACTAAGAGGTTGTAAAGCAAACTCTCGTAGGAAGTTTGAATTTAGTTGTGTGTTGTGAGTTGCTCGTTTGAGACGTATGTTGGTGTTAAATTGCTGGATTTGGTTGGTTGTGTTGCTAAAATGATAAGAAAGATAAGTAGGCTGAAAGATGTGGTCTTGATGTTAAGTTACCATTGTTAAGAAACCCGAGAGTTCTATGTACTAAGGTATTTGACAAATTGTCTAAGTGAAGGCTACCTATAGTTATTGATTCTATTTTGATTCCAATCATTCGAATGATGCAGATAATCACCTGTGGGATGTGTGAAGATTTGTGGAATGCAATTAGTTTCATCAACAAGGTATGTAGGGTAACTTTCCTTCTTGGCATGAGTCGATGTAAATATTCCTTTGAAATAATCTTCATGTCGTAAGATTGAATAACCCTAAGTCTTTCTTGATGAACTTGATCATGTTCTTGTGTATTCCTTATCAATAGCATTTTCTGGATTTGATATGTCTCAGAATGATTATCTTAAGGTTGAAGAACGTAGCGAGAATAATGATAGTCAGAGGATAACAATAATAGGTCACTCCAACTCTGGTTGTGATATCTCTTGCGATTAGTCTTGCTTTGCACGTATATATGTATCTATTTTCTTATTGAGTCACTCTATAGTTGGTCGGGTAGAGACTCATATGTGCGCACCACTGTAGTTTGTTCTAACATTACCGAGTCCTATTAAGGTCGGGTATGACTGAGCCCTATTGAGGTCGGGTACGTTATGATATGATTTGCCCCACAGAGCGGCTTGATACTATAATATATGGCCCTATTGAGTGGCTTGATTTTAACAAACATGCATATATATTCATGGTTATATCAGTTGTATGCCCTCAGCGGCCTCTTTCTGAGCTTAGGTTGATTTATGTACTCATATCTCTTGTACTATATCTTTTGTTTACATATGTTACATGCATTATATATTCAGTATATCTTTCATACTAATGCCTTTTTTTGGGGAATTGTGTTCATACCTACAAGTACAGATATAGAGGGAAACATACCTCCTCAGTAGGATGCCAGTCTCAACTGTTGGTTGTCGCACTCCACTTCTCCGGAGTTGCTATACAAGAGTCGATAGGTAGTATTGTCTATATTTCTGGCATTTTGTTTACATATGTTACATGCATTAATTGTTTGATTAATTGACGAATTAGTTAAGCTCTATATGTGGAGCGTGAGTTGGACTTGAAAAAGAGAATTCAAGTACGTAATAAGGATTAATAGAGTTTGTTCGTATTTATACGTTTCGCTACTGAGGACAGAAATATACCTTTTAGCCCTACTTAGTTGGATATGGAGTTTTAAATGTGTTTTTGTTACATCTGGCGACCATAGAAATATAGGCGTTACAGTAGCATCTACAGGCTTGTGATTAGTATGAAAGGATATCATAAAGTTAAAATTAACCAGTCAACTAGTAATCCAGGAAATAAGATAGGTAGAATTGTCAGACTGTTAACTTGATTGTCAAAAGGCATAACCTTGAAATTTTCTCTCATCTGATAAACCTTAAGTATGCGTTATAATTTTCTCAGTCACAAATACTCCGTTTTGGTTATTTTTCTTTTAGTTAGTATTTTAGAACAACCAAACCCATTGATTTTCACTATCTTGAATAGTTACAACCGAGTTTGAATTAGATAAACAGTAGAAAAGTACAATTCCATGTGGGTATGATATTTAAACATCAAAATTCTATATTACTTGTCGACCGTGTATACTTACATGTACGTTTGGGAGCAATAAGTTTTTGGTGTTGTTTCTGCTGACATAGAATTTTTTTCTATTTTTTGAGTTTGAATTCTATTACTTCATCTTCAATTATTTACTCTTTGGTTCATGTTGTGCATCTCAAGGAATTGCAGTATTTTATGCCAAACACTCGGAGTCTAGAAAAATCGTTAACTGTCTTTGATACCGAGGTCGAAAGAACTTTTCACAAAGCAAATAAATTGGCTGAAGAGGACCCGCCTGAATTAATTAAAAACAGAAATATTGTAGTAAGAGAGATGGAACAACCACGAGTTCCTGTGTTGAGATTCGCTAGGCCCAACCTAGAGAATGCATCGAAGGCTATCATTAAGGCTGTTATCATAGGAAATTTTGAGCTGAAAGAAGGTGGAGTGCGTCTGGTTCAGAATATGTGTCAGTACATGGGTAAACCACATGAAGACCTACATAAGCACTTGATGGCGTTCGACAAATTAAGTGAGAATTTTCACTATCAAAATGTTTCCACCGAATATGTAAAGATGGCATTGTTTTCCTTTCTCACTACTTAGAGATGCAAATGAATGGTTGCAAAATGAGCCAGCTGGCTCCAGTACTTCTTGGGAAATCTTTCCAACCGTTTCCTTGACTAATTATTCATTATAGAAAGACAAAATAATTGAGAGAGAGGATTGTTAGTTTTAGTTAGAAAGATGGCAAAGACTTACCACATGTATGGGAAAGATACAAGAGATACTTGAGAGATTGCCCACATCATAGATTCCCGAAGAAGGAGTTAGTTGTACATACTTTCATTGAGGGCATTCGACTCGAATCTAAATCATTGTTGGGTGCTACTGCTCAGGGACATATCTTGTCGAATACATATGAGGAGATGGAAGCACTCTTGAATTTGATGTCTACAGGTAGTCAACCTTATGCAGATTCAAGTCGTTCAGGGATCACTGAGAGAACTGTTGGGGTACTTTAAGTAGACGATATGACAACACTTCGCCCATAAGTGAGCCATATTTCCCACGCCATTAATAGATTGGTTAATACTTCATCCTCTAATTTGATGCAACAAGTACAATAGGTATGAGTTTCGTGCGAGGTTTGTGGTAATGAACATGCTTACGTGAATTATCTACGGAATACAGAGTCGGTGTTCTATGTGGGACAACAAAATCGTGTCTATGGTAATCAAGGTCATCAGTATGGTAACAACTACAATCTGAATCATCATAATCATCTGAATATTTCATATGGTGCAAATCAAAATAATAAGAGGCCCTGTAATAATAATAATTTTTAGTAGCCTCAGGCTCATTCAGCTGGAAATTCAGTAGAAGATATGATGAAACAGTTTCTAGCTCAACAGTAAGTGGTTCAGTAGCAAAATCAGAAGATTCAAAGTGACATGTAGAAATCGATTCACAAGCTTGAACGTCAAGTCGAGAAGATGGTAATTAACTCGGAATTTCAGACCATAGAGTGCTCTTCTGGGTGATACTGAAAAGAATCCTAAAGAATGCAAAGCAGCTACCATGAGAAATGGCAGAGAACTAGAAAAAGTTCCACTGAAGAATAAAAAAAGGGCGGAAACCAAACTTATCCCAGCTAAAATAGCTGAGCCAGAGCTGAAAAGTGGAGAGAAACCATCAGAGGTAGTGGTTCGACCACCACCACCATTCCCGTAGAGACTTCAGAAGTAGAAGGCAGATTCAGTGTGTAAGAGATTTCTTGAAATTCTAAAACATGTACACATCAACATTCCATTGGTGGAGCTTTTGCAAGAGTTCTAAAATACGCTAAGTACATCAAGGTTGTTGTTGCCAACAAGAGGTGTTGGACATACTTTGAGACGGTAGCACTTACTGAGGAGTGCAGTTCTAGGGTGAGGAGCAAGATTCCACTAAAGTTGAAAGATCTAGGCAGTTTTATGATCTCTATCACTATTGGAAATATCGGGGTTGGGATAGCATTGTGTGATTTGGGTTCTAGTATTGATTTGATGGCCACCTTTGTGTTCCAAACGTTGGGTTTGGGTGAGCTGAGACCAACAACAATCACTTTCCAATTGGTGGACATATCTTTGGCATATCCAGAAGATAGTATTGAAGATGTTCTTATGAAAGTGTGGCTATTTATTCTACTATTTGATTTTATTATTCTTGATTGTGAAGCTGATAAAAATATTCCTCTCATTATGGGAAGGGGTTTCTTAGCCACTGTTGAGATAGTTATTCGAGTTATAGATGGAACAATATCCATGATATTGTATGACCAAAAAGTTGTTTTCGATATGTTCAAAGAAGTTAAGTTGCCACCCCATTATGAAGAGTTAAAGATGATCACAATGGTAGAGCCTGAGCTTACACATGCAGAGCTAGATCATTTTCTGGCCTCTAGAGATCCGTCAAAGATAGCCTTGGTATATGGTGAGGATTTGCTGGAAGATGAGAAGGTTGAAGAGTGTCTTCACATACTTGAGACCTCTTGTGCATATTTTCGAGCCAATACGCCATTTGAAGAATTAAGCAGGCCCAAGTCTTGGAAGAAACCAAAGCCATCTATTGAGGAGGCCCCGATTCTTGAGCTAAAACCATTACCATCTCATATTTGCTATGATTTCTTGGGTAGTGGAGACACATTTCCCGCAATCCTCTCTGCTTATTTGAATGTTGTACATGTTGAACATGTATTGCGAATGCTAAGAGACAGAATTCGAGCCCTTGGGTGGACTATAGCAGATATTTGAGGCATTATCAGTTCGTTTTGCATGCATAAGATATTATTGGAGGATGATAGAAGGCCCAACATTGAAATTCAGAGACGACTAAACTCGATCATGAAAGAGGTGGTGAAGAATGAAGTAATCAAGTAGCTTGACAACTACATTATTTAAACCATATCATAGTAAATGGGTGAACCCCGTATAATGTGTCTCGAATAAAGGGAGAATGACTGTGGTGAGGAATGAGAAGGATGATCTAGTACCTCAGAGAAGTGTCACTGGTTGAAGAATATGCATTGATTAATGGAAGCTGAACACTGCCACCAGAAAGGATCACTTTTCTTTGCACTTCATGGACCAAATGCTAGATCAATTGGTTGTGCATGATTATTATTGCTTTCTAGATGGCTATTCATGCTATAACAAGATCATCATTGCACCGGAGGATCAGAAAAAGACCACATTAACATGTCCATATGGAACTTTCATATTTCGTATGATGTCTTTCGATTTATGTAATTCTCCAGGTATGTTCCATATATGTATGATGGTTATTTTCACCGACATTATGGAAAACATATGGAAGTATTTATGGATGATTTTTCGATCTTTGGGGACTCTTTTTATGATTGTTTGAGTCACCTTGATGTTGTGTTGGCTCGATGTGAGGAAACAAATTTAATACTATATTGGGAGAAGTGCCACTTCATGGTTCCGCCGGTCCTCTACCTCTCGTACACTGCTGTCTGCATGGCGAATAACCTTCTCACGATGAAATCAGTATCACCGCTTATCTTGGTCAATAACATAATTGCTTCTCTTATGACCCTATAGTCTTCCCTAATCGAAACTGGAGGCTCTGGTGGGGCCTCAAAACTGGCGTGAAGAACTCACGATCGTGGCACGATGTCAGATATCACGGCATGAGCCCTATCAACTCTCTCGAGTCCGATCGTAGCTCGCATCGTTTTGCCCTTCAGCGCATCGCCTCTCTCGGATGCATAGCTGTAACACAATGATACGTCAGAGAGGGATTATCTTAATAACACAGCTCTATGGCACGATCTCAGAGTGAGAAGAATAGAAACCAACTCCTAAATGTCCTGTAGCCTCCTGTTTATGGGTGTGGCGCGCAACATACCGATAATCAAGACTCTACTAGACACGGTCTGTAGACATTCCGAGGACTGACTGCTCTGATATCACTCTGTCACGACCCGAACCCCGGGCCCGTGACTGGTGCCCTACCTGGGCACCTTCCTACCTTAATGACACAATTAAACCGCGGAATTAAATAACACCTCGTTTTTTTTAAAAACCAACGAACATGCAAGGGCAAAGCCGACAAAGCTGCCATATAATAAACATAATCAAAAGGAACTACACTGTACACGAGTCCAATCCCACATATGAATACAGACTTCTAGGAGTTTTACTGAACTATGACGGGACAAGGCCCCGCCGTACCCATAACTGTACAAAGCCTGTAATGAAAGATCTATACCAAAATGATAAACTCCTGAACAGATGAAGCTATCCAAAAACTTTGAGCAAGGGTCCTACACTTGCAGATCACCGAACTGTGTACCTAAACCTGCGGCATGAACGCAGCCCCCCGGAGAAAGGGGATCAGTACGAAATATGTACCAAGTATGTGAAACTGAAAATACTGTAATGAAATCATAACAGTCTATATAAAACAGGAGACATGTATGATAACCAAACTACAATACACAATACATAAGCAGTCATGTCAAGTCGTGGACGACGCCTCAAAGTCATTACTCAAATATAATCATGGGTCTCACGCCCATAATATCAATCATGCCCATGGAATTCCTTCCTCATGCCGTGATCATGATATAATATAACACCAATATGTATATATGAACACCAGGTCCCACCTGTGTCATAAAAACTGTACGGGCCAAGTAGGAAAGCCAACCACCAGATCCAGCCTGCATCATAAAACTGACCGGGGAAAGTACGAAAGTCAACTACCAGATCCAGCCTGCGTCAACAGCTGACCGGGGCAAGTACGAAAGCCAACTACCAGATCCAGCCTGCGTCACGAGATATGACCGGGGCAAGTGCGGAAGCCGTCTACCAGAGTCTACCGTACCAAACTGTGCCATAGCACTGACCGGGGCAAGTACGAAAGCCAACTACCATATCCAGCATACGTCATGTAAAATCCAGAAAAAAATAAATAATAATATATAGTTGTGGTTGAGTTAATAAAAATATATATATATATAAGAAAACAAAGAATAAATTGCATGGGATAAAGTTAGTGTTAAAGTTGGATAAATAGATAGATGAAATGAAAATAAGAAAAACAAAAACAAAACAAAAGAAAAAAAAAAGAAAAAAAAAAGAGAAACAAACATACAGATCACGTACACCACTCCTTTACCCCTTCCCCCCTTTTCATTTCCCCTCCGACTCTTGTCATTTCACCTCCCATAGGTTATAGAAAACTCTCCACTTATACATTGTATTTACACACAAACAAAGTACATAACATAAAAGTTAGAAAATTAGAAAAAAACAAGTGAAAAGAAGAGGAAAAAATACCAAGAGGGCAAGAAGAACAAGAAGCAAAATACTAGAGAGTAAGGATAATTTTAGCAACCACACAACAATAATCTTCACACTTACAAGGTGAGTTTTCTCACTCAGAAATTCTTGGTAACATCCTTTATTTTTAGTTCAATACATGTTAGAATAAAAATTGAGTGTTGAAAAGAAATATTGAACTTTTGATTGTTTAGACAACTAGTTGCGTCATGAACTTTACGAACTGTTCTCACTGAGTTATAATTGTTAGAATTTGATGAAATTCGTAAGAGTGGTACACCTCTTTAATATGATCATATAGAACCAAAAATGAGGTAAAATGGACATACGGTTTGAAAGTTATCATAGTTCAAAGTTCCTGCCTTAGATTTGGCCGAAATTCGGAAAGGCATAATTACGGACTGTTTTTATTGAGTTTTACTTATTTGAATTAAATGAAAATTTACATGGTTGTAAATCTCTCTGTTACGGACAGATATAGATAAAGATTTATTAAAACGGACTTACGAGTTGAGAGTTATTGTAGTTTGAAGTTGCTGCCTCGGATTCATCGGAATCCAGAAGGGCAGGACGTTGAAACGTAAAACTGTACTAATCTGTGGGAAATATGAAAATTGTTGCTAAATGAAAGTTCTAGATATCTCTGTTGTGGACATTTTGAGACCTTACGGGGGTCTATCCGACTTACGGATTGAGAGTTATCGCTGTTTAAATTTTCTGCCTCGGATCTATCGAGATCCAGGAAGGGCAGCGAATAAAAGTGTAAAACTGTACCAAATGGTACGGAATATGAAAGGATGGTTCACATGGAGACGTGTATCTCTCTGTTCTCGTCGTTTTGAGATTTTATGGGGCTTGAACGGGTTTACAGATTAGGAGTTATGACTATTCTAAGATTGGGTTCTGTTTAATAAAAATTCTGCCGAAACAAATCTCATATGGCTGTTTTGAGGATACGTTTGTGTTAGCTACCCAAAGTAGTTTTAAATGAAATTTGGTACAGTGAAAGATCCCCGTCTTACCTTAGTTTCCGCTTGAGAAACACCTTAGTTGGAGTTATGGTTAAAAAGTTATAATCGTTACAAGTATGAATGACAGAATGTTGGGAAAGAGAATATTATTTATTCAATCTTCTGAGAAATATGACAAGTGAATACGTGTTCACATAAATATATAAATATAAACATAATGGATCGGGTTGCACGCCGCAACAAAACGTAAAGTGAATACGTGTTCACAAATACGTAAATATAATGGATCGGGTTGCACGCCGCAACAAAACGTAAAGTGAATACGCGTTCACAAATACGTAAACATAATGGATCGGGTTGCACGCCGCAACAAAACGTAAAGTGAATACGTGTTCACAAATACGTAAATATAATGAATCGGGTTGCACGCCGCAACAAAACGTAAAGTGAATACGCGTTCACAAATACGTAAACATAATGGATCGGGTTGCACACCGCAACAAAACGTAAAGTGAATACGTGTTCACAAATACGTAAATATAATGGATCGGGTTGCACGCCGCAACAAATATGAAAAATGAATACATGTTCACCTATATATAAATATGAAAAGTGAATACGCGTTCACAAATATATAAATGTAACCTGATATGTTTTTGCAATATGCTTATTACGTTATAATGTGATTGCACTTGGAATATTGTGGTGTTGCTTTGAATTGCAGGGTAAGGTTCTCACTCAGCCCCAGATGGTAGGGCTGACTCTTTATTTAACATGTTTCAGGAAAACGTGATAGAAGAAAGGCTTCACGCCAAGGCTAGCGATCGTCCCGCAGCCTCTTGTCATACCAAGTCCATTGCTTCGGGCTTGGTACTCGTCAGGTTCAGAATGTCAGTTCCAATGTCTCGGGAAATGCCCGTGTGGAATGGTCTCCCTTCCAACTTAGAATAATATTTGTCAGTATGTCTATGTAGAAACAATATTTGCACGAGCATGGGCTCGCGTTATATTTTCAATAAAGTCATAAACAAATTTATTTATTGTTATTTTTATTAATAGCTCCGTATTTGAGTATAAGTTTAAATTTCTAAATAAAGAGAATTAAATGGTGCTCCTGGTGGAAAATAATTGTCCAGGTGCCATCACGCCCTAAGTAAAGACTTAGTAAAAGTCGGGGCGTGACACGTCAGCAACTGACCGGGGCAAGTATGAAAGCTAGCTACCAGATCCATCATGCGTCACTAAACCTCATGGAGAGCTAGTCCATGGAATAACAAAATCATCCGGGGATTTAACTCGCATCATGGTCGCATGCCCCGAAATCCTCCATCGTATAAGCATGTCCATGGATCCATCACAATGAAATCATACCCGTGGAATCCCCCATCACTGTCGGTACGTCCAAGTAAATTCACAACAAGACAGCCGACCCTCCAACTGAGAGTCACGACAGCGTAAAAATATAATACTTGCACTCAAAGACTATCACAAGCAAGCATAGGCAAGTTCATAAAAATTTTAGACTTTCATTATCATACAAGAATGAATTTCATAAACTCAAGGCACTTTCGTTTCACATAAAAATCCGGGAATTTAACCCAAAGTACTACGTACTTTCATTCTTTTCAAAAGACTCATTTTCATATAAAACCCCGAGATACTAACACCCGTAGTATCAAGACATGTCTATTTTATTAAATTAAGTTACTACACCTTTAGAAATTCATTTCAAGACTTTGAAACCAAGTAACTTCTAATTTCACAACCTAGGCAACTCATGCCTATCAATCAAAATAGACAACTCTCTTAACCTTCCATAAAGCCGTTATAATTCTTTATGTATTAGACAAATTCATTCTTTTTATAACCAAGAGACTTATACTTTTAAAACCAAGTATCATATACTTTCAAATCAAGTTACATAACTTTCAAAATACTTCAAGTCTCTTAACTTTAGAAATCAATTTCTTAACTTTAGAAATCAAGTTGCTTCTACTTTTAAATCCCAAGTAACTCACACCTTTAAAATAAGTTACTTCTCTTTAAATCATGTCATTTATCCTCTTTTAAATCAATTAAGTAAATCACTCATTTGACTCCCCTAAAGTCGTTATAACAAACTTTAGGTTTTTGGAACTAAGATACTATCTATGAGATTAGAAACCACTTCCTTTTTAAGACTCTAAGTACTTCAAGTAAACATCTTTCACTTTTGAAAATCCAAATATTATCAAGGGAATGGATTATAACAACTTCTAATTTAAACATCCCAAGTACAATCAAGGAAGTATATAGAACAACTTTTATATTAGGCAATCCAAGTACGATCAAGGAGTATATCATTTAAGGAGTAGGATTTACTTACTTTACCATAAGGAATCATGCTAAAAGAAGAAGAGATGGTTCACATACCTTTTCGGCTTAATCCACAAGCTAAGTCGAATACGCCACACGTAGAATTGTCAACCTATAATGACCACAACACGACTATCAACTTCTAGTTTCTAACGTAGAATGATACTAAGTATACGGTCTTTTATTCTACGGAAAATTGGGCAGCACTTCCTTTGTTTCTACGTACTTTTCTGTCACGACCCGACCACGGGCATCGGTGCCCTACCGGGCACCGCCGTATACATCGAGAGAATAGCGTGAACATACATAACACATAAACTCGTATAAAGAAAACATCATCGCTAACCGATGTGCTTTTTCATAGAAATATACTTAATCAAAAGTATAACAAGACAACTATGTCTTTACACCTAAACCACAAACGTGACCACGCACTTAAGAATAACAAGCGTGGCGGACAGGCCCCGCCATACCACGAATGTACATAATACCTATAGATCGGGGAAAACCGTACTAACAAAACAAGCCTCGGAGAATGGAGCTTCGACACGAGCGGTGATCCAAGAGTGAGGATCCCCACCGCTACCTCTACTGCGGTATGAACGCAGCCAGGAAGGGGTCGATTACACAATATGTACTAAGTATAAACCTGGAAAAATCTGAAAATACCTCATAATTCGAAAATAGCGGAGACATGTATGATAATCGGTTCTGAACATTGTGCCTTACTAATAATGAGAATATCAAGCATATACTATCTTTGCATGAAAATAGGCATTTCATGATCAAAGCAAGGTCATCCGCCCAAAGATATCATTAAGCACTCCTACTCGGGACTATTTCACCGCGTGGGTCGTGTGATCGATCGGTGTATTTTATATACACCTTTGAGTCGATTTTAGTTAGTCTTTTGTCCCATTTGCACATATAAGTGTCGTATTAGGATAGTTTTTCTTTCTTTTGAGTCAAAGTGGTTAAAATGGCCAAATGGCGGAAAAGGAGCAAAAAGGGCAAAGAGGAGATGCGAGAGGAAACAGAGAAAATGGCGAACGAGGATAAAATCGGACCAGCGCATGGCCTCCTCGCAGCTGATCAGCGACGCCAGCTATTCGAAGAGGCTGCCAGAACTCCCAGCTGCTGCGCTACAGAATGCAGGTCAGCGCGCTAAACATCAGAAGCTACGAGTTCCAGCGGGCGCCAGATAGCAGATATCGGCCGCGCGCCAAAACACCGACGGATGCAGAACTTTCGGCCGCGCGCCTGTTGCAGGCATGGCGCCGACGCGAAAAATTAGTCTTTGACGAAATGCAGGCGAACTCAAGGAAAAGAGGAGGCGGTTTCGGCTATAAAAGGAGAACCCTAGGCGCTTTTAAGGGTTCCTCTTGCACAACACAAGACTTTGCTTGAGATTGGATACCATTAGTTTAGTAATTTCTTTTCCCTTTCTTGTTCTTTATTTCAGTTTTGTATGATGAACTTTGAATTAGTTCTTGTCATGTCAATGACTAGGAACTAATTCTCTTATAGGGCTTTCCATGTTGAATTACTAGAAACTTATGTTATAAATTAATGCATGCTTATGGTTATTTTTCTTATTGTGAGATCTATCCAATAATTGAGTTGAATTCTTGGTAATTAATTGACAACTAATTATCACTATATGATTTCTAATCAGATTCCGAAAGGGGAGGATTGTGAATATGCTGTAAGTTGGGTAGACATTCTTGGATTGAGGATGAAAATACCTCAATTATTTATGTAGCGTTGATGAGAGGCTTAACAACCCTAATTTTGCGCATTGTGCGTGACGGTCAACTAGGTTTTTGTTCTTAATCCTCCTATAGAGTTATCCTTATCACCGAAAGGTAGGTAAGGTGCGATACTGGGGTTGAGTGTTTATATAACCCTAACGGGAGTATAAAACGATTTCGTAAACTTGCTTTCTCCAAAAGAAGAATACCATAAGTTAATGCATTAGTAAGTAGCATAAGCGGATCGTAAGGATACATGGAAGTCTTATTCTCATCATCACTGAAGTAAATCTTTATAGTTAAATAGCTTGCATAATTCTTAGTTATAAACAACAAATCAGTTATCAATTCACCAAATAGATACTAGAAAATAGATAGTTGGTAATTGAACCCTAATCCTTGTGGACGATATTCGGTCTTACTAAGACTATATTACTTGTCACGATAACGTGCACTTGCGTTTAAAGTGTGTGCATCTTACCGCGCATCAAGTTTTTGGCGCCGTTGCCGGGGATTAGGCAATAGTTCAATATCAAATTTATCTTTTTTTAATTTCTAATTTGGTTTTTACTCTTTGTTAATTTTTATATGTTTTTATTTGTTCTATTTTATTTTATTCTTTTTCGTTTTATGTATTTATTGTGTGAAAACAAGGGTGCCGTGATCCGTTGTTGGTTTTGATGCATCTCAGGGATCCTCAAGACATGGATTTCTGCTGTCAATATGATCGAGCTCCAACCATAGAGGAAGAGAGAGAATAGAAGTCATACTCGCCTCACTAAGTATCAGCGCGATTCATGGGCGAAATGAGATTGGCCATAAAGAAGCGAATCGCAAATAGGAGAACTCGCATCATTTTTAACAATGACGGCAATTTGAGGAGCCTGAACCAAATCCAACTATTGAGGAATCTGGTGAGATAATTGGTGTAGAAAAGGGAAAGATTGCAGAGTTCCAATTATTTACCTTCTTGGACTCTGTAGAAATCCTTTTTCTTGCATCTATTACAGAAGAACCACCACTAGCTATCACGGCTGAGCCTAAATTAGGAAGCCCATACCAGCAAGGGTACCCCCTAGAGTTGAGAGATGTAGAGAATTTCACGGATTCCTACGTTATAAAAAGCATAAAAGACAAGTATGTCTTGTGTACTTGGGGGATAATTGTATGTTTAAGGTTCTTGGTTGAGCAAATAGTTATAGGGAAATTGAGACCTATAGCAATAAATCTGCGAATTGCAAGTAGTTCACAGAAGGGTCCAATGGGCACTCGGAAAGGTTAATTGCGTCCGGCTAAAAGACGTTAAAGACAGCGCTACTTGGGAGGCAACCCAACGTTTTCAATTATGTTATTTTAATTTCTGTCTTTAGTTTATTTTATTTTGTCTAAGAACAGTCTCACGGTCTTGGGTTCTTGTGTTTGTGCTGTGATTGATAGGTACAGGGAAATAAACTGAAGGCGAAAAACCGAAGAAAAGCCAGAATTTCGAGCAGGTAGCGCGGCTAAAAGAATCAACAGCGCAGTTTAAGCGGCCATGGCGCCAGGGCCGCGGCGCCAAAAATTCCAGAAAATTTGCCAACTTGAGGCGCCGCGACGCCGAAAATCCCGAAGGCGCGCAGAAGTCAGCTGGCTAAAAACAGTGGCGCACAAACGGAATCGAAACTTAAAAACGCCCAAAAATCAGATTTTCCCCAATTCCAAATTCAAAAACCTAACCTTCCCTCTCCAAAAACCCACGAAATTCCAGAAATTTGCCCACAAATCCTCCACAAATCCAACCCAACCACAACCTAAACTCTTAAATTCCCAAAAACCCTTAGCCATCTCAACCAACAAAGCTCTATTACATAGCCTCAAACCACCAATTGAAACAAGAACAAGCTTGAAGCTTCTCATAAAAAGGTAATCTCTTTCTGTTCTTGAATCATTTACTGAAGTCACAGGAGGTAGTAGTTCGAAGGAGTATTGTAGTTGAAGTAATTGAGTACTGAAAAGTTGATTGTGAAGTTTAAAGAAAAGAGTAGAAAAGGAGTGTGGGTATTGGGTAGAAAAGTTGAAGTTTGGGGGTGTTGTGTTCGCTGCTAGTTGTCAATTGTGTAGGAAACATTTGTGCCACTAAATTGTAAGATCCAGAAACTGTTTTAACCATGGCCACCAGGAAAAGAAGAGGCTCCACATCCACCCCAACCCCACAATACGATGAAAATAGGTTTGTGAGCTACCAAGCCTACCAAAGATACAAAAAGCTTGATACTGCACTTAATACCAGAAAGGGGAATGGACTACCAGAGGGAGTCATATGGGAAGAAGATGTTTATGAGCCCATTCGGGCGATGATTGAGTTAAGGGATTGGAGGAAATTTGTGAATCCGGAGAAGATAGCACCAGTAAACACAACAATGGTGCGTGAATTTTATGCCAATTTTCCGGAGAAGGTGGAAAGGATGCTTTGTAAGGGGACGTTATGTGCTGCAAACAGAGGATATAAATATACAATTGAAAGCGATTGATGTTGAAGAAAGAAGTGATTGGAATCACTTTAGAACATGGTCTAAGATTGACCACATCGATGGAATGCCGTTGCAGCATAATCGCGAGCTACCATGGGGCTGTTTTTGATATTGGAAGAAATGGGTCAAGAGCACTGAACAGGTGCCAATTCAACAAAGTAGCCAAAAGTTGGCTATATTTCATCAGCGCCCGCATGATTCCATCCACGCACTTCACCAGAGTGCCAGAGGATATGATTAAACTGATATATGGAATTATGAGGGGGTTGACGATTGATGTGGGGAAAGAAATAGTGCAGAGCATTGAGGAAATCAGCAGGTTGGTAACAACAGACGGATTAGGACATGACTCAGTTATCACCAAGCTATGTCACATGAGTGCGGTCCCAAAACTACCCACTGACACTCATGAGAGAAACCAACTGTCCGTGTCCTATGGGATAGTGCACTCTTTCCCAGACACAAGCCCCCCAGCAGCCAGACGGAGAGTACAACCAGCAGCAGCAGCAGCAGAGGCCGCCATGGACGAAGATGAGCCTGAAATAGGGGCTCAATATGAGGCAGGACCTAGCCACCGGCCAACCACAGGAGCAGAACCTCCAACGCCCACGATGGAGCAATTGTATCAAAATCAGATGAGGATGATGCAGACCTTGGACACATTAGTACAAGGACAGCAAGAAACAAGACAACAAATCAACGAGTTGAGTTCCTTGTTCAACCAATGGTCGATGCATTATCCACCGCCACCACCACCATTTTAGCCAAAGTTTGTAAGTATCTTATTTCTTTTACTGTCTTTGAGTCTACACACATTGGGGACAATGTGTGATTTAAGTTTGGGGGTGTTTTATTTGTGTCTTGTTATGTTTCAGTTAAGTCTTTTTTATTTGTGTTGTTTTTATTTTTGAGTCACAATTTTTATTTTTATTTTCTTTGTGAGTCATAATTGCCTGTCAAAGATCATGTATGCTGTAGTTGCTAGAAACACTTAGTGAAGGAAGGTGGAATAATGTAATGGAATTAGAAGCAACTATCTAATAATCTAAACACCTAGGTTAGATATGCCAAAAACTCACAAAATCTGTCTATTTGGAGTTTCTTGCTTAAATTGTGCATGCTAAATAATGAAAACCTATGTGTTATGATTGCTTGCTATTTGAGGCGAAATAGTTAGGATATGCATGTTAGGGAGATGACTCAGGCATTTCTTTGATAGCCAATTCTTACCATTCTTTTCTATCCCGGACTTTAAAAATATCCCTAGTCAGCCCCATTGAGCCTATAAATTGAAGCTTCTTCTTTGACACCCTATATTCCCACAGATTGTGCCATAAGTAAAAATGTGAAGTAGTGGAATCAATTGTGTTAAAAAAGAGACAAAAAGAGTGAATGAGCTTGTTGCACCCCAATAAAAAAGTAATAAGAAAGAGGCAAAAGCCTAAGTTTGGGGGTGCTTGTTATTATAATACTCTTCATTCTCCCAAAACAAAAGAGGGAAAAAGATAGAATTGAAGTGAAGAAAAGAACAAAAAGAAAAGGGAAATACTGAAAAGCTAAAGAGTTTATGGTACACAAAAACGAGCCTAAATGCCTATTTTTACCAACCCCTACCTAAGCGTACATTACAACCCAGTCCTGAAGATCTCTTTTATGCATATCCAAAATTAGTGGAGAGTAGCAAGTAAGCATGCCATAGGAATTCTTGAATTTAAATGCATGATTTAGTATATTGACTTCCATTAAGCATGATGAATATGAGTTTGCGAAATATCTAGCTTAAGGTGCTGAAATTTCATGCTATATGTTCCTGAATATTATTTTGCTAACCTTCATGTTTTTCTAGTTAACTCTAATACAGCAAAAGTGATCAATGACAGTGAGTCTTTTATTTTCGTTTCTTTGAGTCTTTTATTTTTATTTCTTTCTATCTTTGCTCGAGGGCGAGCAAATGTTAAGTTTGGGGGTATTTGATCGGTGTATTTTATATACACCTTTTGAGTCAGTTTTAGTTAGTCTTTTGTCCCATTTTGCACATATAAGTGTCGTATTAGGATAGTTTTTCTTTCTTTTGAGTCAAAGTGGTTAAAATGGCCAAATGGCGGAAAAGGAGCAAAAAGAGGGCAAAAGAGGAGATGCCAGAGCTGGAAACAGAGAAAGTGGCGAACGAGGATAAAATCGGACAGTAGCGCGGCGCCTCACTGCGATCAGCGGCGCGGCGCACTATTCGAGAGGTTGCAGAACTCCCGGCGCGCGCTACCGAGACGCAGGGCCGCGACGCCTAAACATCCGAGAAGCTACAGGAGTTCCAGCGCCGCGCTCAGACAGCAGATATCAGGGCCGCGGCGCCAAAACACCCGACGGATTGCAGAACTTTGGCGGCGCTGGCTCACTGCCGCGCGCCGACGCGAAAAATTAGGTCTTTGACGAAATGCAGGCCAGCACGAAGGAAAAGAGGAGGCGGTTTTCACCTATAAAAGGAGAACCCTAGGCAGTTTTTAAGGGTTCCCCTTCTTGCACAACACAAGACTTTTGCTTGGAGATTGGATACCATTAGTTTAGTAATTTCTTTTCCCTTTCTTGTTCTTTATTTCAGTTTTGTATGATGAACTTTGAATTAGTTCTTGTCATGTCAATGACTAGGAACTAATTCTCTTATAGGGCTTTCCATGTTGAATTACTAGAAACTTATGTTATAAATTAATGCATGCTTATGGTTATTTTTCTTATTGTGAGATCTATCCAATAATTGAGTTGAATTCTTGGTAATTAATTGACAACTAATTATCACTATATGATTTCTAATCAGATTCCGAAAGGGGGGGATTGTGAATATGATGTAAGTTGGGTAGACATTCTTGGATTGAAGATGAAAATACCTCAATTATTTATGTAGCGTTGATGAGAGGTTTAACAACCCTAATTTTGCGCATTGCGTGATTGGCCAACTAGGTTTTTGTTCTTAATCCTCCTATAGAGTTATCCTTATCACCGAAAGGTAGGTAAGGTGCGATACTGGGGTTGAGTGTTTATATAACCCTAACGGGAGTATAAAACGATTTCGTAAACCTGCTTTCTCCAAAAGAAGAATACCATAAGTTAATGCATTAGTAAGTAGCATAAGCGGATCGTAAGGATACATGGAAGCCATATTCTCATCATCACTGAAGTAAATCTTTATAGTTAAATAGCTTGCATAATTCTTAGTTATAAACAACAAATCAGTTATCAATTCACCAAATAGATACTAGAAAATAGATAGTTGGTAATTGAACCCTAATCCTTGTGGACGATATTCGGTCTTACTAAGACTATATTACTTGTCACGATAACGTGCACTTGCGTTTAAAGTGTGTGCATCTTACCGCGCATCATGGACCCGCATGAGGTATTCCTCGCATAGGCTGTACTCACCCGCATGGGACTATTTCACCCGCATGAGCCCTACGGACTCTCATGAGGTATTCCTCGCATCGTGGGTAGCAAATCCACGGAATATACAAATGTCACAACCACATCGGAAGATACCCGGAATCCCACATCACCGCTTCGATGCGTCCAGGTAACCTCGTACTGCATGCCTCGGAATCCCTCATCGTAAGCATGTCCAAGGTGCATACCCGTGGAATCTCACCTCACTGTCGGTATGTCTAAGTAAGCTCATATTATGACCATGAAAGCATACCCGTGGAATCCTCCATCACTGACGGTACGTTCAAGTAAGCTCATACTACGACCATGGAAGAATACCCGTGGAATCCCACATCACTGTCGGTACGTCCAAGTAAACTCATACTAAGACAATGGAAGCATACCCGTGGAATCCTCCATCACTGACGGTACGTCCAAGTACTTTCATAACTTCTTTAGACTTTCATTAATCTACAAAATAAATCTCATTCTTGACCTTAAGGCACCTTCTTATTGCTTAATCAAATCCGGAGAATTTAACCCGAAGTACTATGTATGTCTACTCTTTCAAAAGACCCCCTTTTCACATAAAAGTTCCCATTTTACACTCTAAGCAATGGATGCCTTTTTAAATCAAATTTGCCCTACTTAATTTCGATTCTTTCATCTTTGTTTACCTTACTCAAGAAGACCATTCTTTTAACCTTCCATAAAGTTATTATAACCGACTCCCCATAAAGCCGTTATACTAACTTTATGCTTTAGAAATTAAGACATTCTTATCCTTTCATAAGGCCGTTATAACTAATTTTCCATAAAGCCGTTATAACTCCTTATAAACAATTTCGTTCTTTTATTTAACCAAGAGACTTATACTTCAAATCAGTTTACACAATTTTCAAAATACTTTTTCCTGTCAAGAAATCCTTGTCTACCTTATTAGAATAAACCATTTCTCAAGAACAAGTGAGTTAACTCTCTAACTCAACCAAACTAGACATTCTTTAAAAATAAGACAAAGATACCAAAAGGATTTACTTCATTTAAATCACGTACGTGTACCGTACTATATAGTTATAACTACTCATGCTCAAGAGATAAGAAAGTTCCACATACCTCTCCGGTTAATCCACTTGCTAACTCCAATACACCACACGTAGTACGTCAACCTATAATGACCATAATACGTTTATTAACCTCTAGCTTCAACATAGAATACTCCAAGTGCAAAGTCACTAAATTCTACGGAAAATCGGGCAGCATTTCCTTTGTTTCTACATACTTTGCCACATTTTTCAAGGCCGAATTCAACATCCAAACGCCACTTTTAAGGCCCAACAATCCAATCAATTCAACGGGGATTACACACCTAAACTTGGATGTGTAAAATTCTGCCCCACAATGTATAACAATTAACTTAACAAGTTTAAGGTAAAATTTAGGCTACAACATGTCCACATCCTAACTTTATTCAATCCTTTCATATCCAAACCATATTCCTTACATGCAATTTATCTAAGAGCAATATTTTTAACTACAAGTTCTTTCTTCTTCACATGCAACACCATAAACTAACAAAGAGAGAAGGAATGGTTACCTTAGAACTTTAGCCAAATTAATCCAACAAATTTGCTAGCCTCCTTTTCAAAAAACACCACTACAATAACTCCTACAAGCTTGCAAATAAGTTTCCTTCTTGCCACACTTTTCAGATTTTTCTCAAGCCTTGATTTCCTCTTGATTTTCTAGAGAGAAGGAAAAGCTTCTAATTTAGAGAGAGAGAAGAGCTTGAAGAATGAAGACTTGGTCAATAAATAGTACATGCAAAAATCGACGTGGGGACACTTGTCACCCTCCCATGGCCTCTTTTAAAACAAAACAGTTCAAATTTTTCCACTCACCCTCGCAGAACCCGCCTCGGCGCCAGCCCCGCAGCAGCATGGCCACTAAACTCGCCAACCCTGGATCTTCCGCGCCGCGCCCCGTGGCTCCCGTCCGAATTATTTTTCCGTCCGATCACAAGACCGAACTTGTAACTTCCATAACTTTCTACCCCGATGTCCTATCGACGAACGGTTGGTTGCGTTGGGAACTAGACTCAACGAACTACGTACTAGGCCTTTGAAACACCTAGGAACTCTCAATGTAACGGGTCATAACCCGCCTCAAAGTTGACTGAAAACCCGTCCGAAACCATCCGTCAACTTATCCTTCTAAAATTTTAAGTCTTAATCCCTTTCGTACGCTCTCATACGCATGGCCAGAACTACGGGGTGTAACATTTTCCACCTTTCAAAGCCCGCCGCATTTAAGGCTCAACACATCAACCAATCAAAGGGGATTACACGCCTTACAATACATGTAAAATTCTGCCCCACAATTAATACCAAGTAGTTCAATATCCAAAGCCATTCTCGGCTAACATGTACAACAACACAAAGTCCTTTCCAAATCTTTTTCAATCCAAGTTGTTAAGTCTAACATGTTATATAGTCGTAAACAACTTTAACAACTATAATTCCTTCTTTATATAACATGCGACGACTAAACTAATAACCAAATTGAATTGTAATCTCAAAGGCTAATCATGCTAGTTTCAGATTAGTGGTTCCAATATCCATAACACTTATCAAACTTCAATATATACATCTCATGCTTGTTTATATCCATAACTACAATAATAAGTAATCTTCAATCATTAAAACGACAAGATTGTTACCTTGATAAACCCTTATATAACTCCAAGATTTAAAGTCGCTCCTTAGAAATCTTAGCTCCTTTTCTTCACGCTCCAATCCGCTATTTGAAGCCTTTAGAAGTTCACACACAACTTCCCTTCCATTTCCAACTTCAAAGTTGAAGAACACCTTAGGTTTTCGCCTTGCGACTAACGTAAAGCGTCGTTTTTCCGGGATATTTCTATTGAGATATCCTTACAATACCCCTAGGAACCTTGGGTTAACGTATGGTGAATAATGAACCACAAACGAAAATCTTTTGTGTTGGAAAAAGCTCAAACCCGAGAGTTATCTAAGTGCAAGAACAAGGTCTTGAAATTTTCTAAGTGTTGAGAGCTTGTCTTGCTACTAGTGTAGTATATATAACACGATGAAGGGCTTAGATCAAAACACTTGTGTTGCTTGGATGAAGGAGATTAAATATCTAGTCAAGTGGGCAAGTTGACTTAGTCAATTATATCAAGCTAGGCTTCAAGACTTGATCATCTACATTACTACTTAACCTTGGTCACAAGACCACTTAACCATGGTCCAATTTCGACCAAGCCCATGTGTGGGAGGGGGTGACACGTGTCGCCCTCCCATTCGTTCATAAAATTTCGAAACCCTCGTGGGCCCCACAAAACGTAAAATTTCTAGGGTGGGCCCTACGTGTCCAAATCCGATAATAATCTCCACAATGTTAATAAATTTCATACTCCTCAAATAATGTATTTTGAGAATCTAATTCTCATCAACGAACATTTTTCCTTTCCGAAGTTCGGAAGATTTTCCTTCGGAAAAATAATTCTTTCTTTCATACCAATTTTCAAGTCTTGTGTTCTCGCGTCTATTCTCTTATACATGTCCTGTAATTACGGGGTGTAACAGATATTACACCACAAAGTTAACAAACAATCCCCAACAAGTAAACATAGTCAAAGAGTCAGATGGTGTCAGAAGTGGCATCTGCTCACACAACATTCAAATTAATAGGGCTAGATGGTGTCGCAAGTGGAATCCTCTAAAAAGAAATCAATATCAGCCTAACGGTGTCGCAAGTGGCATCCGCTAAGCATAATCAACAGGATCCAGACGGTGTCGAAAGTGTCACCCGTTCAAAAAAAATCACCTAGGAGGGTACAATAACAAAGCCAAACATGTATGAAAAATATAAAAATAATCAACACGCAAGTCTTAGCATATGAAAACAAGTCAAAGATACCGGAGGTGGAAGATAGAAAGACCCGATAAAGATACATACGCAGCAACACATGGAACTTGTTCTTGGGAAAACGATAAAAAATATATGTTAACGAGAGTCAAGCTGTCTACACATAAGCTTGAAAATCACTCTGTACCAACCTCACTCGCAAATCACAAAGATTTGTATTTTATTTTAAAAACTTGTAATCGGTTGGGCATATAGTGGAAGGGTCAAAGGAATTCACACATTGGGGATACCCTTTTGGGCCATCAAGTTAAACTACAAGTGATCCGATTCTCGAACACCAGGGATATGTAGGTCATTTAATCTTTGAGGATCGGTCAAATTCCAACAAAATCATTTTGGAATTTTCTGGTTTGATACTTTTCTTTTATCGACTTTTAGTAGTGTAATAGAGTCAAACTACAAATGGCCTGAATTCTCATGCAACCTGAGATATGTAGGAAACCCAGAGACCATGGTCCGACCACAATTTTTAAAAATTGCATAAAACAAGGAGTATGTTACTATTGGTCGGGTAAAAACTATGTCCGTCAAATTTCGCTGCTTAAGGATGGTCTAGCCATCACCGAACAACTAAGGGGCAGTTGTTGACACCTAATTTTTACCCTCCAATAATTTTATTTAATGATTCAAGGTTCCCGAGTCACAAATGGAGTGATATATACATTTCACAAAGCGAATATGATTTTACAAAATTACTCAGGGTGTATTTTGTCATTTCATTTGACAAAATATCAATTGATATATATATATATATATATATATATATATATATATATTTCATTTCATATCCTAATTTTACATAATTTTGACCATTAATTATGAATTTGGAATTTTAACAGACAATTATAAATGTAATTGTCTCAAAAGAATTTTCAAAGTTAAAGGATTAATGCTCATCTCTATCAAAGTTGGAAAATTGATTAATTAAAAAGGATAATGGGATTACATCTTAATTTTAAGTTGTGTTTAGATTTTAAAAGATGTTTGCATGATTTTAACTTCCTTAATCCTAATTAGTGTCAAATTTATACTCAAAACGAAGCTTTTAACTTGTTTAGGTTATTTATGGATATATTTGGCCTTTTCTTAATTTAAAATTTGACCACATTTGATTAAGTCCATTTAAAAGTGATTGGGCCGCTTCCTATTTAATTTAAATTAGTAGAGCCCAAGCTAGAAAGACCTCAATTCAGTCCAACGTCGGTGTTAAGAGATTAAGGGCCTATTTGATACAATTTATTAAAAAGAGTTTATATGAGTAAAATTTATAGGAGTAGAGTTTTTTCAAGTAAAACTTTTATCAAAATTATTAGATGTTTGGTTGTCAATAAAAAAAATTATAGTTCAAAAGAAGTTCTACTTCCATAAGCCCAAATTTTAAATTTATGAAATAAATAATTATGACACTCATAAATTTTAATACATTTTTCAATCAAACACCTCTAAAATTATTCATAAATGCTTATTTTAAAAAAATAAACACTGAGCTTCCCATAAGCCCCAACCAAACGGGCACGGAGGGTCTAAGGCCCTTGGCCTTTTCTCATTTCACGCGTTAAGGGTCAAAGAGGAACCCTAGCCACGTTTTGCCTTCCTTCGTAAAAGCTTTCCAAAAATGGTGACGCAGTGCGTACTCGTGCTTTCTCACAGTCTCGCAGAGGCCAAAATGGCAAGAGCATTAATGGCTTTTGCCATGTAGCACCAGTACACCACCAGACCACCACCCCCTAAGGTAATGTCGCCCCTTTTATCTTTTACTTTTTTGCCAGCATTTAATGATCTTTGTTCTCTTGCGATTTGAAACCCATGATTTCATTGGTTGAGAATCGATTGGTGTGAAATTTCTCCCACACTAGATGGATTGTCTCTGCTAGGGTTTTTCTTACCCTTTGGCGGAACCCAGAGTTAGGGTATTTGGTCTTTCAGTCATTAAAACCCCTCATTTTTTGCATGTTTTTGAGTTGGAGATTATGAGAATGAAGAACAAGCTCAACTTCGATCTTTAGGCTACTTCCACACAAGGTAAACACTTTCCCTTTTAAATTAGATTATGTAATTTGTATTATGTGCTTTGTGTAGATTAAGCATGATTAATGATTGTTTAGGTTCATTAGGTTAACTGTTAAGCTTATTCAGTTCATGCTGATTAATATTAGTGTTTATAACTATGATTGTTAGGATGTTTAGACCACTTTTGGCACTTATTGTGATACTATAAGCATTATTAGCTAGGTTAATGGTTGTTTGAGATTGTTAAGGTGATTGTTAAAGCATACTTAGTCAAATGATGTGGTAGTGTGTGTCATTAAACAAATAGTTTGTGTGCTTGTTTAGTTAAGGTCACTATTTGTGTTTATTTCTATGGCTGTTTGTGCTACTTAGGTTTATATCCAGCATGTTTAGTTAGTGATAGTCACTGATAGAGTTCATGGTGATGATTATTTGTGTTTTAAGATAACTAAGTGTTTATCATGCTAGATTAAGGTAGTTAAACATGTATATATTCTTGAAGTTATAGAATTTGTGATTGGGTTGCTCAAAGGTTAGTTTAGTGTGTTAAAATTGGCTATAATCACTGTTTTGTTGGGTGTTAGTGTGTATTTAAGTGGATAGACACCTAATATGTTAGTTTGAGGTTTGTTCTGTGCACAAACAAATAATCTTGTTAGATTAACACCTAGCTTAATATTTGTTTAATCACATGTAATTTGTTTAAGAGGTTAACATGTTAGCATAGTTTGATTTTTAGCCAAATACAAGTTGATTAAGCTAAATGGTGTTCAAAACAATGTTAGTTTCAAATTGGTTTTAACTGCCAAGCATAATATGTGGCTATATGTTTCACATCAATTAGTATATATGTGGTTCATGTCAACAAGGGTCTGCATTATAAAACTGTTAACATGTTTATGTCATATTGTCCTATAAAAGCCTAAAAGATGAAGACAAAACCTAAGTTACACTGTGTTCATGTCCTGTTAGATGTATTATATGCCTAGTATGCTAGTTTGAACTTCTGGAATATATGCCTTTGTTTAAGTTAGTTCCATGATTAGAAATGATAGATTTGAAGCCTACCTAGTGTTATATAGTCTGTCTTAGCTTACATGAATGTCATCCATGTGAAACTTGAGTTTGTTTAAGATAAATAATGGACTTTTGATGCCTTGAGAAGTTATTTGGAGTATGTTTATAATTGAATAGGTTTAAAAGGATGCTGTGCCATTGATATAGGGCTAAAATCAAGTTATTTGAACTCTTAAGTTCTAGTTAAATAGGTGTGAATGCAGTTTTGTTGTTTAAAGGAAGGATGTCTTTGTTTACTCTTGGCCCAATAGGTGATGTGTGTGAGAATGTGTTGTTTTCAAATTTAAGATATTTTAAAGTGTCCTTATAAGCCATTTTGAAGTCTGTAGTGTGCTTTAGGAGCATGATATGTCACTGGGATGGATTCTGGTAAAATCAATAGGAGTATATGCCTATGATATATAAGCCATGATTGAGTTTCTTCTTTAAACTTCACTGGTGTGCGTGCTTAAAAATTCCATGATATACACTTGGTATACGAGCTTTATAAAATCAAGATATGTTAATGTCAAGTGCATGTAAGCGTGTATATCGATATACTGTTTGTGCTTTGTTGTATCACAAATGATTTGTATGTCAAAGGCCCACTTCTATGCTTACTTGTTCTCTTCCTACGACTGGTCTTTGGGCCTAGCCTAATGTTGGCTTCCTTTACTATTTCTTATACACTGCTGTTGGTCTGGGACAGTCGAGAATGTTTGAATTAAGTTCTCTTTGTTATGGGCTGTTTACTTTGTTTATTTCACGAACCAATTGAATGATAAAACTAAATACTCTCTAACTTGGGCTTTGTTTTCCCCTTTCTTATTTTCTACTGCATTACCACGAGATGGGCCCATCACTTTATTCAGATAAGTCAAAGCATCTCATCCTTAGCCGTTTGGGTTGAGGCTTAATCATACCTATTTTGGCCGAGGTATAATGCAAGGGAAGCTAATATTTGCATGAAGTCGCAACTATGGGTAAAAATAGCCAACTGGTGGGCTTCGGTAGACCTACTAGACTAAACCTTTCTCCTTATCAATTTATATCATTGTGTATATATGTATTTGTTGTAATAAACTACTTCGATATAAATATTGAAACTTTTACTTAGGATAGGCAAATGATACGTATATCATTTTAGTTTAGATCGTCAAATGATTTTCAAAACTTGTTCAAATCTGGAAATGGAAATAAAAGGAGCTGTTTGGATATAAAACCTAGAAATAAGAAATGGATTTTCAAACCAAGTGTGAAAATTGTTTTTGGATGCTAATTCATTATTTGGGCTTATGAAATTAATTGGACTAAGCCCAAATTAGATAGATGATTTTGAAATATAACCTTATCTTAGACTTGATTTTAAGTTAAGGGTTTTGGAATGTGGAATTTGGTTTGACCTAAGGGGATGCGGCATGCAAAATGAAACAAAAAACCACTTTTGTATCACTTCTCTTTCAAAACTGAACTTGTCTTTTTAAATAAATTATACCATTTTCAAAACTTGGAAAGATTTTAAAAAGATGCAACTGTGAATTAGTCAACATAGTGGGACTAAATGTGTAGTTCTACTCAAATTCACATTTAGAGTGTTCTTACTATGCAAACGAAAATGACTATACTACCCCGTGCATACTATTTTTGTGGAAGTTTAACTCTTTGTTTTAAAACAAAACCTTTAGTTTGAATAAATGAAATAAAATGTTACTTTGCGGATTTTAAACACTAAAGCAATTTAAATAATTTTGAAGCATGCTATAGAATCCGTAGTCAATCGTATGCTATGGATCTTTAATATCGGGGGTGCTAACACCTCTCCAAGGGATCACCAGAACTCTTACATTGACTTTGGTTTAGATAGGATTATTCAATGAATTTGATTAAACCCTTTCACATTGGTTTTCCTACTTTACCTAAAATTAGGTGGCAACTCTAAAACATATTATCCGACTCAGAGCACCATCCAAATTCTTAGTAGATTTTTATGCGCTCACCTGCATAAAAAATCCAACCATAACAATTGTATGTGTCAAATACTTAATAACAAGATATTCTTAACTTATAAAGCACTCCTAGTCTTGCCCCGAAAATACGGGCTATTACAATCTACTTTCCTTTTAAGAAAGTAGGTGATGCACCTACTTGTCATATATTTGCTTAATAGGTGATACATGCTGGTTCTTATTAAATATTTAAACACGTGTCTTGTCCTCATTAATAATCAAGATATGTTTCAAGTAGTTCAAGCAAGTAGGACGCGTAAGCAAGCAACACATTTTTATTTGTTCAAAATCTCATTTCTCCTCCAAGTCATATTCACCTTAACTCTTTTCGTAATTTCAAAGATGATCCCGTTTTCAGGCTTACACCAACTAACTCATGATGAAACTTAGTGTGCGAAATTATGAGATGTAACAAATTCGATGCAAAGAAAATAAAGTACGAACTACTTATCGAACCATTAACTCTTGTATCTTTCCAAGGCTTGACATGGTTATTTCCTTTATAACATCAAAGATAAACTTTTCTCGTAGTTATGTCAATTAACTTATGATGGACATGACGTACAAAATATGGGGTGTAGCACTTTCCCGAAACATACTTAACACTTCAATAAACCTTTTTTAACCTTGTAGAGGGATGTTAACCTCTCCGGGATTACGTTTGTTAACTCGCAATGTAATCGACGTCGAAAGTATAGGGTGTAACATCATCCCCCCCCCCCCCCAGGAACATTCACCCTCAAATGTTTGGTTTACCTGCGTATTGTACCACTCTTATGAGTCGTAAAACCATTTGTTAAATAGCTATTTAATCTCTTTAGACCTTGTTCTTATGCTTAGACATATCAATTGAAACACTTCGAGCTTACGACTATTATTACATTTGTTACGTACCCTACCTAGCTTTCTTTTCAGAGTATCCTTATACATAGGTAGCTTATTTTACCTAATAACTTATACTTAGGATCCATATCCTCTCAAGTCACCTTATTATGATTCATCTGGGGTGTAACATTCTGACCTCATTTCGTACTTTGAAACTTAGATCTATTAACTATTTATTCATCTTATTGACGATCTATAATCCATTAATGGAAACTTGAACTATTTATGTAATTCACATATATAAGGTCTCATATCTCACCGGCGAACATCCTAGGGACGGTACTATATGTCCATAATGGTATTCCATAACACATCAACATAATTCATCTTAGGGGAGACATCATAATACCATGTAATACTTGAATTCCTTTCTCATTGAACTATTACTTAAATCGTAGACTTATATCTTCAAACACTATTCTCTTATCACTTATCATATTACTCACATTTTCTGTTATCAAGGGCACCATTCCACCTCTTTTAAGTTCTTCTAGTCTTAAAACTCCTCTGATTCATTTATGCTATATCAGTCTCTCTATAACTTATGAAAACCGTCAACTCACTATTCCTGATGGGCTTATGGTCTTAATCCAAAGGTCTTACCTATCCTCTTTACTTCCTTTCTTACTCTCTCTTACCCTTATATTTATCCATCTAAAACATTGTCTCACTTCCATACTTTGTCTTACAACCTATGCCTATTCTGTTCATAATATTCGTAACCTTTCACTTATATTGCTAGCATTATAGACTTTCTTATATTGTTCCAAAATGTCATGCCCCAACCTTAGGAGGCACAACCTTCACTCGAGCTTTACTTTACCGAGCACCACATACATGACTTAACATACACTTTAAGACATAAACTGTCCATCAAGGCCACCACACTGGACTAAAATAAGTCAAAAGTAGTAAATAGTTGACGATACCAACCTAATGAACATATATACATAAGAAAGGCCGACAAGGCCTCCATAAATCCCATACGTAACATCCTATGATGAAGAGTACATACATGCCATCTATATATATCAAAACATATGGCGGCAAGGTCATACATGACATTTATATACATGACACATGTATACAAGCCTCTAAGAGTAACATTATCATCATAAGGTCGGCACAAGGCCCCGCCATACCTATAACATGTACATAAAAGCATACAAAAACTCAACATCAATTATGGAAGAAGAGGAGTGCACCAACCTAAGTTGAACAGTGAACATACTGTAGAGGCGCGTCGAGTCATCTACCTGAACATGTGAGCATGAATGAAACGTCCCCCAACAAAGGTATGTTAGTACAAATAATGTACTAAATATGGAGAACATAATAGTATAAGTAAGACATCAATGTAAAAGAGAATCAAGAAGGATCAACCTGTAACTCATATTTTCTACTGAGGGCCATGATATGCAATACTATATATACATATATATAGTTCCATCATGAATCACATGCATAAATAATGACATACGACATTGTGGGCATCATGATCATCATCATAATAGTAACTAACTGATCAGTAGTGATTTACATATATATTGTGTATATAACGCCGTTATGACAACCATATGCATGAAAGACATAGTATACATCCTAAACACGTCGTAGTGACGTAAGATCGTTACACCTCCAACTATCATTATGTTGTAACATATCATTATACATTTCAACATGAGTCAATAAGACAAAATATACATGAATCAATAAACCTTTTTACTTGAATGAAGGACATAGACAGTTCTATATTTTTAGAGTAGAGTCACTTTGGATGGACATTCGTTTATGTTACGTTTATATTCAGGTCATGCCAAAAGAAGTAAAGAATATCCTTCACATACATTTGTCGTTTACTTAACGACTCAACGTATAACTTCCCGTATCACTTCAATCTAAATTAAAGACAATAGAACCTATCATTAATACCATTGAAGGAATTATAAATACATTCTAAGCTAGTATCTCTTCATATAAAATTGGGTAGCATGTCTCCAATAACTTTCACTTCCCTTTGATTTAGGATAACACCAACAACAACCAGAACAATATAAATAATGACATAGCCATGTTATACCATTCATAACCAGCCAAAACATAGCTCATTAAAAAAACTCACACTCACATGAATATTAGCAACTTCCAAATAACAACTAGTAGCTATACAAACTTCTCAATCAACACAACGATAAGTCGAGCAACAAGCTTGGTTCACAATTAAACAAACTATAGGTTTAAACTCATTTTCATTCCAGAATTTATTAACAACAATAATCAATTACCCATACTGATTTTTAGCAATAATACAATATTAAAATGAACTCATAACAGTCCACAAATTACAACAACTCAAAACTGATTTTCAGATTATTTCTTCATCAATTTTTACTTCCACAACTTAGTAAAGACACCAATAATCTTAATCATCACTTACTAAATCCAACTCTCATATTTTCCAGTCATATAATAACATAAAATTACACTAAAATAGTCCATAATTCCACAACAACTTCCACCCAATTTCAAGCCCCTACTTCACGAGTTCTTCACCAAACAACCTAGCTAGAACTTAGAGAAACTCAAATACATGAAGAAGGGAGTATGACAATCAATTTCCTTGCCATGGATGACCATCAATTTCCTTCACTTCATATCCTTCATGATTTGAGATAACTCTTTAACTTGAATTAAAAGAAGAAGAATATTACTTGCATCTTCTTAAGGGTTTTGGAGCTATATGTTTGGGAGAGAATTTTGTGGATCCTCTTAAGTCTTACTACTTGGAAAATAATAAGGAGAGATGAAGAGGATCATCCCCTAAAAGGTCCCTCTTGACTGACCTACACATGTCCTTTTGGGTTGCTTAATTTGGGCCTTTCCTTTTAGCAAGTAGGTGACACACCTACTTGTCACCTACTTGCTTAATTAATGGGTGTCACATGCTTCCCTTAATCATTTAGAAATGTGTCTCGTCCTCATTTAATACTCACGACATTTGTTAAGTAGCTCAACCTAGTAGAACGGGGAAGCAAGCAACTCAATTTTATGTATCCAATCTCTCATTTCATTTGCCAAGTCTCATTCACCTTAACTTATTTAAGACTTCAATTAACCTTCCTTAACCTTGTAGATGAATTTCATCCTTCTGAGCTTACATCAAATGACTTATAATGACAATGACATATGAAGTACGGGGTGTAACATCCTTCCCCCTTAGGAAGATTCATCCTCGAATGTGGGGGCGTACACAAGTATACAAATAATCCTTATGTCTTTCTGAAAATTTGATATTGTCTCCCCTACTAATTGAACCATCCAAACCCCTGTAAACATACAGAAGACATTCAAACTTTCCTCGTAAGGCGATACAACATAACATACATAATATCGAACCTCACACAGTCGTCAAATATCAAATATAACAATCTAAAATAGAACTTACCTTATGCTTTTCTCGGTACCTAAGCGTTGGCCTGAAAAATGTATGGATACGTGTGTTTCATCTCCTCTTCTGCCTCCCATGTTATTTCTTCTACATTCTCATTCCACCATAGAACTTTTACGAAGGCTAATTCTTTAATCCTTAACTTGCTGACTTGACAATCTAGGATAGTAATAGGAACCTCTTCATATGATAAGTCCTTTGTAACTCGAACATCATCAATAAACATAATTCAAGAGGAATCCCCAACACACTTCCTTAACATAGAAACATGGAAGCTGGATAAACAAACTCTAACTCAGAAAGCATGTCTAGCTCATACGCGACTTGACCTATCTACTGGATTATTTGATATGGACCAATGTACCTCAGGCTGAGATTTCATTTATTCCCAAATCTCATGACACTCTTTATAGGTGAAATATTCAAGAAAACCCAATCATCAACTCAAAATTCTAAGTCCCGTCATTGCACATCTGAATATGACTTCTGACAACTCTGAGTGTCAACAATCGCTCCTGAATGAGCCTCACCTTATCTACCACTTGATGCACCAAATCGAGTCCAAACACTTCAGATTCACCAACCTCGAACCACCTGATATGTGATCTACATCTCTGTCATACAAGACTTGATATGGAGCCATTTTGATACTAGCATGGTAACTATTGTTGTATTCAAACTCAATACGAGGTTAATGTTTATCCCAACTTCTTTAGAAGTCCAACACACAAGCTCATAATGTATCTTCGACCGTCTAAATCATACGCTTAGCCTGCCAGTCTGTCTGGGAGTGGAAAGTTATGCTGGGATTAACCTAAGTGCCTAAGCCTTTATGAAATGATCTCTAAAAGTTAGCTGTGAACTGAGAACCTCTATCATATATAATATAAACAGGGACACCATAAAAGTGAACAATCTCTCTTACGTGTCCTCGGTCGTATAGGTAGTTCTGACCAGAAAGAAGTGAACTTATTTGGTCAGCCTATCAACAATCACCCAATAGAGTCAAACCTAGAATAATATTGAGGCAACCCTATAATAAAATACATCTTAATAATTTTCCATTTCCACATCGGGATTTCAATATTTTGAGTCAATCCACAGGGCATCTGGTGCTCTATCTTTACATGTTGACGACTAGGACATTGGGCTATGAATTTTGCAATGTTATTCTTATATCATTCCACCAATACCTTCCCTTAATATAATTGTACACCTTTGTTGATCCGAGATGAATAGAATGTCGCGAGAAATAGACCTCTATCGTAATCTTATTCCATAGTCTTGATACATTGGGAAAAAACAAACGGCCTTGGTACCTGAGGACTCCATTCTCATCAAGCTCAAAGGTTGTGGTCTTATTTTGCTTAACATCTTGTGGTCTTCTTTGCTTAACACCTTCATAAATTCTCCATAAAATGGTATATTCCCACCGACACTCTTTAACTTTCGCTATAAGGGAGGATTCTGCTGCATTCTGAATCACAAGACCACCCTTATCTGAATCCAAAACTCGGACCCTCAAACTAGCTAGCCAATGATGTTCTTTATTCAACTCCTTCTTCTCAGTTTGCACATGTGTCATACTGCCCATAGACTTGCGACTAAGCACATCCGCTACAACATTAGCCTTATCTGGGTGATATAAGATGTCCGCATCATAATCCTTTAGCAATTTAATCCATGTTCATTGTCTCAAGTTCAACTACCTTTGCATAAATATGTATTAGAGACTCTTATAATCCTTGAAGTTATGTACATGAACACCATATAAGTAATGCCGCTAAATCTTTAAGGCATAAACCACTATGGCTATCTCCAAGTCGTGCGTCAGATAGTTCATTCCATGTTTCCTGAATTGCCTTGAAGCATAGGCCATTACCTTACCATGTTGCATTAGTACACATTCAAAGCATGTCTCTGAGGCATCATAATACATCTCATAACTTCCTGCACCCTCTAGAAGAGTAAGAACTGGTGTCGATGTCAATTTATTTTTCAACTCTTGGAAGCTCTTCTTTCAAGTGTCAGACTATTGAAACCTAATATATTTCTACGTCAACTTTGTCATAGGGGTTGATATGGAACACAACTCCTCTACAAACCTTGTTCTAAAAGTCATCTTTGAAATGTCTTTCTCTGTTACTCTCAACTGATAGTAAGTTGACCTTAGGTTAATCTTTGAGAAGCATTTGGTACCTTTCAATTAATCAAACAAATCATCTATTCAAGGAAGGGGGTACTTATTCTTTATAGTAACCTTGTTCAGCTACCTATAGTCGATACAAATTCATAACGAGCCATCTTTCTTTTGTACAAACAATATTGGTGCACCTCAAGGTGATATATTGGGCCTAATGAACCATTTCTCTAGCAAATCCTTCAATTTCTCCTTCAATTCTTTCAATTTAGTTGTAACCATTATATATATATGAATAGATACCAGCTGAGTGTCTTGCAACACATCTATGCCGAACTCAATTTCCCTTTCAGGAGGAAGACTTAGGAGCTCATTTAGGAACACTTTGGGAAACTCATTAACAACCAGAACAGACTGAAGAGTGGGTGGTTCAACCTCAAGCGATACATCACATTGCTTCTAACATTTTCTTACTCTTATAGCTAAACCTCCTAGTATATGAAAACTATAAGCTAGAAGACATAATACTAATGGTACAACTATCATTTCTGGATATTGAATCATGGTTTTTTTGGCCATACTTGAAGTCTCAACTATTCACAATCTTCTGTATTTAGGTATCTCATACCCTTTTCATATCTATCTCAGTTACATATGAACCTCGTAGCTTATTTGCTAATACTTTCCTAACTTATCCCCTTCAATTGTCTTACCCTTTTGGCTGGCCGTAGCTTTTCTGTTCATCGGCATCTCTGTAAAACATAAAAAATGAGTTAAACTCGCTTTCTTATAACTTAGCTCTATAGCACGAACTGGAATCATAAAGAAGGGTAACCAATCCTAAATGTCATGTAGCCTTTGATTTATAAATGTGGTGCACAACATATCCATAAATAAGACTCTAATATACAAAGCTTTGTAGACTCCCTAAGACACGGTTGCTTTGATACCACTTTATCACACCCCAACCTAGGTTAGGTGGACATGTACCTAGTTCCTTACATACTTGGGCGACACATCTTATAAAACCATTGAACTTATTTTATATACACACTTGCAAGCAGAAAATTAAAACAACATATATATTATCTGCATGGGACTACGAGGCCTCGATATATACATACATTGTACCAACATGTTGACCCTAACCATAGGTATGCATATATCTACAAAAGGCTCTAAGAATATCTAACTGGAATAACATAGTCGGGACAAGGACCCATCTTACCCATAATATGTACATATCATCGTACTGACTAAAAATTAGAAACCCCTAAATAAAGGAGTGCACCAACCCTAGCTGAGACGAGGACCTACTGGTGAAGTCATCAATCCGTCTATCTGAACCTACGGGCATAAAATGCAGTGTCTCCAACAAAAGGGACGTCAACACGAAAGATGTACTGAATATGTAAGACAACAAAAACTTAAGTAAGACATAATTGTTAAAGAGTCAAGAAGGATTGCCCTGTAACTCATACATTCCACTGAGGGCCATGACATGCATAATGACTATATTTATATGTAATGCCACTTTAAAGATCTATATAATTTCATATCGTGCCACTCTTCGGGGCTAATATCAATATCGTAAACTTTAACTACCAAAATAATTAGTGGTAACTGCCCGAATGGCTATAGCTCGGTGGTAAGTAAAACTGACCATTTGACCATATCTCGATGGTGAATACATGTCTTCCCAACTGGTCATAGTTCAGTGACAAATAGGGATATTCCCCTACCAGCCGTAACTCGGTGGTAAGTAGGGATATATATCCAACAATCCATAGCTTGGTGGTAAAGTACAATACCATAGTCATGCACTTATAAGTATGTACATGCATATGCAATTACTCATTTACCAATACATAGACAATGCATGAAAAGTCTTTCAGGATCAGTAGAGCATCTTTCAGAGTGACCTATAGTCGTTTACTCACCGATTACGTTATGAACATTAACATCTTTCTCGTACGCCTAAATAGGTACTTAAGAACATATTTAGGCATGATTTAAAATACATTTCATGGGAATAAATAACATGAACATTCTTAACTACTACTCCCTTCATCCCATATTACTTGGCCAATTTCCCTTATACACACCTCTTAAGAAATCATAAATAAGAAGGATATTTTTACTATATTACCCTTAACTCTCTCTAATTAATTGCACTTTAATCAAAATTTATTACTTTAAAAATAATTAATGTTAAGGGCAAAGTAGAAAAACTTAATAAATTATATCATATTTTTTTTAAATGGCCAAGTAATTTGGGAAAAATATTTTTAGTAATGTGACCAAGTAATATGGGACGGAGGGAGTAAGAGTAGAACCATCTATGGAATACATTACATTTACTTTTTATGTACTTGGAACATGCCAAAAGAAGGAATGACTAGCCTTAAAATACCTTATCACAATCTGTCCAATAACCATGTTGAACTCAACTCATCTCACCTTAATCTACAACAACGATAAAAATGTTATTGTTAAGTTATAAATATGGTGTAGAACACATCTATAAATAAGATTCTACTAGACAAAGCTGTGTAGACTGCATAGGAAACACTTCCTCTAATACCACTTTGTCACACCCCAACCTAGGTGAGGTGGACAGGCACCTAGTGTCTTCTTTACGTGAGCGACCCATCTTATAAAACCATTAAACATTTTGTATTTACACACCTGCAAGCAGAAAATTAAAACATCACACACACACACTTATATATATATATATATCATCCGCATGGGTCTATGAGGCCTAGACATGTACAAACATTGTACCAACATAATAATACTAACCACAGGCATGCATGCCTCTATAAATGCCTCTAAGAATATCTAACTTGTATAACATAGTCGGGACAAGGCCCCGGCCTACCCGTAATATGTACATATCATTAAATTGACTAAAAAGTAGTAACTTCGAAACATAAAGAGTGCACCAACCCTAGCTGACCTAAGTGAGGTAATCAATCCATCTATCTAAACCTTCGGGCATGAAACACATTGTCCTCCAACAAAAGGGATGTCGGTACGAAAAATATATTGAATATGTAAGGAAGTAAAAGCATAAACTAGACATTAATGTAAAAGAGTCAATAAGGATCACCCTGTAACTAATACTTTCCACTGAGAGCTATGACATTCATAATGAGTATATTTATATGTAATGCCACTTTACGTAGCTATATCATTTCATATCATGTCACTCTTTGGGGCTAATATCAATATCGTAAACTTTAACTCCTTAACTGGCTATAAATCGATGGTAACTACATAATGTCCCAACCGACCATAGCTCGGTGGTGAATACATATCAACCCAACCAGCCATAGCTCAGTGGTAAGTAGGGTTACATAACTTCTCGACCAGTCGTAGTTTGGTGATAAGTAGGGATACATAACTGCCCTACCTGCCGTAGCTAGAGGGAAAATCATATTCAAAGTTTAAAGCTTTATAACTCAATTATAATAATCTTTTTATAGGAAAAATCACAAATACATACATACATACATACATATATATATATGATTTTCATCAGGGCTTGTCCCTCATGCACATGAAACCATACCAAAGAAACCATTTTTAAAGGTCAAAAAATATGTTCGAAAAAGAGACATACCTCAATTTCCACTAAAGAGCTACCAAACGGATTTTCTAAGGTTCAATAATCGCTCTACAATGTATTCTGATGAGAAATATTAGAACTTTAATTGTTTTTATGAGCTCTCCTTAATTTTCAAAAACTAGAGCTTTTCTAAGCCTTAAAAACTTATTCTTGAATCTCATATGAATCACTCGTAGATTCTAATCGCGTAGTATAATCTATACTAGCCTAAAGTCATCAATAAAATTAGGAAACCCGATGTTCATACCTTATAAATGAAGTTATACACATCCTTTCTTTTCCTCTCTTGAGTTTTCAAGAATCTAGGGTTTGGAGAGATGAACTAAGGTTAATTTGATGTTAGATTGATGTAGTAATGAGAGGAATTGATTAAGAACATACCTTATAGTTTTGGGGAGGCCTTAGGGTCGTATATATAGGCCTGCACATTTTTTACCGCCTGGCTCTCCGAGCGAGCTCCAAAGCGAGGGGATCTCGCTTTGAGCTTTGCTCACCCGTCCAATTTATACTTAGCAAATTTTCTAATTTTATTTTAACTTTTAGACCCTATACCTCACTGAGAGAGGTCCATAGCATGACCCTAAATCACTTTGATCTTAGCTCAGTAAGCTCCTAGGTCCATTTTCAGACTTAGTAAAAATTAATGTTTTTTAATTTTGTCGACAAAGGTCAGTAAAATGGGCATAAATCCTAGAATATAGCTCAATTTAAGCTTTACAATATATGGTTGGAAAGGTGTTTCAAAAGCCTACAACATTTATTTTTTGGATTTTCTCAGATTCCCAAAGTAAATACCCGTTAACTGGGTATAAGTTAAACATATCTCAGACTTAGACATATTTAAGAACTTTTACGAACTCCTTTATTTGGTTTGACTTCGAAATGGCTATTTATCAGTAGTATTCATCCCGAAGGGATTCACATAGATAATATAAAATATTAACACTCATTTAATTCATTAAGATTTACAGAATGCTACATTATCCCCCTCTCAGGATCATTCATCTCCGAATGAAAGTTATGGCCTAAGATTTTCACGAAACATCAAACTTTTGAAACTAACAGGGTTTCTTTGCAAAATGAGCTATTCCCCGAAGGATAAATATGATATAATAACCCAACAATAATGATATGGTCCTCATATGGACTCCCAAAACTATATCCTTGAAGCCTAAATACGAAAATAAGGAATTTATATCTTTAGTCTATACTTTCCCAAGAATTCGATAACCTGAAGGTTTAATACATACTTGGGATATGAAATAAGTTAAGGTATTACGACATGAATATCATTGAAAACAACTAGATGGTAAATACACCTCTTCGAGTTTATTTGGTGAGTCTTAAGATACGAAATAAGTGTACCTAAAGGTTTAACAGTATCATTCCTACGCTTTATAAGGAGTTCATCAGGAAATTCAAGCCTAACTATTTTGATCGCGAATCCAGAGTTTCATAACACTTGGAAAGCCAGTCTTCCCCATAATCACATCAAAGTTCACCATTTTTAATTCAAACAAGTTAACTGTAGTCTCACGACTCTTAACTACACTAAACAGTCTCTATATATCCTAGAAGAATTAATGGGAACACTAGTAGGGGTATTCACATAAGAAGAGTCCTAACAATTGTTCTGGTTCCACACCAAAATTCAAGGACCTAGTACGTAGTCACATAAAAAAGATTCATACCCAGATCGATAAGTGAATATGACTCAAGAGAACAAATAGTTAGAATATATGTGACCACAGTGTCTGAGGCTTCAACAACCTCCTTGCGAGCCAAATCATGAAGTCAAACTTCCTTTGTACTAAACGATCCCGGAAAGATGAAGACATAACTAATACCAAAATAAGAACAACATAGTCCATAAGGGGATTCTGTCATGACCCCTCTTAGGAATCGTGGTGGTACTCACACTTTTCCCACTGGTAGACCAACCAATACACAATTAACCAACACAATATAATAAGAAAAGAAGAATTAACAAAATACTTAATAAAACTATCTGATCATAACATAAATGCAGAAATAAGTCTGATAATAGTTAATACAACCCCTAAAATATGGTCAACAATACAAGAGCGCTAAATATGAATACAAGAGTCTAATAAAAGAGTAATGTAATCTAAAAATAAAGAATGTCTCCCGAACAAATAAAATATAGGAGTAAAGATAAAAGTATCCAGGGTATGCTGAATAAAAGCATCCTCACCCCGAATACTGGAAGTCCGTCTGCTAAGACTCAGCCATGAAGTCTTGAACTGGTGGAAGGCGTTGTATCTACATTCAAAAGAATGCAGTATGTGTAACATGAGTACACAACGTACCCCCATTTGCATTATAGGATGACAACGATGGAAGATACATAACATAAATAAATATCAAGTTGACACTCAAATAATCATATACCAAACAATTCTATAATCGTATAAGTGACCTTGTTCACATAAGAGTTCAATAAATAACATAAATGCCTCTTTTACATAAGAGTTCAATGAATCACATAATCACCTTATTCAAATAAGAGTTCATGAATCATATAAGTCGCCTCATTTACGAAGGAGTTAAATAACCAATATTCTGAGTATTATGAGATTAATTAACGAGATCATTTAATATGAAGTCATCCATGTTTTATTAACCGTTCCAAAAGACTTACCAATCAATATGTAATCAATGTATAAATGTATGGATGATATGAATGCAATACACAAGCCCGGTACCTTTCATTTCCAGTATACATGCATTCAAATTCTATGAGCTGCCACCCATGGGGGACCCGCGCCATCTATATGCTGATCCGAAATTTCTCAACAGATCCCAACTCTTGGTAGTAATATCAATATCAATCATTTCCATCATCTCAATATTTACAACTATCTCATAATATATCCTCACCTTTCCAGGTCTTATTGGACCCATAACATTTTCATCAGAACTATGAATGTATGAATACAAATGATAATAAAAGCAAGTAATGAGGATGTATATGATGCAATCAGGTATTAGACATGAGTATCATATCGAAAGCAATGTGATGAATAAAAACAACAATATCAATAATGGCGACAAGCCTAAACAACAGTAGTCGAAATCAGCTTAAGGATGATTCCTCAAATCACCCATCATCATAATTAAACACTGGTACCCACCCAAGCGTTCATCACAACCGCTAAGGTGGGATCCCCAAACACTCCAATACCCCTCAACATTTATAATTAATACGCACTTCTATCAAAGTCTAAAAAGAGAAACCGTAGCCTACCTCAGAGTCGAGCAGGAGCCACGAACAGTCAACCTTCCCGGTAGTCCTTGCCCTTTCAGAGCGCCTCGTAGTAGTCATAGTATAACATATATATAGATTATACGTTAATAATTAAGCTAATACACATACAAAAACTTAATTCTTTAACAACCCAAGACCCAAAATCGACCTCGGGCACATGATATCAAATCCAATCTTTATTATCCAAAAAGCATAATAACATACTAAATAGTCATATCCTTAAGTTAATTGGAAAACTAAACCCAATTGGACCCTCAATTTCATGCTTTAGTAAAAGCCCCAATTTAGAAAGGGTTTCCAATACAAAATTAATCATCAAGACATCATCATCTAGCATTAATCAACACTATTTACAATATCATAATCATCTAATTAACAATCAACCCTCAAATGAAGATTATAGTCCTCTTATTCTAGCTTGAAAGCTTAAAACATTCTCTTCCCCAAATATAAACTATACTAGGATTAGAAGACTTAAAAGATGAATAATAATTAAAAAGGGTAAAATTACACCTCCAATGAAGAACTAGAGTGAAATCCTCGAGAAATCCCTTCTCGGTCGAGCTAATCCCAAGAGAATGTATTTTGGGGGTTGAAATTGTTTTTAGGAATCTAATATTCTGACTGAAACGACGATTCCTCTTCGACATAATTGACTTCGCTAAGTTGGTCACGCTTCAGTGGAAAGAGGTACGCTGAGGCAGATTCACTTAAAATCCCGGAGGCTCACTAGAGTAGAAATGACTCTGCGGAGGTGACATCGACTCTGCGAGAAAAGCATCCACAGAAGCGGAAAACCCATCAATGAACATGACCCGTATTTTTGAGCCAAACTCTACAGAGGCGGACACATAGACGTAACCAGACAACCGCTGGTGCAGACACCAAACACCAACAACTTGGAAACTAATCAATTCTCTACCAAACACCCGAAATGCTCCCTTGACCCTGAATACAAACCAAACATGCGACCCCAATGTAAGCGATGATACAAACTTATCCGAGAAATGAAATATCTCATCTGACTAAGTTAAGACATACCTTCTACGAAATCACCCAAAATATCTGAATTTCACAATTTTACAAATAAGGCCATAAATTACATTTGAATGCCTCGAGAAGTAAACTAATGAATTAACTTAGTCATAAATGACACTCCAAAACTACTAGAATCGACAAAACCTGAAAATGAACCTAGATACTCGAAAGTCAATTTTCGGTCAAACTTATCAACTCTAAAGTCCCTATTTTGGGTTTTTCTTCCGAATCTCACATAACAATATCTCAGGATCAGTGCCACACATCCTCGTGCATCACAAAACTCATATATAGTCAACGGGAAGGGTAATATAGTCAAATAAGGGTCTTAAGCTAAAAACGACCAGATAGGTCATTAAAATAGATGCACATTAAACAAACATTCATCCTCTAATGGAGAGACACAAAAAGAGGAAACATACCGAAAGTAGTAAACAAGTGACAATATCAGCTCTGCATATGAGGATCTATTTCTCATATGCTATCTCCTTCACAAATGATATCTCCTTAGACCTCAACTTTCTCACATGCCTGTCCAAAACGGCCAAAGGCACTTCTTCAAACTCAAAATTCTGATCAAGCAATACAGAGTCCCATTGGATAATGTAGGACCCATCGATATAGTACTTTTTAGCATGCAAACATGGAAAACTATTTGAATACCTAAAAGACTTGGTGGCAGAGTCAACTAATATATCACCTCTCTAAACCTCTAAAGAATCTCAAAAGGCCCGATATACCTTGGACTCAACTTCCCTCTCTTTGGAAACATCATCACGCCCTTTATAGGTGAGACCTTCATTATAACCCTATCACTAATCATAAACTCCATATCTCGGACCTTTCAGTCCGCATACTTCTTATGTCTACTATGAGCTACCAGGAGCTTGTCCTAAATCACTTTCACCTTCTTTAAGCAGTCTTTTAATAAATTGGTACCCCAAGTCTTAACCTCAAACGCATCAAACCACCCCACCGGAGAGTGACATCTCCTACCATAAAAAGCCTTAAATGGCGTCATATCAATATTGGAGTGATAACTATTATTGTCTGCAAATTATACCAAAGGTAAAAACTGGTTCGAATGACCACAAAAGTAAACCACATGCTCGTAGCATATCCTCCAAAACATGAATGGTCTGCTGAGACTACCCTCCGTCTGAGGGTGAAATGTTGTATTGAGATCCAAGTGAGTACCCAACTCCTTTTTCAAAGTCCACCATAAATGATAAGTAACTGAGTACCCCCGGTCCAAAATGATAGAAATATGTACTCCATGCAAAAAAACAACCTCACAAATATATATATCTTAGCCAACTTCTCAAAATCGTAAGTCGTCTAGATCGAAATTAAATGCACGGACATGGTCAACTATCAACAATTACCAAAATAGCTTCACTGAGCTTATAAGTCGCCCTCAAAGAAATCACAACCTCATGGAAACAGTTTCTTGGAGAACTGTTAGAGATGTATTGAGAGAGTGTGGTAACTGACCTTGGTCGAAAATGACCAGAAGTGAGCCATACAACCACTTTAAAACGTTCCAAGGTTGGTCACCGCCCAAGTGGGTCCTAAAAGGGGTTGCATGTGTAGTCTTGTGAAAATGTGAATATCTCTCTACTCGATGTTGTATCAACAAATGGTTCAATACAGTGGAAACTAGGCTTGTAAACCTTCAATTTGATGGGTGGGATACCCCGTAACTCCAAATATATTGGGAGAAAATCTCAGTGATATTAGACCCAAATTTCAGCAAAATTATGAATGTAACTTTCGATAACTTTTGCCAACTTTTGTTTTACAACTTTCTTGACTTAAAATCTTAACATACGAATATTGTTGTTGACACCAAATTTTTACCCCTCCAATAATTTTATTTAATTATTCAAGGTATCCGGGTCACAATGGAATGAAATATACTTTTCACAAATGAATATGATTTTACAAAATTACTCCAGGAGTATTTTGTCATTTCATTTGACAAAATATTACTTGGTATATATATATATATATATATAATATCATATCCTAAGTTTACATGATTTTTACCATTAATTATAATTTTGGAATTTTAACCGACAATTATAAAAGAAATTATCTCAAAAGAATCTTCAAAGTTAAAGGATTAATTCTCCGCTCTGTCAAAGTCGGAAAATTGTTTAATTAAAAATGATAATTGGATTACATTTTAAATTTAAGTCATGTTTAAATTTGTAAAGACTTTTGCATGATTTTAACTTAAACAACAACAACATACCTAGTGTAATCCCACACCGTGGGGTCTGGGGTGTACACAAACCTTACCTCCCCTATCTTGGTAGGTAGAGATGCTATTTCTAGGAGACCCTCGGCTCAAGACAAAGCATAATCACAGGCAGGACAATCAAAACAAGGCAAGAGTAAAGAGTAAAGCAAGAGAAACGGTCAGACTCAGATAAGGAATTAAAGCAGTATAAAGTGCATTTGAACAAAAGAGAGCAATAGTTGTTAGACCCCGTAATTCCCAGACATTAATATGAGAACGTACGTAAGAAAATAAGATTTGAATTTTGAAAGGAAAGAATTTTTACATTTTCTTAAGGAAAAATTTCGGAAGAATGTGAAGGCGAAAATTATTAACTTGGAGTTTATTTTTTCTAATTGGATTATGAAGTCTTGGAATTGATAATATGGGGCCCGCCGAAAATTCACAATTTTGTGGGGCCCTTCGATTTTTAGATGTTTTGGCCAAGTGTAGATATTATTTTGTGAATAGAAATTATGACCAATGAGAGGGTGACATGTGTCCCCCTCCACTTGTCTTGCTAAAGGATATTTCTATATAGAGATAGAGATGAAGACTTAACTACATTTCTATATTTCATCTTCCAAAATATCTCTTCTCTCTCTCTCTTCTCTTGCCTTGGATTTCGAAAATCCCTAGAAAAATTCCAAGAACAAGAGTTGATTATTATCCAAGTTTAAAAACCCTAATCAAGTTCTAAGCCAAGTTAACTTTCCAAGTCTCTTCAAAATTGTTTTTGGCCGAAAAGGGTATGGAAATATACATGTGGTATTGTTTCATGATTCATTCTACTCTTAGAAGTTAAGAGGTATTCATGTTATTGATTCTATGCTAAAGGTATGTCTAAATTATTCCTAAGTCCTTACCAAGTCTTATGGGAGATGTTGGTAATAGTTTTTAGGAAGTATTGGAGTCGAGTTGACCTGGCTAGGTTACAACACTACTGAGAAAAGGTATCGAACAAGCCATTGCAGCGTTAAATGAAAAAGGAATCGACAATCAATTATATTGAAATGAGTAGAATTTCCATCTGCATAGAAGCTAAGATATAACCAATTCGTTTTACACTTTCTAGGTTCACAACTGATTAGATAAGATCATTATTAATATATAACCTGCTAAAGGCTCATAAAATGGATTAATTTGGCAATTCAGATCGGTTATCACTATGTAAATGTTTCCATAATGTTAGCTAGAAGAGCGAGACGAATTTAGATTATCGAGTTGGTACAGACGACAAGAGGTGTGTGAACTATCCTTTCTTCTTTTGAAAGTTGTTTATTTGAAGTAAGTGTACGGTGGACGTACGTAATTTTATTGGCTTAATGTCAAAATGATACTTGATATGAAAAGTGTCTTGATTTACCAAATGAGGATTTAAAGTGATACTTGGTTTGATAAATATCTTGATTTACCAAATCAGGTTTTAAAATGATACTTGATAGAATAAGTTGCTTGATTTGAAAAGAATAAGTGACTTGATTTGAAAAGTATAAGTTACTTGATTTGAAAAGAATAATGGACTTGATTTGAAAAGTATAAGTTACTTGATTTTAAAAGAATAAGTGACTTGATTTGAAAAGTATAAGTTACTTGATTTGAAAAGTATAAGTGACTTGATTTAAAAAGTATAAGTGACTTGATTTTCCAAATGAGGATTTAAAAATGAAAGATATGATAGTATCTTGGGTGTCTCTAAATGAAGTGTAAGTTACTTGATTTTATAAGTGAAAGTGTCTTGAAGTTACAGGTGCTAGTATCTTTAGTTTTTCTAAAAAGGAAGGCATGATATTGTCTTGGTTATTCTAAAAAAGAAGGCATGATATTGTCTTGGTTATTCTAAAACGGAACGCATGGTATTGCCTTGGTTTTTCTAAAATGGAAGATGTGAAAGTGCCTCGATTTTTAAAAGGTGTAAGTGCCTTGATTTTAAAAGTATAAGTTACTTGAGTTTAAAAGTGTAAGTAACATGATTTTAAAATATGGAAGTGCCTTGATGCTACATGTGCTAGTGTCTTGGGGTTTTATAAATAAAAGGATGTACGGTGGACGTACATGGTGCTATTGGGTTTAATTCCCTAATATTATACGATATGATTCTTTTATAAAAAGGATGTACGGCGGACGTACAGGGTGCTATTGGGTTCAAGTCCCTAATATTACATGACATGGTAATGTCATGGGTTTTTCTAAAATGATAGTTCATTCTATTCGTTCTAATGAGAGTCAAGGATTGTTTAACTTGCATATGTTTGCTCATGATAGCTATTCGTGCAACTGTTATATTTCCACATCACCGCGTCCCTCACTAGGGCCGGCAACTTTATATATGTGTATGGTTCCATGGACATTCCATGATGCGGGTTCTAGTCCCATGATATTATAATATTCCATGGACATGTTCCATGATGCGAGTACGAGATACTCAGGTTCCATGGACATGATCTGTGATGTGAGTACATGATACTCAGGCTTGTATATATATATGTATTCCATGGACATGTTCCATGATTCGATTACAAGATACTCAGGTTCCATGGACAAGATCCATGATGCGAGTACAAGATACTCAGGTTCCATGGACAAGATATGTGATGCGAGTACATGATACTCATACTTACATGACTTTCACTTCGAAAGAGGTACAGTTGATTTTCTATTTTGAAAATGTACAGTTTAATCTCATTACACCGAGTCTCACAAATGGGCTGGGTACGTTATGCGATACACCGAGTCCTTCACTAAAGGCTGGGCAGTATATAGAACAGTCTTTACCGTGTCCCTCACTAAAGGGCCGGGACATGTTACACTGATGATTTCACTGAGTCCCTCACTAAAGGGTCGGGATGCGTCATATGAAAACATATACGATGACTTTCATTTTTATAAGGTACAGTGGTACAGTGATACAAGGTACATTTGACTCTTATTTTATATGGCGCGGTAGGATCTGGTATTTGATTTTCATACTTGTTCTGCTATTCTTTGTACGCTTATGATCTTGATATCGTACTTCATGTTTACATACTTGGTACCTTGTTAGATCGAATTCTTCTGGGGCCGCTCATGCCCGCAGGTATTAGGTACTCAGTTGGGTGATCCATGAGCTTAGGATCCTTGGTCAGTGTTTTGGGATAGCTCCAATGTTCCGGAGCTTGTAATTTTGGCACAGGTCTTCCAATATGGCTATGTATATTTAGGGGTACGGCGGGGCCTTGTTCCATCATAGTTTACTGTTCAAACTCTTAGAGGTATGTATTCATATATGGATTGGACTTGCGTGAGTTGTATATATGTTGTTGGCCAATTGTATTACTGTGTTGTCGGAATGTTCCCGTTTATATATAGCGGCAGCCTCATCGGCTTGCTTGTTTTTTATCACATGAGTTTTCTTAGAGTTTCCGCTGATTTTATGTGATGTATGGGTAGAAGGGTGCCCAGGTAGGGCACCAGTCGCGGGCCCGGGGTTTAGGTCGTGACAAGAGTGGTATCAGAGCAGTTAGTCCTCGGAATGTCTATAGACCGTGTGCAGTAGAGTCTTGGTTATTGGTGTGTTGTGCACCAGACCCATAAATAGGAGGCTACAATACATTTAGAATTGGTTTCTATTCTTCTTACTCTAAGATCGTGCGATATAGCTATGTTGTTAGGGTAGTCTCTCCCTAACGTATTATTGTGGTTGCAGTTATGAGAAAGAGACAACGACCCAGAAGGGGAATATATGGACTTGGTATACAGGTTGGTAAAATTATTGTATAGTTGGTATGATAATGTACAACTATACGGACATATTTATTAGGGCCATGTGTGTGTTGCCTGAAATGATTATGGGTTATCATGAGATGGTTAAGCTTTATAATCTGCTTGGAAGGTATGAAATTGTTTAATGAATCCTCATCAAGGTTATATATGTGCTAATTTGGAATAATTATGAGGTGATGAGCTGTCTGAGAGGGTGATGAACTCTTAAGAGATTATGTTTAATTGACTTAATGGCATACCGTGTTGTTAGATTAAGCTGTGTTGTATGCTTAAGCGATATGTACGAATAATATTGGTATGGAGTAAATAAGGTTGTTATGATTGAGACAACATGATTTTGATATTAAGAGGAGCTATCTTACCCGTATACGGGGAGAGATAATGTAAGCTTGGGACATGGAATAATTAAGAATCCTAGAATATTGGGATAATCGTTGAGACCTTAGATAGACAAGGCCTTCTTGAGTAAATATTTTATGTGTGATCGTGGTTAGGGTACATGGTTTATGTGAAGTATATTAGTGGTAATGATTCCTTGGTTTTGAGTATAAACCACTTGTGATTGATGAATGAGACTATGTGTTATATTGTGGCCCGGTGTGACATCTTTGGGTTTGCTGAGTATTGTTGGGACTTGTAGAAAAAGAAGAGATTAAGTGAAAAATGTGTCGTGAATACAGCACAGACCGCTGCCAAAGCGACAGACCACGATCTTGGAACTTCGAGAGTCGCAGAATTTCGACACCGCCGCATTGCAGGTGACGCGCCTTGACACTAATGAGTATTGGTTGATAGGTATAGTTAAAGGAGACTATGCCGAAATTTGTATAGCTTGAGACCTTTGATGAATATTCGAGAACGAATGTTTCTAAGGGGGGAAGGATGTTACAATCCATAATTCCAAGGCGTTAATATGAGAATGTACGTAAGAAAATAAGATTTGAATTTTGGAAGGAATTGTTTTTTTACATTTTCTTAAGGAAAAATTTCGGAAGAATGTGAAGGCGAAAATTATTAACTTGGAGTTTAATTCTTCTAATGGGATTATGAAGTCTTGAAATTGATAATATGGGGCCCGCCGAAGATTTCACAATTTTATGGGGCCCTTCGATTTTTAGATGTTTTGGCCAAGTGTAGATATTATTTTGTGAAGAGAAATTATGACCAATGACAGGGTGACATATGTCCCCCTCCACTTGTCTTGCTAAAGGATATTTCTATATAGAGATAGAGATGAAGACTTAGCCACATTTCAATATTTCATCTTCCAAAAGCTCTCTTCTCTCTCTCTTCTCTTGCCTTGAATTTCGAAAATCCCTAGAAAAATTCCAAGAATAAGAGTTGATTATTATCCAAGATTAAGAACCCTAATCAAGTTCTAAGCCAAGTTAACTCTCCAAGTCTCTCCAAAATTGTTCTTGGCCGAAAAGGGTATGGAAACCCTAGGCTTGTTCATCAACTTTTTGGAAGTAAAACAAGAAGGGAATATGGTTATAAGCTTGTAGAGGATACATGGGAGTGATTGGAACTTGAAGAAGTGGAGCTAAGACAAAACTGTGGGCCGAAAGTTAGTGGACTGTTTTGGACATTTTTGGGCTATTTTAAAGGTAAGAATTCTTCTTCCTCTTGAAGTAATTGGATATTACATGTTGTTATAATGTATAGATGATCTTGTATTAATAAGAATGAAGAATAAAAAGTGTATGGACAATATTTGGTGAAGTGGCCGAATGTAGACAGTTTTCGGGTGTGTTGGTTTCGTTGACTATAATTGATGTTGTTAACGTCACCTATTGCATGTTATAATGAAGTAATATTGTTGTTGATAAGTTGATATGATTGTATTAAAGTATTGGAACTTGAATTGGATTAAAAAGGATTATGGAAAGGGTAATTGTATTGGGGTTGTTGGCCGTATATACTATAAAACTGTTGGATATTGTTATGCAGTTTTAAGGGACTGTTTTGTGGTGTTGAAATGCTGGAAAATCAGCCACCATTATACATGTTTTAGTGTAGTAATTGCTAATGAAAGTCCTAAAGGAATAAGGGTGTAGAAAGGTGTTGAAAGGCCTCACATTTTACCATTGTTGTTGTGGAACACAGAATGTTTTTGTGAACTGTTTTTATATGGATTAAGGGGCTGAATTTTACACGTAAAGTAGGCGTGTAATCCCCTTTGGTTGCTATTTTGGTTGTGCCCTTAATTGGTGCTTTGGTTATTGATAAAATTGGTCTTGTTGAAAGGTGGAAAAGTACGTATAAACAGGGGAAGTGATGCCCAAATTTTTATAAGAAAGGAGATTCATTATGTGGTATAAGTGTATACTAGTATCATGAAGTTGATAGATGTGTTGTTGTCATTATAGGTTGAAGTACCTATTTAGGACGTATTCTACTTGTCATGTTGGTTAGTCGTCAATAAGGTATGTGAACCTCTTCCTTCTTTCTTTGGCATGTTCTACGTATGAAATATAAATGTGGTATTGTTTCATGATTCATTCTGCTCTTAGAAGTTAAGGCGTATTCATGTTATTGATTCTATGCTAAAGGCATGTCTAAATTATTCCTAAGTCCTTACCAAGTCTTATGAGAGATGTTGGTAAGAGTTTTTAGGAAGTATTGGAGTCGAGTTGATCTTGCTAGGTTACAACACTAATGAGAAAAGGTATCGAACAAGCCATTGCAGCGTTAAATGAAAAAGGAATCGACAATCAATTATATTGAAATGAGTAGAATTTCCATCTGCATAGAAGCTAAGATATAACCAGTTCGTTTTACACTTTCTAGGTTCACATCTGATTAGATAAGATCATTATTAATATATAACCTGCTAAAGGCTCATAAAATTGATTAATTTGGAAATTCGGATAGGTTATCACTATGTAAATATTTCCATAATGTTAGCCAGAGGAGCGAGATGAATTTAGATTATCGAGTTGGTACAGACGACAAGCGGTGTGTGAACTATCCTTTCTTCTTTTGAAAGTTGTTTATTTGAAGTAAGTGTACGGTGGACGTACGTAGTTTTATTGGATCTTAATGTCAAAATGATACTTGATATGAAAAGTGTCTTGATTTACCAAATGAGGATTTAAAGTGATACTTGGTTTGATAAATATCTTGATTTACCAAATCAGGTTTTAAAATGATACTTGATAGAATAAGTTGCTTGATTTGAAAAGAATAAGTGACTTGATTTGAAAAGTATAAGTTACTTGATTTGAAAAGAATAATGGACTTGATTTGAAAAGTATAAGTTACTTGATTTTAAAAGAATAAGTGACTTGATTTGAAAAGTATAAGTTACTTGATTTGAAAAGTATAAGTGACTTGATTTAAAAAGTATAAGTGACTTGATTTTCCAAACGAGGATTTAAAAATGAAAGATATGATAGTATCTTGGGTGTCTCTAAATGAAGTGTAAGTGACTTGATTTTATAAGTGAAAGTGCCTTGAAGTTACAGGTGCTAGTATCTTTGGTTTTTCTAAAAAGGAAGGCATGGTATTATCTTGGTTATTCTAAAAAGGAAGGCATGGTATTGTCTTGGTTATTCTAAAACGGAAAGCATGGTATTGCCTTGTTTTTCTAAAATGGAAGATGTGAAAGTGCCTCGATTTTTAAAAGGTGTAAGTGCCTTGATTTTAAAAGTATAAGTTACTTGAGTTTAAAAGTGTAAGTAACTTGATTTTAAAATGTGGAAGTGCCTTGATGCTACATGTGCTAGTGTCTTGGGATTTTATAAATGAAAGGATGTACGGTGGACGTACATGGTGCTATTGGGTTCAAGTCCCTAATATTATACGATATGATTCTTTTATAAAAAGGATGTACGGCGGACGTACATGGTGCTATTGGGTTCAAGTCCCTAATATTACATGACATGGTAATGCCATGGGGTTTTCTAAAATGATAGTTCATTCTATTCGTTCTAATGAGAGTCAAGGATTATTTAACTTGCATATGTTTGCTCATGATAGCTATTCGTGCAAGTGTTATATTTCCACATCACCGCGTCCCTCACTAGGGTCGACAACTTTATATATGTGTGTGGTTCGATGGACATGTTTCCATGATGCGGGTTCGAGTCCCATGCTATTATAATATTCCATGGACATGTTCCATGGTGCGAGTACGAGATACTCAGGTTCCATGGACAAGATCTGTGATGCGAGTACATGATACTCAGGCTTGTATATATATTTATTCCAAGGACATGTTCCATGATGCGAGTACAAGATACTCAGGTTCCATGGACAAGATCCATGATGCGAGTACAAGATACTCAGGTTCCATGGACAAGATATGTGATGCGAGTATATGATACTCAGGCTTACATGACTTTCACTTCGAAAGAGGTACGGTTGATTTTCTATTTTGAAAATGTAACGTTTACTCTCATTACACCGAGTCCCACAAATGGGCCGGGTACGTTATGCGATACAACGAGTCCTTCACTAAAGGTCGGACAGTTTATAGAACAGTCTTTACCGTGTCCCTCACTAAAGGGCCGGGACATGTTACACTGATGATTTCACCGAGTCCCTCACTAAAGGGCCGGGATGCATTATATGAAAACAGATACGATGACTTTCATTTTTATAAGGTACAATGCTACAGTGGTACAGTGATACAAGGTACAGTTGGCTCTTATTTTATATGGCACGGTAGGATCTGGTATTTGATTTTCATACTTGTCTTTGTCATTATTTTGTACAGTTATGATCTTGTTTACTGTACTTCATGTTTACATACTTGGTACCTTGTTGTACTGACCCCCTTCGGGGGGCTGCGTTCATGCGCACAGGTATTAGGTACTCTGTTGGGTGATCCGTGAGCTTAGGATCCTTGGTCTGCGTTTTGGGATAGCTCCAATGTTCCGGAGCTTGTCATTTTGGCACAGGTCTTCCATTATGGCTATGTATATTCAGGGGTACGGCGGGGCCTTGTCCCGTCATAGTTTACTGTCCAAACTCTTAGAGGTCTGTATTCATGTGTGGGCTGGACTTGCATGAGTTGTATATATGTTGTTAGCCAATTGTACTACTATGTTGTCGGTATGTTCCCGTTTATATATAGCGTCAGCCTCATCGGCTTGCTTGTTTTTTATAACATGAGTTTTCTTAGAGTTTTTGCTGATTTTATGTGATGTATGGGTAGAAGGGTGCCCAGGTAGGGCACCAGTCGCGGGCCCGGGGTTTAGGTCGTGACAATAGCTAACACAACTAAATAAGCTAAACAATAAAAACACAAAATACACTAAAGAACACATAGCAGAAGATATCAAACTACATCGGATTATAAAGCAATAATGTGCCTATAAGTTTGATAGGATAATCGGGCCTACTGTAATAACACTATAACTATCAATTTGTAAGCATAAGTAGGACTACGCTTGAGTACCTACTACTCTTCTACCCTAATACGTGTCCTCCACAACTCTCTATCTAATGTCATGTCCTCAGTAAGTTACACCTACGCCTTCTAATCACCTCTCCCCAATACTTATTTGGCCTACATCTTCCCTTCATGAACCTGTCCATAGCCAAACTCTCACACCTCTAAACTAGGGCATATGTGTCTCTCCTTTGTACATTTCTGAACCATCTCAACCTTTTTTCCCGCATCTTATCATCCTCCGAGGTCACTCCCACTTTCTCCTTGATATCAATATTTCTAATATTTTTTTCTTGTATGCCCACACATCCATCTCAGCATCCTTATCTCTACAACTTTCATCTTTTGTATGTCTGAAGTCTTGATTGGCCAACACTCCGCTCCATACAACATAGTCGGTCTGACCACCACCCTATAGAACTTGCCTTTAAGTTTTGGTGGTACCTTTTTGTCGGACAAGAATCCAGATGCGAGTCTCTATTTCATCCACCCTGCCCTGATATGATGTGTGGCATCGTCATCAATCTCTGCATTCCCTTAGATAATAGACCTAAGGTACTTAATGCTTCCTTTCTTTGGAATGACATGTGTACCAAACCTCCAACTTGTTATTCACTCTGCCACGAGTCTCATCAATCAGGACTATGTCGTCTGTAATGATTTTAACTTTATTAATCCTAATTAGTGTCAAATTTAGAATCAAAAGAAGCTTTTAACTTGTTTAGACTATTTATGAATTTATTTGGTCATTTCTTCCTATTTAATTTAAATCAATTGAGCCCAGGCAAAAAATCTCAGACTCATCCCAACATAGACATTAAGATATTTAGGCCATTAGACTTTTCTCATTTCATGCGTTAAGAGTCAAAGAGGACACCTAACCGCATTTTACCTTCCTCTATCAATGCTTGCCAAAAATGGCGAAGCAGTGCGTACTCGTGCTTTCTCACAATCTCACAGCGACAAAAAGTGGCAAGAGTATTAAGGGCTCTTTCCATGTAGACCCAGTACACCACCAGATCACCACCACCTAAAGTAATGTCACCCATTTTCTCTTTTGATTTTTTGTCAGCGTTTAATGTTCTTTGTCCTCTTTTACGATTTGAATCCCATGATTTCATTGGTTAAGAACCAATTGGATGGAAATTTCCCCCCAAAATGAGTTCTCTCACACTAGATGGATTGTATCTTCTAGGGTTTTTCTTACCCTATATTAAAAACATGTCTCCTTCAATTTAAAGAGGTCCGAAACCCAGTTCTTGGATTTTATGTTAATTAAGAGTTGAATCAAGTTAAATTTGATTAATTATCAATTAAGATGGGATCCAGCCATTTGGCAGAACCCAGAGTTAGGGTAATTGGTCTTTCAGTTATTAAAACCCTCCCTTTTTTGTGTGTTTGCGAGTTGGAGATCATCGGAGTGAAGAACAAACTCAACTTCGATCTTTAGGAGCTTTCACACAAGGTAAATACTTTCCCTTTTAATTTTCCTATTTAAATAACATTATGTAATCTATAAGCAATATATATTATGTGTTTGTGTGTTGATTAAGCATGATTAATGATTGTTTAGGTTCATTAGGTTAAGCTTATTCAGTTCATGTTGATTAATATTAGTGTTTATAACTATGATTGTTACAATTTTTAGGCCACTTTTGGACTTATTGTTATACTATAAGTATTATTAGCTAGGTTAATGGTTGTTTTAGATTGTTAAGGTAATTGTTAAAGCATACTTAGTCAAATGATGTGGTAGTGTGTGTCATTAAACAAATGGTTTGTGTGCTTGTTTAGTTAAGGTCACTATTTGTGTTCATTTCCATGGCCGTTTGTGCTACTTAGGTTGATATCTAGCATGTTTACTTAGTGATTGTTGAGTATATTTTATACACTCTTTTGAGTCCTTTTTAGTTAGTATTTTACTCTTTTACTTCGCATTTAGTATAGTGTTAGGTGTGTTTTTCTTGAGTTTGTGTCACAACGGTCATAAAGGAGAAGAATACTACTTTTGAGGATGAAATTGCATAAGCACAACCCAAAAAATGAAGCCTAAGAAGTGTCAAGAAGAAATCTGGAAATTCCGGACGAAAATCAGAGAGGCACCGCGGTGCCTGGCCAAGCAGCACCGCGGTGTTATAGAATCGCGGTCAAGAGAATTGGGCTCGCGGCGTAAAATTTCCAGAAAGTCCGAAACTGAAACACCGTCGAAGGCACCGCGGTCCAGGCATGAGGCACCGCGGTGCCATATTTCTAGTGACTGCTAGTTATTTTGTGAGGAATTAGCAACGCGGTGCCAGGCAGAGGCACCGCGGTGCCGACACGAGATTTTTAGGTTTCTGGGGCGAATTTCAATAAGGGTAAAACGGTCTGAAGCAAGGTTTTTCTCAGATATAAATACCCTAAACCCTATCATTATTAGGGAAGATACTTGGTGGGAGGCAAATAAAGAGGCAAAAGCAATATTAGAGACGTCTCCTTGTTTAAGTTATTTTCTTTCCTTTATTTTATTTCAGTTTATGTTGGATTGTAATTTAGTTCTTGACATGACAATGTTTAGGAGCTAATTACTTTAGTAGGGTTTTCCGTCGAATCTTCTTGAAACTCTTTCATATAGTTAATGCATAGTTATTGATTCCTTCTTCAGCATATTAAGATCTATTCATTATTGTCATGATTGCTTGATAATTAACTAGTTATTAATTGTCATAACTTAGATGATTTCGAATCAAAAGTATGAAAGATGAGATTTGAATATGTTGTAATTGTCTAGACAAAGGTTAAAATTGTGGATGAAAGTACCCTGATACTTGTGTAGTATTTAAGGTTATTGCTCTTAATCCTCCTGTGTGGTAAAATCTATCATAGAAATATAGAAGGTTTTTGCACAAGGTTGAGCTCTTGTATTTCCTAACCGGAATATAATGACATATTAGTTAATCTACTATCTTAATAATAAGAAGAATCATTATCATTGCATTGACACGTGAAAGAGTGGATAGTTGAGGAGATTGAAAGCTCTATTTCCTTCATAACTGTTTAAAATCCAACGTATTATTATTCGTAGTTTATCTTCAGCACTTTCTTAGTTCAAAATCCTAAAACCAAAGAACGTCAACCAAATAGATACCATAGAATAGATAACCGGTACTTGACAAACCAGTCTCTGTGGACGATAACTCGGTCTTACATATCTTTATTACTTGAACGATACGTACACTTGCGTAAGCATCTAAAAATATCGCAACAGTGATAGTCACTGAATCTATGATAGGTAAACTGTAACACTCCGTAAATCTGGATTAGGTGTGGATGTGTTAAATGAGTAGTAATGAGACACTTTAACCATGTTAAGATCTATTGGGATGCGTTTGGGTGGATTTTTTTTTTAAATCAAGACGAGTGGTGAGGTGTTTGAGATTCGATAGAATCGGCTAAGTTTGCGGCAGGTCTTCCTTCCAACCCGATTTTGCGAAATCTGTTGAGAACTGGAACAAACGCAAAACATGAAAGTTATATATCTATGAAATACCTTTCTAATCATATATGGTGGAGATCCAACGAAGTTCTGTGCTACGAGTTATAGCCATTTTACTAAGATGTTATTTGCACCGCCGAAAAAATGTAAAATTTCCTCTGTGTAAAATGGATATGAGAGCTCGCCTGGTGAAGCCCAATGAGACAACACCTTACTATAGACCTTGACCGGCGTGGTGGGACGTCCAAAATGTATTTTTTGTCAAAAATTCATTGAAGTGTAAAATGGATAGTAGAGCTCATCTGGCAAAGCCCTGAACGAGACAAGACCTAGCTATGGACCTCGGCCAGCGAGACAGGGGGTACAAAATGCAAATACTTTAAATATAACACTTAGTCTGAAAAAATCATGCACCAACTCGTCCAACCTCGTAGAAAACAATCTCAAGAGCATTTTTCTCTCCTATTGACCTCCCACAAAGAGATAAGTTTGCTCCTAACGATTCTTTAGTATTTACAATATTAAATCCTGATTAGTAATATGATCCTCTAACTAAAACATAGGATAAACAAGAAATCCTTCGCAAGTGATTCAAGCTAGGGTTTGGAGAGTTATTCGTTAGAAAAACAACATAGTTCATTGTTAGAAGCGATTACAGGTATGTGAGGCTAACTTTATACGTGTGGGAACTTTATTAATTATCCACACACCTTATTAATCAAGATTACTTCGAATTTCTTCAGATATAGAGATTATGCCCTGGTTTATGAAAAGTCTATAGCTTCTATCTTTTAAGAATATAAGCTCATAGTTGTTCATAATTATCACATCGAATATTGTGAACCCATTACACAATCAGAATAGACTCGTGTTTATATCCCACGAGTCTCAGTTGTGACAATTCAATACTCTGAACAGTTAATGCTTCAAACTTCATAATCAGTCTATGAATAGATGCCTCGGTCTAGTTCTGTTCAGTATTCCAGTGTCATGCATTACAATATAATTCTCAATTCCTTACTCAACTTATGATACTTCTTAAAAAAAAGGCAAAAATATGATGAACCCATATGTTACGCGCTTACGTTACGATTTACATGATGATGAAATGTTACACCCCGTAACTCCAGGACATGTTTAAGAGTATTTACGTAAGGACGTACGTACGAAATTTGAGCCTTAAGTTAGGCATAGGACCGAAATTTGGGCACAAGTGCCGAATAGAGTCGTTTTTCGACGAAACGTTTCCACAGCTTACGTTGGGAAAATTCCGGCTATGTCCTTTTTGATTTTTGCGGATTTTTCCGAGAGACGAAACATTTTGGACCAACGGGAGGGTGACATGTGTCACCCTCACATTGGAAGCAAGTGGGGTGGCTTTGGATGATTGGGCGTCCAAGAGGGGAGTTGGCCTTGGCCGATTGGTTCCTAGTTTAGGCCTTGTTTTGTGCCATGTTTTGTGGAGTGTTTTGTGGAGTAGGGGGTTAGGGTGCACTTGGCTTAATCTTGTCCTTACACTTGCTATACACTTGGGAGGATCTTGGCCCTTGGTTGGCCTTTGGTTTTGCTATAAATACCCCCCCTAAGTGTGAAGACTTCATCCATTCCAAAAGCTTCCAAGTCTTGAAAACCCTCCCTCTCCCTCTTGCTTGTGATTCGTCCAAAAGCCCTCCCTCCCCCCTTTGTGGAGCTTTGGCCGAGAGGCCATCCCTCCCCTCATGGTGCCTTGGCTGGTACCCCCTAGCCTAGTTGTTTCGTATAATACCCTTTGTGGTATAGAAATACTCCCCTAGTATTGTTATAATGCCCAAAATACCTTAGCCTTATACCTTGCAGTATTCCAAAAGTTACCTCTTTGCGTAGAGTACGGAAATACTACCTTTTGTCCCTTTAGTCTCAAACCGAAACCCTAAGGAAATCTTCATTGTTTGATTGAAGTATTTAAGTAGAAGTTGGTTAGAACTTCTGGAGGTTGTCGAGCGATGGAGCACCGAGTCGAGCTAAACGTTGCTAAGGATCGACATTTAACTTGGATAATTATGGGCTTATCGAGGTAATTATCTTGTCCCTCTACTTGTAATTGGAAATTACATGTTGTTAGAATATACAGTTGAAGTATACTATATATAGAACTAAGCTTAGTACTGCGGCAATGTCTTTTGACTTAAGCCTGAAGAATAAAGAAAAGAATCGAATCAGAATCACATAGTATCAGACATGAGACTTGTGTAGCATTGCTGTATAGTAGAATTGTACACGTCCGGTTAGACGTGTTAAACCCCCCCCTGGTTGGCTTGATAGCCGGCCTCGATAAAGGAGGAGATTTACGCTGTTGCGGGGGGGGGAGGTGCTGCCGAATTTTCTGTAGAAAAATGGAACCTTGTGTTTTGAAGTTAATAGACGTTTGTGACCTTTTTAGGTGAAAGTACTAAGAGTAGCGTATTCTACTTGAGGAGTGGAAAGGGCTAGCAAAGTTATAGTACTTGGAGCATTTTGCTTATTGTCGATACTCGTCGCGAGGTATGTGAACCTCTTCCTTCCTTTGGCATGATTCTATGTATGGAATACACTTGTGGTATCATTTCATGTTTCCTTCTACTCTTAGAAGTTAAGAGGTAGTTATGTTGATTTACTCTATGAAAAAGCTACGTCTAAGAAATCCTAAGTCCTTACCAAGTCTTATGGGGGATGTTGGTAAGAGTCGTTAGGAAGTATTTTGAAAGCTATGTGTTTTGAATTGAATGTATAAGTTTCTTGGTCATAAAATGAATGAATTTGTCTAAAACATAAAGAGTTATAACGGCTTTATGGGAAGTTTGTTATAACAACTTTATGGAAGATTTTAAAGAATGGTTTTCTTCAGTAAGGTAAGTAAAGAAATGATTTGAAATAAAGAAGGGCAAATTGTTTTAAAGGTTTTAAAGAAAGAAGTCACTTGGTTTAGAAGCCTAAATGTATTTCTAAAAAGGTAATGTGACTTGTCTTGAAAGGGGGATAGGACTTGATACTATAGTTGTTAGTATCTGGGAAGTTTTTATTTGAAAAAGAGTCTTTCTAAAAGAAGTAGAGGGGCGTAGTACGTTGGGTTAAATTCCCGGATTTTATATGACTTTATCGACCCAGAGATGGGCCGGGCAGTATACCTTTATGGGCAGACTATATGACTTTATCGACCCAGAGATGGGCCGGGCAGTATACCTTTATGGGCAGACTATATGACTTTATCGACCCAGAGATGGGCCTGACAAAGATACCTTTACGGGCGACTATATGACTTTATCGACCCAGAGATGGGCCGGGCAGTATACCTTTATGGGCAGACTATATGACTTTATCGACCCAGAGATGGGCCGAGCAGTATACCTTTATGGGCAGATTATATGACTTTATCGACCGAGAACGGGCCGGCAAGATACCTTACGCGCATCAGAGACGCATCGACCCGTGATCGGGCCGGGCAGTATACCTTTACGGGCAGACTATGTGACCTTGATCGCGTCTAGATCGGGTCGGTAAGATAGCGCCTCCCAGCGGCGGATTATACTTATGAAAGATAGGTAAGTTATATGGTAATGAACTTAATGATTCTTTTTCTAAGTAATGTACGTAAGAAAGGGGATGTAACGTTTATTAAGAATGGAAAAGATAATAAGGTGCGATTAAGTTCATAAGTGGTAATGACACTACAGATCCGTATGTATTGTTTTATACTTGTCCTTGTCATTCTTTGTACGCTTATGATCCGCATTTCAGACGTTATTTCTGTTCCATATTCTGCACTGTTAGATCGACTTCTTCGGGCCGCGTTCATGCCCGCAGTTTTAGGTACCTGTGTGGTGATCCTTGCTCTTTGGATCTCGGTTCAGTTTTTGAGGAATAAGCTCCATTTGTTCCGGAGGCTTTATCTCTTGGTACGGTTTTCCCTGAAGTAGTAGATTCATGTATATTCAGGGGTATGGCGGGGCCTGTCCCACACGATGTTATGTTAGAACTCTAGAGGTCCAGAGTCACATATCATGGGTCGCTTTGTAAAAGAAAGGAGGCAACCGCTTTTGCTGTTTTGTATATGTTCGAAGGTAGCCCTATCGGCTAACTTTGTTGTTTTACTTACGATGATTTTATTTTTAAGTTTCATGTATGTTCCGCTGATTTTCTCACGATGTATGTATCACTAGGTGCCCGGGTAAGACACGATGCTGCCCGGTTCGGCGTTACAAAAGTGGTATCAGAGCAGTTAGTCCTCGGAAAGTGTCTACAGACCGTGTCTAGTAGAGTCTTGATTATCGGTGTGTTGTGCACCACATCTATAATCGTGAGGCTGCAGGACATTTAGGATTGGTTTCCACTCTTCTCTCAAAAATCGCAAGAGAGTCGCCTTATTAGGTTGAATCCTCTCCGACCTATTCTTATGAAATGCTTATGCCTCCTGGCGCGACTGTGGCCCGTAGGAGGCGGCAAAGAAGCAAGAGTCTGGCAAGACTCGAAGGGTTACTCGGACTGTGCACGACTATGCCCGAGGTAGTAGGCGGTCGGCGAGTTCACCACGCCATCGATTAGAGAGCCGAGAGCGCAAGAGCTCCAGAGGTTCCGCACGAGCCTCGAGCCCGCAAAAGGCGTAGTACAGAGATTATGGAGAATGATCGACTATTGATCGATATAGTGGTAGGCGGCACGATGTGAGCAGTGCGGCTAACCCAGAGCCGGCGCTTATGGATCCGGATTTTCCGGGTCATCCGCCCGAGTTTTATGGTTCGAGGTCTGAGGAGGATCCGCAGGAGTTCGTTCGACAGCTACAGCGGACTATGCAAGTTCTTAAGGCTTCGAAGACAGAGTCTGTTATACTAGCCTCTTACCGGTTACGCGATATTGCGTTGAATTGGTTTGAGGCATGGTTGCTTTCGAGAGGTGATGCTGCTCTTCCAGCTGTTTGAGAGGAGTTTACAGAGGCTTTCATGGATCACTTTTTGCCTCCCGAGATGAGGAGAGCCCGGGTAGACAGATTCTTGACCTTGAGGCAGAACGGGAGGACCGTTAGGGAGTACAGCCTGGAGTTTGACTCCTTGGCCAGGCATGCGCACACCATTGTAGCTAACATGGCGGATAGAGTTCATCGTTATGTGATGGGGCTAGACTGGCCATATGATTATCGTGATGCTTGGGGTGGCTCTTCAGCCGGTATGGACATTGCTAGGATACGTGCCTATGCGCAGGGATAGAGGATAGAGAGAGGAGGATCGCTTTGACTCAAAGCCACCAAGAGGCCAAGACAACAGTGGTCTCAGTGGCGCTGAGGCGACAAATTTCAGCGAACAGGTCTACATTGCAGCCAGCACCGAGTGCTCCTCCACAGTCTTCCAGTGGGGGTTTTCACAACCCTGGGAATGTAGGGGCCGGTCAGATCTCTAGAGCTTCAGAGTCTCAGGGAGATGGGGGTTCCAGTCAGTCGAGGCCACCTTTTCCTCAATGTGCCCAGTGTGGTAGGTTACATTCTGGGTATGTCGCACGAACGGGTGCTTGTTTTTCTTGTGGTCGCCTAGGCCATATGTTAAGAGAGTGTCCTTTAAAGGGGGTCTGGTGGACAACACACCATCGGATCGGGCCATGGGTTCTTCGCCTTCAATAGCTAGGCAGGATGTTCATGCACCGACAGGCCGTGGCAGAGGTCGTGGTGGGAGTCCCCAGTTTTAGCGGTCCTTGAACCGCCTATATGATTTCAGGTATGTCTTTGGCCTTTAGAAACTTGTTTACATGATAAGTTATGGTATGTTTAAATTTTATGAACAGATTATATTTGAGACTATGTATATGTTAGAAGGAGTTGGAAGTACGAAAAGATAATCCCTGTTTGGGCCTATGATGGACAGATATGTGTGTGCGAGGTATTAAGGCCATGTGTGGCATTGTTGATATGTCGGGGGTGGTGAAAGGAAACTATGTTGTTAATTTTAAGTTTGACTCCGAAAGAACATTCGAGGACGAATGTTTCTAAGGGGGGAAGAATGTTACACCCCGTAACTCCAGGACATGTTTAAGAGTATTTACGTAAGGACGTACGTACGAAATTTGAGCCTTAAGTTAGGCATAGGACCGAAATTTGGGCACAAGTGCCGAATAGAGTCGTTTTTCGACGAAACGTTTCCACAGCTTACGTTGGGAAAATTCCGGCTATGTCCTTTTTGATTTTTGCGGATTTTTCCGAGAGACGAAACATTTTGGACCAACGGGAGGGTGACATGTGTCACCCTCACATTGGAAGCAAGTGGGGTGGCTTTGGACGATTGGGCGTCCAAGAGGGGAGTTGGCCTTGGCCGATTGGTTCCTAGTTTAGGCCTTGTTTTGTGCCATGTTTTGTGGAGTGTTTTGTGGAGTAGGGGGTTAGGGTGCACTTGGCTTAATCTTGTCCTTACACTTGCTATACACTTGGGAGGATCTTGGCCCTTGGTTGGCCTTTGGTTTTGCTATAAATACCCCCCCTAAGTGTGAAGACTTCATCCATTCCAAAAGCTTCCAAGTCTTGAAAACCCTTCCTCCTCTGCTGCTGATTCGTCCAAAAGCCCTCCTCCCCTTTGTGGAGCTTTGGCCAGAGGCCATCCTCCCCTTTGTGGTGCCTTGGCTGGGTACTGTTATACCCGTAGTTCCCGGTATGTATGCGAGGACGCACGCACGAGAATACGCATGAAAGATTGGAAAGGAAGAAAGAGGCGATTTTTCCACGGAAAAGTTTCGGTTTTGTGAAGGAAAAAGGTTCGTTAACGGGAATTGGATTCCCAGATTTGGTATTCGGACTTCTGGAATATTAGAGAATTATGGAATTTTATTTTGGAAATGGTCACGTGGGCCCACGGAGAAATTTACGCTTTTGGGGCCCACTTTGTTTTGAGATTTTGGCCATTGTGGATATTTTCTAAGATGTTTTATTTTGGGCCAATAGGAGGGTGACACGTGTCACCCCGCCAGTGGCTCGCCGAATTGGCATTTGTGCACAACACCCTTGCTAGAGTCGTTTTCGACGAAACGCTCTACCTAACTTGCGAAGGAAAATTCGCTATGTCTTTTCTTATTTTTATGGATTTTTCCGAGAGACTGAACATTTTGGACCAACGAGAGGCGCACTTGGCACCCTCTCATCAGTGGGCAAGCGGCGCACACGACTAATCGTGAGGTCAGTGGTAAATATTTTGGTAGATATTTGTGAGGGTTTTAAGGAGTAGGGACTAGGGGCACTTGGGCATATCTTGCCCTACACTTGTGTAGCACTTGGCTCAATCTTGGCCATTGGTTGGCCTTGTCAGGCTATAAATACCCTCTCCCTTTGATGAATTCTTCATCCTTTCCTAAATGTTTCTAAGTGTTAAATCTTCTCCCTCCTTAGTGTTGAGTTCGGCCAAGAGGCCTCCTCTCCTAGAGGCCTTGGCCGAGGTACACCCCTCCTAGTAGTGTGGGTACCCCCTGACAAGTTGCTTTAGATAATACCCCCTTGTGGTGTAGAAATACTCTCTAAAGTATTGTTATAATGCCCAAATTACCTTAGCCAGATACCTTGTAGTATTCTAAGGTTATACCTATACGAAAAGCCGGAAATACTATTATACTTCCCGTCGATACCACAAACCGAAACCCTAGGAAAATCTCCATAGTCCGTTGGAGTATTGTGTAGAAGTTGGTTAGAACTTCTAAGGGTGGTTTAGCGGGTTGAGCGCCGAGTCGAGCTAAACGATTGCCCAGATCGACTTTATACTTGGATAATTATGGGCTTATCGAGGTAAATATCTTGTCCTCTATTGTAATTGGAAATTACATGTTGTTAGAATATATAGTTAAAGTATACTATATATAGAATCAACGTGGTTAGTTGGCAATGTCTTTTGACTTAAGCTCAAGAATCGAATCGAATCAGACATACAGAGACTTTGTGTAGTAATCTTGTGGAGTAGAATTGTACCCGTCGGGTTAGATGTATAACCCCCTCGTTGGCTTCGTAGCCTACCGTTAGAGGAGAGAGATTTACGCTGCATGTGGGGGAGGCACGCCAATTTTCTCGTAGAATGTTCTACGATAAGATCTTAATGTTAATAAAGCGCCTTGTGGCCTTATAGGTCAAGTACTACGTGTGGCGCTCTACTTGGCTTTAGAGTAGCCGATACTGGGAGTACTGAGCGCTTTGCTATTAGTCGATACTCGTCGCGAGGTATGTGAACCTCTTCCTATCTCTTCTAGCATGATATGTGTGAACTATGTAGTACTGCAGAGACGCATACGTACTAAATGTATTTGATTGGTGTAAACATAAAGTGTTATAACGGCTTTATGGGAAGTTGGTTATAACGGCTTTATGTTGGTAAGAAAATACATGTGGTTTTTAAAAGGTAATCGATTTGAACTATAAGCGCTTGTTATGTGTTAATAAAGAACTTGAAGTATTTCAAAAGAGTTTTGAATCATTTTGAGAGGAGAAGTAATACTTGATTTGTTTTGAAAACTTAAGAGTTATACTAGCTTTATGGAAAGTTAGGTATAACGTCTTAAGAATGTTTCTTGATTTTGGAAATCGAATGTGTATCGACAAACCATCGCAGCGTTAATAAAAGGAAATGTTTTGACAGATTAAGTATTATTAAAACCAAGAGAAACTTCCATCCGCATGTAAGCTAAGATGAGACAAAATGATATTCCTAGATCATGGTCTTTGTAATAAGATTGTTATAAACAAGAATATCCTACTCACATAAGACTTATGTTTCTCAGATAGTTTAAAGGAGAATTATATTCTTAAATGAATAAGACTATGAACTACGAAACCTTTCTAAAATGAGAAACTTGAACATTGGAAATTAGGCAAACTTGATCATTGGAAAAGAATGTTGCTACTTGATTTTACAAAGAGAAGTAATTGATTTACTTTAAAAGGATAGTCACTCTATTTATACTACGTTTATTGTGTGACATTGTGAAAGTAACGATCTTTTAAAAGAGTTAACGATGAAGTACTTTGGGGATAAAACCCCGAACTTGTTAGCATATAGTAGAAAGTACCTTGTGTGTATAACTTGATTGTGTTGGTTGTGATAGCCTGGTAATACTTTCTTGTTGATTGATAAGTAAACATGCTAGGATGCTACGTGTGTTAGTATCTTGTGATGTTGTGTAAAGAGGTTTCCTTCGTTGTGCTTATGTTGCTTAACGATAAGTCGTTGTGTTAGTATTTTACATCACTCATCTCTTGAGATGATTCCGGTTAAGCCGCCTCCGACGCGGGTAGACTCAGCGGTCGATGGACCTATGATTCGAGAATACCTCACGCAGTCCCGGCCTCGCGGAACTACGAGTTCCGTGTTAGTATCGCCCTTTATGGGCACGCGTCCATGTGGCCATGCAGATCGCGAAGTCGTGACGCGCCGGGAGTAGCTACCCTCGACGCGGAATACCTCACGCGGCCGATGAGATTGGCCTACGCGAGTCGCGGAGTTCCGTGGTTAGACGCGCATATCGACATCGCGGGCAAGTGGGCCGCTTTGATCATGTGACGTCTAGACAGATCTTATGATCTGATTCATGACCTTGTTGGTACCGTGAGTTTTAGTAGTCGGCTATGCCTTCGCACTTACCCTCAGACAGCTTTATGATGACACAGTGGACCCGTGTTCATATGTGTTCCTCGGTGCTTTTATATCATAGATCGCCGGCGGTGGCGGAAGGTATTCCACGCATGATTGATGTTGGGCCCGAGACCCATTGTTATACTTGAGTGATGACGCGAGGGCGTGAGTCCCCGACTTGACACGATCGCTGGTTGTAAATCGTAGTTTGGTTATCATACATGTCTCTCGCTTTATATGATCGCTATGATTTCATTTACGATGTATTTTCAGCCGCATACTCGGTACTGTCAGATCGACCTCCTGGGCTGCGCTCATGCCGCAGTAAAGGTACACCCGTTGATCCTCGCTCTTGGTCACGTCAGCTTGTGGAAGCTCCGCTTTCTCCGAGGCTTATCTTGTATAGTCCCCGTTGTTGTAGGTGTTTACGTTCGGTATGGCGGCCCCGTCCCGCCATTGTTGTCGTATCATTTCTTAGGTCCGTAGTCCCGTCAGGCGTGGTTGGTAAAAGGGATTAAACTGCTCGGTTGTAAAAGTTGTTATTTATATATGCCGAAAGGCAAGTTTTCCTCGACATCGCTTTGTACTTCACTTGTTTCATGTATATGTTTTATGTTCCACGATTACTCGATGTTGTGTCACTAGGGTGCCCGGTAAGGCACGACCACGAGCCCGATGGTCGTGACAAAAGTGGTATCGTGAGCGATTAATCCTGAAAGTGTCTACGCATCAGATCCAAGAGAGTCTTGATTATCGGTGTTGTGCACCACGCCAATAATCGTGAGGCTATAGGATATTTAGGATTGGTTTCTATTCTTCTCACTCGAGGTCGTGCCTTAGAGTCAGTGTTTTAAGTTGACCTCTAAACGTATTTCTTTCCCTTACCGCTATGCCTCGCGTAGGCAACCCGCCCGGGAGGCAAGGCACCCGAGGAGCCGCGAGTAGAATACGAGGGTTGTGAGGCACAGCCCAATCATTACCTAGGTAGTGCTTCATTCGGGATTTCGCGACGTCACTAGCCCCAGCAGAGTTTAGCACGGCGGCAGTTCCATCGCGTCCATGATATTTGAACCTCCGCCCACGGCCGAACGATGAATATAGATTGCAAAGAGGCGACCACATTAGCTATGGATTTGGCTACCAGAGATTATACCGATGTATCGCGAGTCTTGATGACTACCTAAGAGAGGGTTGTGCAAGAGTAATTCTTGATTGCTTGAGCATGGCACGTATGCGGGCTTATGTACAGCAGTCGAAAAACGTAGAGATCGACGGGTTAACCAAGCGACGGGAGAGGGCCAGCAAGCAGGTCCTTCGGTAACTTTCAAGGTGAGTATACCTTAAGTGCTATGTTCGATAGCGGTGTGTTAGTTGTGATTAGAAATCATGGTGGGTTAACCGAGTAAGATTTTGGAGGATAGAGAAAGTGTGAGCCTTAGAGCTTTATACGCAAAGACCTTAGAGGTAAGGCCATCTCGGTAGAGACGTATGTTTATGTTTGACTTTATAGGAGTGCATAGTGCACGTGGTGTGTTTGGGATAGTCCCAAGTAGTGTGAAATGAAGAGGGTAGTTGAGCTAAGAAGACCGCCAGGTTTTCGTAACGTGATTAGTGAGATTGTTCCGATCGGGCTAGTATTGTGCGGCGCCGGGTCGTCGGGGTTGAGGCCACGTTGCGGGTCAACCCGCGCACGTATGGCGGTGGGTTCGTGGTGGTCCCGCCTTGTGGTAGGTCACGAGGGTGCTAGGCCCAAGTTTAGTTAACCAACGCACGAGTTCGTGGATGCGTTCGACCGGTGGTCGGGCCGATGGGGCAGCCCATCGTGTTCTTCGGTCGACCGTTCACTGGCGGTTGATTTATCGTAAAGGTTGTAAGGCTGCGACGGGTGCCTACCTTCACCTTATGATGCATGGAGCCAGTGTTACGGCTGTTTTTGTTTGGAAGTTTTACCAAGCTTGTGTTAAGAACTCGGTGAGTCTCAGATCGCATTCGCCTCGCCGCTGCGTGATTTCGTGGGTAGTTGTGAGGATTGTTGTCTCGTGGAGGAGCGTTTGAGCTACCATTTCGTTGTTCGGATGTCGCCTTATGAAGACTTGCGGCGGAAGTGTAAGTTGCGGTCGATTGGTTCGATGTTGGCGGTGGTTCAGATAGTTGGTTGATCTTGTTCCAAACAGATCGTGGATAGTGAAGCTTGTCTAGAAGAAGTTACGCACCGAGGAAATCGTGCGGATAATCGGCGACGCCAGAGTTCGTGCCGACGGTCTTCTTGAAAGTACCACCGGACAGTGTGACGAGTTTTGGAAGCGAATGAACTTAGCCCGAGTTACTTTGGGCCTTTAAGAGTTCATGTGAAGAATAGGCGGGTTGCCTATATGTTAGCTTTTGTCGTCCGACTTAGGAGGCGGGACGTCCTTTTTCAGATTGTTATGTTCGAAAGTATCGAAGATCTGTTATACCGTATTTCCGCAGTATGTACGTGGGGCGCACGTAGAAAATTTGAACTTGAGAAAGTGGCTTGGCCGAAATTTATTTGTGCACAACACCCTTAGAGTCGTTTCGACTAAACGCTTTCACACTTTCGTAGGGAATTTCCGCTATGTCATTTTTAATTTTGCGGATTTTTCCGAGAGACGAAACATTATGGACCAACAAGAGGGTGACACTTGTCACCCTCTCATCGGAACACCTGGGCGGAAATTGTGTTGGCGAAAGTGTGGCTTTTGTGGTCAAGGGTTGGTAGGATATTTTTGTGTTAGTTGGCTAGTGTGCACTTGGCAAGATCTTGCCCTACACTTGCTATGCACTTGGCAAGATCTTGGCCATCGTTGGCCTTGGCTTACACTATAAATACCCCTTAGGATGACTTCTTCATCCATTCCAAATATTTCCTAAGTGTTAAATCCCTCCCTCTCCCTCTTGTTTGACTCTCGTCCAAGAGCCCTCCCTAGATAGGCCTTTATGGCCGAGAGCCTCCCCTCCCCTGGGGTGCGTGGGTACCCCTAGCCTAGTGTTTTCGTATAAATACCCCTCTCTTGGTAGAAATACTCAAAAGTATTGTTATAATGCCCAAATTACCTTAGCCATATACCTTGTTGTATTCTAAGGTTATACCTATCTGAAAAGCCCGTAAAATACTATTATACTTCCCGTCACCACAAAACCAAAACCCTAGGAAAATCTCCATAGTCCGTTGGAGTATTGTGTAGAAGTTGGTTAGAACTTCTAAGGGTGGTTTAGAGCGTTGAGCGCTCGAGTTGAGCTAAACGATTGCCCGGGATCGACTTTAAGCTAGGATAATTATGGGCTTATCGAGGTAATTATCTTGTCCTCTATTGTAATTGGAAATTACATGTTGTTAGATTATATAGTTGAAGTATCGTATATAAAATCGACGTAGTTATCGCAATGTCTTTTGACTTAAGCCCAATTTAAAGAAGAATCGAATCAGTAATTACATAGGTGTATCAGACATGAGACTTGTGTAGTAATCTGTGGAGTAGAATTGTACCGTAGGTTAGATGTATAACCCCGGTTGGCTTGGTAGCCTGGCCTCGATAGAGAGGAGATTTACGCATTCATGGGAGGGTCTTGCCGAAATTTCTGTAGAAAGTTCTACGATGAGACCTAAATGTTAATAAGCGCCTTGTGGCCTTATAGGTGGAAGTACTACGTGTGGCGCGACCGCTTGGCTTAAGGAGTAGCCGACGGTTGAGCGTTTTGCTATTAGTCGATACTCGCCGCGAGGTATGTGAACCTCTTCCTATCTCTTCTAGCATGATATGTGTGAACTATGTAGTACACGGTAGACGCATACGTGCTAAATGTATTTGATTGATTTAAAACATAAAGTGTTATAACGGCTTTATGGGAAGTTGGTTATAACAGCTTTATGTTGGGAAGAAAATACATGGTTTTAAAAGGTAACTGATTTGAACTATAACTGGCTTGTTATGTGTTAATAAAGAACTTGAAGTATTTCAAAAGATTTTTGAATCATTTTGAAAGAAGAAGTAATACTTGGTTTGTGAAAACTTAAGAGTTATACTAGCTTTATGGGAAGTTAGGTCTAACGGCTTAAGAATGTTTTACTGATTTCGAAATCGAATGTGTATCGACATACCACCGCGTTAATAAAAGGAAATGCTTTTGACTAATTAGGTATTATTAAAACCAAGAGAAACTTCCATCCGCATGAAGCTAAGATGAGACAAAATGATATTTCCTAGATCATGGTCAGTAATAAGATTGTTATAAACAAGAATATCCTACTCACATATAGGACTTATGTTTTTCAGATAGTTTTAAGGAGAATTATATTCTCAAATGAATAAGACTATGAACTACGAAACCTTTCTAAAATGAGAAACTTGAACATTGGAAATTAGGCAAACTTGATCATTGGAAAAGAATGTTGCTACTTGATTTTACAAAGAGAAGTAATTGATTTACTTTAAAAGGATAGTCACTCTTTTTATACTACGTATTGTGTGACATTGTGAAAGTAACGTATCTTTTAAAGAGTTAATGTATGAAGTACTTTGGGGATAAAACCCGATCTTGTTAATCATATAGTAGAAGGTACCTTGTGTGAACAACTTGATTGTATTGGTTTGTGATAGCCTTGTAATACTTTCTTGATTGCTTTGATAAGTAAACGTGTTGGGATGCTACGTGTGTTAGTATCTTGTGAGGTTTATGCCGGGTTTCTTGATTGTGCTTATTAACTATCGGTCGTTATGATAGTATTGTGGCATTCATCTCTTGAGATGATTCCGGGTTAAGTCGCCTCCGACGCGGGTAGACTCAGCGGTCGATGGACCTATGATTCGAGAATACCTCACGCAGTCCCGGGCCTATGCGCGAGCTACGAGTTCCGTGTTAGTACGTCCCTTTATGGGCACGCGTCCACGTGGCCACGCGGATCGCGAAGTCCGTGACGACGCCGGGAGTAGCTACCCTCGACGCGGGAATACCTCATGCGGCCGATGAGATTGGCCTACGCGAGTCGCGGAGTTCCAGTGGTTAGACGCAGACATCGACATCGCGCAAGTGGGCCGCCTTTGATCTGTGACGGTTTAGACAGATCTTATGATACGCTTCATGACCTTGTTGGTACCGTGGGTTTTTAGTAGTCGGCTATGCCTTCGCACTTACCCCGCATGCTTTATTATGACACGTAGGACTCGTGTTCATGTGTGTTCTTGGTGCTTTTATATCATGATCGCCAGCCGGCGAAGGTATTCCACGCATGATTGATGTTGTGGGCACGAGACCCATTGTTATACTTGAGTGATGACTGAGGGCGAGTCCCCGACTTGACATGATCGCTTTGTAAAAGCGTAGTTTGGTTATCATACATGTCTCCCGCTTTATATGATCGCTATGATTTCATTTACGATATGTATTTTCGTTTCACATACTCTGACTACTGTTATCGACCTCGCCGAAGGTGCGTATAAAGAGGCGAGCCTCTACCACGAATGCACTCAGAGCGACAAAGTGACAAAAGTGGTATCGTGAGCGATTAATCCTCGGAAAGTGTCTATAGATCGTATCCAAGAGAGTCTTGATTATCGGTGTGTTGCACCACATCAATAATCGTGAGGCTATAGGATATTTTAGGATCGGTTTCTATTCTTCTCACTCGAGATCGTGCCTTAGCCGTGTTGTAAGTTGGACCTCTAACGTATTTCTTTCCCTTACCGATATGCCTCCGCGTAGGCAACCCGAGCCCGGGAGGCAAGGCGGAGGAGCCGCGAGCAGAGTACAGGGTGGCGAGGGCACAGCCCAATCATTACCTAGGTAGTGCTTCATTCGGGATTTCGCGACGTCACTAGCCCCGCAGAGTTTGGCACGGCAGCGCGGTCCTATCGCGCCATGATATATGAACCTTCGCCCACGATCGAACAGAGCATTTAGATTGCAAAGAGGCGACCGTTGCTAGCTATAGATTTGGCTACCGCAGAGTATACCGATGTACCGCGAGTCTTGAGGACTATCTAAAAGAGGGTTGTGCAAGAGTAATTCTTGATTAGGCTTCGAGCATGGCCTGCACGCTTATGCGCAGCAGCCGAGACGTGTAGAAATCGATGTGTTAACGGGACACCGTAAGAGGCGAGCAAAGAAGGTCCTTTAGTAACTTTCGAGGCGAGTCACCTCACCGCAGATCAGATTATGCACCTCCGCCAGCAGCAGTGGTCTTCCACGAGTTCGTGACATTCGGGTATGCAGGAGTTGGTTAGAACTCCGTGGCTTCGGCTCACAGCGATGCACGCCATCCCGGGAATGTCATCTTTTAGGTTGGTACTTGTTGCACTATGACCGCCGTGGTCCGTGTCGAAGAGTGTCCTTGTAGGAGGACTTAGCCTTCGTGATCGATGGGTAGTCGTCACCTTCCTTAGTTATGCGCTCACGGGCGTTTGATTTGAACGACAAGGAGGAAGAAGAGATATAGATATATCTTTAACCCTCAGAGATCAAGATATGTGATAAGTGAGTATACCTTAGGTGCTATGTTCTGATAGCAGTGTGTTAGTTGTGATTTGAAATCATGGTTGTTTAACCGAGTAAGATTTTGGGGGATAGAGAAGGTGTGAGCCTTAGAGCTTTTACGTAGAGACCTTGTGAGGTGAGGCCATCTCGAGAAAAGGTGTAGTGTTATGTTTGACCCTTATCGGAGTGCATAGCACGTGAGTTATGGTTGGGATAGGTCCCTAGTAGTGTGGAATGAAAGGGGGTAGTTAAGCTAAGACCGCCAGGTTTTCGTAACGTGATTAGTGAGACTGTTCGAATCGGGAACTAGTGTTGTGCTCGCTGACGGTCGGATTGAGGCCATGATGCGGTCAACCCGCGGCTGTTTGGTGGAGTCGGGTCATGGTGGTCCCGCCAGGGTAGGTCACGAGGGTGTTAGGCCCATGTTCGCTAACCAACAGACGAGTTCGTGGATTTATTCGACCGGTGGTCGGTCGATGGGGCAGCCCATCGTGTTCTTCGCTCGACCGTTTACTACCGTGTGTTGAGTTATCCGAAGGGTTGAAAGGCTGCACGGGTGCCTACCTTTACCTTATGTCGCATGTGAAGCCCGTGTTGTGGCTATTTTCGTTTACTAAAAAGTTTACCAGGCAGTGTTAATAACTCAGTGAGTCTCGACCGCATTCGCCCCGCCGCGTGGATTTCGAGGGTAGTTGTGAGGATTGTTGTCTCTGTGGAGGTAGTGTTTGACCTACCATTTCGGTGTTCGGATATCGCCTTATGGCCTCAGGGGCGGAAGTGTAAGTGCCGGCCGATTGGTTCGAGGTTGGCAAGTTCGCATTGGTTCAGCTTGTTCCACAGATCGTGGATAGTGAAGCTTGTCTAGAAGAAGTTCGCAGCTCAGGGAATTGCGGATAATCGGTGACGACGACGCCAGAGTTCAGTTGACGGTCGATCTTCGAAAGTACCACCCCGGGTTTGGGTGTGACGAGTTTTGGAAAACAGAGGGAACTTAGCCCGAGTTACTTTGGGCCTTTGTGAGTTCATGTGAAGGATAGGCCAGGTTGCCTATATGTTAGCATTTGCCGTCCGCGGAGGCAAGCAAGGTCCGGTCTTTCGTATTGTGATGTTCGGGAAAAGTATCGGAGATCCATCCAGAGTGTTCCCACTTAATGATGACCACGTTAGAGATAGTAACCCCGAGTTTTAGATACTGAAGCCGTATCAGAATGTGGTAAGAGTTTGAGTGTACGACATCCTCCGGGATCGCAAGCAGCCCGGTACCATTTGTTGGGTCGTCGGAGCAAGGCTCGCGACAAAGTGACAAAGTGGTATCTACGACGAGTAAAGAGAGAAGCGAGCATGTATGGCGAGCATAGATGTGATCATTTCTTTTGTAGAGAGAAGGCACGGGCGAAGTATATTTTAGACCCTGGAGAGAGGTGGTTGTGGTGATGTTAGAGGTGTTTCCTTGTGAACTTGGATGGGTAATTGTGCGGTTGTTTCTATGGCCATGTGTGGCAAGGATTGTTCTCGTAAGTATAGTAGTGAAGAATATACTGGCGCACGTTTGTTTTGAGACTTAGAAGGAACATTCGGGACGAATGTTTCTAAGGAGGAGAATGTTATACCGTATTTCCGCAGTATGTACGTGGGGCGTCGTAGAAAATTTGAACTTGAGAAAGTGGCTTGGCCGAAATTTATTTGTGCACAACACCCTAGAGTCGTTTTTCGACGAAACGTTTTCACGCCTTCGTAGGGAATTTCCGCTATGTCATTTTTAATTTTTGGATTTTTCCGAGAGACGAAACATTATGGACCAACAAGAGGTGACACTTGTCACCCTCTCATCGAACACCTCAGGAAATTGTGTTGGCGAAAGTGTGGCTTTTGTGGTCAAGGGTTGGTAGGATATTTTTGTGTTAGTTGGCTAGTGTGTGCACTTGGCAAGATTCGCCCTACACTTGCTACATGCACTTGGCAAGATCTTGCCATTGGTTGGCCTTGGCTTACACTATAAATACCCTTAGGATGACTTCTTCATCCATTCCAAATATTTCCTAAGTGTTAAATCCTCCCCTCCCCTCTTGTTTGACTCTCGCCCAAGAGCCCCCTCCTAGATAGGCCTTTATGGCCGAGAGCCTCCCCTCTCCCTTTGGGCCGTGGGTACCCCTAGCCTAGTGTTTCGTATAAATACCCCTCTCTTGGTAGAAATACTCTCAAAAGTATTGTTATAATGCCCAAATTACCTTAGCCACATACCTTGTTGTATTCTAAGGTTATACCTATACGAAAAGCCCGTAAAATACTATTATACTTCCCGTCACCACAAAACCAAAACCCTAGGAAAATCTCCATAGTCCGTGGAGTATTGTGTAGAAGTTGGTTAGAACTTCTAAGGGTGGTTTAGAGCGGTTGAGCGCCGAGTTGGAGCTAAACGATTGCCCAGATCGACTTTAAGCTAGGATAATTATGGGCTTATCGAGGTAATTATCTTGTCCTCTATTGTAATTGGAAATTACATGTTGTTAGATTATATAGTTGAAGATATCTTGTATATAAATCAACGTAGTTATCGGCAATGTCTTTTGACTTAAGCCCGAATTTAAAGAAGAATACCGAATCAGAATTACATAGGATCAGACATGAGACTTGTGTAGTAGATCGTGGAGTAGAATTGTACAGTTAGGTTAGATGTATAACCCCCGGTTGGCTTGGTGGCCGGTCTCGATAGAGAGGAGATTTACGCAGCTATGGGGGAGGTCACGAAATTTACGTAGAGAAAGTTCTACGATGAGACCTAAATGTTAATAAGCGCCTGTGGCCTTATAGGTGGAAGTACTACGTGTGGCGCGACCGCTTGGCTTAAGGAGTAGCCGACGGTTGGAGCGTTTGCTATTAGTCGATACTCGCCGCGAGGTATGTGAACCTCTTCCTATCTCTTCTAGCATGATATGTGTGAACTATGTAGTACGCAGAGACGCATACGTGCTAAATGTATTTGATTGATTTAAAACATAAAGTGTTATAACGGCTTTATGGGAAGTTGGTTATAACGACTTTATGTTGGGAAGAAAATACACGTGGTTTTAAAAGGTAAATCGATTTGAACTATAAGCGGCTTGTTATGTGTTAATAAAGAACTTGAAGTATTTCAAAAGATTTTTGAATCATTTTGAAAGAAGAAGTAATACTTGGTTTGTGAAAACTTAAGAGTTATACTAGCTTTATGGGAAGTTAGGTATAACGGCTTAAGAATGTTTCTTGATTTGAAATCGAATGTATCGACATACCATCGCAAGCGTTAATAAAAGGAAATGCTTTTGACTAATTAGGTATTATTAAAACCAAGAGAAACTTCCATCCGCATAGAAGCTAAGATGAGACAAAATGATATTTCCTAGATCATGGTCTTTGTAATAAGATTGTTATAAACAAGAATATCCTACTCACATATGAGACTTATGTTTTTCAGATAGTTTTAAGGAGAATTATATTCTCAAATGAATAAGACTATGAACTACTGAAACCTTTCTAAAATGAGAAACTTGAACATTGGAAATTAGGCAAACTTGATCATTGGAAAAGAATGTTGCTACTTGATTTTACAAAGAGAAGTAATTGATTTACTTTAAAAGGATAGTCACTCTTTTTATACTACTGTATTGTGTGACATTGTGAAAGTAACGTATCTTTTAAAGAGTTAATGTATGAAGTACTTTGGGGATAAAACCCGATCTTGTTAATCATATAGTAGAAGGTACCTTGTGTGAACAACTTGATTGTATTGGTTTGTGATAGCCTTGTAATACTTTCTTGATTGCTTTGATAAGTAAACGTGTTGGGACGCTACGTGTGTTAGTATCTTGTGATGTTTATGCGAAGGGTTTCTTGATTGTGCTTATTAACTATCGATCGTTATGATAGTATTGTGGCATTCATCTCTTGAGATGATTCCGGTTAAGTCGCCTCCGACGCGGGTAGACTCAGCGGGTCGATGGACCTATGATTCGAGAATACCTCACGCAGTCCCGGGCCTGCGCGAGCTACGAGAGTTCCGTGTTAGTATCGTCCTTTATGGGCATGCGGTCCATGTGGCCATGCGGATCGCGTTCGTGACGACGCCGGAGTAGCTACCTCGACGCGGAATACCTCATGCGGCCGATGAGATTGGCCTACGCGGAGTCGGGAGTTCCGTGGTTAGACGCGACATCGATATCGCGGGCAAGTGGCGGCCTTTGATCCCGTGACGGTTTAGACAGATCTTATGATACGCTTCATGACCTTGTTGGTACTGTGGGTTTTAGTAGTCGGCTATGCCTTCGCATTTACCCCGCACAGCTTTATTATGACACGTGTAGGACTCGGTGTTCATGTGTGTTCCTTGGTGCTTTTATATCATAGATCGCGATGGCGGAAGGTATTCCACGCATGATTGATGTTGTGGGCCGAGACCCATTGTTATACTTGAGTGATGACTTGAGGCGTGAGTCCCCGACTTGACATGATCGCTGTTGTAAATCGTAGTTTGGTTATCATACATGTCTCCCGCTTTATATGATCGCTATGATTTCATTTACGTATGTATTTTCGGGCCACATACTCGGCACTGTCAGATCGACCTCCTTCGGGCTGCGTTCATGCCGCAGTTGAGGTACACCGCCGTTGATCCTCGCTCTTGGTCACGATTCAGCGCTGGAAGCTCCGTTCTTCGAGGCTTATCATGGTATAGTCCCCGTTGTTGTAGGTGTTTACATTCGTGGGTATGGCGGGCCCGCCCGCCATTGTTGTCGTATCATTTCTTAGAAGTGCAGTAGTATCGCATGGGGTGGTTTGTAAAAAGGATTAAACTGTTCATTTGTAAAAGTTGTTATTTATATATGCCGAAAGGCAAGTTTTCCTCGACATCGCTTTGTACTTCACTTGTTTCATACGACGTGTTTTATGTTCGATTACACGATGTTGTGTCACTAGGTGCCCGGTAAGGCACCATCACGCCCGTTCGGTCGTGACAGATCCATCGAATGTTCCCGATTAATGATGCCCACGTAAAGAGATAGTAACCCGAGTATTGGAAACTAAAGCGATCGTAAATGTGGTAAGGTTCGAGCACGATGCCTTGATGATCGCAGCCGGCACCATTTGTTGGGTCGTCGAGCTAGGCTCGCGGCAAAGTGACAAAAGTGTATTTGTGGTGATGTTAGAGGTGTTTCCTCGTAGAATTGGATATAAGTATGTCGCAGTATTTTACGTGGCCGTATGGCAGATTGTTTCGTAAGTATAGAAGTGAAGACTATCTTGGCGCACGTATGTTTTGAGACTTAGAATGAACATTCGGACGAATGTTTCTAAGGGGAAGAATGTTATACCGTAGTTCCCGGTATGTATGCGAGGACGCACGTGCGAGAATACACGAAAGATTGGAAAGGAAGAAAGAGGCGATTTTTCCACGGAAAAGTTTCCGGTTTTGTGAAGGAAAAAGGTTCGTTAACGGGAATTGGATTCCCGTGATTTGGTATTCGGACTTCTGGAATATTAGAGAATTATGGAATTTTATTTTCGGAAATGGTCACGTGGGCCCACGGAGAAATTTACGGTTTTGTGGCCCACTTTGTTTTCGAGATTTTGGCCATTGTGGATATTTTGGAAGATGTTTTATTTTGGGCCAATAGGAGGTGACACGTGTCACCCCGCCTGGCTGGCCGAATTGGCATTTGTGCACAACACCTTGTTAGAGTCGTTTTTCGACTAAACGTTCTACCTAACTTGGCGGGCGGAAAATTCGGCTATGTCTTTTCTTATTTTTATGATTTTTCCGAGAGACGAACATTTTGGACCAACGGAGGGCGCACTTGGCACCCTCTCATCAGCGGGCAAGTGGGCACACGACTAATCGGGAGGTCAAGTGGTAGATATTTTGGTAGATATTTGTGAGGGTTTTAAGGAGTAGGGACTAGGGGCACTGGGCATATCTTGCCCTACACTTGTGTAGCACTTGGCTCAATCTTGGCCGTTGGTTGCCTTGGCTCAGGCTATAAATACCCTCTCCCTTTGATGAATTCTTCATCCTTTCCTAAATGTTTCTAAGTGTTAAATCTTCTCCTCCCCTTAGTGTTGAAGTTCGCCAAGAGGCCTCCCCTCTCTAGAGGCCTTGGCCGAGGGGTACACCCCCCCTCCTAGTAGTGTGGTAGTGGCACCCCCTGCCAAGTTGCTTCAGATAATACCCCCCTTTGTGGTGTAGAAATACTCTCTAAAGTATTGTTATAATGCCCAAATTACCTTAGCCATATACCTTGTAGTATTCTAAGGTTATACCTATACGAAAAGCCCGGAAATACTATTATACTTCCCGTCAGTCACAAAACCGAAACCCTAGGAAAATCTCCATAGTCCGTTGGAGTATTGTGTAGAAGTTGGTTAGAACTTCTAAGGGTGGTTTAGAGCGGGTTGGAGCGCTCGGAGTTGGAGCTAAACGATTGCCCAGGATCGACTTTATACTTGGATAATTATGGGCTTATCGAGGTAAATATCTTGTCCCTCTATTGTAATTGGAAATTACATGTTGTTAGAATATATAGTTAAAGTATACCATATATAGAACTGAACGTGGTTAGTTGGCAATGTATTTTGACTTAAGCTCAAGAATCGAATCGAATCAGACATGAGACTTGTGTAGTAGTCGTGGAGTAGAATTGTACCCGCTCGTTAGATGTATAACCCCCCCCGGGTTGGCTTGGTAGCCGCCCAGTTAGAGAGAGATTTACGCTGCCATGTGTGAGGTGCTTGCGAATTTTCACGTAGAATGTTCTACGATAAGATCTTAATGTTAATAAGTCGCTGTGGCCTTATAGGTTGAAGTACTACGTGTGGCGCTCTACTTGGCTTTAGGAGTAGCCGACAGTTGGGAGTACTTGGAGCGTTTTGCTATTAGTCGATTCTCGTCGCGAGGTATGTGAACCTCTTCCTATCTCTTCTAGCATGATATGTGTGAACTATGTAGTACGGTCGACGTACATGTACTAAATGTATTTGATTGGTGTAAACATAAAGTGTTATAACGGCTTTATGGGAAGTTGGTTATAACGGCTTTATGTTGGTAAGAAAATACATGTGGTTTTTAAAAGGTAATCGATTTGAACTATAAGCGCTTGTTATGTGTTAATAAAGAACTTGAAGTATTTCAAAAGAGTTTTGAATCATTTTGAGAGGAGAAGTAATACTTGATTTGTTTTGAAAACTTAAGAGTTATACTAGCTTTATGGAAAGTTAGGTATAACGTCTTAAGAATGTTTTACTGATTTTGGAAATCAGAATGTGTATCGACAAACCACTGCAGCGTTAATAAAAGGAAATGTTTTGTGATTAAGTATTATTAAAACCAAGAGAAACTTCCATCCGCATAGAAGCTAAGATGAGACAAAATGATATTCCTAGATCACGGTCATTGTAATAAGATTGTTATAAACAAGAATATCCTACTCACATAAGACTTATGTTTCTCAGATAGTTTAAAGGAGAATTATATTCTTAAATGAATAAGACTATGAACTACGAAACCTTTCTAAAATGAGAAACTTGAACATTGGAAATTAGGCAAACTTGATCATTGGAAAAGAATGTTGCTACTTGATTTTACAAAGAGAAGTAATTGATTTACTTTAAAAGGATAGTCACTCTATTTATACTACGTATTGTGTGACATTGTGAAAGTAACGATCTTTAAAGAGTTAACGATGAAGTACTTTGGGGATAAAACCCGAACTTGTTAGCATATAGTAGAAAGTACCTTGTGTGTATAACTTGATTGTGTTGGTTGTGATAGCCTGGTAATACTTACTTGTTGAATGATAAGTAAACATCCTAGGATGCTACGTGTGATAGTATCTTGTGATGTAGTGTAAAACGGGTTTCCTTCGTTGTGCTTATGTTGATTAACGATAAGCAGTTTTGTTAGTATTTTAAATCACTCATCTCTTGAGATGATTCCGGTTGTCGCCTCCGACGCGGTAGACTCAGCGGTCGATGGACCTATGATTCGAGAATACCTCACGCAGTCCCGGCCGGCGCGAACTACGAGAGTTCCAGTTAGTACGCGCCCTTATGGGCATGCGTCCATGCGTGGCCACGCGATCGCGAAGTCCGTGACGCTTTCCGGGAGTAGCTACCCTCGATGCGGGAATACCACGCGGGCCGATGAGATTGGCCTACGCGAGTCGCGGAGTTCGAGGTTAGACGCGCACATCGACATCGTGGGCAAGTGGCGGCTTTGATCATGTGACGCCTAGACAGATCTTATGATACGATTCATGACCTTGTTGGTACCGTGGGTTTTTAGTAGTCGGCTATGCCTTCGCATTTACCCCGCACTGCTTTATGATGACACAGTGGGACACGTGTTCATATGTGTTCCGTGCTTTTATATCATGATCGCCAGCGAGGAAGGTATTCCACGCATGATTGATGTTGTGGGCCCGAGACCCATTGTTATACTTGAGTGATGACGTGAGGCGTGAGTCACGACTTGACATGATCGCTTTGTTGTAAATCGTAGTTTGGTTATCATACATGTCTCCCGCTTTATATGATCGCTATGATTTCATTTACGTGATGTATTTTCAGTTTCGCATACTGCACTTTGTCAGATCGACCTCCTTGGGCCGCGTTCATGCCGCAGTAAAGGTACACCGCCGTTGATCCTCGCTCTTAGGTCACGATTCACTTGGGAAGCTCCGCTTTCTCGGAGGCTTATCTTAGTATAGTCCCCTGTTGTTGTAGGTGTTTACGTTCAGGTACGGGCCCCGTCCCGCCATTGTTGTCGTATCATTTCTTAGAGGTCTGTAGTCCCGCAGGCGTGGTTGGTAAAGGATTAAACCGCTCAGATTGTAAAAGTTGTTATTTATATATGCCGAAAGGCAAGTTTTCTCGACATCGCTTTGTACTTCACTTGTTTCATGTATATGTTTTATGTTCCTGATTACTCGATGTTGTGTCACTAGGGTGCCCGGTAGGCACGACCACGCCCGCCGGTCGTGACAAAAGTGGTATCGTGAGCGCTTAATCCTCGGAAAGTGTCTACGCACCGTATCCAAGAGAGTCTTGATTATCGTGTTGTGCACCACGCCAATAATCGTGAGGCTATAGGATATTTAGGATTGGTTTCTATTCTTCTCACTGAGGTCGTGCCTTAGAGTCAGTGTTTTAAGTTGGACCTCTAAACGTATTTCTTTCCCTTACCGCTATGCCTCGCGTGGCAACCCGCCCAGGAGGCAAGGCGTAGGGAGCCGCGAGTAGAATACTGAGGGTTGTGAGGGCACAGCCCAATCATTACCTAGGTAGTGCTTCATTCGGGATTTCTGCGACGCCACTAGCCCCGCAGAGTTTAGCACGGCGGCGCAGCTCCATGCGTCCATGATATTTGAACCTCCGCCCACGCATCGAACAGTGAATATAGATTGCAAAGAGGCGACCACATTAGCTATGGATTTGGCTACCAGAGATTATACCGATGTATCGCGAGTCTTGATGACTACCTAAGAGAGGGTTGTGCAAGAGTAATTCTTGATTGTTGAGCATGGCGGCCTGTACGGGCTTATGTACAGCAGCCGAAAACGTAGAGATCGACGGGTTAACCAGACGCAGAGAGGCCAGAGCAGCAGGTCCTTCGGAACTTTCAAGGTGAGTATACCTTAAGTGCTATGTTCGATAGCAGTGTTAGTTGTGATTAGAAATCATGGGTTAACCGAGTAAGATTTTGAGGATAGAGAAAGTGAGCCTTAGAGCTTTATACGCAAAGACCTTAGAGGTAAGGCGCCATCTCGGTAGACGTATGTTTATGTTTGACCTTATAGGAGTGCATAGCACGTGAGTCGTGTTTGGGATAGGTCCCAAGTAGTGTGAAATGAAGAGGGTAGTTGAGCTAAGAAGACCGCCAGGTTTTCGTAACGTGATTAGTGAGATTGTTCGACGGAGCTAGTATTGCGCGCTGCGGTCGGGTTGAGGCCACGTTGCGTCAACCCGCGGCATGTATGGCGGTGGTCTGTGGTGGTCCCGCTTGTGGTAGGTCACGAGGGTGCTAGGCCCAAGTTTAGTTAACCAACGTACGAGTTCGTGGATGCGTTCGACCGGTGGTCGGGCCGATGGGGCAGCCCATCGTGTTCTTCGGTCGGGACCGTTCACTTGGCAGTGTTGATTTATCAGAAAGGTTGTAAGGCTGCACGGGGTGCCTACCTTCACCTTATGACAGACAGTTGAGCCCATGTTACGGCTGTTTTTGTTTCTGGAAGTTTTACCAAGCTTGTGTTAAGAACTCAGGTGAGTCTCGACCGCATTCGCCTCGCCATGCGGATTTCGCGGTAGTTGTGAGGATTGTTGTCTCTGTGGAGGAGCGTTTGAGCTACCATTTCAGTGTTCGGATGTCGCCTTATGAAGCCTTGCAGGGGCGGAAGTGTAAGTTGCCGGTCGATTGGTTCGATGTTGGCAGGGTTCAGATAGTTGGTTCAGTCTTGTTCCAGCAGACTGTGGATAGTGAGAAGCTTGTCTAGAAGAAGTTCTGGCAGCTCAGAGGAAATCGTGCGGATAATCGGCGACGACGCCAGAGTTCGTGTCGACGGTCGGTCTTCTTGAAAGTACCACCCTGACGGTGTGACGAGTTTTGGAAATGAATGAACTTAGCCCGAGTTACTTTGGGCCTTTAAGAGTTCATGTGAAGAATAGGCCGTTGCCTATATGTTAGCTTTTGTCGTCCGACTTGAGGCGGGACGTCCGGTCTTCAGATTGTTATGTTCGGAAAGTATCGAAGATCCATCCGAATGTTCCCGATTAATGATGCCCACGTAAAGAGATAGTAACCCCAGTTTTGGAAACTAAAGCGATCGTAAATGTGGTAAGGGTTCGAGTGCATTTACGGCGGTGATCGCATGCGGCCGGTACCATTTGTTGGGTCGTCGAGCTAGGCTCGCGCAAAGTGACAAAAGTGTATTTGTGGTGATGTTAGAGGTGTTTCCTCGTAGACTTGGATATAAGTATGTTGCGCAGTATTTTCTCGTGGCTGTATGGCGTGATTGTTTCGTAAGTATAGAAGTGAAGACTATCTCGGCGCACGTATGTTTTGAGACTTAGAATGAACATTCGGACGAATGTTTCTAGGGGAAGAATGTTATACCCGTAGTTCCCGGTATGTATGCGAGGACGCACGTGCGAGAATACATGTAAAGATTGGAAAGGAAGAAAGAGGCGATTTTTCCACGGAAAAGTTTCGGTTTTGTGAAGGAAAAGGTTCGTTAACGGGAATTGGATTCCCAGATTTGGTATTCGGACTTCCCGGAATATTAGAGAATTATGGAATTTTATTTTGGAAATGGTCACGTGGGCCCATGGGAGAAATTTACTGCTTTTTGTGGGCCCACTTTGTTTTGAGATTTTGGCCATTGTGGATATTTTCGGAAGATGTTTTATTTTAGGCCAATAGGAGGGTGACACGTGTCACCCCGCCAGTGGCTTGGCCGAATTGGCATTTGTGCACAACACCTTGCTAGAGTCGTTTTCGACTAAACGCTCTACCTAACTTCATGGGCGGAAAATTCGCTATGTCTTTTCTTATTTTTGCGGATTTTTCCGAGAGACGGAACATTTTGGACCAACGAGAGGCGACACTTGGCACCCTCTCATCAGCGGGCAAGTGGGCGCATACGTGACGAATTGGGAGGTCAGTGGTAGATATTTTGGTAGATATTTGTGAGGGTTTTAAGGAGTAGGGACTAGGGGCACTTGGGCATATCTTGCCCTACACTTGTGTAGCACTTGGCTCAATCTTGGCCATTGGTTGGCCTTGGCTCAGGCTATAAATACCCTCTCCCTTTGATGAATTCTTCATCCTTTCCTAAATGTTTCTAAGTGTTAAATCTTCTCCTCCCCTTAGTGTTGAGTTCGCCAAGAGGCCTCCCCTCTCTAGAGGCCTTGGCCGAGGGTACACCCTCCTAGTAGTGTGGCCGGGTACCCCTAGCCAAGTTGCTTTCAGATAATACCCCTTTGTGGTGTAGAAATACTCTCTAAAGTATTGTTATAATGCCCAAATTACCTTAGCCGATACCTTGTAGTATTCTAAGGTTATACCTATCTGAAAAGCCCTAAATACTATTATACTTCCCACTACCACAAAACCGAAACCCTAGGAAAATCTCCATAAATTGGGAGTATTGTGTAGAAGTTGGTTAGAACTTCTAAGGGTGGTTTAGAGCGGGTTGAGCGCTCGGAGTTGAGCTAAACGATTGCCAGGATCGACTTTATACTTGGATAATTATGGGCTTATCGAGGTAAATATCTTGTCCCTCTATTGTAATTGGAAATTACATGTTGTTAGAATATATAGTTAAAGTATACTATATATAGAACTGAACGTGGTTAGTTGGCAATGTCTTTTGACTTAAGCCCAAGAATCGAATCGAATCAGACATGAGACTTGTGTAGTAGTCTCGTGGAGTAGAATTGTACCGCTCGGGTTAGATGTATAACCCCGGTTGTCTTGGTAGCCGCCCGTTAGAGGAGAGATTTACGCCATTGCGGGGAGGTCACTGAATTTTCGTTAGAATGTTCTACCATAAGATCTTAATTTTAAAAAGCGCCTTGGGGCCTTATAGGTTTAATTAATACGTGTGGCGCGTTCTACTTGGCTTTAGGCGTAGCCGGTTGGGAGTACTTGGAGCGTTTTGCTATTAGTCGATACTCGCGAGGTATGTGAACCTCTTCCTATCTCTTCTAGCATGATATGTGTGAACTATGTAGTACGGTAGACGCATACGTACTAAATGTATTTGATTGGTGTAAAACATAAAGTGTTATAACGGCTTTATGGGAAGTTGGTTATAACGGCTTTATGTTGGTAAGAAAATACATGTGGTTTTTAAAAGGTAACTGATTTGAACTATAACTGGCTTGTTATGTGTTAATAAAGAACTTGAAGTATTTCAAAAGAGTTTTGAATCATTTTGAGAGGAGAAGTAATACTTGATTTGTTTTTGAAAACTTAAGAGTTATACTAGCTTTATGGAAAGTTAGGTATAACGTCTTAAGAATGTTTTACTGATTTTGGAAATCAGAATGTGTATCGACAAACCACTGCAGCGTTAATAAAAGGAAATGTTTTGACAGATTAAGTATTATTAAAACCAGTAGAAACTTCCATCTGCATAGAAGCTAAGATGAGACAAAATGATATTCCTAGATCATGGCTGCTGTAATAAGATTGTTATAAACAAGAATATCCTACTCACATAAGACTTATGTTTCTCAAATAGTTTAAAGGAGAATTATATTCTTAAATGAATAAGACTATGAACTACGAAACCTTTCTAAAATGAGAAACTTGAACATTGGAAATTAGGCAAACTTGATCATTGGAAAAGAATGTTGCTACTTGATTTTACAAAGAGAAGTAATTGATTTACTTTAAAAGGATAGTCACTCTATTTATACTACGGTATTGTGTGACATTGGAAAGTAACGTATCTTTTAAAGAGTTAACGTATGAAGTACTTTGGGGATAAAACCCCGAACTTGTTAGCATATAGTAGAAAGTACCTTGTGTATAACTTGATTGTGTTGGTTGTGATAGCCTGGTAATACTTTCTTGTTGATTGATAAGTAAACATGCTAGGATGCTACGTGTGTTAGTATCTTGTGATGTTGTGTAAAGGGGTTTCCTTCGTTGTGCTTATGCTTAACGATAAGTCATTGTGTTAGTATTTTACATCACTCATCTCTTGAGATGATTCCGGTTGTCGCCTCCGACGCGGGTAGACTCAGCGGGTCGATGGACCTATGATTCGAGAATACCTCACGCAGTCCCGGCCTATGCGAACTACGAGAGTTCCAGTTAGTATGCGTCCTTACGGGGCATGCGTCCATGTGGCCACGCGACCGCGAAGTCCGTGACGTTTCCGGGAGTAGCTACCGACGCGGAATACCTCACGCGCCGACGAGATTGGCCTACGCGAGTCGCGGAGTTCCGTGGTTAGACGCGCACATCGATATCGTGGGCAAGTGGCCGCTTTGATCATGTGACGGCCAGACAGATCTTATGATACAGTTCATGACCTTGTTGGTACTGTGGGTTTTTAGTAGTCGGCTATGCCTTCGTACTTACCCCGTATAGTTTTATGATGACACAGTGGACCCGTGTTCATATGTGTTCCTCGTGCTTTTATATCATGATCACGGCAGAGGGAAGGTATTCCACGCATGATTGATGTTGTGGCCCGAGACCCATTGTTATACTTGAGTGATGACGTGAGGCGTGAGTCCCCGACTTGACATGATCGCTTGTTGTAAATCGTAGTTTGGTTATCATACATGTCTCCCGCTTTATATGATCGCTATGATTTCATTTACGATGTATTTTCGCCGATACTCTGCACTCAGATCGACTCTTCGGGGCCGCGTCATGCCGCAGTAAAGGTACACCGCCGTTGATCCTCGCTCTGTGGTCACAGTCACCATGGAAGCTCCGTTTCTCCGAGGCTTATCTTGTATAGTCCCCTTGTTGTAGGTGTTTACGTTCAGGGTATGGCGGGCCCCGTCCCGCCATTGTTGTCGTATCATTTCAGAGGTCCGTAGTCCCGTTGCAAGGTGGTTGGTAAAAGGGATTAAACTGCTCAGCTTGTAAAAGTTGTTATTTATATATGCCGAAAGGCAAGTTTTCCTCGACATCGCTTTGTACTTCACTTGTTTCATGTATATGTTTTATGTTCCTGATTACTCGATGTTGTGTCACTAGGTGCCGGGTAAGGCACCACCACGGCCCGCCGGGTCGTGACACCCACTAGCCTAGTTGTTTTCAGATAATACCCCTTTGTCAGGTATAGAAATACTCCCTAGTATTGTTATAATGCCCAAAATACCTTAGCCTTATACCTTGTAGTATTCCAAAAGTTACCTCTTTGCGTAGAGAGTACGGAAATACTACCTTTTGTCCCTTTAGTCTCAAACCGAAACCCTAAGGAAATCTTCATTGTTTGATTGAAGTATTTAAGTAGAAGTTGGTTAGAACTTCAGGTTGTTTGAGCGGATGGAGCACCGGAGTCGAGCTAAACGTTGCTAAGGATCGACATTTAACTTGATAATTATGGGCTTATCGAGGTAATTATCTTGTCCTCTACTTGTAATTGGAAATTACATGTTGTTAGAATATACGATGAAGTATACTATATATAGAACTAAGCTTAGCATCGCGCAATGTCTTTTGACTTAAGCCCAAGAATAAAGAAAAGAATCGAATCAGTAATCACATAGCATCAGACATGAGACTTGTGTAGCATTCAGATATAGTCGAATTGTACACGTCCTGTTAGACGTGTTAAACCCCCCCTGGTTGGCTTGATCGCCGGCCTCGATAAAGGAGGAGATTTACGCTCATGTGGGGAGGTCTTCGAAATTTCAGAGAAAAATGGAACCTTGTGTTTTGAAGTTAATAAGACGTTTGTGACCTTTTTAGGTGAAAGTACTAAGAGTAGCGTATTCTACTTGAGGAGTGGAAAGGGCTAGCAAAGTTATAGTACCTGGAGCATTTTGCTTATTGTCGATACTCGTCGCGAGGTATGTGAACCTCTTCCTTCCTTTGGCATGATTCTATGTATGGAATACACTTGTGGTATCATTTCATGTTTCCTTCTACTCTTAGAAGTTAAGAGGTAGTTATGTTGATTTACTCTATGAAAAAGCTACGTCTAAGAAATCCTAAGTCCTTACCAAGTCTTATGGGGGATGTTGGTAAGAGTCGTTAGGAAGTATTTTGAAAGCTATGTGTTTTGAATTGAATGTATAAGTTTCTTGGTCATAAAATGAATGAATTTGTCTAAAACATAAAGAGTTATAACGGCTTTATGGGAAGTTTGTTATAACAACTTTATGGAAGATTTTAAAGAATGGTTTTCTTCAGTAAGGTAAGTAAAGAAATGATTTGAAATAAAGAAGGGCAAATTGTTTTAAAGGTTTTAAAGAAAGAAGTCACTTGGTTTAGAAGCCTAAATGTATTTCTAAAAAGGTAATGTGACTTGTCTTGAAAGGGGGATAGGACTTGATACTATAGTTGTTAGTATCTGGGAAGTTTTTATTTGAAAAAGAGTCTTTCTAAAAGAAGTAGAGGGGCGTAGTACGTTGGGTTAAATTCCCGGATTTTATATGACTTTATCGACCCAGAGATGGGCCGGGCAGTATACCTTTATGGGCAGACTATATGACTTTATCGACCCAGAGATGGGCCGGCAAGATACCTTACGGGCGCACTATATGACTTTATCGACCCAGACGGGCCGGCAAGATACCTTTATGGGCGCACTATATGACTTTATCGACCCGAGACGGGCCGCAAAGATACCTTTACGGGCGCACTATATGACTTTATCGACCCGCAGACGGGCCGCAAGATACCTTACGGGCAGACTATATGACTTTATCGACCCAGAACGGGCCGCGATACCTTTACGCGCATCAGAGGGCGTTATCGACCCGTGATCGGGCCGCAAGATACCTTTACGCGCACTATGTGACCTTGATCGCGTCTAGATCGGGTAGATAGGTGCCCTCCCAAAGGGCCGGATTATACTTATGAAAGATAGGTAAGTTATATGGTAATGAACTTAATGATTCTTTTTCTAAGTAATGTACGTAAGAAAGGGGATGTAACGTTTATTAAGAATGGAAAAGATAATAAGGTGCGATTAAGTTCATAAGTGGTAATGACACGGCAGGATCTGGTATGTATTGTTTTATACTTGTCCTTGTCATTCTTTTGTACAGTTATGATCTGCTTATCAGACGTTATTTCTGCTCCATATTCGCACTGTTGTAATCGACTTCTTCGGGCCGCGTTCATGCCCGCAGGTTTTAGGTACCCAGGTTGGTGATCCTTGCTCTTAGGATCTCGGTTCAGTTTTTGGGGAAAAAGCTCCATTTGTTCCGGAGGCTTTATCTCTTGGTACGGTTTTCCCTGAAGTAGTAGATTCATGTATATTCAGGGGTATGGCGGGGCCCTGTCCCGTCACAGATGTTATGTTAGAACTCTTAGAGGTCTGTAGTCACATATTGTGGGTCAGTTTGTAAAAAGAAAGGAGGCAACTGCTTCGGTTGTTTTTGTATATGTTCAGGAAGGTAGCCCTATCGGCTAACCTGTTGTTTTACTTACGATGATTTTATTTTTAAGTTTCATGTATGTTCCGCTGATTTTCTCTGATGTATGTATCACTAGGGTGCCCGGGGTAAGGCACCAGTAACGGGCCCGGGTTCGGGGCGTTACATGAAATATGATGACTCTATAGTTTAGGAACTCATGACAGGATTTACAAAATCATAAAGAGTTTATGAAATGTAATTGTATCAATTGACAAGCATGCCTAAATTCAAGAACACTTATGCATAGTAATACTCTATATCCTATGAATAGTTCATGAGTTCATGTCTTAGTTCAGTATAGTAATAGTAAGTACTACAATTCAAATGTACTAACATGCTTTTTACCCGGGTCCTGAACTTCATGGTACAAGTAACGATTTTTAGGATGATGCATCAGCACGCTAGGTTCTCTAGTATCAGCTTGAGTTGGTGAGACCCTATCTTTAGGGGACTTATCCTTTATTTTGCAGTCTTTATAGTTTACTACAGACAGTCAGGTATGTCAGGGGCCTTGTCCCAACAAACAGTTAGCATCTCAGTACTCTTCAGAGGCTTCATAGACTAAAGTAATAGTTAGACAGAGTTTATCAGATTTTCATATTTTTTGTGAACTTTTACTATGTTCAACATATCTTAGTATTTTCCACACTAATTATTATTCAGTCAGATTTTTAGTATATCAACAGGTGTTAGTTTAATTTATTTTTTCATTATGTTTTGATATCACATGTTATTTTAGACAGCTAGTCGGTTCACTCGGTCACATGCAGCCAGACATCGAGTGTCATGTTACATCCAGGTCATGGTTTGAGGCATGAAAACATTTGGTATCAGACCCCATGGGCAAGATGTAATGATTTTAGCGACAACAATCATATGGTTCTTACCATGGTTTTGAACAGAAAGGAGCCTAGGGGAAAATTACCTACAATCCTAAAATGTCTAGAGTTTTCAGAAGAAGCATTTTTTTTCATACGACTCATGCACAAGAACAAAGAGATGGTGTATGTCATGAAAATTAAGAGTTGGCGATAGTGTACTTCAGGGAATAATTTTAATTGTTCAAGTCTATTAAGATTAGAACTATAAAGTACTACATTAGTAAGTTACTACAAGAAACATATATTACTATGAGATAAAAGATGTGAGAGTTCCCTCTTAAGTTATGAGATTAAGTGTTTACCCCAGATGTGTATAGTCTGATATGATTTTGAAGCGTACAAAAAGTTTGGGGTTAGGTATTTCAATTTCTTTTAAGAGAGACATAATTTCCATAAGTGTCATCCATGCCTATAGTTCAGAAAATATGGTATACAATCGTAGAATAGCGTCAGATGATGAGGGAGTTAGAAATAACCTTATGCTTCACTTTAGTATTCAGAGCAGAATAAGAGAACATAATGTCAGCAAGTGGTTTACAAAAGAATAGTAAATATGTTTTGAGTAGATACAATGCATTATCAATTTCAGCAGAGTTAGTAGAGGTAAGATATGATTTTTCTTAGTCAGATGAACACTAGTAAGTGGATGACAATTTGAATACATCTAAATGTGTGTTAGAACCCAAAGGTTTAAGTTAAATTTGAGGTATATTGATTAGTGGAAGGAGAATCACCAAAGCTGTAAGGGAGCAAACTACATAAAAATAGCTTTAAGAGTTATCAGAAAGGAGTTTCCCTAAGATTGACAGTGGGATACAAGTTAAGTCACTAAGATTTTGTGTGATAGTTAAATGTACATTAGTTCCTAGTCCATGTAAGTCATTCAGTTATTATAGAAAGGGATATTGCTCAGAAGGGAGTTTAAAGATGAGTAGTCCATAACGTAAAGTATGAAGAATTCCAAAAGATAAAGAAAGTTGGTTGGATGCCAACAAGAGAGAAGGATCTGTAAGTATAAGACCTTAACCTTGGTCTAAATGAGGGATATGTAAGTCGTCAGTTAGTCCAATTGGACATTTGAAACCCGAAGAGCCAGTGTGAGATATAAATAAACCCAGTTTATAGTAAGGGAAAAATAATATAATCAACATCAGGACTATGCCTCCTGTGTGTAAGAAAGAAGAATTGAGTAGAATGATCGTCAAGAGATTTGAGAAGAAAGGAAAATTTAGTCTCAGATATAAGTAGAACATACATGATCGTATGAGGGGTTTGTCTAATGGCATACAAGTTAAAATCACCACCAGATATGGTCGTTGTAAACTCAGTGTCATGTTATAACATTTATGTTTCTAGTATTCAGATCTCATATTATAACATTAATGTTCTAGTATTCAATACATGCTAGTTCAACACTCCGATATATATGTCAGTTCAGCACTAAGATATTCATGTCAGCTTAGTACTCATATATTTATGTCAGTTAGCACTCAATTATTCGTGCAATTCAGTATTCATTTAGTTCATTATCCAGTCAGTTCAACATTCATTCAGTTCAGTACTCATTCAGCTTACTTATTCAGTTCAATGTTCACATGTTTCCATCAGTCAAGTTTAAGGTCAAAAGTTATCTGTAGTTACAACCAGGACAATAAATCGAGGATGAATGATCCCAAGGGATAGATAATGTAACACTCCGTAAATCCAGATTAAGTGTGGATGTGTTAAATGAGTATTAATGAGACATTTTAACCATGTGAAGTGCTATTGTGATGAGTTTGGGAGGAAGTATTTGTTTTTAAATAAAGACGAGTAGTGAGGTTCTTGAGATTCGATAGAATCGGCTACGTTTGCGGTATGTCTACCTTTCTGCCCTATTTCGTGAAATTATGTTGAGATTTGGAGCAAACACGAAACGTGAAAGTTGTATATATGTGAAAGATCTTTCCAACCATATATCGTGGAGCTCCAACGATACTCTGTACTTGGCACTATGACCATTTTACTGAGATGTTGTCAACAGTGTTAAAAAATGTGAAAATTCATCTAAGTGTAAACTGGACATGGTAGCTAGCCTAGAGAAGCCCAGAGCGAGACAACACCTCGCTATAGACCTCAACCAGCAAGGGGGGACATCTAAAATGCATTTTTTGTCAAAAACTTGTCCAAGTGTAAAATGGATAGAGGAGCTCACTCGTCGAACCACAGATCGAGAAAAGACCTTGCTATGGACCTCACCAAGCGAGACAGGGTGTCCAAAATGCCAATCCTTTAAATATAACACTTAGTCCAAAATATCATTCACCAACTCGTCCAACCTCATAGAAAACCCTCTCAAAAAAAATTCTCTCCTCTCGACCTCCTACAATGCGGTAACAAGATCCTCTAACTAAAACATAAGATTAACAACAAATCATTTGCAAGTGATTCAAGCTAGGGTTTGGAGCATTATTCATCAGAAAACAACATAGTTCAATACTAGAAACGATTATAGGTATGTGAGGCTAACTCTCTATGTATGGGAACTTTATTAATCATCCACACGCCTCGTTCATCAAAAGTATATAACTTCTATCTTTTAAGAATATAACCTCGTAGTTGTTCATAATTATCTCTTCAAATATTGTGAACTCATTACATAATCAACATAGACTCGTGTTCGATATCTCATGAGTCTCAGTCCCGACAATTCAGTACTAAGAACAGTTAATTTTCAAACTTCATAATCAGTCTATGAATAGATGCCTCAATCTAGTTCTATTCAGTATTCCAGTGTCATGCATTATAATATAATTCTCAGTTTCATTGCTCAACTTATGATACTTTTGTGAAAAGGGGAGGAAATATGATGAACCCATATGTTACACACTTACGTTATGATTTACATGATGATGAAATATGATGACTCTATAGTTTAGGAACTCATTACAGGATTCACAAAATCATAAAGAGTAAGAAATGTAATTGTATCAATTGATAAGAATGCCTAAATTCAAGAACGTCTTTGCATAGTAACAATCTATATCCCATGAATAGTTCATGAGTTCATGTCTTAGTTCAGTATAGTAATAGTCAGTACTGCATATCAACACCTCAGTATATGTTTACATCTCAGTATAGAAACTCTCAATATCCCATAATAATGTTATAGTATGACTCTAAAGATTCATGTTAGAACTACAGTTACGTACATAGCCTACTTGCCCAAAATCTTGGGAAACCCAACAACAAAATCCATAGCAACTCGCTCCCATTTCCACTTAGGGATGAGCATCCTCTGAGACAAACCACCGGGTTGCTGGTGCTCATACTTAACCCACTGACAATTCAAGCACCATGACACAAACTCAACAATGTCTATTCATCCTACCTCACCAATAATATTGTTTCAAATAACTATACATCTTTGTAGTACTAAGATGAATTGAATGTCTAGAGTTGTGAGCCTCTTTCATAAACAATCTAGTCAAATCTCCAACATGAGGAATAGGCACTCTCCATTTGATCGTTAAAACCCCCTCACAATCAATCACAACCCCTTGGATTCATGCATCACCTTATCTTTGATTTTACACAACTTCACAACATTATACTTATAGGTCTTGATCTGCTCTAAAAGAGACAACCTCGACTTAATCCAAGCTTCTGGATTCTATATATTGAGCCTCGCGAAACTGTTGCCTAAGGACTGAACTTCCATGCAAAGGGGCGCTCACCAACTATCAAACGTGTCAAACTCTCCATACTCACTGTCTTTCGGCTCAAAGCATCCACCACCATATTGGCCTTGCCTAGATTGTAAAAAATAGTCATGTCATAATCTTTAAGTAACTCAATCCACCAACATTGTCTAGAATTCAAATCTCTATGGTCGAACACATGTTGAAGGCTGCGATGATCGGTATGCACCTCAATAAACTCCATAAAGGTAATGCCTCTAAATCTTAAAAGCAAATACAACATCCACCTATTTTAAATCATGAACATGGTAATTCTTCTCATGTATATTCAATTTCCTCGATGCATAAGCTATCACATTACCCTCATGTATCAACACACATCCCAATCCTCAAAGCATCACAATGTACAATAAAGTCCTTATTTTCCACTAAAAGGGCCAAAATCGGAGTTGTGGCCAAATGTGACATGAGCATCCGCCGCTACTGGAAAGGCACCTCATTCTGAGTCAAACAAATCACGTGAGAAGCAATAAAAGAAAACCCCTTGACGAACCAAATCTCTATCACCAAAGTAGGTCTAGGCCAGTCTCTGATTGTCTCTATCTTCTTTCGGATCAACCATAATACCCTTCTTGGAATCCATCTGTCCAAACAATGCTACTAAATAGAGCTAAAACTCACACTTCGAGAATAACCCAAGAACAACTCTCAAATACTTCTCGTGGTCCTCATGACTCTTCAAATATATCAGATTTTATCAAGAAGACAATCACAAATTGTCACACCTCAACCTTGGGGGTGTGGCCTACATCTGGTGGCTTAAGACCCAAGCATACTAATCAGTTGTAGTATACTCAATAGTACATGGGCCGACAAGGCCTCTAAAGAGTGCTTACCTAATCCAAATGACTCAACCACTTGCATGCAGAAAAGGCCCAACATACATATATATACAATATGTTATACCCCGTATTTTCAGAGTATGTACGTATGGACGTACGTACGAAATTTGAGCCTTAAGTTAGGCATTGGATTCGATTTGGGCACAAGTGCCGATTAGAGTCGTTTTTCGACGAAACGTTTCCACAGCTTTCGTAGGGGAATTTCCGGCTATGTCATTTTTAATTTTTGCGGATTTTTCCGAGAGACGAAACATTTTGGACCAACGGGAGGGTGACATGTGTCACCCTCACATTGGAAGCAAATGGAAGGTTGACGATTTGGCGCCCAAGAGGCCTTGGTTGGCCTGGCGATTGGCTCCCTTTGTGCCTAGTTTTGTGGCTTGTTTTGTGGAGTGTTTTGTGGAGTGTTTTGTGGGTGCACTTGGCTTGATCTTGGCCTTACACTTGCCTTGCACTTACAAATCTTGGCCATTGGTTGGCCTTTGGGTTTGCTATAAATACCCCCTTAGTTGATGAACTTTCTTCATCCAAAAATCATTTCCAAGTCTTGAAATCTCTCCCCCTTTGTGTGTTGAAATTCGTCCAAGCCCTCCCCCCCTTTGTGGAGCTTGGCCGAGAGGTCTCCTCCCCTTGTGAGGTCTAGCCGTGGGTACCCCTAGCCTAGTTGTTTCAGATAATACATCCCCTTGTGGTATTGAAATACTCCTCCAAGTATTGTTATAATGCCCAAAATACCTTAGCCTTTTACCTTGTAGTATTCCAAAGTTACCTCTTTACGTAGAGTCCGAAAATACTACCTTTTGTCCCTTTAGTCTCAAACCGAAACCCTAAGAAAATCTTCATTGATTGGTTGAAGTATTTAAGTAGAAGTTGGTTAGAACTTCTAAGGGTTGTTTGGAGCGCGGAGCACCGAGTCGAGCTAAACGTTGCTAAGGATCGACATTTAACTTGGATAATTATGGGCTTATCGAGGTAAACACTACTGTCCTTCTTTTGTAATTGGAAATTACATGTTGTTAGAATATATAGTTGAAGTATACTATATATAGAACTATACTTAGTACTGTGGCAATGTCTTTTGACTTAAGCCCAAGAATTAAGAATCGAATCGAATCTGTAATTACATAGGATCAGACATGAGACTTGTGTAGTATTATGTAGTAGAATTGTACACGCCCGGTTAGGCGTGTAAAACCCCCGGTTGGCTTCGTAGCCTCGATAGAAGGAGATTTACGCTGTGGGGAGATGCCGAATTTTCTCAGAGAATATTCTACGTTGTGGTCTAGATGATAATAGGCGCCTTGTGGCCTTATAGGTCAAGTACCTACGTGTGGCGCGATTTACTTGGCTTGAGGAGTAGCCGATCGTTTGGAGCGCTTTTGCTATTAGTCGATACTGTCGCGAGGTATGTGAACCTCTTCCTATCTCTTCTAGCATGATATGTAACTATGTAGTAGGTAGACGCATACGTGTTTAATGTATTTGATTGGTTTGAAACATAAAGTGTTATAACGGCTTTATGGGAAGTTGGTTATAAACTTTATGTAGGTAAGAAAACGGGTTGTGGTTTTTAAAAGATAATTGATTTGATTTATAAGCGCTTGGGGCGTTATATAAAACTAGAAGTATTTCAAAAGATTTATGAATCGTTTTGAAAGAAGTGTAGTATTGTGCTTTGAAAACTTAAGAGTTATACTAGCTTTATGGGAAGTTAGGTATAACGGCTTAAGAATGGTTTACTGATGTTAGAAGTTAAGAGACTTGATCTTATAAGATAAGAGACTTAACTTATTTGTTTTAATGTGAATGTTTGTGTGAAACCTCATTCGTGAGTAATGAGTACTTGATTTTATTAAAAGGGATAATGTTTTACTGATTTCGGAAATCAGAATGTGTATCGACAGACCACTGCAGCGTTAATAAAGGAAAATGTATTGAATAATGATGAATTGTATTAAAACCAGTAGAAACCTCCATCTGCATAGAAACTAAGATGAGACAAAATGATATACATTTTCTAGATCATGGTCATTGTAATAAGAATGTTGTAAACAAGAATAACCTACTCAATTGTTCAAAAAGGAAATCAAGTGATTAAGTTTATGAACTATGAAACCATTTGAAAATGAGAAACTTGAGTAATCAAACTAGGCAACCGGAACTTAGGAAAAGAATGTTGTTACTTGATTTTGAAAGGAATGTGGGTTGGTCATTCTAATACTACGTATCGTGACTTTTATAAAAGTAATGGATCTCTTTTAAAAGGACTTAACGATGTAGTACTTTGGGGTTAAAACCCGACTTTGGCATAAAATGAAAGTACTCGAGTTGTGTGAAACTTGCCTATGCTTGTTGTTGTGAAACTTGCCTATGCTTGTTGTTGTGAAACTTGCCTATTGTGATGATAGCCTTTGTTGTGCAAGTGTGGTATTTCGTGTTACCGCGTCTCGATAGGCGGGTTGACTTGTCGAGAACTTACTCGACGTCTTTGCGGTGATGGAGAATTCCACGTATGTTTCCATTTTGATTATCGTCTTATTGTTGATGTCACATGGACATGTCTACACCGACGCAGATTCGGGGCATGTGGCTACGCGGCCGTTGATTACCCGATATATGGTTATTTCGCTCCATGGACGGTTCTACACCGATGTTGTATTCCGGGGCACGTGCGTACGGCCGGTTGACACCCGATATATGGTTATTTCGCTCCATGGACGTGTCTACACCGATGTTGTATTCCGGCATGTGGCCACGCGCAGGTTGACTACCTAGTATATTGTTGTTGAGGTTACACGGGCATGTCTACACCGGCGTCAGATTCCGGTACGTGGCCACGCGGCCTTATTATTGTTGCATCATGGACATGTCTACACCGGCGTCAGATTCCGGCACGTGGCCATGATGCGAACATGATGGATGTGGTGGCGCGAGACCCATAGTTATATTCGGCGGGTGACTTTGGCGCGAGTCCCCGACTTGATCGCCGTTATGTTGTGGAATCGTAGTTTGCTATCATACATGTCTCCCGCTTTATATAGACTAGTATGATTTCATTACGATTTTACGCCACATACTGTACTGCCAGATCGACCTCCTTCGGGCCGCTCATGCCGCAGTAAGTACATCGTCGTCGATCCCCGCCAGGATCACGTTTGCTTTTTGGAAGCTCCGCTTCGGAGGCTTATCTTTGGTATGTGTTCCCCGAGTTGTAGGTTCTTGTACATTCGTGGTATGGCGGGCCCCGTCCCGTCATAGTTGTTGTATAAATCTTAAGGTCAGAGTAATCGCCAAGTGTGGTTTGTAAAAGGATAATCGTCGTTTATGTATATACACCAAGGCAAATCGCTTGGTTGGCCTGCTTATTTATGATATCTCTTGTTTCATGATTCATGTTTTATATTCCGCTGATTTTCTCTCGATGTTGTATCACTAGTGGTGCCCGGTAAGGTACGATGACGCCCGGTTTCGGGCGTTAAAAGTGGTATCAGAGCGATTAATCCTCGGAAAGTGTCTACGCATCGTGTCTAGTAGTCTTGATTATCGGTGTCAGGCACCACATCTATAATCGTGAGGCTATAGGACATTTAGGATTGGTTTCCATTCTCCTCATTCCGAGATCGTGCCTTAGAGCCGTGTTGTAAGTTGGACCCTCTCGACGTGTTTCGCTTTTTACCGCTTATGCTCTGCGAAGGCAACCAGGCCTGGGCGGCAAGGCGCCGGCGGAGTCGCTAGTGATTCAGAGTACGAGGCGCAGCCCTGGCCAAGACTGAGGTAGTGCTTCAGACGGCGAGTTTTGCGACGCCAAAGACCAAAGAGAGTTTAGAGCGCAGCAGCCGGGTCCGAGACTACAAGACTGAGCCTCCGCCCCACACCGAGCGGGGAGACGGGTCAGCGCGAGATGGCCCGATTATCGCCGTGGTCAGGCCGATATGAGGATAGGTCGACGCAGCAGCCTAGCCCAAAGAAGACTGTAGCGCACCCGAGGCGCATAACTGAGGCTACGGATTTCCTTAGTCAGAGCCACCGAAGTTTTACTGGTCGAGGCGGAGGATGATCCGCAGGAGTTCATCCGTCGACCGCAGAGATCACGCGGGTGATCAAGGCTTCGTAGACCGAGTCTGCGTGACATTTGTTCGTGATCGGCCGCGTGACACCGCAGATGATTGGTTTGACTCGTGGAGCTTTCCGGGAGAGCATGCACTTCACCGCTTGGGATGAGTTTTCGGGCCTTCGGCACATTTCTTGCCTCCACAGATGAGAGGCTCGCCGGCGCATTTTTGATGTTGAGGCGCACCCGCGATAGCCGAGTACAATGTGAGTTCGACTCATTGGCGGTATGTTCCCGCATTAGTAGCTAGTATGGAGGATCGAGTGCACCGATATGTTACGGTGGCTCGACGATTACCTAGCAGAGTTGTTCGGTGTTTCCTTCACCGCATGGACATTGCCCGATACGTGCTCATGCACTGCGGCGAGCGCAGAGATCGACGCAGCGGACCGCCACAGGTTAAGGCGCCAAGACACGGATATTTTAGCGACCTTCGAGGCGGACCGCCAAGAAAGATACTAGTTTTGTACCTCCGCCATTACAGAGTGGTCCTCCGCAGCCTTCGAGACCTCGGGATATTCGGGAGCGTGTCGTGGCTCCTGTGTTTCGGGATGTTCGTGGAGTAGGGTGTTGGCTGACGCGATACCCCTACCTCGTGTGGTCGATGTGGTAGACCGTGATTTCGGGAGTGTCGTAGTACCAAGGAGCTTGTTATTCCCGCGCGTCAGTGGCCAAGAGAGATCAGGCTTATAAGAGAGGTTCAGCAAAGACGACTCACCTTCAGATCGATGGTGGTTCATCACCTTCATAGCTTATGCGCCGCAGGCGTGCCTATGATTAGAGTGAGCGGTAGCTTCGGTATATCCTTAACCCTCAGAGTTTTGGTACGCTGATATGATGATCTCATTATTATGTGCTATGTGTGCGAATAGCGTTGTGTTAATTGTGAGTTAGAAAACATGGTTAGTTGGGAGGCTAAGTATGGGGTCATGGTAAGTATGAACCACTGATCAGTCACGATTGAGACCTTACGTAAGGTCGTCTTGAGTAAAAGATCTATTTTATGTTTGACCTTTATCGAGTGCGAGTGTACGTGGGATATGTTTGTGTGATCACCCCGGTAATGTGAAATGGAAGTGGTAGCTTTCATGACTGTAGAGGTAAGAATGTTCTGATCAAGAAACTAGGAAGTTGGCACTACTGATGGGTCGGTTGCCATGCGGCGCCAACCCGCGTCCGCCGGCGGAAGGTCAGCTCAGTGGTCCCGCCAGCGCGTGGTCACGAGGTGCTAGGCCCAAGTTTAGATGACCATCGATGAGTTCATAGATACGTTCGATCGAATCTGTTCGTGAAGGCCGGAATGGCCTTAGGGAAATCGAGGTTAGTGAGATGACCAAGTTTGAGGCAGACTCGCGGTTGGAAACGGCGTTGACAGAAGTGTGGTACGGATACTAGAACGAGTTCGAGTGTTCGAGACGAGTACTACGAGAAAGGGGAGAAGTGAACGTGTGTTTTATGGCCAGGTGTGGCATGATCGTTTTCGTAAGTATAGCAGTGAAGACTATACTGGTACCTGTTTGTTTTGAGACCTAGAAGGAACATTCGGGACGAATGTTTCTAAGGGGGGAAGAATGTTATACCAGTATTTTGAGTATGACGCATGGACGCACGTTTAAATTTGAGCCTTAAGTTAGGCATTGATTCGATTTGGGCACAAGTGCCGATTAGAGTCGTTTTTCGACTAAACGCTTCCACGACTTTCGTAGGGAATTTCCGCTATGTCATTTTTAATTTTTGGCGGATTTTTCCGAGAGACGAAACATTTTGGACCAACGGAGGGTGACACGTGTCACCCTCACATTGAAGCAAATGGAAGGTTGGACGATTTGGGCGCCCAAGAGGCCTCGTTGGCCTCGCCGATTGGCTCCCTTTGTGCCTAGTTTTGTGGCTTGTTTTGTGGAGTGTTTTGTGGAGTGTTTTGTGGGTGCACTTGGCTTGATCTTGGCCTTACACTTGCCTTGCACTTACTAAATCTTGCCATTGGTTGGCCTTTGGGTTTGCTATAAATACCCTTAGTTGATGAACTTTCTTCATCCAAAATCATTTCAAGTCTTGAAATCTCTCCCTTTGTGTGTTGAAATTGCCCAAGCCCTCCCCTTTGTGGAGCTTGGCCGAGGTCTCCTCCTCATGAGGTCTAGCTGGGTACCCCTAGCCTAGTTGTTTCAGATAATACATCCCCTTTGTGGTATTGAAATACTCCTCCAAGTATTGTTATAATGCCCAAAATACCTTAGCCTTTTACCTTGTAGTATTCCAAAGTTACCTCTATACGTAGAGTCCTAAATACTACCTTTTGTCCCTTTAGTCTCAAACCGAAACCCTAAGAAAATCTTCATTGATTGGTTGAAGTATTTAAGTAGAAGTTGGTTAGAACTTCTAAGGGTTGTTTGAGCGGGTGGAGCACCGAGTCGAGCTAAACGTTGCTAAGGATCGACATTTAACTTGGATAATTATGGGCTTATCGAGGTAAACACTCATCGTCCTTCTATTGTAATTGGAAATTACATGTTGTTAGAATATATAGTTGAAGTATACTATATATAGAACTATACTTAGTATCGTGGCAATGTCTTTTGACTTAAGCCCAAGAATTAAGAATCGAATCGAATCGTAATTACATAGGTATCAGACATGAGACTTGTGTAGTATTACCGTAGTAGAATTGTACACGCCAGGTTAGGCGTGTAAAACCCCCGGTTGGCTTGGTAGCCGCCTCGATAGAGAAGGAGATTTACGCTGGCGTGGGGAGACGCCAATTTTCTCAGAGAATATTCTACGTTGTGGTCTAGATGATAATAGGCGCCTTGTGGCCTTATAGGTCAAGTACCTACGTGTGGCGCGATTTACTTGGCGAGGAGTAGCCGATCGTTGAGCGTTTGCTATTAGTCGATACTGTCGCGAGGTATGTGAACCTCTTCCTATCTCTTCAGCATGATATGTAACTATGTAGTAGGGTAGACGCATACGTGTTTAATGTATTTGATTGGTTTGAAACATAAAGTGTTATAACGGCTTTATGGGAAGTTAGTTATAACGACTTTATGTAGGTAAGAAAATGGGTTGTGGTTTTTAAAAGATAATTGATTTGATTTATAAGCGGGGGCGTTATATAAAACTTGAAGTATTTCAAAAGATTTATGAATCGTTTTGAAAAGTGTAGTATTGTGCTTTGAAAACTTAAGAGTTATACTAGCTTTATGGGAAGTTAGGTATAACGGCTTAAGAATGGTTTACTGATGTTAGAAGTTAAGAGACTTGATCTTATAAGATAAGAGACTTAACTTATTTGTTTTAATGTGAATGTTTGTGAAACCTCATTCGTGAGTAATGAGTACTTGATTTTATTTAAAGGGATAATGTTTTACCGATTTGAAATCGAATGTGTATCGCTGCACCAACCGCAGCGTTAATAAAGGAAAATGTATTGAATAATGATGAATTGTATTAAAACCAGAGAAACCTCCATCCGCATAGAAACTAAGATGAGACAAAATGATATACATTTTCTAGATCATGGTCTGTAATAAGAATGTTGTAAACAAGAATAACCTACTCAATTGTTCAAAAGGAAATCAAGTGATTAAGTTTATGAACTATGAAACCATTTGAAAATGAGAAACTTGAGTAATCAAACTAGGCAAACCGAACTTAGGAAAAGAATGTTGTTACTTGATTTTGAAAGGAATGTGGGTTGGTCATTCTAATACTACGTATCGTGACTTTTATAAAAGTAATGGATCTCTTTTAAAAGGACTTAACGTATGTAGTACTTTGGGGTTAAAAACCCGACTTTGCATAAAATGAAAGTACCTTGAGTTGTGTGAAACTTGCCTATGCTTGTTGTTGTGAAACTTGCCTATGCTTGTTGTTGTGAAACTTGCCTATGCTTGTGATGATAGCCTTTGTTGTGCAAGTGTGGTATTTACGGTTACCGCGTCTCGATAGAGGCGGTTGACTTATTGAGAACTTACTTGGGCGTCTTTGGCGGTGATGGAGAATTCCACGGGTATGTTTCCATTTTGATTATCTTATTGTTGATGTCACATGGACATGTCTACACCGACGCAGATTCCGGGGCATGTGGCTACGCGCCGTTGATTACCCGATATATGGTTATTTCTGTTCCATGGACGTGTCTACACCGATGTTGTATTCCGGGGGCATGTGGCCATGCGGCCGGGTTGATTACCCGATATATGGTTATTTCTGTTCCATGGACGTGTCTACACCGATGTTGTATTCCGGGGGCATGTGGCCATGCGGCAGGGTTGACTACCTAGTATATTGTTGTTGAGGTAACATGGGCATGTCTACACCGGCGTCAGATTCAGGGGGCATGTGGCCATGCGGCCTTGTTATTATTGTTGCATCATGGACATGTCTACACCGATGCTGTATTCCGGGGGCATGTGGCCATGATGCGAACATGATGGATGTGGTGGGCGTGAGACCCATAGTTATATTTGGCGGGTGACTTTGGCGCGTGAGTCCCCGACTTGATCGTTATGTTGTGAATCGTAGTTTGGTTATCATACATGTCTCCCGCTTTATATAGACTAGTATGATTTCATTCTGATTTTTCGCTTTCACATACTTGGTACTGTTCAGATCGACCTTCGGGCCGCGTTCATGCCGCAGTAAGTACATCGGGCCGCCGATCCCCGCCAGGATCACGCTTAGCGTTTTGGAAGCTCCGTTTCGTCGGAGGCTTATCTTTGGTATGTGTTCCCTGAGTTGTAGGTTCTTGTACATTCAGGGGTATGGCGGGGCCCTGTCCCGTCATAGTTGTTGTATAAATCTTAGAGGTCTGTAGCACTGTTGTGGGCCGGGTTTGTAAAAAGGATAACTGTTCGGGTTTATGATATACACCAAGGCAATCGTTGTTGGCTGTTTATTTATGATATCTCTTGTTTCATGATTCATGTTTTATATTCCGCTGATTTTCTCTGATGTTGTATCACTAGGGTGCCCGGGGTAAGGTACCAGTGACGGGCCCGGGTTTCGGGGCGTTACACAATAAGGCCGACAAGGCCAATATAACACAATGGTTAACTTGAAAGGCTGACAAGGCCACACAAGACAACTACATATAAGACGACTGTGTACAAGCCTCTATAGAGTATATCTACAACATTTGGTCGGGATAGTGCCCCACCATACCCAACTATGTATATATATACAACCACCATACATATCAACTTACTAGATAGCTCAGAAAGAAAGGAGCATGGCTGTCACGACCCGAACTCCGGGCCCGTGACTGGTGCCCTAACTGGTCACCCTTCTACCAAAATGACACAAGTAAACCGCAGAACTAAATAACACATCATTTTTTTTTTAAAACTAACGAACATGCAAAGGCAAAGTCGACAAGGCTGCCATATATATATACATAATCAAAAAGCACTACACTGTACACGAGTCCAATCCCACATATGAATACAGACCTCTAAGAGTTTTACTGAACTATGATGGGACAAGGCCCCGCCGTACCCATAACTGTACAAAAGCCTATACTGAAGGATCTATACCAAAATGATAAGCTCCCGAACAAATGGAGCTATCCAAAACTCTGAGCAAGGATCCTACACTTGCAGATCACCGAACTGTGTACCTAAACCTGCGGCATGAATGCAGCCCTCCGGAGAAAGGGGGTCAGTACGAAGAATGTACCAAGTATATGAAACAATAAGTACTGTAAAGGAGATCACACAGTCCACATATAACAGGAAGCAAGTATGATAACTCAAAACAACAGCACACTGAACCTTGCAAACATGAGAGTAATGCAATCATTTTTACCTTTTAAGTTATGTTTTTAATAATGAGATTAACTGTTCCACTTTAAGTCATGAACACACTGCACCCTTTCATTAATGAAATCACTACCGTTTCAAAACATGAACGTCGTGCCAGTGCCAGGGTCATCCACCCTATGAATTATTATGCAACCTATCATAGGACTATTTCACCCGCAAGGGACTATTTCACCCGCATATGTCATGTGGACCCGCAATGAGTCATCGGTACACGATACTCGCATCACGGATAGCTAGTCCATGAATTATATCCCAGTAATTTAACCTGCCCGAGTCTATCCGACCCGCCGTGAGTGTGTACCACTCACACCATGGGAGCTACTCCATGATATCTCTTGAACCATGTTGCCGACCCTTTATGGAGGGACGCGGAGATGTGGAAATACGACACTTGCACGAATGTCTATATGAGCAACCCATATGCAAGCAAACCATTCTTGACCTTTATTTATAAAATGAATAAACCATCATTTTAGCAAACCAAGACAATACCATGCCTTTCATTTTTACACAAACCAAAACAATACCATGCCTTTCCTTTTTACACAAACCAAGACAATACCATGCCTTTCCTTTTTAACAAACTAAGAATAATTCTCATTTAAGCAAGCCAAAGTACTATCAAGGTACAAATAGAATAATTCTCATTTAAGCAAGTCAAAGTATTATCAAGGCACAAATAGAATAATTCTCATTTAAGCAAGCCAAAGTACTATCAAGGCACAAATAGAATAATTCTCATTTAAGCAAGCCAAAGTACTACGTACGTCCGCCGCATGTTCTTTACCTTTTTCATAAAATCCCAAGGCCCTAGCCTTGCAACATCAAGTTACATATTCTTCAAATTAAGTGGCTTACACTCTTTATACTCTAGTCACTTCTTTTATGTACTATAATGAAGCCAAATTCATTTATGACCCCTAATACACTAACACTCGTAGTATCAAGCCACTTCCAATTTTTCAAATCAAACTACACTTTTAAAACTTCAATTCAAGGTTTTGAAATCAAGTAGCTTCTACTTTTAAATCCCAAGTAACTCACACATTTAAACAAGTTACTTCTCTTTAAATCATGTCATTTCTCCTCTTTCAAATCAATTAAGTAAATCACTCATTTGACTCCCCTAAAGCCGTTATAACTAACTTCCCATAAAGCCATTATAACAATCTTTAGGTTTTGGAACTAAGACACTAACTACGAGATTAGGAACCACTTCCTTTTTAAGACTCTAAGTACTCCAAGTAAAACAACTTTCACTTTTGAAAATCCAAATATTATCAAGGGAATGGATTATAACAACTTCTAATTTAAACATCCAAAGTACAATCAAGGAAGTATATAGAACAACTTATATATTAGGCAATCCAAGTACAATCAAGGAAGTATATAGAACAACTTCTATATTAGGCAACCCAAGTACAATCGAGGAGTAGATCATGTAAGGAGTAGGATTTACTTACTTTACAATAAGGAATCATGCTAGATGAAGAGGAGGTGGTTCACATACCTTTTCGGCTTAATCCACACGCTAAGTCGAATACGCCGCACGTAGAATTGTCAACCTATAATGACCACAACACGACTATCAACTTCTAGTTTCTAACGTAGAATGATACTAAGTATAAGGTCTCTTATTCTATGGAAAATTGGGCAGCACTTTCTTTGTTTCTACGTACTTTTCCACCTTTTCCAAGGCCCGTATTCATCAACCAACAAGCCACATTTAAGGCGCAACCAACAGTTAATCAAAGGGGATTACACGTCTAACTGGACGTGTAAAATTCTGCCCTACAATGTGTACAAAAAAGTCCACAAATCAGCCCATAAAACAGTCCGTAAAAACTGCATAACAACGTCTAACAGTTTTCGGCTAACAACAACTACCACCATACAAAGTCATTTTCCTTAATTCCTTTTAATCCAATTCTCATTCCAACATGTTATATAAGTTATATTAACTATCAACAACAATATTTCCTTCATTATATAACATGCAATACGTGAGAATGACTACAATAAAAGTCACGAATCACATGGCCCGAAAAAGCTAGTTTCGGACCACTCACCCAAAGTAGGGCATACACACCTTATTTTCCATATCTTCCTTAATGAAAGTTCATCCATATACTATAACAATGAGTAATATCCAATTACTGCGGAAAAAGAAGAATTATTACCTCATTTTTAGCCTTAAAATCGTCCCGGGAAGAACGCTATACTTTGGTCCGCAGTTTTCGGTTCGCTTCAATTCTTCAAGTTCCAATCACATATATGTATCCCCTACAACCTTAGGAGCAACTTCCCTTCACATTCCATCACCAAAAAGTCGACGAAACCCCTAGGGTTTCACACTCTATTCTCGGCCAACAATGCTTTCCAAAGTTGGGATATTAATCTAGGCTTAGCACTTGGTTTAGGAGCTTAATCTAGGAGATAAGAAACTAATCAACAATGGTGTTCTTGGTGGTGAAGCTCTCGAAATCTTGAGCTAAAAGGGAGAGAGATGAGGGCTTATTTTTGTCTAAGTGCAAAGTGATCCAAGTCTTGCAAGACTTGGATATGTATAGACAAGTGGAGTGGGACCCATGTCCACTTGTCCCCTCTCAAAATATCTAATTTGTTATCATCTTAGCATGACAAGTGGAGGGGTGCCACGTGTCGCCCTCCGATTGGTCCAAAATATTATAATTTTTCGAAGGTCCCCGCGAAATTGTGAAATTCTCGGTGGACCCCATATTATCAATTCCAACACCTTATAATCCAATACGAAGTCCATAAATTCAATTAGAGGTATTAAACTTCAAGTTAATAATTTTTCCGTCGTCACATTTTTCCGAAATTATCCTTAGGAAAAAAGAAATCTTTCATTCGTTCCACACTTAAAGTCTTGTTTTCCCACGTACGCTCTCGTATACATGTCTTGGAACTACGGGGTGTAACATTCTCCCCCCCTTAGAAACATTCGTCCCGAATGTTCATAGTCGGTCTTCAAGCTATACAAACTCCGGCATAGCCTCCTTACTATGCCTATAAATCAATACTCCACAAAACCAACAATGCCACACACGGCCACCATATATCATATGTATACATATCAATGGACCTTCCATCCACGGTCCCTTCTCACAAAACTCGAAGGTTACAGTCTTTTAAAAAATGGGATCTTTAGAGGTTCCTTTCTTGTTCCCGTATAGGGATGACCCTGTCGTATTCTAAGTCATGGGACTGACACTATTTGAACCCTTCAGTCGGACTCCCACTCAGCTAACTGATGTTTTCCCCTCGCTACTTCCCTTCTCTGTCTCACTTAGTCATATTACTAGTTGGGGCATGATCCTATAATCTGCCTAGCTTAGTTTACCAACCGGTGTAAACTCTAATACTAGTAGCATCTCAATCACGAGCACCTATGGAAAGTGTTACTGAACCTAAGGCGTGTGTATCATCACAATTTACTTCCACTCATGGCCTAAAAAGGATTCTCTTTACGCACCTTCATTTCTCATAACTATAACCATTTTAGTTCTTTTAACCCTTGTTCCTTCCTTTTCTTACTTGTCGTACTTTTCTCGTACTTCCAAACTTATTTTAGTACACGTACAAAATTTCAAATATTGTTTATGTTCTCCGATCCTTGGAGTTACTATCCAAACTTGGCCATTAAGCTGCTTGAATTTCCGTTAAGGTTCTTCTCGGCCCTCACGACCTGGTTCTGGTGGAACGCGTCCACGAACTCGTACAACGATTAACTAGACTTGGGCCTCGCATCCTCGTGACCCTATCACATAGCGGGACCATTTCCAACTGGCACCACTTCATTCCATGCTACTGGTTGACCCGAATTTAGTCCACAACCCGACCCATCGTCACACTTAACTCTCATTCTTAGTCTGAAATAAGTCTCTCTCCTATCTCAAGGTACTTCTCACCCTATCCTCCCATTCACTAGAGGTTCGTCACCTAGGCCGAAGTATTTCTACCGTACATCCTCCACTATCGGTCTTTACACTATTATGGGGTAATTACAACTTGTGAACCCTACACAACTATAGTCTCAGTTTACTTTATCATTCTTGTCAACATTCTTCACTCTTCACCTTACTAATCAAAGTATCTCTACCTCTGGTGGTGCTATAAATTTACAACTACTAGCAACAAAGGGAAATATATACGCTAGGGCGGAATCTGAATCTATCAATGCATGTATGATTCAAAAGAATCGAAATAAACCTGTAACCCCATGTGATGTTGCCTCTTGATCCTGCCCAGTAGCCACGACATCTATGCGGTTCGGAGGACCGCCAGAACTATAAACTCCACCCTGACCTCTACCACGGTTAGCTGACATCTGAATACCCCGCCCTGGGGGGCGCACAGCTATGGAGGAAAAGGAACCAACCACCGACCTCATAGGCTGAGCCACCTCACCAGTGCTCTTTCTAAAAGGACATTCCCTCAGCATATGGCCCGGACGGCCATAATAAAAACAAATACCTGTGCCAAAATGGCATTTCCCCAAATGACACTTACTACATTGGAAACACTGAGGAATAAGTGGCCTTGACTGAGAAAATCCTCTGCTTCTCTGAAAACCTCGAACCCTGGAGCTCGGACCGGCTCCTAAATACCTTGTGGGGTCCAATCTCCCACCTGTGAGCTGCGGGGGTATGTCCTGAGTAGGCTGGGACGAATATCTCACTCGCTGTTGAGGCTGCTCGTCCAAAAACTCACTGGGATAACCAACCGGCCTAGCCCTCTTACGCTGATTTCCGCGTTGGCCCTCTACCATCTGTACACATGTCTGTACTGGACGAGTAACCTCTTGCTGATGAAACTGTATCACCGCTATCTTGGTCAATAACATAACTGCTTCCCTTATGACCCTATAGTCTTCCCTAATCCGAAACTGGAGGCTCGTGCTGGGGCCTCAAAACTGGCGTGAAGAACTCGCCGACTACGACAATATCCGTATATCACGGCATGATCCTCACGCCTCTCGAGTGCGGATGGTAGCTCCTGCCATCTTGTTTTGCCCTTCGGGAAATCTGTTCTCCTCGAGGCATAGTCAGAACACAATAATACATCAGAGAGGGATTATCTTAATAACACATCTCTATGGCACGATCTCAGAGTGAGAAGAATAGAAACCAAATCCTAAATGTCCTGTAGCCTCCTGTTTATGGGTGTGGCGCGCAACACACTGATAATCAAGACTCTACTAGACACGGTCTGTAGACATTCCGAGGACTGACTGCTATGATACCACTCTGTCACGACCCGAACCCCGAGCCCGTGACTGGTGCCCTACCTGGGCACCGTTCTACCAAAATGACACAAGTAAACCGCGGAACTAAATAACACCTCATTTTTTTTTTAAAAACCAACGAACATGCAAAGACAAAGCCGACAAGGCTGCCATATATATACATAATCAAAAAGCACTACACTTTACATGAGTCCAATCCCACATATGAATACAGACCTCTAAGAGTTTTACTGAACTATGACGGGACAAGGCCCCGCCGTACCCATAATCGCATAAAAGCACATCTTGAAGGATCTATACCAAAATGATAAGATCCCGAACAAATGGAGCTATCCAAAACTCTGAGCAAGGATCCTACACTTGCAGATCACCAAATCAGGTACCTAAACTCATGCAAGATGAACGCAAACGGAGAAGCGGGTCGATCGCCACGACCGACCAAGTCGCGACTAGTGCCCTACCTGGGCACCCTTCTAATCATACAACATAATAAACTGCGGAAGATAAATAACACACTTTTTTTTTAAACTAAGGCTGCCGATATAAGGTCGCCATAATCATAAAAATTACCCAAAGGGTCTACACCGCTAACAATGTAAAAACAACTCTGTGAGCCACCCAGATGAATACATACCTCTAAGATTTGGACAAATACTATGACGGGACAAGGCCCCGCCGTACCCCTGAATATACATAACCATGACCACTCTGGAACATTGGAGCCATCTCAAAATGCTGAACCGGGATCCTAAGCTCGCGGATCCACAACTGTGTACCTAAACCTGCGGACATGAACGCAGCTTCAAGAGGGTCAATGACAAAAATTTAATATGGAATGTAAATAAGGTACAGTAAACAAATCATAACTGTACAAAAGAATGATAGAGGCAAGTATAAAAAGGGTACATACCAGACCCTACCGTGTCATTACCATCTCGTGAACTTAATCGTACCTTATTATCATTTCCCATTTTTCAATAAAAGTTATAGTCACTTTCTTACGTACATACTTAAGGAAAATCGTCAAGTTCATTACCATATAACTTACTTATCTTTCATAACATAATCCGGCCCTTTATGGAGGGACACATATACTACCCGACCCAATCTGGGACGCGATCAAATCACACAAATATCAAAGCGTGCCTGTGGAATCCCCCATCACTGCCGACAGTCATAAGTGTAACATATAACCATGTGACGCGCCCGTGGCATCCTACCTCACTGCGCATGGTCGCATGCCCCGAAATCCCTCATCGTATAAGCATGGCCATGGGTAATAAAACAAATCCGGGAATCTAACTCGCCTCCTGGTCACATGCCCCGGAATCCCACATCGTATAAGCATGTCCAAGGATCAATCATAATGGAAGCATACCCGTGGAATCCCACATCACTGTCGGTACGTCCAAGTAAACTTACAACAAGACAGCCGACCCTCCAACTGAGAGTCACGACAACATAAACATATAATACTTGCACTCAAAGTTTTCACAAGCAATCATAGGCAAGTTCATTAACCTTTAGACTTCCATTTTTATAAACTCATGGCACTTTCGTTTCACACATAAAAATCCGGGAATTTAACCCAAAGTACTATGCACCTCTACTTCTTTAAAATGACTCTTTTGCAAATAAAACTTCCAAGATACTAATAACCTTAGTATCAAGTCATATATACTTTTCAAAACAAGTCACAATACCTTTTAGAAATACAATTATAGGCTTCTAAATCACGTGACTTCTTTCTTTAAAACCCTAAGCAATTGGTACCTTTAAAGCAATTTGCCCTTCCTTATTTCAAGTTACTCCTTTACTTACATTATTAGAGGAAACCATTCTCTTAACCTTTCATAAAACCGTTATAACCAACTTCCCATAAAGCCGTTATAACCCTTTATGGTTTTAGACAATTACATTCCTTTTTCAACCAAGAGACTTATACTTTTAAAACCAAGTATCATATACTTTCAAATCAATTTTCTTAACTTCCAAAATACTTCAAGTCTCTTAACTTTAGAAATCAAGTTTCTTAACTTTTAAGAATCTCAAGTAACTCACACCTTTTAAAACAAGTTACTTCCCTTAAATCATGTCATTTCTTCCTTTAAGAATCAAGTTTCATTACTTGAAAATAAAGTCTCTCAACCTTTTAGGAGTCAAAGGTTCATAATCTTAAAACTTCATAACGTAAATTCTTTAAGTGAAGTACATATGCCTTATGTGTGTGAGTAGATTATACTTGTTTATAACGATCTTATTAAAGCAGCCATGATCTAGAAAATGTAATACAATTTTGTCTTATCTTAGATTCTATGCAGATGGAGAATTCTACTTGTTTTAATATAATTTATCGTCATTACATTTTCCTTTATTAACGCTGTAATGGCTTGTTCGATACTTATTCTCATTCGTGCCGTAAATTAGCTGTTATACCCCGTATTTTCAGAGTATGTACGTAAGGACGTACGTAGAAAAATTTGAACTTGAAGATAAGCTTGGCCGATTTATTTTTGTGCACAACACCCGGTTAGAGTCGTTTTTTTAAACGCGTTTTCACAGCTTTCGTAGGGAAAATTCCGGCTATGTCATTTTTAATTTTTGCGGATTTTTCCGAGAGACGAAACATTTTGGACCAACAAGAGGGCGCCACTTGGCACCCTCTCATTGGAGCACGTTGTGGGCGGTTCAAGTGGACGAAATGGCCATTGTTTGGTCAAGGGGTTGGTAGGATATTTTGTGGTAGATGGATAAGGTGCACTTGGCAAGATCTTGGCCCTACACTTGCCTTGCACTTGGCAAGATCTTGGCCATTGGTTGGCCTTTGCTAGACCTATAAATACCCCCCTCTTTGATGACTTCTTCATCCATTCTACAAATCTCTAAGTGTTAAAAATCCTCCCCCTCTCTTAGTAGTGCTCTCGTCCAACACCATCCCCCTCCCCCTTGGCCGAGAGCCCTCCCCCCCTCCTAGTAGTGTGGCCGTGGGGTACTCCCCCCCCTAGCCTAGTTGTTTTCGTATAATACCCCCCCTCTTGGTAGAAATACTCTCAAAAGTATTGTTATAATGCCCAAATTACCTTAGCCGTATACCTTGTAGTATTCTAAGGTTATACTTATCTAAAAGCCAGAAATACTATTATACTTCCTTAGTCACAAAACCGAAACCCTAAGGAAAATCTCCATGGTTAGTTGGAGTATTAAGTAGAAGTTGGTTAGAACTTCTAAGGGTTGTTTGAGCGGGACGGAGCGCATGAGTAGAGCTAAACCTTGCTCGGGATCGACATTTAAACTCGGATAATTATGGGCTTATCGAGGTAAATATATTGTCCTCTATTGTAATTGGAAATTACATATTGTATGATTATATAGTTGAAGTATACTATATATAGAATCGAGCGTAGTTATCGGCAATGTCTTTTGACTTAAGCACGAATAATAAGAAACCTTTTCGAAAGAAGAGTCTTGAATCGTAATTACATAAGCGTATCAGATGAGACTTGTGTAGCTTTCTTTGTGTAGTAGAATCAGCACGCCCGTTAGGCGTGCAAACCCCTGGTTGGCTTGGTAGCGGCCTCGATAAAGGAGAAGATTTACGCATTGCGGGGAGGTCTGCCAATTTTCAGAGAATGTTCTACGATAAGATCTAAATGTTAATAAGCGCCTTGTGGCCTTATAGGTTGAGTACTACGCATGGCGCGATCTACTTGGCTTAAGGAGTAGCCGACGGTTTGAGGTACTTGGAGCGTTTTGCTATTAGTCGATAATCGTCGCGAGGTATGTGAACCTCTTCCTATCTCTTCTAGCATGATATGTGTGAACTATGTAGTACGCAGACGCATACGTGCTAAATGTATTTGATTGGTTTAAAACATAAAGTGTTATAACGTCTTTATGGGAAGTTGGTTATAACAGCTTTATGTTGGTAAGAAATACTTGTGGTTTTTAAAAGGTAACTGATTTGAACTATAACTGACTTGTTATGTGTTAATAAAGAATCTTGAAGTATTTCAAAAGATTTTTGAATCATTTTGAAAGAAGGAGTAATACTTGGTTTTTGAAAACTTAAGAGTTATACTAGCTTTATGGAAAGTTAGGTATAACGGCTTAAGAATGTTTTACTGATTTCGGAAATCAGAATGTGTATCGACAAACCACTGCAGCGTTAATAAAAGGAAATGTTTTGATAGATTTAGTATTATTAAAATCAGTAGAAACTTCCATCTGCATAGAAGCTAAGATGAGACAAAATGATGTTTCCTAGATCATGGCTGTTGTAATAAGATTGTTATAAACAAGAATATCCTACTCACATAAGGCTTATGTTTCTCAGATAGTTTAAAAGAGAATTATATTCTTAAATGAATAAGACTATGAAATACGAAACCTTTCTAAAATAAGAACCGTGAACATTTGAAATTAGGCAAACTTGGACGTTTGGAAAATAATGTTGTTACTTGATTTTACAAAGGTAAGTGTTTTGATTTACTTCAAAAGATAATCACTCTATTTTCATATACTACGTATTGTGTGGTTTTGTGAAGTAACATATCTTTAAAGAGTTATTGTATAAAGTACTTTGGGGATAAAAACCCGATCTCGTTAATCATATAGTAGAAGGTACCTTATGTGTGAATAACTTGATTGTATTGGTTTGTGATAGCCTTGTAATACCTTCGTGTTGATTTGATAAGTAATCATATTAGGATGCTACGTGTGTTAGTATTCTGTGATGTTTGTGTAAAGGGATTTTCCCTTGATTGTGCTTATGCTGTTTAAACGATAAACTGTTATGTTGGTATTTATACCACTCACCGTGTTTCCGGGTTAAGCCTCCCACGCGGGTAGACTCAGGTCCGGGGACCATGATTCGAGAATACCTCACGCGGTCCCGGGGCCTATCGCGAGCTACGAGAGTTCGAGTTAGTGTGCGGCCTTTATGGTCATGCGGTACATGTGGCATGCGGATCGCGAGTCGGGCGATTTACGCCGGAGTAGCTACCGATGCGGGTTATACCTGCGGGCCTATGAGATTGGCCTATGCGAGTGCGGAGTTCTGTGGCTAGACGCGCACATTTGATATTGCGCGGCGACCGCTTTGATCATGTGACGGTCAGACAGATATCATGATACGATTTATGACCTTGTTAGTATTGTAGGTGTTAGTAGTCGGCTATGCCTTCAGACTTACCCCTGCATCGTTTATTTGGACACAGTGGGACTGCTGTTCATGTGTATTTCTTGGTGCTTTTCTATTATTGATCACGGCGGTGGCGGAAGGTATTCCACGGGCATGATTGATGTTGTGGGCGTGAGACCCATTGTTATATTGGAGTGATGACTTTGAGGGCGTGAGTCCCTGACTAGACATGACTGCTTATTTATTGTGAACTGTAGTTTGGTTATCATACATGTCTCCTGCTTTATAGACTATTATGATTTCATTTACAGTATTTTCAGTTTCACATACTTGGTACCTGTTGTACTGACCTCCTTCGGGGGGCTGCGTTCATGCCGCAGGTAAAGGTACACCAGTCGTTGATCCTCGCTCTTAGGGTCACAGTTCAGCGTTTGGGAAGCTCCGTTCCTCCGGAGGCTTATCTTGGTATAGTCCCCTGTTGATTGTAGGTGCTTACATTCAGGGGTATGACGGGGCCCTGTCCCGTCGTTGTTGTCATATCATTCTTAGAGGTCTGTAGTACTGTTATGGGCAGAGTGGTAGAAAGGGATGTAACTGTTCAAATTGTTATTTATATATACTGACGGTAACCGTTTTTGGTTAGCCTGTCTTCTTATTTCACTGTCTTATTACATTGGTTTCATGTATTGTCTTTATGTTCCGCTGATTACTCTGATGTTGTATCACTAGGGTGCCCGGGGTAAGGCACCAGTCACGGGCCCCGGAACGGGTCGTGACATTAGCCAAGTCAACTTGGCTCCAAATACCTCCTAACGACTCTTACCAACATCCACCATAAGACTTGGTAAGAACTTAGGATAACTTAGACATAACCCTTAAGTAGAGTAAATCAACATACATACTTCTTAACTTCTAAGAGTAGAAGGAATCATGAAATAATACCACATGTATATTCCATACATAGAATCATGTCTAAAGAAGGAAGAGGTTCACATACCTCGCGACGATTATCGACAAGTAGCAAAATGCTCCAAAGTACTTCAACCTTGATAGCTATTTCATCCTTCAAGTAGAATACGCTATACTTAGTACTTCCACCTATAATGGCCATAATACGTCCATTAACCTCTAGCTTCAAACGTAGAATATTCTAAGTGCAAAGTCACTAAATTCTACGGAAAATCGGACAGCACTTCCTTTGTTTCTACATACTTTGCCACCTTTTTCAAGGCCGAATTCAATAACCAAACACGCCACATTTAAGGCTCAACAATGTAGTTAAAAATAGGGGATTACACGCCTACAAGATGTGTAAAATTCCGCCCCACAATTGATATCAAACTAGTCCACAATACAATGCCATTTTCGGCCAAAAGGTGCCACAACTTATCAATCTTTCCAATTCCTTTTCAATCCAAGTTCTTAGGTCAAACATGTTATATAGTCATAAACAACTTAACAATTATAATTCCTTCTTTATATAACATGTGACGACTTAAACTAATAATCAACTTGAATTGTAATCTCAAGGGTTAAACATGCTAGTTTTCGGATTAGGGTTCCAATAGCCAATACACTTATCAAACTTCATACTAAATACTTCATGCTTGCTAATATCGATAACTACAATGATAAGTAATCTTTAATAGCTAAAACGACAAGATTTTTACCTTTACAAGCCCTTATAAAATCCAAGATTCAAAGTCGTTCCTTAGCAATTCTTAGCTCATTTCCTTTACGCTTCAATCCGCTATTTGAAGCCTTTAGAAGCTCACAACCAACTTCTCTTCCATTTCCAATCAAAACCTATGAAAATGCCTTAGGTTTTCGCCTTGCGACTAACGTGAAAACGCCGTTTTTCCGAAATCTTTCTATTGAGATATCCTTACAATACCCTTAGGGACCTTGGGTTAAAGTCTTGTGAATATTGGACAACAATTGAAAATTTTCCTTGTTCAAAAGAGCTCAAAGCCGAGAGCATCATATCCCTCTCTCAAGTTTTCTTAAATTTTTCTAAGTGTTGAAGACTTTGTCTTGCACTAGGGTACTATATAAAACACAATGGAAGGCTTAGATTACAACACATGTTAAATTTGGATGAAAGGGATCAAGCCAAGTGACTCTTGACTTAGTCAACAATGTCAAGCTCAAGCTTAGCAAGACTTTCTCATCTTTACAATTGTCAAATGACCCTTTTGCCCTTGTATCAATTTCGTCCAAGACCAATGTAGGGGGGTGCCACGTGTCGCCCTCCCATTCGTCCATAAAATTTCGTAACCCTCGTGGGTCCCACAAAACGTAAAATTCCTCGGGTGGGCCCCACATGACCAAATCCGTACAAATAAATTTCCATAATGATAATACATTCCATAATCCTCAATTAATGCATTTTGAGAATCCAATTCTCTTCAACGAACATTTTTCCTTTTCGACGTTCGGAAGATTTTCCTTCGGAAAAACAATTCTTCCTTTCGTACCCTTTTCAAGTCTTGTGTTCCTTACATACATTCTCTTAAACACGTCCTTGAACTACGGGGTGTAACATTCTTCCCCCCTTAGAAACATTCGTCCCCGAATGTTCTTTCGGAGTCCAATCTAATTAGATAGCGACATAGTCTCCTTTTACTACACCCTTCATACAACATATGCCACCCATGGCCACATAACAATACTTATACTAAAATGTCAACCTTGGCACTCACGAAGCCAACTAGTCCATACTCATAATGACCTCAAAGTCTGTCGTAATCATCTCTACTAGGTCTACTGTCCGACGATCGTATCATCACCGGAAAACCTCGTATTCCCGCCATTACCACCCCAAACACTCTTTTAAACAACATAAGGCCATTTTTGTCTCTCACAACTGGTTCGGTGGAACGTGTCCACGAACAGTAAACAATTAACTAGACTTGTCTTGCACGCGTGGACTCGTCACGAATCTAACTACTACCAATCGATCCCACTCTATTTCAGCTGGGCGACCCGTACAGTCCTCACCGACCCGTCGCACTTAACTCTTATCCTCGTGCGACTTAAAATCTTATGGCCCGAGAGCCTTATATATCTAAGGTCTCGGCTTATCAATATTCTTAGGCTCGCAATTTCCATGCTCAAGCCTACCTTACGATCCCCCAAGAACGTACAAAAACTTCTCATAATACCATAATCGTGTCGTCTTGATCACAACAACCATTACTTACTCTATACGGACCTCATCCGTACAATTCTCTTAAGCCTACCACGTAGCTTAATATATTAACATGGTATTCCATTAAGTTCCTTAACATGACTTCTTAAGGGTTCACTACCCTATCAGACAACTCATCCTTCCCCAATTATCTCAAAATAAAACATAAGACCTTGGCGAGAATTCATTAACTGTTCCATACCTTTCCGGTATCTAGTTAGTCTTTACCAACTCCTGGTAATCTAAAATCATTCTAGGCAACACGCGTCTGACCCTCATACATAACTCCGTAGAGATGTATGTCACAATACCAACTATACTATAATCATTACCAACCTGGATACGCAATCCACATAGTCCTTCTTGGGTCACTACTGCCTTTCTCGTAGCTGCAATCAACATAACTCGTTAGGGAGAGACGACCCTAACAACACAGCTCTATCGCACGATCTCAGAGTGAGAAGAATGGAAACCAATCCTAAATGTCCTGCAGCGTCCTGATTATAGATGTGGTGCACAACACACCGATAATCAAGACTCTACTAGACACGGTCTGTAGACACTTTCCGAGGACTAACTGCTCTGATACCACTTTTGTCACGACCCGACCCCGGGCCGCGACTGGTGCCCTACCTGGGCACCCTTCTAATCATACAACATAATAAACTGCGGAAGATAAATAACACACTTTTTTTTAAAAAAAAACTAAGGCCAAGCCGATAAGGCTTCCATAATCATAAAAATTACCCGAAAGGGTCTACACTGCTTAACAATGTAAAAACAACTCTAGTCAGTCCAGCCCACAGATGAATACAGACCTTTAAGCTTTGGACAAATACTATGACGGGACAAGGCCCCGCCGTACCCCTGAATATACATAACCATGACCACTCCGGAACATTGGAGCCTTCTCAAAATGCTGAACCGGAATCCTAAGCTCGCGAATCCACAACTGTGTACCTAAACCTGCGGACATGAACGCACTTCAAGAGGTCAATACAACAAATTTAATATGGAACAGAAATAAGGTATGATAAACAAATCATAACTGTACAAAAGAATGACAGAGGCAAGTATAAAAAGGGTACATACCAGACCCTACCGTGTCATTACCATCTCGTGAACTTAATCGTACCTTATTATCATTTCCCATTTTTTAATAAAAGTTATAGTCACTTTCTTACGTACATACTTAGGGAAAAATCGTCAAGTTCATTACCATATAACTTACTTATCTTTCATAACATAATCCGGCCCTTTATGGAGGGACGCATATACTACCCTACCAACTGGGACGCGATCAAATCACACAAATATCAAAGCGTGCGTGGAATCCCCATCACCGCCGAGTCATAAGTGTAACATATAACCATGTGACGCGCGTGGCATCTTACTCACCGCCGCTGCATACATACACAATACATATATATATCTCCCGCGTGGAATCCCACATCATCGCCGACAGCCGTAGGTGTAACATATAACCATGTGACGCGCCCGTGGCATCCTACCTCACTGTCGGCGTACACATATACAACATATATATATATATATATATAACGTGGCCGCATGCCCCGGAATCCCTCATCGTATTAGCATGGCCATAACGTGCCCTCGGCATCCCTCATCGTAGGTGCAGGTCTTCATGGGGAGCTAGCCCATGGAGTAATAATATAACATGCCCCCGGAATCCCTCATCGTGGGTACATGTCTTCATGGGGAGCTAGACCATGGATTAATAATCGTACATTGCATGGTCGCATGCCCCGGAATCCCTCATCGTATAAGCATGGCCATGGGTAATAAAACAAATCCGGGAATCTAACCCGCCTCCTGGTCACATGCCCCGGAATCCCACATCGTATAAGCATGTCCAAGGATCAATCATAATAGAAGTATACCCGTGGAATCCCACATAACTGTCGGTACGTCCAAGTAAACTTACAACAAGACAGTCGACCCTCCAACTGAGAGTCACGACAACATAAACATATAATACTTGCACTCAAAGCTATCACAAGAAATCATAGGCAAGTTCATTAACCTTTAGACTTCCATTTTTATAAACTCATAGCACTTTCGTTTCACACATAAAAATCCGAGAATTTAACCCAAAGTACTACGCACCTCTACTCCTTTAAAATGACTCTTTTTCAAATAAAACTTCCAAGATACTAATAACCTTAGTATCAAGTCATATATACTTTTCAAAACAAGTCACAATACCTTTTAGAAATACAATTATAGGCTTCTAAATCACGTGACTTCTTTCTTTAAAACCCTAAGCAATTGGTACCTTTAAAGCAATTTGCCCTTCCTTATTTCAAGTTACTCCTTTACTTACATTATTAGAGGAAACCATTCTTTTAACCTTTCATAAAACCGTTATAGCCAACTTCCCATAAAGTCGTTATAACCCTTTATGGTTTTAGACAATTTCATTCCTTTTTCAACCAAGAGACTTATACTTTAAAACCAAGTATCATATACTTTCAAATCAATTTTCTTAACTTCCAAAATACTTCAAGTCTCTTAACTTTAGAAATCAAGTTTCTTAACTTTTAAAAATCTCAAGTAACTCACACCTTTTAAAACAAGTTACTTCCCTTAAATCATGTCATTTCTTCCTTTAAGAATCAAGTTTCATTACTTGAAAATAAAGTCTCTCAACCTTTTAGGAGTCAAAGGTTCATAGTCTTAAAACTTCATAACGTAAATTCTTTAAGTGAAGTACATATGCCTTATGTGTGTGAGTAGATTATACTTGTTTATAACGATCTTATTAAAGCAGCCATGATCTAGAAAATGTAATACAATTTTGTCTTATCTTAGCTTCTATGCAGATGGAGAATTCTACTTGTTTTAATATAATTTATCGTCATTACATTTTCCTTTATTAACGCTGCAATGGCTTGTTCGATACTTATTCTCATTCGTGCCGTAAATTAGCCAAGTCAACTTGGCTCCAAATACCTCCTAACGACTCTTACCAACATCCCCCATAAGACTTGGTAAGAACTTAGGATAACTTAGACATAACCCTTAAGTAGAGTAAATCAACATACATACTTCTTAACTTCTAAGAGTAGAAGGAATCATGAAATAATACCACATGTATATTCCATACATAGAATCATGTCTAAAGAAGGAAGAGGTTCACATACCTCGCGACGATTATCGACAAGTAGCAAAATGCTCCAAAGTACTTCAACCTTGATAGCTATTCCATCCTTCAAGTAGAATACGCTATACTTAGTACTTCCACCTATAATGGCCATAATACATCCATTAACCTCTAGCTTCAAACGTAGAATATTCTAAGTGCAAAGTCACTAAATTCTACGGAAAATCGGACAGCACTTCCTTTGTTTCTACATACTTTGCCACCTTTTTCAAGGCCGAATTCAATAACCAAACACGCCACATTTAAGGCTCAACAATGTAGTTAACAATAGGGGATTACACGCCTACAAGACGTGTAAAATTCCGCCCCACAATTGATATCAAACTAGTCCACAATACAATGCCATTTTCGGCCAAAAGGTGCCACAACTTATCAATCTTTCCAATTCCTTTTCAATCCAAGTTCTTAGGTCAAACATGTTATATAGTCATAAACAACTTAACAATTATAATTCCTTCTTTATATAACATGTGACGACTTAAACTAATAATCAACTTGAATTGTAATCTCAAGGGTTAAACATGCTAGTTTTCGGATTAGGGTTCCAATAGCCAATACACTTATCAAACTTCATACTAAATACTTCATTCTTGCTAATATCCATAACTACAATGATAAGTAATCTTTAATAGCTAAAACGACAAGATTTTTACCTTTACAAGCCCTTATAAAATCCAAGATTCAAAGTCGTTCCTTAGCAATTATTAGCTCATTTCCTTTACGCTCCAATCCGCTATTTGAAGCCTTTAGAAGCTCACAACCAACTTCTCTTCCATTTCCAATCAAAACCTATGAAAATGCCTTAGGTTTTCTCCTTGCGACTAACGTGAAAACGCCGTTTTTCCGAAATCTTTCTATTGAGATATCCTTACAATACCCTTAGGGACCTTGGGTTAAAGTCTTGTGAATATTGGACAACAATTGAAATTTTTCCTTGTTCAAAAGAGCTCAAAGCCGAGAGCATCATATCCCTCTCTCAAGTTTTCTTAAATTTTTCTAAGTGTTGAAGACCTTGTCTTGCACTAGGGTACTATATAAAACACAATGGAAGGCTTAGATTACAACACATGTTAAATTTGGATGAAAGGGATCAAGCCAAGTGGCTCTTGACTTAGTCAACAATGTCAAGCTCAAGCTTAGCAAGACTTTCTCATCTTTACAATTGTCAAATGACCCTTTTTCCCTTGCATCAATTTCGTCCAAGACCAATGTGGGGGGGGGGGGGTGCCACGTGTCGCCCTCCCATTCGTCCATAAAATTCTGTAACCCTCGTGGGCCCCACAAAACGTAAAATTCCTCGGGTGGGCCCCACATGACCAAATCCGTACAAATAAATTTCCATAATGATAATACATTCCATAATCCTCAATTAATGCATTTTGAGAATCCAATTCTCTTCAACAAACATTTTTCCTTTTCGACGTTCGGAAGATTTTCCGTCGAAAAAACAATTCTTCCTTTCGTACCCTTTTCAAGTCTTGTGTTCCTTACATACATTCTCTTAAACACGTCCTTGAACTACGGGGTGTAACAAGTATGAAGAATGTACCAAGTATATGAAACAATAAGTATTGTAAATGAGATCACACAGTCCACATATAACAGGAAGCAAGTATGATAACTCAAAACAACAGCACACTGAACCTTGAAAACATGAGAGTAATGCAATCATTTTTACCTTTTAAGTTATGTTTTTAATAATGAGATTAACTGTTCCACTTTAGAGTCATGAACACACTGCACCCTTTCATTAATGAAATCACTACCGTTTCAAAACATGAACGTCGTGCCAGTGCCAGGGTCATCCACTCTCTGAATTATTATGCAACCTATCATAGGACTATTTCACCCGCAAGGGACTATTTCACCCGCATAGGTCATGTGGACCCGCAATGAGTCATCGGTACACGATACTCGCATCACAAATAGCTAGTCCATGGATTATATCCCAGTAATTTAACCCGCCCGAGTCTATCCGACCCGCCGTGAGTGTGTACCACTCACACCATGGGAGCTACTCCATGATATCTCTTGAACCATGTTGTCGGCCCTTTATGGAGGGACGCAGAGATGTGGAAATACGACACTTGCACGAATGTCTATATGAGTGTCACGACCCGACCCCGGGGTCGCGACTGGCGCCCTACCTGGGCACCCTTACAGGTAAACATCAGAGAAAATCAGCGGAACATACATGAAACTTAAAAATAAAACATCGTAAGTAAAACAACAGGTTAGCCGATAGGGCTACCTTCCTGAACATAAATATACACAACCGAAGAAGTTTCCTCATATCTTTACAACTGACCCACAAAATGTGACTACAGACCTCTAAGATTTTTAACATAACAATCAGAAGGACAGGCCCCGCCATACCACGAATATACATGAATCTACTACTGTGGAAAACCATACCAAGAGATAAGCCTCGGAGCAATGGAGCTTTCTCAAACATCAACCGAGATCCTAAGAGCAAGGATCGCCAACCTGGTACCTAAAACTGCGGGCATGAACGCAGCCCCAAGGGGGTCGATAACAGTAGAATATGGAATGTAAATAACGTCTGAAATGATCATAAGCGCATAAAAGAATGACAAGGACAAGTATAAAGATACATACGAGATCCTCGCCGTGTCATTACCACTTATGAACTTAATCGCACCTTATTATCTTTTTCATTCTCTATAAAAACTATAGCCACATTCTTACGCATACGATTAGGAAAATCATTAAGTTCATTACTATATAACTTACCTATCTTTCATAAGTATAATCCGCCTGTAGCGAGGGCACCTATACTACCCGCCCATCCAGACGCGATCAAGGTCACATAGTGCGCGTAAAGGTATCCGCCTGCCCGATCACGGTCGATAACGTCATCTAGTGCGCGTAAAGGTATCTTTGCCCGCCATTCTCGGTCGATAATGTCATGTAGTGCGCGTAAAGGTATCTTGCCGGCCCATCTTCGGGTCGATAATGTCATATAGTGCGCGTGAAAGGTATACCGCCCGCCCGTCTTCGGTCGATAATGTCATATAGTGCGCGTAAGGTATACCGCCTGCCCGTCTCGGGTCGATAATGTCATATAGTGCGCTGCAGGTATCTTGCCCACCCGTCTCTCGGTCGATAATGTCATATAGTGCGCGTGAAAGGTATCTTGCCGCCCGTCTGCGGTCGATAATGTCATATAGTGCGCGTGAAGGTATACCGCTCGCCGTCTGCGTCGATAATGTCATAGTGCGCGTGAAGGTATCCGCCCGCCCATCTTCGGTCGATAATGTCATATAGTTCGCGTGAAGGTATCTTGCCCGCCCATCTGCGGGTCGATAATGTCATATAGTGCGCGTGAAGGTATACCGCCCCGTCTGCGGGTCGATAATGTCATATAGTATCCGGGAATTTAACCCAACGTACTACGCGCCTCTACTCCTTTAGAAAGACTCTTTTTCAATTACAACTTCCCAGATACTAACAACTATAGTATCAAGTCCTATCCACCTTTCAAGACAAGTCACAATACCTTTTTAGAAATACAATTACCGGCTTCTAAAACAAGTGACTTCTTTCTTAAAAACCCTAAGCAACTGGTACCTTAAAAACAGTTTGCCCTCCTTTATTTCAAAATCATCTCATTGCTTACATTACTGAAGAAAATCATTCTTTTAACCTTCCATAAAGCCGTTATAACCAACTTCCCATAAAGCCGTTATAACCCTTTATGGTTTTAGACCAACTCATTCCTTTTATAACCAAGAGACTTCTACTTTTTGAAACCAAGTATTAAATACTTTCAAATCAATTCTCTTAACTTTCAAAAATACAATTAGTCTCTTAACCTTTTGAACTCAAGTGACTTCTTTTATTATAAAACCTTAGGCAATTGATGCCTTAAAATCAAGTTGCCTTTTCATTAAAAACAAGTCATTTATCTTTCCATAAAGCAAATATAACTAACTTCCCATAAAGCCGTTATATTCACTTTATGCCTTAGTCAAAAACAATTTCCTATCCAAGGGACTTATACGTTTAAAACGGAACAAGTATCACATACTTCAAAACTCTTCAAGTTCCTTAACTTTAATACAACATTAGACATCCATAATACTTTCAAAGAAGTGAGTTAATCTCCTAACTCACCCGGCTTGGCTATTCATAAAACTAGTAAGGGATATCAAGGTGTTTTACGTCTACCGTACTACATACGTGCAACTAGTCATGCTCAAAGATAGGAAAAGTTCTACATACAGTAAATCACACAACTACCTCTTAACTTCTAAGAGTAGAAGGAAACATGAAATGATACCACAAGTATATTCCATACATAGAATCATGACAAAGGAAGGAAGAGGTTCACATACCTCGCGACGATTATCGACAAGTAGCAAAAAGCTCCAAAGTACTTCAACCTATAATGGTCACAATACGTCCATTAACCTTTTACTTCAAACGTAGAATATTCTAGGTGCTAAGTCACTAATTTCTACGGAAAATCGGACAGCACCTCCTTTGTTTTTACTTACTTTGCCACCTTTTTCAAGGCCGGAAATACAATAACCAAACAGCCCCAATTGGCTCACAATTTATAGAAGATAATCCAATACAATTGAATAACTACACAGCCCCAATTGGCTCACAATTTAGAAAGTAGTCCAATACAAATGACTAACTAAACAGCCCCAATTGGCTCACAATTTAATAACCAACTAAATGCAAACTACAAGTCCAAAATTCGGCCACCTTGAGTTCAACAAAACCAATTCTTATCCAATTTCCATTTCAATCCAAATTGGTAGCATAATATGATATCAAGTCGCATTTGATTATAACAACCATAATCTTTAAGTCCATAACATGCGACGATTCCAATAACGATCAAATTATATTCCAACTAAACATGACTTACATTACACTTCGGATTTAAAGCTACAAGCAATCCATAATACTTATAAAACTTCAACACATATACTACATGCTAGTAAAATGTAAGGCTAACAACAATACATAATCTTGTAACACTTAAAGAGAACAAGATTATACCTCAACGAATCTCAATCTAACTTCCAAATCCGAAGTCGCTCCTTAGTAGTTTAGAACCTCTCCAAGACACTTCAATCCGCTTGTTGAGACCCTTAGAACAAAACCAACAATAATCCTTCAAAACTCTAAATAAAACCTAGAAAGACCATTAGGTTTTTCGTTGCGACTAACCCGTAAACAATCTTTTTCCAAGATTTTTCTATTGAGATATACTCACAATACACTTAGGAACCTTGGTTTAAAGTGGGGAGATTATTGGACAACAAACAAAAAAATTTTCCCTTCTTCTTGAACCCAACCCGAGAGCATCCCCCTCTCTTGTTCTTCAATTTGTGAAATTTTAGCAAAATGTGGAACTCTTGTCTTGCTACTAGTATTTTATAGGGACATGGAGGGTCAAAGTGTGCACAAATGGTTGGCTAGGATGATCTCTTACTAAATATCAAGGCTTGTGGGACCTTTGACTTTGGTCAATTCTCTCAAGCTCACACTTGCAAGACTTGTCTTGCTAACAAAGGTCCAATGACCTTCTTGCCCTTGCAAGAAATCGTCCAAGGCATCATTAAGGGGGGTGACACGTGTCGCCCTCCCATTCGTCGCAATATTACGTTTTCCGACAATTCCATAATTCCGATAAAATTTTACAAGTCTCATATCTTGATACCTCTGAGTTCTTACGTACGTTCTTGAAACATGTCCTTTAAAAATACGGGGTGTAACATTCTTCCCCCCTTAGAAACATTCGTCCCCGAATGTTCTTTCGGAGTCAATCTTTATAATAAGCGACATAGCTTCTTTTCACAACCCCGACATACCAACAATGCCACACATGGCCACATAACAATACTTATGCTAAGATGTCAACCTTGACACTTGTAAAGCCAACTAGTCCATACTCATAATGACCTTAAAGCCTGTCATAATCCTCTCTACTCGGTCTACTAAGGTCCGACGATCAGATTATCACCGGGAAAATCTCATATTCCCGCTCAGCTACCACCCCAAACACTCACGGGTGTAGTTACCTCGAAAGGTTCTTATGGATTCAGGATCTATTCCTTTACACTTGGTTGCTATCTTTCTTACTGGTCGTACTCTCTCCGTACTCCCAACTCATACTAGTATACACATATAACTTCCATACCGATTCTAGCCTCAAATCTTTGGAGTCACTCTATAAAACAACATAAGGCCATTTCCGCCAGACTGTTAGGTGGAACGCGCCCACGAACTCAGAAACAATTAACTAGACTTGGCCTTGCACCTCGTGACCTCGCCACGTAGCGGAATTACTACCAACTGATCCCACTCCATTCCGGGCCATGAGACCTGTAACAGTCCTCACCCGACCCGCCGACTTAACTCTTATTCTTGATCTATAATAACTCTTTCTACAGAAGACCTTGGCGAAAATTCATTAACTATTTCATACCTTCCTGTATCTAGTTAGTCTTTACCAACTCTTGGTAATCCAAAATCGATCTAGGCAACACGCTGCCCGACTCATACATAACTCAGATAGATGTATGTCACAATACCAACTATACTATAATCATTACCAACACGGATACGCAATCCACATAGTCCTTCCCGGTCATCACGCTTTCTCGTATTCGCAATCAACATGACTCGTTAGGAGGGACGACCCTAACAACACGCTCTATCGCACGATCTCGAGTGAGAAGAATGGAAACCAATCCTAAATGTCCTGCAGCCTCACGATTATAGATGTGGTGCACAACACACCGATAATCAAGACTCTACTAGACACGGTGCGTAGACACTTTCCGAGGACTAATCGCTCGATACCACTTTTGTCACGACCACCCCCGGCGCGATCGCGCCTACCCGGGCACCGCTACAGTAAACATCAGAGAAAATCAGCGAACATACATGAAACTTAAAAATAAAACATCGTAAGTAAAACAACAGGTTAGCCGATAGGGCTACCTTCCTGAACATAAATATACACAACCGAAGAAGTTTCCTCATATCTTTACAACTGACCCACAAAATGTGACTACAGACCTCTAAGATTTTTAACATAACAACTGTGGCGGGACAGGGCCCCGCCATACCCCTGAATATACATGAATCTACTACTTGTGGAAAACTCACACGACTGCTCGGTTCGTGGATCGTGCCTTACCCGGCACCCAAGTAGTCATACATCGTAGAAAACCAGCGGAATATAAACAACCAAGATATGAAACAAGATAAGTAAGACACGCTTCGGGAAAAGGTTGCCTTTCGCATAATGTTTATAAATAACCCAAAACGAACAGCTATATCCCAACCTTACAACAGTCTCCATGCACTTAAGAGTTTAAAACAACAATGGCGGGACAGGGCCCCGCCATACCCCTGAATACGAATATCTACAACGACAGGGGACCATACCAAAATGCTAAGCTTCCGGAGAAACGGAGCTTTCCCAACGAAGCGGTGATCCTAAGAACGGATCAGCGGTAGGAGTACCTTTACCGCAGATGAACGCAGCCCGGGCGAGGTCGACAACAGTACCAAGTATGTGAAATCAAAAATCAGAATGAAATCATAGTAGTCTATATAAGGCGGGAGACAGTATGATAAGCCAACACTACGCCACAATAAATAAGGCCATGCCAAGTCGTGACTCATGCCTCAAAGTCATCACAATAGAACATGCACGGTAAGTACGAAGGCATAGCCGACTACTAAAACCCACGCACCAACAAGGTCATAAATCAGATTATGAGATCTGTCTGCATCATCACATGATCAAAGCCGCCACTCGCGCGCAGTATCTAATGTGCGATCTAGTCTCGAACTTCCCGCACTCGCATAGGCCAAACAGATAGGCCCGCATGAGGTATAACCCCGCATCGAGGGTAGCTACTCCGGCAGCGTCCTAGACACGTCGTCCCGCATGGCTACAAGAACCGCATGACCACAAGCGGCCGTGATACTAACTCGAACTCCGCATTTCCGCATAGGCCATACTGCACCGCATAAGGTATTCTCGAATCATAGTCCATCGACCACCGAAGTCTACCCCAGACGGAGGGGCTTTAACCCTGAGTTATGAATGATATAATATCAACATAACCGCTTATTGCTAAACAACATAAGCACAACAAGGAAAAATCCTTTACACAAATATCACAAGATACTAACTCACGTAGCATCCTAACATGTTTACTTATCAAGTCAACAAGAAAATATTACAAGACTATCACAAATCAATACAATCAAGTTATTCACACAAGGTACTTTCTATATTATGTTAACAAGTTCGGTTGTTAGCCCCAAAGTACTTCATGTATTACTCATTTAAAAGATCCGCTTCTTTTACAAAAGTCACACAATACGTAGTATAAAAATAGAGTAATTATCTTTTGAAGTTCATTAAAACACTTCTCCTTGTAAAATCAAGTACAACATTCTTTTCCTAACATTCAAGTTTGCCTAATTTCAATTACTCAAGTTCTCATTTTCGAAAGGGTTTGTAGTTCATAGCTTTAATCCTTTAAAACAATTTGAGAAACATATACCCTAAGTGTGAGTAGGTTATTATTATTCGTAATCTTATTACAAACCATGATCTAGTAAATGTAATATCCTTTTGTCTCATCTTAGCTCCTATGCAGATGGAAGTTTCTACTAGTTTTAATAATACCTTATTAGTCAAAATAATTCCTTTATTAGCGTTCGTGGTTTGTTCGACATTTATTACGATTGGTAAAACATCATTCCTTTTGAAAACCAAAAATACTAATTACTCACTAATGAGGTTTCACACTTTTAACAAAATTCATATTAGTATAATAAGTCAAGTCTCTTATTTCCTTAAATCAATAAATCGTTCTTTTATCACTCTAAGCCGTTATACCTAACCTCCCATAAAGCTAGTATAACTCTTCACTTTTAAAACCAAGTGTTACTCTTACGTTAAAAATGATTCAAGATTCTTTTGAAATGTTTTCGCTTCTTTATTATTCAGCTTAAGCCAGGCATCGCTGCAAGTATTATTCGAGCTTAAGCCGAGGCATTGCCGTAAGTATTATTCGAGCTTAAGTCAAAGACATTGCCGTAGTTATTAATCGATTAACACACGTACGTCACCGTACTATATATATTGTAAAATATCATGCTTTAGGAAGAATCACATACCTTCTCGCGAAAACCTCCCGCCAAGTTGAATATGTCGCGCAGAGTATCGACCTATAATACCAACACGCCTATCAACGCCCGCATCAGATGCATAAAAGTTCTAAGCAGAGGGTTCGTTATTCTATGGTCATTTGGGCAAGACTTCCCTACCGGTGAGCTACTCAAGTTCATCAGTGAAAACAATCTATGTAAGTACAGTTCTATTATTCATCTTTTAAACCCTTCATCGTGATAACAGTTCAATTTATTCTGCAATATCCTTCTAAGTATTTAATACTTATTCCTATACTTCTACAAGATATATATTCTAATTACAAAAGGAGGATAAGGTTATTTACCTCGGTAAGCCCAATAATATCCTAGATAAAAGTCGCGCTGAGCAAGGTTTAGCTCCTAAGTTGTGCGCTCCAGAGTCTAATAAACCTTAGAAGTTCTTCACAACTTCTACTAAGGACTAAGGGATTTGGGCTAGGTAATTCGGGCATTATAACGATACTAGAAGGCAACTTTTCTACCAGGATGGGGTAGTGTTTGGCTAGGCTAGCTTTATGGGGTTTGCTCTCGCCAGGGCTTCTCAAAAGGGAGGTGTGTTTGGACGAAACAACAAGAGGGAGAGGAGGATTTGAGACTTAGATAGATTGCTCAATTTAGGATGAAATAACTCTTCAACAAGGGGGGTATTTATAGGTCAAGACATGGCCAACCAATGGCCAAGATTATGCCAAGTGCAAGGCAAGTGTAGGGTGAGGATTTGGGCAAGTGTCCTTGGCCAACTTGCACACAAAATATCCTACCAACTCCAAGACAAAACAAGCCATCCCAATCGGCCCTATTGCCGTGTGACATCCATCAATGAGAGGGTGACAAGTGTCGCCCTCTCGTTGGTCCAACGTGTTGCGTCTCTAAAAAAATCCGCAAAAATTAGAAATGACATAGCCGGAATTTATCCTACGCGAGTTGTGGAAAACGCTTTAGGAAAAACGACTCTAAACGGTGTTGTGTACAAAGTGAATTCGCCCAAGCCAACTAGTGGGGTGACACGTGTCGCCTCCTACTCGGCCCAAAATATTTCATCTTCCGAAAATATCCACAATGGCCAAAATCTCGAAAACAAAGTGGGCCCCACAAAACCGTAAATTTTCTCCCGTGGGCCCCACGTGACCATTTCCGAAAATAAAATTCCATAATTCTCTAAAATTCCAAGAAGTCCGAATACCAAATCTGGGAATCCAATTCCCATTAACGAATCTTTTTCCTTCACAAAACCCGGAAACTTTTCCGTGGAAAAATCACCTCTTTCTTCCATTCCAATTCCAATGTCGTATTCTCGTACGTACGTCCTCGCATACATACCTTGAAACTACGGGGTATAACATTCTCCCCTCCTTAGAAACATTCGTCCCGAATGTTCCTTCTAGGTATCAAAACAAACAGGCGCCAGTATAGTCCTTACTGCTATACTTACGGAAACAACCATGCCACACCTGGTCACAACACAACAAGCGCGCATACTTATCTCCAAGTCCACGAGGAATCACCTCTATCACAAAATATTCCTACTCGAGATCTAAAAAGATGCTCCCTTCGCCCCTACTCTTAACAAACGAATGATCACACCTATGCTCGTAATACATGCTCGTTCTTCCCTTACTCGTCGTGATACCACTTTTGTCACTTTGTCGCGAGCCCTGCTCCGACGACCCAACAAATGGTACCGGCCGCTTGATCCTCGAGGATGTCGTACACTTAGCACGCTCGAACTCTTACCACCCTTCATCGCTAGTTTCCAAACCTCGGGTTACTATCTCTAACGTGGTCATCATTAATCGGGAACACTGCGGGTGGATTTGATACTTTCAGAACATAACAATACGAAAGATCGGACGTCTTGCCTCCTAAGTCGGACGGCAATGCTAACATATAGGCAACCTGGCCTAATCTTCACATGAACTCAACAAGGCCCAAAGTAACACGGCTAAGTTTCCTCTGTTTTTCCAAAACTCGTCACACCCTATCCACGATCTGTGGAACAACCTCAACCAACTATTCAACCTTGCCAACATCGAACCAATCGATCGGCAACTTATACTTCCGCCCTACAAGGCTTCCTAAGGCGACATCCGAATACTGAAAATGGTAGCTTAAACATTCACTCTACAGGAGACAACAATCCCCACAACTATTCCTGAAATCCAAACACTGCCCGAGGGCGAATGCGATTCTGAGACTTACCTGAGTTCTTAACCCTGCCTGGTAAAACTTCCAAAACAAAGAACAGCCGTACCCTGGGCTCCACTGTCTGTCATAAGGTGAAGGTAGGCACCCCGTGCAGCCTTACAACCTTTCTGGCATAATCACCCCCTACCGAGTACACGGTCTTTGCTAGAAGACAAGACGGGCTGACCTCCTCGGCCCGACTACTGGTCTAATGTATCCACGAACTCGTACGGTGGTTCACTCAACTTGGGCCTCACATCCTCGTGACCTACCACCGGCTGACCACCAAAACTGACCCCACCACCAAACAGGCCACGGGTCGACCCGCCACATGGCCTCAACCCAACCCGGCAACGTGCAAACACTAGCTCCCTGATTAACTAATCATGATTCCCAATCACAGTTAACACAATGCTATCTGAAAATAATACTTAAGATATTCGCTACACATATAAATCTCTAAAGGGTTAAGGATATACCAGATCTACGCCGCACTTCCTTAGGTCGCCCTAATCAAACCCGCCGGGCATGGCCGGGAAGGTGATGAACTATCCATCGATCCTCGGCCGAGTCTCTACATCCGCACCACCTTGGCCTGACAATTCCTCGCAAATGGCTCCCGCTGGCCGCAAACATAACAAGTCGACGCGAGGAACGACACTCCCCGATGACATCGACCACAACGCCACACCGAGGTGGGGTGACCTCTCGCTAACACCCTCCTCTCCGAACCATGCATCCACAATCGGTCTAGTAGCCGAGTCCTCGTGATTGTATCCTTCCTCATAGAACATTCTTGCTATACGGCCTCGACGGCCGCAATAAAAACAAGCACCAGAAAAAGACGCACTTCCCGGGATGACACTCGCCACACCGTGGAACACCGAGGAAAATCGAACCTCGTGAGGACACTCAGATCGGGCGAGGCGCATGTCTAACTGGCCGCCGAGGCGATTCGCCGAGAGTTACCAAATGATCCCGCCAATCGCCCTCTTCTCGCCGCTCTGGCCACTGCCGATCTCTACCTCTCTCACCACGCACATAATCTGAACGCAAGCCCGCTCGCCCTCGATCAAGAGCTACTCCTCACAACCCTTCTTTAGATAAGCATCAATATCCTTGGAATACCGGTACATAAAATACTCTCCGCTGCCAAGTCCTCATAGCAACAGGCCGCTCTCCTTCCAATCCATATTTTCTCGCCCAAGCCGTGGAACCGAAAGTCCAGATGTCATGACCGCAGAGGAATCCGCCGCCAGGCTAAACTCCCATCGCTGGGCGACGCCTCGTAACTCCTCAGACAAGCATCACCTCAGTGATGATTGGGCCTGCGTCTTCTAAATCTCTCAGATTTACTCGCCTTCCTTCCGCTTTGCCTTCTCGGGCCCGAGTTACTGGCGCGGAGGCATCACCGGTAAAGGAAAGGAATACGTTAGAGGGTCCAACTTATAACATGACTCTAAAGCACGATCTCGAGTGAGAAGAATGGAAACCAATCCTAAATATCCTATAGCCTCTCGATTATTGGTGTGGTGCACAACACACCGATAATCAAGACTCTACTAGATACGGTCGTAGACACTTTCCGAGGATTAATCGCTCGATACCACTTTTGTCACGACTGCCCGGCTCGTGGATCGTGCCTTACCCGCACCCAAGTAGTCATACATCGAGAGAAAACCAATGGAATATAAAACAACCAAGATATGAAACAAGATAAGTAAGACACGCTTTACGGAAAGGTTGCCTTTCGCATAATGTTTATAAATAACCCAAAACGAACAGCTATATCCTAACCTTACAACAGTCTACTGCACTCTAAGAGTTTAAATAACAATGGCGGACAGGCCCCGCCATACCCTCAATACAAATATCTACAACGATGCAGGACCATACCAAAATGCTAAGCTCCGAGAAACGGAGCTTTCCAACGCTGCGGTGATCCTAAGAACGGATCAGCGGTAGGAGTACCTTTACTCGCGGCATGAACGCAGCCCCAAGGAGGTCGATAACAGTACCAAGTATGTGAAATCAAAATACGTAAATGAAATCATAGTAGTCTATATAAGGCGAGAGATGTATGATAAGCCAACAATACAGTTCACAATAAATAAGGCCATGCCAAGTCGTGACTCATGCCTCAAAGTCATCACAATAGAACTGCACGGTAAGTACGAAGGCATAGCCGACTACTAAAACCCACGCACCAACAAGGTCATAAATCAGATTATGAGATCCGCTCTGCATCGTTACATGATCAAAGCCGCCACTCGCCGCAGATCTAATGTGCGCATCTAGTCCTCGAACTTCCCGCACCCGCATAGGCCAAACAGATAGGCGCGCATGAGGTATAACCCCGCATCGAGGGTAGCTACTCCCGGCAGCGCCCTAGACACGTCGTCCCGCATGGCTACAAGAACCGCATGACCACAAGGGCCGATACTAACTCGAACTCCCGCAGTTCGCATAGGCCATCTGACCGCATAAGGTATTCTCGAATCATAGTCCATCGACCCGCCTGAGTCTACCCCGCATCGGAGGGCAGCTTAACCCCCGGAGTTATGAATGATATAATATCAACATAACCGCTTATTGCTAAACAACATAAGCACAACAAGGAAAAATCCCTTTACACAAATATCACAAGATACTAACTCACGTAGCATCCTAACATGTTTACTTATCAAGTCAACAAGAAAATATTACAAGACTATCACAAATCAATACAATCAAGTTATTCACACAAGGTACTTTCTATATTATGTTAACAAGTTCGGGTTGTTAGCCCCAAAGTACTTCATGTATTACTCATTTAAAAGATCCGTTTCTTTTACAAAAGTCACACAATACCCGTAGTATAAAAAATAGAGTAATTATCTTTTGAAGTTCATTAAAACACTTCTCCTTGTAAAATCAAGTACAACATTCTTTTCCTAACATTCAAGTTTGCCTAATTTCAATTACTCAAGTTCCTCATTTTCGAAAGGGTTTGTAGTTCATAGCTTTAATCCTTTAAAACAATTTGAGAAACATATACCCTAAGTGTGAGTAGGTTATTATTATTCGTAACAGTCTTATTACAGCAGCCATGATCTAGTAAATGTAATATCCTTTTGTCTCATCTTAGCTCCTATGCAGATGGAAGTTTCTACTAGTTTTAATAATACCTTATTAGTCAAAATAATTCCCTTTATTAGCGTTGCTGTGGTTTGTTCGACATTTATTCTGATTGGTAAAACATCATTCCTTTTGAAAACCAAAAATACTAATTACTCACTAATGAGGTTTCACACTTTTTAACAAAATTCATATTAGTATAATAAGTCAAGTCTCTTATTTCCTTAAATCAATAAATCGTTCTTTTTATCACTCTTAAGCCGTTATACCTAACCTCCCATAAAGCTAGTATAACTCTTGACTTTTAAAACCAAGTGTTACTCTTACGTTAAAAATGATTCAGATTCTTTTGAAATGTTTTCGATTCTTATTATTCAAAGCTTAAGCGAGGCATCGCCAAGTATTATTCAGCTTAAGCCGTGAGGCATCGCCGTAAGTATTATTCAGCTTAAGTCAAAGACATTGCCGTAGTTATTAATCGATTAACACACGTACGCCTACCGCTATATATATTGTAAAATATCATGCTTTAGGAAGAATCACATACCTTCTCGAAAACCTCCGCCAAGTCAATATGTCGCGCGCAGAGTATCGACCTATAATACCAACACGCCTATCAACGCCCGCATCAGATCGCATAAAAGTTCTAAGCGAGGGTTCGTTATTCTATGGTCATTTGGGCAGCACTTCCTACCCGCGAGCTACTCAAGTTCATCAGAAAACACCCATGTAATCTGATTCTATTATTCATCTTTTAAACCCTTCATCGTGATAACAGTTCAATTCTATTCGCAATATCCTTCTAAGTATTTAATACTTATTCCTATACTTCTACAAGATATATATTCTAATTACAAAAGGAGGATAAGGTTATTTACCCGGTAAGCCCAATAATATCCTAGATAAAAGTCGCACTGAGCAAGGTTTAGCTCCTAAGTTGTGCGCTCCCAGAGTCTAATAAACCTTAGAAGTTCTTCACAACTTCTACTAAGGACTAAGGGATTTGGGCTAGGTAATTCGCATTATAACGATACTAAGGCAACTTTTCTACCGAGGGGGTAGTGTTTCTGGCCAGGCTAGCTTTATGGGGGTTGCTCGCCAGGCTTCTCAAAAGGGGAGGGTGGTGTTTGGACGAAACAACAAGAGGGAGAGGGAGGGATTTGAGACTTAGATAGATTGCTCAATTTAGGATGAAATAACTCTTCAACAAGGGGGTATTTATAGTCAAGACACGGCCAACCAATGGCCAAGATTATGCCAAGTGCAAGGCAAGTGTAGGGTGAGGATTTGGGCAAGTGTCCTTGGCCAACTTGCACACAAAATATCCTACCAACTCCAAGACAAAACAAGCCATCCCAATCGCCCTATTGCCGTGTGACATCCATCAATGAGAGGTGACAAGTGTCGCGCCTCGTTGGTCCAACGTGTTGCGCCTCTCGGAAAAATCCGCAAAAATTAGAAACGACATAGCCGGAATTTATCCTACGCGAGTTGTAAAACGTTTCAAAAACGACTCTAAACGTGTTGTGTACAAAGTGGAATTCGCCCAAGCCAACTAGGGGTGACACGTGTCGCCTCCTACTCGCCCAAAATATTTCATCTTCCGAAAATATCCACAATGGCCAAAATCTCAAAACAAAGTGGCCCCACAAAACCAGAATTTTCTCCCGTGGCCCCACGTGACCATTTCCAAAATAAAATTCCATAATTCTCTAAAATTCCAAGAAGTCCGAATACCAAATCTGGGAATCCAATTCCCATTAACGAATCTTTTTCCTTCACAAAAACCGGAAACTTTTCCGTGGAAAAAATCACCTCTTTCTTCCATTCCAATTCCAATGTCGTATTCTCGTACGTACGTCCTCGCATACATACCTTGAAACTACGGGGTATAACAAAACCATACCAAGAGATAAGCCTCCGGAGCAATTGGAGCTTTCTCTCAAACACTGAACCGAGATCCTAAGAGCAAGGATCGCCAACCTGGGTACCTAAAACCTGCGGCATTTAACGCACTGGGCGGGTCAAGACAACAAAAATGCGAATATGGAACAGAAATAACGCATAAGAAATGGATCATAATCGCATACAAAAGAATGACAAGGACAAGTATAAAGATACATACCAGATCCTGCCGTGTCATTACCACTTATGAACTTAATCGCACCTTATTATCTTTTTCATTCTCTATAAAAACTATAGCCACATTCTTACGTACATGATTAGGAAAAATCATTAAGTTCATTACTATATAACTTACCTATCTTTCATAAGTATAATCCGCCCTGTAAGCGAGGGGCACCTATACTACCCGCCCACCCAGACGCGATCAAGGTCACATAGTGCGCGTAAAGGTATACCGCCCGCCCGATCTCGGTCGATAACGCCATCTAGTCCGCGTAAAGGTATATCGCCGGCCCATTCACGGTCGATAATGTCATGTAGTCGCGCGTAAAGGTATACCGCCCGCCCATCTCTCGGTCGATAATGTCATATAGTGCGCGTGCAGGTATACCGCCCGCCCATCTTCTCGGGTCGATAATGTCATATAGCCGCGCAGGTATATCGCCGCCATCTCTCGGTCGATAATGTCATATAGTTCGCCTAAAGGTATCTTGCCCGCCCATCTTCGGGTCGATAATGTCATATAGTGCGCGTGAAGGTATACCGCCCGCCCGTCTTCGGTCGATAATGTCATATAGTGCGCCTAAAGGTATACCGCCCGCCCGTCTTCGGGTCGATAATGTCATATAGTCCGCGCGTAAGGTATCGCTCGCCCATCTCGGGTCGATAATGTCATATAGTGCGCGTGAAGGTATACCGCCCGCCCATCTCGGGTCGATAATGTCATATAGTGCGCGTGAAGGTATACCGCCTACCATCTCGGGTCGATAATGTCATATAGTATCCGGGAATTTAACCCAACGTACTACGCGCCTATACTCCTTTAGAAAGACTCTTTTTCAATTACAACTTCCCAGATACTAACAACTATAGTATCAAGTCCTATCCACCTTTCAAGACAAGTCACAATACCTTTTAGAAATACAATTACGGCTTTCTAAAACAAGTGACTTCTTTCTTAAAAACCCTAAGCAATCGGTACCTTAAAACAGGTTTGCCCTCCTTTATTTCAAAATCATCTCATTGTTTACATTACTGAAGAAAATCATTCTTTCAACCTTCCATAAAGCCGTTATAACCAACTTCCCATAAAGCCGTTATAACCCTTTATGGTTTTAGACCAACTCATTCCTTTTATAACCAAGAGACTTCTACTTTTTGAAACCAAGTATTAAATACTTTCAAATCAATTCTCTTAACTTTCAAAAATACAATTAGTCTCTTAACCTTTTGAACTCAAGTGACTTCTTTTATTATAAAACCTTAGGCAATTGATGCCTTAAAATCAAGTTGCCTTTTCATTAAAAACAAGTCATTTATCTTTCCATAAAGCAAATATAACTAACTTCCCATAAAGCCGTTATATTCACTTTATGCCTTAGTCAAAAACAATTTCCTATCCAAGGGACTTATACGTTTAAAACGGAACAAGTATCACATACTTCAAAACTCTTCAAGTTCCTTAACTTTAATACAACATTAGACATCCATAATACTTTCAAAGAAGTGAGTTAATCTCCTAACTCACCCGGCTTGGCTATTCATAAAACTAGTAAGGGATATCAAGGTGTTTTACGTCTACCGTACTACATACGTGCAACTAGTCATGCTCAAAGATAGGAAAAGTTCTACATACAGTAAATCACACAACTACCTCTTAACTTCTAAGAGTAGAAGGAAACATGAAATGATACCACAAGTATATTCCATACATAGAATCATGACAAAGGAAGGAAGAGGTTCACATACCTCGCGACGATTATCGACAAGTAGCAAAAAGCTCCAAAGTACTTCAACCTATAATGGTCACAATACGTCCATTAACCTCTTACTTCAAACGTAGAATATTCTAGGTGCTAAGTCACTAATTTCTACGGAAAATCGGACAGCACCTCCTTTGTTTTTACTTACTTTGCCACCTTTTTCAAGGCCGGAAATACAATAACCAAACAGCCCCAATTGGCTCACAATTTATAGAAGATAATCCAATACAATTGAATAACTACACAGCCCCAATTGGCTCACAATTTAGAAAGTAGTCCAATACAAATGACTAACTAAACAGCCCCAATTGGCTCACAATTTAATAACCAACTAAATGCAAACTACAAGTCCAAAATTCGGCCACCTTGAGTTCAACAAAACCAATTCTTATCCAATTTCCATTTCAATCCAAATTGGTAGCATAACATGATATCAAGTCGCATTTGATTATAACAACCATAATCTTTAAGTCCATAACATGCGACGATTCCAATAACGATCAAATTATATTCCAACTAAACATGACTTACATTACACTTCGGATTTAAAGCTACAAGCAATCCATAATACTTATAAAACTTCAACACATATACTACATGCTAGTAAAATGTAAGGCTAACAACAATACATAATCTTGTAACACTTAAAGAGAACAAGATTATACCTCAACGAATCTCAATCTAACTTCCAAAATCCGAAGTCGCTCCTTAGTAGTTTAGAACCTCTCCAAGACACTTCAATCCGCTTGTTGAGACCCTTAGAACAAAACCAACAATAATCCTTCAAAACTCTAAATAAAACCTAGAAAGACCATTAGGTTTTTCGTTGCGACTAACCCGTAAACAATCTTTTTCCAAGATTTTTCTATTGAGATATACTCACAATACACTTAGGAACCTTGGTTTAAAGTGGGGAGATTATTGGACAACAAACAAAAAAAAATTCCCTTCTTCTTGAACCCAACCCGAGAGCATCCCCCTCTCTTGTTCTTCAATTTGTGAAATTTTAGCAAAGTGTGGAACTCTTGTCTTGCTACTAGTATTTTATAGGGACATGGAGGGTCAAAGTGTGCACAAATGGTTGGCTAGGATGATCTCTTACTAAATATCAAGGCTTGTGGGACCTTTGACTTTGGTCAATTCTCTCAAGCTCACACTTGCAAGACTTGTCTTGCTAACAAAGGTCCAATGACCTTCTTGCCCTTGCAAGAAATCGTCCAAGGCATCATTAAGGGGGGTGACACGTGTCGCCCTCCCATTCGTCGCAATATTACGTTTTCCGACAATTCCATAATTCCGATAAAATTTTACAAGTCTCATATCTTGATACCTCTGAGTTCTTACGTACGTTCTTGAAACATGTCCTTTAAAAATACGGGGTGTAACAATGAGCAACCCATATGCAAGCAAACCATTCTTGACCTTTATTTATAAAATGAATAAACCATCATTTTAGCAAACCAAGACAATACCATGCCTTTCCTTTTTACACAAACCAAGACAATACCATGCCTTTCCTTTTTACACAAACCAAGACAATACCATGCCTTTCCTTTTTACACAAACCAAGAGTAATTCTCATTTAAGCAAGCCAAAGTACTATCAAGGCACAAATAGAATAATTCTCATTTAAGCAAGCCAAAGTACTATCAAGGCACAAATAGAATAATTCTCATTTAAGCAAGTCAAAGTACTATCAAGGAACAAATAGAGTAATTCTCATTTAAGCAAGCCAAAGTACTACGTACGTCAGCCGCACGTTCTTTACCTTTTTCATAAAATCCCAAGGCCCTAGCCTTGCAACATCAAGTTACATATTCTTCAAATTAAGTGGCTTACACTCTTTATACTCTAGTCACTTCTTTTATGTACTATAATGAAGCCAAATTCATTTATGACCCCTAATACACTAACACTCGTAGTATCAAGCCACTTCCATTTTTCAAATCAAACTACACTTTTAAAACTTCAATTCAATGTTTTGAAATCAAGTAGCTTCTACTTTTAAATCCCAAGTAACTCACACCTTTAAACAAGTTACTTCTCTTTAAATCATGTCATTTCTCCTCTTTCAAATCAATTAAGTAAATCACTCCTTTGACTCCCCTAAAGCCGTTATAACTAACTTCCCATAAAGCCATTATAACAACCTTTAGGTTTTGGAAGGCACTATCTAAGAGATTAGGAACCACTTCCTTTTTAAGACTCTAAGTACTCCGAGTAAAACAACTTTCACTTTTGAAAATCCAAATATTATCAAGGGAATGGATTATAACAACTTCTAATTTAAACATCCAAAGTACAATCAAGGAAGTATATAGAACAACTTATATATTAGGCAATCCAAGTACAATCAAGGAAGTATATAGAACAAATTCTATATTAGGCAACCCAAGTACAATCGAGGAGTAGATCATGTAAGGAGTAGGATTTACTTACTTTACAAAAAGGAATCATGCTAGAAGAAGAGGAGGTGGTTCACATACCTTTTCGGCTTAATCCACACGCTAAGTCGAATACGCCGCACGTAGAATTGTCAACCTATAATGACCACAACACTACTATCAACTTCTAGTTTCTAACGTAGAATGATACTAAGTATAAGGTCTCTTATTCTACGAAAAATTGGGCAACACTTCCTTTGTTTCTACGTACTTTTCCACATTTTCCTAGACCCGTATTCATAAACCAACAAGCCACATTTAAGGCGCAACCAACAGTTAATCAAAGGGGATTACACGCCTAACCGGACGTGTAAAATTCTGCCCCACAATGTGTACAAAACAGTCCACAAATCAGCCCATAAAACAGTCCGTAAAAACTGCATAACAACGTCTAACAGTTTTCGGCTAACAACAACTACCACCATACAAAGTCCTTTTCCTTAATTCCTTTTAATCCAATTCTCATTCCAACATGTTATATAAGTTATATTAACTATCAACAACAATATTTCCTTCATTATATAACATGCAATACGTGAGAATGACTACAATAAAAGTCACGAATCACATGGCCCGAAAAAGCTAGTTTCGGACCACTCACCCAAAGTAGGGCATACACACCTTATTTTCCATATCTTCCTTAATTAAAGTTCATCCATATACTATAACAATGAGTAATATCCAATTACTGCAGAAAAAGAAGAATTATTACCTCATTTTTAGCCTTAAAATCGTCCCGGGCAGAACACTATACTTTGGTCCGCAGTGTTCGTTTCGCTCCACTTCTTCAAGTTCCAATCACATATATGTATCCCCTACAACCTTAGGATCAACTTCCCTTCACATTCCATCACCAAAAAGTCGACGTAACCCCTAGGGTTTCACCCTCTATTCTCGGTCAACAATGCTTTCCAAAGTTGGGATATTAATCTAGGCTTAGCACTTGGTTTAGGAGCTTAATCTAGGAGATAAGAAACTAATCAACAATGGTGTTCTTGGTGGTGAAGCTCTCGAAATCTTGAGCTAAAAGGGAGAGAGATGAGGGCTTATTTTTGTCTAAGTACAAAGTGATCCAAGTCTTGCAAGACTTGGAGTATAGCCAAGTGGAGTGGAACCCATGTCCACTTGTCCCCTCTCAAAATATCGAATTTGTTGTCATCTTAGCAAGACAAGTGGAGGGGTGCCACGTGTCGCCCTCCGATTGGTCCAAAATATTATAATTTTTCGAAGGTCCCCGCGAAATTGTGAAATTCTCGGCGGACCCCATATTATCAATTCCAACACCTTATAATCCAATACTAAGTCCATAAATTCAATTAGAGGTATTAAACTTCAAGTTAATAATTTTTCCGTCGTCACATTTTTCCGAAATTATCCTTAGGAAAAAAGAAATCTTTCATTCGTTCCACACTTAAAGTCTTGTTTTCCCACGTACGCTCTCGTATACATGTCTTGAAACTACGGGGTATAACAATGGCAACCTTAAGCTGAGTTCAGTCACCTACTGCGAGGTATCGTCTAAATCTCTATTTGTATATAAATGATGCATGAAGCTGAAGATGTAGCTAAGTACAAGCCTGTAAATAGAGAATAGAGGAGCATCATGTCCTCTAAGTACCTCTTTGGTCAAGGATTATGCATACTTTACTTTAAAACTCATGTATATGTATATATGCATATATATGCCACACATTGGGGCTATCTTATCATCATTAAGTTAATATTTAGGTATATCATCATTATAAACTTCCAAATTGTAGTGGTGTGCACATATAAGTGCATGCCCGAACAACTATAGCATGACATGGTGTCATAAAATGTCTGCATTGACTCTAAAGGTTTTTATGGATCTGATTGGAGTGACTCAGGGTCGTTATCCTCCGATTATCGTTATGTAACTGTATATGTATCAATCTCCTAAGAATTAATAGGAATCATAAGAAGGAATAAGCTTTAAGATACTACCAATGCGGGAAGTGTTCCCAACAAAGGATAATAAGAGTCATAAACTATAACAATATGACCAAAGATATTTCCATGCTTAAATCTTAAGAATAGAATTTCTTTTGTAGGGACGTCATTATGATTACACAACAAATATCATTAGAACATCGACCCTACACAGTTGTACATTTCTTTATAATATCGCATAGTAAACTATAATTTACTTGCGTTGTTAAGTCCTGAAATCTGGACTATGTATTTTAGTTCCTTTATTATGACCTACCACGTAAGATAAGACATATAAGTTATAGGATTCATAGTCATGGAGCATGAGTAGGGATATACCAAAAAAAGTCATTATACGAGGATCGTCATAGATCATGAGTTCTTTGGAAAATATAGGGATGTTTCGGGTTAATTTCTCCTTTCGTTCTTCACTTACATCTCAATATTACATCATTATACATTTATTTCTTACTTTAGTCATATCTTCACCCTTATGGATGTAAATTATGGACAAACTCGCTGGTTTCGGAATTGTTTAATTCGGTAAGTCATGCTCTTCCTTCACATATTTTCACCATGACAAAAATTAGAGTGGATTTATAGTAGATGCCCTTGGGTAAGAATATAAAAACCAGGTGAGTATACCTCCACAGTTACGGACACACTCGGTTGGTTATCATTTTATTCCTTGGTCGAGTTCATGTATTACGGTCGCAGATATTTTAGATGAGATCTTTCTCTCTTTTCAAGTTTTGATCTTGTCATACCCTGACCCATGATTGCGTCTTCCTTTTTAAGAGCGGGGATGACTACATGGGACTTGAATTACAAATACTTTATTTGGAGCTGGTATCAACAACTTGAAATTGGGGATCTTATAGCTCAAGGGAGGCGACTGTGCGCTCCAGGAGTTCAATGCCCTCTGAGAACGTTGGTCAAATTGCCACCAAATCCTCTTCTTTTTCAATCATATGTATATGATTGAGACAATGATTTGGAATGGTATATATATCCACATTGGGTGTTGCGACCTCTAGGATGAGTTCTCATTTGTCGATCATGTTTTGCAACTGGTGTTTCAAATTGATGCAATCTTCAGTGGAATGCTCAATTCCTCCAATATGGTAAGCACAATTATGATCAAGTTGGTAGAAGCGACATTTGGTGGCACGACTTTGATGAGACTGACTTTCCAAAAGTTGTGTTAATACTCGAGGAGGTTTCTTTTCGAAATTCAGGCATGGAAAATTATATGTGGCCGGAGACGGCTGGTTACGATAATTTTGTTGGTTTTGGGGAACTTGATTTGTAGGAGCGGGAATGTGATAATTTGGAGCTTGGTAACTTAGTTGTGTGTAATAGACTAACACGAGACTGTAGGGTGATGATATGTAGTTGCTCAAAGGAGGAGATTAGTATACATCGAAAGATGAATGTGATCCTTCCTGTTACACCCCGTATTTCCAAGGCAATGAGATGAGAACGTGCGTGAGAAATTGAGATTTGAATTTTGGAAAGAAAGAAATTACTTTTTCTTAAGGAAAAATTCCGGAAAACTTGTGAAGGAAAAGGTTTATTAATTGGAATTTGGTTCTCAAATTTTGTATTTGGGACTTATAGATTATATTGGAATTTTGGATTTTAAGTTCCGGATTTGGTCATGTGGGGCCCACGGGAAAATTTTACGGTTTTGTGGGGCCCACAATATTTTGAGATATTTTGGCCAAATATAGATATTTTGGAGGAAGAAATAATTTAGACCAATCGGAGGGCGACACGTGGCACCCCTTGTCTTGCTAAGATGACTAGTAGTAGATATTTTGAGACTTAAGGGGACAAGTGGGTCCCACTCCACTTGTCCATAAATATCTATATATAGAAAGGGCTTGCAAGACTTGTCTTCTACACTTAGCCCCATATCTCACAAATTTCCTCTTCCTTTGAGCTCAAAATCGAGAGCACCAAGAACACCTAGTGTTGGTTAATTTATTTCATCCAAGATTAAGCCAAGATCATTATTCCACAAGTTTTTGTTGGTTTTGGCCGAGAATGAGGTGGAGAAAACCCTAAGTTTTATCGACTTTTTGAAAGCGAAACGTGAAGTGAAGTTGTGTATAAGCTCATAGGGGTCACATATATGTGATTGGAACTTGAAGACGTGGAGCTAAATGAAAACTGCAGACCATTAAAGACCGGACTATTTTGGGGCATTTTTTGGCACAAAATGAGGTTGAAGTACTTCGTATAATATATTCTACTTGGCTTGAGGAATAGACGATAAAGTTGAAGTACATTGGAGCGTATTACTACTTGTCGTGTTGATTAGTCGTCAACGAGGTATGTGAACTTCTTCCTTCTATCGGCATGATTATTTGGAGTATACTTGACTTGTTTCTTGAAGTATACTTGCCTTGTTATTGAAGTATACATGACTTGTTTCTTGAAGTATACTTGACTTTATTTTTATAAAGAGAAGTGATTCTACTCTTATAAGTTAGGGGTATTCGTGTTGTTGATTTTATACTAAATGCATGTCTAAATTCTTCCTAAAGTCCTTACCAAGTCTTATGGGAGATGTTGGTAAGAGTTTTAGGAAGCATTGGAGTCGAGTTAATTGATTTAAAGAGAAGAAGTTACTTGATCTTGAAAGAAGAAGTACATTGATACTACAAGTGTTAGCATCTTGGGGTTTATTACATGAAATGATTCTTTTATAAAGAATAGATGTGCGTAGTACTTTTGGGGTTCAAGTCCTTAGTATTTCATGAAATGAAAATGCCTTGAGTTTATAAAATGGAGATTGTTATAACTATACCTTCGATAGTACTTTGAGGTTTTAAAACGAAAGATTGTTATATCTATTTCATTGGTAGTACCTTGGGTTCTTAAAGGGAAAGTTGTTCTACCTATAGTACTATGGGTTTCAAAAGGGGTGAAGTGGATTGATTTGAAAAGTGTGAGTAACTTGGGTTTAGATTGAAAGTTACTTGGTGATAGAAAGTGGAAGTGTTGGAGACTACATGTGTTAGTGTCTCGGGTGTTATAAGAGAGGGAACGTACGGCGGACGTACGTTGTATAGTTGAGCTTTATAGAGTAGAAAATGTGTATTTCCTTCTACCCTTACTCTTTCATGTCATGATAACGTCTTAGGATTTCTAAAGTAGAAGACGTGCCATACCTTCTAGTAAAGTGAAAAGATGATTTCTACTTGTACATGGTTTCTCGTGATGGCTATTCGTGCAAGTGTTGTATTTCACCTCACCGAGTCCCTCGCTTGGGGGCCGGCCTTTGTTATGTGTATACATGTGATATTGATTATATGTTATACTACGGACGTGCTGACAGTGATGTTGGAATTCCACGGGCATGCTTCTGTAGGGTTAATTTTATATTATATCATGGACTGCCGACAGTGATGTTGGAATTTCATGGGCATGCTCCAGTGATGCTGGTTTTATATTATATCATGGACTGCAGACAGTGACGTTGGAATTCCACGGGCATATACCAGTGATGCTGATTTGATAGTATACCACAGACACGCTGACAGTGATGTTGAAATTCCACGGGCATGCTTTTGTGAGGTTGACATGCTGACAGTGATGTTGGAATTCCACGCACGCTCGACATCGCTATATATTGTTCTACGACACGGCCGATGACGTTGGAATTCCACGGGCATGCTTCTGCGAGGTTGACATGCTGACAGTGATGTTGGAATTCCACGAGCACGCTTCCTTGATACTGGCTATATATTGTAATACAGACACGCTGACAGTGATGTTGGAATTCCACGGGCATGTTTCTGTGAGGTTGACACGCAGACAGTGATGTTGGAATTCCACGGGCATGCTTCCTGGATACTTGTTATATATTATACTTTGTACATGCCGACAGTGATGTTTATACACTATCACTGTCAGCATATAACAAGTATAATATACAATCATCATCAGAGAAGCATGCCCGTGGAATTCCACGAGCATGCTTCTGTGATATTATATTATGAGGGCAGGTGTCCCTGATTTTGACATGGCTTTCATATTTGAAAGTAGTACAGTGGTACAGTGGTACAAGGTACAGTTGGCTCTTATTTTATATGACACGGTAGGATCTGGTATTTGATTTTCATACTTGCCCCTGTCATTCTTTTGTACAGTTATGATTTGTTTACTGTACTTTATTTCCGTTCCATACTTAGTACCTGTTGTACTGATCCCCTTTGGGGGCTGCGTTCATGCCTGCAGGTTTAGGTACTTAGTTGTGGATCTGCGAGCTTAAGATCCTTGTTCAGCATTTTGGGATAGCTCCAATGTTCCGGAGCTTGTCATATGGTTAGGTATATTCAGGGGTACGGCGGGGCCTTATCCCGTCATAGTTACTGTCCAAAATCTTAGAGGTTTGTATTTATATGTGGGCTGGACTGGCGCGAGTTGTATTTACATTGTTATACAGTTGTAGTCCTATACGGGCGTTATATATTATGGCAGCCTTATCGGCTTTGCCTTTGTTTAAAGAAAAAAAAATGAGTGTTATTTATCTTCCGCAGTTTACTTGTGTTGTATGAATAGAAGGATGCCCAGGTAGGGCATCAGTCGCGGGCCCGGGGTTCGGGGCGTGACACTTCCCTTCGATGACTCCTCGGGCTTAGGGTGTGAGAGATGTTTTCCACGTTCTCTTTATTTTTCCTGGAGGCTCCTGTGGAACTTGACGTGCCAGCTTTGTTCATGACGCTGACAATTTTTCCTATTTTGAGACTATTGAACCATCTTGACCAAATCGACAAACGACCTCCTGTCATGGCCAACATTCTGCCATAGCCATCAAGAATCTAATATTGAATGAATGCTCAAACTAGTTCTTCTTCATTCATTGGAGGTTGTACTCTGTCACACTCAGCCATCCACCTACTTGCGTACTCTAGGTAGGTCTCTCTTGATTTTTGGCAAATTTTCTCCATTGAGTAGCGGTCATGTACGCTTTCCATATTAAAGTGGAATATATCCATGAAAGCTGTAGACATATCTTCCTATGAGTCCTAGCGGCTGAGATCTTGTGTTGTGAACCATTCAGAGGCTTCAGCTGAAAAGCCTCATTAACAATGCCTCATTTCCTTTGGCCCTAACCAGCTGGTTGTAGTGAGCATTGGGGTTTCTTATGCTGTTGAAATGTTCAAATTTGTACACTTTGAAGCCCTCCAACAAATCCAAGTTGGGATGCATACATATGTTGTCATATCTCAGTCTTGTCGCTTTGTGGGATGTTTTTTTAGTTTTTTAGAACATATCCTTCATCTTCTATTTTATTTCTCTATCTCTTCGATCTTGCTCGGCCTTCTAGGCCTTTTCCATCTCCTCATAATGATATAATCTGGTGAGGAGTCAATTGGAGTGATTGGGGGTATGGAATGACACAGTGGGGTGTGTAGGGTGACTCTTGGGAGTGCCCACAACTCTGAGAATACTATAGGTAGTAGTGTTTTGATAAAAGTTGGGATTCACATAAGGTGGTGGTGCCTGGAGGTAGGCGTGAATTGAGAGGTCCTAACTATGTGGGTGGAATTTAATTGAGGTGCCATTGGGTAATAGGCCCTAGTATGGGCATTTGGGAAATTCTTGGGTATACGCGAGTTTAGGGATGGAAAGGGCGGTGGATGCCTTCTTTCCTCAACAACTCAAAAGAAAATGATGTTAATACGTTAGTCGAAAATCATAATGCAAGATATCGCACATAAGTTATAAACAAAGCACACAGACTCGTGTATTCGATCCGAACTCTTGATTGATTTTTCCATTCCAGAGGTATTTTGGTCATTATGGTCAATTTTGGTTTTTAGGCTTTTGGTTTGATAGTTTGTGGTTGATTTTCCCCCACGTTGTCATTTGAACTTGAAACCATCCCATAAATAAAAGAAAAGGGGGATTATAATTTATATAATAAAGGTGTCGAGTCTTATTTAGACTGCCTACATATCCCTCTTCAGGAAATCAGGCAGTGTCGTGGTTCGGGTTATATAGAAATTATATCCTAATTTCTTCTACTAAAAACTTAATTTCTACCCTGACTAGGCCTGATTTGGGATTCCCATGTATCCCTCTTCAGGACACCAGGTCAGACGTGGTTTCATTTACAAAAGTGGACGGGGGATACTTTTAATTGAAAGCATGAAAAGGTAAGACTAAACTACTCAAAAGAAGGCTTTATCATGAAGACATGGTGGATCATCGTCCTTACGACCATGTATATTCTGACGACTTTTCTAAAAGTCACCTTATATCATGGGCTAAATCCGGCTGGTTTTAACCAAATGTTCTAACCAGAACTTGAAGGATTCACACTCTTCAATGTCATTTCCGGGAGTAATACGTTGTTTCCTAGACTTCATCATCTTAGAGACTCTATTCCTTGATTTGATTTTCGGTCAACCTTCAAGCTTCCTTGGATGACTTTGACTTGCCCCTTGGGAGTTTCTTGTCCATGCAACCTTGTCGTCCATGTCATCTTTGTCCTTACCATGGTGTGTTTTCGGTTTAGGTTCCTCATATATGTGCCACTTTGGCATTCCTTGGCCATATCACTTTCTCGGCTTCACCATCTTCTTACAAGCATTGAATGTGTCCTAAGGCAAACTAAGAGCTATTACATGAACTTACTATGTCCTAATATGACTAATAGCTAGACTAGAAATTAAAGACAGCAAAATATAATGCAAGGTCTCGGCCAAGACCAACACATAAGGCCAAAAATACAAAGTCTTCTTGACCCTTCACGTAACAACTCCAACTCCATTCCATTTTCCATTATATATTAGGCATGTAAGTGTAGGTTGATGGGTTACCATTGGCATTCTTAGTAAAGCCCTTCTCGACTCATGTTGAGAGTTTAAGTTTGTGGGCTTTATTTCATCACTAACAGAAATAAAGAACTTCGGAGGATCATAAGTGATATTTTTGTGGAACAAGTGCAAATTTTGAGAAGAGAATTTGTGATGTGTGCCATGATTAATAATGTCGAGTCCGGGGAGAAGTTTGTACAAAACAGCCCAAGGCATGAAAGGAAAGAGTATCAAGATTGTGGGGATTCCTTTGTTATTGAGGAACCCAAAGTCAAAGAGGTCCTAGAGGAAGATGTTGATCTTGCGGAAGAGAGTGAAAGTTTAGTACTCCGATGTATGTTGAGTGTTCAACTTGAAGAACACGAGGAGACACAAAGAGAAAAACTATTTTACAATCGATGCAAGGTAAATTACTAGGTATGTATATGATTATTGATGGTGGAATCTGTGCCAATATGGCCTCCATGGAAATGGTGGACAAATTTAAATTGCCTACCCGCAACCATCCTAAACCATATGCTATCCAATGGTTGAACAAAGACAAAGGACTAAAGGTAATGAACAATCTCTTGTTAGTTTTCGGGTTGGTAAGTATGAAGATGAAATATGGTGTGACAACCTATAGATGCTTGTCATATTTTATTGGGTCGGCCATGGAAATTTGATAGGAAAGTGCAACATGATGGAGAAAACAATGTCTATTCTTTTCAAAAGGATGACAAGAAGGTCCGGTTGATACAATTGTCACCTAGTGAAGTGAAGAAGATCCAAAATTCCAAGAACCGCAAGGAAAAGTCCAAGGCCATCTTGCTTAATGCATCGGAGATAGAAGAGGAGTTGAAGAAGGGAAGTCATATATATGCATTGGTGTGCAAGGATAAGAAGAGCCTTGTGGGAGATACGGTTGAATATGCCGAATTGAAGAAACTCTTGAAGAAATTTGAAGATGTATTTCCAGATGATCTTGCACCCGGATTACCACTAATCATAGGTATTGAACATGCTATTGATTTTATTTCAAGAAGTCCATTACCTAATCGTCCAGCCTATAGATGCAATCCGGAAGAGGATAAGGAGTTGCAATGACAAGTGCAAGAATTACTAGACAAAGGCTTTGTCCTAGAGAGTCTTAGTCCTTGTGCAGTACCCGTCTTATTGGTGCCAAAGAAAGATGGGACTTGGCGCATGTGTATTGATAGCTGAGTGGTGAATAACATCATCGTGAAGTATAGGTTTCCTATGTCAAGATTGGATGATCTTTTGGATGAATTGAGTGGGGCCAAGTTGTTCTCCAAGATAGATTTGAGGAGTGGCTACCATCATATGAGAATACGAGAGAGATATGAATGAAAGACGACTTTCAAGACCAAGTATGGCTTATACGAATGTATTGTGATGCCATTTGAATTGTGTAATGCTCCAAGATCTTTCATGAAGCTCATTCATGGGGTACTACTACCATTCATGGGTAAATTTGTTGTGGTTTACTTAGATTATAGCTTAATTTATAGTAAAGATAGGGAATCTCACTTGTCGCATTTAGAAGCTTTATTTGAGAAGTTAAGAGATTTAAAGTTTTATGGAAAGTTAGAGAAGTGTGATTTTATGATTACTAATATTCCATTCGTAGGATACATAGTATTATCTGAGGGCATTCATGTGGATCCATCCAAGGTGGAAGCTATCCGGAGTTGGCCCGAGCCTACGAATGAAAGTGAGGTAAGAAGTTTCCATGGTTTGGCTTCTTTGTATAGTCATTTTATTCGAGATTTTAGTACCCTTGCAGCCCCTATCACTGAACTAATGAAAATGGGTTAGTTTAAATGGTCCCAAAGAGCACAAATAGCTTTTGAAACCTTGAATGGAAGGTTATGTGAAGCGCCGGTTCTAACTATTTCAAACTTTGAGAAACTATTTGATGTTGAATGTGATGCTAGTGGGGTTGGTGTTGGTGCTGTCTTGATTCAACACAATTGACCTATTGCTTTCGTTAGTGAAACATTGGGTGGTGCACGACTCAATTTTTCTACTTATGACAAGGAGTTTTATGCTATTGTGATATCCTTGGTCCAATGGGAACATTATTTGAGTCCAAAACCTTTTGTTTTATATTCAGATCCTAAATCCTTAAAGTATTTACATAGGCAAAGAAAGTTGAATCCAAGGCATGCTAAGTGGGTAGCATACTTGCAAACTTTCACATCCTCTACAAGGCACAAAGATGGCAAGTCCAACATAGTTGCGGATGCACTTTCCCGGAGGTGCGTAATGTTGACTGTACTTGAACAAAAACTTGTGGGATTTGAAGTTCTAAAGGAATTCTATAAACGAGATCCTGAATTTAAAGATGTAATGATATAATGTAATAGTGGAGTTCATAGTTCTTATTCCATAGTAGAAGGTAACCGTTTCAAAGGGAACAAATTGTGTGTGCCCAAATGTTCCATGAGGGAATTACTTGTACATGAAGTGCATTCGGGTGGACTAGTTGGACATTTTGGGGTAGTGAAGACTTTGGAGATTCTACAAAAACACTTTTACTGGCCAAGGATGGATAAAGGTGTAAATGGAGTGGTAAGTAGGTGTTCCATTTGTCAAAAGTCTAAAAGTTTCTTCCACAAAGGATTGTTGTCACGACCCGATCCCGGGCCCGTGACTGGTGCCTTACCCGGGCACCCAAGTAGACATACATCAGATTAACCAGCGGAATATAAAAACAAGACAAGAACAATATGAAATGAGAAACAGTTTAACCAAGAAAAGATTGCCTTTCGGCATGTATATATATATCAAGAGTGAACAGTTACATCCCAACTATACCACAAGATTTGCACTTCTAAGAATGTAACAACAACTATGACGGGACAGGGCCCCGCCATACCCCCTGAATGTACAAGTACCTACAGTGACAGGGGACTATACCAAAAGATAAGCCTCCGGAGAAACGGAGCTTCCCAAACGCTGAACTGCGATCCTATGAGCGAGGATCAACAACTGGTGTACCTCTACCGCAGATTTAACGCAGCTTCGGGCGAGGTCGATAACAGTACCAAGTATGTGAAATCGAAAATACTATAATGAAATCACATTTCATTATTTTATAAAATCATTTCGCAATAAGTAAACAAGCTATGTCAAGTAAGGGACGATATCCTCAAAATAATCACTCACACATAACTATGGGTCTCACGCCCATAATATCAATCATGCGTGGAACCCATTCTCATCGCCGGTACATGATGTAACACAACACCCATATGTGAACTCGAACACTCGATCCTGCGTCGCTATTAAACCGATCGCCAAGTAGTAGCCAACTACCGGATCCGAAGGCTAGTCATAAAACTTCACGCTGGCACGGAAGCCAACTACTGATCCAAACCGCCACGAATCGCCGAGGCAAGTATCTTAAGCTAGCGTGCAGAGCCTACCGTCTCACGAGATATGACCGTGGCAAGTATCTTAAGCTATCTACCGAGCTCCGATACACGAAATGACCAGGACAATTATCTAAAGTGTGCCTGTAACCACATGTACAAATCAAGCCCGTGATTGTTCGTCACCGCGGCAAGCTTCATGGATTAGCGGTCCATGGACTAATAACATAACCCGGGGATTTAACCCCTCAAAATAACCGCATGCCCCGGCATCTTACCTCGGTATAAGCATGGCCATGAAACCATCCTACTGGACGCATACCCGTGGGCCACCCATCGTGTTAGTATGTCCAAAGGAAATAACAAGATAATACTCAAAGTGGACGCATACTCGTGGGCCACCCATCGTGCCAGTATGTCCAAAAGAAATAACCGGATAATACTCAAAGTGGACGCATACCCGTGGACCATCCAATGCGTCAGTATGTCCAACAATCAATCAAATAGCCGGCCCTCCACCGAGAGACACGGTAGCACAAAATCAAACACTTGCACCACAACAAAGTTATCACCACAAGCATAGGCAAGTTTAAGGTACTTTTATTTTATGTCAACAATCCGGGTTTCAACCCCAAAATACTACATACTTTCATTCTTTCAAAAAGACCTCTTTTTACGTAAAAGCCATACGATACTATCACTCGTAGTATCAAACACTTTTTCTTTTCAAACCAAATTACTACACCTTTCAGAAAATCCTTACAAGACTTTTAAAATCAAGTACTCTATACTTTTTAAACCAAGTGCTTTATAGTTTTAAGACAATATCAAGTATACTTTTAAAACCCCGTAAATTACTCTTTTCAAAACAAGTAACCCATACTTAAATCAAGTTACTTCTCCTTTTCCAAAATCAAGTCGTTTATAAGTAAAGTCTCTTATTTTAACTTCATAAAGTCGTTATAACTAACTTTCCATAAAGCTATTATAACACTTTATGTTTTAAATAAACCAAATTCATTTCACACTCGTACGTCTACCGTACTAGTTTACAACAAATCATGCTCAAGAGTATAGGAAGAATCACATACCTCTTCGGCTTAATCCACAAGCCAAGTCGAGTATGCCGCGCGTAGAAAATCCACCTATAATAACCACAATATATCTATCAACCTCTAGTTCTCTTCGTAGCATATTCTAAGTAAATAGTTCCTTATTCTACGGAAAATTCGGCAGCACCTCCCCCCCGCAATCACATAAATAACCTCCCCTACTAAGGCTTGTTACCAAGCCAACAACTCCAAGGGGATTACACGTCTAACTGCACGTGTGCACTCGCCATAATAATACTACATAAGTTCATCAGAAATACAAATTCAAATGTAAATACAATTCAGTTCTTTTATAAACATCCTTCCAAAATATCTTATACTCAGTTCTAAATTACTACAATATGTAATATCCAATTACAATAGGGGGACATAGATCATTACCTCGACAAGCCCAAAATTATCCATGTTTTTAAGTCGATCCTGAGCAACGTTTAGCTCCAATTCCTTACGCTCCAACCCGCTCCAAGCAACCCTTAGAAGTTTCTAAACAACTTCTCTTAACACTTTAACTCCAAAAAGTGAAGAACACTTAGGCTTTAAATGTGGCTAGTTTCGGCCAAGGGGAGGTTCTTAGGCTAGGGGTGTGAAATCTTTTCTAACTCTAGGGGTGTGAAATCTTTTCTAACTCTTGGTTACTAATCTTCCTAATACACTAAGGAAGAACACTTAGAAGTTTAAGGATTTTTGGACAATATTTGGGTCAAAAGGGAGGCTCAAAACCGAGAGGACAAGGAGAGGGAAGGGAGGGAATTTTCAAGCTTGGAAATCTCTAAGTGTGGATGAATAAAGTCTTGCATTAAGGGGGGTATTTATAGATAAATAAAGGGCTAGGATTAAATCAAGTGTGTGGTCTAGATTGGGCCATGTGTGTGTGGGTCCCACTTATCTATCTACTCCACAAATATCTTGCAAGACTTTGACCAAATGTTTTTGGCCTTTAAAATGGAAAAAACGTGCCAAACAATTCGTCCACCAAGTGCCACCTAGGGTGACACATGTCGCCCTCCTATTGGTCCAAAATATTTCATCTTCCAAAAATATCTGTAATGCCCAAAAAAATCCGAAAATAAAGTGGGCTTCACAAAACCGTAAATTCTCCCGTGGGCCCCACGTGACCAATTCCGGAAAATAAAATTCCAAACTTCTCAAATAATCCCAGAAGTCTGAATACCGAATCTGGGAATCCAATTCCCATTATCGAACCTTTTTCCTTCACAAAATCCGGAAACTTTCCGTCGAAAAATCACATCTTTCTTCCTTTCCAATTTTAATGTCGTATTCTCGTACGTACGTCTTCACATACATACCCTGGAACTACGGGGTGTAACAATTGTATACTCCTTTACCGGTTCCGGAGCGACCATGGCAAGGTGTGAGCTTGGATTTCATCCTCGACTGACCAAGAACACAATGGGGCAAAGACTCAATCATGGTAGTTTTGGATAGATTCTCGAAGATGGATCACTTCATTGTTTGTCACAAGACTGATGATGCAACACATATTGCAGACTTGTATTTGAAGGAAGTGATAAGATTGCATGGTATTCTTAATACTATTGTTTCTAATAGGGATATGAAGTTGCTAAGTTATTTCTGGAAAACACTATAGAGACTTCTTGGTACAAGTTTCTATTTAGTACCTCTCATCATCCTCAAACGGATGACCAAAAAAGTGACTAATAGAACTTTTTGTACACTATTAACAGGATTTGTGAGCAAGACCACCAAGGATTGAGACATCAAGTTGGCATATGTGGAATTTGCTTATAATCATATTCAATCTCGTACAACGGGTAAATCTTCATTTGAAATTGTTTATGGCACTAACCCATTTTTACCTATTGATCTGGTTCTTATCCCAAAGAAATATATCCTAAGCTTCACGGCTAAAGATCGAATTGAGGCCTTCAAGAAGTTACATGATCAAATCCGAGCACAAATTCAGAAGGCTAATACCAAGTACAAAATGGATGCGAACAAGTCAATGACTCAACCACAATTCCAGCCTAGAGATTTGGTTTGGCTAGACCTAAGGAAGGAAATATTTCCCAACATGAGAAAGAACAAGCTAATACTGAGGGTGGATGGTCCTTTTAAGATATTGGCCAGGTTCAGGGAAAACGCCTACAAGGTAGAACTTCCGGACAAAGATGGATGTATTAGTTCAATGTTTAATGTTGGAGACTTATCACCATACATAGATTATGAGAATTTGAGAGCAGGTTCTGTTAAAGAATGAGAGTAGATGAAAAGAAGACTGTGAACTTAAGTTTCCAACATGAGTCGCGAGGTGATTTTCTAGGAGTGCCAAAGATTGCCAACCATCCTATGGTGACATGCTTAATGTGGAGTAGAGTTGAAGACAAGACTTGAACATCCAAGAAGAAAACATTTTTTAGGCTTTTATGTAGGTCTTGGCAGAGACCACCTTTTAGTTTGTTTTAATTCCTAGTTTAATTACTAGATATCCTTATTGCTTAATTACTATGTCGTGTAATAAGATAAGATGACCAAGCCAAGAACCATCTAGAATGAGAAGCTTCCAATATTCCCCAAGGAGGTAATTCATGAACTAGCTATTTCATGCACTTATCTACATGAATGACACAAAAGGGTGGCCTAGAGAACATGAAGAGTTGGGTATTTTCCTTTCTCCCAAATCGGTCAAACCTCTCCCCCTTTCCCATTTGTCCTAGATGCACTTTTATGTCTATCTTATTACCTATTCTAGAAGGTTTAGAACTAGTATAAATAGGGGATGTAGTTGATGAAAGGGTACATTAAAATTTTATGAAATATATTTGAGTTTTCTCAAACTTTGCTAAGTTATTGAACTTTTGTGTTGTTATCTTAGTTGGTCCTTTTGTGGTCCAACCCTCGGTCTTTTTGTGGTCCACCCTTGGTCCGTTTGTGGTCTAAACCCTAGGTGTAAGTCTAGTTAAAACTTTTCTAGTATAACTATACCCAAGCCAAGGTTCTATCTGATTACTTTGTCACAAACACATTAGAAGGTCATCACGGCCTACATCACCTTACCCGCATCCAAACTTGTCTATCAATTTGGTTCACAATCATTGTCCAAACTTCCTAATCCCTTTATCCCCAATACACTACAACACATCCCCAACCTACACCAAAATGGTCATTAACCAACACTTCTCAAAAATACCTGAAAACCCAACCAACTACTCCACCGTCCTCACCGGGTTCAACCTTCGTACCTTACTATCCTAACCAGTTTCCACCATTTTACCTCCATCCAACCAACAAATACCAATCACCAACATAACCTACAATGTTTCTAGTTCATCCTCTCCAAATGCCTTAGCCACAAACCACCTAAGGGCACCCGTACACCTCCCACAACCCTAAACTGTCCGAAAATCATCCTATTCCACCAACCTCCATTTGACTCCCATATTTGTGTCCATCCAAACCCAAACCAACTCCGACCAACCTAAACATACCATCCCCTTCTTATATACACCACCAACGTTTCAGCCGGAATTACGTCATTCAGACTCTTGGCGACAAGTGCAACCTCTCAGCTAGAATTACATTACTCAGACTTTTGAATAATGACAATAACCTTTCGGTCGGAATTACCTCATTCTGACACTTGGAGTGATGATTGTAGCCTTTCAGCCAAAATTACATCACTCGGACTTTCGAATAAAAAAATTATCCTTTTGGCCAGAAATACGTCATTCTAAAAGTACATCACTCGTACTTTTGAATAACTACTCCAACCTTTCGGTTGGAATTACATCATTTTAACACAAGAAGTGACGATTGCATCCTTTTAGCTGGAATAACATCACTCGAACTTTTGCATAACTATTCTAACCTTTCGGTCAAAATTACGTCAATCTGACACTTGGAGTGAATAATGCAACCTTTCGGCCAGAATTACGTCACTCAGACTTTGAAATAATGATTGCAACCCTTTAGCAGGAATTACGTCATTCTGACACTTGGAGTGAAGACTGCAACCTTTCGGTCGAAATTACATCAGTTGGACTTTTTAATGACGACTCCAAACTTTCATCCGGAATTACATCATTCTGACACTTGGAGTGATAATTGTAATATTTCGGTCGAAATTACATCACTCAGACTTTTGAATAATGACTACAACCTTTCGGCCAGAATTATGTCATTCCGACACTTGGAGTGACGACTGGAATCTATAAGCCAAAATTACATCACTTGGAATTTTTAATGACGACTGCAACCTATCGGCCGAAATTACGTCATTATGACACACGGAGTGATGACTATAACCTTTCGTTCAAAATTACATCACTCAGACTTTTGAATAACGACTACAACCTTTCGGCTAGAATTACTTCATTCTGACACTTGGAGTGACGATCGTAGCCTTTAAGCTAAATTTCGTCACTTAAATTTTTGAATAAGGACTGCATCTTTTTTGCCAAAAATACATCATTCTGACACCTAGAGTTAGGACTGTAACCTTTCGGCTAGAATTATGTCACTCAAACTTTGAATAACGACTGCAACATTTTGACCAGAATTAAGTCATTCTAATACTTAGAGTCTTTTGAAACCATTGCAACCTTTCAGCTGGAATTACATCGTTCTCATACTTGGAATGACGACTATTACGTTTCTGCCAGAATTATGTCACTCATACTTTTGAATAACGACTACAACCTTTCGGCTGAAATTACGTCATTCAGACACTTAGAGTGACAACTGCAAACTGTAAGTTGGATTTACATCACTCGGACTTTTGCATAACAACTCTAACCTTTCGGTCAGAATTACGTCATTCAGAAACTTAGAGTGATAACTGCAATCTTTCAGCTGGAATTACATCACTCAGACTTTGGAATGACGACAACCATCTTTCATCTAGAATTATATCATTATAACAGTTAGAGTAACGACTGGAACCTTTTAGCAGGAATTACATCATTCAATTTTTGAATAACGATTGCAATTCTGACTCTTGGAGTGAGGACTGCAACCTTTCAACCGAAATTACATCACTCAGACTTTTAAATAATGAATGCAACCTTTAGTCTAGAATTATATCATTCTCACATTTGGAATGACGACTATAACATTTCAGCTGTAATTATGTCACCCAAACGTTTGAATAACTACTGCATCTATTTTACAGGAATTATATCATTCTGATAGTTGGAGTGACGACTTGAACCTTTCAACATGAATTATATCACAAGGACTTTTGAATAACTATTACAATATTTTAGCCAGAATTACATCATTCTGACACCTGGAGTTAGGACTTCAATCTTTTGGCCGGAATTATGTCATTCTGACACTTGGAGTGATGAATACAACCTTTTGGCCAGAATTACATCACTCAGACATTTTAATGACGACTATAACCTTTCGGCCAGAATTACGTCATTCTGACACTTGGAGTGACGACTGCAACCTTTCGGCCGAATTTACATCACTCGGACTTTTTAATGACGACTGTAATATTTTGGCCAAAATTATGTCATTTTGACACTTGAGTGCCGACGACAACCTTTCGACCAAAAATACATCTCTTAAACTTTTGAATAATTACTGCAACCTTTCATCCAGAATTACGTCATTCTGACACTTGAAGTGACGACTGGAATCTTTTAGCCAAAATTACATCACTTGGAATTTTTAATGACGACTGCAACCTGTAAGCCAGAATTGCGTCATTCTGACACATGGAGTGATGACTACAACCTTTCGACCATAATAACATCACTCGGACTTTTGAATAACTGTCACGCCCCGAACCCCGGGCCCGTGACTGGTGCCCTACCTGGGCACCCTTCTACCTTAACAACTAAGTACATTGCGGAAATTAGTAACAGCTCATTTTGTTTTTTTTTAAATAAACGTACGTGCAAGGGCAAAGCCGACAAGGCTGCCATATATACATAAACAATGTATACAACATCGCATACGAGTCCAATCCCACATATGAATACAGCACTTAAGAGTTATATCAACTATGACGGACAAGGCCCCGCATCTAAAATGCATAAAGCCTGCATCAAGGATATATACCAAAAAGATAAACTTCTGAACAGAGGGAGCTATCCAAAAACCCTGAGCAGGATCCTACGCCTGCCGATCACCGAAAAGCGTACCTAAACCTGCGGCATGAACGCACTTCTCAAGGAGGTCAAGACAAGAATGTACCAAGTATGGCATGGAATGTAGCGTAATAAAATCATAACAGTCTAAACAAAGCAGAGACATGTATGATAGCCAACCTACGATATAATACATAAGCAAATACATCAAGTCGTGACGCAGCCCTGAGTCATTACTCAAATATAACCACGGGTCTCACGCCCATAACATCAATCATGCCCGTGGAATCTTTCTCACCGGCAGTCCATGATATAGTACAACACCAATAGGCATACATGAACACCAAGTCCCACCGGTGGTATAGCATCTTGGGGGTTTACCCCTCACATATACTCTTACCGTGGTGAAGGGGGTAAAGGTGGTATAAAGATCTTGGGGTTTACCCCTCACATATACTCTACCCTGGAGAAGGTGGTAAAACATGTGGTATAGCATCTTGGGGGTTTACCCCTCACATATACTCTACCCTGGAGAAGGTGGTAAAACAGGTGGTATAGCATCTTGGGGGTTTACCCCTCACATATACTCTACCCTGGAGAAGGTGGTAAAACAGGTGGTATAGCATCTTGGGGGTTTACCCCTCACATATACTCTTACCCTATCTCGACCGACCATCAAACAAGACATAAGCACTACCATGTCTTTTATAAAAAGAATCCGGGAATTTAACCCAAGTACTACCAATAACGGAAGCATACCTGAATCCCACATCACCGCTCAGACGCTCCAAGTAACTTATAACTGCATACCAATTCTCCAACCGAGAGTCGCGACAACGTAATAAAACATAGTACTTGCACTCAAAGGCTATCACCGGCACACATAGGCAATTCCCAATTAATCAAGTCAAAGTACTAATCAAGGCACACATGGAATAATTCTCAATTATCAAGCCAAAGTACTTATCAAGACACACTTAGAATAATTCTCAATTAACAACCAAAGTACTGATCAAGGCACCAATAGGATTATTCTCATTTAACAAGCCAAAGTACTAATCAAGGCACACTTAGAATAATTCTCAATTAACAACCAAAGTACTAATCAAGGCACCAATAGGATTATTCTCATTTAACAAGCCAAAGTACTAATCAAGGCACACTTAGACTAATTCTCAATTAATCAAGCCAAAGTACTTGTTACACCCCGTGTGTACAGGACGTGTTTTAAGAACGTACGTAAGAACTCACAAGTGTTAAGAATTGAGACTTGTAAAAAATTTATCGGAAATTTTGGGAATTGTCGGAAAAATGAATTATTATGACGAATGGGAGGGCGACACGTGTCACCCCCCCTTAGTATGCCTTGGTCGAATTGGGCATGTCCCTAATGGTCATTTACCATAAGTCTTGGATGAACAAGTCTTGCCATGTAGTGAGCTTGACAATATTGACCAAGTCAATGGGTCCACTTTAGTCTTGATATTTGTTAAGACCTCATCCAAGCCTCACATTTGTATGAATCTTGACCCTCCATGTCCCTTTATAATACTAGTAGTAGTAGCAAGACTTTGTCAAAACACTTAGAAAAATATTACAACACTTAGAGAAGGGGGGGAAGCTCTGGCTTTAGTGAGCTCAAGGAGGAAAATTTTCGTTGATTGTTCTTAAGCTCCAAACTTTAACCCAAGGTTCATGAGTGTTATGTAAGTGTATCTCAATAGAAAAATTCTAAAAAAGATAGTTTTCGGGTTAGTCGCAAAGTAAAAACCTAATGGTCTTTCTAGGTTTTGGATTGAAGTTGAAGGAAAGTTGTTGGTGTTGTTCTAATGGTCTCAATGCGGATTGAAGTGTCTCAAGAGGTTCTAAACTACTAAGGAGCGACTTGGATTTGGAAGTTAGATTGAGATTCATGGAGGTATAATCTTGTTCTCTTTAAGTGTTACAAGATTATGTATTTGTTGTTAGCCTTACATTTTACTAGCATGAAGTATATGTGTTGAAGTTTTATAAGTATTATGGATTGTAGTAGCCTAAATCCGAAATGACATGTAAGCCATGATTAAGTTGGATTACAATTTAGTCGTTGTTAGAATCGCCGCATGTAATTGACTTATAGATTATGGTTGTTTTAATCAAATGCGACTTGATATCATGTGAGGCTACCAATTTGGATTGAAATGGAAATTGGATAAGAATTGGTATTGTTGTATTCATTATGTAAAAATTGGACTAGTAGTTTGTTAGTCATTTGTATTGGACTACCGCCTATATCATGGTGAGCCAATTGGGGTGTATGGTTATTTAGTTGTATTGTACTACCTTATAGATTGTGTGAGCCAATTGGGGCTGTTTGGTTATTGTATTCGCCTTGAAAAGGTGGCAAAGTTAGTAAAAACAAAGGAGGTCTTGTCCGATTTTCCGTAGAATTTAGTGACTTGGCACTTAGGATATTCTACGTTTAAAGTAAGAGGTTAATGGACGATTGTGACCATGATAGGTTGAAGTACTAAGTCTAGCGTATCCTACTTGAAGAATGGAATAGCTCAAGGTTGAAGTACTTTGGAGCATTTTGCTACTTGTCGACAATCGTCGCGAGGTATGTGAACCTCTACTTTCTTTGGCATGATCCTACGTATGAAATATCCATGTGATAGTATTTCAAGATTCCTTCTACTCTTAGAAGTTAAGAAGTATTTACATTGTTGAATCTAAGTTAAGAGTATGTTTAAATTGTCCTAAGTCCTTACTAGGTCTTATGGGAGACGTTGGTAAGGATGGTTAGGAAATTATGAGATTTGATTTAAGGGCTATGATCTTGATTTATTTAAAGTAAGTATGTAAGTTGATTTTTATGTTTGAAAATGACTTGAATTTATATGTGAAAAGGGGATTGGTTTTAAAAGTGTAGATGACATGATTTTACAAGTATATGTAGCGGACTTTAAAGAATGTATGTTATGAAGTTTTAAGACTATGAACTTTGATTTTCTTTAAAGGATTATGAAACTTTATTTTTCAAGCTATGAGACTTGATTTCTAAAGTATAAGTTTACATTATTTTAAATAGTGTATGCTACTATTTGTTAAGTCTATAATCCTTGATTTTATAAGTGGAAATGACTTAATTTTACAAAGTATGGCTTAATTTATTTCAAAAGATAAGAAGATGGCTTCCAAAAGAGTATGTGACTTGAGCTTTAAAAAGAAAGGAGTTCTATGATTCTTTTAAGTATGTATGTACGTAGTATTTTTGGATCTAGTTTTCCTAATGTTGTAAGAATAAAAGTGTCTTAAGTTCTCTAAAATGAAAGGTTGTTATAATAGCTTTATGGGAAGTTGTTATGACGACTTAAGAAGAAGTGAAAAGATGGTTTGAAAATGTTATGTAAGGAAAATCACACCGAGCCTACGAATAGGCGGACACGTTATGAAATACACCGAGCCTACAAATAGGCCTGACACGTTATGAAATACACCGAGCCTACGAATAGGCGGACACGTTATGAAATACACCGAGCCTACAAATAGGCCTGACACGTTATGAGATACACCGAGCCTACACATAGGCCGGATTACGCCATATTACCCCGAGCCTACACATAGGCCGGGTTATGTCATCTTACACCGAGCTCCACAGGCGGGCCGGATTATGCTACATGATTCCACAGTACACCGAGCCCCACAGGCGGGCCGGATTATGTTATATGATTCCACAGTACACCGAGCCCCACAGGCGGGCCGGATTATGTTATATGATTCCACAGTACACCGAGCCCCACAGGCGGGCCGGATTATATTATATGATTCCACAGTACACCGAGCCCCACAGGCGGGCCGGATTATGTTATATGATTCCACAGTACACCGAGCCCCACAGGCGGGCCGGATTATGTCACATGATTCATCAGTACACCGTGTCCCGCAAATGGGTCGGATTATGTTATGTAAGATATGTAAGTTATGTGAAAAAGATCGGATTAAACTCTTAAGTATGTAAGAATATGTTGTTAAATCTTATCGAAAGAAGGAAAGGAGCAGTTAATATATGATTGGTTTCGTGAGTTAAAAGGACATTCTTTATACGATATGATTTGGTTATTGCATTTTATTTGCTCCATATTAACTGTTGTAATCGACTTCTTCGGGCCGCTCATGCCCGCAGTGTTAGGTACATACGTTGGTGATCCTTGCTTTAGGATCTCTGCTCGCTTTTGGAAAGAAGCTCTTTCACTCCGAGGCTTATCTTTGGTACGGCTTTCACGATGTGGTAGACTTATGTACATTCGTGGTATGGCGGGCCCCGTCCCCGCCGCAGTTGTAATTCCTAGAGGTCTGTAGTCACATGTTGTGGGTCGGTTTGTAAAAAGAAAGGGATGTAACTGCTGTTGTTATGTATATGTATATGTGTCCAGGAAGGTAGCCTTATCGGCTAGCCTGTGGTTTATTTTCTCGTTATTTTATTTTAAAAGTTTCATGTATGTTCCGCTGCTATTCTCGACGATATCGAACAGGTGCCTGTGTAGGGCACTGGGCCATGCCCGGTCGGTCGTGACAAAAGTGGTATCAGAGCAGTTAGTCCTCGGAAAGTGTCTACAGACCGTGTCTAGTAGAGTCTTGATTATCGGTGTGTTGTGCACCACATCTATAATCAAGAGGCTGCAGGACATTTAGGATTGATTTCCATCCTTCTCACTCTGAGATCGTGCGATAGAGCTGTGTTGTTAGGGTCGTCTCTCCCTAACGAGTTATGTTGACGCCTACGGCGGCGCAAAGTGACCGAAAGCGACTAAGTGGATTGCGTATCCGTGTTGGTAATGATTTTAGTATTGTTGGTATTGTGACATATATCTATACGGAGTTATGTACGAGGGTCAAACGCGTGTTGCCTAGAATGATTTTAGATTACCAGGAATTGGTAAAGACTAACTAGATACCGGGAAGGTATGGAATAGTTAATGAATTCTCGCCAAGATCTTATGTTTTATTTGAGATAATTGGGAAAGGATGAGCTGTCTGATAGGGTAGTGAACCCTTAAGAAGCCATGTTAAGGAACCTAACGGAATGTCATGTTAATAGATTAAGCTGCGTAGTAGGCTTAAGAGAATTGTACGGATGAGGTCCGCATAGAGTGAGTAATGGGTGTTGTGATGGAGACAACATGGTTTTGGTTTTATGAGAAGTTTTTGTACCCGTTTATTGGGGGACTGGTAAGGTAGGCTTGGAGCATGGAAATTGCGAGCCTAAGAATATTGATTACTGCCGAGACCTTAGGTATATAAGGCTTTCTCTGGCAATAAGATTTTAAGTCAGACCAAGGATAAGAGTTAAGTGCGACGCTGAGTCGGGTGGAGGACCTGTTGCGGGTCTCCCCATGGCCTGGAATGGAGTGGGATCAGTTGGTAGTAGTTCCTCTACGTGACAGGGTCACGAGGGCGCAAGGCCAAAGTCTAGTTAGTTGTTTTACGGGTTCGTGGACACGTTCCACCGGAACCAGGCCGTGAAAGCCGGAAATGGCCGTATATTGTTTTATAGAATGACTCCAAAGATTTGAGGCCAGAATTGATATGGAAGTTATGTATGTATGTTAGAAGGAGTTGGAAGTACGAAAAGGTAATCTCTTTTGGGCTAGTGATGGACAGTTATGCGTGTGCGAGGTATTAGGGCCATGTGTGACATTGTTGGTATGTCGGGATTGTGACAGGAAACTATGTCGGTAATTTTAAGTTTGACTCCGAAAGAACATTCGAGGACGAATGTTTCTAAGGGGGGAAGAATGTTACACCCCGTGTGTACAGGACGTGTTTTAAGAACGTACGTAAGAACTCACAAGTGTTAAGAATTGAGACTTGTAAAAATTTATCGGAAATTTTGGGAATTGTCGGAAAAATGAATTATTATGACGAATGGGAGGGCGACACGTGTCACCCCCCCTTAGTATGCCTTGGTCGAATTGGGCATGTCCCTAATGGTCATTTACCATAAGTCTTGGATGAACAAGTCTTGCCATGTAGTGAGCTTGACAATATTGACCAAGTCAATGGGTCCACTTTAGTCTTGATATTTGTTAAGACCTCATCCAAGCCTCACATTTGTATGAATCTTGACCCTCCATGTCCCTTTATAATACTAGTAGTAGTAGCAAGACTTTGTCAAAACACTTAGAAAAATATTACAACACTTAGAGAAGGGGGGGAAGCTCTCGCTTTAGTGCGCTCAAGGAGGAAAATTTTCGTTGATTGTTCTTTAAGCTCCAAACTTTAACCCAAGGTTCATGAGTGTTATGTAAGTGTATCTCAATAGAAAAATTCCGGAAAAAGATAGTTTTCGGGTTAGTCGCAAAGTAAAAACCTAATGGTCTTTCTAGGTTTTGGATTGGAAGTTGAAGGAAAGTTGTTGGTGTTGTTCTAAGGTCTCAATGTCGGATTGAAGTGTCTCAAGAGGTTCTAAACTACTAAGGAGCGACTTCGGATTTGGAAGTTAGATTGAGATTCGTGGAGGTATAATCTTGTTCTCTTTAAGTGTTACAAGATTATGTATTTGTTGTTAGCCTTACATTTTACTAGCATGAAGTATATGTGTTGAAGTTTTATAAGTATTATCGATTGTAGTAGCCTAAATCCGAAATGACATGTAAGCCATGATTAAGTTGATTACAATTTAATCGTTGTTAGAATCGTCGCATGTAATTGACTTATAGATTATGGTTGTTTTAATCAAATGCGACTTGATATCATGTGAGGCTACCAATTTGGATTGAAATGGAAATTGGATAAGAATTGGTATTGTGTATTCATTATGGCGAAAAATTGACTAGTAGTTTGTTAGTCATTTGTATTGACTACCGTCATATTGTGGTGAGCCAATTGGGTCAGTATGGTTATTTATTTGTATTGTACTACCTTATAGATTGTGTGAGCCAATTGGGGCTGTTTGGTTATTGTATTCGGCCTTGAAAAAGGTGGCAAAGTTAGTAAAACAAAGGAGGTCTTGTCCGATTTTCCGTAGAATTTAGTGACTTGGCACTTAGGATATTCTACGTTTAAAGTAAGAGGTTAATGGACGATTGTGACCATGATAGGTTGAAGTACTAAGTCTAGCGTATCCTACTTGAAGAATGGAATAGCTCAAGGTTGAAGTACTTTGGAGCATTTTGCTACTTGTCGACAATCGTCATGGCGGTATGTGAACCTCTACTTTCTTTGGCATGATCCTACGTATGAAATATCCATGTGATAGTATTTCAAGATTCCTTCTACTCTTAGAAGTTAAGAAGTATTTACATTGTTGAATCTAAGTTAAGAGTATGTTTAAATTGTCCTAAGTCCTTACTAGGTCTTATGGGAGACGCTGTAAGGATGGTTAGGAAATTATGAGATTTGATTTAAGGGCTATGTATCTTGATTTATTTAAAGTAAGTATGTAAGTTGATTTTTATGTTTGAAAATGACTTGAATTTATATGTGAAAAGGGGATTGGTTTTAAAAGTGTAGATGACATGATTTTACAAGTATAAGTAAGCGGACTTTAAAGAATGTATGTTATGAAGTTTTAAGACTATGAACTTTGATTTTCTTTAAAGGATTATGAAACTTTATTTTTCAAGCTATGAGACTTGATTTCTAAAGTATAAGCGACATTATTTGAAAGAGTGTATGCTACGAGGTGTTAAGGCTATAAGCCTTGATTTTATAAGTGGAAATGACTTAATTTTACAAAGTATGGCTTCTTAATTTATTTCAAAAGATAAGAAGATGGCTTCCAAAAGAGTATGTGACTTGAGCTTTAAAAAGAAAGGAGTTCTATGATTCTTTTTAAGTATGTATGTACGTAGTATTTTTGGATCTAGTTTTCCTAATGTTGTAAGAATAAAAGTGTCTTAAGTTCTCTAAAATGAAAGGTTGTTATAATAGCTTTATGGGAAGTTGTTATGACGACTTAAGAAGAAGTGAAAAGATGGTTTGAAAATGTTATGTAAGGAAAATCACACCGAGCCTACGAATAGGCCGGATTACGTTATGAAATACACCGAGCCTACAAATAGGCCGGATTACGTTATGAAATACACCGAGCCTACGAATAGGCCGGATTACGTTATGAAATACACCGAGCCTACAAATAGGCCGGATTACGTTATGAGATACACCGAGCCTACACATAGGCCTGACACGCATATTACCCCGAGCCTACACATAGGCCGGGTTATGTCATCTTACACCGAGCTCCACAGGCGGGCCGGATTATGCTACATGATTCCACAGTACACCGAGCCCCACAGGCGGGCCGGATTATGTTATATGATTCCACAGTACACCGAGCCCCACAGGCGGGCCGGATTATGTTATATGATTCCACAGTACACCGAGACCCACAGGAGGGCCGGATTATGTTATATGATTCCACAGTACACCGAGCCCCACAGGCGGGCCAGATTATGTTATATGATTCCACAGTACACCGAGCCCCACAGGCGGGCCGGATTATGTCACATGATTCATCAGTACACCGTGTCCCGCAAATGGGCCGGATTATGTTATGTAAGATATGTAAGTTATGTGAAAAAGACTGGATTAAACTCTTAAGTATGTAAGAATATGTTGTTAAATCTTATCGAAAGAAGGAAAGGAACGGTTAATATATGATTTGTTTCAGGAGTTAAAAGGACATTCTTTTATACAGATATGATTTGGTTATTGCATTTTATTTGCTCCATATTCGCACTGTTGTTATCGACTTCTTCGGGCCGCTCATGCCCGCAGGTGTTAGGTACACATGTTGGTGATCCTTGCTTTTAGGATCTCTGTTCAGTTTTGGAAAGAAGCTCCTTTCACTCCGGAGGCTTATCTTTTGGTACGGTTTCCCTGATGTGGTAGACTTATGTACATTCAGGGGTATGGCGGGGCCCTGTCCCGCCGCAGTTGTAATTCCTAGAGGTATGTAGTCACATGTTGTGGGTCGGTTTGTAAAAAGAAAGGGATGTAACTGCTGTTGTTATGTATATGTATATGTGTCCAGGAAGGTAGCCTTATCGGCTAGCCTGTGGTTTATTTTCTCGTTATTTTATTTTAAAAGTTTCATGTATGTTCCGCTGCTATTCTCTGACGTATACCTGAACAGGGTGCCTAGGTAGGGCACCAGTCGCGGGCCCGGGGTCGGGTCGTGACAGTACTAATCAAGGCACACTTAGACAAATTCTCAATTTATCAAGCCAAAGTACTAATCTTTTCAAGAGACTCCTTTTTGTGAAAAATCCCAAGATACTAACACCCGTAGTATCAAGGCGTGTCTATTTTTCAAAGTAAATTACTACATTTTTTTTTGAAAGCTTATTTCAACACTTGAAATCAAGTAACTCATATTTTCTTTTACAATCTAGGCAACTTATGTCGATTAATCAAAATAGACAACTTTCTAAACTTTCCATAAAGTCGTTATAACCGACTTCCCATAAAGCCGTTATAACCCTTTATGGTTTTAGACATATCCATTCCTTTTATAACCAAGAGACTTATGCTTATTAAAATCCAAGTATTAAATACTTTCAAATCGATTTTCTTAACTTTTAAAAATACACTTAGTCTCTTAACCTTTAGAAACCAAGTAACTTATTTTATTACTAAACTTTAGGCAATTGATGCCTTAAAATCAAGTTGCCTTTTCATTAAAATCGAGTCATTTATCTTTCCATAAAGCAAATATAACCAACTTCCCATAAAGTCGTTATATTCACTTTATACCTTCGCCAAATACAATTTCCTATCCGAGGGACTTATACGTTTAAAACGGAACAAGTATCACATACTTTAAAACTCTTTAAGTCCCTTAACTTTCAAAACACTTCAAGTCTCTTAATATATAGAAAACAAGTTTCTTCTCTTAAATCATGTCATTTCTCCTCTTTTAAACAATTAAGTAAATCATTCCCTTGACTCCCCTAAAGTCATTTTAATGACCTTTAGGTTTTGGAACTAAGGCACTAGCCAAAAGGTTTAGAAACCACTTCCTTTTCAAGACTATATGTACTTTAAGTAAAATACTTTCACTTTTAAGAATCCAACTTCACTAAGGAAATGGATTATACGACTTACAATTTAAACATCAAAGTACAATCAAGGAAGCACATAGAACAAATTCTACTTTAGGCAATCCAAATACAACCAAGGAATGGATCATTTAGGGAGTAGAACATACTTTCTTTATCTTAAGGAATCATGCTAGAAGAGGAGATAGTTCACATACCTTTTCGGCTAATTCCACAAGCTAAGCCGAATACGCCGTATGTGGAAGTGTCAACCTATAATGGTCACAACAAGACTATCAACTTCTAGTCTCTACGTAGAATAATACTAAGTATTTGGTCTCTAATTCTACGGAAAAATCGGGCTTCCTTTGTTTCTACTCACTTTGCCACCTTTTTCAAGGTCGAATACAATAACCAACACGCCACATTTAAGGCTCCAAACAACAATCAAACAAAGGGGATTACACGCCTTACACTACGTGTAAAATTCCGCCCCACAATTATATACAAAGTAGTTCAAACTTCACTAGCCATTCTCGGCCAACATACTAACAATTCAAAGTCTTTTCCAATCCTTTTCCAATTCCAAGTTCTAAGGTCTAACATGTTATATAGTTATAAACAACTTCAATAACTACAATTTCCTTCTTTATACAACATGCGACGCTTAAACGAATAATCAACTTGAATTGTAGTCTTAAGGCTAACCTGCTAGATTTCGGATTAGGTTCCAATAGACAATATACTTGTCCAACTACATAATATATACTTCATGCTTGCTACTATCTATAGCTACAACAAGTAGTAACTCTTAACTACTAAAACGACAATATTATACCTTTATAAGCCCTTATAATTTCCAAGATTCAAAGTCGCGCTTAGCAAATTCTTAGCTCCTTTCCTTAGGTTCCAATACGCCCAAGCACTCCTAGAGGCCTATGAAGAACCCATCTTCAAGTTCCAACTTCATAGTTGAAGAACTCCCATAGTTTCCGCTTGCGACTAACGTGAAAATGCGTTTTCCAAATCTTTCTATTGAGATAACCTTAAAATACCCTTCAACCTTGGGTTTAAGTCTAGAGGCTAATGGACAACATTTGCAAAATTTTTGTGTGGCAAGGCACCTGCCGAGAGCAAGCTTTTGTGGACAAGAAAATGTGTGAAATTTTTCTAAGTGTTAAGAGCAAGTCTTGCACTAGTAGTGAGCTTATATAAAACATTGGAGGGCTTAGGTTACAACAAATGTGTGGCTTGGATGTGTTTCACTTGATCAAGCTTATGTGGACTAGTTGACTTGTCAACAATGTCACGCCAAGACTTATCTTTCAAGATGGTCAATGACCATTTTACCCTCCTCCAATTCGCTCAAGACCACATGTGGAGTGCCACGTGTCGCCTCTCATTCGTCCCATAAAAATTCCAGAACCTCGGGTCCCACAAATGTAAAATTCCTCGGGTGGGCCCCACGTGATCAAATCGTAACAATAAATTTCCATAATATTACTAAGTCTCAAACTCTTCAAATAATGTATTTTGAGAATCCAATTCTCAACAACGAACATTTTTCCTTTCCGACGCTCGAACATTTTCCGTCGGAAACAATTCTTCCCGCTGTACTCAATTTCCAAGTCTTGTTTCCTTCGTACATTCTCTTCTAAATGTCCTGGACTTACGGTTTGTATAATTCTTCAACCCTTAGACACATTCGTCCACGATTGTTCTTATTGTGTTGTCACTATATACAAACTCCGGCATAATCTCTATACTATGCCTAACAATCAAAATCAGACAAGACCAACGATGCCACACACGGCCATCATCTAACATACGTAAACATAATAATGGACCTTCCGTCCGCGACCCTTCTCACAAAACTCGAAGGTTACGATCTTCCCAAAACACGGATCCTTAGAGGTTCCTTTCTTTCCTTACTTATCATACTTTCGCATTTCCAAACTCATATAGTACACGCATAAAATCTCAAATTTTGTTTCTATTCTCCAATCCTTGGAGTTACTATCCAAACTTGGCCATATTGTTACTTACACTCGTTAAGGCTCTTCTCGGTCCTTACGACCTAGTTCGTGGAACGCATCCACGAACTCGTATAACGATTAACTCAACTTGGTCCGCATCCCTGACCCTATCACATAACGGGACCATTTCTATCCGACATTCACCCGATTCCATACTATCGGTTGACTAAATGAGTCTATAACCCGACTCATCGTCACACTTAACTTCTTGTTCTTAGCGAAATAAATCTCTCTCTTATCTCAAGGTACTTCTTACCCTATCCCCTAAGTACTAGAGGTTCGTCACATAGGTCGAAGTATTTCTACCGCATAATCTTCCCTATCGGTCTTACATCGCTGTGGGCAATTACTACGTGTGAACTCTACACAACTATAGTCTCAGTTCACTTACCATTCTTGTCAACATTCTTAACTCCACACCTTAGTAATCAAAGTATTCCTACCTCTGGGGAACTATCACTTATAACTGCTAGCAACACAAGGAAAACATATATGCTAGGGCAAAATCTGAATCTATCAAAGCACGTATGATTCAAAAGAGTCGAAATATACTGCACTTCTACGCGATGTCGCCTCACGATCTGTCCAAGAGTCACGTCATCTATGCGGTTCAAGGACCGCCAGAACTATAAACTCCTCGACTCTACCACGATCGGGCCGACATCCAACACCGCTCGGGGACGACACCGCGGAGGAAGGGGAACCAACTACGCCTCAAAGGTCGAGCCACCCTACCGGCCTTCTAACCGGCATTCACTTCAGGCCCGGACGGCCACAATAGTAACAACCATCTGTGTCATAACGGCATTTCCCCGAATGATGCTTACCACATCTGATACACTGAGGAATAGGTGGCCTCGACCGAGAAGGTCCTCTCGCTTCCTCGGTAACCTCGACCAGGGAGCTTGGACCGCTCCTAAATACCTTGGGTCAAATCTCCCACCTGTGAGCTGCGGGGGTATGTACTGGGTAGGCTGGGACGAATACCTCACTCGCTGCTGAGGCAGCTCGTCCAAAAACTCACCGGGATAACCAACCGGTCTAGCCCTCTTACGCTGATCTCCGCCGCCCTCTTCCTCTCAGACACTGTATGCATCGCCGAACAACTCCTCGCTGTGGGAATCGTAATCGCTAACTTGGTCAATAACATAATCGCTTCTCATGACCCTAAAGTCTTCTCCTAATCGAGAAATCAGAGGCTCGTGCCGGGTCTCAAAACTCGGCGCAGAAGAACTTGCCGATCGTGGAACAACATCTCGTATACCACAGGCACGAGCCCTATCAACTCTCTCGAGTCGACTAGTAGCTCTCGCTACTCCTTTGCCCTTCTCAGGGCCGTGTTCCTCCTGGAGGCATACCAGAATACAAAAATACGTCGAGAGGAATCATCTTACTAACAGGCTCTGTACGATCTCAGAGTGAGAAGAATAGAAACCAACTCCTAAATATCCTGTAGCCTCTGTTTATGGGTGTGGCGCGCAACACACCGATAAGCAAGACTCTACTAGACACGGTCGTAGACATTCCGAGGACCGATCGCTCACGATACCACTCTGTCACGCCCGAACCCGGGCGTGATCGTGCCCTACTGGCACCTTCTACCTTAACAACTAAGTACATTGCGGAAATTAGTAATAGCTCATTTTGTTTTTTTAAAATAAACGTCGTGCAAGGGCAAAGCCGACAAGGCTGCCATATATACATAAACAATGGACCTGACAACGTATACGAGTCCAATCCACATATGAATACGGACCTCAAGAGTTATATCAACTATGACGGACAAGGCCGCCGTACCCAGCTGTACAAAGCACATCTTGAAGGATATATACCAAAAGATAAACTTACGAGCAGAGGAGCTATCCAAAACCCCGAGCGGATCCTACGCCGCCGATCACCGAAAAGCGTGCCTAAACTGCGGCATGACGCGGCCCGAAGGAGGTCGATGCGAAGAATGTACCAAGTATGTGAGCAGAAAATGCGTAATAAAATCATAACGATCTAAACAAAGCGGGAGACATGTATGATAGCCAACCTACGATACATAATACATAGCGATCCACATCAAGTCGGGGACGCAGCTCCTGAGTCATTACTCAAATATAACCATGGGTCTCACGCCCATAACATCAATCATGCGTGGAATCTTTCCTCACCGGCGATCCATGATATAGTACAACACCAATAGACATACATGAACACCAAGTCCCACGGTGGTATAGCATCTTGGGGTTTACCCTCACTTATACTCTTACCGGAGAAGGTGGTAGCGGTGGTATAGCATCTTGGGGTTTACCTCACATATACTCTACCACGGAGAAGGTGGTAAACAGGTGGTATAGCATCTTGGGGTTTACCCTCACATATACTCTACTGGAGAAGGTGGTAAACAGTGGTATAGCATCTTGGGGTTTACCTCACATATACTCTACCCTGGAGAAGGTGGTAAAACAGGTGGTATAGCATCTTGGGGGTTTACCCCTCACATATACTCTTACCCTATCTCGACCGACCATCAAACAAGACATAAGCACTACCATGTCTTTTATAAAAAGAATCCGGGAATTTAACCCAAGTACTACCAATAACGGAAGCATACCCGTGGAATCCCACATCACTGTCGGTACGTCCAAGTAACTTACAACCAGACAGCCGACCCTCCAACCGAGAGTCGCGACAACGTAATAAAACATAGTACTTGCACTCAAAGGCTATCACCGGCACACATAGGCAATTCCCAATTAATCAAGCCAAAGTACTAATCAAGGCACACATGGAATAATTCTCAATTATCAAGCCAAAGTACTTATCAAGGCACACTTAGAATAATTCTCAATTAACAACCAAAGTACTGATCAAGGCACCAATAGGATTATTCTCATTTAACAAGCCAAAGTACTAATCAAGGCACACTTAGAATAATTCTCAATTAACAACCAAAGTACTAATCAAGGCACCAATAGGATTATTCTCATTTAACAAGCCAAAGTACTAATCAAGGCACACTTAGACTAATTCTCAATTAATCAAGCCAAAGTACTAATCAAGGCACACTTAGACAAATTCTCAATTTATCAAGCCAAAGTACTAATCTTTTCAAGAGACTCCTTTTTGTGAAAAATCCCAAGATACTAACACCCGTAGTATCAAGGCGTGTCTATTTTTCAAAGTAAATTACTACATTTTTTTTTGAAAGCTTATTTCAACACTTGAAATCAAGTAACTCAAATTTTCTTTTACAATCTAGGCAACTTATGTCGATTAATCAAAATAGACAACTTTCTAAACTTTCCATAAAGCCGTTATAACCGACTTCCCATAAAGCCGTTATAACCCTTTATGGTTTTAGACATATCCATTCCTTTTATAACCAAGAGACTTATGCTTATTAAAATCCAAGTATTAAATACTTTCAAATCGATTTTCTTAACTTTTAAAAATACACTTAGTCTCTTAACCTTTAGAAACCAAGTAACTTATTTTATTACTAAACTTTAGGCAATTGATGCCTTAAAATCAAGTTGCCTTTTCATTAAAATCGAGTCATTTATCTTTCCATAAAGCAAATATAACCAACTTCCCATAAAGTTGTTATATTCACTTTATACCTTCGCCAAATACAATTTCCTATCCGAGGGACTTATACGTTTAAAACGGAACAAGTATCACATACTTTAAAACTCTTTAAGTCCCTTAACTTTCAAAACACTTCAAGTCTCTTAATATATAGAAAACAAGTTTCTTCTCTTAAATCATGTCATTTCTCCTCTTTTAAACAATTAAGTAAATCACTCCTGACTTCTAAAGTCATTTTAATGACCTTTAGGTTTTGGAACTAAGGCACTAGCCAAAAGGTTTAGAAACCACTTCCTTTTCAAGACTCTATGTACTTTAAGTAAAATACTTTCACTTTTAAGAATCCAACTTCACTAAGGAAATGGATTATACGACTTACAATTTAAACATCAAAGTACAATCAAGGAAGCACATAGAACAAATTCTACTTTAGGCAATCCAAATACAACCAAGGAATGGATCATTTAGGGAGTAGAACATACTTTCTTTATCTTAAGGAATCATGCTAGAAGAGGAGATAGTTCACATACCTTTTCGGCTAATTCCACAAGCTAAGCCGAATCAGTGTATGTGGAAGTGTCAACCTATAATGGTCACAACAAGACTATCAACTTCTAGTCTCTACGTAGAATAATACTAAGTATTTGGTCTCTAATTCTACGGAAAAATCGGGCTTCCTTTGTTTCTACTCACTTTGCCACCTTTTTCAAGGTCGAATACAATAACCAACACGCCACATTTAAGGCTCCAAACAACAATCAAACAAAGGGGATTACACGCCTTACACTACGTGTAAAATTCCGCCCCACAATTATATACAAAGTAGTTCAAACTTCACTAGCCATTCTCGGCCAACATACTAACAATTCAAAGTCTTTTCCAATCCTTTTCCAATTCCAAGTTCTAAGGTCTAACATGTTATATAGTTATAAACAACTTCAATAACTACAATTTCCTTCTTTATACAACATGCGACGCTTAAACGAATAATCAACTTGAATTGTAGTCTTAAGGCTAACATGCTAGTTTTCGGATTAGGGTTCCAATAGCCAATATACTTGTCCAACTACATAATATATACTTCATGCTTGCTACTATCTATAGCTACAACAAGTAGTAACTCTTAACTACTAAAACGACAAGATTATACCTTTATAAGCCCTTATAATTTCCAAGATTCAAAGTCGCGCCTTAGCAAATTCTTAGCTCCTTTCCTTAGGTTCCAATACGCTCCAAGCACTCCTTAGAGGCCTATGAAGAACCCATCTTCAAGTTCCAACTTCATAGTTGAAGAACTCCCATAGTTTCCGCCTTGCGACTAACGTGAAAATGCGTTTTTCCCGAAATCTTTCTATTGAGATAACCTTAAAATACCCTTATGAACCTTGAGTTTAAGTCTAGAGGCTAATGGACAACATTTGCAAAAATTTTGTGTGGGCAAGGCACCTAAGCCGAGAGCAAGCTTTTGTGGACAAGAAAATGTGTGAAATTTTTCTAAGTGTTAGAAGAGCAAGTCTTGCACTAGTAGTGAGCTTATATAAAACATTGGAGGGCTTAGGTTACAACAAATGTGTGGCTTGGATGTGTTTCACTTGGATCAAGCTTATGTGGACTAGTTGACTTGTCAACAATGTCATGCTTGAAGACTTATCTTTTAAGATGGTCAATGACCATTTTACCCCTCCTCCAATTCGTTCAAGACCACATGTGGGAGTGCCACGTGTCGCCCTCTCATTCGTCCATAAAAATTCCGCAACCCTCGTGGGTCCCACAAAATGTAAAATTCCTCGGGTGGGCCCCACGTGACCAAATCCGTAACAATAAATTTCCATAATATTACTAAGTCTCAAACTCTTCAAATAATGTATTTTGAGAATCCAATTCTCAACAACGAACATTTTTCCTTTCCGACGTTCGGAACATTTTCCGTCGGAAAAACAATTCTTCCTGCCGTACCAATTTCCAAGTCTTGTTTCCTTTCGTACATTCTCTTCTACAGGTCCTGGACTTACGGGGTGTAACAATAACGACTGCAACCTTTCGGCCAGAATTACGTCATTTTGACACTTGGAGTGACGACTGCAACCTATCTGCTGAAATTACATCACTTGGACTTTTTAATGACGATTGCAATTTTTCGGCCAAAATTACGTCATTCTAATACTTGGAGTGATGACTACAACCTTTCTGATGAAATTACATCACTCAGACTTTTAAATGATGATTGCAACCTTTCGGTCGGAATTATGTCATTCTGACTCTTGGAGTGATGATTATGACCTTTTACCTAAAATTACATTACTCATACTTTTGAATGATGACAACAACCTTTCAGCCATAATTATGTCATTCTGACACTTGCAGTGATGATTGTAGACTTTAAGCCGAAATTCCATCACTCAGACTATTGAATAAGGACTGCATCATTTTTGTCAAAAATACATCATTCTGACACATGAAGTTAGGACTGCAACCTTTCTGTTGGAATTGCATCACTTGGATTGTTGAATAACGACTGCAACCTTTTGGCAGGAATTAAGTCATTCTGACACTTAGAGTGACGACTGTAACCTTTCAGCCAAAATTACATCACTTGGACTTTTTAATGACGATTGCAACTTTTCGGCAAAATTACGTCATTCTGATACTTGGAGTGACGAATCAAAACATTTTGGCTGGAATTACATCACTATGACTTTTGAATAACCATTGCAACCTTTCGGTTGGAATTACATCATTCTCACACTTGGAATGACCACTGTAGTATTTCGACAAAATTATGTCACTCAGAATTTTTAATAACGACTGCAACCTTTCGAAAGAAATTACATCATTCAGACACTTTCGAATTACATCACTCGGACTATTACATAACAACTCTAACCTTTTGGTTAGAATTACGTTATTCAGAATCTTAGAGTGACTATTGTAACCTTTTGATCGAAATTACATCACTTGGACTTTGGAATGATGAAAACAACCTTTTAGCTATAATTATATCTGTTACACCCCGTATTTACAGGACATGGTGTAAGAACGTAAGTAAGAACCCGCAAGTGTTAAGATTTGAGACTTGTAAAATTTATCGGAAATTATGGAATTGTCGGAAATTGTGTTATTGTAACGAATGGGAGGGCGACACGTGTCACCCCCCCTTATGTGATGCCTTGGTCGAAAAATGCAAGGGCAAGAGGGTCATTGGACCTTAGTCTTGCAAGCATGTGTAGCATGAGAATGTTGACTAGTCAAGGGGTCAATAAGTCTTGATTTTTAATGTAAGACTACATCTAAGCCATCCATGTGTTTATATCATAACCCTCCTAGGTGCTTTATATATTACTACTAGTAGAGGGAGAGTTTTACACTTAGAAAAATTGCAAAAATTGAAGACCACTCCATGGGAGCTCTCGGGTTCCACTAAGGAAAAGAAGAGAAAAATTTGTTCCTTGTTCTTTTGATTCCCCACTTTAAACCAAGGTTCTTGAGGGTAGTGTAAGCATATCTCAATAGAAAAATCCTGGAAAAAGAGAGTTTTCGGGTTAGTCGCAAAGTGAAAACCTAATGGTCTTTCTAGGTTTTGTTTGGGGATTTGAAGGATAATTGTTGGTGTTGTTCTAAGGGTCTCAACAAGCGGATTGAAGTGTCTTGGAGAGGTTCTAAACTACTAAGGAAGCGACTTTGGATTGGAATTTGGATTAAGAATCGTCGGTATAATCTTGTTCTTTGAAAGTGTTACAAGATTATTTATTTTGTTGTTAGCTTTACATGTTGCTAGTATGTAGTATATGTGTTGAAGTTTATAAGGATTATGGATTGATTGTAGCCTTGGAAAATTCGAAATGTATGTAAGCCATGTTAAGTTGGATTTCAATTTAGTCGTTACTAAAATCGTCGCATGTTACTTACTTAAAGATTATGGTTATTATAATCAAATACGACTTGATATCGTGTTATGCTACCAAATTGGATTGAAATGGAAATTTGATAAGAATTGGTAAGGTTGAACTCAAGGTGGCCGAATTTGGACTTTTAGTTTGTTTTTCATTTGTATTGGACTACTTTCTAAATTGTGAGCCAATTGGGGTTGTTTAGTTTTTATTTGTATCGAGTACCTTATAGAAATTGTGAGCCAATTGGGGCTGTTTGGTTATTGTATTCGGCCTTGAAAAGGTGGCAAAGTAAGTAAAAACAAAGGAAGTCTTTGTCAGATTTTCCGTAGAATTTGGCGACTTAGCACTTAGAATATTCTACGTTTGAAGTAAGAGGTTAATGGACGATTGTGACCATGATAGGTTGAAGTACTAGGTATAGCGTATCCTACTTGAAGAATGGAGTAGCTCAGGTTGATGTACTTTGGAGCATTTTGCTACTTGTCGACAATCGTCATGGTATGTGAACCTCTTCCTTCTTTTGACATGATTCTATGTATGGAATATACATGTAGTACTATTTCATGATTTCTTCTACTCTTAGAAGTTAAGAGGTATGTATGTTGATTTACTCTACGTAAAGGTTATGTATAAGTTATCTAAGTTCTTACCAAGTCTTATGGGGGATGTTGGTAAGAGTCGTTAGGAGGTATTTTGGAGCCAAGTTGACTTGACTAATTTACGGCACGAATAAGAATAAGTATCGAACAAGCCATTGCAGCGTTAATAAAGGAAAATGTAATGACAATTAATTAAGTTAAAACAAGTAGAATTCTCCATCTGCATAAGCTAAGATAAGACAAAATTGTATTACATTTTCTAGATCATGGCTACTTGATTAAGATGGTTATAAATAAGTATAACTTATTCACAACGCACCAAGTATATGTTACTTAATTTATAAGGATTTACGTATGAAGTTTTAAGACTATGGACCTCAATTGTTAAAAGGTTAAGGGACTTTATTTTTCAAGTTATGAGACTTGATTCTTAAAGGAAGAAATGAATTGATTTAAAAGTATAGAATACTTGATTTGGAAAGCTATGTGATTTGAATTGAAAGTATAAGTTTCTTGGTCATAAAATGAATGAATTTGTCTAAGACATAAAGAGTTATAACGACTTTATGGGAAGTTGGTTATAACAACTTTATGGAAGATTAAAAGAATGGTTTTCTTCAGTAATGTAAGCAAAGAAATGATTTGAAATAAAGAAGGGCAAATTGTTTTAATGGTACAAATTGCTTAAAGTTTTAAAGAAAGAAGTCACTTGATTTAGAAGCCTATAAATGTATTTCTAAAAAGTATTGTGACTTGTCGTGAAAAGTAGATATGACTTGATACTACGGTTATTAGTATCTTGGAAGTTTTATTTGAAAGAGAATCATTTTTAGAGGAGTAGAGGCACGTAGTACGTTGGGTTAATTTCCCGGATTTTATAATGACATGTTAGTGCCTTAAGTAAACAAAAATGAGAGTGTATATGAACAAGCTAATAAGAAGTTAGGGATTTCTTAACTTGCTTATATTATGTATGATAAGTCGGTAGTGCTTATGTTATGTATGATAAGCCGGTAGTGCTTATGTTATGTATGATAAGTCGGTAGTGCTTATGTTATGTATGGTAAGCTGGTGGTGCTTATGCTATGTATGATAAGCCGATAGGGCTTATGTTATGTATGATGGCCGGTTGAGTTAGGGTAAGAGTATAAATGAGGGCAAGCCCAAGACGTTATACCACCTTCTCGGTAAGAGTATAAGTGAGGGTAAATCCCAGGGCTATACCACCGCTTTATGTGTTATTGTGATCGGTCGAGATAGGGTAAGAGATAAATGAGGGCAAGCCCAAGACGTTATACCACCTTCTCCAGGTAAGAGTATAAATGAGGCAAGCCCCAAGACGTTATACCCTGCTTACCACCTTCTCCGTGGTAAGAGTATAAATGAGGCAAGCCCGCACGTTATACCACCTGTTTTGATTGATTTTATGGGCGTGAGACCCGTGGTTATGTTTTACACTTTTAGTCGGCGGTGATGGGGATTCCACGGGCATGCTTTGATATCGGTGTGATCGATCGCGTCGGTTGGTAGGGTAGTATATGTGTCCCTCCGTAGTGGGCCGGACTATGTTATGAAAGATAAGTAAGTTAGACAGAAATGAACTTAATGACTTCTCCTAAGTAAGTACGTAAGATATGGCTATAACTCTTAATGGAATGGAAAAAGATATTAATAAGGTACGATTAAGTTCATAAGTGGTAATGACACGGCAGGATCTGGTATGTATTTTTATACTTGTCCTTGTCATTCTTTTATGCGATTATGATACATTTCTTGTCACGTTATTTACATTCCATATTCGTACTGTTATCGACTTCTTCGAAGCTGCGTTCATGTCCGCAGGTTTAGGTACGCAGTTATGGATCCGCGAGCTTAGGATCCGGGTTCAGCATTTTGAGATGGCTCCAATGTTCCGGAGTTGTCATGGCTATGTATATTCAAGTGCGGCGGGGCCTTGTCCCGCCGATGGTTATGTTAACAATCTTAAGTGCGTAGTCACATTTTGTGGGTCGGTTGTAAAGGAAAGGAACCGCTTCCGTTTATGTATATCGTTCGGGAAGGTAGCCACTATCGGCTAACTTTGTTGTTTATTCTTGTTGTTTTTATTTTATAAGTTTCATGTATGTTCCGCTGATTTTCTCTGATGTTTACCTGTAAGGGTGCCCAGGTAGGGCACCAGTCGCGGTCCCGGGGTCGGGTCGTGACAAAAGTGGTATCAGAGCAGTTAGTCCTCGGAAAGTGTCTACAGACCGTGTCTAGTAGAGTCTTGATTATCGGTGTGTTGTGCACCACATCTATAATCGGAGGCTGCGCAGGACATTTAGGATTGGTTTTCATTCTTCTCACTCGAGATCGTGCGATAGAGTGTTGTTAGGTCGTCCCTCCTAACGAGTTATGTTGATTGCAGCCTACGCAGAAAGCGTGATGACCGGGAATGACTATGTGGATTGCGTATCCAGGTTGGTAATGATTATAGTATAGTTGGTATTGTGACATACATCTATACGGAGTTATGTATGAGGGTCAGACACGTGTTGCCTAGAATAATTTTAGATTTACCAGGAATTGGTAAAGACTAACTAGATACCGGGAAGGCATGGAATAGTAAATGAATTTTCGCCAAGGTTTTGTGTTTTATTTCGAGATAATTGGGAAATGATGAGATGTCGATAGGGTAGTGAACCCTTAGAAGCCATATTAAGGAACCTAACTAATGTCATGTTAATAGATTAAGCTGCGTAGTAGGCTTAAGAGAATTGTACGGATGAGGTCCGTATAGAGTAAGTAACGATTGTTGTGATCGAGACAACATGGTTATGGTTTTATGAGAAGTTTTGTACCCGTTTACTGGGGGATTGATAAGGTAGGCTTGGAGCATGGAAATTGCGAGCCTAAGAATATTGATTACTGCCGAGACCTTAGGTATATAAGGCTTTCTCTGGCAATAAGATTTATTATAGACCAAGAATAAGAGTTAAGTGCGACGTTGAGTCGGGTTGAGGACCTATTGCGGGTCTCCCCATGGCCTGGAATGGAGTGGGATCAGTTGGTAGTAGTTCCGCTACGTGACAGGGTCACGAGGGCGCAAGGCCCAAGTCTAGTTAGTTGTTTTACGGGTTCGTGGACACGTTCCACCGGAACCAGGTCGTGAAAGCCGGAAATGGCCTTATTTTGTTTTATAGAGTGATTCCAAAGATTAGAGGCCAAAAATTGGTATGGAAGTTATGTGTGTATGTTAGAAGGAGTTGGAAGTACGAAAAGGTAATCTCTTTTGGGCTTATGATGGACGGATGTGCGTGTGCGAGGTATTAGGGCCATGTGTGGCATTATTAGTATGTCGGGGTTGTGAAAGGAAACTATGTCGCTAATTATAAAGATTGACTCCGAAAGAACATTCGAGGACGAATGTTTCTAAGGGGGGAAGAATGTTACACCCCGTATTTACAGGACATGGTGTAAGAACGTAAGTAAGAACATGAGTGTTAAGATTTGAGACTTGTAAAATTTATCGGAAATTATGGAATTGTCGGAAATTGTGTTATTGTAACGAATGGGAGGGCGACACGTGTCACCCCCCTTATGTGATGCCTTGGTCGAAAAATGCAAGGGCAAGAGGGTCATTGGACCTTAGTCTTGCAAACATGTGTAGCATGAGAATGTTGACTAGTCAAGGGGTCAATAAGTCTTGATTTTTAATGTAAGACTACATCTAAGCCATCCATGTGTTTATATCATAACCCTCCTAGGTGCTTTATATATTACTACTAGTAGAGGGAGAGTTTTACACTTAGAAAAATTGCAAAAATTGAAGACCACTCCATGGGAGCTCTCGGGTTCCACTAAGGAAAAGAAGAGAAAAATTTGTTCTTTGTTCTTTTGATTCCCCACTTTAAACCAAGGTTCTTGAGGGTAGTGTAAGCATATCTCAATAGAAAAATCCCGGAAAAAGAGAGTTTTCGGGTTAGTCGCAAAGTGAAAACCTAATGGTCTTTCTAGGTTTTGTTTGGGGATTTGAAGGATAATTGTTGGTGTTGTTCTAAGGGTCTCAACAAGCGGATTGAAGTGTCTTGGAGAGGTTCTAAACTACTAAGGAGCGACTTTGGATTGGAATTTGGATTAAGAATCGTCGAGGTATAATCTTGTTCTTTGAAAGTGTTACAAGATTATTTATTTTGTTGTTAGCTTTACATGTTGCTAGTATGTAGTATATGTGTTGAAGTTTATAAGGATTATGGATTGATTGTAGCCTTGGAAAATTCGAAATGTATGTAAGCCATGTTAAGTTGGATTTCAATTTAGTCGTTACTAAAATCGTCGCATGTTACTTACTTAAAGATTATGGTTATTATAATCAAATACGACTTGATATCGTGTTATGCTACCAAATTGGATTGAAATGGAAATTTGATAAGAATTGGTAAGGTTGAACTCAAGGTGGCCGAATTTGGACTTTTAGTTTGTTTTTCATTTGTATTGGACTACTTTCTAAATTGTGAGCCAATTGGGGCTGTTTAGTTTTTATTTGTATTGGAGTACCTTATAGAAATTGTGAGCCAATTGGGGTTGTTTGGTTATTGTATTCGGCCTTGAAAAAGGTGGCAAAGTAAGTAAAAACAAAGGAAGTCTTTGTCAGATTTTCCGTAGAATTTGGCGACTTAGCACTTAGAATATTCTACGTTTGAAGTAAGAGGTTAATGGGCGATTGTGACCATGATAGGTTGAAGTACTAGGTATAGCGTATCCTACTTGAAGAATGGAGTAGCTCAAGGTTGATGTACTTTGGAGCATTTTGCTACTTGTCGACAATCGTCGCGAGGTATGTGAACCTCTTCCTTCTTTTGACATGATTCTATGTATGGAATATACATGTAGTACTATTTCATGATTCCTTCTACTCTTAGAAGTTAAGAGGTATGTATGTTGATTTACTCTACGTAAAGGTTATGTATAAGTTATTCTAAGTTCTTACCAAGTCTTATGGGGGATGTTGGTAAGAGTCGTTAGGAGGTATTTTGGAGCCAAGTTGACTTGGCTAATTTACGGCACGAATAAGAATAAGTATCGAACAAGCCATTGCAGCGTTAATAAAGGAAAATGTAATGACAATTAATTAAGTTAAAACAAGTAGAATTCTCCATCTGCATAGAAGCTAAGATAAGACAAAATTGTATTACATTTTCTAGATCATGGCTACTTGATTAAGATGGTTATAAATAAGTATAACTTATTCACAACGCACCAAGTATATGTTACTTAATTTATAAGGATTTACGTATGAAGTTTTAAGACTATGGAACTCAATTGTTAAAAGGTTAAGGGACTTTATTTTTCAAGTTATGAGACTTGATTCTTAAAGGAAGAAATGAATTGATTTAAAAGTATAGAATACTTGATTTGGAAAGCTATGTGATTTGAATTGAAAGTATAAGTTTCTTGGTCATAAAATGAATGAATTTGTCTAAGACATAAAGAGTTATAACGACTTTATGGGAAGTTGGTTATAACAACTTTATGGAAGATTAAAAGAATGGTTTTCTTCAGTAATGTAAGCAAAGAAATGATTTGAAATAAAGAAGGGCAAATTGTTTTAATGGTACAAATTGCTTAAAGTTTTAAAGAAAGAAGTCACTTGATTTAGAAGCCTATAAATGTATTTCTAAAAAGTATTGTGACTTGTCGTGAAAAGTAGATATGACTTGATACTACGGTTATTAGTATCTTGGAAGTTTTATTTGAAAGAGAATCATTTTTAGAGGAGTAGAGGCACGTAGTACGTTGGGTTAATTTCCCGGATTTTATAATGACATGTTAGTGCCTTAAGTAAACAAAAATGAGAGTGTATATGAACAAGCTAATAAGAAGTTAGGGGATTTCTTAACTTGCTTATATTATGTATGATAAGTCGGTAGTGCTTATGTTATGTATGATAAGCCGGTAGTGCTTATGTTATGTATGATAAGTCGGTAGTGCTTATGTTATGTATGGTAAGCTTGTGGTGCTTATGCGATGTATGATAAGCCGATAGGGCTTATGTTATGTATGATGGTCGATTGAGTTAGGGTAAGAGTATAAATGAGGGGCAAGCCCCAAGACGTTATACCACCTTCTCCAGGGTAAGAGTATAAGTGAGGGGTAAATCCCAGCAGCTTACGTGTTATTTGTTGCGATGGCCGAGATATAAGAGAGTATAAAGGCAAGCCCCAAGACGTTATAACACCTTCTCCAGGTAAGAGAGTAAATGAGGCAAGCCCCAAGACGTTATACCCCCTGCTTTACCACCTTCTCCAGGGTAAGAGTATAAATGAGGGGCAAGCCCCCAGACGTTATACCACCTATTTTGATTGATTTTATGGGCGTGAGACCCATGGTTATGTTTTACACTTTTAGCTGTCGACAGTGATGGGGGATTCCACGGGCATGCTTTGATATTGGTGTGACTGATCGCGTCCCAGTTTGGGCCGGGTAGTATATGTGTCCCTCCGTAGTGGGCCGGACTATGTTATGAAAGATAAGTAAGTTAGACAGAAATGAACTTAATGACTTCTCCTAAGTAAGTACGTAAGATATGGCTATAACTCTTAATGGAATGGAAAAAGATATTAATAAGGTACGATTAAGTTCATAAGTGGTAATGACACGGCAGGATCTGGTATGTATTTTTATACTTGTCCTTGTCATTCTTTTGTCTGATTATGATACATTTCTTGACGTTATTTACATTCCATATTAAATTTTTGTTATCGACCCCGCAGGCTGTGCGTTAAATGTCCGCAGTTTAGGTACTGTGATTATGGATCATGAGCTTAGGATCGGTTGGCATTTGAGATGGCTCCATGTTCCGAGTTGTCATGGCTATGTATATTCAGTGCACGGGGCCTTGTCCCGTGATGGTTATGTTAACACTCTTGAGGTCCGTAGTCACATTTTGTGGGTCGATTTGTAAAGGAAAGGAGGCAAGCTAGCCGTTTATGTATGACGTTCGGAAGGTAGCCTATCGGCTAACCTATTGTTTTATTCTTGTTGTTTTTATTTTATAAGTTTCATGTATGTTCCGTGATTTTCTCGATGTTTACGTAAGGTGCGGGTAGGGCACGATCGCGATCGAGAATTGGTCGTGACAATATCATTCTGACAGTTGGAGTGACGACTAGAACCTTTCTACAGGAATTATACCACTCAGACTTTTGAATAACGATCCAACCTTTTTGTCAGAATTACATCATACTGACACTTGGAGTGAGGACTACAACCTTTCAGCCAAAATTACATCACTCGGACTTTTGAATAATGACTGTAACCTTTCGGCCAGAAATATGTCATTCTCACACTTGAAATGACGATTGTAGTATTTCAACCGAAATATGCCACTCGGATGTTTGAATAGTGACTACAACTTTTTGGCACAAATTATATCATTCTGACAGTTGGAGTGATGACTTGAAACTTTCGACATAAATTACATCACTTAGACTTTTGAATAACGATTGCAACATTTTAGCTGGAATTACGTCATTTTGACACTTGGAGTGATGACTTAGAACCTTTTGGCCAGAATTATATCACTCAGACTTTTGAATAACGACTGCAACCTTTTGACCAGACTTACATCATTCTGACACTTGGAGTGACGACTACAACCTTTCGGTCGAATTTACAACACTTAGACTTTTTAATGATGACTGCAATCTTTTGGTCAAAATTACATCATTCTGACAGTTGGAGTGATGACGACAATCTTTCGACAGAAATTACATCACTCAGATTTTTGAATGACGACTACAACCTTTTGGCCAAAATTACATCATTCCGACTCTTGGAGTGAAGACTGCAACCTTTTACCTAGAATTATATTACTCGAACTTTTGAATGTTGAAAACAGTCGTTCGGACAGAATTACGTCATTCTAATACTTGGCGTGACGATTGCAACCTTTAAGTCGGAATTACGTCACTCAGAATTTTGAATAAGCAGTGTATCATTTTGGTCGGAAATATGTCATTCTGATACCTGGAGTTAGGACTGCAACCTTACGGATGAAATTGCATCACTTGAACTGTTGAATAACGACTGCAACATTTTGGCCAGAATCACGTCATTTTGACACTTGGAATGACGACTGCAGCCTTTCAGTTGGAATTATGTCACTCAAACTTTTGAATAACGACTGCAAGCTTTCGGTCGGAATTAAGCCATTTTCATACTTGGAGTGACGATTACAACCTTTTGGATGGAATTACATCATTACGACTTTTGAATAACCATTGTAACCTTTCGACTGGAATTATGTCATTCTAACACTTGGAATGATGACTTTAATATTTCTGCCAGAATTATGTCAGTCGGACTTTTGAATAATGACTGCAACATTTCAGTCAGAATTACGTCATTCAGACACTTGGAGTGACGACTGCAAACTTCAGCTAGAATTACATCACTCGGACTTTGGAATAACTCTAACCTTTCAGCCAGAATTACATCTTTCATACACTTAGAATGACGAATGCAACCATTCAGCCGAAATTCATCACTCGGACTTTGGAATGACAACAACAACCTTTCAGCTAGAATTATAGCATTATGACAGTTGGAGTGACGACTGGATCCTTTCAGCAAGAATTACATCACTCATACTTTTGAATAACGATTGCAACTTTTCAGCCGGAATTACATTATTCTCGCACTTGGGATGACGACTGTAACATTTTGATTGAAATTATGTCACTCGGAAGTTTGAATAACGACTGAATCCTTTCAGTCGGAATTACGTCATTCTGACACTTGGAGTGATGACTGTAAACTTTCGGCTAGAATTACATCACTCGGACTTTTGAATAACGACTGCAACCTTTTGGCCGGAATTACATCATTTTGACACTTAAAGTGACTACTGCAACCTTTCGGGCAGAATCACATCAATTAGAATTTTTAATAATGACTCCAATATTTTGGCAGGAATTATGTTATTCTGACACTTGGAGTGACGATTGTAACCTTTCGTCCAAAATTACATCACTTGGACTTTTTAATGACGATTTCAATCTTTCGACCAAAATTACGTCATTGTGACACTTGAAGTGACGACTGCAATATTTTAGCCAAAATCGCATCACTCAGATATTTAAATGACGATTGCGATCTTTTGGTCGGAACTACGTCATTCTAACTCTTGGAGTGACGACTGCAACCTTTCAGCTTGAATTACATTACTCTGACTTTTGAATGATGCTAATAACCTTTCGGTCTGAATTACATCATTCTGACACTTGATTTGACGAATGTAGCCTTTCGGTTTGAATAACGACTCTAACCTTTTGACCGGAATTACGTCATTCAGTGCACCATGCTTGGCGAGTTGATCGGGTACAACCTAACATATCTAATAAGTCTAGTTGGCAGTTTAATAAACTTACCATAATTTTCATTCAAGATTCTGATTCACTTTCCTTTCTTATTAATCTATTTTATGTAAAGAAATCTCTTGAGTGTAACTGAATCCAAAAGTTCTTAGAGTATCCTACTAAAAGCAAGAAGGAAATAAATTAATGAAGAAAAGATCACTTGAAAAGAGTGAGGGGAAATGAAGGTTGTATATAAACACAATGGAAGAAAGCAAAAAATAAAATGGCTTCAAAATCTTGTTTCAAAATAGCCTTTATATTAGGCCTTGTTCTTTTGTGCACTAATGCTGAGGACAAGGTTTTTAATGTCGTTTCCTATGGTGCTAAAGCAGATGCCGTGACGGATAATAGTAAGGTCAGAACCAATCATTTTTCTTTTTAACGCGTCTTTAATTAATTATTGTGTCTTCACACACAAACTTTATTCGTATGAGAATTATTTTCAATTATGCGCGGGATCCGGAGAAGGAACGGATCAAATATGAGCAGTTCCAACAGTCTACCCAGCGAATTAGGCCAGCTAGCCAATTCGCAGCTAGTTCTAGCCGTTTATGTTCACTATATATATATATATATATATATGAGTATGACAAATGTAGTATCTAATTTAGTTTTCTCTTATTTATTTATTTATTTATTTATCATGTAAGGCATTTTTGGATACTTGGACGGATGCATGCAAATGGAATGGAAATGCCATATTGTTGATACCTTTAGGGGTATATATGGTACATGCTGTCAACTTTATTGGACCATGTAAAGGATCGACCTTCACCTTCCAAATCAAAGGGACTATTAAAGCTCCAACAGATCCTAAACTCTTCTGCAGTACGTCTTGGATTTCTTTTCAATATGTGAATCGCATAGAGATTGAAGGAGGCGGAGCTTTTAATGGAGAAGGAGTTTACGCTTGGGGAAAGGGTCAATGCCCCACAACCGGCCTTCCTTCTGTAAGTTTTAATTTATTCTGATATGCTTTTCAAATTTTAGTAAGACTAGGGGGCATCTAAACTCACCATTCATCAAGAAAAACAAGGATAATTTAACCAAGTTTGTATTGTTTCTTTGATCATTTTTCGTGGTTTTCTTTTAGAAAGTATTATGTACGAAGTTAACAAACATTGTTTCTGATGCCTTTTTCTTAAATTTGAACCAGACACTTACATTCGATTTTATCAGAAATGCGGTTGTGCACAACATACATTCAATCAATAGCAAGGGTGTCCATTTCGACGTTTTTAAATGCAATAACGTGAGATTTAGTCATATAAACATAACAGCACCAGGTAACAGCCCTAACACTGACGGCATCCGCATTGGCTTCTCCACCAACATTCAAGTCTTAGATTCCAACATTGGCACCGGAGACGATTGTATAGCTATTATCGCTGGCAGCAAAAGCATCAACGTTTCAGGGGTCACCTGTGGCCCTGGCCATGGAATAAGCATCGGAAGCTTAGGGAATACACCAAATACAGTTGTCGAGGACATACACGTCAAAAGTTGCACTCTCACCGCTACTCAAAATGGGGTGAGGATTAAGACTAGGGCACCATCGAATGCTGGTATCGCTTCAATGATAACTTTTGAGGATATTATCATGAACAACGTCTGGAATCCTATATTTATTGATCAGCATTATTGCGCGCCAGGTGATTGCAGCCGTCAGGTACTTGCATCTTTAAATTTAATCTATTGGGCATATCAGAAGTCATGTTCGAGATGGAAAAATATTTTCTTGAAAATGTATTATACTTTATTTCGTAGACAAGTTCAGTGCAAGTGAAGGACGTGACATACAATAACATAAGGGGAACTTCAAGTTCAGTGGCAGCAGTTACTTTCAATTGCAGTGCTAAATTTCCTTGCGAGGGAATCAAGCTTCATGATATCAACTTGTCCTACCATGGCCCTGGTGGACCAGCGATCTCAATTTGTGCCAACGCCAGAGGAACTCCCACAGGCAAAGAGTTGCCTCCAAGTTGTTTAAAGCCGTCTCTTTATTCACAAACATAGGGTTGTTAGAATTTTAAAAGAATATATACACACACATTGTTATTAGACAAATGCTATGGTGTTGATCACCGTAATTTTGAATGGTTTTGGTTCTGTTTCTTTTTAATATGTTATAGTCAAGTTAAAAGGTATAAAGAAATTGGTGGGCAAGTTGCAAAGTATGAACATGTTAACATCATTATTCTTACAAAAAGCACAATCTAAATAAATAAACTTATTGTAACGACTATAAATTCCTAAAATACCCTTCCTGGGCCTTTATTTATGTGTTTGTGATTGACCGGGATATGTGGCATGATTCCCGATGTTATTGGGTGAGTTTCGAACCCATTTTTGTAAGTGTAGAAATTCCTAAGTTAAGAGAATAGGAAGGTTTGACTCATGGTTGACTTTTTTGGTAAACACATCTTTTTCGTGGTTTCGTCGATTGCATTAGGTCCGAAATTACATTTATGACTTAGTCGAACCTTCTGTTCGGGTCTCGAGACAATCGGATGCATTTTGGGTACTTAATTGAGAAGTAGAAGTTTATTAACTAAAAGGTTGACTTTTGTCAAACTCGGATCAATGAGACCTTTTTGGGGGAATTTCTAGTGCGCGAGCAAGTACGGAACGTGTTTTATGATAGAAATGCATATTTATTTTGTGTCCATAGGATTCCGATTGAATTTTGGGTGTTGGTTCGAGATTTGGGAAAAACCTCAAAATATGGTTTCAACTGTTGATGGTTTTCTTCTACACATTCGCGTAGAAGGGGCCGCGTCTGTGATACTTTGGGGGACCGGAGGGTCGCGATAATGACATGTTCATCATGTTCGCGAAGGGGAGAGGAGATTTGGGCAAGATCATGCGGGCACATCGCGATCCCGATGGCCACATCACGTTCGCGATGGGTTAGGCCGAGGCGGACCGCGTTTGTGAGGGGTCTCACGTTCGTGTAAGCCAATTAATGCCTGGACAGACTTAAATTCCATTACGAAATCCTTTCTTCTTTAACACATTTTGAGAGCTAGAGAACTCGATTTTGGGAGATTTCAAGTGCAAATTTCAAGACTCTTCATTGGCGTAAGATCTAAACTGTCACGACCCGACCCCGGGCCCGCGACTGGTGCCTTACCTGGGCACCCTTACAGGTATACATCAGAGAAAATCAGCGGAACATACATGAAACTTACAAAATAAAATCAACAGAAATAAAACAACAGGTTAGCCGATAGGGCTACCTTCCTGGACATACATATATCTGGCCAAGCGATTGCCTCCTTTCCTTTACAAATCGACCCATATGTGACTACTGCACCTCTAGAGTTTTAACGTAACAACATGGCGGGGGCGGCCGTCATACCCCTGAATATACATGAATCTACAACCTCAGGGAAAACCGTACCAAGAGTTAAGCCTCCGGAGCAAATGGAGCTTTTTCCCAAAAACTGAACCGAGATCCTAAGAGCAAGGATCACCAACCTGTGTACCTAAAACCTGCGGGCATGAACGCAGCCCAAGAAGTCGATTACAACAGTGCGAATATGGAGCAGAAATAAGAAATCTGATGCAGATCATAATCGTACAAAAGAATGGCAAGTATAAAAAGTACATACGGATCCTGCCGTGTCATTACCACTTATGAACTTAATCGTACCTTATTATCTTTTCCCATTTTCAATAAAAGTTATAGTCACTTTCTTACGTACATACTTGGGAAAAATCGTCAAGTTCGTTACCATATAACTTACTAATCTTTCGTAACATAATCCGGCCCTTTATGGAGGGACGCATATACTACCCGGCCCAATCTGGGACGCGATCAAATCACACAAATATCAAAGCGTGCCCGTGGAATCCCCATCATCGCCGGCGGTCATAAGTGTAACATATAACCATGTGACGCGCGTGGCATCCTACCTCACCGCGTACATACATACACAATACATATATATATCTCGCCGCGTGGAATCCCACATCACCGTAAATCATAAGTGTAACATATAACCGTGACGCGCCCGTGGCATCCCACCTCACCGTATATACAACACACATATATATATATATATATATATATATATATATATATATATATATATAACGTCGCATGCCGGAATCCTCATCGTATAAGTATGTCCATAACGTGCCCTCGATCCTCATCGTAGGCGCAGTCTTCGTGGGAGCTAGCCCATGGAATAATAATACAACATGCCCGGAATCTCTCATCGCTGGTACATGTCTTCACGGGGAGCTAGCCCATGGAGTAATAATCGCATAGCATGGTCGCGTGCCGGAATCCTCATCGTATAAGCGTGGACATGGGTAATAAAACAACCGAATCTAACCCGCCTCCTGGTCACATGCCCCGGAATCCCACATCGTATAAGCATGTCCAAGGATCAATCATAATGGAAGCATACCCGTGGAATCTCACATCACTGTCGGTACGTCCAAGTAAACTTACAACAAGACAGTCGGCCCTCCAACTGAGAGTCACGACAACGTAAACATATAATACTTGCACTCAAAGCTATCACAAGCAAACGTAGGCAAGTTCATTAAACCTTTAGACTTCCATTTTTGTAAACTCATGGCACTTTCGTTTCACACATAAAAATCCGGGAATTTAACCCCAAGTACTACGCACCTCTACTCCTTTAGAAAGACTCTTTTTCAAATAAAACTTCCAAGATACTAACAACCGTAGTATCAAGTCATATCTACTTTCAAGACAAGTCACAATACCTTTTTAGAAATACATTTACCGGCTTCTAAATCAAGTGACTTCTTTCTTAAAAACTTTAAGCAATTGGTACCTTTAAAACAGTTTGCCCTTCTTTATTTCAAATCATTTCTTTGCTTACATTACTGAAGAAAACCATTCTTTTAATCTTCCATAAAGTTGTTATAACCAACTTCCCATAAAGCCGTTATAACTCTTTATGTTTTGGACAAATTCATTCCTTTTATAACCAAGAGACTTATATTTTCAAAATACTTCAAGTCTCTTAACTTTTAAGAAAACAAGTTTCTTAACTTTAGAAATCAAGTCTTTCCAAATCGAGTATTCTATACTTGTAAATCAATTCATTTCTTCCTTTAAGAATCAAGTCTCCTAACTTGAAAAAAATAAAGTCTCTTAACCTTTAAGAATTTGAGATCCATAGCCTTAAAACTTCATACGTAAATTCTTCTAAGTTAAGTAACATATACTTGGTGCGTTGTGAATAAGTTATACTTATTTATAACGATCTTATTCAAGTAGCCATGATCTAGAAAATGTAATACAATTTTGTCTTATCTTAGCTTCTATGCAGATGGAGAATTCTACTCATTTTAACATAATTTGATTGTCATTACATTTTCCTTTATTAACGCTGCAATGGCTTGCTCGATACTTATTCTCATTCGTGCCATAAATTAGCCAAGTCAACTTGGCTCCAAAGTACCTCCTAACGACTCTTACCAACATCCCCCATAAGACTCGGTAAGGACTTAGGATAACTTTGATATAAACTTTACATAGAGTAAATCACACACATACCTCTTAACTTCTAAGAGTAGAAGGAAATATGAAATAATACCACATGTATATTCCATACATAGAATCATGCCAAAGGAAGGAAGAGGTTCACATACCTCGCGACGATTATCGACAAGTAGCAAAATGCTCCAAAGTACTTCAACCTTGATAGTTATTCCATCCTCCAAGTAGAATACGCTATACTAAGTACTTCAACCTATAATGGCCATAATACGTCCATTAACCTCTTACTTCAAACGTAGAATATTCTAAGTGCTAAGTCACTAAATTCTACGGAAAATCGGACAGCACCTCCTTTGTTTCTACATACTTTGCCACCTTTTTCAAGGCCGAATTCAATAACCAAACACGCCACATTTAAGGCCCAACAATACAATTAATCAATAGGGGATTACACGCCTACTAGACGTGTAAAATTCCGCCCCACAATTGATATACAACTAATACAACTACAAGTGCAATTCCGACAACTTGAGATACAACAACACCAATTCTTATCCAATTTCCTTTTCAATCCAAATTGTTAGTATAACATGATATCAAGTCGCAATTGATTATAACTACTATAATCTTCAAGTAAGTAACATGCGATGATTCTAAATACGACCAAATTGTAATCCAACTTCAAATGGCTAATATGTCATTTCGGATTTTAGGCTACAACAATCCATAATACTTAAGAAACTTCAACACATATACTTCATGCTAGCAAAAATGTAAAGCTAACAACAATACATAATCCTGTAACACTTAAGAGCCAAGATTATTACCTCAACGATTCTTAGTCCAACTCCAAATCCGAAGTCGCTCCTTAGCACTTAGAGCTTCTTCAAGACACTTCAATCCACCACTTGAGACCCTTAGAACAACACCAACAATTTTCCTTCAATCTTCCAACCAAAACCTAGAAAGCAACTAGGTTTTCATCTTGCGACTAATACGAAAACTATCTTTTTCCGGGATTTTTCTATTGAGATACCCTTACAATACACTTAGGAACCTTGGTTTAAAGTGGGAAGATTATTGGACAACAAACAATTTTTTTTCCTTTTCTTCCTAGGTGAACCCGAGAGCACATTGCTTTGTTCATCCAATTTTCTTGAAAATTTGGCTAAGTGTGGAACTTGTCTCACTACTAGTAGTATTATATAGTAACATGGAGGGTCAAGATGTAAACAAATGGGTGGTTTGGATGAGATCTTATTAAATATCAAGCCTTGTGGGCCCTTTGACTTAGTCAATATTCTCAAGCTCACTACTTGCAAGACTTAGTCATCCTACAAAGGTCAAATGACCCTTTTGACCTTGCCTAAATTCGTCCAAGGCACTCTAAGGGGGGGTGACACGTGTCGCCCTCCCATTCGTCACAATAATACGTTTTCCGACAATTTCATAATTCCGATAAATTTTTACAAGTCTCAAATCTTAACATTTCTGAGTTCTTACGTACGTTCTTAAAATATGTCCTATAAATACGGGGTGTAACATAAACCATGATCCAAGTCATTTCCATTGATTCATTCCCTTAGTTTAAGATTTAATCCATGATTTCTTAAGTATAAAATTAGGATTTTCCATATAGTATGGGTTTGATGATCTTAATAAAATTGATGGTCTAATTGAGGTTAGATTCTTGTGATTTTGTGGATTTAGACAAAGTAAGTTATGGGTAAACCAATTTTGAAGAAAATTTCTTGTTTTGCTCTTGTGGGTCCGAGGTTACCTTTTTGGGGAGATTTTTGGGATTTGATTTAAGTATAGCAATGAGTGTTGTTAGATTCGTATGACCTTGTAAAATATTATTTGTGACCTTGATGAACTCATTTTTTTAAATAAATTACCATTTTGAACCTCGGGGTTTAGGAGTGAGATTTGGATTGACCTTTTTAGATCCAATTTTTCATAGACAATATAGGTATTGTTAGACTTGTTTTTCCATCTAGATACCTTATTTGAACAAATTGGGTACGTAAGGAGGCTCAAAGGAAAGGAAAAATATTGGAGTGACTCTTCGGCTACAGATTCATGGAAGTGAGACTTAGTAGACCTTAACATAGTGTTTATGTATTGGTTAAGTAATTAAGGTGTGTAATGGGAATTGAGGGTCCCGTACTCGTGAGGTGTTGAGCACTGGTGCGGGTACCAATGTCTTTAAAAGGGTAAATTGAAATTTAAAGTAATTATACATGTGACAGATATTAATTATTTAGCCTTCGAGTTGTGAAGCGTGGTGCATAAATCTACTTAGGTTGGTATGACTGTTGTTTACTTGGGTTATGTTAGTCATGTTTTGTAGATTATATGATTATGACTTGTCATGCATTCATTACTCTACATCTCGTCAAAATCTTGAAAAGAAACTTGTATTGATAACTGATTTGACTTTATGCTTCTGCATGGTTTGCACATATCCACTTCATACATTCATGATATTATTGGCATTTGATTGATGAGATAAATTCTTTTCTAATAAGAGTTTGTCATTAACCAAATTTTTAAATACACAAGCCGGAAGAGCGAAGAAAAAAGGGATGTTTTGTTAATAGGAACAAAAAGTGTTTATAGCCGTAACGATATAAACAAGAATACTCATGATACACGGAACTTACTTTTTCCCTTTTCAAACTTTATAGTCAAGCAAGTGGCTTTCACGCCTCTCCTTAACAGGAGAGTGGCTAAAACTCCTTGACAGTCAGTCTATTATCCAGCCCTGATCCCATTCCTTCTAGCTCAGAAACTTCCATTTTGAATCCACACAAGGAAAAGCACTTGCCATTCGTTGGTTATTAGCGGCATCCCGAAAACGTCCGGATCGAAATATGGCTTTCAAATTAAGTTCCGAATTAGTGGATGCTGCTAAAGGAAGTGGCGATGCATATGCAAAAAGGAAGAGACTCATAGAATGGCAGAGGCAAATAGAGCTTTTGCACATTTTCGTTAATCCTTCTAGAGACAAAAGAAATTAGAGGGAAAGATCATCGTGCATTATTAACCACTCGGATTGAAGAGCAGGTACTAATATTCCAGATTGGTGTATTTCAGTTAAAATACCTGAAGTAGCAACCATGTGTGTAGAGGGATAATGGGCAATTTGACAGCAAAAGCAATAAAAAATCCTAGCGCACTACGGCTTTTCAGCCTCCTGCAGGTCCCTTCATTCCCTCCGCCTTACACGGACAACAAAGAGTACCTAAGGCGGATTAGTGGTTTTTTTTCAAAAGGGATTTTTTTGACCGTAGCTTTTAGACAGCTAACAGCTAAGCCACTAATCATACAGCTAAGAAAATAAAGTCGGTCACTACTGAGACAGCTCATAAAAGTCAGAAAAGGGGCCTTGAAGGCTAGTTATTTAGATGTGGTATATGGTAAAAGTGATGAAAATGATTATATTACAACCACAAAGATGAGACGTGATGAGAAATGATTCCGGGAGGGTATATGGACCTCATGAGTCCCCCATGGGACACGGAAAACCTACCGTATGAGCATGTGTATATCAGGTATATATGACCATTGCATATCATATATATCATTTGCATTGCATATCTTTTATACTTATTGATGTGAACTTTATGTCATATGTGCTCGATTGATGTAAAGGTGTAATATTTAAGTTTTTCTTATATAAATTGGAAGACATATGGAATCTTTATGACTTCTGGTAAAAGTTGGAAAGATAGAACTTTGTGGGACTAGATGGCTAAATTGGGCTTATGTTGGATCTTGTAAATGTATTTGACTTATCTTCTAGTAAAAGAGAGAACTTTATGATAAACCTTGATAAAACTAATGATCTTCGTGGTTTACTTGGTTGTAGAATCCTATTACAAGGTTAATGCTTTGAAATGTTTATATCTTTACTAATTAAATAATTAGAGAAGTATCGGAAAGTATCAACCCTCGCCACCACTATAGTTAGGGGCAGTCAACGATGTTGTTGGGTACACGTGCTTTCCATATTCACTATACACTTGTTGCACCTTCTGTGTGAAGGTACTGATCCAAGTTGACTGGAGCATAGTATTAAGAGCTTAGGGTGCCTGTGAGCTGTCGATGTCTTCCCAACATTGGATTCCCCTCTATCCCTTTTATTTTTTTGTCTTCTTATTTCAGATAGTTGTATTTAGTATTCAGACATTGTAATCGTATTTAGAAGATCTTATACTTGTGACTTTTAGATTTTGGGGGTTTGACCTAGCTTTCATGTATTAAGTATCTAAGACCTTGTTAGTATGTTTGGTGTCTTTTACTTTTCCATAGTGTTAATTATTTATTTTATCTTATATGGTCGGGGTTCACCTATGAGTTCAGAGTAGTTGCCCTCATGGCATAAATAGTATTTTGGATCGTGACAAATTGGTATCAGAGCACTAGGTTCATCGATTTCATGAGTACAAGAGCAATGTCTAGTAGAGTTTTGCGGATCACTACGTAGACGTCCATACTTGTCTTCGAGAGGCTATAAGACATTTAGGAAAGTACACTTCTTTCATTTTTATTATGAGTTCTCAACTTTATTGAATTATGAATCTCTGTTGTTTTACTCTTTCTCACATATGGTGAGGACTCATTCAGCCGCAGGGAGAGATTAGGCGCCTACATCTACATCCGCACCTGTTGCTAGAGGAGGTGCATGGGACAGAGGCAGAGGGTAAGATAGAGATAGACCTCGAGTTACATCACCAGCCCGAGCACCAACAACTGCTCAGGCCGGTGTTAGGGCAGAGTCTCTAGAGCTGGAGGTTATTCCATAGGATGATCAGGTTACGATTGAGGAGGATGACCAAATTCAGGCTAATGGACCGAGCCAGCTTAGGTGCCCTCGGGTTTTATTGCTACACCGGTACTTCATGACACTCTAGTTCGTATGATGAGTTTTCTTGAAATCCGGATATAACTCAACTTTTGTGACTACCATGTCTCCTCCCACTTCCCCTACTCATTCACTAGTGTCTTTGACAACCTCATCCACCCTCATCGTCCTCTTTTCATCCGGCATTCGCCGTTACTAACATCAATACTTTTATCCCCATAATTCTTGATCAAGAAAATTGTCAATATTCCATGTGGGTAGAACGATTCTATATCCATGTTTGTGCATACAATGTGTTAGACCATATTGATGATTCTGTTTCCCGCCCCACCGACGTTGGTGACTCGACATGGCGTCGCCTCGACGCCATCGTCAAACAGTGGATATACGACACCATCTCCAAAGACTTGTTGTGCACTATCATGAAAACTGGTGTTTCGGCACGTGACCTTTGGGTGCGACTAGAAGAAATCTTTCAGTATAATAAAAATACTCAGGTCGTGTATTTGTATGCGCAATTCAACAATACGCGTCTCGAGAATTTGAACATGTCCGAATATTGTAAACAACTGAAACTCATCACCGACCAACTTTTCAATGTTGGGTCATCTATTTCAGAAACAAAGTTGGTACTTCAACTGGTTACACGCTTACCAAAAGGCGAATATGATACTATTGCAACGATGATTCAACAGGCCGACCCACTGTCGAGTTTCAACAAAGCACGTTCACAACTACTATTGGAAGAGACACGACGTGCTAAACAAGATGAACATAATCAAAAAGCGTTAGCCGTTGCAAGCATGGTACCACCGGTGGCCCCCATCACCTAACCAACACCAGCGGGACAACTGCGGTGGTAAACGAGATGACAGAGGCCGTGGTAATGGCAAACAAAGAAAGGGTCGCGGTATAGGACACAAGGCCCAATAGGCAGGCCCTTCGGCTGCCTCACAGTTCATGTGGCCTTGATTTCCAGGATAGGCCAACACAAATAACTAGCCTCGCCTGCATGCCCATACCCAACTGCAGGGGCCCAGTTCCCGCCGTCCTGGCTTCCAGGTATTTTGGGCTCTACCCTAGTGACCCGACAGGCCCACACACCTGCACAACAGGCCCATCTCGCTTCTGCCCAGTCAATACCGCAAGCAAACAGTATGGCCCACACTGATTTGGGCCAGGCATTCAACGCATTGAACCTTGAACAACCCGACGAAAATTGGTACATGGACATCGGAGCTACATCTCACCTCATCCGCTTTTCAAGTAATTTATCTCAACTGTTTCGGTTAAAGCATCCCCAATTTATTACTGTTGGCAATGGTCATCGCATTCCAATTGAATGTTACAGTAATATCCACACAAAACATCCCCACCCGCCTTTATCTCTAAACAATGTTCTTTATACACCCAACATCATTAAGAACTTAATCTCTGTTAGAAAAATCACTCGTAATAATGTCGTTTCTGTCGAATTTGACCCCTTTTGGTTTTTTTGTGAAGGGTCTCAATACGGGGAGAATTCTTACGCGCTGCAATAGTGTGGGAGACCTCTACCCCTTCACTCAATCTTCCGCTGTCAGATCACAATCACCTACCTCCCTTACTGTTATCTCTCCATCGCATAATAGACTGGGACACCCAGGAGCACCTTGTCGCGACCGGGCGCGGCCCAGTGCCTGCAAAGGCACCTGTCGGTATACATCAGAGAATAACAGTGGAACATACATACACAAAACCTGAATATAGCAACATCACTGGCCAACAGGCGCGCTTTCATAGATTAAACATACTCAAAGTAAACTGCATAACCTGTTCTTACAGCCCAAACCACAAACGTGACTACAGACCTCTAGGAATAACAACTGTGGCGGGACAGGGCCCCGCCATACCCCTGAATATACAAAAGTCTACAACTTCAGGGAACCGTACCAAAAAGGCAAGCCTCCGGAGAAATGGAGCTTTCCGAGAACTGACCAGTGATCCCAAAAGTGCGGATCGCCAGTTATGTACCTCAACTGCGGCGTGAACGCGGCCCCGAAGGTCGTGGTACCAAGTATGCGGCGAAAAATCAGAATGAAATCATAATACTATATAAAAAGCAGAGACATGTGTGATAACCAAACCACAGTACACGATATATATTAGCAGTCATGTCAAATCAGGGTCTCACGCCCGTAAAAATCATCACTCAAATATAACCCGGGAATTTAACCCGCCCAATGGCCGCATGCCCCGGCATCTTACCTCGGTATAAGCATGGCCATGGAACCGTCCTAATGGAAGCATACCCGTGGGCCACCCAACGCGTCAGTATGTCCAAACTCAATAACAAGATAACACTTACCGTGGAAGCATACCCGTGGGCCACCCAACGCGTCAGTATGTCCAACAAAATAACAAGATAACACTTACCGTGGAAGCATACCCGTGGGCCACCCAACGCGTCAGTATGTCCAACAAAATAACAAGATAACACTTACCGTGGAAGCATACCCGTGGGCCACCCAACACGTCAGTATGTCCAACAAAATAACAAGATAACACTTACCGTGGAAGCATACCTGTGGGCCACCCAACACGTCAGTATGTCCAACAAAATAACACTTACCGTGGAAGCATACCCGTGGGCCACCCAACGCGTCAGTATATCCAAGCGAATAATAACCCGGGGTCTACCCCGCAAGAATACATAACCTAGAACAACCGGCTATCATACTTAACATAAGCGCTACCGGCTTATCATAACACAAGCAAGTTAAGAAATCCCCTAACTTCTCATTAACATTATTAATATATCCTCTCATTTAGTTTACTTAAGGCACTAACGTGTCATTTAAGAGAAAATCCGGGAATTCAACCCAAGTACCACGTGTTTCCAACCACTTAAGAAATGACCCTTTTTTATATAAAACTTCCAAGATACTAATAACCGTAGTATCAAGTCACGACTACTTTCAAGACAAGTCACCTTTCCTTTTTTAAAAAGTCCATTTCTTTTTCACAAAAGTCACATGCTACCAACACCCATGGTATCAAAATAGAGTAACTATTATTTGAAGTAAACCAAAAACAATTTCCATATTTCCTTTTCAAATAAACCAAGACATTACCATGTCTTCTTTTTCTATATCAAATCACTTCTCGAACTAGTATAAGTTTCAAAACTTCAAATTCTCAAGCCTCTTACTTTTAAACCAAATCCCACAACGGGGAAAAATCAAGTCTCGTATTTCAAAACAAATGCCAAGTTACCATTTTAAAGCCAATAATAAAACCATTTCTTCGTTTTCATAAAGTCGTTATAACTAACTTCCCATAAAGCTATTATAACACTTTATGTTTAAAACCAACCAAATACAACTATAAGCATTTATGAGACCAAGAGGGTTTATTCTTTAACATCCAAGTACCCATTACTAACAAATAAGGTTTTTACCACTTTTTGACCCAACCAAGCCCTTTTTACTTCATATCAAGTCAAGGCACAAAAAGGGAAATCAAACCACTTTAACACACGTGCGTCTACCGCACTATATTTTTCACAAATAATCATGCTCAAGAGAATAGGAAGAATCACATACCTCTTCGGTCAATCCACTTGCTAAGTCCAATATACCGCACGTAGTATGTCAACCTATAATGACCATAATACGTTTATTAACCTCTAGTTTCAACGTAGTATTATCCAAGTGTCAAGTCACTAAATTCTACGGAAAATTGGGCAGCATTTCCTTTGTTTCTACATACCTTGCCACCTTTTTCAAGGCCGAATTTCAACATCCAAACGCCACATTTAAGGCCCAACAATCCAAAAATTTCAAAGGGATTACACACCTAAACTTGGATGTGTAAAATTCTGCCCCACAATGTACAACAACTAACTTAACAAGTTTAAGGTAGTATTTAGGCTATAACATGCTTACATAACCTTCTTATCCAATTCCTTCACATCCAAACCATATTTCTTACATGCAAACTATCTAAGAGCAACATTTACCCCTACAAGATCTTTCTTCTTTACATGCAACACCAAAAACTAGCTACAAGAGAAGAATTGTTACCTTAGAGCTTTAGCCCAACTATTCCAACGAATTTGTTAGCCTCTTTTCCAAAAACACCACCACAATAACTCATACAAGCTTGCAAATAAGCTTCCTTCTTGCCACCCTTTTTCAGATTTTCTTCAAGCTTAGATTTCCTCTTGAAAATCTAGAGAGAATGGAGAGCTTTATTTTTAGAGAGAGATGAGAGTTTGAAGAATGACCAAGTCTTCAAGACTTGGTCAATAAGTAGTGCATGCAAAATCAGATGGGGGGGGGGGACACTTGTCACCCTCCCATGGCCTTTTTAAAAGAAAAATATCCGTTTTCCTCAGTTTTTCCGCCAAAAATTCCGTCTCGGCGCTGCGGCGCTGAAACCTCCGCAACCCCATAGATCTTCCAGCTCCGCGGCCCTGCTTCCCGGCGTCGCAGCCCTGTGGTTCCTGACCGAACTATTTTTCTGCCCGACCGCGCACTGAACTTGTAACTTCCATAACTTTCTACTCCGATGTCCTATCGACGAACGGTTGGTTGCGTTGGAAACTAGACTCAACGAACTACGTACTAGGCTTTTGAAACACCTAGGAAATCTCAATGTAACGGGTCATAACCCGCCTCAAAGTTGACTAAAAACCCGTCCGAAACAATCCGTCAACCCATCTTCCTAAAATTTAAGTCTCAATCCCTTTCGTACGTTCTCATACGCATGGCCAGAACTGCGGGGCATAACACACCTGTTTTTATTTTTCTTAGAAATAATCAGCGTATTCAATGTAATAATGGGAACTTACCCAAAATTATTTTTCTTGCCTGGTAGGCAAGCATACCCGTCTTCCATTTATGTCATCTTAAAGTGTTACGTTCTCTCCATTTGATATTGTTTATGCTGATTTGTGGACATCTCCCGTTGTTAGCTCACTAGGTCACAAATTTTATCTAGTTTTATTAGATGATTTTTCTCATTTTATATGGATTTACCCACTAAAGTTCAAATCCGAAGTGTTTGTCAAGTTTCTTGAATTTCAAAAATTCATTAAACCTCAATTTGAAATACGCATAGAATCTTTTCAATGTGATAATGGACGAGAATTTAATAATTCGGCCTTTCACAATTTTTGCTCCAAACAAGGCATGATTTTTCGTTTTTCATGTCCCTACACTTCACCTCAAAACGGAAAGGCTGAACGCATTATACGAACCATCAATAACATGGTTCGTACTCTCCTGTTTCATGCCTCTCTCCCGCCTTCGTTCTGGGTCTATGCTGTTAAAATGGTAGAATACCTCAACATTTTACCAACTAACACACTCCACAACAAAACCCTAACCGAAATTTTATACGTCAGATTCCATCCTATGACCAACTCCGAATTTTTGGTTACCTGTGCTACCCCAATATCGCTTCCACTGCCCCTCATAAATTAGCCCCGCGAACCATGTCATGTGTCTTCGTTCGTTTCTCACCCAATCATAGGGGTTACCTGTGCTATGACATATCCACTCGTAATATCATTGTCTCACGCCACATCACCTTTGACGAGACGTGTTTTCCATTTTCCAATCTGCAAAAATTGCAAACCACGGACTACACATTTCTCGATGAGTCAGATATGTCACCCGCCGTCAGGTCACTGTTTTCACCTTCAATCCACCGCTCTGGCACCGCCGGCGTCTGCTCCGACAGTTTCATCACCACCAGTGACCGACATCATCGGCACCTCTGCACCATAAAATTTCCAGTCAATCATTCTCGTAGTCCACCCATCCTTCTCACCAACGCATCGCCACCACTCACTCGCATCACTGTCCGGAAACCCAGATCCACCCGAATCTCCAGTGTACCACCAGATCGGTACATTGAAACTTTACCCTCGGCCTGAACTGTCGAGCCCTATTTCACCCACACCACCCACAAATCCCGACACCAACTTCAGACCTCAACTCCGGTCATCTGCAGTCTATACCGCATCCAGTCTCCGGTGATACCCTACTACCTACACACCATATGGAGACTCGTGCTCAACACGGGATTTTCAAACCCATGGTTCATTTTAACCTCTCTACACACATAATATCTCATATTCCCAAAAACCCAAAACTGGCCAAACTGGACCCCAATTGGAATGCGATCATGTGCGAGGAATTTAGTACTTTAACCAAGTAGCATACTTGGGATTTGGTACCTAGACCGGATGGGGTGAATGTAATCCGATGCATGTTGCTCTTTCATTACAAATTCAGGGACAATGGTGACTTGGAGCAGTATAAAACGAGACTTGTGGCAAATGGTTCTAATCAGCAGGATGGAATTGATTGTGGTGAAATATTTAGCCCGGTTGTTAAATCGGCTACGATTCGTACTGCCCTTAGTATTGATATGGGCAAGAAGTGACTAATTCATCAGCTTGATGTCAAAAACGCATTTCTTCATGGGGATTTGAAAGAAATTGTGTATATGCATCAGCCATCTGGTTTTGTTTATCCTGCAGTCGCTCAGTATGTATGTCGTCTCCGGAAGTCACTATATGACTTGAAACAGGCACCCCGATCTTGGTATGATCATTTTGTCAAGTATATTTTGCAGATTGGGTTTATATGTAGCAGGTATGATAACTCTCTTTTCATTTTTCATCGTGGTACTGGCACTGCTTACTTACTATTATATGTGGATGACATTGTTATCACCGCCTCATTTGACAAATTGAAAAATAAAATCACTGCTCTACTCAAAACTGAATTTGCCATGACTGATTTGGGCAGACTGAGTTATTTTTTGGGTATATCAGTGACAAGAATCTGCAGATAATATGTTCCTGAGTCAGCGTAAGTATACAGAAGAAATAGTGTACAAGGCTAAGATGTCAAATTGCAAAGCTATGCCCACTCTAGTGGACTCGAAATCCAAGCTCAATGTTGCTGATGGTGCTCCCGCGTCTGATCCTACTCTACATCGGAGTCTTGCAGGTACCTTTCAGTATCTCACATTTACGAGGCCCGACATTGCATATGCGTGCAGCAGGTGTGTTTATTTATGCATGCCCTGAGGGAGCCCTACTTTGCTTCTCTTAAGCGTATTATCATATACATTAAGGGCACACTTGACTATGAGTTGCATCTTTACCCCTCTACTCCTACCAGGTTGTTATCTTACATAGATGATGATTGGGCAGATGTCCGGACACGCGACACTCTACTTCTGGCTATTGTGTATTTCTAGGGGATACTCTCATTTCTTGGTCTGCCAAGCGGCGAGCCATGTTATCCCGCTCGAGTGCTGAAGCAGAGTATAGAGGCGTTGCTAATGTAGTTGTTGAGGTCTGTTGGCTTCGAAATCTTCTTTTGAAGCTCCAGTGTTCACTGCGTAAAGCGTCTGTAGTCTACTGTGATAACATATCTGACATATATGTCTCACAATCCGGTCCAACATCAGCGGACCAAACATATTGAGATAGATACACTTTGTACGTGAAAAGGTAGCTCTTGGTCAGGTCAAAGTATTGCATGTGCCTTCCTCCTAGATATATTAACAAAGGGGCTACCCAGACAATTATTCATAGACTTCAGATCCAACCTTAGCATTCGGCCTCCTCCTGCTCCGACTGAGGGGGAGTATTAACGAATATTCCTTTGAATATTCATAGTATATATATTGTAATTATTATTGTTATGTATTTAAGGTAGCTTAAAATTCTTAATGTATTAAGAATCACCTTTGTACAACTATATATATTGTGAATTAATGAAAGAAATCTCTAATGGAGATTATTCCAAACTTACAGTTATTCCTACTTTGCCCTCTCTTGATTAAAGATGTAAAATTTGGTTCTACCACTGTGGATGAACCCACTCAAAGCTTTCTCGTACATTAGAACTTTTAGAATTTCACCGTGACTTGCTTCTGAGTTCACCTCAATTTGATTGTCTTGCTTCATATGTGAAACAACTTCCAGAATTCTGCTCAAGGGATAGCTCCTTAACTGTTAAGGAAATATTTGGAGTGGCAGAGTAAGTGACCTCTTCCAAGATTTTAGTCAATCATTGTGTGAGACAGTATAATTCAGCTGATCAGTCTTTGCTTTTCCTTGCCTAATATTTCTCAGTGAGGATGTTGAAAAGCTTCGATTACATACTATCCCAGAAGTTGGGAACATAGATTCACTTGAGAGGATGGTGAGCGGGTCAAATTCAGAAGATTCTAGTGACGAATCAACTAATGTTTCTTGATTCTCGTGCACTTGAGTGTAGGGCAGTTGTAGGTTGGGACATTGTGGAGAGTAATACAAATATGACTAAGAGAACTCTATATAACCTACACGTCCTTCTGTAGCCCCCAAGTTATCACCAACAGCGGAAATAGAGAAGTCAGAACTTGAAACACTGCCAGCTATAACTAACTACCATGAGGCATGTGAAATTTTGTCTGGAATTGCTTCAATTTTGTGCCCAGAACACTTCTGATATAAAGTACTTGTGTTTGTTGCATGTGTTTTGTTTCGAGGTAGAAGTATTTCAATAGTGCAAGTCTTGAAACAGCAGAAATCATTACAAATTCCGCAGTGCTGGGGAACATGATTAGTAAGCTTAAGTGGTCAGCTATGCTATAATTGGTCGACAATTTGGCGCAGCAATAAGGATGATGCCTTCAATTTGCACTAATCTTATGGTGATTTAAATGGAGATTACAAAACATAACGATTGATGCTTGAGTCAAGCTGACTAACTTTTTGGAGTTGGATCCAATATAAATTCATTTAGAAGATACATTATAAATAAATACTAGTTCTTAAAGGCTTAATGCATACGTGGACTTTTAAACTTGTCCGATTTTTTCATTTTGACATTTCAACTAAGCCTTATTCCTATTGAACCCCTGAACTCGTCCTCAAGTGTGTATTAAACACAATCCGACTGAAACAAGAGTTTCATTGCTTCATGTTTTGCTACTATGAGTTACTTTGGTTCTTGGTTTGAATTAATATGCATAAGAGTTGAGCTTAATATCTGTGTGAATATAGGGAGTGTGTTGTTTTAATTGGTAGAATTTTTCATGTAGAATGTACTTGACATTCACACACAAGATTAAAAAAATGAAACTCTCAATTTATGTCATGTCAATCGGATTGTGTTTAATTGATACACTCGTCTTATAAGAAGAAGACAAAATGACTTGGCGCATCAAATTATTTATAAGACAGTTTGTACGTTACTATGGCAAATCATAGTTGAATGATTTTTACATGGAAGATTTGATGTACGTCCCGATGATTAAGATGTTATCTTTAGATTTGAATATTGAATGACTAAAATTGTTTGTGTTTCAACATTTGAATGTGCACAATTTAATTATTTTAATATAATAAGTATACGATTCAAATAAAAAGTAATTAAATATTAGAAAAATATATATTTAATAAAATAAAATCATTATTTGATAAAAAAATATTTATGTTCTCCAGTAATTACATAGATACTTTGTAAGTGCTTGTGGTCAAACTGTCTTTTTGGAAGTTCTTGCACGAATTGTCATCCAAAAGCACTAGTTTTTAACTTCCCCCTTATATATGTGGTATTTATTTTTTATCCTTACTGCTCATTTAATGAAAATATTCAGACATAATTCGCTCAACATAAGTTCTGTAATATTTTTATTTTCGGAAATTGAATTTTTGCCTCGCTCGATACAAATTCTATAGGAATTAAATTATACGTAGTGTAATATTTTTCAGATTATGTTGAGTGTTGAAAGTTTTGTCTTGTCCCACATAATTTGTGGGAAGTTATTATACATATGTCGAGCTAAATGTAAATTTTGTTGAACGAAATCTAAACTTATGTCATTATTCAAATTATGTTAGTGTTGAAAGTTTTCCCTTGTTCGACATAAATTGTGAGATGTTGTGAAGTCTCAAATTATTGTTACAATAACAACATAATACAAAAAAACAAAATACACGTGCCGACTCCAATATAGTGTGAATGATATAAATTAGTTACAACCGTAAGTAATATTTATTATTATGCTAAGTCTAGTAATAGCCATAATTTCGAGTTCTACAACTTTGTATTAGAATATAGTGGAAAAAATAAACGTATGAAAGTTCATATGATTACAGAAAAAGTTTACTTATGACAATTTTAAATGAAAATAAACTAATGAATTCTACAATGGGAATACAAGAGATCTTAAAACCGTATAGAAAAGGGAAGGGAAGATATTTTGGTGGATACTAAATGCTTTAAAATAACTTTCATATTCTTATACTTAATGTTATATCTATTCAATGATAAATTTTGATTGTTAATTAAATAATGATAAAGTTATGTCCAATGAATGAGGTAAATGGGACAATTCTTCCCATCACTTGCACGTTTTTTCCATAGAAAAATCTGCACATTATTTTCACTTCTCCCTCCTCTTTAATTCCCTTCAATCCCTTGTCATTCCTCCTCCGATAAGTTATAAAAACACTTCTACTTATACATTGTGCTTGGCACAAATAAAATACCTAGCACAAAGAATAAGAAAATCAGAAAAAAACAAGTGAACAAGAAGAGGAAAAATCTGGAAAAAAAATTAAGAGGGCAAGAAGAACAAGAATAAAAAGATACTAGGGAGCAAGGGACACTTGTAGCATACGAACAACAATCATTTTCACGCTTACAAGGTGAGTTTTCTCACTCAAAAATTCTTAGTGAAATTCTTTATTTTAATTTCAATACATGTTAGAATATGAATAGGGTGTTGAAAAGGAAACATGAACTTTTGATTGTTTAAACAACCAGTTGAGTCATGAACTTTGCGAACTGTTTTCAATAAGTTATACTTGATAGAATTGAATGAGATTCGTAAGTGTTGTAAACCTCTCTGTTATGATCATATTGAGCCAACGAAGAGATGAAACGGACTTACGGTTTAAGAGTTATCATAGTTTAAAGTTTCTGTCTCGGATTTATCGGAATCCAGAAGGGCAGGACGCTAAAACGTAAAACTGTACAAATGGATGAAGAATCTGAAAATTTGTTCTAAATAAAAGTTATAGATTTCTCTGTTGTGAAATTTTTGAGGCTCTAAGGGGGTCTATCCGACTTACGGACGGAGAGATATCATTGTTTAAAGTTTCTGCCTCTGATTGAATGAAACTCGAGAAGGCAGAACTTTACAACCGATTTTCACTAGGTTATACTTGTTAGAATTTGGTGAAATTTTGAAGTGTTGTAGATCTATATTTGAAGGTCAGATTGAACCAAATAGGGGATATAACGGACTTACGGGTTGAGAGTTATTGTAGTTTGAAGTTTCTGTCTCGGATCTATCGCAATCCGGGAAGGCAGTACGTAAATGTGGAAAACTGTACCAAATAGTACAGAATCTGAGTGGATGGTTCACATGGAGGCTTATAACTCTCTGTTCTCGTCATTTTGATATTTTTCGGGGCTCGAACGGGCTTACGGATTAGAAGTTATGACTATTTTAAAATTTGGTCATGTTTAATAGAAATTCTGGCGAAATAAATTTCATGTGGCTGTTTTGCGGATAAATTTGTGCTAGTTACCCAAAGTAGTTTCCAATGAAATTTGGTACAGTGTAAGGTCCCCATGTTACCTTCGTTTCAGCATAAGAAATACCTTAGTTGAAGTTACGGTTGAAGAGTTATAACCATTACATATACGACAGGAAGAATGTAAAAAAAATAGAATATTATTTATTTGACCTTCTGAAAATACAAAGTGAATACGTGTTCACAAATTTGTAAATACATTGGATCGGGTTGCACGTCGCAACAAATACGTAAAGTGAATACGTGTTCACAAATACGTAAATACATTTGGATCGGGTTGCACGCCGCAACAAATACGTAAAGTGAATACGTGTTCACAAATACGTAAATACATTGGATCGGGTTGCGCGCCGCAACAAATTTGTAAAGTGAATACGTGTTCATAAATATGTAAATATATTAGATCGGGTTGCACGCCGCAACAAATATGTAAAGTGAATATGTGTTCACAAATATGTAAATATATTGGATCGGATTGCACGCCGCAACAAATATGTAAAGTGAATACGTGTTTACAAATATGTAAATATAATGGATCGGGTTGCACGCCGCAACAAAACGTAAAATGAATACGTGTTCACAAATACGTAAATACATTGGGTCGGGTTGCGCGCCGCAACAAATATGTAAAGTGAATACGTGTTCACAAATATGTAAATATAATGGATCGGGTTGCACGCCGCAACAAATACGTAAAGTGAATACGTGTTCACAAATACGTAAATACATTGGATCGGGTTGCGCGCCGCAACAAATATGTAAAGTGAATAGGTGTTTACAAATATGTAAATACATTGGATCGGGTTGCACGCCGCAATAAATATGTAAAGTGAATACGTGTTCACAAATATGTGAATGTAACAAGTGTATAAATGCAAGGGAATGTCTTAACGTATGATACGGGATAAAGTAAAATGTTAGATAAGTTAAGAATTTCTATAAGTAGTGGAGAGGAGATGTTGCATACTTGCGTGATAAAGGTGTTGTAACCTAATATGTTTTTGCAACATGCTTATTATGTTATAATGTGATTGCACTTGGAATATTGTGAGGTTACTTTGAATTGCAGGGTAAGGTTCTCACTCAGCCCCGGATGGTAGAGCTGACTCTTTATTTAACATGTTTCAGGAAAGCGTGATAGAGGAAAGACTCCACATCAAGGATAGCGATCGTCCCGCGGCCTCTTTGCCGTACCAAATCCATTGTTTCGGTCTTGGTACTTATCATGTTTAGAATGTCAGTTTCAGTATCTCGAGCAATGCCCATGTGGGATTGTCTCCTTTCAAACTTAGAATAATCACTGTCATTATGTTTATGTAGTAACAGTATTTGCACGAGCATGGGCTCGCGTTATGTTTTCAGTAGATTCATAAACAGATTTCTTTACTTCCATTGTTATTAATAGTTCCGCATTTAAATATAAGCCTAAATTTTAAAATAAAGAAAATTAAATGGTGCTCCTGGTGAGAAATAATTATCCAGGTGCCATCACGCCTAAGGAAAGACTTAAGAAAAGTCGGGGCGTGATAAGTTGGTATCAGAGCTAAACCAGATTAAGAGATTCTAGGAAATTTCTTTGAGTTGGGTGTTTGAACAGTTACTTATTGCGACGGTGTGCGCGCCACCTTAGTAATAAGTGAACGGGATAACATCCTAAACATTTTCACTTCTTTCGATTCTTCTCGTGCATATCTTGAGTCTTTTCAAAGACTTGGTGCTCATACTACCTCTTTGAAAGAGTTGTGGAAGGAGATTGTACAACGACAAACTAACGAGATTGGACTGCACCATCAACCAAAATTATAGGAGCCCAATTAGTACCAAAAAGACTATGTGGTGAATTTTATGAGAAGAAGAGAACCTATCTACACAGGAAAGAACTCCAAGACCGACCCGATAGTATTCCTCGATGAGGTAGAAGACCTAATGTTTACATTGGGATGTGTGGTGACGTAGGGCATCAACTTGGTAGGCGCATGACTAGTGGATGATGCAGGGGTATGGTGGAGGAATTTTAGAAAGAATCGTCCCCCGATGTCACCACCAATGACAAGGGGGGTTCAGAGCTGCATTCATTGAGAAATTCATGCCTAATACACGCAAGGATGCGCTCAGACAGGAGTTTGAACAGTTGAAGCACGGGGACCGCAGTGTGCAAGAATATGATACACAGTTCGTGAGGTTGTCGGCATACAACATACATGTTATTCCTACAGAAAGGGAGAGAGTTAAGATATTTGTTGAGGGTTTAAACCCGAACTTGACAGAGAAGGTAGTGGCATTAGCCAACGATCAAACTTACATTCAGATTGTCGATATGTCTATGAGGGTAGAAGATTTTGTCAAGGCAAAGAGAGAGCATTCGCAGAAAAGATTTCGGACGTCTGGATCATTTAATCAGAGTCAAAATTCGAAGCAGGAGTTTAGTAAGGGATCTTCAAGACCGAACCAGTCTGTGGGCCAGTACCATTTCAAGCCTAAGGGGAATAGTTAGTTTAATTATCAAGGTAGCAAGGACAAGGCCACCAACCCTGACATAGGAGGTGACAAACCGGTTCGTAAGGTTTGTCAGAAGAAACACGCTGGGAAATGTCGCCTCTTAACGAGATCATGTTATAACTATAGAGAATCATACCATTATGCCAGGGATTGCAAAAAGAGAACCCAAACTCAGTCTATTCATGGGAGGTCATAAGCAACCACAACTGCCTACAAGGGAAATCAGGAAAACCAGTCCCGCCAGAGTCAAATAGGTCAATAACCCAAAAATTCTAATCGGCTCTACGTTTTGCCTTAGAGGAATGAGGCAGAAGCATCTAATGCGGTGGTCACAGATATTTTACTTGTTACACCCCGTAGTTACAGGACATGTTTTAAGAACGTACGTAAGAACTCGCAAGTGTTAAAATTTGAGACTGTAAAAATTTTAACGGAATTATGGAATTGTCGGAAAACGTATTATTGTGACGAATGGGAGGGCGACATGTGTCACCCCCCCTTAGAGTGCCTTGGACGAAAATGGCATGGCCAATATGGTCATTGACCATAAGTCTTCTATGGCTAAGTCTTGCAAGTAGTAGCATGAGAATATTGACTAAGTCAAAGGTCCCACCTTTGTCTTGATATTTAGCAAGACTACATCCAAACCAACCATTTGTTTGTATCCTAACCCTCCAAGGTGCTACTTATATTACTACTAGTAGAGAGGGAGCTTAACACTTAGAAAATATTACACAAATTGAAGAACATGGGCAGTGAGCTCTCGGCTACACTAAGGGAAAAAAAGGAAATTTTTTGTTTGTGATCCATTTAGCTCCCCACTTTAAACCAAGGGTCTTATGTGTATTGTAAGCAAGTCTCAATAGAAAAATCTTGGAAAAGATTGTTTACGGGTTAGTCAAACGAAAAACCTAATGGTCTTTCTAGGTTTTATTTAGAGTTTTGAAGGATTATTGTTGGTATTGTTCTAAGGGTCTCAATGGCGGATTGAAGTGTCTTGGAGAGGTTCTAAACTACTAAGGAGCGACTTGGTTGGAAGTTAGATTGAGATTCGTTGAGGTATAATCTTGTTCTCTTTAAGTGTTACAAGATTATGTATTGTTGTTAGCCTTACATTTTACTAGCATGTAGTATATGTGTTGAAGTTTTATAAGTATTATGGATTGCTGTAGCTTTAAATCCGAAGTGTAATGTAAGTCATGTTTAGTTGGAATATAATTTGATCGTTATTGGAATCGTCGCGTTATTGACTTAAAGATTATGGTTGTTATAATCAAATGCGACTTGATATCATGTTATGCTACCAATTTGGATTGAAATGGAAATTGGATAAGAATTGGTTTTGTTGAACTCAAGGTGGCCGAATTTTGGACTTGTAGTTTGCATTTAGTTGGTTATTAAATTGTGAGCCAATTGGAACATTTAGTTAGTCATTTGTATTGGACTACTTTCTAAATTGTGAGCCATTGGGGTGTGTAGTTATTCAATTGTATTGGATTATCTTCTATGAATTGTGAGCCAATTGGGGTTGTTTGGTTATTGTATTTCCGGCCTTGAAAAAGGTGGCAAAGTAAGTAAAAACAAAGGAGGTGCTGTCCGATTTTCCGTAGAAATTAGTGACTTAGCACCTAGAATATTCTACGTTTGAAGTAAGAGGTTAATGGACGTATTGTGACCATTATAGGTTGAAGTACTTAGTATAGCGTATCCTATTTGAAGGATGGACTAGCTATCAAGGTTGAAGTACTTTGGAGCTTTTTGCTACTTGTCGATAATCGTCGCGAGGTATGTGAACCTCTTCCTTCCTTTGGCATGATTCTATGTATGGAATATACTTGTGGTATCATTTCATGTTTCCTTCTACTCTTAGAAGTTAAGAGGTAGTTGTGTGATCTACTCTATGTAGAACTTTTCCTATCTTTGAGCATGACTAGTTGCACGCGTGTAGTACGGTAGACGTACAACACCTTGATATCCTTTACTAGTTTGTGAATAGCCAAGTCGGGTGAGTTGGGAGATTAACTCACTTCTTTGAAAGTATAAAGGATGTCTTAAGTGTTATTAAAGTTAAGGGACTTGAAGAGTTTTAAAGTATGTGATACTTGTTCCGTTTTAAACGTATAAGTCCCTTGGATAGGAAATTGTTTTTGGGCTAAGGTATAAAGTGAATATAACGGCTTTATGGGAAGTTAGTTATATTTGCTTTATGGAAAGATAAGTGATTTGATTTTAGTGAAAAGGGCCACTTGTTTTAAGGCATTAATTGCCTAAGGTTTTATAATAAAAGGAGTCGCTTGTTTTCTAAGGGTTAAGAGACTATTTGTATTTTTGAAAGTTATGAGAATTTATTTGAAAGTATTTAATACTTGGTTTCAAAAAGTAGAAGTCTCTTGGTTATAAAATGAACGTGTTGGTCTAAACCATAAAGGGTTATAACGGCTTTATGGGAAGTCGGTTATAACGGCTTTATGGAAGGTTAAGAGAATGGTTTTCTCTAATAGAGTAAGCAAGAAATAACTTGTGTTAAGGAAGGGCAAATTGTTTTAAAGGTACCAATTGCTTAAGGTTTTAAATAAGGAAGTCACTTGATTTAGAAGCCGGTAATTGTATTTCTAAAAAGGTATTGTGACTTGTCTTGAAAGGTGAATAGGACTTGATACTACGGTTGTTAGTATCGGGGAAGTTTTATTTGGAAAGGAGTCTTTTGAAAAGAATGCGTCATTAGTACTTTGCTGTTTAATTGAGAATAATTCTATGTGATGCCTTGATTAGTACTTTGGCTTGTTAATTGAGAATTTATTCTATTTGTGCCTTTGATAAGTACTTTGGCTTGATTAATTGAGAATTAGTCTAAATGTGCCTTGATAAGTACTTTGGCTTGTTAAATGAGAATTTATTCTATTTGTGCGGATAAGTACTTTGGCTTGTTAAATGAGGATTTATTCTATTTGTGCCTTGATTAGTACTTTGGCTTGTTAAATGAGAATTATTCTATTTGTGCCCTGATAAGTATTTTGGCTTGATTAATTGAGAATTAGTCTAAATGTGCCTTGATAAGTACTTTGGCTTGTTAAATGAGAATTATTCTATTTTGTGCCGATAAGTACTTTGGCTTGGTTAATTGAGAACTTGCCTATATGTACGGGTAATAGCCTTTGAGTGCAAGTATTATGTTTTATTAAGTTCGCGACTCTCGGTTGAAGGTGGCTGTCTTGTTGTAAGTTCTTGGGACGTCTGCAAGCGGTGATGTGGGATTCCACGGGTATGCTTCCGTTATTTGGAGTACTTGGGTTAAATTCTGATTCTTATAGAAGACATGGTAGTACTGTTTGTTTGTGGCCAGGTTGAGATAGGGTAAGAGTATAAGTGAGGGGTAGACCCCCAAGATGCTATACCACCTTCTCCAGGTTAAGAGTATAAGTGAGGGGTTTACATTATACCCCCTGCTTGTTTTGTATAATGGTCGGTTGAGATAGGATAAGAGTATAAATGAGGGGCAAGTCCCAAGACGTTATACCACCTTCTCCAGTCACGGTCCCGGGGTCGGGTCGTGACATTACTGGTCCCGAGTATTCCTGCATTTGTATTATATGATCCCGGCTCTACATTTTTGTCACGACCCGTTCCCGGGCCCGCGACTGGTGCCTTACCCGGGCACCCAAGTAGACATACCTCAGAGTAACCAGCGGAATATAAAATTGCAAATATGAAACAGTGTAGAATAAGAACAGTCTACCCAAGAAAAAGATTGCCTTTCGGCATGTATATAAATACCAAAAGTGAACAGTTACATCCCAACTTTACAACAGGACTACAGACCTCTAAGAATGAAATCAACTATGACGGGACAGGGCCCCGCCATACCCCCTGAATGTACAAAAGTATATGACCTCAGGGAACCGTACCAAAAGACAAAGCCTCCGGGGAAATGGAGCTTTCCCGAATCGAGCGGTGATCCTAGAGCGCGGATCGCCAAGTTACGCACCTCAACTGCGGCATGACGCGGCCCAAGGAGGTCGATAACAGTACCAAGTATGTGGCCCGAAAATCGTAATGAAATCATAATAGTCTATATAAAGCGGGAGACATATATGACAATCAAAATGCGTTTCCTGGCTTGGCTAACAACAAGAGTAATGAACATCAACCTTGTCTCTAAAAGATACCATTTCACAATCTATAAACAATCGTGTCGGTCGTGGACTCACGCCTCAAAGTCATCACTCAAAATATAACAATGGGTCTCACGCCCATAACATCAATCATGCGTGGAATTCCTTCCTCACCGCGATCATGATATAACAACACGTGGAGTACACATGAACACCGTGCCTACGTGTGTCAAAACCGTGCGGCAAGTACGAAGGCTAACTACCGGATACCAAAGCCGCATCATCAATCGCCAGGCAAGTACGAAGCCAACTACCGGATACCAAAGTCGTACTAACAATACTATACAACTATACCACGGGCGGCCGGCAAGTGCGAAAGCCTCTACGGATACCACGCGTCACGTGTTGGCCGGCGGTCACGAAGCTAACTACTAGATACCTCTGCGTCCACGAGACTCGCCATAACGCCCGGCAAGTACGAAAGCCTAACTACGGATCGCTGCATCGGTACGGCCAAGGCGGTGCGAAGCTAACTACTAGATACCACATGCGTCACTAAAACACATGGAGGGCTAATCCATGGAATAACACTATCAACAGGGAAACGAACCCTCATCATGGTTGCGTACCCATGGACCCTCCATCGAGTCGGTATGCCCAAGATGATCCAGAACAACACGACAGACCCTCCATCGAGAGACGCGGTAACATAAGGATACCACACTTGCATAAAAAGGCTATCAGAGCAAACATAGGCAGGTTACTCACACTCAAGGTACTTTCATCTTATGCCAAAAAATCCGGGTTTTAACCCCAAAGTACTACATGCTTTAACTCTTTCAAAAGATCCATCTCTTTCACAAAAGTCACATGATACTAATACTCGTAGTATCAAAAATAGAGTAACTATTATATTAAGTAAACCAAACAATTTTCATACTTTCTTTTTAAATAAAAATCAAGACAATACCATTTTAAAACCAATAATAAAAGCCATTTCTTCATTTTCATAAAGTCGTTATAACTAACTTCCCATAAAGCTATTATAACATTTTATGTTTTAAAACATCCACGGACAACTACTCTCATTTCCGAATTTAAGATAACTTATTCTTTTTAAAGACCAAGTACTCATTACTCATGAATGAGGTTTTACAACTTTTTAACATAATTCAAGTCCTTAACATTTGATAACAAGTCACTTAACTAGAATCAAGTCAAGGAAATAAAAGGGAAATCAACTCCTTCAACACACGTGCGTCTACCACAATATATATATGTATTTCACAAATATCATGCTCAAGAGAATAGGAAGAATCACATACCTCCTCGGCTAAATCCACTGGCCAAGTCGGATATGTCGCGCGCAGAGTGTCAACCTATAATAGTCAAAACACGCCTATCAACTTCTAGTTTTACGTGGGATTCTTCTAAGTAAGATTCCTCTTAGTCTACGAAAAAAATTGGGCAGCACTTCCCCCGTTTCTACTCAATTCTCCACCTTTTTCAAGGCCCGATAATAGTAACCAACATGCCATAAATAAGGCGCAATAATTCCGAAATTTAAAGAAGGGGATCACACGCCCAAACGGAACGCGATTAACAATATCTCCTTAACAACAACAATAAGTAAAGAAGGGGATCACACGCCCAAACGGAACGCGATTAACAATCTCTCCTTAACAACAACAATAAGTAAAGAAGGGGATCACACGCCCAAACGGAACGCGATTAACAATCTCTCCTTAACAACAACAATAAGTAAAGAGGGGATCACGCCCAAAGCGACGCGATTAACAATCTCTCCTTAACAACAACAATAAGTAAAGAAGGATCACACGCCCAAACGAACGCGATTAACAATCTTCCCTTAATAACAATAATTAAAGAAGGGATCACAAGCCCAAACGAACGCGATTAACAATCTTCCCTTAACAACAATGTAAATACGGTCCAAAGTAAATACACCAAAGTAAATACGGTCCAAAGTAAATGAGGTCAAAGTAAATACGGTCCAAAGTAAATACAGTCCTTAAGTTGGGGTCCTTGGCCAACTTTTACAATTTTACTTATCCAATTACTTCATTAGTCTTCCAACTTATATTCCAATCTTTATATAAGTTATAGCTTCTTTGTTGTTAACTTCTTAGTAAGTAATGGATACATTTTTACCATTTTAATGGCTAATATGCCAATTCTCCTTTTAACATCTTAACAAGATCCAAATCTTTCTTTATGTCTCATACTTCATAATATACTTCCAATATATGTATAATATCCAATATACATAATAATCAACTTCACAAAGAGGTTAAGGTTCATTACCTCAATTTAGCCCAAAAATATCCAAGAACTTTAAGTCGTTCCTAAGCAAGTTTTAGCTCCAAATCTTTGGGTTCCAAACCACCACAAGTCACCTTTAGAAGTTCCTAACCAACTTCTATTCAAGAATTAACTCCAAAAAGTGAAGAACACTAAGGTTCCAAATCTGTCCACTCTCGGCCAAGGGGGTAATTTTGAGGCTATGGGTGTGAAATCTTGTCTAACTCTTGGTTAATAATCTTCCTAATACATTAAGGAACGAGAGCAACTAGGGAGGAGAGGAAAATATTTTCAAGTCTTGAAATGTTCTAAGTGTGGAAGATTTCATCAACTAGAGGTGTTTATATAGGACAACCAAGGGTTAGGATTGAAACTTGTGTATGGTATAGATTGTTTGTGTAGGTTCCTTTCTCCACTTGTCCCACAAATGCCATGCAAGACTTTGACCATTTGACTTGCCCACTAACCTAAAAAAAAACGTCCACTACCATGCAAATGTCATGCAAGACTTTTGGCCACTTGTCTTGCCCACTTGTCTTGAAATAAACGTCCAACATGGCTCTTGGGGTGACACATGTCGCCCTCCTATTGGTCCAAAATATTTATCTCTCGGAAAAAATTCCATAAATGGTTAAAATATTGAAAACGTAAAAAAAATTCCTTCACAAGGTTCGGAATATTTTCCGTCGGAAAACAATTCTTTCATTCTTACCCTAATTAGGGTTTATACATTCGTACACACGTCCTTACATACACATTCCGGAACTACGGGGTATAACATTCCCCCCTCCCTCTTAGAAACATTCGTCCTGAATGTTCCTTCTAAGTCTCCAAGCACATGCGCCGGTAGTCTTCACTACTACACTTACCAAACCAATCATGCCACCAATGGCCATAGCATAACATACGCGTAAAAACTCAAATCCAAGCCAACGAGAAGTCATATCTAAAGCGTATACAACACTATTAGCTCCCACCCAAGGTTTAAAGGATACTCCCTTCGCATCTTTACTTCATAAAAGGAACACTTTTATCTTCTTAACACATCTTCGTCTCTTTTCTTACTCGTCGTACCCTCCTCGTATACTCGAACTCTTTCTAGTATACGTACCATACTTCAGTCATCGCTTCAGTTTCCAAAACTTTGGGGTTACTACCTCCCAACTTGGTCATTTTACTAGCCTTACATTCCTCTAAGGCCATTCCCGGCCTTCACGACCCGATTCTGGTCGAACACATCCGCGAACTCGTACGATGGTTACCTAAACTTGGGCCTAACACCTTTGTGACCCTATCATCCGGCGGGACCACCCCAAAACTGACCCCACCTCATTCCGGGCTGCGGGTTGACCCGCGATCTTGCCTCAACCCGACCCATTATCGCTCTAAATTCTTGTTCCCGTCCGGGACAATCTTACTATTCTCGTCATGAAAATTACCACTTTTATCTTGCTCGACCTATGGAATTATCCCACAATACTTCTCACGCATACCAAGCACTTCGACAAAGACTAACTGTAAAAACTTTTACTCAAGACGGCCTTACATCTAAGGTCTCAACTGTTATAATATTCTAAGGCTCACAATTTCCCTGCCCCTAAACTTACCTTTTCAACTAACCATGTTTTCTAAATCACAATTTTACACAGTTCTATCTAAACATAACACTTTAACATAAAATCATCATATCACGCATACAAATATCTAGAGGGTTAAGGATATACCTGTAACTATTGCTTCACTTTTCCCTTGTCGTTCTAATCATGATCCTGCCCTGCATGGCACATAGCAAAAGAAGGCGATGAACCAGCCACTGATCCCGAAGGCTGAGTCTCTACATCCGCGCTACCTCTGGTTGGATAATTTCTCGCAAAATGACCCTGCTGGCCGCATGTATAACAACCTCCCGAGCCAGCACGACACTCCCCCTTATAGATTTTACCACAACGGCCACACTTAGGTAAGGGTGGCCTCATCCGGCTAGTACCCCCACTCTCCCGGAAACCTGAAACCTTGGAGCCCTGACCTGCTCCTGAATACCCCAGACGTCCCGAAGACTGGGGAGAACTACTCTGAACTGGCGGAGGGGCATAACTAGACTGCTGCTGAGGCTGCCTGCCTCGAAAGTCACCAAAGGACCCTGTTGTCCTGGTCCTCTTCTGTTGATCTTGGTTATTCCGTCGGCCTCTACGTTCCTCTGTCTGCTGCGCATACGCCTGCATGCGGGCAATGTCCATGCCCGGCTGAAGAGCTACGCCCGTGCAACCTTCTGCTAAATAATCATCAAGTCCTGTGACATATCGGTGCACTCTATCCTCCATGTTAGCCACTAAAGCGGGGACGTACCGGGCCAATGAGTCAAACTACATTGTACTCCGAATCGTCCGCCTGCTCGCCTCAACATCAAAATATATCCGCGCGCTCTCATCTGCGAAGGCAAGAAGTGCGTGAAATGCCTCGAGAACTCGTCCCCAAAGCTGAGGCGCTGCTCCCCAGGCGGCTCCGTAGATCAAACGATCATTGCGGTATCACGCGGCCGATGTGAACGTAAGACCACTGACTCGGTCTCCGAAGCCTTGATCACTCTCATGATCCAGAATCGCTTCGGATGAACTCACGCGGATCATCCTCGTGCCTCGACCCATGTAACTCGGCGGTGCGGCTCAGAAAGTCCCGAAGTCTCAAACTATCCGACCTCGGGTGAACCACGGGTACCACTGGAACTGGAACTGCTGCATCCAGCCTATCCTCGTGCCTTGCCACGACCCTGGCTAATAACTGGGCCATCTCCTTGTAACACATCTCCTCTACTCCAGGCTGTGGGACTGGAGGCTCAGGTGTCGTGGCCTCAGTAGCCACTGCTGCGGCTCTAAACCCTGCTGGGGCCGGCGGTGTTACACCCTGTAAGTCCAGGACATGTATAAGAGAATGTACGTAAGGAAACAAGACTTGGAAATTAGTACGAAAGGAAGAATTGTTTTTCCGACGGAAAATATTCCGAATGTCGGAAAGGAAAAATGTTCGTTGTTCAGAATTGGATTCTCAAAATACATTATTTGAAGAGTATGGGACTTAGTAATATTATGGAAATTTATTTTTACGGATTTGGTCACGTGGGGCCCACCCGAGGAATTTTACGTTTTGTGGGGCCATGAGGGTTCTGAATTTTATGGATAAATGAGAGAGGCGACACGTGGCACCCCACATGCCTTGGTCGAAATTTATGCAAGGGTATAATGGTCATTGACCATCTTGGAAGATAAGTCTTGCAAGCAGTTTTGTTAATAGTCAACTTGCCATAAGCTCGATCCATGTGATTTTAATCCTAGCCTCACATTTGTTTAAGTCTAAGCCATCCATTGTGTTATATATACTAACCTAGTGCAAGACTAAGTCTCCAACACTTAGAAAAAATTTGAGAACCTTAAGCTAGCATGAAGAGGCTCTCGGCTTTAGTGCATTATCCACACAACATTTTTGTAGTTTTGATCCATTGTTCACAAGACTTTAACCCAATGTCCCCAAGGGTATTGTAAGGTTATCTCAATAGAAAGATTTCGGAAAAAACGCATTTTTACGTTAGTCGCAAGCGGAAACTAAGGGAGTTCTTCAACTTTGAAGTTGGAACTTGAAGATGGGTTCTTCATAGGCCTCTGGAGTGCTTGGGGATTGGAACCTAAGGAAAGGAGCTAAGAATTGCTAAGGCGCGACTTTGAAATCTTGGAAATTTTAAGGGCTTGGAAAGGTATAAATTTTGTCGTTTTAGTAGTTAAGACTTACTTATTGTTGTAGCTATGGATTTTAGCAAGCATGTGTTATATAGTATGAAGTTTGATATGTTTATTGACAATTGGAACCCTAATCTGAAAACTAGCATGTTAGCCTTAAGACTACAATTCAAGTTGATTATTCGTTTGAATCGTCGCATGTCACTTACTTAAGGATTATGGTTGTTATAATCAAATACGACTTGATATCATGTTATGCTACCAATTTGGATTGAAATGGAAATCGGATAAGAATTGGTAAGGTTGAACTCAAGGTGGCCGAATTTGGACTTTTAGTTTGTTTTTCATTTGTTTTGGACTACTTTCTAAATTGTGAGCCAATTGGGGCTGTTTAGTTTTTATTTGTATTGGAGTACCTTATAGAAATTGTGAGCCAATTGGGGCTGTTTGGTTATTGTATTCGGCCTTGAAAAGGTGGCAAAGTGAGTAGAAACAAAGGAGGTCTTTGTCAGATTTTCCGTAGAATTTAGTGACTTAGCACCAAAATATTCTACGTTAGAAGTGAAAGGTTAATGGACATATTGTGACCATTATAGGTTGAAGTACTAAGTATAGCGTATCCTACTTGGAGAGTGGAATAGCTATCAAGGTTGGAGTACTTTGGAGCATTTTGCTATTTGTCGACAATCGTCATGAGGTATGTGAACCTCTTCCTTCCTTTGGCATGATTCTATGTATGGAATATACCGGTGGTATCATTTCATGTTTCTGTTACTCTTAGAAGTTAAGAGGTAGTTGTGTGATCTACTCATGTAGAACTTTTCCTATCTTTGAGCATGACTAGTTGCGCATTATGTAGTACGGTGAGCGTCTGACACCTTGATATCCTTTACTAGTTTGTGAATAGCCAAGTCGGGTGAGTTGGGAGATTAACTCACTTCTTTGAAAGTATAAAGGATGTCTTAAGTGTTATTAAAGTTAAGGGACTTGAAGAGTTTTAAAGTATGTGATACTTGTTCCGTTTTAAACGTATAAGTCCCTTGGATAGGAAATTGTTTTTGGGCTAAGGTATAAAGTGAATATAACGGCTTTATGGGAAGTTAGTTATATTTGCTTTATGGAAAGATAAGTGATTTGATTTTAGTGAAAAGGGCCACTTGTTTTAAGGCATTAATTGCCTAAGGTTTTATAATAAAAGGAGTCGCTTGTTTTCTAAGGGTTAAGAGACTATTTGTATTTTTGAAAGTTATGAGAATTTATTTGAAAGTATTTAATACTTGGTTTCAAAAAGTAGAAGTCTCTTGGTTATAAAATGAACGTGTTGGTCTAAACCATAAAGGGTTATAACGGCTTTATGGGAAGTCGGTTATAACGGCTTTATGGAAGGTTAAGAGAATGGTTTTCTCTAATAGAGTAAGCAAAGAAATAACTTGTGTTAAGGAAGGGCAAATTGTTTTAAAGGTACCAATTGCTTAAGGTTTTAAATAAAGTCACTTGATTTAGAAGCCGGTAATTGTATTTTCTAAAAGGTATTGTGACTTGTCTTGAAAGGTGAATAGGACTTGATACTACGGTTGTTAGTATCGGGGAAGTTTTATTTGGAAAGGGGTCTTTTGAAAAGAATGCGTCACGTAGTACTTTGCTGTTTAATTGAGAATAATTCTATGTGATGCCTTGATTAGTACTTTGGCTTGTTAAATGAGAATTATTCTATTTGTGCCCGATAAGTACTTTGGCTTGTTAAATGAGAATTATTCTATTTGTGCCGATAAGTACTTTGGCTTGTTAAATGAGAATTATTCTATTTGTGCCGATAAGTACTTTGGCTTGTTAAATGAGAATTATTCTATTTGTGCCCGATAAGTACTTTGACTTGTTAAATGAGAATTATTCTATTTGTGCCGATAAGTACTTTGGCTTGTTAATTGAGAATTAGCCTATGTGTCTTGGTGATAGCCTTTGAGTGCAAGTATTATGTTTTATTACGATCCGCGACTCTCGGTTGGAGAAGTATTTGTCTTGTTATAAGTTACTTGGGCGTCTGAAGCGGTGATGTGGGATTCCACGGGTATCTTCCGTTATTTGTAGCACTTGGGTTAAATTCGGATTTTATAAAAGACATGGTAGTGCTTATGTCTTGTTTGATGGTCGTAGAGATAGGGTAAGAGTATAAATGAGGGCAAACCCAGGCGTTATACCACCTTCTCGGGTAAGAGTATAAGTGAGGGTAAACCCCAGGCGTTGTACCACCGCTTTATGTGTTGTTTGACGATCGGTCGAGATAGGGTAAGAGTATAAATGAGGCAAGCCCAGGCGTTATACCACCTTCTCCGGGGTAAGAGTATAAGTGAGGGTAGACCAAGATGCTATACCACCGCTTTACCACCTACTCCCGTGGTAAGAGTATAAGTGAGGGTAGACCAGACGCTTATACCACCGGTGGGACTTGGTGTTCATGTATGCTATTGGTGTATTATTATACCACTGGGTGTCGGCGGTGATGTGGGATTCCGCAGGCGGGGATATATATATGTATTGTGTATGTATGCGCGGCGGTGAGGTGGGATGCCACGCGGCGCGTCACGTGGTTATATTTTACACTAATAGTATCGGCGATGATGGGGATTCCACGGGCATGCTTTGATATTAGTGTGACTTGATCGCGTCCCAGTTGGGCACAGTAGTATATGTGTCCCTCCGTAGTGGGCGGACTATGTTATGAAAGATAAGTAAGTTATATGGTAATGAACTTAATGATTCTTTTTCTAATAATGCGTAAGAATGTGACTATAACTTTTATTGGGAATGGAAAGGATAATAAGATGCGATTAAGTTCATAAGTGGTAATGACACGGCAGGATCGGTATGTATTTTTATACTTGTCCTTGTCATTCTTTTTGCAGATATGATTTGTTTATCAGACGTTATATTCTGTTCCATATTAAATTTGTTATCGGCCCGCCGGGCTGCGTTAAATGCGCGAGTTTAGGTACGTGATTGTGGATCATGAGCTTAGGATTCGGTTCGGCAAGTTGAATGGCTCCAGTGTTCGGAGTTGTCACGGTTATGTTCATTCGTGGGTATGGCGGGGCCTGTCGCCACGATGGTTGTTAAAACTCTTAGAGGTGCTGTAGTCACATGTGGGTCAGCTTTGTAAAAAGAAAGGAGGCTGCTTGGTTGTTTTTATATATGTTCGGAAGGTAGCCACATCGGCTAACTTTGTTTTACTTACGATGTTTTATTTTTAAGTTTCGTGTATGTTCGCTGATTTTCTCGATGTTTACGTAAGGGTGCCTGGGTAGGGCACGATCGCGATCGAGGGTGTCGTGACAAAAGTGGTATCAGAGCAGTTAGTCCTCGGAAAGTGTCTACAGACCGTGTCTAGTAGAGTCTTGATTATCGGTGTGTTGTGCACCACATCTATAATCAGGAGGCTGCAGGACATTTAGAGTTGGTTTCCATTCTTCTCACTCTGAGATCGTGCGATAAGTCAGTATTGTTAAGTCGTCCTCCCAACAAGTTATGTTGATTGCTACGAGAAAGCGTGATGACCGGGAAGGACTATGTGGATTGCGTATCCAGGTTGGTAATGATTTTAGTATAGTTGGTATTGTGACATACATCTATACGGAGTTATGTATGAGGGTCAGACGCGTGTTGCCTAGAATGATGTTAGATTTCCAGGAATTGGTAAAGACTAACTAGATACCGGGAAGGTATGAAATAGTTAATGAATTCTCGCCAAGATCTTATGTTTTATTTGAGATGATTGGGAAAGGATGAGCTGTCTGATAGGGTAGTGAACCCTTAAGAAGTCATGTTAAGGAACCTAGCGGAATGTCATGTTAATAGATTAAGTTGCGTAGTAGGCTTAAGAAAATTGTACGGATGAGGTCCGTATAGAGTAAGTAATGGTTGTGGTGATCGAGACAACATGGCTTTGGTTTTATGAGAAGTTTTTGTACCCGTTTACTGGGGGACTGGTAAGGTAGGCTTGGTGCATGGAAATTGCGAGCCTAAGAATATTGATTACTGCCGAGACCTTAGGTATATAAGGCTTTCTCGTGATAAGATTTTAAGTCGGACCTAGGATAAGAGTTAAGTGCGTTTGAGTCGGTTAAGGACACATTACGGGTCTCCCATGGCCTGGAATGGAGTGGGATCAGTTGGTAGTAGTTCGCTATGTGACGGGGTCACGCGGCGCAAGGCCAGTCTAGTTGATCATTATGCGAGTTCGTGGATCGTTCCACGAAACTAGGTCGTAAGGACCGAGAAGAGCCTTAACGGAATGTAAGTAACTATATGGCCAAGTTTGGATAGTAACTCAAGTTGGAGAATAGAAACAATATTTGAGATTTTGTACGTGTACTAGATAAGTTTGAAAGTGCGAAAGGTATGACAAGTAAGGAAAGAAATGAACCTCTGGGAATCCGTGTTTGGGAAAGATCAACCTTCGACTATTGTGGCGGGGACCACGGACGGAAGGTCCATTGTTATGTTTACGTATGTTGTGGTTGCCGTATGTGTGGCATCGTTGGTCTTGTGCGATTTTGATTGATAGGCGTAGTATAGAGATTGTAGAAGTGTGTATATGGCAGCAGCGACTAAGAACATTCGGGACGAATGTTTCTAAGGGGAAGAATGTTACACCCGTAATTCCAGGACATGTATAAGAGAGATATGCGTAAGGAAACAAGACTTGGAAATTAGTACGAAAGGAAGAATTGTTTTTCCGGAAAATCTTAGAATGTCGGAAAGGAAAAATGTTCGTTGTTCAGAATTGGATTCTCAAAATACATTATTTGAAGAGTATGGGACTTAGTAATATTATGGAAATTTATTTTTACGGATTTGGTCACGTGGGGCCCACCCGAGGAATTTTACGTTTTGTGGGGCCCACGAGGGTTACGGAATTTTATGGATAAATGAGAGGGCGACACGTGGCACCCCCACATGCCTTGGTTGAAATTTATGCAAGGGTATAATGGTCATTGACCATCTTGGAAGATAAGTCTTGCAAGCTTGATTTTGTTGACAAGTCAACGCCACATAAGCTCGATCCATGTGATTTTAATCCTAGCCTCACATTTGTTTAAGTCTAAGCCATCCATTGTGTTATATATACTAACCTAGTGCAAGACTAAGTCTCCAACACTTAGAAAAAATTTGAGAACCTTAAGCTAGCATGAAGAGGCTCTCGGCTTTAGTGCATTATCCACACAAAATTTTTGTAGTTTTGATCCATTGTTCACAAGACTTTAACCCAATGTCCCCAAGGGTATTGTAAGGTTATCTCAATAGAAAGATTTGGAAAACGCATTTTTACGTTAGTCAAGGCGGAAACTAAGGGAGTTCTTCAACTTTGAAGTTGGAACTTGAAGATGGGTTCTTCATAGGCCTCAGGAGTGCTTGGAGCGGATTGGAACCTAAGGAAAGGAGCTAAGAATTGCTAAGCGCGACTTTGAAATCTTGGAAATTTTAAGGGCTTGGAAAGGTATAAATTTTGTCGTTTTAGTAGTTAAGACTTACTTATTATTGTAGCTATGGATTTTAGCAAGCATGTGTTATATAGTATGAAGTTTGATATGTTTATTGACAATTGGAACCCTAATCTGAAAACTAGCATGTTAGCCTTAAGACTACAATTCAAGTTGATTATTCGTTTGAATCGTCGCATGTCACTTACTTAAGGATTATGGTTGTTATAATCAAATACGACTTGATATCATGTTATGCTACCAATTTGGATTGAAATGGAAATCGGATAAGAATTGGTAAGGTTGAACTCAAGGTGGCCGAATTTGGACTTTTAGTTTGTTTTTCATTTGTTTTGGACTACTTTCTAAATTGTGAGCCAATTGAAATTTTAGTTTTTATTTGTATTGAGTACCTTATAGAAATTGTGAGCCAATTGGGGCTGTTTGGTTATTGTATTCGGCCTTGAAAAAGGTGGCAAAGTGAGTAGAAACAAAGGAGGTCTTTGTCAGATTTTCCGTAGAATTTAGTGACTTAGCACCTAAAATATTCTACGTTAGAAGTGAAAGGTTAATGGACATATTGTGACCATTATAGGTTGAAGTACTAAGTATAGCGTATCCTACTTGGAGAGTGGAATAGCTATCAAGGTTGGAGTACTTTGGAGCATTTTGCTATTTGTCGACAATCGTCCGCGAGGTATGTGAACCTCTTCCTTCCTTTGGCATGATTCTATGTATGGAATATACCGGTGGTATCATTTCATGTTTCTGTTACTCTTAGAAGTTAAGAGGTAGTTGTGTGATCTACATGTAGAACTTTTCCTATCTTTGAGCATGACTAGTTGCACGTATGTAGTACGGTAGACGTACAACACCTTGATATCCTTTACTAGTTTGTGAATAGCCAAGTCGGGTGAGTTGGGAGATTAACTCACTTCTTTGAAAGTATAAAGGATGTCTTAAGTGTTATTAAAGTTAAGGGACTTGAAGAGTTTTAAAGTATGTGATACTTGTTCCGTTTTAAACGTATAAGTCCCTTGGATAGGAAATTGTTTTTGGGCTAAGGTATAAAGTGAATATAACGGCTTTATGAGAAGTTAGTTATATTTGCTTTATGGAAAGATAAGTGATTTGATTTTAGTGAAAAGGGCCACTTGTTTTAAGGCATTAATTGCCTAAGGTTTTATAATAAAAGGAGTCGCTTGTTTTCTAAGGGTTAAGAGACTATTTGTATTTTTGAAAGTTATGAGAATTTATTTGAAAGTATTTAATACTTGGTTTCAAAAAGTAGAAGTCTCTTGGTTATAAAATGAACGTGTTGGTCTAAACCATAAAGGGTTATAACGGCTTTATGGGAAGTCGGTTATAACGGCTTTATGGAAGGTTAAGAGAATGGTTTTCTCTAATAGAGTAAGCAAAGAAATAACTTGTGTTAAGGAAGGGCAAATTGTTTTAAAGGTACCAATTGCTTAAGGTTTTAAATAAGGAAGTCACTTGATTTAGAAGCCGGTAATTGTATTTTCTAAAAAGGTATTGTGACTTGTCTTGAAGGTGAATAGGACTTGATACTACGGTTGTTAGTATCGGGAAGTTTTATTTGGAAGGGTCTTTTGAAAGAATGCATTATGTAGTACTTTGGCTGCTTAATTTAATTGAGAATAATTCTATGTGATGCCTTGATTAGTACTTTGGCTTGTTAAATGAGAATTATTCTATTTGTGCCGATAAGTACTTTGGCTTGTTAAATGAGAATTATTCTATTTGTGCCGATAAGTACTTTGGCTTGTTAAATGAGAATTATTCTATTTGTGCCCCGATAAGTACTTTGGCTTGTTAAATGAGAATTATTCTATTTGTGCCGATAAGTACTTTGGCTTGTTAAATGAGAATTATTCTATTTGTGCCCGATAAGTACTTTGGCTTGTTAATTGAGAATTAGCCTATGTGTCTTGGTGATAGCCTTTGAGTGCAAGTATTATGTTTTATTACGATGCCGCGACTCTCGGTTGGAGGTATTTGTCTTGTTATAAGTTACTTGGGCGTCTGCGCGGTGATGTGGGATTCCACGGGTATGCTTAGTTATTTGTAGCACTTGGGTTAAATTCGGATTTTATAAAAGACATGGTAGTGCTTATGTCTTGTTTGATGGTCGGTCGAGATAGGGTAAGAGTATAAATGAGGCAAACCCCAGACGTTCTACCACCATCTCCACGGTAAGAGTATAAGTGAGGGGAAACCCCAAGACTTGTACCACACCTTTATGTGTTGTTTGACGGCCGTCGAGATAGGGTAAGAGTATAAATGAGGCAAGCCCAAGACGTTATACCACCTTCTCCAGGGTAAGAGTATAAGTGAGGGTAGACCCAAGATGCTATACCACCTTTACCACCTTCTCCCGGGGTAAGAGTATAAGTGAGGGTAGACCCCAAGACGCTATACCACCGGTGGGACTTGGTGTTCATGTATGCCTATTGGTGTATTATTATACCTGGATCGGCGGTGATGTGGGATTCCACGGCGGGATATATATATATGTATTGTGTATGTATGCGCCCGGCGGTGAGGTGGGATGCCAGGCGCGTCACATGGTTATATTTTACACTAATAGCTGTCGACAGTGATGGGGGATTCCACGGGCATGCTTTGATATTAGTGTGACTTGATCGCGTCCCAGATTGGGCCTGGTAGTATATGTGTCCCTCCGTAGTGGGCCGGACTATGTTATGAAAGATAAGTAAGTTATATGGTAATGAACTTAATGATTCTTTTTCTAATAATGCGTAAGAATGTGACTATAACTTTTATTGGGAATGGAAAGGATAATAAGGTACGATTAAGTTCATAAGTGGTAATGACACGGCAGGATCTGGTATGTATTTTTATACTTGTCCTTGTCATTCTTTTGTACATATATGATTTGTTTCATGCGTTATATTACATTCCATATTAAATTTTTGTTATGACCCGCTTGAAGTGCGTTAATGCCGCGAGTTTAGGTACGATTGTGGATCCATGAGCTTAGGATTCGGTTCAGCAAGTTGAATGGCTCGGTGTTAGGAGTTGTCACGGTTATGTTCATTGAGGGTATGGCGGGGCCTGTCCGCCGATGGTTGTTAAAACTCTTAGAGGTGCAGTAGTCACATGTGTGGGTCGGTTTGTAAAAGAAAGGAAATCGCTTCGGTTGTTTTTATATATGTTCAGGAAGGTAGCCCTATCGGCTAACCTGTTGTTTTACTTACGATGTTTTATTTTTAAGTTTCGTGTATGTTCCGCTGATTTTCTCTGATGTTTACCTGTAAGGGTGCCCAGGTAGGGCATCAGTCGCGGTCCCGGGGTCGAGTCGTGACAGGCGGTGTCGTGGAACTCGCCGTCTGGGGTATCACCTCGGGTAAAGGCTGGGCCTGGGCCCTCGTGACCCTCTGTGTACTACTAGCAGCTCCCTCGGCTGCCTTGCCCTTCTGGGCCCGGGTTGCCGTACGTGGAGGCATAACTGGTAAATAAAAGAAATTCGTCAGAGGGGTCCAACTTATAACACAGCTCTAAGACACGATCTCAGAGTGAGAAGAATGGAAATCAATCCTAAATATCCTGCAGCCTCCTGATTATTGGTGTGGTGCACAACACACCGATAATCAAGACTCTACTAGATACGATGCGCAGACACTTTTGGATTAATCGCTCGATACCACTTTTGTCACGATCCGTTCCCGGGCCTGCGACTGGTGCCTTACCCGGGCACCCAAGTAGACATACCTCAGAGTAACCAGTGGAATATAAAATTGCAAATATGAAACAGTGTAGAATAAACGATGCACCCAAGAAAAGATTGCCTTTCGGCATGTATATAAATACCAAAAGTGAGCGATTCATCCCAACTTTACAACAGGACTACAGACCTAAGAATGAAATCAACTATGACGGACGGGGCCCGCCATACCCTATGAATGTACAAAAGTATATGACCTCGTGGAACCGTACCAAAAGACAAAGCCTCCGGAAATGGAGCTTTCCCAGGCGAACAGTGATCCTAGGCGCGGATCGCCAAGTTACGCACCTCAACTGCGGCATGAACGCGGCCGAAAGTCGAGACAACAGTACCAAGTATGTGGCGAAAATCGTAATGAAATCATAATAGTCTATATAAAGCGGGAGACATATATGACAATCAAAATCGTTTCACAAAGCCCGACTAACAACAAGAGTAATGAACATCAACCTTGTCTCTAAAAGATACCATTTCACAATCTATAAACAATCGTGGTCGGTCGTGGACTCACGCCTCAAAGTCATCACTCAAAATATAACAATGGGTCTCACGCCATAACATCAATCATGCGGTGGAATTCCTTCCGGCTGAAATCTATGATATAACAACACTGGGAGTACATGAACACCGTGCCATACGTGTCATAAACCGTGCGGGGCAAGTACGAAGGCTAACTACGGATACCAAAGCCGCGTCATCAATCGACCGGCAAGTAAAGCTAACTACCGGATACCAAAGCCGTACTAACAATACTATACAACTATACCACGAACGGCCCGGCGGCAAGTACGAAGCCTCTACGGATACCACTGCGTCACGTCGGCGGGGCGGTAAAGCTAACTACTAGATACCTCCTGCGTCACGAGACTCGCCATAACGCCGACCGGCAAGTCAAAGCCTAACTACCGGATCGCTGCGCATCGACGGCCAAGGCGGTGCGAAAGATAACTACTAGATACCACCTACGTCACTAAAACACATGGAGGGCTAATCCATGGAATAACACTATCAACAGGGAAACGAACCCTCATCATGGCTGCGTACCCGTGGACCCTCCATCGAGTCGGTATGCCCAAGATGATCCAGAACAACACGACCGGCCCTCCATCGAGAGACGCGGTAACATAAGGATACCACACTTGCACAACAAGGCTATCAGAGCAAACATAGGCAGGTTACTCACACTCAAGGTACTTTCTTATTATGCCAAAAAAACCGGGTTTTAACCCCAAAGTACTACATGCTTTAACTCTTTCAAAAGATCCATCTCTTTCACAAAAGTCACATGATACTAATACTCGTAGTATCAAAAATAGAGTAACTATTATATTAAGTAAACCAAACAATTTCCATACTTTCTTTTTAAATAAAAATCAAGACAATACCATTTTAAAACCAATAATAAAAGCCATTTCTTCATTTTCATAATGTCGTTATAACTAACTTCCCATAAAGCTATTATAACATTTTATGTTTTAAAACATCCAAGGACAACTACTCTCATTTCCGAATTTAAGATAACTTATTCTTTTTAAAGACCAAGTACTCATTACTCATGAATGAGGTTTTACAACTTTTTAACATAATTCAAGTCCTTAACATTTTATAACAAGTCACTTAACTAGAATCAAGTCAAGGACATAAAAGGGAAATCAACTCCTTCAACACACGTGCGTCTACCGCAATATATATATGTATTTCACAATTATCATGCTCAAGAGAATAGGAAGAATCACATACCTCCTCGGCTAAATCCACTTGCCAAGTCGGATATGTCGCGCGCAGAGTCCCAACCTATAATAGTCAAAACACGCCTATCAACTTCTAGTTTTACGTGAGATTCTTCTAAGTAAGATTCATCTTAGTCTACGAAAAAAATTGGGCAGCACTTCCCCCGTTTCTACTCAATTCTCCACCTTTTTCAAGGCCCGATAATAGTAACCAACATGCCATAAATAAGGCGCAATAATTCCGAAATTTAAAGAAGGGGATCACACGCCCAAACGGAACGCGATTAACAATCTCTCCTTAACAACAACAATAAGTAAAAAAGGGGATCACACGCTCAAACGGAACGCGATTAACAATCTCTCCTTAACAACAACAATAAGTAAAGAAGGGGATCACACGCCCAAACGGAATGCGATTAACAATCTTCCCCTTAACAACAACAATAATTAAAGAAGGGGATCACACGCCCAAACGGAACGCGATTAACAATCTTCCCCTTAACAACAATGTAAATACGGTCCAAAGTAAATACAGTCCAAAGTAAATACGGTCCAAAGTAAATACAGTCCTTAAGTAAATACAGTCCTTAAGTTGGGGTCCTTGGCCAACTTTTACAATTTTACTTATCCGATTACTTCATTAGTCTTCCAACTTATATTCCAATCTTTATATAAGTTATAGCTTCTTTGTTGTTAACTTCTTAGTAAGTAATGGATACATTTTTACCATTTTAATGGCTAATATGTCAATTCTCCTTTTAACATCTTAACAAGATCCAAATCTTTATTTATGTCTCATACTTCATAATATACTTCCAATATATATATAATATTCAATATACATAATAATCAACTTTACAAAGAGGTTAAGGTTCATTACCTCAATTTAGCCAAAAAATATCCAAGAAATTTAAGTCGTTCCTAAGCAAGTTTTAGCTCCAAATCTTTGTGTTCCAAACCACCACAAGTCACCTTTAGAAGTTCCCAACCAACTTCTATTAAAGAATTAACTCCAAAAAGTGAAGAACACTAAGGTTCCAAATCTGTCCACTCTCAGCCAAGGGGGTAATTTTGAGGCTATGGGTGTGAAATCTTGTCTAACTCTTGGTTAATAATCTTCCTAATACATTAAGGAAGAACACTTATAAGTTTAAGAATTTTTGGACAACATTTTCTCAAGAAAAAAGGGGTTGGACTAGAGCAACTAGGGAGGAGAGGAAAATATTTTCAAGTCTTGAAATGTTCTAAGTGTGGAAGATTTCATCAACTAGAGGTGTTTATATAGGACAACCAAGGGTTAGGATTGAAACATGTGTATGGTATAGATTGTTTGTGTAGGTTCCTTTCTCCACTTGTCCCACAAATGCCATGCAAGACTTTGACCATTTGACTTGCCCACTAACCTAAAAAAAACGTCCACTACCATGCAAATGTCATGCAAGACTTTTGGCCACTTGTCTTGCCCACTTGTCTTGAAATAAACGTCCAACATGGCTCTTGGGGTGACACATGTCGCCCTCCTATTGGTCCAAAATATTTATCTCTCGGAAAAAATTCCATAAATGGTTAAAATATTGAAAACGTAAAAAAAATTCCTTCACAAGGTTCGGAATATTTTCCGTCGGAAAACAATTCTTTCATTTTTACCCTAATTAGGGTTTATACATTCGTACGCACGTCCTTACATACACATTCCGGAACTACGGGGTATAACAATTTTCATATGTGTCAATGGATTTTGCTAAGAATTTACACGTAGAACCTCCCTGTTTAAGTCAATCTTTTGAGGTTATGACACCAGTATGGGCCTCAATTTGGGCCTCTTGAGTAGTTGAAAATTTCCCATTAGAAGTGAATGGCAGCGAACAATAGTAAACCTAGTACTACTCGATATGGTAGATTTCGACATCATTATTGGTATGTATTGGTTGTCAGCATGTTATGTCGTGTTAGATTGTCGGCGAAAGATAGTGAAATTATTTTTTTCCGGGGAACCAGAGATTGTTATAAAGGGTAGGATTGGAATATTCTCGCGTCAACTTATTTATTACCTTAGGGCTCAAAAGTTATTAAGAAGCCGAGAAGTGAAGTACACATATCTGGCCAGTATAATGGATACCCAAAAGGAGTCTCCCGAAGTTCATGAAGACCCTATTGTTCGAGATTTTCCGGAGGTTTTTCCTGAAGATCTTCCAGGCCTTCCTCCGGATAGAGAAGTGGAGTTCGCTGTAGAGTTAATTTCGGGTACAAGACCCGTTTCTATTCCTCCATATCGAATGGCCTCAGCTTAATTGTTACATCTTGTAAGTTTAAGGAGATAATTAAGAACGTCATTAAGGAAGTAAGATTCGACTATTGGATATAAAGAATAATTACATATATTAACACGGAAATTAGTATACAAAAGGATGTGAGTCCGGAAATTTTTTTGTTACAACGAGTGTGACGTTGGGAACTTATAATGATAGTTGTATATTCCCGTTATGGATTAGTGTCGTATTATAAGGATTACGATATGGAGAATACGAGACCTTATGAAATTCTCAGGAATTAAGGGAAGCGGGAGTTAAGATTTAAAAGAAGTGGGATATAAGGGTAGTTAATTGTGGAAATTGGACCATATTGCAAAAATATCTTCAACCCACAATTTAAACCTTAGAAACTCTCCACATTCTTACCAAAAATCAGATTTCAACTCCTCTCCTCTCCTCTTTTGGCGAAAATTCCTTCCATCTCACAACAAAATTGAATATTAAATCCCCTCCTTGTTCCTCGAGAAATCCTTCCATCAATTTTGAGCAAATTAGCACCTAAAACAGTGGGTTTCGGCCAACTGCTGGCCGAAATTGAGCCTCCAAAATTTTAAGATTTTAAGACAAGTTTTTGGGAAGAAAAATGTGTAAGAATGATGGATTAAAATTGTAGATTACATGCATGTCATTTTAGTTGGATAAATTGTGAGAAATGGTGAAAAACAGTAGGCATTTTGGACAAAGGCAGTGGAGCGGTTTTAGGGACTGTTTTGGCACAAATTAAGGTAAGAAATTCTTATTTTTATGATATAATTGAAGTGTGTGTTGTTGTAGTTTAAGGAATGAATTTGTGTTAAGAAAAATTTGGAAATTAGGCATTGAATGTGAATATTTTGGACATTGATACCGAATTAGGGACTGTTTTTGGTATACATTGAATTATATTATGTTATTGCTATTATCGTCACTAATGGCATGTTGAAATTGAAGGAGAACCTTGATGTTTAAATTTAAGTTATAGTTGGTTATATGAAAATGTTGAAAAGGGAAGTTGGATTCTAAGAAAGTTAAGAAAAGAGTTATGGAAATTATGACATGTTGCGACCAAGAACTTCATGAAATTATTAGACATTGCTGTGAGGTATTAAGGGCTGATTTTGTGGAGTTAAAATATTAGAAATTTGATTATAAACATATATATATGTTGTGGTAATTACTAATACATGTCTTAAAAGAATTAAATGGTAAAAAGAGATGTTATGTTGCAATTATAGGATTCGAACTCTGGTTGTTGTCGCTAGAGTTGATGGGCTGTTTTAAGGTTGTTCTAATATGGATTAACATGAGAAATAGGTGGTATAATCACCTTGATTGTTATGGTAATTGTATTCCACAAATGTAAAAAGAAAGGATGTATTATGGTAGCGTATATGAAGTAGATGGACTAATTTGGTTATATCTTGGAATTGTGCTTGGTTATTGGTTTGGTTGGCATTTTTTTGTAAATTGTGGATGTGCATATAAATAGGGGAAGTGCTGCCCGAATTTTTATAGAATAGGAAGTCGTCATTCGATAAAAAGTATGCTAGTGATCATAGAATTGATGAACGTATTACCATTATTATATGTTGACGTACTAGACGAGACGTATCTTAATATTGAGTGGATTAGTTCGACTAAGAGGTATGTGAAATTCTTCCTTCTTTCTTTTTGGAATGATTTAATGAAAGTACGGCGGATGTACATGATTCTCACATAGTCTAACTCTTAAAGATATATGTTATGAGAAGTGCCTATGATTTTTCAGTAAAAAGTTATTGTAATGATTTTATTGAGAGTCAAATGATTATTTCTACTTGAATATGGTTGCTCATGATATCTACTCGTGCTAAGTATTATTATTCCACTTCTCCGAGTCCCGGGCCGGCTTATGTTCGTGCACAGCCTTGCATTGTTCACCGAGTCCCTCACTAGAGGGCCGACTTACGTAAGATGCATGCATAGATGAGATGATGACTTCACCGAGTCCCAGTATGGGCCGGATTATGATATGATTCCACCGAGTCCCGCACTAGGGGTCAAGATTACGTTATATGTATATATGTACATGATGACCATATGGACATGCATTCATGGTTTTTGACTTGACTCTCATTTTTATAAGGCACAGTTGATTCTCTATTTTCTATGGCACAGTTAGATTGACATTTGATAATCTTACATGTCTCCTGTACGTTTTGACCAGTTATGATTGTCTATTTTGTATTTTATGTTTCATATACTCGGTACACTCTTTCGTACTGATCCCCTTTCCTCGGGGGGCTGCGTTTCATGCCCGCAGGTACAGGTACTCAGTTTTGGTGATCCGCCAGTGTAGGGTTTCCACTCAGCTATTTGGGAGAGCTCCAATGATTCGGAGCTTAGTCAGTTTGGTACAGGTCTTTAATATTGGACCTATGCATATTATAGGGCACGACGGGGCCCTGTCCCGTCATATGCTGTTATCATATTCTTAGAGGTCTGTAGACAATTGTGGGGTGTACGTATGTTTGTTCTTTTGCGTGTTGTACTCTGTTTTTGGGATGTTCCCGTGTATACGTGATACTATGTGGGGGCAGCCTTGTCGGCTTGTCCATTTTATTATGTTGGTTAGATGTGACTCCTCAGGAGACAGGATTATTCGTGTGTAAAGGCAGCCTTGCCGGCTCCCCTATTCGGACATGAATTATTGTTACAATAACAACATAATACAAAAAAAAAATACACGTGCTGACTCCAATATAGTGTGAATGATATAAATTAGTTACAATCGTAAGTAATATTTATTATTATGCTAAGTCTAGTAATAGCTATGATTTCGAGTTCTACAACTTTGTATTAGAATATAGAGGAAAAAATAAACGTATGGAAGTTCATATGATTACAGAAAAAGTTTACTTATGACAATTTTAAATGAAAATAAACTAATGAATTCTACAATTGATGGGAATACAAGAGATCTGAAAACCGTATAGAAAAGGGAAGGGAAGATATTTTGGTGGATACTAAATGCTTTAAAATAACTTTCATATTCTTATACTTAATGTTATATCTATTCAATGATAAATTTTGATTGTTAATTAAATAATGATAAAGTTATGTCCAATGAATGAGGTAAATGGGACAATTCTTCCCATCACTTGCACGTTTTTTCCATTGAAAAATATGCACATTATTTTCACTCCCCCCTCCTCTTTAATTCCCCTCAATCCCTTGTCCTTCCTCCTCCGATAAGTTATAGAAACACTTCTACTTATACATTGTACTTGACACAAATAAAATACCTAGCACAAAGAATAAGAAAATAAGAAAAAAACGAGTGAACAAGAAGAGGAAAAATCTTTAAAAAAAATCAAGAGGGCAAGAAGAACAAGAATAAAAAGATACTAGGGAGCAAGGGGCACTTGTAGCATACGAACAACAATCATTTTCACGCCTACAATGTGAGTTTTCTCACTCAGAAATTCTTAGTGAATTCCTTTATTTTAATTTCAATACATGTTAGAATATGAATCGGGTGTTGAAAAGGAATCATGAACTTTTGATTGTTTAAATAACTAGTTGAGTCATGAACTTTGCGAACTGTTTTCAATAAGTTATACTTGATAGAATCGAATGAGATTTGGAAGTGTTGTAAACCTCTCTGTTATGATCATATTGAGTCAAAGAAGAGATGTAACAGACTTACGGTTTAAGAGTTATCCTAGTTTAAATTTTCTTCCTCGGATTTATCGGAATCCAGAAGGGCAGGACGCTAAAACGTAAAACTGTACAAATAGATGAAGAATCTGAAAATTTGTTCTAAATAAAAGTTCTAGATTTCTCTGTTTTGGAAATTTTGAGACTCTACAGGGGTATATACAACTTACAGACTGAGATATATCGTTGTTTAAAGTTTCTACCTCGGATTGAATGAAACTCGAGAAGGCAGAACTTTACAACCGGTTTTCACTAGGTTATACTTGTTAGAATTTGGTGAAATTTTGAAGTGTTGTAGATTTATATGTGAAGGTCAGATTGAACTAAATAGGTGATATAACAGACTTACAGGTTGAGAGTTATTGTAGTTTGAAGTTTCTGCCTCGGATCTATCGGAATCCGGGAAGGCAGTACGTAAATGTGGAAAACTGTACCAAATGGTACAGAATCTGAGTGGATGGTTCACATGGAGACGTATAACTCTCTGTTCTCGTAGTTTTGATATTTCCCCACACCTTCGTTTCAGCGTAAGAAACACCTTAGTTGAAGTTACGGTTGAAGAGTTATAACCATTATAAGTACGACAGGAAGAATGTAAAAGAAAAAGAGAATATTATTTATTTGACCTTCTGAAAATACAAAGTGAATACGTGTTCACAAATTTATAAATACATTAGATCGGGTTGCATGCCGCAACAAATACATAAAGTGAATACGTGTTCACAAATATGTAAATACATTGGATCGGGTTGCACGCAACAACAAATACGTAAAGTGAATATGTGTTCACAAATACGTAAATACATTGGAACGTAAATACATTGGATCGGGTTGCGCGCCGCAACAAATATGTAAAGTGAATACGTGTTCACAAATATGTAAATATATTGGATCGAGTTGCACGCCGCAACAAATATGTAAATATATTGGATCGGATTGCACGCCGCAACAAATATGTAAAGTGAATACGTGTTCACAAATATGTAAATATAATGGATCGGGTTGCACGCCGCAACAAAACGTAAAGTGGTTACGTGTTCACAAATACGTAAATACATTGGGTCGGGTTGCGCGCCGCAACAAATATGTAAAGTGAATACGTGGTCACAAATATGTAAATATAATGGATTGAGTTGCACGCCGCAACAAATACGTAAAGTGAATACGTGTTCACAAATACGTAAATACATTGGATCAGGTTGCGCGCCGCAACAAATATGTAAAGTGAATACGTGTTCACAAATATGTAAATATATTGGATCGGGTTGCACGCCGTAATAAATATGTAAAGTGAATACGTGTTCACTAATATGTGAATGTAACAAGTGTATAAATGTAAGAGAATGTTTTAACGTATGATACAGGATAAAGTAAAATGTTAGATAAGTTAAGAATTTCTATAAGTAGTGGAGAGGAGATGTTGCATACTTGCGTGATAAAGGTGTTGTAACCTAATATATTTTTGCAACATGCTTATTATGTTATAATGTGATTGCACTTGGAATATTGTGAGGTTACTTTGAATGCAGGGTAAGGTTCTCACTCAGCCCCGGATGGTAGGGCTGACTCTTTATTTAACATGTTTCAGAAAAACGTGATAGAGGAAAGACTCCACATCAAGGCTAGCGATCATCCCGCGGCCTCTTTGCCGTACCAAATCCATTGTTTCGAATTTGGTACGTGTCATGTTTAGAATGTCAGTTTCAGTATCTCGGGCAATGCCCATGTGAGATTATCTCCTTTCAAACTTAAAATAATCACTGTCATTATGTTTATGTAGTAACAGTATTTGCACGAGCATGAGCTCGCGTTATGTTTTCAGTAGATTCATAAACAGATTTCTTTACTTCCATTGTTATTAATAGTTCCGCATTTAAATATAAGTCTAAATTTCAAAATAAAGAGAATTAAATGGTGCTCCTGGTGAGAAATAATTATTCAGGTGTCATCACGCCCTAAGAAAAGTCGGGGCGTGATAGATGTTATAATAGATATGCCGAGCTCAATGTAAACGTTGTCGACAGAAATCTAAAGTTATATTGTGCGCCTGTGCTAAAACTGTTGAAAGACAAAAATTAAAGACCATAAATTTAAGGCGCAAAATTAAAGACCACCCAAAATATGGGAATTTGTACAAATTGTTATAAATACACTGTATTATGGATGTCCATTCAAATACACAGTCATCTGGATAAGCTTACAATGAAGAAGACAACTTGTAAGTAGCTCAAGCAGATAGGTTGCAGTAGCTCAAGCAGATTGCCAGCAGCTTTCTGAAAAGCTTGCAGCAGATTCATTCGGCTTGAAATCAAGCATGTAGCTTGCAAGTAGCTAAAACAGATAGCTTGCAAGTAACTCAATCAGACAGCTTGTCAGCAACTGCTGAAAGGCTTGCAGCAGCTTCTTGAAAAGTCTTGCAACTGCTTCTTTTCCTCTATAAATAGGAAGCTAATTCATTTCATTTGTATATCAGTTCAAAGTTGAATAATATATCTCTCTCTCTCTCTCTCTCTCTCTCTATATATATATATATATATATATATATATATATATATATATATATATATATATATATATATATATATTTATTTATTTATCTCTAGTGTATTTACTTTATAGTATTTATTTTATAACACAATATCAACACGAGACTCTACCATCTGGAGCAAATACTTTAAAAGTCTCGTAGGTATTGTCTTTCTTTTTCTTAATTAATGACAAATATTTCTAAACGTGATTTGTTGCCCTGGATATATCTGGAAAAAGCTATCTGTCTTGGGTGCCTGATGCGAAAATTCATATTGATGCAACGGGTCTGGCACACATCATCAAAGATAAAAATCAGGCATCAAATCAAAACCATGCCAAGACAATGATATTCATCGACCATCGCCTTGATGAAGGCTTGAAATTGAAATATCTCACTGTTAAAGATCCTCTTATGCTGTAGAATAATTTGAAAGATAGATATGACCACTTGAAGATGATAATTCTTCCACAAGCACGTTTTGATTGGATCCATTTGAGGCTACAAGATTTTAAATCTATATGTGAGTGTAATTCTTCAATGTTTAGAATTATATCACAGTTGCAATTATATGGTGAAAATATCACGGATAATGATATGCTGGAGAAAACTTTCACCACTTTTCATGCCTCGAATGTGCTCCTGCAGCAGCAATGTCGAGCGATGAGGTTCAAGAAATATTCTGAACTAATTTTACATCTTCTTGTAACCGAACAAAGCATGAGTTATTAATAAAAAAATCATGAAATCCAACCTACTGGTTCTAGTCCATTTCTGAAGTGAATGAGATAATTTTCCACCAAGCTAAGCGTGGAAAAGGTTGTAGCCCTAATCCTCGTCGTGGCCCTGGTAGTGATCATGATTGTGGTCGAGGAAAAACTCTAATCATGATGATTGTCTTACACCAAATAATATCATTCAAAAGAAGGATGAAAAGTGTGAAACAATGCAAAGGAGAAACCCTAGAGATAAATGCCACATATATGGTGGAAAAGGGTATTGGGCACGTGTCTGTCGTACGCCGAGACATCTAGTTGAGCTTTATTAATCCTCTCTAATGAAGGAAGAAAAGAATGTTAAAGCAAATTTTATTTATGAAGATAATGATGACTTCATGCATTTGGATGTAGTTGAGTACTTTGCACTCTCAAAAATAGATCATGCAATCAGTGATAAAATATAAAAACTTAAAGTATTTTAGTTCGTGTTGTTTGTATTAGCTTGTATAATCATGTTGATACATAAGATAAGTCATGTTTTATTTTAGTAATTTGGTTTGTACGGTTATGAGTATTGTAAATAAAGTGTAAATCATATTTTGATAATGATATTTACTATAATGTTCACTTTGTCTATATTTTTTCATTTTGAAGAAATTATGAAACTTCCTCAAATTTTGTTTGGATCAATGATCAATCATGAAGACATTTGTTTGATTGATAGGGGAACAACTCATGTCATATTCAAAGATGAGAAATATTTTTCTTACTTGCATAAAAAAAAAAGGCAAATAGTACTACAATTTCTAGTAATTCGAAATTGAAGTAAGGCTCTGGAAGAGTTTCTATATTTCTGCCTAAGGGGACAAAACTTGTTATAGAAGATGCATCGTTCTCTTCTAAATCCCCAAGAAACTTGTTGAGTTTCAACGATATCCACCGGAATGGGTATCATGTTGAGACATTAAATGAAATAAATGTTTAATATCTTGGTATTACCAAGAATGTCTCCAGTCATAAATATATTTTGGAGAAATTGCCAATTTTATCTTCTGGCTTGTATTATGCAGAAGTTAATATAATTGAAGCACACTCTACCATAAACCAGAAGTTTAGGAATTCAAGTATTTTTGTGTTTTGGCATGACCGAATGAGTCATCTTGGATCAATAATGATGAGACGAAACATTAAAATTTCAAATGGGCACCCACTTAAGAACTTGAAGATTCTTGAAAGTGGTGAATTTTCATTGCCGCTTGTTGTCAAGGTAAATTGATAACAAGACCATCCCCAATGAAAGTCGACATTGAATCACCTGCCTTTTTGGAGTGTATACATTGAGATATATAGGGGCTTATTCACCCACCTTGTGGGTCATTCAGATATTTTATGGTTCTAATAGTCGCATCTTCAATATGGTCTCATGTGTGTCTCCTATCGTCTAGCAACCTGGCATTTGTGAAATTATTGACAAAAATAATACGCTTAAGGGCACAGTTCCCAGATTATCCCATTAAGGAAATATACCTCAATAATGTTGGAGAATTTACATCCCAAACTTTTGATGATTATTGTTTATCCGTTGAGATAAATGTTGAACATCTTGAGCTAATGTTCATACTCAAAATGGCTTTGCTGAGTCATTTATTAAGCACTTGTAATTGACAGCAATACTGCTATTTATGAAAATGCGATTGTCCACTATCGTCTGGTCATATTATCTTACATATGTCATCGCTATTCGTGTCAAATCAACTCATTATAACAAATACTCTCCGTGACAATTAGTATTTGGTCATGAATAAAATATTGCTCATATCTGAATCTTTGATTGTATTGTGTATGTGTCGGTTGCACCATCACAACACACTAAAATTGCCCCCAAAGAAGGCTAGGAATATATATTGGGTTTGAATCACCATTTATTATTCGCTACCTTGAACCATTAACGGGATATTTATTCACTGTTCGATTTGTAGATTGTCGGTTTGATAAAACGAATTTTCCACAATTAGGGGGAGAGAAAAAGGAAATCAAAAGAGAAATTGCGTGGAAAGTTTCATCGCTCTCTTATTTTGATCGACATTCCCCTAAATATGAGACAGAGGTCCAGAAGATCATCCATTTGCAGAAAATAGCAAGCCGGATGCATTTACTTATTTGAAATGTATAACTAAATCGCACATCCCTGCAGAGAATGCGACTATCCGTATTGATGTCCCAAAAGGACAATCTGCTAGTACCATAGCTTCTGAATTCCATATACGCCTGAAACGTGGAAGACCATTGGGTTTCAAGGATAAAAATCCTAAAAAAAGGAACACGAAAAATGGCACTATGAAAGGATTTTATGGTTGAGATTAAAGATTTGATTAATCCTGATATTCCTGAGGATATCAATGAACTCGAGACTCAAGTGAGTAAAACTATCATTAAGTCTACGGGTGATATGATAAATTTGAATCGATCGAAAATAATGATGGATAGTGTTTTTGCATATAATATTGCATTGAACATTATGAAAGATAGTGAGGATCAAGAACCTCAATCTGTTAAAAAATACCGATGAAGATGTGATTGGCCAAAGTGGAAAGAAGTAGTTCAATCTGAATTGAACTCAGTTGCTAAACGGGAGGTTTCTGGACCGGTAGTCCAAATGCCAAATGGTGTAAAATCAGTTGGCCATAAATGACTCTTTGTTTGAAAAAGGAATGAGAGAAATAAAATTGCGAGATACAAGACACGCCTTGTTGCACAAGAATTCTCTCAAAGACCTGGTGTCGACTATGAAGAAATATACTCACTTGTTATGAATTCCATAATATTTCGACATCTTATCAGTTTAACTGTACATAAAAATCTTGAAATGCATCTTATGAATGTTGTTACAGTTTATCTTTATGGCTCACTTGATAATGAAATTTATATGAAAGTTTCAAAAGAATTTAAAATGGCTGAAACATTTGGTATTACAAATGGTATTACAAAGATCATTATGATCTAAAACAATCAGGGCGCATGTACAAGCGCCTCAGTGAGTACTTGATAAATGAATGTTATATAAAAATGCCATGTGTTCATGTATTTTTATTAATAAAATAAAATCAGAGTTTGTTATACTTGTTGTTTAGTTCATGACATAAATCACATTGGACCTCCAGAAGAGCTCCACAAGGCAATCGAATATTAAAAAAAAATTGAGATGAAGGATCTTGAAAAGATAAAACCTTATCTTGATATGCAAATTAAACATTTAGCGGACGAGATCTTTATCCATCAATTTGCCTATACTGAAAAAAGTTTTAAAATAATTTTACATAGACAAAGCGCATCCTTTAAGTACTCCAATGGTTGTTCGTTCACTTGAAGTGAGTAAAGATCCGTTCCGACCTCAAGAAGAAAATGAAGAGCTTCTTGGTCATGAAGTACCATGTCTTAATGCAATTGATATACTTATGTATCTTGCTAATGCTACAAGATATAACATTTTATGTTAATTTACTAGCAAAATATAGCTCTTCTCCTACATGAAAATATTAGAACGAAATTAAGCATATACTGCGATATCTAAAGGGAACTATTGATATGAGTATGTTTATGCTAACAAAAATAGTGCAGACCTTGTTGGTTATGTAGATACAAGTTATTTATCCGACCCACATAAAGCTCGATCTCAAATGAGCTATCTGTTTACATGCGGAAGTACTGCTATATAATGGTGATTTACAAAGTAGTCTATTATTGCTACTTCTTCAAATCATGCTAAAATAATAGCTATTCATGAAGCAAGTAGAGAATGTGTGTGGTTGAGATTAGTGATACATTTCATCAGAGGAAGATGTGTCCTGAAGTGTGATACAAAAATACACACAATCTTCCATGAAGACAATATTGCATGCATATCTCAATTAAAGGAAATATTCATAAAAGGAGATAGAACAAAATACATTTCTCCAAAGTTATTCTTCACACATGATCTTCAGAAGAATGATGATATTGATGTACAACAAATCTGGTCAAGTAACAATCCTGCAGATTTGTTCACCAAATTTTTACCGACTTCAATTTTCGAGAAGATGGTAAATAAGATAGGAATGTGAAGACTTAAACATCTGAATTGTGGTCTTCATCAGGGGGAGTAAAATACGTGTTGAATTTTTTTATCCTTAACCAAGATTTTGTCCCATTGAGTTTTTCTGGTAAGGTTTTTAACGAGGCAACTTGTAATATGTATTACTAGATGTGTACTATTTTTTCTTCACTTGGATTTCCCCTCCATAGGATTTTTTCTAGTAATATTTTAGCGAGACACATTATCTATTAATGAACATCCAAAGGAAGTGTTATAAATACACTGTATTATGGATGCATATTCAAATACACAATCATTTGGTTAAACTTACAATCAAACCGTCAACTTGCAAGTAACTCCAACAGATAGGTTGAAAGTAGCACAAGCAGTCAGCTTGTGAGCAGCTTACTGAAAAGCCTCGCAACAACTTCCTCAGACTTGCAATCAATTAGATAGCTTGCAAGTAACTCAATCAGACATGCTCTGAAAAGTCTTGCAGCAGCTTCATAAAAAGTCTTGCCGTCACTTTTTTCTTTAGTCGAATAATATATTATTCTCTCTATATTTATCTCTATGATGTATTTACTTTCCACTGGCACAAATGACCCATCGTTTTGCCCTAATGCTAATAATTCTTAGTGCCCGTTTGATTGAGCTTATTTTAAGTTCATAAGTGTTTTTATTAAAAAAAACACTTATTAAAATATTGAGAGGTGTTTGGTTGAGCTTATTTTAAAATAGTAGTAGAGCCTATTTTAAAATAAACATTTATTTCAAAAACTCAAAATTTGGGTTTTTTGGAGTAGAACTTTTTTTGTATAAAAGTAATTTTTTTTATTGACAATCAAACACATAATAATTTTTTAATAAAAACTCTACTTGAAAAAGATCCGCATGTGCTCCTCTCAACTATTTTTAATAAGTCTTACCAAGTGGAGCTTTAAATCCTTATGAAATGGGGTAAATAACTTTGGTGATGGAGGGGTATAAGTTGATCCAAAATTCTTTTCCGCAGATTAAAGTTACCTACACAAAGAGTTTACCACAGGACAAATTTGAGCTGAGCTTTCCCCGCACTTGCTTTTCCTATGATTAAATGTGAAACCAATTACAAAACATATTAATCCGCGGCGGCGATCGATCTGAAGTTGAAGTAGGAAGATGGAGAATGAGAATGCAATGGGGAAGAACAATGGGAGCGAGATTAAGAGTTTGTTAGCGTTGAAATCCTTATTCTTTTTTAAGCGTAACGGTGACAGTGAAGGTGCTGCAGCTGCGACTCCACCTTACCAACCTTTACCTTTTCTCTCTCCGCTCGCTAATTCTGTTGTCTCTCGTTGCTGCAAGTAATTCCATCTTTAAATTACAATTTCTTAAATGCATCTCAACTATCATTCCATCTACTTACATATTTATGTTAGCGACTTCATTTTTCATCTTATCATGGCTTTATAGGTATGCATGACCTTAAATTCCTAATTTACCAGGATTTATCAGTAAAATTGAAATGCACCACTAGAGGATGGGTGCACCATTGCTTTTAAAGGCTGCTTTAGAATTTTTTTAAAAAGACACAAAAGCGCATCAAGTTGGGTTTGATCCCTCAACCCTAAGGATTGAACCCAACGTTTAACCAGTGCGCCACTCAATCTCATTTGATCATGAGTTCCTTCAGTTAATATTAGATATATTTTAAAAATTATACACATAATATATCGAGTTTAGTCGGATGACTATGGTTCACATGACTCATTTTTCTACATAAATTTGCCCCTATGCACCACAATATGGTCTCACAATTCACAGCAGTACAAATTACAACTGAAAGTTCAACTAAATTGAAATAACAATGTCTAGCTAATGAAACTAATATGGCCATCATCTCTGCAAGTCGGCCCATCCACGACTACCATAGATGTTGTAACCCGAAAACAGAATTTGGTAAGGAAGAAGTGAGGGAAAAAATGAGAAGAAGAGTAGGAAAAAGAGAAGAACATGGAAATTGCATGCCCAATTCTCTTCTTCAGTAATGAGACACGAATCACAGGATGAATTGGGGAATGATTGGTAATAGCAGCTTGTATGCCACTACTGCTATTTTTTATGGATAACTTGATAGGGTTTGATGGATATAAGGAGGGGTGATGTTGGGTAAGTGTGTCGGGTGTGGAGTATGTTCGGGTTGACCTGCAAATGGATGTAAAAGGGTGGGGTTCTCGGTTCACGATTTAGCCGAATAAGGTGGTGTTTGGAGGCTGTTTTAGGTTGTTGTACTTGAAAACTGACTTAGGCCTTTTGTGGGGTTGTCACGGGTGTGTTGAGGGTTGTAGTAATGGTCGGAGTTCAGTGGTTTGATAGTGGCAAGATTACGGAAGAGACCTGAAACAGTGAGGTCCTCAGTTGGGGTGTTACGACTGGACAGTGTGGTGTTGTAGGGTTAGACGGGAAATTGTGAGTGGTTTCAGACTTGGGCGTTTTTTGGAGGTGTTTGTTAGGCGTATTTTGTATACGCTTTTTGAGTCATTTTTAGTTAGTATTTTTCCCATTTCCGTTTAAATAAGTGTAGTGTTAGGGCCGTTTTTCTTTTTTTTTTGAGTCACATCGGTTCAAAAAAGCAAAATGGCGAAAATGAGCGAAAAGTGGGCATAAAAGAAGAGTCCCGAGGCAAAAAGATGAAAAATTAAAGATTCGGACGAAGCCAAGCGGTGCCGCGGCGGAAAATCCAATTCCGAAGTTAAATTGGCCAAGGGCAGAATGGTCCAGTGTTGGACGAAATTTCAGCATACTTAAGCCCTAGGGATTATTCTATTGGGAGGGGGACGACATTCCATTCTATCACACAACACAATGCAATTTTGGAGGCTACAATTGGAGACCTAGTTCTAAGTAATTTTTCTTTCTTTAGTTTTCAATTCAGTTCATGTTGAGATTTGTATTAGTTCTTAGCATGTCTATGACTAGGAGCTAAACACTTTATTAGGGCTTTCCTATTGAATCACTTGAAACTTTATTTCATGAATTAATGCATTAGTTTGATTTCTTCTTCACTTGATTAAGATTTATTCAATATTGGTATGAATGTTTGATAGTTAATTGATCACTAATTATCATAATCTATATGATTTCGAATCAAGAACCGAGATGAGAGATTTGGATATGCTGTAATTGAATAGACATAGGTTAAAATCGCGGACGAAAGTACCCCGATACTTGTGTAGCATTATAGGTTATTGTTCTTAATCCTCCTATGTGGTAAAACCTATCATAGAAATATAGAAGATTTACGCTTTGGGTTGGCGATTATATATCCTAACCGGAATATAAGACGGTCTAGTTAACCGCTATCTTAACGTAGAAGAAGAAGTCATTCTAGTTGCATTAAGGATTGAAAAGAGTGGATAGTTGAGGATATTGGAAGCCCTAATTTCTTCATAACTGATTAAACCTCAATAATTTAGTTTAATTCTTGCAATTACTCTAGCTAGTTCATAGATAAAAACCCAATCAAACTATCGTTAGCCAAATAGATAACATAGATTAGATGTTCGGTAATTGAAAACCAGTCTCTGTGGACGATATTCGGTCTTACAGCCTATATTACTTTGAACAATACGTACACTTGCGTGAGCATTTGGAAATCGTCCTAACAGTGTTCCAGGAATGTTGAGGGTAAGGGTGATATTTGGGACTTGGTGTTTTGATGATGGCAAGGTGACGAAACAGAACTGAAACAGTAAGGTCATCGGCAAGGTGTGTTATGCAGACTGTTTGGTGTTATCGGGATTGGACATGACTTTGTGGGTGGTTTCCGTTGGAGACCTTTGTTGTGGGTGTTTAGGAGATGTTGTGAGAGGCGATGATGGCTTGTTTAGGATGTAGTGAGTGAGGCTTGGTTCCGAATGGTAAAACACAACTCAAGTAGGGGGAAGGGAGGATTTTGGCTAAGTGTTGGCTTTGGTGATTTCGGTTTGGTTATTTAGTAGTTGTGGTTTTTGGTGAGGTATGAAAGATATGCCCAAGGATAGAGGAACGGGGAGTTAATTGCTCGAACCGACACCAAGGTTTGTTTGATCAATACCAATAGGTCAAGATCGGGGTTGCTATTAGCAATGCCCGTGAACTAGCGTAGTAAGGGTGATCGATGCCCTTTTGATACCCAAGGCTTAGACTAAGTTGGTCCACACAAGTACCAACCTTCGTTTACCACCAAGGGGTTCTTCAAGTTTGGGTTTTGATTAGGTCACACAAGTCCTAACCAAGACTTACATCAAAGGGTTTGATTCACACAAGAACCAAAGGTACTCCCGGAGCACCAACTAAGAATATCAATCCCGGATTGAAAGACTTAGTGAAATGAGTAAAACTCAAGTTTATATCTTAATCAAACTCTGACTATTTACAAGTCCTAAGGTTCCTATTTATAGTAAACAAAAGTCTATTCTAGAAAGAATATAAAAGGCCACAACTTTGAGGACATTCAGACGAAGTGTGAAAGGGGTTGGATTGGCTTGGGGACCAAGTTGCTTTTCGGCCATTATGAGTAATGTGAAATGGTTTGGCTTTTCTTGGAGACAAAGTTAAGCTTAATCCCTTTCACATCCCTTTGTGGAGTCCAAGTCGAAGAGGGGATGGATTGAGCATTTCAAGGATCTCATCTTCTTGGGATGGGTTTGGAAGCTTCCATTCTTTGTGCTTGGTTTACAAGCCATTTCGTCCACCTATTGGCCTTCTCTTTGGACGACTTTCTTGTCTTCAAATTCACTCCTTGAAGTATCCATCTTCTAGAAGTCTCTTGTCCTTGCCATGGTGTCGACCAAGTCATCCTTTGTCCTTGCCAACTTGGTTTGGACAACCCTTACACGGTTTTGGTCCTCTCTCGGCTTTGTCTCCTTCTTTCCTATCACATAGTTTCTTAATTGTGTTCTATTGGAAGCTAAGGGTTATTTATATGTTACATCATTTCCTAAGCTAAGAGCTAAAATTTAAGCAAAGAAATTAAAGAAAACAACAAGCTAGAAGAAAACATGGTCTCGGCCAAGACCAACAAGAAGACCTAATAAAACATGTAATTGGACCTTCATGTGACAAGCCCAATTCCACTCCACTTTCCATGCATTCTTAAGCACATTATCATTGGTTGATTGAACATCTTTGGAACCCCGAGCTTATCACGTCGAGGATCAAATGGGCACCTAGAGCTCACGAGGATTTTTCCTTCAGGGCTCATAGTACTTTGGACTCACCTTAAGTTGCTTCCTGGCTGCAACTGAAGTCTGTTTATAAGGCTGCAGTTCAGATATACCTAATCTCCAACTTTAAACTGCCTCTCACTCCTCTTCTTATTTGCATACCATTTCATCCTAGCTTGGGCTTGAACCAAGTGATCCCTTAGGACCTGCTGAACTTGCATTGTTTGTTGAATGAGGTCGTGCACTGATTGGACTGGAGATTGAGGAAATGGTCGCGTAAGAAGTTGAGGAGGTTCATATCCATATAATGCTTGTAAAGGAGTGCACTGCAGTGAGGTGTGTAAATTTGTGTTTTACCAGCGTTCAGGTAGGTGCTTGCCCATTGCTTGGGTTTGTCTATTAGTCTCAGGGTGATAAGCAGTGGTTAGACATAGTTGAGTCACTGATGCCGTTGAATAAATGTTGCCAAAATTTACTAGTGAACACCTTATCCGTGTCTTATACCATGCTGGTAGGAAATTCATGTAAGTGTTTAATCTGCTGGGGGAATAACTCAGCTACTTGCAGTCTTGCACAGCTGTAAATGTTTGCTGTAAGTCAGGAAGTGCCCGTACTTGGTAAATCTATTTATAACCACCAATATCACATCTTTTCCTTGTGACTTGGGTAACCCTTCTATGAAATCCAAGATAATGTTACTTCCAAGCTTGTGAGGGAATTTCCAGAGGTTGCAGTAATCCTAGGTCTGCCACAATTTCGTCTTTGCTTCTTTTGTACATCTTTATTCATGGCTGGCTAGTAAAAGCAGAGTGGTAAGTTCTTTGTTGTCCAAAATGACCTCAAAGGGCCGTAGTGTGCAGGGTGTGTAATATTTGTTACCTTATGCTGTGGTTTTCCCTATTTACATCTTGCTCTAACACTCCTTGTGACAAGTTATAGTGAGAATTGGCTCCTTAATTGACTACAACTGCAGCTATAATCCTCTCAACCCGATCATCCCCTTCATAACTTTTTTCAACCTCTGTATCCATGTAGGAAGGACACCAGAGATTGCATAAGTCTCTCCTTGGTCCTCTGGCATTCTGGAAAGTGCATCAGCCAACCTATTCTCAGAACCTTTCCTATATTCGATTTCATAATTCAATCCAAGTAATTTAGTCTGGTCTTTTTGCTGAATGACTGTAGTTACGTTCTACTCCAATTCATTCATTGGAAAGTGGCAAGATAGTGCTGGGAGCTCTTTCTAAATTTACATGGTGTCAAGTGGGCAATGCCTTCCAGTGTGAAGAGTCTGTTGGATTCGTGGCAACACCAAAGGATGGGTAATTCTTATAAAAGTTAGTCTGAAGACCAATTCCTCTGTGTGTGTTCTGGGCAATATGGCTGGAACGGAACAGGATTTACTTTGAAGAAAAGAAGGAGCATGTATCCAAGATTAAAAATAGATGCTTATTAAATTTGTATTTTGGGTGTAAAAGGCAGGCTATAGAAAATATGGAGCAGTATATGGATTCTTAGAGGCAGGGTTTGTAGTTTACCCTGTTATGGCAGGGGCTGTTTTGTTGTAATTCTGTACCATCTTGGGACCTTTTCATAAAATTTTCCTCATAAAAAAGAGTTACGTTCTGTTCCAACAAATATTTAAACTGATCGTCACTCGTAATGATGAAATATCCTCTTTGAATGTAGTGGCTCCATCTGTCTAGGGCTGCTATCACTGCCATGTGTTCCTTCTCATACATTGACTTTCCCACATGTCTTGGAGCTAGGGCCTTGCTATAGTAGGCAATAGGTCTGTTGTCTTGAGTAAGTACTGCTCCAATTTCCTGGTGGCTAGCATTAGTTTCAATGGTGAATGTTTTGCTAAAATCAAGCATCACCAGCACAGATGCAGCACACATTGCTTTAGGTTCAATATTGTTAGGATTAAGGATTAGTAACATTAAGTTCAATACTTGTTAGGATTTTTCTTTAATCTGTCTGGAAATGTGCGTGTCCATAGAAATTATGGAGAATCCCTAGCGCTAGAGAAAATCACGTTACTGAATATAGGTATGAAATAGATCCAATAGGAAAATGGATAGTGAGAATTCATATAGTTGTCACCAACCCCAAGTAGTAGCTTGAATTGAGGTGTAGTCTTTTTGTCCCATTTCTTAATATCTAAATGATCTATGAAAAATCTCTGCTTCTTCGTGAGCTAGCTGTGCTTTGTGGTTTAAATGATCAAGCATATTATATAAGGACATCAATCATTAATGATGTTTGTTTTGTAACATGATCTCATTGTTATTGAAATTTGAAATTGTCCTTAGCCTATATGAGCATCGGGCTCTTGCACTCCTCTCTTGATGATTGATTAGAGTTAGTGATTGTTATTGGTTTCATGTCCTCTTTGTCACTTTCTAGGGTCGTTATGTCCTTTGAATAGTGTCAACTGTACTGGATAGCTGAGATAAATGTTATATATCCACATCTATTTTTTTTAGCTCGAGAATTTGTGTGGTAATGTACTTCTTTCATAGGAAATTCTTTCGATAAATCTTACCATTTAAATTAGTAGTGTTTTAGACATTCTCCATTTTATCTTATCGTAAATATACAGATATCATTTTATCTTATTTTGAATATACAAATTATTTCTGCCAAGAAGTTGGGTGACTTTAGATCTTAAAGATCAACATTCAGCTCTAAACTGCGATGGAATTTTATCTAGCATCCAAGCAGTATGAGAGATTCCACTTCGAATAGTATCTTACTTCACTAAAAGCAAAATGAGAAATCTGTCGTTTTCCTTTTCTTGGAGCCTAGATATTAATGTGAAAGAGTCGAGCACACAAAGAATTGAGAATTTAAGCTGTTGCATAGCCTTCTTTTCTTAAAAGGTTTTTGGCTAAAAGACATAAAATTCATGTCTACTAACTTCAGCGGATTTCTTCAATCACTATGAAGGTAAATCTGGTCCTTCTAATGTAAAAGCCCCAGCTCCTTCTCGTTTTTTTCACTTTTGTTGGGAGAGTTCATGCTTGGTGCATGTTTTCTTTGGTACTCTTATATCTATGGCTACCATTTACTATTTTAAGTCTTAGTAAAGCCAGAGATGGATAAGACCATAACCTTTTTTTCTTTCTAATCAGTTAGGACTAACTTTTCTACTAAACCATTTTTTAACAATGTTTAGTATCTACTAAACCATATGATACAAAGCCACAACATAATTCGATCAAGCTGTGTGTAATATTCTTGATTGTGTTTTGATAGTTATTATATTGGTATGTAATTTTATCACTATACCTGTATACCAACACTAAGGTAGTGCTTTCAAAATTACATCAGAGTCTAGACCAAGTCCTTTCACAACTGCAAGAAGTCAATCATATTAGATATATCATCTAACATGTTAACAGGAATCAAGCAACATCAATAGCAATTTTGAAGACATTTCTATACAAGATCCATCTAAAAAAAGACATTTCTATACAAGATATATGATGCTTTAATCCATCAAAACATCTATTGTTCCTGTCTATCCACACTGTCCATAAAATGCAAAGGGGAATTTCATCAATGTTAAAACAATGTGAAGGGGAATTGCTCTCCAATCTGGTCTCCGTGTCTTCTTTATCCTCTGACCCACTGGCTGCATAATGCTTCTTTTAAGCTTCCTGCCAATATCCACTGCACCCCAAACAAGTTCCGAAACATACTCCAAAGGTGCCAGGTCAGATACCAATGTAGAAAAAAAGATGGTTAACAGATTCTACTGAAGATTTACAAAATAGCACCTATGCATAAACTGAACGCCCTTCTTTGTAGATTATCTTGCATAGGCACACAAAGTTTGATGCTGTCCAATCATATAATTCAGATTTGACAGCAACTTGTGACAAGATTTTACAGGAAACCTCTCTGACTTGGCTGTCCATGGAATAGTATCTGCCCTATCATCTTGGATTCTACAGCCTCCAGCTTCTCAAACAAAAATTAACTATCAATTTCCCAATATAAAGTATTCCTTCTGAATTTTTCTAGAGATTATAAATATCTGCTTGCTGCATGTTTTCTGTTCTGTTCATAATCCATAGACAAACTAGACCACATTCTAAAGCATCCTAAGCCTTTTCCAGAAAGAATTCTGTGATAGATTTTTCCCTTTTTGCCTTTTTCTATAGAAATCGAACAAGAGGTGACTTTGTGAAAATTTTGCCATGGTGCCACCGGAGTTTCAATCTTTCCTGTAAGCTAAGATAATTGGCTTATGAGATATCTTATTACTTATTGTCTATTGTGCCTCAACTGCAGGATTTTGCAGGTCCAAATTGAAGAGATGCAACATCAATTTGATTCAGATCTTCTTGATGATGTTAAACAACCCTTAGTGTATGCAAGGAACTTACTGGAATTTTGCTCCTTCCAAGCTCTTCAAGTGGAAACCATCCGTCCTGATTATCTGAGCGATAAGGACTTCCGTCGGTTGATGTTCGACATGATGCTAGCATGGGAGGCCCCTGGTGATGGAAATCAAGTACTAAACTACATGAGATATACTCTATTTCAAGATTGCTTTCCTTTATGATTTTCTAAATTCCACTTGCTATGTCATAGGTTTGGCTGTCCATTTGTAAGTCTAACAATACCGTCATGAAAATGTCTTCACAGGAAACTGCTGCTTCTGATAAGAGGGAAGTGGAGGATGAAGACAGCTGGTCATTGTTTTATTCGGATTCCACAAACATGGCTGTTCAGGTTGTAACTGATTTAACATTTTCCTTTTTTAGTACTCCCTCCGTCCAATTTATGTGATGCAATTTCCTTTTTAGTCTTCTGCCCTCGAAAAAAATGATATCTTTCTGTATTTATAAACAATTTAACTTTAAACTTCCCAATTTGCTCTTAGTGAGATGGTTTAGAGCCACACAAATATCTATGGCTTGTTTTAGATCACAAGTCTTAAAAAATCTTTTCATGCTTCTTAAACTCCACGCATAGTCAAAGTGCATCACACGGGACGGAGTATCTATTTTTGGAGTAGAAATCTTTAGATTACTACTTTTTATCTATGACAGAAATTGTATACCTCCACTGTAGAAGGTTCTATCTTCTTTGAAGGACACAGAAAAAAAAATTGTTTATATCTAAAGAAAGAGAAATATGTTCTTCCTTGGGGTTGCATTGAATTGTAATTTTTCTTTTCTCAGAAGGGCATCATATGATTTTGTCCTGAAGTTTTCAACTGCCTTTTATTTATCCATTTTATTTCTCGTCTCTTGTCAGGTTGATAATAAAAAGACAGTTGGTGCAGATTCATTTTCACGAATAGCTCCTGCTTGTTCTATTGTTGCAGACATTATAACAGTTCACAATCTTTTCGATGTCCTAGCAAGTTCTTCAGGTCACCGGCTCCATTTTCTTATGTACGACAAGTACCTTCGGAGTCTTGAAAAGTATGTTCCATTACTTGAGCATTAATTTTTGGACCCAACTTTACCTTTTTGTTCTTTGGGTACTTTACTATCTCGCGAAAGATTGAAATCAAGCTGGTCAGAGCTTTTGAGATTAGTTGGTTTGAAGTCCTCAGTAAAGGACAAAAATTTCACTCAAGACTTGGAACTTTCAATTATGAGTTGAGATGGAGTTTACCTGACGCTCGAAGGATGGTAAAGCGTTAGTTTGATCTAACTTGGAAAGCCGCTTAAAGATATTGTTTAATATGAAAAAATTCATGCTGCATAGATGAGCTAGAAATCTCGTGTATGCCGTTTTGCATTTTCTTCATTATGTGTTGTTCTATCTGGATGATCTTGGGGATTATTATCATGCTTCTCCTAGCTCCATTTATTGCAACAATTCAGACATATCCCCACAAGTCGTTGGCTTTCTGAAAGACAAAACATTCATGCACTTGTCCCACTTCTCCATCTCCTGCAAAGTTTGCATGTACCATTTGAAGTTTGCTGTAGGACTTGATAACACAGATAAACATTGAAGAGTTTATTAGAGTTCGACGACATAGTTCATCTTTCTTTCGACCCACTGTACCAGCAATCTGCCTCAATTTGGCATTCTACGATCTCAAACGACGTGTTCCGGCAACAAAAGTTAGAGAGAAGGGGGAATTTCTCACTCTAGCAAACTTTTGTCTAATTTTCTATCCTGAATTTGGTCCAAATGTTATAATTTTATTTGTTAAGGTGTGGTTAGCATATAATAGAGAAGAAATAGATCCCTTCGTTTAGTTATCTGATAGCTATCCTATTTATGAAATTAAATATGTTAACAAAAGCATCAGACGTGATTATTTGTGATTGTGGCCTTCTAATTTATGTTATAAAATATAATATATGATTTAAGTTTTCCATCAGCAGGTAAAAATCACAGATCTGTCTCCTGTTTAGTGCTCTCTCTCTCTCTCTCTCTCTCCCCCTCCCTCCCTCTCCTGTGGTAGCAGAACCGTCATGATAATTATGTGTTTTGGGAACATTACATACACTATTTGGATGCACTTGTATACTTGCTTTTGATTTGAAGTCTTGGTATATCCAGAGTAATATCTGGCGCTTAGATAAAAGCTTACTAATCAATTATTTCCTCATTCCTATTTCTACTCTAGGGTGATAAAGGCGGTCCAGAATTTCAGTGGACCTCAAATGGTGTCCAACCTTTCACTTGCAAAGGAAGAGATAATACTAGAGGTGGATGGTACAGTTCCCACACAACCAGTTTTGAAACATATTGGAATATCTGCATGGCCTGGTAAGCCATAGCCATTTTTTCTCGAAGGATGATTGTATGTCTGATGCTTTGAATACTATAACTCTACGAAAATCATCCAACATAGTTTACATTTCCCTTGAAATATGAAACAAAAGATGCTTCTGAATTTTAACGACTTCATCTGCTCTGAAAATTGAAAATTGCATATATAACAATGGAATGCTCTGAAAACAATTGTTTTGCAAAAGATAAAAAAAAGGGCAGCCCGGTGCACTAAGCTCCCGCTATGCGCGGGGTCCGGGGAAAGGCCGGACCACAAGGGTCTATTGTACGCAGCTTTACCTCACATTTCTGCAAGAGACTGTTTCCACGGCTTGAACCCATGACCTCCTGGTCACATGACAACAACTTTACCAGTTTTGCAAATGATAGTTTTTCATTTTTATTTTCTTTTTTATTTATGAATGAAGGCTTTGGAAATCTTAGTTTTTGGAGGTTTAGGCAGTGACAAGTGGCTGCTAGGCTGACAGGATGTTAGCCTTGCATTTCTTCAAAGTGCTATAAGAAGCACCAAATTATACCAAATTAGACACAAGAAAATTTATCTATTTCTGTCCGAAATATTTAAATTTATATATTCATGTAGATCTAGGGCGCAATAAACAACCGTATGATTGAAGAAGTACCTTATTCCTAAGAAAACATGAGTAACGAAGTAAAGAGAAGAAAAAAAAACTTTTTTTTTGTATAAGGAAACTAAATATCCAGGTTGAGGTTCGAACCCCAGACCTCAATGACACAATGACCATGCTTGACCAGTGATTCAGGAATCCCTCTTTTAAGAGAAGTGAAACATCTATCTGTGAAAGAAATGAAAAAAAGACATTGCCCAAGTTTCCTAGAGTATGTTGAGTTTTCCTTGGGTCACTTGGTTGAGACGAAGAACACATTGCATTTTAAACTCTGGATGTGATAAATTGCTCTGCGAAAACCGGAAAATGGTAAAAAAAGAAAAACAATTTGCAGGGTGTGCTCAAGTGAATCAGGTATCTGGTTTGTTCTCTGAGGAAGAAAGATGTTGAAAGAGAAAAAATGATGCAAGAGAGTAAAGAATGTCAAATGTCTATCCAAAACATGCCAAAAAGAAATGATCCTAAAGACCTACTTAGGAAGCAAATTTACCTTTCTCAAAAAGGAAAAGAACGAGACTTCATGAAGAAGCATATTTTCAAAACTTTCTAATGTAAATCGAACCCCTTACCTAATCCCTCAAGTTGAGACAAGAAGTAGGACTCCGGAATTGCCCAAGGTTAGTCTTTTCCACACGACTCATAGCATGAAAGATGTATGGAGTGTGGAGTGGCGTAGGTGCCAACACTTGATCATCTGAGAGTGTTGTACTTTATTCGGCCTTACATGTTCGTCTTGGCCGAGACCTTGTTTAATTATTGTCTTTAAATTCCTAGTTAAGTGTTATTTACTTGGGACATATTAAAGGGATGTAATAACCCTTAGCTACTCACTAGGAAACATTCAATGAGGGGAAGATGACTAATCCGAGAGGAGCCTCATCCCAGGGTGACATGCCTAGGCGTGTACACGACAACAAAGGGAGTGAATGCTCCATTTAGAAGTGTGGTCTTCAAAGTGAGTGAACCGTGTATGGAATTCCTCAATCTGAGAACACAAAAACAAGGTTTGGGGAAGCCGAAGAGTTGCTCAACTTGCCATCTCCACAATCGGCCAAGGCCATGTACCTCAACACACTACAAGAAGCTCATTCAAGTGCTAACCAACCGTGTATGGGAACTATCAAATAAGGTTCTAAAACACATTGCATTTGGGCGTGACACTCCAATCGGCCGAGGACTTTTCCCCTCCCCCGTTCCCCCCTAGTCGACTAAGTATTATAGTTTGTGTCCATTGTAATCCTTTCTAGAAGGTTCCTTTTTCTACTATAAAAGGAGCCCTTAGGATATTGTATTAAGTAGAGTTTGTTGAATATAAAACTTGAGTGTTTACTCATTTTGCTAAGTCTTTCAATCCGTGATTGTAAGTTCTTAGTCGATCCTCTGGGAGAACCACCTATCTTTTATAAGGTTTCGGTCACCCTTGCTTGGTTAGTGTTGAGCCTCGCGGTCAGCAAACCTCAACCTAGTCCTTGTGCAATTGACCACAACATCCTTGGAGACCACACGAGCAATTAACTCCTCGTGTTACCATTCAAGAACCACATATCGACCGAATTGAGACTTGGTTTGTGTCTCGGATTGTTTTCAACAATCCGTATACATTCCTTGTTCTAATTACTTGTTTCTCCATTATACTATCTCCCACCATACCTCATTAACATCCTCTCAAAAGACCATCAGAATTCAACCATAACCCCACGCATACGCCACCAAACATATCAACTCCTCGTCCAAACTCCCTTCTCGCATACCCTCACTGTCTCGCTCAACTTCCGAGCCTTTACCGTCACTAAAACACCAGAGCCCCACCACCACAATATCCCTCACATCACCCGTAACCACCACCCAAAACGCCTTGTCCCGACTCCCCCTACATCTACCCGAAACCATCGCCAAACACCCCACATCTCGACTTACCGAAAACCCGAGAAACCCCACCTTCCTTGCCTATTTTTGGGTCAACCCGAATCTCACCAAGACCCGAATGACTTACCAACTCAAAGCCCTCCGTACTTACATCACTTTCCATCTGATGATGATTTGCATAGGGTGATTTGCATAGGGTTAGATAAAGGCAAATACCATATACCATTATACACTTAGACATTCACTTTTATATTGTCTCCCCAGCTACCAATAAGAAATTTGATACTAAAAGACTTTATGAGGAAGAATGTTTCCAAAACTCTCCGATTTATATAGGGTTAGATATAGGCAAATACCATCAATACTTACTCCTTCACTTAATGAAGGCACCCTCCTTCCTTTGGGCAATTTAAAATATTTTTAATTATTAACTGCTAGTTAAGATTTTATGTGCACTCACAAAAAAGAAAGTATCTGATCATTCATTGTGTAGTTAGTCTTTTGCTTGTGCTTTCTTGTTAAAGTGTCTGATCATCTCATCTAAAAGCTTAGACCAACAGAAAGCGCGTCGATGGAAAAAGATACTAGGGCCCACTTCGCTTAAAGCGAGAAACGAAGCACTCACTTCGTTTAGTGAAACACTATTTTAAAAGAATCTCAAAATGAACATTGTGCAAATAAACAAAATAAACAAAAATTCAATAAAAATAATATTCCTTCCGTCTCAATTTAAGTCTCTTTTTTGATCTGTCACAAAAGGAGTGCATCTTTCTATATTTAGTAAGTTTTCCAATTCCAAGGCAAGTTTAAGACCACAAGATTTAAAAGACCCCACACATCTTCAATTTAAGATCATTCAAAAGTCTCCCTTTATTTCTTAAACTCCGTGCCAAATCAAACTAAGACACTTAAATTGGGACAGAGAGAGTATCTATTAACAAATCTTTCAATCTAAAAAGGCTACGCAGCTGATTATTTTTTGGTTATAGAAAAAAATAATCTTTCAATTGAAAAAGTAAAAAGCTCATAATCATCCATAAGACGAGCAAAATCAAAGAAAACCGAGAAGGAAAAAAGAAGCTGAAGAAGAAAACGGAAAGCACAGAGAAGAAGCAATGAAGCGAAGAAGAAGAAACATGGATTTCTAAGAAGCAACAGCTAGTCGAAGAACCCTCGTCGCAGGGAGAGGAGGAAGAGAAGAGAAAGCTCCTTGGTTTATTTCTTCTCAAACAGGTCCCACCTCTCATTTTTCTTCTAAAAAGTTGCTTTTTAAAAACAAAGAAGCGACAGCTTCATTCACTTCGTATTGCCTCACAATCGCCTCGCTTCACTTCATCACTTAATTAAAGCGATCTTTTCACAACACAACACCGGCTTAAGCTGTGAGAGAGCACATTATTATTTACTTAAGTTTGTCTTCAACACCTCCCCTTCACGTGCGGGTCTGATACTTTTTCATAGACCAATCACGTGAACATTCTTTTTTGATAATGGGTGGTGGTGAGACTAGAATGCAGGACCTTTGCGTACTCGGATACAATATTGAATTGTGTGACCATCTCATCTAAAAGCTTAGTTGCTAAGATGCTTTATCTTCTATTTTCCCTTTCATCCAGGAAGGTTGACATTAACCAACTATGCTCTCTACTTTGAGTCTGGAATGGGCTTATATGATAAAGCAGTGCGATATGATCTAGCATCCGACTTGAAACAAATCATTAAGCCTGAGCTAACTGGACCTTTAGGTGCTCGCCTCTTTGACAAAGCTGTTATGTACAAGTCCTCATCTATGTAAGGTTAATGTTTTCAGTTGAAGCTATATATCATAACTCACCAGGAACTTCTAACTTTAAGTTAATACAGGGTAGATCCTGCATATTTTGAATTTCCGGAGTTTAAAGGAAGTTCAAGACGGGACTATTGGTTGGATATCTGTCTTGAGATCTTCCATGCTCACAATTTTGCCCGGAAGTATAATCTCAAAGACGGTCAGCAGTCCGAAGCACTTGCTAGGGCTGCTCTTGGAGTTTACAGATACAGGGCAGTAAGAGAGGCTTTTAAGGTATCTTCTTCCAATTACAAAACCCTACTGTGTTTTAACTTGGCAGAAAGTCTTCCTAGAGGAGATACGATCTTGGAAACTTTAGCAAGCCGCTTGACACTCGTGAACTCTGCTGTCAATCAACGTGGATTATTGGGTTCTCCTAGTGCAAGGAGACAGGTAATACACCCAGTATCACGGGTATCACTTTGTAGACTTGGAATTATCTCATGCAAGGAGGTTAACATAGTTGGAGAAGCAACAACTTTAGTAGGAGATGTCTGTGTTGGTGAGGTAAATCCTCTGGAAAACTCTGTCAAGCAGTCAATGAAAAATATTGGAAGGGCTGAAGCTGCACAGGCGACAGTTGACCAAGTCAAAGTTGAAGGAATTGATACTAATTTAGCTGTAATGAAGGTATAATATGAACTCCTTTGTCTTTTTTTTTGGGCTTAATGTATCATTCCTGTGATTCTGGAGATTGCTGCTACTTATTCTCCTTTTGATAGCTGAGCCCTGCCAAGTACACTTCCCCATACAGGAAGACTACCTTACATAGTGAGTTACTTCAGTTCATCCTATGGTTAAAAAATGGTGCAAGGAAACTGCAGTGTTGTTGTTCAGCCGTTCATATGTCTTCTGTACATCTTTGATTTTAGAGTAGTCAGTAGCTTTTCACTTAGTTGTGGCTCCCTTTGGTTGGCTTTGCTTATATTGTTAAAGTAGAACTAAGGAGTTCCTGCACACCTTATCTTTGAAATTATCACTTCATAAATGGGGATACTTTGTTGGGTTTGTTCTTGTTGTAAATTTGAAATGAGTTCCTGCAACCTCATCTTTGAAGAGTATTACCTTGTTTTTTTTAAACTGGTAAAGTTGTATTCCTCAGCATTAAGGATATGCTGGCAACCTCCAAAAAGTGAGTAACCAAAAGCAAGGAAAATGACTTACAAAAAACCCAGTAAATCCACAATCTGATCTGTTTCCTCTATACAAAGTTGTTTACACCAAAAAAGTAAAGATACAATGCAATTTCATTTAACTTTCTGAATAGAATTGGATCTATCTTCAAAACATCTCCCATGTCTTTCTCTCCACACAGTCTACCAAATGCTGGCCAGTATTATCCTCCACCTTTTCTGACTTTTGCTCCCTCCCCTTCTAATCCAGCAACTGAGCAAATCTGAGGTGTGCTCTGGCATGATCCATCTAGTATTAGTTTGTTTGAGGAAGATTTCCCAAAGATGAGCAGTGAACTCACAATGAAGAAACAAATGTTTGTTAGTTTCCCCTGTTTTGTTACAGAGAAAACATCTTGGCACTAACGGCATCCCTTTTTTTTTGCAAAACTTCTTGAGTGAGACATGCTTTCTTTACCACTAACCATGTGAAACATTTCACCTTGGTTGGTACCAAGCTTTTCCAAATGGAGTTCCATTGGTATTGTGGCCTTCCAACTACACCTTGCATCTCTATCTTGTATGCACTGTTAATTGTGAAACAACCATCCCTGCTATGCTTCCATATAACCCTGTCTGGTTCTGTTGTGGAACACTGGAACCACCTAGCTTTTCAAGTAATGATACCACCCTCTCCACTTCCCAATCATTTAGCAATCTTCTAAAATAAAGATCCCATCCCTGAGGTGTCCAACATTTACCCACTTTTGCATCAGGATTATTACAGATAATGAACAGATCCGAGAATGATTCCTTTAGAGGAGTTTGGTCAATCCATCCTTCTTTCCAGAATTTAACCTTGTCTCCATTTTCCACCTTAAATTTCAGATTTGCTTCCTTCAGTGGCCACAAAGCCCTGATAGTTACCCAAAGGGTTCAGTGACTGTTTCTGTACACCAAGGCTAAGTTCACCAAATTTTGCCATGATCACTTCCTTCCATAGGGCATTTTCCTCCCCATTATATCTCCGTAGCCACTTCATCAGAAAACTATTATTTTGTAGTCTTAGATTTCTGATTCCCAAACCACCCCTTACTTTGCTAAGTATTACTGTATCCCAATCCACCAAACTATAACTCTTTCCTTCTTTGCAACCTTGCCATAGAAATTTTCTCCTTAACTTGTCTAATTTTTTCACATCTATGGAAGGAATAGGGAATAAGGACATCACATATGTAGGGAGAGAATCTAGCACAGAGTTTATCAGAGTTAGTCTTCCCCCAAGTGAGAAGTATTGTGCTTTCCACCTTGCTAGCTTCTTCTCAGTTTTCTCTGGTATACCATCCCAGATCTCCAGTGCCTTTTGCTTGCTACCCAGTGGCATACCTAGGTATGTTGTAGGCAAATTCTCTACTTTTCAACCTTATGCTTGCCAGTTCTTGAATCTGAGGGACTTCTTTGATAGGGAACAAACTGCTTTTGCCCCAATTGACCCTCAAACTTGCTACAACTTCAAAAACTATCAACATCAGTCTAATATAGCAGATCTGTTTAGCCTTTGGTTCACAGAAAATAACAGTGTCATCTGCATACAATAAATGACAGATCTCCATTTCCTCCCCAACAGAAACAACAACATACCCAGTGAATCCCACAACATGGGGTCTGGGGAGGGTAGAGTGTACGCGGACCTTACCTTGGTAGGTAGAGTGACTGTTTCCGAGAGACCCTCGGCTCAAGACAGAGCATAATCATAAGCATAAGCACAAGCAAAGCAAAAGCAAAAGCAAAAACAAAGCAAGAGCAAAGCAAGAGAAACGGTCAGACTCGGTCAGATTTTTTTTAAAAGCAGTATGAAAATGCTGGTATTAAAAGCTAATAAGCCATGATAGCGCATTCTGAAAAAGTAAGCAGTAACTAGCGCATGTAAATAAGCTAAACAAAGTACACTAAAGGACACATATCAACATAAATCAAACTACAGTGGACTATAAAGCAATACTGCGCCTATTAGTATGATAGGCTAAGCGGGCCTACAATACTAACACTACAACTACCTGTTTGCAAGTGTAAGTAGGACTACGCTCGACTATCTACTACTACTCTACACTAATTCGTGTCCTCCACAACCCCCTATCTAAGATCATGTCCTTAGTAAGTTGCACCTGCGCCATATCCCGTCTAATCACCTCTCCCCAATACTTCATCCTATCTCTACCCCTCCTAAATCCGTCCATAGCCAACCTCTCACACCTCCGCACTAGGGCATTTGCGTCTCTCCTTTGGACATGCCCAAACTATCTAATCCTCGCTTTCCCCATCTTATCCTCTAACGAGGTCACTCCCACTCTGTCCAGGATATCATCATTTCTAATTCTATCTCTCCTTGTATGCCCACACATTCATCTCAGCATCCTCATCTCCGCCACTCTCATCCTTTGGGTGTGCGGCGTCTTGACTAGCCAACACTTCGTCCCATACAACATAGTCGATCTAACCACCACCCTATACAACTTGCCTTTTAGTTTTGGTGCACTTTTTTATCGCACAAGACTCCAGATGCAAGCATCCATATTTCATCCACCCTGCCCCAATACGATGTGTGACATCGTCATCAATCTCTCCATCCCATTAGATAATCGACCCGAGGTACTTAAAGATTCCTTTCTTTGGAATGACCTGAGTACCAAGCCTCACCTCCACGCCTGTGTCAAGGTCGCTCCCGTTATTAAACTTGCACTCCAAGTATTCTGTCTTGGTCCTACTCAGCCTGAACCCTTAAGATTCCAGAGTCTGGCTCCAAACCTCTAGCTTAGCGTTCACTCCGCTGCGAGTCTCATCAATCAGGACTATGTTGTCTGCGAATAACATACACCATGACACCTCCCCTTGGATTTGTTGCGTCAATCCATCCATCACTAAGACAAATAAGAATGGGCTAGGAGTTGATCCCTGGTGCAACTTCATCATCACTGAAAAGTGCTCCGAGTCTCTTCTCACTGTCCGTATCATGGTCTTGGCTCCATCATACATATCCTTGATCGCCCTAGTGTACGCTACAGGTACACCTCTAACCTCCAAACATCTCCATAGAACCTCCCTAGAAACTTTGTCGTATGCCTTCTAGAGGTCGATGAGCACCATATGTAAGTCTCTCTTCCTCTCCCTATACTGCTCCAACCTTCTAATAAGATGAATGACTTCTGTTATCAAACGCTCCGACATGAATCCAAACTGGTTCTCGGAAATAGACACGCCTCTTCTCACCCTCATCTCCATGACCCTTTTCCAAACTTTTATAGTGTGGCTTAACAGCTTGATACCCCTATAGTTGTTGCAACTCTGGATATCACATTTGTTCTTGTACAAAGGGATCATTGTACTCCACCTCCATTCTTCGGGAATTCTCGCCGTCTTAAAAATGACGTTAAACAACTCAGTCAACCACTTCAAACTTGCCCTGCCTGCGGTCTTTTAAAATTCAACTTGGATCTCACCAGGCATGGTCGCTCGTCCCCTACGCATCTTGCGAACAATACCCTAATATGCACGTCCTCCACCAGTACTTTGTCGTTCTCGTCCTTGATGCACCTCACGTGATCTAAGTCACATGCCTTCCTCTTCCTCGCATTGACTAGTCCGTTCAACTTTCTATCCCCGCCTTTCTCCTATAATTCCACATACATGCATTCAAAAGCCGTCGTTTTCGTCGCCGTAACCGCAAGCTTTGCCTCCTTCCTCGCTATCTTATACAGTTCCCTATTCGTCCACTTCTTCACATCATCCTTGCTTTCTATCAATTTCGCATACGCCGCTTTCTTCGCTTCCACCTTCTCTTGAACTTTACCATTCCACCACCAGTCCTCTCGATGTCCACCACGACTACCCCTCGAGGCCCTAAGCACTTCTCTAGCGACCTCTCGAATGCAACGGGCCGTCCTGTCCCACATACAGGTCGTATCCCCACTACTCCTCGAAGTCCCCTTGGCCATCAACCTCTCTCCCATCTCCTTTGCATTAGCCATGATCAAACTCCCCCATTTAATTCTTAACCTGTCATCCACAACCCTCATTTTCTTCTCCATCTCGATCTCCAAATCCATCACCAAAAGCTTATGTCGGGTTGTAAGATACTCCCTCGGAATAACACCAAAAGCTATGTCGGGTTGTAAGATACTCCCTCGGAATAACCTTGCAGTCTTTACAAAGACCGTTGTCAACCTTCCTAAGGAGCAAAAAGTCTATCTGAGTCTTAGTCAGCGAACTACGGAAAGTCATCAAGTGCTCCTCCTTCTTCAAGAACCTCGAATTGGCTATCATCATCCTAGAAGCTCTAGCGAACTCCAAAAGTGAGACGTCTCCCCCATTCTTGTCCCCGAGGCCAAAGCCTCCATGCACGTCGTCATAACCCCCGGAAGTGACCCAATATGTCCATTGAAATCCCCTCCTACAAATAACTTCTCAGTGGATGGTATACCACCCACCACCTCGTTCAAATTCTCCCAAAAGTGCATCTTCTCCTCCTCGTCCAACCCCGCCTGCGGCGCGTAAGCACTAATAATGTTCATAGTGAACCCTCCATCTACCAGCTTAATCACCATCATCCTGTCATTGACCCTCTTAACTTCTACCACCTGATCCCTTAGCTCGCTGTCTACTAAAATGCCTATCCCGTTCCTATACCTCGACTTACCTGAGAACCATAACTTATATCCGTCCACATCCTTAGCTTTAGGTCCTACCCATTTGGTCTCCTGGACACAGACTATATTAATCCTCATCTTCTTAAGAATCTTAACTAGCTCTATGAACTTCTCCGTTAAAGTCCCAATGTTTCAAGACCCTATTCTCAGCCTAGCATCTCCCTTACCCACTTACCCCCCTAACCCTCGCCCCCGTCCCCGACCGAGAACATAAACCTAGTCTACCAAAGCCACTAAGGAAACTATAAAATAATAAACTACTCAAACGTTTACCCTAAAATAGGAAGGGATCAAAGTGAAAGCATAAGTTAACAAGAATCTAGAGGCAAGTAAAATCACTACGCCAAAAATGCTATAACTAAAGACAAGAAGGTTAAATGCAAGAACGTAAAGTTACGAATCAATACAACGAAGCGGCAAAATTTAACAAGGATAAGGACAGAGAATGATACGGGCAACCGGAGGTACCAACTCCAGTTGAATCGAACCTGTTTGCCAGCGAAAATCACTGTTCACCGGCACCGGAAGTAAAGCTGATGAAAATGGACCTGAAGAGCCAACACCGAAACTGGAAAGCCGACAATGATGGAGCGAGGATATTGGAACAAATATATTCACCAATTTTCAGTGATAAGCCGAATAAACCTAGGGTTTGGAGTGAAAGATTTGCGTTCTAACCCCAAATGTCCAAAAATCAAGAAAGATTGAATCTTTTTATTAAAAAGAAAAAAACTTAACCCCAAATGACCAAAAACAAGAAGGATTCAATTTTTCTTCAAAATAACTTAACCCCAGATAGCCAAAAACAAGAAAGATTCAATCTTTCTTCAAAATAACTTAACCCCAGATAACCAAAAAAAGAAAGATTTAAAAACCAAAACACAAAGAAGGATTCAATTTTTTAAGGTTATGCCCGATTCTTGAAATATACCACCAATTTGAAATCCCCGGATCCATCTATTATGTAGTGCAATCCTTCCATTGCCAGAATAAAAAGAAAAGGAGATAAAGGGTCACCCTGTCTCAAACCCCTCTCAAATGAAAAAACCCCCACAGGTTCTCCATTTACCAGAACAGAGAACCTAACAGTTTTAATACAATATTCAATCCAGCTCAACCATTTATTGTCAAACCCCATCTGCCTGAGGGTATTTAATAAGAATTTCCAGTTTACATGGTCATAGGATTTCTGAATATCAAGTTTGCACATTACATCAGGTTCCACTTCCTTGAGTCAACACATTCACTAGCTATGAGTGCAACGTCCATAATCTGTCTGCCCTTTATGAAAGCCATCTGATGTTTGTTGATCAGCTTACTCACCACTTTGTTCAACCTTTCTGCTAATAGCTTTGCAATAATTTTGTAAACTCCACCTACCAAACTTATTGGCCTGTAGTCCTTCAGATCAGCAACACCTATTTTCTTAGGGATCAAAGCTATGGAGGTGACATTGAAACTTTTTTCAAAAGTCTGGTTAGTGTGGAAGAACTGGACAGTTCCTATGATATCTTCCTTCAACATTTCCCAGAAAGAAAGAAGATCATAGGAAATCCATCAGGTCCAGGTGCCTTCTCCATAGCACACAACTTGATACATTCCAGAATCTCCTCCTCAAATTGTCTTTGTAACCATATCTGCTCTTCACTAGAGATCACTGAAGTTTCATGTAGCTGCAAATCAGGTCTCCAAGATTTAGTCTCCTTGTATAATTCTTGATAAATTTTTTGAGTAGCTTCCTTAATCTTCTCAAGGTCAGTGACAATGACCCCATACACTTCTAGATGATCCATGGAATTGAATCTCTTGTGAGCAGTAGCAATTCTGTGAAAGAATTTGGTGTTCTTATCACCATATTTCAACCACTGTATCCTGGATCTATGCTTCCATGCTATCTCTTCATTTTTTGCCACTTGCTCAAACTCCATGGCCAAATGTGCCTTTTGAAGTAGTTCATCATCAGTGAGGATTCTCTGACCCTGAATAGTTTCCCAGCTGAGATCTGATTAAGAATGTCCTCCTTTCTCTGCTTCCAAATTCCTCTATTGTTCTTGCTCCACTCCTTCAGCTTTGCTTTTAACAGATTCAGCTTCTCAGCTAAGACATGCCCAGGTCTACCATTAACAATGAAAGAACTCCACCATTCATTCACCTTGTCTTTGAAGCCCTCCGGGGATACTTTAGTTGTGATATATTATTGCTGCTAAAAACTTATTAGTCACAAACTATTACTACATAATGTTTCTTCATCAGGATGACACTCTTTAAAAATAAATTTTCTTCACAGGAGCTGCTTTTCCCTCTCATCGGATCAATTAACCACCTTCAACTATTAGCTCAATGGAAAGATCCATGGAAGTCAATGTTATTTGTGGTGTTTATAAGCTATGCTATAATCAGGTATCTAAGACAACTTTTCCCTTGTTTTATGTGTTAAACAGAGCTCAAGTCCAATATGTCGAAGGATTATACAATTAATTTTTCTTGGCAATATTTTAATAATAACTTTCTCTCTCTTGAAATTCTAGTTCTATTGATTTAGATGACTTTTTATTTAAAAAGTTGTAACAAAAATTCTCCTTTTAGGAACTCAAGAGGATTTGATGGTCTGTATAATTCCACTCAGAAAATTAAGATGAATTGCCTTAGTCTTTTCTATTTTCGGTGTAAACAGGATATTTTTAGTGATGTAGAGGGACCTCGTATATCTGATAGGCAACTGCTAATGCTTTAAGATCTTCAGCTACTGGCTGATCCCCTCTTTTGCTTTTGCTTTTGTTTTTGGCTCCTCTTATGAGCTTTGTAACTACAGCTTTATCAGCAATTTTGATGCTGATCCTTTGAGTTTCTATACAAGTTATTACCTTTCTCAAAAAACAATAATTAGCCTAAACTAATTGCCTTGGTAGAGAATAAGCCCAAGAGATAGATTATGGATCTCGGCCCCCTAAGCGTAACAAGAACAACAATAAGCCGAGACTAATCACCTTTCCTGAATTACCTAAAAGTAATCTAAGATTTGAGAATTTAATCTTACCTCCTAAATCCAACACACACAAAAGTGTAAAGAAGAGAACCTCTCCGTATTGTTAATAGTCTGAATAATACAAGACAACACACCCTATTTATAAGCCTAAGCAAAAATATTGTTGTGATAAACAAAGCAATAATTAGCCTAAACTAATCGCCTTGGTAGAGAATAAGCCCAAGAGATAGATTATGGATCTCGCCCCCCCCAAGCGTAACAAGAACAACAATAAGCCGAGACTTGTCACCTTTCTTGAATTACCTAAAAGTAATCTAAGATTTGAGAATTTAATCTTACCTCCTAAATCCAACACACACAAAAGTGTAAATAACCAAAGATGGTTAGAAAAACTAAATAACTGAAATAGGAAATAACTAGCTAATCAAAGAAAGACTAGGAAAGGGATCTCAACATTCTTGGAAAGGAATTCCAACAACCTTAGAAAGAGGAAAATGTAATCCTAACTACCTAGGAAAGCATTAGAGATAGTGCTAACAAATTAGGAAACAATTCCATAACAAATCAGGAAAAAATTAGGGAAGTTTTGACTTTTCTCCTTAAGCTTGGTTGCCAAGCAGGAAGCTTTCCTTAGCTGATTTGGGAACCTATCTTCATCCTTTTTGGGCAACAAATAAGCCCATTTTATGGGATAAAATCATGGCTCCATGTGGGGCTTCTTGGGCTGCAAGTTTGGCACATTTTAGGTGCCTAGAATGGTACAAAAGTTGACTTATATGGCTCCTATTTTGATTCCTTCAAAGGCTGATTCTTGGCCCCAATCTACCTCACTTGGACCATAAGATAGTTATAATCCTTGGGCAAAAGATTCTCCATGGGTTGAGCACTTCCTCCAAACGTAGACATTTATTTCTTTGCAATCGAAGCCCGATTAGCTTGTTATGAGTCCCTTTGTTTGAGATTTTGGCATAGGCCTCATAAATCTTCTTTCAAGTCCTTTAATGGAGTTATCCTTACATGGATGCTATCAAATTTAATTTGTACTAGTACGAGGAGGTACTGCGATTTTTTTAATAAAGTAATAAGGAGGTACTACAAAGTTATAAAGTGCAACATCAGTTGCATAGTTACATCAATTCCCCATACATTCCAAGAAATCAAAAGATAATCCAAATTTTCTATGCAACTATTCTTTCACCAAAAGTATAAATTTTGTAAACATTTGGTTTAAACAAAAGAGATATGCTGTTTGCTTCCTTCAAAGCATCTTTTCTTTCTTTCCGACCAGAGGGTCCACATGATGCACAATGGAACTGTTGCCCAGGTCTGTTTCCTTCTTGTTAAAGAAATGGACCTTAGGCCTAACTCACCTCAAAAGTTAGCTCAAGAGGCGAGGATTGCCCAATACCATATAAGGTTACAAATTTTGCCTCCCACCACCGATGTGGGACTTAACACTCCCCGTCACGCCAAGGATTGAACGTCTAGTGCGTGGACAATATATGACGGGGCCCAACATTGGGTCAAACAATACTTGGGTGGGCCTAACTCTGATACCATGTTAAAGAAATTGACCTTGGGCCAAACTCAACCCCAAAAGCTAGCTCAAGAGGTGAGGATTGCCCAAGACCAGGATACAAATTTTGCCTCCCACCACCGATGTGGGACTTAACACTTCAACTTACAGATCTTGTTAGCTGAGCAGTACAATCATGTGGCATTACCGATTGAAAACCAACAAGATTCAGAAAGAGTACCCATTCCTATCTTTCAAAACACTAATTGTTTAAAGATCACATAAATTTGTATGCATATATTTCTCATTCCGCTAGCTCCAAAACAAAAGCTCAGCCTGAAGTTTTGATGTAGTTCAATAAAAGATTGCTATATTGTTGTTGTTGTTTTATTTATCTTTATCTTTTACTTAGAAATAGAGTCGAAATAACTTAGTTAGAAATATAGTTCTATCAAAATACATATTAATTAAAGGTAGTGTTTTCTCTAATCTTATGTTTTAGTTAAAGACTAGTAGTTTTAAGAGTTTAACTTGTTCAACACTTGTCCTATAAGTGGGATCATCATATACTTGGTTTGGGAGATTTGAATAGCACTTGCACTTGATGCTATCTCTCTTTCTTTGTTATCGTTCTATTTTATCTTTTAATTTTCTCCATTTTTCCTCCTTTCCTATTCTCATTTTATTTTGGGTGCACATCAATCTCGGTGTTAGAGCTTAGTTTCAAATTCAGTAGCTGCTACACTTTTAGCATCCCTTAGTTATTGTTGAAGACATGATTAAGAAAATAAAAACGTGCTCTCTCTAACACACTTTTAGATGAGATAGTCACACACTTCAATATGAATCTGAGCATGACCGCTATCCATTATTAAAAAGAATTTTCACGCGCTTGGCTTGACCCATGTAAAAGAATCAGTGTGAGGGGGGTGGGGGTGTTGAAGACATAATTATGGAAATAAAAGCATGCTCTATCTAACAATAAAACTTTTAGTGATATGGTTACACACTTCAACAGTATTACAATACTCATCTGTATTACAATACTCATCTGCATAACACCTAGGTTTCAGACATCTCATCATTTAATTGGAAACCACAAGGAGGTTTGATCTCTCTTCAATGGGTGAAACTGTATTATGTTTTTGCTAAACATAACAAATGAGTAAACAATCTACTCTGAATTGGTGGTTGTTACGATATCTTGTTCAGATCATTGCTTGATGCTATCGACGAGGATGAGTTCCACTTGATAGATCCGGATCTTTTGAAGTTAGACAAACAGTCTCAATCATTGGAATTGAGCTTTCACCAATCGGGGAAGAATGATGTAACTCAATGTTGATTGCTACTCCCTCCGTCCCAATTTATGTAGCACCATTGACCGGAAACAAAGTTTAAAAAATAAGGAAAGACTTTGTTATGTTTACCAAATTGCCCTTACTTTAGTGCCTACTTTTATTGATTTTTCTTCACAATAAATACATATTTTAAATTAAGTGGGACCCAACAAGAGTAAAATAGAGATGGTGCTATTAAATTGTTGTCAAATAAGGAAATGTGACACTCATTTTGGGACGGACTAAAAAGGAAATGATGCCACATAAATTATTAAATTGGGACAGAGGGAGTATCTTATTTTCTTTAATTTTATAGTTAGGAATTGGCATAAATGGAACAACATGGTTCGTGAAGATTCATATAGCCGCCTAACTTGCTTGGAATTAAAGCTTAGCCATAATTGTTTTTAGTTAGAAATAGAATAGATAATCTTATCTTTAGTTAGGAATACGGTTTTATTCATTAGTTATATATATATGGTTTTACCTAATCATATCTTTTTACTTTGAGATAGGGGTTCTATTAGTTTTAGGAGTGTAACCGGGCTATCATATAATTTGTTTGGAAGATTTTATGAATAGTACCTAACGAACAATCTCTCCGTCTTTCTCTCTTATTCTTCGCTCTCATCTTTCCTACTCTCTATTCTTCCCCCTTTCTCCCTTTTCTTCTTTTTGTTGCTACATTAACTTTAGCATACAGAAGTAATTTCCAGGCGTTGTAATGTTGGAGTAAGATTCAGTTAACTATAGTCCTTTCTGCTTAAGGTGAAATGGAAATTGATCAGGTTCCTTAGGTTTGAGGTGACCGGAAATTGGTTGTACTTTTACCTGACAATTCTGATATTTTGACTTCTGCCAGAACAGTGTTGTTTCCATCTGTCGAAAATATACTGACTCTATCCCTTTTTCTTGTGATCCCTAGCTGTTCTGAAATGTTTTTTTTATATGCAGGGGGTGGATAAAATATGCATTGCCTGCGCTGTTGGTTGTGCTTGCAGTTATCATACTTTGGCGTAGGATTGTCAGAAAAGGGAGGCCATTAGAACCACTAATAATCATAGCCCCTCCTCCAAAAAATGCTGTTGAGCAGCTCTTGTTATTGCAGGAAGCTATTAGTCAACTTGAGGCGTTAATCCAAAGTGGCAACATTATTCTACTGAAAGTACGAGCTCTAATTTTTGCTATCCTTCCTCAGGTATTATCATCTGTTTTCCTCATATTGAACTGCTATTAACCACTCTAGTATTTGGGTTTTGATATTACTTATTTCTTAATTCTTAGCATAGTTGAAACTTAAAAACACAAAACATGGGAGGGGATTAGACTTTAATATTTCGAGATGTTTAATGCATATATGAAGTGATTTTGAAAGCCTAGCAATGGTTGGACCTCATAGAAGCTCTAGATATTTGATACAAAGTTGTTTTTTTGCCGTTGATAATGTTGAAGAGTTGGTATATATCATTGTATTATAACTTCATGGTTTGAGATATTAAATGCATACATGGCAGTGATGGAAAACCTAGCTGAAGTATTTCATCTATAAATACTAGTTAGGAGACCTACAAATTTCTTTTTGCGAAGGCGAATCGATAACAACCACGATTTGAGTCACCGGTCGTAATCGTCATGATACATATGAACGCCCTTTGTCCACAACCTAGATATCCTATTATGATGCAAGGAAGTAGTAACCCTAGCCGTCGTTCGTTTCTCACAAGAAACATTAGGAAGACCCTTATTTTCCTACATCCATTATGGTGTATTGATAGGCAATTAGTTAAGGTTTAAGTGTAAGGTTAACTAATGGGCTAACTAGTACCCCTTATGGGTGGACTGGACCCAATAATATTTTCCAACATCTCTTGTCACACATAAGGGAGTGCTCAATCTTCACCAAGCTAAGAAATCAAAAAATTGTTGCTCCCAAACGCACACACAAGTATACGTGGTCGCCAAGTAATAAAGTGATTAAGTCAAGTGTCAAATCCATGTAGACTTGTGATTAACTGCTATCAGAATTAACTATTACCAAATATTTATTCAAGTACTTTTCAAAAATTGTTTTTTGATTACTAAACTACTGCAAGAACATAAAATTTATGATTTAAAATAAACAATGATCAAGAATGAGTAGGCAAAGCTTAGGAGTTGAAACAATAAGATTAATTCCAGGACTATGGTTTCGCTAACAATCCTATTTCGTATTCATCTGAACCAACATCGTAATTTATCTAATTTACTGATTAATATGAGGATTAATATTTCTTGTAAGAATCTCTAGAGTTGTTACTCACCTATTCAAGTCACTTCACGCCTATATGTCTATGGAGTGAACCTTAACAAGAACACATTTATAACTCATGTAAATAAATCTAACAAGACAATTTAGGTACTCCCTCCGTCCCAAAAAGATTATCTTACTTTTTTTATTAGTTTGTCCCAAAAAGTTTTGCACATTTCTATATTTAGAAATAATTTAACTTTATGAGATGATTTACAACCACACATATATCTAAGGTTTGTTTTGGACCACACATTTCAAAAGTCTTCCTTTACTTCTTAAATTCCGTACCAAGTCAAACTAAGACAATCTTTTTGGGGTAGAGGGAGTATACGTTTATCCTAAGTGTGAATCCTCTCACCGATGCCCAGGGTTAAGAACTTGCTCTATTTAATCCTATTGCAATATTGAATTCTCACTTTCGAGTTCAATTCAAGATTCACAGATGATGTTGTATTGATATCTAAGCAGCAAAATAATTAGACTCATGATTAGATAAGTAAACGAATAAGATAAATCACATAAACGCCAATTCAAACTCAAAACGTCAACATTTATGTAGCTTCCATAACCCTAGAACTAGTAGCTACAAATGCGTTTAGGTCCTGTAGAAGGTCTATTTATAGGATATAGAGACGACTTAGGCTTTCAAAACATAATCCCGGAAGAATACAGAAAACAACCCGAGCGCAATGCTGGGCGCAGTGTGCCAGACATCTTGAACTTCAGAGAATGGACTTGGCCGCCATGCCCATGCGGCGCCAGGCCATGGCGCAAACAAAGTATATGCGGCACCTGCCCGACGCGCTGGGTGCCAACAAGTATATGGAACTTCTGCGCATGGTTTTGGGCATTGTGCCTTCGCAACACTTGGATGTCGCTTGATCAAAGTGGGGGAGACACTTGTGCAGCGCGACAGGCTTGTCGGCTTTCTGCAACTTGTTTTCCATGCGCCACCAGTGCAATCTCATCCTACGACATGCCTTGAAACGCTCCAAAATCATGCCACGTTGAGTGCAACTCCACAATCACACATGGTCATGAAGCGTACTCATTTTGGTAATTTCTTGCTCGTTTCACTCCGGTTTAGTTCCAATTTCATCGAAACTCACCTACGACATCAAAATTCACTAACATAAGCTCAAATCCAATAATTTAAGATCAAAGACTAAATTGTGGGATTTGAGCTTATGTTAGTGTATTTGATGTTGTAGGTGAGTTTCGATGAAATTGGAACTAATTCGGAGAGAAACGAGTAAGAAATTACCAAAAGGTAGGCAAATCTTGGATGCATCTATGGTGGAAACCGAGGTGGTAGATTCGAGAAGGAAGCAAGGTTTGCCATGCGTGTTGTGCAAGCTAGATCTTGAAAAATCTCATGACAACGTAAATCGGAAGTTCCTTGAATTCATTACGTTGAAGATATGTCTTGGGGAGAAATGGAAAAAGTGGGTCAACTTTTGTATATCTTCTGCGCATTACTTAATTTTGGTGAATGGTAACCGGTGTGATTTTTTTGATAGTTGGTGGGGGTTGAGGCAAGAAGATCCTTTTATCACCTATGTTCTTCATTTGGTGATGGAAGCTTTGAGCAAGATAATAGACACAGCTGTTTTGGGAGGAGACATCAAGGGTTTCAATGCTGCGGTTTGGGGTGTTGGGTCTATATCAGTTTCTCATCTATTATTTGCAGATGATATGATGCAAATGGGGTTCAACTGGATTTCCTAGGACAAGTGATAACTTGGTTTCAGGTGGTTCGGGTCTTAAAATTAATCTTAGAAAATGTGAGATCATTCCTGCCGGATAACATTGAGTTGCTTGCTCAGGTTTTGCATTGCAGTGTATGGGGTTTTCCTACTACATATTTGGGTCTTCCTTTTGGGGCCTCGAGTAAGGGTCTTAGTGGGTGGAACCCGTACTTCAGAGGGTTGAGAAGAGGCTTGCAAGTTGACAAAAAAAGTGTTTTTCCAAATGCGAGAAGGAAGCTCTTATTAAGAGCACTTTATCAAACATCCCCACTTATTTTATGTCATTTCAGGCTCCTACCAGTGTAACGGAAAAATTGAACAGGCTTCAGAGAAACTTTCTTTGGAATTCCGAGGACGGGGCAAGAGCGTTTCATTTGGTCCGATGGGAGACCGTGACCACTCCTAAAAGTCGGGGAGGTCTAGGAGTTAAAGACGTGAGGGTCTTTAACAATGCTTTATTTGGGAAAGATCTGTTTTCGTCTTTCTTGATTTCTCTGGAAACTCGCCACTCACTGGTGAAAGAGGAGAGAGAGAGTCTCAAAATGAGGAGGCCATAGAAAGTTTTTTTTTATTCCTTTGTTTCGGTCGAGTGATCTCAGGGGTTTAGGGGTGCTTCTCCTGCTGCGACTACCTCTCTTTTTGCCCTGAAAGGAGAAGGAAGGCTGGAATGCCAACAGACGTCTATTCTATTGAATTTACTCGATAGTCCCCATTTTGGGAACGTCCAGTGCCAAAGTCACTGAATGGGTAAGTCGTTCTTTCTCGGGGGCTACTAGTTGCGGTTCTGAAGTTTGCTTTTAGCAGAATTCGACATTATCTATGTGACTCAGAAGTCATAATAAATCTGGTGGGCTGACACGAGGGCGCTATTCTCGTGCATTATTAAAGTATCCGAGTCTGTCGTTTCATTAAGTTCATTGTTATATATGGTGGATAAGATAGACATAACCAAAACTCTTCTTAAATCTTGAAACTCTGTTTTCTTCATCGAATAGCGCCCTACCTGTTTAATAACTAATAACGGCGCAGTCTTCCGGTGTTACGAATAAGCGGGCTTAGGTTGTGCGGAATAAGGCATTTTTCCCCTCTTTCTGTTTTTTTTTCTTCCCTCCCTCCTTTGATTTGATACGCTTTTTCATCCTCAAAAAAGGGTAATTGAAGAGTTCCAAACCTATCTGACTAATAAGAAGAAAGGGGCGAATTGTGGAGATTTGGTTGGAGTCCAATCTTTATGGATAGAGGTGATAGCAGATAAATATGGGGTGAGGGATAGGGGGTGGAGGACTGATATGACTTTACCTTTTGGGTGTGGAGTGTGTTGGAACGTCATGAATGAATAGACAAAATTTTATGGCAATATCTCTTTTAGGGTAGGGGACAGTTTTTGAGATAATGTTTGGTGAGGAGATATGTTGCTAAAAGATGAGTTTTCGAGCATTTGTAGGGTTCATGCCAAAGGGAGGCGCTAGTCCATCATATTTGGGGAGCACAAGGGGAAGAAACGTTTTGGGATTTGAGGTTGAGGAGGAATTTCCAGGATTGGGAGGTGAATGAGTTTCAAAGGTTGCTAACTCTACTACATCAACATTGTGAGCTAGTTAACAAACCCGATACATTTTGATGGTAGTTACATAACAATTGTGTGTTCTTTGTGAAGTTCTATTATCAGAAGCTTTTAGTGAGGGTAGAGGAGGCTTTTCTTGTAAAGTCGATTTGGATTCCTAAGGTGCCAAGAAAGGTGTTTTTTCATGGTTAGCTGCTAGGGGTGATTTTGACGGGTGAAAATCTTCGAAAAGGAAAGATTGTTTGCGTAAGCTAGTGTTATTTATGCAAGGAGGCAGACGAAGATGTAGATCACCTTCTACTACATTGCAGCATGCCACAAGATTGTGGTGGGATATGTTTAGCTGGTTTGATATGTGTTGGGTAATGCCTAGATCCGTGAAGGACTTGTTCTTTTCGTGTAAAGCGGGAAGAAGTAGGAGAAAGTGACCGCCTGGACTGTTGTTCCTTTGGCTTTGATGTGGACTTTATGGAGAGAGAAAAATAGGAGGGCATTCGAAGGGGGTAGAAATGAGTTTTGGGCAGTTGAGGAGCAGTCTCCGTACCTTTTGTTTACTTTTGGTGCACCCATGTAGTTTCAGGATGTATAGAGGATCAAGTGTCTTTTGTAGAGAGCCATATCTTTTTGTAGGTTCTTTATTTTTTGGTATACTTGTATACGGTTGTTTGTGGCCTTGTGATTAATGAAATTCTTTACCTGATAAAAAAAAGACGTGATTAAAGTACTAAGAAATAACGGCGAAACGATATAAAATATAGATATTTCTGCCACATCACATACTTTCTTGCATAATTTGATGCCAGATAACTAGGTCGTACGACCGACATACTATGAGAGCACTTCGCTACACATTGTTAGGAATATATAGCCTCTTGTCGACCGCTAGGGGGTTAGCTCAATTGACAAAGGTTGAGGGATTTGTGTCTTAGGTCACAGGTTTGAGTCGTGCGCTAGACGAACTAACTCTGGTAATTAATTGAAGAATGGTAGGGGGGGATCCATCATATCCGTATTTCGAAGGTTGCGGTTGGCCCAAAGGGCCGGCTCCATGAATTTTTCGGTTATATATATATATATATATATATATATATGTCTGTCGTTATGAAAATCATCTAGGAAATCATATGAAGTAGGCCTAATGCCCTAGATCATTTGAATCACATTGATACATCTCATTTTGATCTTATGTATCATAGTGTTTTTTGTGTTCACAATTATGACTTATCGTCTTCTCCATCAATGATCATCGTCTTCTCACGAGTCTCTCATGGGCTTACAGTTAAGGTTAAAGTGAAAGTTTAACTAATGAGCTAATTAGCACCCCTTATGGGTGGACCGAACATAATAATATTTTCCCAACCTAGCAATAGCTGGACTTGAAGAAGCACTAGAAATTGGATACCGATGCAACTTTTTACAGTAATAGTTAAAATGGTCTAAACAACTTGAAGGTTCCTATTCCCTTGGTTACACAAACTTAGGAGTTTAGAAGTTATCTAGATACAAATATTCTCTAAGCTGAAATTATTGCACCCGCTACTTTAGGAATTTGTGAAGATCATTGTTAATTTACAACTTTCTAGTTACACTTGGCTCGAAGTATTTACTATTGGTGATATCTTACTGTTTGAATTTTATTTTCTTCATCTTTAGGCAACTGACAGGGCAGCTCTTTTACTGGTGATCATGGCCTTGGCTTTTGCTTTTGTGCCACTTAAATATTTGATTCTTCTTGCTTTCTTGGAGTCTTTCACAAGCAACATGCCTCTGAGGAGAATTAGCAGTGAAAGAGATCTTCGACGGTTTAGAGAGTGGTGGATCAGGATACCAGCAGCCCCTGTGCAACTTATGAAACCTGACGACAAGAAGACAAGATGAGTAAAAAAACCTATAAAAAAGGACGAGAATCATTAAGAATAGGAGTTTGTGTAAATACTGGTACCTTTAGTGGCATCTTTCAATGAAGATAGATGGCACAAAGTCAATGAAAACCAATTTGACTTCGTAAAAGAGTTTTCGGTTTCTGTGATTGACTTATGTAACTACATTACTGATTGTGTAATATTCTTGAATGTAAATGGAAAATTAAGTGGACAGAATGGGAAGTTTTATTGATCAATTGTTGGATTACAATCTGAATTGAAAATAATATTGCTATCCAATAGCTTCGGGCAACTGAAAGGAAGAATATGGAAAGGAGAGGGAATATTGGGAGAGATGGATAACAGGGAGATCTGCATGAATAGGATAACAACAATAACATACCTAGTGAAATCCCACAACGTGGGTTTGGGGAGGGTATAGTGTACGCAGACATTACCTTTACCTTGGTAGGTAGAGCGGTTGTTTTCGAGAGACCCTCGGCTCAAGACAACACAAGCAAAGCAACAACAAAAGCAAAGTAAGAGAATTCAGAAAAAAATTTAAATGAAAATACTGATATCAAAACAAAAGCAAATAATCCATGATAGCGCATTCTGAAAAAATAAGCAGTAACTAGCGCAGGTAAATAAACTAAATAAAGTACACTAAAGGGATCCGGTAATTTTTTGAAACTAGCGCAGTATTGCCTAACCAGGTCTCCCTGAATGGCTGGTACTTAGTTTGTCATTGTTTTTAAAAGTTATACAAAAATAGATTTCTACTGATTTAAATACACTGTAATTGATGTTTTTACTCTTTCACTCTTTCGCAAATGTCCAACTTTCTTCTTTAGCAACTTCTTACTGACTTTTAGGGGTGGGATGTCAACGGGGCGGGGCGGGGGAAGGGTACCCCATACCCGTACCCGTCACCTAAAACCCACCCCCACACCCGCCCCACCACGCATCACGGGTAGTAATAATTCCTCCACCCGTACCCGCCTAGCGGGTATAGGATTACACCTGCCCCCGCCTCACTTACCCGGCGGGTACCCATTACTCGCCTCACCACCCGTTGAGTACCCGTCTACCCACCTAACCTACCCACCTAAACAACTTCCACAAATTTAATGAAATCCATCGTTTAGATAAAGCAGGGGACTATGAAGCACCTAAGTGTTTATAATACAAATAATAAGTTAAGTCAAGTAATCCTCACAGATCAAAGTTAGGAAAGAAACATCATCAACAAGAATACAAGATAGGCATAGTCAGTTCATTTAACAAAGCAACTAAAAAAACAGCTCCCACAATTATTTTAAAGCAACTAAAAAAACAAACATTCTACATTGATTGATACAACTCTCTGAAGTTCAACATTTGCTTCATGGCTTCTTCAATCAATCCTTCTCATACATCAACCTCCACCTAAAATATAGAAATTTAACAATGTTTGACGGATATATGGCAAATGATTAATTAAGTTGAACTATTTAAAACACTTAATACCTCATCTTCAGTAATACATTCTTCCTCCTCTATTTCGTCAATAATTTGCCGATACTCAACTTCTTTTAGCCCACCATCACCTAATAATTAAAATTAAAAGATAAGGCAAATTTAAAATAATGCATTATATAAAGAAACAAGTTGAATTGAATTTAAAATAAAACTTCTACTTACCTTTAATATTACTCAGAATCCAGTTTTGAGCACACATTAAAGCCTTGACGGTTGACGGAACAAGGCGACTACGATGAGTACTCAACACACGACCACATGTGCTAAAAACCGACTCAGAAGCAACACTAGAAACGGGGATACTTAGGATGTGCCTTGCTATCCTTTGAAGAATCGGGAATGTTGGTTTTCCACTAAACAAGGATATCAAAGTCATCGTCAAGAGGTATATTAGGAGTCTCAAAATACTTTTCCAACTCCGATTTTCTTGAACTTGATTCTCCTCTACCTCCAAATATTTAGCAAAGCCACTCATCCTTTCTTTTCCACTAACTTTACCAGATGGTGGTAGCTTGGAATTAAAACTTGGTTCTTTTTCTTTACCCTTTCCATACTTTAACGAATATTCACTCGTTAAATCCTTCAAAACATCTTTCACCTTCTCCACCTCCAAATCAACTTCATAGTCCTCGTAAAGTTTCTTGTAGTATAGCGAACAAGTGGTATCTTATATCGAGGATCTAATACGATTGCTACGGCAAGAAGAGTATTCACATCACCCCAATACTTGTTATATTTTTTCAACATTTTTGTTGCCAAATTTTTTATCAAGAGGATTAGAGGATGTAATTCAGTTATTCAATGCACATTTAATTTCACATATGTTGCAAAAAATAAACATTGGAAGTAGGATATTTAGTGGCGGAAAAGTCATAAGTGGCATCATTAAGTAACTCCAACTTCTCGCAAATTCTTTCAGCTTTCTCCCAATCTTCTTTAAGCGGCGCACACTTATAAACTTCCGACTCTCGACCACTTAAAACGTTCTTGAACATTATTGCAACTTTAAGCATTTCATAAGTTGAATTCCAACGAGTTTTGTAATCAAGTACAAGCTTCTTCGAGCAATTTTTAGCATGAGTCCTAGTCGTGCTTTCAAATTTTGTCACTCTTGAAACAGAAGTTGCCCAAAAAATTGCACTATTTCTAACCCTTTCAATGCCCCCACCAATTATGCTTAAACCATCTTGGACAATCATATTTAAAATATGGGCACAACAACGCATGTGTAGAAACTTTTCACGCAAAATAAGTGAATCATTAGGAAGTTTACCACGCAAAATTTTCATTACGACATCATTTGTTGTGCAGTTATCCAAAGTGATGGAAGAGATAAAACAATCAAGATTCCAATCATAAATACACTGACACAAAGCTTTAGTTAAGACTTCTTTTGTATGAGGTGCCTCCACATATAAAAATCTAGAAAAAAATGACATATAAGACACAATACAATCCATTTTAGGCTGAAAACAACAATATCAGGCTCAAAACAACACATATCTGGCCTGAAACAACACATTTCAACACATTTAATGGGTATTCATGGAGATAATCATTTCTGCCAAATCTCATCTCCCATCCGCTTGGTGAAACTCATATGGCGCCAATGATAGTGTTTCACCATTATTGGCGGGATTAGATAGTGACCCAAACAATCTAGTTTGTCGAAGATCTTGACATACTCTCTTGGGACAAGACTTGGTGTGATCTCTCAAATGAGATGTGCAAGCTTTTGACCCTCCTGCCAAAAGCTTATATGCCTACTAGTAAGAGGTATAATAGAAGGGTCTAGGTCTGATTCTATTTCATTTGGACCCTCTAAAGGAATCAGATTTGCATTGAAAGAACCTTCAAAATCACTTTCCGTTCCGGAAGGTCTTGTCTTGGCATTAAAGTTTTCATCTCCCATCGTCGTAACACTGTTACTCTATCCAACAAAATAAAAAAATGCAAAGAAATATGTCAGATTGAAAATTTAATGCTCTTGCTATACCATTTTGAACAAAAAGAATGGCATAATAATATTTGATTTTCAGATTGAAAATATGACTGATTTTATATAAATGATCATGCAATTTTGTTATCTTAATAATAAAATGCTCAAATAATGTCTAGCAATTTCTTTTAGTCACCAAAATGAAAGTTATATAAGAAAAATATGAGGTCCAAGAAAAAGAAAAAGAACTTTTTCACTATGGTGTATCGAATATCAAAGTCAGAAACTTTGCCAAAATTGCATGAGCATATTTAACAAAAAAGGAGAAACCCTGGTATACATTTTTACAGATAATCAAGGAGAAGAACTGACCAGCATATTTGAAATTGTTACTGGAATAGAATAAAACACCATTAACTCCACTGAGTTGCTGGAGTGCGAGTAGTCCAATACTACCTGAAAACACTCACCATAAAGTGAGTCTTGACAAGAATAAGAGGTTTCAAGTCCTTGTCTAGTCAAAAATACCAGAAAATCAACATAATTAAATAATCTAACACAAACATGTATCAATAAATGATAGTAATACCGCCGTCTCTTAAGCTCGGAAAACCGAATGGTAACTTTTTTAGTTGATGATTTAACAGATTCTGAGATAAAGATGGGAGAAAAATCAATTAAAACCCACAGAAAAGCAAGGTACAAAAGAGGGGGGATCTCACGGAAAAGTAAGGTACAATGAGAAGTTAGGGTTCTTGAACCATTTGAATGGTAAGTTCCCAAATGAGAAAGGCTTTTTGCCCTTTTGCTCTTAAGACGTCGAGTTGGGTTGGGTCTGGGCTCGGCTGAATCTTTAATAAAAAAATGGTCCAAGTCACATTTTAAATCAAGGAATGGCCAAATAAATTCATAAATAGCCTAATTAAACTAATAGGCGGTGCTGGTGCGGTGAGGTTAGAGGGTGCGGTTACGGTGCAGTCTTATATGAAATTCACCCCGCCCCACTATCCATGGCGGATAGCACTTTTGATACCCATACCCGCCCCACCACCCACCAAACCATCCTCCATACCCGCCCCAACTGAAGCGGGTGCGGAGTGGTACCCATAATTACCCGCCCCACTGACATCCCATAGTGTTCACGATTTGTTTTTAAATCGATCCGAATCGAAAATCAAACCAAATCGATTATGTAACCAATATTTGTTTGGGTTTAGTTTAGTTTTAAAATTTAAAAAATCGATAACATTTGATTTGATTTGGTTTTATTAAAACAAAATTGAAGGAAAAGCCGAACCAAATCGACGGATTTTATATACATATGTATACAATATATTAGTTTTTATAAATAAATTCAAATAGTTTATATACTTCTTCATCAATTTTTATTTATCTTTAATATGCTAATGAACTTACACCTTAATTAAACTCATTTCTTAAAAGAAAGTCATGAATACAAACCCATTTATTCAAAGGAGCAATGATGAAATTGACCTAAAATTCTTTTATATTTCTTATAAACTATATTCAATCGATTAACTTATAAATATTAACAGATTTTCTACGTAATTCAAGAAAATAAAAGAGAATATCATTGAGTTTCTTAAAATACTGAAAAACCAAACCAAACTGAATCAAACCGACTACAACCGAATCGATGACTGTGTATTATATCTGGGTTGGTTTGGTTCTAATAAATTAAAAATCAGCTAACTTGATTTGATTTTAATTTTAACTAAAAATCGACCAAAACAGAATCATAAAACCCCATAGTGACTTTGCTAGATTTATTTTCTCTCTCTAGCTACTCCTAAATGCAGGAAAGATTCCAAAAATAGATCAATGGTTTAGCATATTTTACTTTTGTTTTTTCGTCCCTCTGTCATTGCACTTTCTCATTTGTTGGATTTGTGTGATATCATAGTGTAACAGATCAGCAAGACACCTCAGCTAGACGCAGTACAAGAGAGGCAATTACCAAAACACCCTGGACCAAGCTACTTTTTTATGGAAGAAGTTACTTTTTTTTAATTTCCTTAGCAAATGAAACCTGTTTTTGCAACTTTTGTTCTTTCTGATGCTAGAGATCGTAATCACCAGCTGTGTGGGAGACTCGTTCATGCTTGCAAAGCTGCATATGATGACGTCCGTTCGTGATTAACTTTCTCGTTAATCCAACCACCAAGGTGTTACCGCCGATATTAGACAATGCGGTCTTCATTTGGGTTAGCCCTTTTGCTTTGGAGCAATCAATCTCCTCTTTCACATCGCAGAAACCATTCAAACCTAAGCCAAATACCCTTCATCCCACAACCTCCTTTTCGGCGGTTGGTCGTTTTCCTTTTATGAAGCGCAAGTGTGACTTGAATCTTTGCTTTAACTGTGATGAAAAGTCTCATAAAGGCCATCATTGCTCCACCCACCCCAACTCTTCCTTTGATGAGTCCGTAGATGCTGTTACCGTTTACTTTTATAAGGGGCATAAACGTCACTTCATAATTGTGGACTCTTTTGGATTTTTTGTTTGTTTTAGAGTCGTCACCTAATTGTTTTCGCCCCGATGTTTTGCTCATGCCGTTTTATCGGCTGATGAAATCGGAAGACAAATTGATTCCTTAACTCAAACGATTTTGGATGGAAACAAAACTCTAATTTTCAGCAATGAGTTCCCCCAACTGCTCCAGAAAGCGTTAGGATAGTGTGATTAAACTAAGGGTAAAAAAGCATGACTACAGCCGAGTAAAGTAAAGGATAAAGTAAAGATAGATAAAAGAATTGATTTGATTTGGATTGTGTGTAATCTGTACAAAGAATGAGTATTTATAGTACAAAAAGAGAAAAAACTATACAAAACGTGCTCCCCATGTCGACCGTCAAATAACCCACTAAGTACCACGACTGACTATCGGGGAGGTGGTGCCGATTTATTCGCCTTATCTCCTCTTGCTCGAATAATGACCATTCCATTAGCTGTTGTTGGTCGTTACCGTTTTTGGGGGTCTGAAAACCCTTTTGACTTGGTCGTTGAGGCGCCTGCATTTGAGTGGATCCCAGTTATGCTTCTAACTGATAACTTCAGCTAAAATGTCTTAGTAACCATGAAGCTTTTGTCGTCGAGGGTTAGGATTAAATTCGGCTCCTAAATAATTCGGCTGTCAGTGTCTTCCGCTAAACACTTAAATTATTTTTGAGTGTTAATAATTGACCCCTTTACATTAACTCGAGTGTCTATTGAGTTGATGTATCCGAAAGTAGTCGTCGTTTCAATCTGACAGTAGCGCATGTCACTTCAATTGTCTCGTCTTTGGTGCACGCAATGATGATTATTTTTCCGGAGGGTGTTTCCCCGAGGTGTTTCTATTACCACGAATTGGCTCTGATGATTCTCGACCGTCTCTTTTCTAAAATAAATTAATCTTAGCCGCACCTTTACAGGTTTTTAAGGAAAGATATCCCTCTCGAAGGCTTCTCACATAATTCTTGGCCCTTTTATTAATTGAAAACCATGGCTTCATCCTTTATATCTCGAAGGTCAGAAACAAATTTTCTAGCCGATAGTGATCTGACCCAGCCTTGGTCTTCGTCGATGAACCGCTGGTTCTAACTCTGTACGGTGGGCCAGAACAAGGCGATTCTCTCTTGTTTCAATACGTCAGCCCGATAAATTATGATTTTCTACTTGTGACTGGTTCACCGGTGGCCATTTGTTCGATTAACCTTTGTACTTGGCCGACTATGGTCACTCATTGTTCGGGTTGGTCGACCCCAGTAAAATTGGTCACAGAGGCCAACTGGAGGTGCACAAGCCCTTTTGATGCCGACGTACTGTCGGAGTTTGATCTCTGCTGTGATTCCGGGCTCGGGTATGTGTGGCGCCTCTGTTTTTGTGCTTGGTTTACTTAGGTGTGGGAATTCATATCCCACCCTTTAACTTCAGCATTGCTCTCGGTATTCTTGAGCAAATTTGAAATAAACCTCGCTGGTTTGGTGGGTCATTATCTTTGACCACTCAGGACGATGTTTCTTTGCCTGGGCCGTGCGACCAACCTAACGACATAGGCGTGTGAAAGAAACAGATTCCTCTGTATTTTGTGACCAGACAACCAGTCTGTGGTTGTCATTTAGTCGTACATCTCCCGTCGGAGGGAATTAACTTATTTTGTGTGACCAGGCAACCGGTCCGTGGTTGTTGTTTATTCATACATGTCCCAAATCGAAGGGTAGTACTTTTTTAAATACTTGTCGTTTACATTTCTGTCCATTTCATCGTCATGCATGTTTATCAGTACGTGTTGCTAGCGATCCGTTGACTTACTATGAAATGTCCTTCCTAGTTTGGTGACCATTTGCCGAATTTATGATCTTTCATTCCGATCGGCAAAACAGTTTTCCAAACCAAGTCCCATTCAGCAAACCTTTTAGGCTTAACATGTTTGTTGTATGTTTTAGCCATTTTTCGTTTATCGGCTTCAATTTTCTCTAGGGCCATCAGTCGATCTTCGTCTAACTGGTCCAATTCCATTAACATGGTTGTTGATACTCCTCTAAATTTAGAGAGTTCTGCTTGGCCACCCGTAAGGATTTGACATTAATTTCCAATAGCAACACCACATCTTGGCCGTAGGTTAGCCGATAAGGTGTCATCCCGGTAGCTGTAGATTTAAAATTTCCGATAACCCAAACGACCTCATCCAGAGTGAAATGCCATACTCCTGGTTTATCCTCCACAGTTTTACTAATTATGTCCACAATAATCTTGTTGGCTGCCTCGACTTGTCCATTCGCATGTGCGTAATAATACGAGGATGTGATCATTTTGATCCCGGATTTCTCGATGAAGGCTTGCCACTTTAGAACCAGTGAACACCATCCTCTAATCAATTGTAATTGTTTCAGGGATACCATATCTATATATGATCTGTGTTGGATAAACTGAATGACATCTGTCAGATGAACCCTTTTCATCGGCTGAGCCTCTACCTACTTAGTGAAATAATCGGTAGCCACGATAATGAAATTGTGGACTTTAGCCGATTGTGGGTGAATTTTGCCGATGAGGTCCGTAGCCCATCCTATGAAGGGCCAAGGTTTTATAACTAGTGCAGCAACTCGGCTGGTACCCGCTAGATTGGCCCATGTTTCTGACATTCCTCGCATCCCTTTGCATACTGAAAACATGCAACTGTGATAATAGACCAGTAATAGCTGTGGCGGTAAATCAGCCACTTCAGCGCTGGCTCTACTCTGTGACCCACATATTCCTTCATGGACTTCTCCCATGACCCGCAAGGCCTCTGCTTTGTCAATGCACTTGAGTAGTACTCCATTCACGCTCCTTTTATAGAGGTCATCGTCGATGAGAACGTATTTCAACGCTCTCCTTCTAACCTTAAGGTCTTTGCAACTGGAGGGATATTTTAGGTAGTCAATTAGTAACTGCCTCCATGAGTCGATTTGATCGACGGCTAATACTTCGGCTGGCAATTCGTCATACTCTAAAGTGAGTAGAGACTTCCTAATGCTAGAAGCTTCTTGTGCTAAATCGTTAGCCTCAACATTCATGCTTCTAGGAATGTGACTTAATATGGTTGATGTGAACGCCCTAAGTAACCTGCTAGTCATTTCGTAACGGGCGACCAAATTTGGGTCCTTGCAGTCGTATTCCTTAGCCAGCTGTTTGATGACTCTCAACGTGCCTTGCTTTCATAGAGATTAGGAGTTTAAGTCCTATGATGACATCATCGTATTCGTCTTGGTTATTTGTCATATCAGGATCTAACCGATAAGAGAACCTTCGTGTTTCACCTCTAGGATTGGTTATCGTTATCCCAGCTCCGACTCCTTTCTGGGTTCTTGACCCATCAAAAGTCAGCGTCCACGGGACGACGCCCATACATGTGGTAGTGGGGGCACATGGGTCCTCAACATCTACGCAGGGATGGTCTGCCACAGAATCGGCCACCGCCTGGCCTTTGACGACTCTGAGTGTCTTGTACTCGAGAGAAAATGCGGTGAAATTTGTCGCCCACTTCATTAATCGTCCTTGAAAAATGGGTATGTTCAGTAAGTACCGGACGATGTCAATCTTGCACAAGACGTGTCCCACATGTGGCATCAGGTAATGCTCAAGTTTTGTACAAGCATGGAATAACGACAAACAAAGCTTCTTTATAGGGTTATAACTAGTTTCAACTTCATTCAGCAGTCGTCTAAGGTAGTATACCACCCTTTCGTTTCCATCATCGGTATCATGTGCTAACAGACATCCGATAGATAACTCATCGGCTGAGATGTACAATTTTAGCGGTTTCCCTGGTATGGGAGACACCAACACAAGAGGTGTTTCTAGGGCCTTTTTAATTTGGTAGAATACCTCTTGTCGTTCTGGACCCCATACCAGTTCTTTTGACTCTTTAATCTTAAGCAAAGGCGAGAACACCTTTATTTTGCCAGCCGAATTAGATATGAACCTTCTTAGGAAGTTGATCTTTCCTAATAAGCTTTGTAACTTCTTCTTTGTCCGGGGTGGTTTCGATTCCATTACTGTCTGGGCCTTGTTGTGGTCTATCTCAATACCTTTCTTGTGTACCAAGAAACCCAGGAAGTTTCCAGCCGATATTCCGAACATGCACTTGACTGGATTCATTTTAAGGTTATGAATTCTCATTCTTTTTAGTGCTTGTTGCAGATCGACTAAATGATCTTCGAAGTCCTTAGACCTTACCACCACATTATCAATGTAGACCTCCACAGTATTACCGATTAGATCATGGAAGATGGTGTTCATTGCCCTCTGATAAGGGGCACCAGCGTTCATCAGACCGAACGACATAACTATCCACTCGTAAATGCCCAAGGCTCCCGGACATCTAAAAGAAGTCTTGTGGATATCCTTCTCGGCTACTACTATATGATTATAGCCAGAGTATCCATCCATGAATGTCAGCACACCGTTAGCGGCCACCGCATCGACTAGCATATCGGCTATATGCATGACATATTAATCTTTGGGAGTGGCTAGGTTTAGGTTCCTGTAGTCGATACATACCCGAACCTTGGCATTCTTCTTCTTAACTGGCATGATGTTTGCCAACCATTCTACATACCTAGCCATTTTGATAAATCCGACCTTTAGTAGTAGTTCAATCTCAACTTTAATTTGAGGCATTATCTGAGGGTGATATCTCCTGGGTGGTTGTTTGTGGGGTTTGAAACCCTCTTTGATTGGTAATCTATGTTCTATCAAAGTTCGTGCCAATCCAGGCATCTCATGATAATCCTATGCGAAGTAGTCTTTATACTGCAATAGAAGGGTTGTTAAGCTTTGTTTGTCTTCCTCCTTCGGCAAACCACTAATATGTGTCAGCTGAGGGATTTCTTCGGTTCCCAGGTTGATATCTTTCAAGGGATCCTTAGCCTTAAATTTAGGCATGGCCCTTCTTATGGGTGATTCAAGTTCCATCGACAGATCAATTTTTTCGGCTTCAGGTGGTTCATCGTCGTGGCTCTCTACTTGTGATGCCTCGGCTATCCTTGCCTCAGAACTTAGGGCGATTATCCGGTGCTATAGGTCAAATATAATTTGGGTTTCCTCAACCATTTAGACCTTCTGCGGTAAGTCATGGTTTGACTGATGGTTTTATTTCAAATCCTTGTATGGTAAGATTGTAGGAATATTGCTCCGTGACAGTTGTGGGAGCCACATTATCTTGTTGGGGTTCTTCTGTCGAGTTTTTGGTAGGCTGTTTACAAAAATCTTGTTGACTTGACCTCTCTTCTTCAGGCGATATTGCTCCTGAAGCACATGAGCCGAATGCCCGCTATATAGCTTCAACTACGACAAACTCAGGAATCTCCTGATTTTTGGTTGCCTTGGTATTGGAGATTAGATGCAATGTATGATGTTTCTTACGCAAGGCCTTGGCACGTTGCATCCTTCTCTTCTGGGTTCTGGATGCGACTCTCGGTGGTGCATCTTTCTTCCTCAGAGTCTGATTGATGGACCACTTCCCTTCTTCAGTGTTGGCGGCTAGTTTAACCATTCTTCGGGGTCTCGTCTGATCCTCATTTCTTGCTATGATACGTAAGGATGAAACACTCTCATTCACGTTAAACTCGACTAACCTCTGTTTGGTTTTGGAGAGTAGTTCTTCATCTATTCGAGGCATGCTCGGCTGCCGATTGTTGGCATCCGTACTTTCCCCCAGGCTTGTGCCTGGCATCGATAGAGACACTTCTGAACCTCATGGTTTGTTCATGAAGTTCTCGTTCAAAGTCCTTCGCATCTTTGGAGCGGTCCAGAAAATTGATCCTGGCTGGATGCCTGTCATCACGAGTGTCACGCGAGCTGCCTAGCCGGTTGAACGCAGAAGTCCTTGTGACCTTCTCCCCTTCTGCGGGTTTCTTAGGGACCTATATCATTTTCATCGGCCGTTTTCCTTTGGTGTCCTCGTATTCATCGGGTCTATAGCGAAAGACACCATGATATTGGTACTGTGGGAAAAGGGTCGATATCAATAAATATTTCAGCCACACCCTTGTCGGCTAGCTTGAACCTCCCCTCCATGATACCGTTCTGGATCGCCTTCCTGAAGACCACATAGTTAGAAGTAGAGTGACTGTATGAGTTATGCCATTTGCAGTACTTCTTATCTTTGAGTTCCTCAGCTTGCGGGATCCTGTGGCCATCAAGCAGCCGAATCTTCTTGTCTTTGAGCAGATGATCAAAGATCTGATCTGCTTTTGTGATATAAAACAAGTAACCAACCCTGTCATCGGTTGAACTTGTTTCATTACCTTTGATGGCTTTCAAGGCTGTGAAAGAGTAGACCTTACCCCTAACAATTTCGGCCATAATTGTGTCTATCGTGTAGTCGGCTGACTTTGAGTTTGACTCATCTGCTTCAATGATAGATACCAAGTGGGAGCCTCGATTTCGATTGGTTCTCCTTCGCTCCTTTTCCTGGACGTATTGCTCTATTTGGCTAGCCTTTTCGACTAATTGGCTTAGGTCAGAGCAGGATTGTCCCACCAACTTCTCCTTCAACTGAGGGTGCATATTGTTGATTATCCTGTAGGCACACTCAGATTCGAGAAAATGTACAGTGCATTTCCCAACCTTTTTCCTGAATTCTCGATAAAATCGGCAGCAGATTCATCGACCTACTATTTGAGATTCGTTAGATCAGTCACGGTAACTTGAGGTTGGGGCTAATAGAACCTATCATGGAAGCCTCCATCCATGTCGGCCCAACTTTTCACAGAATCCGGAGTCAAAGAGGAGTACCATGCGAAAGTTGTTCCCGTTAGAGAGAGAGAGAATAGCTGCAACTTATGGTACTCATTCTGGCCAGCTTCGCCGCATTGGGCAGTAAATCTACCGATGTGCTCAATAGTGGATTTGCCATCATCGCCAGAAAAGACGATAAATTCTGGTATTTTGAAGCCCCTCGGCAAATGTGCTATCCGATCTACCCAATCAGGGTAGGGCTTCATGTAGACAGGCTTGTCCAAGGGTTTCAGTTGGATGTCGAAGTACCTCGATATGGTATTGGCAATAATCTCCGGGTTTATCAGTTGCGACGTCCCCTGCCGATTCTCAACTGAATTCGGCTGGTAGGCGTTCTACACTGGTGGCCTCCATTTTGTACTTTGTTGGACAGGGTAAATGACCTTCCTAGTTCTTTGAAGCAATTCAGCTAGGCTCAGTTTAAATGGAAACTAATCAGACATCCTAATGTCAGTACAATGTTCTAAAGATTTCTTTGGTAGTCTTATCATGACAAGTATGATGCTGGATTGACACTCGGGTAGACTCACATTTAATTCAAACAACATACTTAGTCAGACTCAGAGATTCATGCCATATCCCATGCTTTTAAATAAGCCAATAAACAAAGCATTCATTTAGATCAATCACAAGTTCAGATTCCAGGCTACTATAAGGTTATTGAGACAGCTAGCAGCCAGACTCATCTTTTAGCATACAAGGCTCTCAAACATTGCACATGTTATTAATACAGGGAATAGGGAGGGTAAATACTCTACATGTCACATACAACCAGTCTTGACACATTTTAAAAAAATCAATTGACAGAACTCAAACAGGGATTGCGCATATATTCAAATCGGCTTGCAACCAATACCGCATGCTACACGGATGATCAGATACAATTTTCAATAAACTAACGAGTTCCATATAAATTGACTTTAATCCACATATTTAACTAATCCCTAAATGCACAACACTACAGGTCAATAGGCTCATAGAAGAGCAATCCAAACCACATGACATTATACACATTGTCATATAGAGATTCACATCTAAACTACCTTACCCTACATCTTAGCTTACTGATTAAAATTTATGGACTACTCATGCTTGACTTAAGCAATATGCCATGTCAGGCTTAAAGGATCAAGACACATCTCATGCTTCAAACATACTAGCAAATAAGGGCAAACATTAAGTCCAGGCTTCAGGTGTCACAAAGACATGTAACCAAACAACAACCATATCACCCTTTTGCATCAGTTGGATCACAATAAGAGCTAAATAGTGTTTTTGTCCGAGAGTACTAGAACTATTCTTGACTGAATAAACAGATAAGTAGGCAAATCAATATACGTACAGTCTTGGCTATACTCTTTATAACTCTACCAGATTCACCAATAGATGCTTACTATAAATGTTCTAGTTCAAACAAGATCAAATTAGACCACCTTTAGTGACACATACCAGCCTACTACAACATGAACTTAATCACCTTAACTTTAACTGAACTTCCATACTAGCACAGGTTGGATCATGGATGAAGCTACAATCACTAAGCTATTTCAATAAACATATGACAACCTATTGGATAACCCATATAACACATATGCCTCTTAACAATCTAGTTTGACTAATGTAAGGTTTTAGTATAAATATTATCATTTACCCGGAAAAAAAAAAACTTTCATCTTAGGAAAACCAAAGTACTATCATATCATATATCCTTTTAAATCATCATTTTGGAAAATCAAGGCACTTATCATATCATGTATCACATAGAAATTAGGATCCAATGGAATTACGCACGTTCGCCGTACACCCATTTCATATAGATTTTGCCAAAGAAAGAAGGAAGAGTTTCACATACCTCTTGTCGTCTGTATCAGCTCGATAATCTAAATTCGTCTCATTCCTCTGGCTAACATTATGGAAACATCTGAATGGTGATAACAGATCCGAATTTGCCTAATTAATTCTTATATGGGCCGTGAGTAATTTATCTTTTTCTAAAGATCTTATCTAATCAGCTGTGAACTAGCAAATGTAAAATAAACTGGTTATATCTTAGTTTCTATGCAGATGACGTTCTAATCATTTATATAATAATCGTTTGTCGATACCTTTTTCACATAACGCTGCAATGACTTGTTTTAACACGTCTACTAATAACATACTTATTTATTTATTAAACCCGTTTCAACACTTAATACTTAACAATTCCTTTAAGTAAGCAGAGTCAACTCGGCTCTCATGCTTATTAAAAACTCTTATCAACATCTGTCTCATATGCCTTAATAAGGACTTAGGAACACTTTAGACATGCTTTTAGCATAGAATCAATAACATGAATATTCATTAACCTCTAAGAGTAGAGTAAACTATGGAGCAATACCACAGTTATAGTTTACACGTAGAAAATGCCAAAAGAAGAAAGGATAGTTCACATACCTTATCGGCTATACCAACACGATAAGTAGAATACGCCTGAATAAGTACTTCAACCTACAACAACAATAACACGTATATAAACTCCATGCTTACTAGTGTAGATCATATACTGTTACACCCCGTAGTTCAGGTCATGCATATGAGTGCGTACGAAAGAGAGTAAGACTTAAAATTTTCGAAAGATAAGTTGACGGATTGTTTCGGACGGGTTTTAGTCAACTTTGAGGCGGGTTATGACCCGCTACATTGAGAGTTCCTAAGTGTTTCAAAGGCCTAGGGCGTAGTTCGTTGAGTCTAGTCTCCAACGCAACCAAACGTTCGTCGATAGGACATCGGAGTAGAAAGTTATTGGAGTTACAAGTTCGGCGCAATCGGGCAAAAGGTGTTTGGTCGAGCCCGCAGGCGCGGCGCCGGATCACGAGGGCAGCGCGGTTATTCGAGGCGCTGAAGTTGCAGTTCGCGGTGCGAAGCGAGGCGCGGCCGGATAGTTCTGGGTGTCGGCAGGAGTTTCGCCACGCGGCCGCGGAACTTTTGGCGGAAGCGAAAATCGATATTTTCTTTTAAAGAGGCCATGGGTGGGTGACAAGTGTCCTCCCCCATCTGATTTTGCATGCACTACTTATTGACCAAGTCTTGAAGACTTGATCATTCTTCAAGTTCATCCCTCTCTCTAAAATATTAAGCTCTCCCTTCTCTCTAGAAAATCAAGAAGAACACAAGGCTTGAGAAAAATCTGAAAAGTGTGGCAAGAAGGAAACTTATTTGAAAGCTTGTGGGAGTTATTGTGGTGGTGTTTGTGGAAGAGGAGGCTAGCTTTTTGTTGGATTAACTTGGCTAAAGCTCTAAGGTAAAGATTCTTCTCTTGTAGCTAGTTATTAGTGTTGCATGTGAGGAAGAAAGAACTTGTAGTAGTAAATAATGCTCTTAGATTCATTGCATGTAAGAGATATGATTTGGATTTGAAGGAATTGAATAAGGTTAGGATGTAAGCATGTTGTAGCCTAAATTTCACCTTAAAGTTGTTAAGTTAGTTGTTGCACATTGTGGGGCAGAATTTTACACATCCAAGTTTAGGTGTGTAATCCCCTTTGAAATGTTTGGATTGTTGGGCCTTAAATGTGGCGTTTGGATGATGAATTCGGCCTTTAAAAAGGTGGCAAAGTATGTAGAAACAAAGGAAATGCTGCCCAATTTTCCATAGAATTTAGTGACTTGAACTTGGATTATTCTACATTGAACTAGAGGTTAATAAACGTACTATGATCATTTTAGGTTGACGTACTAAGTGTGGTGCATTGGACTTAGCAAGTGGATTAACCGGAGAGGTATGTGGAAACTTTCTTATCTCTTGAGCATGAGTAATTATAACTATATAGTACGGTAGACGTACGTGTTTTAAATGAAGTAAATCCATTTGTTATACTTGACTTGTTTTAAGAAAATGTCTAAGTTGGTTGGGTTAAGGAGTTAACCCACTTGTTCTTGAGGAATGGTTTATCCTAAGTAAGGTAGACAAGGATTTCTTGACATGAAGAAGTATTTTGAAAATTGTGTAAATTTGACTTAAAGTATAAGCCTCTTGGTTAATAAAGGAACGAAATCTTTTGAAACATAAGGAGTTATAACGGCTTTATGAGAAGTTAGTTATAACGGCCTTATGAAAGGGTAAGAATGTCTTAATTTCAAAAAAAACATAAAGTTAGTATAACGGCTTTATGGGAGTTGGTTATAATAACTTTATGGAAGGTTAAAGAGTTGGGTTTTCTTGAATAAGGTCATTAAAATGAGATCCATTTTGTATGTTAATGAAAGCCTAAAGAAGTTATGAGTTTATTGGACGTGCCGCCAGTGATGAAGGATTCCACGGGTATGCTTCCATTGTTTTAGTTATGAGTTTATTGGACGTGCCGCCAGTGATGAAGGATTCCACGGGTATGCTTCCATTGTTTTAGTTATGAGTTTATTGGACGTGCCGCCAGTGATGAAGGATTCCACGGGTATGCTTCCTGTCACGACCGACCGGCCGCGGCGGTACCTACCGGCACTGTCAGTATCTTGTCACGACCCGACCGGGCTCGCCCGGTGCCCTACGGGCACCTGCTCGGTATACGTCAGAGAATAGCAGCGGAACATACATGAAACTTATAAAATAAAATAACGAGACATTAAACCACAGGCTAGCCGATAAGGCTACCTTCATGGACACATATACATATACATAATAACAGCAGTTACATCCCTTTCTTTTTACAAACCGACCCACAACATGTGACTACAGACCTCTAAGAATTAAAACTGCGGCGGGACAGGGCCCCGCCATACCCCTGAATGTACATAAGTCTACCACATCAGGGAAACCGTACCAAAAGATAAGCCTCCGGAGTGAAATGAGCTTCTTTCCAAAAACTGAACAGAGATCCTAAAAGCAAGGATCACCAACCTGTGTACCTATCACCTGCGGGCATGAACGCAGCCAAGAAGTCGATACAACAATGCAGTATGGAGCAGAAATAAAATGCAATAACAATATCATATCTGTATAATTTAATGTCATTTTAACTCCTGAAATCAATCATATATTAACCGTTCCTTTCCTTCTTTCAATAAGATTTAACAACATATTCTTACATACTTACTTAAGAGTTTAATCCTGCCTTTTTCACATAACTTACATATTTTACATAACATAATCCGGCCCATTTGCGGGACACGGTGTTCTGATGAATCATGTGACATAATCCGACCCGCCTGTGGGGCTCGGTGTACTGTGGAATCATATAACATAATCCGGCCCGCCTGTGGGGCTCGGTGTACTGTGGAATCAGAGAACATAATACGCCCGCCATGGGCGGTGTCTTGGAATCATATAACATAATTTGGCCCGCCTGTGGGGCTCGGTGTACTGTGGAATCATATAACATAATCCGGCCCGCCTGTGGGGCTCGGTGTACTGTGGAATCATATAACATAATCCGGCCCGCCTGTGGGGCTCGGTGTAAGATGACGTAACCCGGCCTATGTGAAGGCTCGGGGTAATATGGCGTAATCCGGCCTATGTGTAGGCTCGGTGTATCTCATAACGTAATCCGGCCTATTTGTAGGCTCGGTGTATTTTATAACGTAATCCGGCCTATTTGTAGGCTCGGTGTACTTTCCTTACATAACATTTTCAAACCATCTTTTCACTTCTTCTTAAGTCGTCATAACAACTTCCCATAAAGCTATTATAACGACCTTTCATTTTAGAGAACTTAAGACACTTTTATTCTTACAACATTAGGAAAACTAGATCCAAAAATACTACATACATACATACTTAAAAAGAATCATAGAACTCCTTTCTTTTTAAAGCTCAAGTCACATACTCTTTTGAAACCATCTTCTTAACTTTTGAAATAAATTAAAGCCATACTTTGTAAAAATAAGCCAGTTCCACTTAGAAAATCAAGGCTTATAGCCTTAACACCGCGTAGCATACACTCTTTCACATCAGGTCGCTTATACTTTAGAAATCAAGTCCCATAACTTGAAAAATAAAGTTTCATAATCCTTTAAAGAAAATCAAAGTTCATAGTCTTAAAACTTCATAACATACATTCTTTAAAGTCCATTTACTTATACTTGTAAAATCATGTCATCTACACTTTTAAAACCAATCCCTTTTCACATATAAATTCAAGTCATTTTCAAACATAAAAATCAACTTACTTACTTTAAACAAATCAAGACACATAGCCTTTAAATCAAATCTCATAATTTCTAACCATTCTTACTAACGTCTCCCATAAGACCTAGTAAGGACTTAGGACAATTTAAACATACTTTTAACTTAGATTCAACAATGTAAATACCTCTTAGCTTCTAAGAGTAGAAGGAATCTTGAAATACTATCACATGGATATTTCATACGTAGGATCATGCCAAAGAAAGTAGAGGTTCACATACCTCGCGACGATTGTCGACAAGTAGCAAAATGCTCCAAAGTACTTCAACCTTGAGCTATTCCATTCTTCAAGTAGGATACGCTATACTTAGTACATCAACCTATAATGGTCACCATACGTCCATTAACCTCTTACTTCATACGTAGAATATTCTAGGTGCTAAGTCGCTAAATTCTACGGAAAATCTGACAAAGACCTCCTTTGTTTTTACTTACTTTGCCACCTTTTTCAAGGCCGAATACAATAACCAAACAGCCCCAATTGGCTCACAACAATATAGAAGGTAGTCCAGTACAAATGAATAACTAAACAACCCCATTTGGCTCACAATTTAGAAGGTAGTCTAATATAAATGAATAACAAACTAATACAAACTACAAGTCCAAATTCGGCCACCTTGAGTTCAACAATACTAATTCTTATCAAATTTCCATTTCAATCCAACTTGGTAGCATAACATGATATCTAGTCGCAACCAATTATAACTACTATAATCTTCAAGTCAATTACATGCGACGATTCTAATAACGATCAAATTGTATTCCAACTTAACATGGATTACTTTTCATTTCGAACTTAAGCTACAAGTAATCCATAATACTTATAAACTTCAACTTAACAACTTCATGCTAGCAACATGTAAAGCTAACAACAACAATATAATTATATAACCTTGTAACACCTTTAAAAGACAAGATTATACCTTAACGATTCTTAATCCAATTCCAATCCGAAGTCGCTCCTTAGTAGTTTAGAACCTCTCCAAGACACTTCAATCCATTTGTTGAGACCCTTAGAACCATACCAACAACTTTCCTTCAAACTTCCAATCCAAAACCTAGAAAGCCACTAGGTTTTCACTTTGCGACTAATACGAAAACTCTCTTTTTCCGGGATTTTTCTATTGAGATACACTTACATAACACTCATGAACCTTGGTTTAAAGTGTGGAGCTTATTGGACAAGAAACACAAATTTTTCTCCTTGATGGACCCCAACCCGAGAGCAACTATGTTGTTCTTCCAATTTTGTAAAATTTTTCTAAGTGTTTAAGCTTGTCTACTACTACTAGTATTATATAGTGCAATGTTGGGTCAAGATGCAAACAATTGGGTGGTTGGGATGATCTCTTATAAAATATCAAGACTAGTGGGACCTTTGACTTTAGTCAATATTATCAAGCTACACTTGCAAGACTTGTTCATCCAAGACTTATGGTAAATGACCATTAGGGACATGCCCAATTTGACCAAGGCATACTAAGGGGGTGACACGTGTCGCCTCCCATTCAATCAATAATACGTTTTCCGACAATTTCATAATTCCGATAAAATTCTTACAAGTCTCAAATCTTATCACTTGTGAGTTCTTACTTACGTTCTTAAAACATGTCCTGTAAGTACGGGGTGTAACATATACATCAGAGAATAGCAGCGGAACATACATAACACATAACTTATAAAAAGGTAAACATCGCTGGCCAGCCGATAAGGCTGCCTTCCATAAAACATACTTAATCAGAAGTACAACTTATTCTTACACCCAAACCACAAACGTGACTACGGACCTCACAGGAATAATAATCGTGGCGGGACAGGGCCGCCATACCCCGAATGTACAAAAGTCTATAACCTCGAGAATCATACCAAAAGACAAAGCCTCCGGAGAGATGGAGCTTTCAAGAATCGAACAGTGATCCTAAGAGAGCGGACGGAAGTTACGATATCTCGACTGCGGCGTGAACGCAGCCGGAAGGAGGTCGATAACAGTACCAAGTATGTGAACGAAAATCGTAATGAAATCATAATAGCATATATATAAAGCGGGAGACATGTATGATAGCCAAACTACGATACAACATATACGCAGCCATGTCAAGTCGGGGACTCACGCCTCTAAGTCATCACTCAAATATAACCATAGGTCTCATGCCTATAATATCAATCATGCGTGGAATTCCTTCACCGCGGCGATCATGAAGAAACAACACTAAGAGTACATGAACACTAGATCCCACTGTGTCATCGAGGCAACTGCGAGGCAGAAATGCGCATAGCTACGGATCCACTGCATCCTCAACCGATCGGCAAGTATGAAAGCGGCTACAGATCCACCGTACCAACAATACTATAATCGAATCACGGTCGACCGGCAAGTCGATAGCCTACCAGATCCACCTGCGTCACATGCTGGCGAGGGCAATCGCAGCTAACCACCAAATCCACCTGCATCACACGACGCCTAACCCGGCCGGCAAGTCAAAGCCAACTACCAGATCCACTGCATCACGTCTCGACCGGCAAGTACGAGGGCTAACTACTAGATCCACTGCGTGATGAGACCTCGTGGAGAGCTAATCCATGGAATAACATCGGCGAAACGAACCCTCATCGGCCGCATACCCGTGAATCCTCCATCACTGACGCGCCCAAATAGACTCATAACTACATGCTTTTAATTCGAATTGCAATACCATGCCTTTACATAAACCAAGACAATTACCATGCCTTCTTTTCACATAAACCAAGAGAATTCTTATTTAAGCAGGCCAAAGTACTTATCAAGGCACACATAGAATAATTCTCAATTAAACAAGCCCAAGTACTATGTACGCATATTCTTTCGAAAGCCTCCTTTTATGTAAAATCCGGATACTAACACGTAGTATCGGTGTCTATTTTTCAAAGTAAGTTACTACACCTTTAGAAAACTCATTTCAAAGCTTGAAACCAAGTAACTTCAATTTTTCACAATCTAGACATCTTATTCTCATTAATCAAAATAGACAACTTTCATAACCTTCCATAAAGTTATTATAACCAACCTCCCATAAAGCCGTTATACTAACTTTATGCTTTAGAAATTTAAGACATCCTTATCCTTTCATAAGGCCGTTATAACTAACTTCCCATAAAGCCGTTATAACTCCTTATAAACCATTTCGTTCTTTTACTAACCAAGAGACTTATACTTTAAACAATTTCATACCATTTTCAAAATACTTCAAGCCTCTTATCCTTTAGAAAACAAGTTTCTTACCTCAAAATTTAAGTCTCTTATCTTCTAGAATAATTCAATACTCAATACTTTCACACCAAGTACTCTATACTTCATTATGTCAAGAAATCCTTGTCTACCTTATTTAGGATAAACCACTCCCAGAACAAGCGGGTTAACTACTTAACCCAACCAACTTGGACATTTTCTTAAAACAAGTCAAGTATAACAAAAGGATTTACTTCATTCAAAACACGTACGTCTACCGTACTATATAGTTATAACTACTCATGCTCAAGAGATAAGAAAGTTTCCACATACCTCTTCGGTCAAACCACTTGCTAAGCTCAAACTACCTCAAGTAATACGTCAACCTATAATAACCATAATACGTTTATTAACCTCTAATTTCAATGTAGAAATAATCTAAGTTCAAAAGCCCCTAAATTCTATGGAAAATTGGGCGGCATTTCCTTTGTTTCTACATACTTTGCCACCTTTCTCAAGGCCGAATTCAACACCCAAATGCCACATTTAAGGCTCAACAATCCAACATTTTAAAGGGAATTACACCTCCAAACTTGGGTGTGTAAAATTCTGCCCCATTAGGTAAAACAACTAACTTAACAAGCCTAAGGTAGTTTTTAGGCTACAACATGCTCCTAATATCTTCTTAATCAATTCTTTCACATCCAAACCATATTTCTTACATGCAATGACTCTAAGAGCATTATTCACTACCACAAGTTCTTTCTTCTTAACATGCAACACTAGAAACTAATTCTAAAGGAAGAAATGTTACCTTAAAGTTTTAGCCAAACTTATTCCAAATATTTTTGCTAGCTTCCTTGCCAAGAACACCACCACAACAACACCAACAAGGTAGCCACAAGCTTCCTTCTTGTTCTTATCTTTTGATTTTCCTAAGGCTAGAATTTCTCTTGGGATTTTAGAGAAGTGAGAGCTAATTTAGAGAGAGAGGGTTTGAAAGATGACCAAGTCTTCAAGACTTGGTCAATATAAGACATCTGAAAAATCAGATGGGGACACTTGTCACCCTCCCATGGCCTTTAAAAGAAAATCAGATTTCCTAAGTTTTTCCGCCTGAATCCGCTTAGCGCGCCTCGCTTCCCGGCCACGGCCGGATCTGAACATGGCCGAAAATCGAGGGTCGCTGGTTTCAGCCATGGCCACGGGAAGCAGGCGGCCGGAAGATCTGGTCCGCGGAGATTCTGCGCGCGCGTGGCCGGCTGCGCGCGAGGCGGGATTCAGGCGGAAAAACTTAGGAAAAGGCAGATTTTTCTTTTAAAGACCTTGGGAGGGTGACAAGTGTCCCCATCTGATTTTGCATGATTATATTGACCAAGTCTTCAAGACTGGTCATACTTCATCTCTCTCTCTTAGACAAAAGCTCTTCCTTCTCTTAAAAGTTCAAGCTCCTCCTTCTCTAAAATCCCAAGAGACATTCTAGCCTTAGGAAAATCTGAATAGTTTAGAACCAAAAGGAAGCTTGTAGCTAGCTTGTTGGCATTTTGTGGTGGTGTTCTTGCAACAAGCTAGCAATATTTGGAATAAGTTTTGGCTAAAACTTTAAGGTAATGATTCTTCCTTTAGATTTAGTTTATAGTGTTGCATGTTAGAAAGAAAGAACTTGTGGTGAATAATGCTCTTAGAATCATTGCATGCTAGAAATGTGGTTTGATATGAAAATGGATTAAGAGGAGATTATGAGCATGTTGTAGCCTAAAACTACCTTAGAATTGTTAAGTGAATTGTTGTAAACTTATGGGGCACTGGTATTCAGTGTGTAATCCCTTTTAAAATGTTGGGTTGTTGAACCTTAAATGTGGTGTTTGGATGATAAATTCGGCCTTGAGAAAGGTGGCAAAGAGAGTAGAAACAAAGGAAATGCTGCCCAATTTTCCATAGAATTTAGTGGCCTTGAACTTAGATTGTTCTACTTTGAGATTAGAGGTTAACAAGCGTATCATGATTATTATAGGTTGAAATATTACTTGCGGTAGTTGAGCTTAGCAAGTGGATTGACCAAAGAGGTATGTGAAGCTTTCCTATCCTTTGAGCATGAGTATTTGTATCTATGTAGTACGGTAGACGTACAAGATTTAGTATTCTTACTTGTTTAAGTATATATAAAGACTTGTTTTGTTTTAAGAAGTATAAGTCCCTTGGTTAAGGGAAAAGTATGATTTTACAAAAGTATAGAGTACTTGGTGTGAAAGTATTGAGTATTGAACAAGTAAGAATACTAAATCTTGTACGTCTACCGTACTACATAGATACAAATACTCATGCTCAAAGGATAGGAAAGCTTCACATACCTCTTTGGTCAATCCACTTGCTAAGCTCAACTACCGCAAGTAATATTTCAACCTATAATAATCATGATACGCTTGTTAACCTCTAATCTCAAAGTAGAACAATCTAAGTTCAAGGCCACTAAATTCTATGGAAAATTGGGCAGCATTTCCTTTGTTTCTACTCACTTTGCCACCTTTCTCAAGGCCGAATTTATCATCCAAACACCACATTTAAGGTTCAACAACCCAACATTTTAAAGGGGAACATACATAACACATAACTTATAAAAAGGTAAACATCGTTGGCCAGCCGATAAGGCTGCCTTCCATAAAACATACTTAATCAGAAGTATAACTTATTCTTACAGCCCAAACCACAAACGTGACTCTGCACTTCAGGAATAACAAGCGTGGCGGGCGGGGCCCGCCATACCCCGAATGTACAAAAGTCTATAACCTCGAGAATCATACCAAAAAGACAAAGCCTCGGAGAGATGGAGCTTTCAAGAACCGAACAGTGATCCTAGAGAGCGGACAAAGAAGTTACGTATCTCGACTGCGGCATGAACGCAACGACCGAAGGAGGTCGATAACAGTACCAAGTATGTGGCGAAAATCACGTAATGAAATCATAATAGCATATATATAAAGCGGGAGACATGTATGATAGCCAAACTACGATTACACAACATATACGCGACCGTATGTCGGGGACTCACGCCTCTAAGTCATCACTCAAATATAACCATAGGTCTCATGCCTATAATATCAATCATACGGTGGAATTCCTTCCTCACCTGGCGATCATGAAGAAACAACACTAAGAGTACACATGAACACTAGATCCCACTGTCGCCATCGTAACTGCGAGGCAAATGCGAAGGCATAGCTACCGATCAACCTGCATCCTCAACCGGCCAAGGCGAAGCCAGCCTACGGATCCACCGTGCAACAATACTATAATCGAATCACGGTGGCCGGGCAAGTGCGATAGCCTCTACCAGATCCACCTGCGTCACATCGGCCGGGCAATCTGCGAGCTAACCACCAGATCCACCCTGCATCCTCAACCGACCGGGGCCGCGACTGGTACCCTACCGGGGTACCCTGTCAGGTATATGTCAGAGAATAGCAGCGGAACATACATGACACATAACTTATAAAAAGGTAAACATCGCTGGCCAGCCGATAAGGCTGCCTTCCATAAAAAAAAACATACATAATCAGAAGTACAACTTATTCTTACAACCCAAACCACAAACGTGACTACAGACCTCTAGGAATAACAACTGTGGCGGGACAGGGCCCCGCCATACCCCCTGAATGTACAAAAGTCTATAACCTCAGGGAAGCATACAAAAGACAAAGCCTCGGAGGATGGAGCTTTCAAGAATCGACAGTGATCCTAAGAGAGCGGACCAAGAAGCTACGATCTCGACTGCGGCGTGAACGCGACCACGAAGGAGGTCGATAACAGTACCAAGTATGTGGCGAAAATCAGAATGAAATCATAATAGCATATATATAAAGCAGGAGACATGTATGATAGCCAAACTACAGTACACAACATATACGCAGCCATGTCAAGTCAGGGACTCACGCCCTCTAAGTCATCACTCAAATATAACCATAGGTCTCATGCCCATAATATCAATCATGCCCGTGGAATTCCTTCCTCACGGCGATCATGATATAACAACACTAATGAGTACACATGAATACTAGATCCCACCAGATCATAAGAACCGTGCGAGGCAAATGCGAAGGCATAGCTACGAGATCCACCTGCATCCTCAATCGCGTGGCAAGTACGAAAGCTACTACCGATCCACCCGCACTAACAATACTATAATCGAAATCACGTGGCGGGGCAAGTGCGATAGCCTCTACGGATCTACCTGCGCCACATCATCGGCCAAGCACGCTGTGAGCTAACCACCGATCCACCATCGCACACCTTCGCCTAACCCGGCCGAGGCAAGTACGAAAGCCAACTACCGATCCACGCATCACGTCTCGACCGGGCACGAGGGCTAACTACTAGATCCACCCCGCATCGATGAGACCTCACGGAGAGCTAATCCATGGAATAATCATCAGCGGAAACGACTTCATCATGGTCGCATACCCGTGGAATCCTCCATCACTGACGGTACGCCCAACTAGACTCGTAACTACATGATTTTAATTCGAATTGCAATACCATGCCTTTACATAAACCAAGACAATTACCATGCCTTCTTTTCACATAAACCAGGAGAATTCTTATTTAAGCAAGCCAAAGTACTTATCAAGACACACATAGAATAATTCTCAATTAAACAAGCCAAAGTACTATGTACGTACATTCTTTTCGAAAGCCTCCTTTTTATGTAAAATCCAAGATACTAACACCCGTAGTATCGAGGCGTGTCTATTTTTCAAAGTAAGCTACTACACCTTTAGAAAACTCATTTCAAAGCTTGAAACCAAGTAACTTTAATTTTTCCACGATCTAGACAACTTATGCTCATTAATCAAAATAGACAACTCTCATAACCTTCCATAAAGTTATTATAACCAACTTCCCATAAAGCCGTTATAACTCCTTATAAACCATTCCGTTCTTTTACTAACCAAGAGACTTATACTTCAAACAAATTCATACAATTTTCAAAATACTTCAAGCCTCTTATCCTTTAGAAAACAAGTTTCTTACCTCAAAATTTAAGTCTCTTATCTTTTAGAATAATTCAATAATCAATACTTTCACACCAAAAAGTACTCCATACTTCATTATGTCAAGAAATCCTTGTCTACCTTATTCAGGATAAACCATTCCTAAAGAACAAGTGGGTTAACTACTTAACCCAACCAACTTGGACATTTTCTTAAAACAAGTCAAGTATAACAAAAGGATTTACTTCATTCAAAACACGTACGTCTACCGTACTATATAGTTATAACTACTCATGCTCAAGAGATAAGAAAGTTTCCACATACCTCTTCGGTCAATCCACTTGCTAAGCTCAAACTACCGCAAGTAATATGCCAACCTATAATAACCATAATACGTTTATTAACCTCTAATTTCAATGTAGAAATAACCTAAGTTCAAAGCCCCTAAATTCTATGGAAAATTGGGCAGCATTTCCTTTGTTTCTACATACTTTGCCACCTTTCTCAAGGCCGAATTTATCCTCCAAACGCCACATTTAAGGCTCAACAATCCAACATTTTAAAGGGGATTACACTTCCAAACTTGGGTGTGTAAAATTCTGCCCCATAGGGTACAACAATTCACTAAATAGTTCTAAGGTAGTGTTTAGGCTACAACATGCTCATAATATCTTCTTAACCAATTCTTTTATATCCAAACCACATTTCTTGCATGCAATGACTCTAAGAGCATTATTCACTACCACAAGTTCTTTCTTCTTAACATGCAACACTAGAAACTAATTCTAAAGGAAGAAATGTTACCTTAAAGTTTTAGCCAAACTTATTCCAAATATTTTTGCTAGCTTCCTTGCCAAGAACACCACCACAACAACACCAACAAGCTAGCCACAAGCTTCCTTCTTGTTCTTAACTTTTCAGATTTTTCTAAGGCTAGAATTTCTCTTGGGATTTTAGAGAGAAGGATGAGCTAAATTAGAGAGAGAGAGAGAGGTTTGAAAGATGACCAAGTCTTCAAGACTTGGTCAATATAAGGAATGCAAGAAAAATCAGATGGGGGGGGGGGACACTTGTCACCCTCCCATGGCCCTTTTAAAAGAGAAAAATCAGATTTCCTAAGTTTTTCCGCCCAGAATCCCGCCTCGGCGCCGCCACCTTCGGTGTGCGGCCTGAAACCTCCGCAGACTTCTCGAACCGGCGCGGCCTCGCTTCCGGCGCGGAAGCTTCAATCTCAGCGGCCTCGGTACCTCGGCGCGCGGCCTGTTTTGCTCGAACGCATTTACGTCGTCTGCGCACTGAACTTCTAACTCTCATAACTTCCTACTCCGACGTCCTATCGACGAATGGTTGGTTGCGTTGGAATCTAGACTCAACGAACTACGCCCTGGGCCTTTGAAACACTTAGGAACTCTCAATGTACCGGGTCATAACCCGCCTCAAAGTTGACTAAAACCCATCCGGAACAATCCATCAACCTATCTTTAAAAATTTTAAGTCTTACTCCCTTTCGTGCGCTCTCATGCGCATGACCTGAACTACGGGGTGTAACATTCTCCCCCCCTTAGAAACATTCGTCCCCGAATGCTCTTTTGGAGCCAATCTACTATTCCTTGGTACATCCTCGTACTATATACTAATGGAACTTCATTATGCCACCTATGACCCTAAGATATCGCACACGCATACCCATTCACCGTAAGTCAAACAGAAAACGAACCCAAAATATGAACCATTACTACTTACCCCCCGCTCACGGCCTAACAGAATTGCCCGTTCGTATTTACCACTCATTCTATCACATGTACACCGTCTCAATATCCTCTGATCATAACACTAAATCATACAACAATCCTATCATGCATACTAATCTCTAAAGGGTCAAAGATATACCTGTAACTATTGCTTCACATTCCCCTTGTCGTTCTAATCATGATCCTGCCCTGCACGACGCATAACAAAAGAAGGCGATGAACCAACCACTGATCCCGAAGGCTGAATCTCTACATCCGTGCTATCTCTGGTCGGACAGTTCCTCGCATAATGGCCCTGCTGGCCGCATGTATAACAATTACCCAAACCAGCACGACACTCCCCAGAATGGGTGTTACCACATCGGCTACACCGAGGTAGAGGTGGCTTCCTCAGACTAACACCCCTACTCTCCCGAAAACCTGAACCCCTGGAGCCCTGTCCTGCTCCCGAATCTCCCGAACGTCCTAAAGACTGTGGTGGAGTACTCCGTACTGGCTGAGGTGCATAACTAGCCTGCTGCTGAGGCGGTCCGCCTCGAAAACTGTCCTGAGATCCTGCTGTCCTGGCCCTCTTGGGCTGGCCTGAGTCAAGCCGACCCTCCTTTTCTCTGTCCTCCATCCCCTGCGCATATGCCTGCATCCTGGCGATATCCATACCTGGCTGAAGAGCCACTCCCAAGCACGCAGTAATCATATGACGGTCTAGCCCCATCACATAGCGATGAACTCTGTCTGCCATGTCGGCTACAATAGTGTGCGCATGTTAAGAAGAAAGAACTTGTGGTAGTGAATAATGCTCTTAGAATCATTGCATGCTAGAAATGTGGTTTGGATATGAAAAATGGATTAAGAGGAGATTATGAGCATGTTGTAGCCTAAAAACTACCTTAGAATTGTTAAGTGAATTGTTGTAAACTTATGGGGCAGAATTGGTATTTGGGTGTGTAATCCCCTTTAAAATGTTGGGTTGTTGAACCTTAAATGTGGTGTTTGGATGATAAATTCGGCCTTGAGAAAGGTGGCAAAGTGAGTAGAAACAAAGGAAATGCTGCCCAATTTTCCATAGAATTTAGTGGCCTTGAACTTAGATTGTTCTACTTTGAGATTAGAGGTTAACAAGCGTATCATGATTATTATAGGTTGAAATATTACTTGCGGTAGTTGAGCTTATCAAGTGGATTGACCAAAGAGGTATGTGAAGCTTTCCTATCCTTTGAGCATGAGTATTTGTATCTATGTAGTACGGTGAGCGACAAGATTTAGTATTCTTACTTGTTTAAGTATATATAAAGACTTGTTTTGTTTTAAGAAGTATAAGTCCCTTGGTTAAGGGAAAAGTATGATTTTACAAAAGTATAGAGTACTTGGTGTGAAAGTATTGAGTATTGAATTATTCTAAAGATAAGAGGCTTGAAGTATTTTTGAAAGTTGTGTAGATTTGTTGAAGTATAAGTCTCTTGGTTAGTAAAAGAACAAATGGTTTATAAGGAGTTATAACGGCTTTATGGGAAGTTAGTTATAACGGCCTTATGAAAGGATAAGAAGGTCTTAATTTCTAAAGTATAAAGATAGTATAACGGCTTTATGAGAAGTTAGTTATATTATCTTTATGAAAGGATAACAAGAAGAGATTTACTCCAAGTAAGATAGGCAAGGACAAATGATTTGATTTATGAAAGGCAAATTGATTTTAAGGCATCAATTGCCCAAAGGTTTTATACATGAAAAAGAGTCACTTTTGAAAGAGTTGAAGTATGTAGTACTTTGGGTTAAATTCCCGGTTTTCTTTTATTAAAGATATGATTAAGTGCCTTAACTAAAATGAGAGGGTATATGAACAAGACTAATAAGAGGTTATAAGTTTCTTAACTTATTTATGATTATGACATGATAACAGTTTGAGCTAGGGTAAGAGTATATCTGAGGGGCAAGCCCCAAGATCGTTATACCACCTACTCCAGGGTAAGAGTATGCGAGGGCAAGCCCCAAGATCGTCATACCACCTTCTTCAGTGTAAGAGTATATCTGAGGGGCAAGCACCAAGATCGTTATACCATCTGCACCAGTATAAGAGTATATCTGAGGGGCAAGCCCCAAGATCGTTATACCATCTGCTCCAGTATAAGAGTATATCCGGCGAGTCTGACCCAGATCGTTATACCATCTGCTTCAGTGTAAGAGTATATCTGAGGGGTAAGTCCCCAAGATCGTTATACCATCTGCTTCAGGGTAAGAGTATATCTGAGGGGTAAGTCCCCAAGATCGTTATACCACCTGTTCCGTGGACTTGCTACCCACGATGCGAGGAATACCTCATGCGAGTCCTTATGGGCTTATGCGGGTGAAATAGTCCCATGCGGTAGTCTGACTATCACGAGGAATACCTCATGCGGGTCCACGGGACCCATGCGGGTGAAATAGTCCCAGGAGTAGGATTGCTTATTGATACTACGGGCGAGGGACCCTGTTTTGATCACGAGCCTCCTATTTTTATGCAGTACTATATACATATGCTTGTTACTCTCATTGTTAGTAAGGCACATTAAAAGGTAAGTTGATTTCATCCATGACCCCAGCTTATTTTCAGACTTATGATTTCATCTGATATTTTGATTTCACATACTTGGTACTGTTATCGACCTCGCGGCTGCGTTCATGCCGCAGTCGAGATACGCGACTTCTTTGGTCCGCACTCTTAGGATCACCGTTCATTTCTGGAAAGCTCCATCCTCGAGGCTTTGTCTTTGGTATGATTCACGAGGTTATAGACTTTTGTACATTCGGGGGTATGGCGGGCCCCTGTCCATACGATTGTTATTCTGAAGTGCGTAGTCACGTTTGTGGTTTGGGCTGTAAGAATAAGTTGTACTGTTTCACTTTCGATTAAGTTATTTTATGAAAGGCGGCCTTGTCGGCTTGCCAGTGATGTTTACCTTATACAGATTTGTTTTATGTATGTTCATTGCTATTCTCGACATATACCGGCGGTACCCCGGTAGGGTACTAGTCGCGGCCCCGGGGTCGGGTCGTGACAAAAGTGGTATCAGAGCAGTTAGTCCTCGGAAAGTGTCTACAGACCGTGTCTAGTAGAGTCTTGATTATCGGTGTGTTGTGCACCACATCTATAATCAGGAGGCTGCAGGATATTTAGGATTGGTTTCCATTTCTTCTCACTCTAAGATCGTGCGATAGAGCTGTGTGGTTAGGGTCGTCTCTCCCTAACAGGTTATGGTGTTTGCAGCTACGAGAAAGCAGCAGTGACCCAGGAAAGATTATGTGGATTGCGTATCCAGGTTGGTAATATTTGTAGTATAGTTGGTATTTGTGACGTACGACTATACAGATTTATGTATAAGGGTCATATATGGGCTGCCTAGAATGATTTTAGATTACCGGGAATTGGTAAGGGCTAATTAGATACCGGGAAGGTATGAAACGGTTTAATAAACTCTCATCAAGGTTTTACGTACTGATTTGAGATAGTTAGGAGATGATGAGTTGTCTGAGAAGGTAATAGACCCTTAAGAAGTTTAATTAAGGGACCTAATGGGAGACTATGGTTGTAAATTAAGCTCGTGGTATGCTTAAGAGGATAGTCTGAGATGAGATTCGGGCGGAGTAAGTGATGGGATTGTTGTAAGATTTAGTATCATGAACGAGGGATATTGAGACTATGTACAGGTGATAGAATCAGTTGGTAATTACGAACGGGCACTTCTGTTAGGCCATGAACGGGAGTAAGTGGTAACGGTTCATATCTTATAAGTTGGCCCGTACTTCCTTGAAGACTTGGTCAATATAATGCATGCAAAATCAGATGGGGGGGGGGGGGGGACACTTGTCACCCTCCCAAGGTCTTTTAAAAGAAAAATCTGCCTTTTCCTAAGTTTTTCCGCCCAGAATCCCGCCTCGGCGCCGCGGCCCTGCTTCCCGGCGCCGCAACTCCTGCAGACCCTCAGATCTTCCGCGCGCGGCCTGTTTCCAGCGCGCGGCTGAAACTTCAGCGACCCCTCGATACTTTGGCGCGCCGCCCTGCATCCGGCCGCGCCACATCTCGCTTTGCTCGAAACGCATTTACGCCCATCGCGCTGAACTTGTAACTCTCATAACTTTCTACTCCGATGTCCTATCGACGAACGGTTGGTTGCGTTGGAATCTAGACTCAACGAACTACGCCCCAGGCCTTTGAAACACTTAGGAACTCTCAATGTACCGGGTCATAACACGCCTCAAATTTGACTAAAACCCGTCCGGAACAATCCGTCAACTTATCCCTTGGAAATTTTAAGTCTTACATGCTTTCGTACACTCTCATACGTAGGGTCAGAAAAACGGGGTATAACATTCTCCCCCCCTTAGAAACATTCGTCCCCGAATGTTCTTTTGGAGCCAATCTAATATTCCTCGGTACTTCCTCGTACTTTACACTAATGGAACTTTACTATGCCACTTGTGACCCTAAGATATCGCACACGCTTAATCATTCCTTATAAGTCAAACAGAAAACAAACCCAAGATATGAACCGTTACCACTTACTCCCGTTCATGGCCTAACAGAAGTGCCCGTTCGTAATTACCAACTGATTCTATCACATGTACATAGTCTCAATATCCCTCGTTCATGATACTAAATCTTACAACAATCCCATCACTTACTCCGCCCGAATCTCATCTGTACTATCCTCTTAAGCATACCACGTAGCTTAATTTACAACCATAGTCTCCCATTAGGTCCCTTAATTAAACTTCTTAAGGGTCTATTACCTTCTCAGACAACTCATCATCTCCTAACTATCTCAAATCAGTACGTAAAACCTTGATGAGAGTTTATTAAACCGTTTCATACCTTCCCGGTATCTAATTAGCCCTTACCAATTCCCGGTAATCTAAAATCATTCTAGGCAGCCCATATATGACCCTTATACATAAATCTGTATAGTCGTACGTCACAAATACCAACTATACTACAAATATTACCAACCTGGATACGATCCACATAATCTTTCTGGTCATCACGCTTTCTCGTGGCTGCAAACACCATAACTTTGTTAGGGAGACGACCACTAACCACAGCTTATCGACGATCTTAGAGTGAGAAGAAATGGAAACCAATCCTAAATATCCTGCAGCCTCACGATCATAGATGTGGTGCACACACCGATAATCAAGACTCTACTAGACACGTGCGTAGACACTTTACGAGGACTAATCGCTGATACCACTTTTGTCACGACGAGCCGGGCGCGACTAGTACCCTGGGGTACCAGTCAGTATATGTCGAGAGAATAGCGTGGAACATACATAAAACAAATGCGTATAAGGTAAACATCACTATGGCCGATAAGGCCGCTTTCATAAAATAACTTAATCGAAAGTGAAAAGATAACTTATTCTTACGGCCCAAACCACAAACGTGACTACTGCACCTCTAGGAATAACAAGCGTGGCGGGACGGGGCCCGCCATACCTGAATGTACAAAAGTCTATAACCTCGCAGAATCATACCAAAAGACAAAGCCTCGGAGATGGAGCTTTCAGAAATGAACAGTGATCCAAGAGTGCGGACCAAGCTACGTATCTCGACTGCGGCATGAACGCAGCCTCGAAGGAGGTCGATAACAGTACCAAGTATGTGGCGAAAATATCTTGAAATCATAAGTCCGAAAATAAGTCGGTCATGGATGAAATCAACTTACCTTTTAATGTGTCTTACTAACAATGAGAGTAACAAGCATATGTATATAGTACTGCATAAAAATAGGAGGCTCGTGATCAAAACAGGGTCCCTCGCCCGTAGTATCAATAAGCAATCCTACTCCTGGGACTATTTCACCCGTGGGTCCCGTGGACCGCGTGAGGTATTCTCGCATAGGTGTACCGCGCGTGGGACTATTTCACCCGCATAAGCCCATAAGGACTCGCATGAGGTATTCCTCGCATCGTGGGTAGCAAGTCCACGGAACAGGTGGTATAACGATCTTGGAGACTTACCCATCAGATATACTCTTACACTGGAGCAGATGGTATAACGATCTTGGGGACTTACCCCTCAGATATACTCTTACACTGAAGCAGATGGTATAACGATCTTGGGGCTGTACTCCTCAGATATACTCTTATACTGGAGCAGATGGTATAACGATCTTGGGGCTTGCCCCTCAGTACTTTCGGCACCGCACCTCGCATCCGCGCCGCGGCCATTGCTTGCTCGAAACGCCTTTCGTCCGTCTGAAGCGAACTTGTAACTCTCATAACTTTCTACTCCGACGTCCTATCGATGAACGGTTGGTTGCGTTGGAATCTAGACTCAACGAACTATGCCCTGGGCCTTTGAAATACTTAGGAACTCTCAATGTACCGGGACATAACTCGCATCAAAGTTGACTAAAACCCGTCCGGAACAATCTGTCAACCTATCTTTCTGAAAATTTTAAGTCTTACTCCCTTTCGTACGCTCTCATGCGCATGACCTGAACTACGGGGTGTAACACTTCCATTGTTTTAGTTATGAGTTTATTGGACGTGCCGCCAGTGATGAAGGATTCCACGGGTATGCTTCCATTGATTTAGTATGAGTTTACTTGGACGTGCCGCCAGTGATGAAGGATTCCACGGGTATGTTTCCATGGTCTTTATATGAGTTTACTTGGACGTACCGTCAGTGATGTGGGATTCCACGGGTATGCACCTTGGACATGCTTACGATGAGGGATTCCGAGGCATGCAATATGAGGAGTAAGAGTATATCTGAGGGGTAAATCCCCAAGATCGTTATACCACCTTCTTCAGGGTAAGAGTATATCTGAGGGGTAAATCCCGAAGATCGTTATACCACCTGCTTCAGGGTAAGAGTATATCTGAGGGGTAAGTCCCCAAGATCGTTATACCACCTGTTCCGTGGATTTGCTACCCACGATGCGAGGAATACCTCATGCGAGTCCGTTGGGCTTATGCGGGTGAAATAATCACATGCGGGTGAGTATAGCCTATGCGAGGAATACCTCATGCGGGTCCACATGACCCATGCGGGTGAAATAGTCCCAAGAGTAGGAGTGCTTAATGATACTGTGAGGCGGATGACCTTGCTTTGATTATGAGCTGCCTATTTTCATGCAGTATAGTATATGATTGATATTCTCATTGTTGGTAAGATGCGAGTTACGTAAACCGATTTTTATACATGACTCAACTTACTTTTAGACTTATGATATCATTACTACGGTATTTTCGATTTACATACTTGGTACATATGTATCGACCCCTTCTCGGTGCGTTCATGCCGCAGTAAGGGTAGCGGTGGTGGATCCGTTCTTAGGATCACCGTTCGGTGTCGAAGCTCATTCCTCGGAAGCTTATTTTGTTGGTGCGGATCTTCCACGATGCTATAGGTGTTGTGTACATTCGGGGTATGGCGAGGCCTGTCATCACGATTGTTATTCTTAGATGTATGTGGTCACGTATGTGTTTTGTGCTGTTAGAACAAGTTGTACTGCTATACTTTTTATTAAGTATGCTTTTATGGAAAGCGACCTTATCGGTGGCGATGATGTTTACCTTTTATAAGTTATGTATTACGTATGTTCATGCTATTCTCGATGTATACGATAGGGTACCCAGGTAGTACGATCGCGACCCGGTCGGTCGTGACAAAAGTGGTATCGAGCGATTAGTCCTCGGAAAGTGTCTGAGGCCAGTGTCTAGTAGAGTCTTGATTATCGGTGTGTTGTGCACCACATCTATAATCAGGAGGCTGCAGGATATTTAGGATTGGTTTCCATTCTTCTCTCTCTAAGATCGTGCAGTAGAGCTGTCCTACTAGGTTGAATCCTCTCTGACCTATTCTTATGTACCAGTTATGCCTCCACGCAAGGCAACCAGAGCCCAGAAGGGCAAGGCAGTTGAGGGAGCTGCGAGTAGGACGCAGAGGGCTACGAGGGCACAGGCCCAGTCTTTACCGGAGATGATGTTCCGGGCGGCGAGTTCCACGACGTCGCCAGCCTCAGCGGAGTTCGAGGCAGCAGCAGCGGCTACTGAGACCGCGGTACCAGAGCCTCCAGTTCCACAGCCGGGGGCAGAGTATAGGGATTACGGAGAGCAGATCAGGTTGTTGACTAGCATTGTGGCAGGGCAGCACCGCCAGGAGCCGGTGGCTAACCCTAGAGCCGACAGTTTAAGGATTCGGGACTTTCTGAGTTGTAATCCACCCGAGTTCTATGGGTCGAGGTCTGAGGAGGATCCTCAGGAGTTCATTCGGCAGGTGCGGCGGACTATGCAGGTGCTTAGGACCTCGGAGACGGAGTCCGTTGTGTTAGCTTCTTACCGGTTACGCGATATTGCGTTGAATTGGTTTGAGGCGTGGGTGTTGTCTAGAGGTGTGGGTGCTCCTCCAGCTGTTTGGGATGAGTTCACGGAAGCCTTCCTCGGTCACTTTTTGCCCCCTGAGACGAGGAGAGCTCGCTTGGATAGGTTCTTGGCATTGAGACAGAATGGGAGGACCATCAGGGAGTACAACCTGGAGTTTGATTCATTGGACAGGTATGCGCCCACTATTGTGGCGGACCGAGTTCACCGCTATGTGATGGGGTTAGATCGTTACATGATTACTGCATGTCTGGGAGTGGCTCTTCAGCCGGGTATGGATATTGCGGAGATGCGGCGTATCTGCGAGGATTGAGGGCGAGGAGAGTGAGGCGGCCAGTCGGCCAGTCCAAGGCGGGGCGATATGGTTTCAAGATAGCTTTCAGGGTGGACAGCCTCGTGGCGGTGGTCTACATTTTCGCCAACGCAGTGCCCTTCCGGTCTTCCGTGGGTGGTTTGACCGGGGATATTCGAACAGTCAAGGCTCGGTGGCGGTTCAAGTATCCGAAGATAGTATGCAGGGGAGGCCACCTTTGCCTCGGTGTGGTCACTGTAGTACACCTCATTTTGGAGAGTGTCGGACTATGTCGACAACTTGTTATGCTTGCGGCCAACAGGGCCATTTGGCGAGATCGTCAGGCAGAGGTAACACTGGTGGGATGGCACAACCTATTGGATCAGTTGCGGGTTCTTCACCTTCAATGGCTAGGCAGGATATTCATACACCAGCAGGACGCGGCAGAGGTCGTGGTAGCGATTCTCAGTTTTAGCAGTCCTTTGACCCGCCTATATGACGTCAGGTATACCTTTGACCCTTTAGAGATTAGTATGCATGATAGGATTGTTGTATGATGGAATGCCATGAGTGGATAATATTAAGGTTATGTATGTATGCTAGCAGTAGGTTGGAAGTACGATAAGAGAATCATTTTAGGCCTTGAATGGGAGTAAGATAGCGTTAGTGCACCCTTGGGATCTGTTTTCTTGTGTGATAGTGATGGGTGGATATGCGTGTACGATATCTTAGGACCATGTGTGGCATAATGAAGTTCCATTAGTGTAAAGTATGAGGATGTGTCGAGGGATATTAGATTGGCTCCAAAAGAACATTCGGGGACGAATGTTTCTAAGGGGGGAGAATGTTACACCCCGTAGTTCAGGTCATGCGTATGAGTGCGTACGAAAGGGAGTAAGACTTAAAATTTTCGAAAGATAGGTTGACGGATTGTTTCGGACGGGTTTTAGTCAACTTTGAGGCAGGTTATGACCCGCTGCATTGAGAGTTCCTAAGTGTTTCAAAGGCCTAGGGCGTAGTTCGTTGAGTCTAGTCTCCAACGCAACCAAACGTTCGTCAATAGGACATCGGAGTAGAAAGTTATTGGAGTTACGAGTTCGGCGTGATCGGGCAAAAAGGTGTTTGATCGGCATGCAGCGCCGCTATTCCGAGGAGCGCTGAGTTTGCCGCGCGCGTAGTAGGCCGCGCACCAGATAGTTCTGGGTGTCGGCAGGAGTTTCAGCGCCGCGGCGCCGAGGCGGAACTTTTGGCGGAAAAACTGAGGAAATCTGATATTTTCTTTTAAAGAGGCCATGGGTGGGTGACAAGTGTCCTCCCCCATCTGATTTTGCATGCACTACTTATTGACCAAGTCTTGAAGACTTGTTCATTCTTCAAGTTCATCCCTCTCTCTAGAAAATTAAGCTCTCCCTTTTCTCTAGAAAATCAAGAAGAACACAAGGCTTGAGAAAAATCTGAAAAGTGTGGCAAGAAGGAAACTTATTTTCAAGCTTGTGGGAGTTATTGTGGTGGTGTTTGTGGAAGAGGAGGCTAGTTTTTTGTTGGATTAACTTGGCTAAAGCTCTAAGGTAAAGATTCTTCTCTAGAAAATCTGAAAAGGTAAAGATTCTTCTCTAGAAAATTAAGCTCTCCCCTTTCTCTAGAAAATCAAGAAGAACACAAGGCTTGAGAAAAATCTGAAAAGTGTGGCAAGAAGGAAACTTATTTTCAAGCTTGTGGGAGTTATTGTGGTGGTGTTTGTGGAAGAGGAGGCTAGTTTTTTGTTGGATTAACTTGGCTAAAGCTCTAAGGTAAAGATTCTTCTCTTGTAGCTAGTTATTAGTGTTGCATGTGAGGAAGAAAGAACTTGTAGTAGTAAATAATGCTCTTAGATTCATTGCATGTAAGAGATATGATTTGGATTTGAAGGAATTGAATAAGGTTAGGATGTAAGCATGTTGTAGCCTAAATTTCACCTTAAAGTTGTTAAGTTAGTTGTTGCACATTGTGGGGCAGAGTTTTACACATCCAAGTTTAGGTGTGAAATCCCCTTTGAAATGTTTGGATTGTTGGGCCTTAAATGTGGCGTTTGGATGATGAATTCGGCCTTTAAAAAGGTGGCAAAGTATGTAGAAACAAAGGAAATGCTGCCCAATTTTCCATAGAATTTAGTGACTTGAACTTGGATTATTCTACATTGAACTAGAGGTTAATAAACGTACTATGATCATTTTAGGTTGACGTACTAAGTGTGGTGCATTGGACTTAGCAAGTGGATTAACCGGAGAGGTATGTGGAAACTTTCTTATCTCTTGAGCATGAGTAATTATAACTATATAGTACGGTAGACGTACGTGTTTTAAATGAAGTAAATCCATTTGTTATACTTGACTTGTTTTAAGAAAATGTCTAAGTTGGTTGGGTTAAGGAGTTAACCCACTTGTTCTTGAGGAATGGTTTATCCTAAGTAAGGTAGACAAAGATTTCTTGACATGAAGAAGTATTTTGAAAATTGTGTAAATTTGTCTTAAAGTATAAGCCTCTTGGTTAATAAAGGAACGAAATCTTTTGAAACATAAGGAGTTATAACGGCTTTATGGGAAGTTAGTTATAACGGCCTTATGAAAGGGTAAGAATGTCTTAATTTCAAAAAACACATAAAGTTAGTATAACGGCTTTATGGGGAGTTGGTTATAATAACTTTATGGAAGGTTAAAGAGTTGGTTTTTCTTGAATAAGGTTATGAAAATGAGATTCATTTTGTATGTTAATGAAAGCCTAAAGAAGTTATGAGTTTATTGGACGTGCCGCCAGTGATGAAGGATTCCACGGGTATGCTTCCATTGTTTTAGTTATGAGTTTATTGGACGTGCCGCCAGTGATGAAGGATTCCACGGGTATGCTTCCATTGTTTTAGTTATGAGTTTATTGGACGTGCCGCCAGTGATGAAGGATTCCACGGGTATGCTTCCATTGTTTTAGTTATGAGTTTATTGGACGTGCCGCCAGTGATGAAGGATTCCACGGGTATGCTTCCATTGTTTTAGTTATGAGTTTATTGGACGTGCCGCCAGTGATGAAAGATTCCACGGGTATGCTTCCATTGATTTAGTATGAGTTTACTTGGACGTGCCGCCAGTGATGAAGGATTCCACGGGTATGCTTTCATGGTCTTTATATGAGTTTACTTGGACGTACCGTCAGTGATGTGGGATTCCACGGGTATGCACCTTGGACATGCTTACGATGAGGGATTCCGAGGCATGCAGTATGAGGGGTAAGAGTATATCTGAGGGGTAAATCCCCAAGATCGTTATACCACCTTCTTCAGGGTAAGAGTATATCTGAGGGGTAAATCCCCAAGATCGTTATACCACCTGCTTCAGGGTAAGAGTATATCTGAGGGGTAAGTCCCCAAGATCGTTATACCACCTGTTCCGTGGATTTGCTACCCACGATGCGAGGAATACCTCATGCGAGTCCGTTGGGCTTATGCGGGTGAAATAGTCCCATGCGGGTGAGTACAGCCTATGCGAGGAATACCTCATGCGGGTCCACATGACCCATGCAGGTGAAATAGTCCCAGGAGTAGGAGTGCTTAATGATACTGTGAGGCGGATGACCTTGCTTTGATTATGAGCTGCCTATTTTCATGCAGTATAGTATATGATTGATATTCTCATTGTTGGTAAGGTACAGGGTTCTGTAAACTGATTTTTATACATGACTCCAACTTACTTTTAGACTTATGATATCATTACTACAGTATTTTCCAGTTTTACATACTTGATACATATTGTGTACTGACCCTCTTCCTCGGGGGCTGCGTTCATGCCGCAGGTAAGGGTAATCAGGTGGTGGATCCTCGTTCTTAGGATCACTGTTCCGGTGTCAGAAGCTCCATTCCTCCGGAAGCTTATTTTGTTGGTACGGATCTTCCCTGATGCTATAGGTGTTGTGTACATTCAGGGTATGGCGAGGCCCTGTCCCGCCACAGTTGTTATCCTTAGAGGTATGTGGTCACGTATGTGTTTTGGGCTGTAAGAACAAGTTGTACTGCTATACTTTCGATTAAGTATGTTTTTATGGAAATGACCTTATCGGCCGATGATGTTTACCTTTTATAAGTTATGTGTTACGTATGTTCATTGCTATTCTCTCGATGTATACCGACGCAGTACCCTGCAGGGTACCCATGCCCCGGGGTCGGGTCGTGACATATACCAAGTAATAGTTCTCTTTTCATATAAAAATTTGGGCAGCACTTCCCCTATTTATACCCTATCCACAACTTCCAAACGAGGCTAATAACATCAATAATCAAGCACCAATTAAGGGCATAACCAAAATAGCAACCAAGGTTATTCATAAACCTACTTCTCAAGTTAATCCGGCTTCTTAATCCATATAAAAACAGTCCACTAAAATAGTCCATACTTCAACAACAACGAGGGTGAAATGTGAAGCTCTTCTACACCTTTCTACACCCTTATTCCTTTAGGACATGCATTAGCAATTACCACATTAAACATGCATAATGGTAACTAAATTTTCAGCATTATACACACATAAAACAGCCCCTAAAACAGCACGACAATATCCAACAATTTATATGAAGTTCTCGGCCACAACAAGACTTCAAGCCAAGACCCTTTTTCACGACTCTTTATAATCCAATTCGTTACAACACTTTCATATAAACAGTTTATACTTTTCATAACAGGATTTCCTTCATCTAACAACATGTAGCAAGTGGTGATAACAACAACAACAACCAACGAATCCAAGTAATGAAAAATAGCCAAGAATCGTCCAACATGCTAACAACAACCACATGCATTTTCTTGCTTCCAACCCTTCTAAATACATGTTCATCCATTAACTATAACATCATTTATCTACCAATAACTTATTAAGAGGAAGAACTTTTACCTCTACTTTAGCCAAAGTAGTCCTTAGGTTTTCGGCTCACACTTCACTTCCACACCACTTTTTCACGCTACAACCACATGCATGTATCCTCTACAAGCTTGTAACCATCTTCCTTTCATATTTTCCTTCCAAAAAGTTCATTTCCAAGCCTAGGGTTTCAAGACACTTTACAAGCCAAAACCGTGACCACTTTTTGGTGTATTAACCTTGGCTTAGAAGTTAATTAAGGAGCTAAATCTTGGAAAAGAAACTAATTTGTTCTTGGCCAAGGATTTTCGAGAACTAGAGGGAGAAGGAAGAGAGAAAAGAGTTCAAGGATGAAGATATTTTGTGAGCAAAGTCTTGCAAGACTTATATAATATTGGTGTATGTAGCACAAGTGGAGGGGGACCCATGAACCCCACTTGTCCACTTGTTTCTCTTCACAAAATATCTCCCACACTTAGCCAATTCTTGATATTTTTCGATGGACCTCCCCTAAAATTGTGAAATTTTTTATGGGCCCCATATTATCAATGCCAAGATTTAATAATATAATCCTAAGTCCATAACTCTATTTGGAAAGAATTCAACCACTAATATTAATTCTCGTCGTCACATGTGTTGTATTCAAAATTATTCCATATAGAAAATATAAATATACTTTCCTTCCAACATTCAAATCTTATTTCCTTAATTATGTTCTCACTTATGTGCCCTGGAATTACGGGGTGTAACAGATGCGTAGGTCACATGTGATTCAAAGTATTTTACACACTACAACTGACCTGGTATCGGCTCATAAAGACGATCAGTTGAACTAAGGTTCACTCGTGATTTAAGAAATGATCGATAGAAGGCGTTAAATCGGATGTGACGACATCAGAAGTTTTAGCTTATCTATAAATTATGGTATTCTGGATGTCCAACAGTTCTGGGAGAACACAATGATGCAAACTGGACATCAGACTTGAAGAACACCAAAGCCACAAGTGGATGTGCATGGTGTGTCTTAGGAAAATCCTCTAAGCAAAACTTGCATCGGACGATTCATGATGGAATCAGAGTTTATCGCTTTACACAAAGCATGATGAGAAGTTGAGTAACTTCACGACCTCTTAGAGGATGTCCCTTACTAGGGGTAACTCATGCTTACGTCAGTTATACATTGTAAGGGCACGAATGACGGCGTCTGGATATATCTGTCGCAGACATAAGACCATATGGCAGTTGATCTTCACGGGTGACACTTCCTCGATTACTAATCAAAGGAGAATACAGCAGACCCCTTGACAAAAGGGATACCCACAGATCAAGGTTTCTTCCTGTCTAGGGAATGGTCTTAACCCAATCACTAAGAATTGATACCGCAGACACCCAACCTTACTGACTGGAGATCCCAGGAATTAGGTTCAATGGGAAAATTAAGTCGTAAAGGTTAAGTTGAGCGCTTCAGTGGAAGTAAGAGCACTTCGGATAATGATTTCTATATAGAAACATGAATCCAAAGCCATTCCCGTGATAGACATTAAGTGCTACATGCAGTGTGAGTAAATGTTAAGTTTCCAAAACCTATAATGATCCTCAACGGTTGAGGTTAGGTTTGAGGAAACTTTTAATGGTACCTAACACTTGTGAAGTGGGGTATATCAGGATACCTTGTATGAGACCACCTATTTAAGTGCGAGGACAGACCGTCTCAAATGAACACACTTAAGAATCCAAGTGTTGTCCACGACCATAATGGTCAGAACGATAAGAACAAAAATGAATAAGGGGAGTTATTGTGTTGGTATCATTATCTTGGGTTACATTAAACACTGACAGTTCAATACATCGCGTTCATCGCGCAGTAAGTAAGTTCGATGGTATTCTACTATGGAAGGTTCAAAGCTACAGCTACCTATCCAGATGCAATATCTTTCCACTGAAAAATTGCTGAAAGAAGGCACCTTGTGTGTGTGCCAAAATCTCTTCCAAGAGGGGATTGTTGGAAATTTGCCTTTGGTGGAGGTTGTGTCCGCCCATCTTGAATGACTTAAATATCATGGTTCCACATGTTGGAGACATTGGTTCTTCACACGTGCATAATCTATTAAGTGAGTAGATGGCCGTAGGGCCAAGGATCGTCAAATTTCATTGAGAAATGAAAGATATATTGGTCCGCAAAGTAAGGTATTTGCGACATGGAAGAGTGGTGTGGGATAAATCTACCACATATGTGGGGAAAAAGAAGAATTGTTCATAATATAAGCCTCAAAACTGAATAAGAGATTGGGACCCCAAGGGGTAACCCATGTGTTTGAAGGAGGGAGGACCTAGGTGTGTTTGGGTTCGAGACTAGGCCCACATACGCACCACCACCCACCTGGTCTGGGCCGGGTCGTGGGATGCGGGGATATTGGGCTTCTTCTGATATTATCTTTTTGGACCCCAAACTTTGTTATATTTACAGTTTGGTCCCTGAAGTTTCTGAAAGCTGAAGTTGTCCAGCGCCGCGGCGCCTCATGACCAGAGCCACGGTGCTTCGTGTCCAGTAACGTTGCCAGGCAACGGGAAGGCCAACGGTTGGATGGTTAATTCACTTGGAACGTTTTGAACTTTTCTCTTAATGTTCAGAACGTTTCTTGGCATAATTACACCTCTTAAACAACCTCTTAATGGTCATTTAACACCTCTCATCTTCCTAAAACACTATTTAATCACACCTTATTTTCAAATTTGAGAACACAATATAGAACAGAAAAACAGTGAGCAAACCACTGCAGAAAAGACAAGCTCTTCCTTTCCATTCTTAAGCAATCGTTTCGTATTTGTTTTCTTCGCCAGGATCATGAGTGTTTGCTTTGCACAAGTAATAGTTTATTGTTTTATCTTGGGAGACAAGTTGCAAATCACCCGTACAAAGCATATATACAGGCAATACTCCATGTGTAACGGCCAAGAGGTGTTGTATTCTATTTAATTAAACAGATGATTTCAACCATTGATATACACATCCTTCACCCAATCTGCTCAAAGTATTATCTCACACTAGGTAAATCCGCCACCCTTCCCCCTCTTACTAAGACTATAGAATGTTCTTGAGAGATCACCGAGTTTCTCGGGAATCGAGGGGACTTTTTGTAACATGCGAATTGAAAGCTAAAAAAGTAAATTTCTCGTAAAAATACCTTTCTCGTAAAAAGACCTTTCTCGTGTGGTGATTCTTTACCTATAATAAGATGAAAGTGTCATTTTGTGGAGGTTCGAATATTCTATTAAGCTTGATGAAAATATCTCTTATTAGAATACTTGAAAAGAGTTGTTGCTTACTTTGAATGTGCTAAACTATTAGCAGGAGTAGAAACTGCGGCTGTTAAGAAATTACAGCCTTCCAAATAAGAACTGGCCAATCCATGGGTATACCATGAAGTTACAAAGGAGCCCGCAGGGCTAAAGCTGAGAAGTTTTCTCGCTCTGCCTAGTGGTGATTGCTTATTTTCTTAAGGACAGAGTGAATATCACTCGACTCAGCACCCTTGTATTAGTGTCTATTGGTTTCAGGATTAACAAGATTCAATGAGCTTGATGCAGTTGGAACAACGACCAAGATTCAAAATGCATTCAAGGACGAAGATCAATACCACAAAAGATTATTGTTGTCACATTTCTTGTTTGGCATCAAGTTTGTTGCTATTGTAATTCATAATAGTTTATCCTTTTAAAACACTTGCAATAGTAGTTTATTATTCCTCGTACATCAAAAATATCCAACATAAAGGAATGTATATTGTACACTATATATATTGATATTAATGAGAAAGACTCATCAAGGGAGATGAATATCATCTTACATGGTATCAAGAGCCAAAATCCTAAAACCCTAGAATTTTTTCTTCCCTTGGCTGCCGGCACCCTTTCCTTCGCCCACACTTTCTGACGCTTTTGCTTCCAAACCTCCCACCACCATCTTTCCATCAGGCTCTCGCCGTTATAAACATCAAGAATTTCATCCCTCTCATTCTTGATAAAAAAAGATGGTCAATACTGGTCGTGGGTCGAACTCTTTAAAATGCATACATGCGTTTACCACGTGCTTGATCACATCGATAATTCTGTTACTTGCCCCCCAAAGATTGATGACACAACATGGTGTCGTCTTGATGTCGTGGTTAAACAGTGGATATATGACACTATATCTAAAGACCTACTTCTCACCATCATGAAAACGAGGGCTTCTGCCTAAGATTTGTGGACAAGATTGGAAGAAATTATCCAAGACAGCAAGAACACTCGCGCAGTGTACTTGGAGGAGCAATTCAACAACACACGTCTAGAGAATTATTCCATTATGTCAGAATACTGTCGACAGCTGAAAATAGTGGCAGACCAATTGTCTAATGTTGGTACGCCCGTGTCTAAAACAAAAATCGTGTTGCAATTGATTGCAGGCCTCCCTAAGGGGAATACGACACTCTAGCCACGATGATTCAGCAGGCTGACCCTCTTCCCAGTTTCAACAAAGCCCGCTCACAATTACTTTTGGAAAAAACCCGTCGTGCAAATCAGGATGAACATAATCAAAAGGGGTTAACCGTCGAAACGCCTCCTCAAAATCAAATTCCTGCCGGCCAAACCCCGCCGAAAAATTCCCAACAGTGGCGACAGGGGTGGCAAGGGCCGTGGTGGAAGAGGAGGCCATGGTCGTGGCAAGGGTCGCGGCCAGCAGAACCAGCTGCAGCAGCCACTACCCAATTCGGTTGGGCCGCGACACCTCAATAGTACCAGCAGCAGCCACTATACCCGTATGCTCAAAGAAGTGGTCGCGCAAAGACCACAAGATCAAGAAGAAGCCCACTTTATACAAGGCCAGTTCCAGCAGCCCGCATCCAGTATGACCCCTACTGATTTGGGCCAGGCTTTTAGCAGCTTAAATTTGCAGCAACCGGACAACACTTGGTACATGGACTCGTGCGCCACATCTCATCTCACCTGGTCTGCATGTAATATTCCTAAATTGTTTCGTTTAAAGCATCCTCAATATATTACCGTTGGCAATGGCCACCGCATTCCAATACAGGGCTATGGAACATCCTACACGCAACCACCTCATCCACCATTTTCCCTAAAAAATGTCCTATATTCCCCTCACATAATTAAGAACCTAATTTATGTCCGCAAATTTACTCGTAATAATTCTGTCTCTGTTGATTTTGACCCATTTGGCTTTATTGTGAAGGATCTTCATACAGGGACACTTCTTACGAGATGCAATAGCACGGGGGATCTCTATCCATTCTCATCCACCTCCGCTGCTAGATCTTGCTCTCCCGTCTCTCTAGCGGCTATTTCTACGTCCACGTGACATAATAGGCTTGGTCATCCAGGAGCCTCAGTTTTTAATTTTCTTAGAGGCAATAATTTTCTTACATGTAATAATAGGAAACTAGCCCAACACTGTGTTTCTTGTTTTTTAGGCAAACATACTCGTCTTCTGTTTAAATCATCTACTAGTGTTACTTTTGCACTGTTTGATATAATACATGCCGATTTATGGACATCTCATATCTTTAGTTCCCTCGGTCATAAATATTGCTTATGTTGCTAGATGATTTTTCTCACTATATTTAGGTATATCCTCTTAAATTCAAATCGGAAGTGTTTGCCAAATTTCTTGAGTTTCGTACTTTTATCCAAACACATTTTGAAAAAGGTATAAAATCTTTTTCAGTGCGATAATGGTCGTGGATTCAATAACTCCACCATTCACCGGTTTTGTACAAATAATGGTATGGTTTTTCGATTCTCTTGTCCTCACACCTCCCCACAAAATAGTAAGGTTGAACGAATCATTCGCACCATTAACAATATGATTCGTACTTTATTGATTCATGCATCTCTTTCTCTGTCATTCTGGATTTATGCCGCAAAAATGTCAGAATACATTCTAAATATTATCCCAACAAGTACCCTTCACAATATGACCCCCACCGAAATCTCTACCATAGAATTCCTTCCTACCACCATTTATGGATTTTTGGTTGCCTCTATTATCCAAACCTTGCCTCAACCGCCCCTCACAAACTAGCACCCCGGACCACTCCATGTGTCTTTGTAGGCTTCCCGCTGAACCATAAGAGTTATCTCTGCTATGACTTGTCCATCCGTTAGATTCACATTTCCCATCACGCCACGTTAGATGAGACCATATTCCCGTCAGATCCATCACTCCCATCATTCTCAGTCTAGTCAATCATAGCATCACCGAAACATCTCCTCTGCCACCCATGTCCACTGTTTCGTGCTACCAACCACCGACAGAATCGCCGGTGTCATCTTCTCCTCTCTAGTTATCACCATCGTTAGCGTCGCGACCCTTCGATGAGGCGCCACGGTGCCTAATTTCTAGTGGCCATAGTGATTCCACATCATCGTTAGTGTCGCGGCGCCTCTCCGCTTAAATTCCAGTAGCCACTGGACTGTAGGCACCATGACCTTGGATCGCGGCGCCGCGGCGCCTTCGACGGGATTGCCACTACCTTCCTCATATCCTACCAGACCCACTATCTCGGATCCCACCACTCAGCCATCGCAACCACCCACTATCCCCACTCACCAAATGAAAACTCGTGTCAAATATAATATTTTCAAACCCAAAGTCCAATTTAACTTATCTGTCCAAACTATTTCTTCAATTCCCAAGAAACCCAAATTGGCCAAACAAGACCCTAATTGGAATGCGACTTTGTCTGAGGAATTCAATGTTTTAACTAAACAACACAAGTGAGATCTAGTACCTAGACCGGAGAGGGTGAATGTGATCCGTTGTATATGGTTATTTCATCACAAATTCATAGACAATGGAGATCTAGAGAGGTATAAGGTACGACTTGTCGCTAATGACACAAATCAGCAGGAGAACATTGATTGTTGTGAGACATTCAGCCCGTTCGCACAGTTCTGAGCATAGCCATAGGCAAACACTGGTCGATACATCAACTTGATGTGAAAAATGCATTTCTACATGTGGACCTGAAAGAAACAGTCTACATGCATCAGCCGTCTGGGTTCATCTTCCAGCAGTCCCTCACTATATGCCATCTCCGTAAGTCATTGTATGTCCTGAAACAGGCCCCTCATGTGTGGTATGATTGCTTTGCCAGGTATATTTTGCAGATTGGGTTTGTATGCAACAGGTGTGATAATTTCCTTTTCATTTTTCATCAAGGTGGTAGCATTGCTTACTTACTACTCTATGTGGATGATATTGTTCTTACTGCCTCATCTGATGGGTTGAAAATTGAGATTATTGCTTTAATTAAGACTGAATTTATAATGACTGATTTGGAAAAGTTGAGTTACTTCTTGGGGATATCAGTGACCAGGTCTGCTAATCACATGTTCTTAAGTCAGCGTAAGTATGCAGAGGAGATTGTGTACGGGCTAAGATGGCAAATTGCAAAATCATGTCCATCCCGATTGATTCAAATCCAAGCTCAGTGCTATGGATGATGCTCCAGTCTCTGATCCTACCCTTTATAGGAGTCTTGCAGGTGCACTTCAGTATCTCACATTTACTAGGCCAGATATTGCTTATGTTATTCAGCAGGTATTCCTTTTTATGCATGCACCCAGGAAGTCTTATTTCATTGCCCTTAAGCGTATCATCCAATACATTAATGGCACGCTTGATTATGGTTTGCACCTATACCCTCTGCACCAAATAAGTTGCTCTCTTATACGGATGCAGATTGGACAGGGTGTCCGGACACGCGAAGCTACACCTTTGGCTATTATGGGTTTTAGGGGATAATCTCGTTTCATGGTCTGCCAAGCGACATGCCACCCTATCTCGTTCCAGTGCCGATGATGAGTACAGAGGTGTTGCAAATATGGTAGCTGAGATTTGTTGGCTCAAAAATTTACCGTTAGAGCTCCAGTGTCCTTTGCGTCAGACATCTATTGTGTACTGTGATAACATATCTGCGATTTATCTTTCTCACAACCCGGTTGAACATCAGCGAACCAAGCACATTGAGATGGACATACATTTCGTCCATGAGAAAGTTGCGCTAGTACATGTCAGAGTGTTACATGTGCCCTCATCATATCAGTACACAAATATATTTACCAAAGGACTTCCCCGACAGTTATTTCTTGACTTCAGATCCATTCTCAGCGTCCGGCCTCCTTCCGCTCTGACTGAGGGTGTGTATAAATGTGTATAATACAAATCCCTACTCAAAATTAGAATATATTCCATATATTGTGTAAATATTTAGTGATATATAATTATGGTAAACTAAGATTCCTCTTGTAATTAGGACTAGGATTCCTATTGTATAATAGATGTATATTGTACAATATATATATTGATATTAATGAGAAAGACTCCTCAAGAGCGATTAATATCATTTTACAATTTAAATCATATTTAACAAGTGATTAGTAAGTGTTGAAAGGGTTAGAGGTTAAACGAGTCGACGAGAATACGTTTTGTCAAAAATATGGATTGTATTTATTTTCGCGGATAAACAGTGACATGAACAGTGAACAATGAAATAAAGGTAAAAAAATCATAGTTATGATGTTGTTGCTTATTGAACTGTTGTTGACTATTTTGTGGGATGATTTGTATAAATTAGGAGTATGTTAAGAGGTTGAGGATATGGAGGATAGTTAGTATAAAATTGTTGGTTGGAAATTCATGTAAATTTGGATATAAAAGAGTGTATAAACTTCATGAACATAAGTTGTTCGATAAAATGCCCCAAAGGGTTTTCTTGTTATTTTTGAGATATAAGGCTGAAAAAAATGAATGAATATACTTGTCATCATGTTATAGATATTGTTGAGTCAAATTAATAAATTCATAAGGGGGTAACAAGAGTTGTATGGGTTTCAATTCGAGCTTGCCGCTCGTCGTGATATGTTGATGACTTGTTAATGATATATTGTACCTTGTTGTTGATGTTGTGTTTCTCTGGTTGTTGTTGATGATGTGTGGAGTTGGAGTCAAAGGTATAGGGGAGATGCTGTCCGAATTTATATAGACAAGTTACTAACTTAGAGATTCAAACTAAGTTCATTCTTGGCATTAATCATGGACCTTGTTGTATTAATGTAGATTGAGTTGTAGTTGTGATGGTTGAATTAGAATTGAAAATAAATAGGAATACGGGAATGACGTCGTGAATAGTGACTAATGAATCGTGAATAGTGAATAATGAATCGTGAATAGTGAATGGTGAACTTGTCAATTCTTTTGACTTAAATTGTTGACTTTAGTATTGTTATCATTCATATAATGTATATAATCGTTCGTAGAGCTTACGAGGACTCGGGGAACTTGAATAGCTTTGACGACAAAGTTATGTAGGGCTAAATTCCTTCTTTGGCATGACTTGTTATAAACGTTTTCATTGAAATTGAGCTTTTCTCGTTAAACTTGAATAACCATATTCTTCTCTTGGTGAAGTTGTTTGTATCTCTTGTATATTCTTTTTTAAATGTATTTTTCGTATTCCATGTCTCATTGGCTGGAGGCGCCGCGGCGCTGGCCTGTTCTGTGCCTGGTTCGCCACTTTCTCGTTTTTCGAGCTCTGGAACCTCCGTTTCTGCCCTCTTTTTTCTCCTTTTCCGCCAAAGAGCCACTTTAACCAACATGACTCAAAAAAAAGAAAATATATCCTAAGACAACACATATTTGTACAAAAATGGACAAAAAGACTCACTAAAAATTGTTACACCCCGTAGTTCAGGTCATGCGTATGAGAGCGTGCGAAAGGGAGTAAGACTTAAAATTTTTGAAAGATAGGTTGACGGATTGTTTCGGACGGGTTTTTAGTCAACTTTGAGGCGGTTTATGTCTAGTTGTATTATGAGTTCCTAGCTGTTTCAAAGGCCTAGTACGCAGTTCGTTGAATCTAGTTCCCAAAGCAACCAACCGTTCGTCGATAGGACATCATAGTAGAAAGTTATGGAAGTTACAAGTTCGGTCTTGCAATCGGGCGGGAAAATCTCGCCGTGGTTACGTGGGCACGGGAAGCAGGCATGAGTCGGAAGACCCGAGAATTGGCAGAAGTTTCAGCGCCGCGGCGCCGAGGCGGAGTTTCTGGCGGAAAAATTGAGGAAAATCAGATCTTTTCTTTTAAAAAGGCCATGGGAGGGTGACAAGTGTCCCCCCCCCCCCATCTGATTTTTACATGCAGTATTTATTGACCAAGTCTTGAAGACTTGGTCATTCTTCAAACTCTTCTCCCTCTCTAAATTAGAAGCTCTTCCTTCTCTCTAGAAACTCAAGAATAAATCAAGGCTTGAGAAAAATCTGAAAAGTGTGGCAAAAAGGAAACTTGTTAGCAAGCTTGTAGGAGTTGTTGTGGTGGTGATTGTGGAAAGGAGGCTAGCAAATTTGTTGGATTAATTTGGCTAAAGCTCTAAGGTAACAATTCTTTCTCTTGTTGATAGTTTTTGGTGTTGCATGTGAAGAAGAAAGAACTTGTAGTGGTAAATATTGCTCTTAGATACATTGCATGTAAGAAATATGGTTTGGATATGAAAGGATTGGATATGAAAGGATTGGATAAGAAGGTTATGTGAGCATGTTGTAGCCTAAATACTACCTTAAACTTCTTAAGTTAATTGTTATGCATTGTGGGGCAGAATTTTACCCATCCAAGATTAGGTGTGTAATCCCCTTTGAAATGTTTGGATTGTTGGGCCTTAAAAGTGGCGTTTGGATGTTGAATTCGGCCTTGAAAAAGGTGGCAAAGTATGTAGAAACAAAGGAAATGCTGCCCGATTTTCCATAGAATTTAGTGACCTTGAACTTGGAATATTCTACGTTGTAACTAGAGGTTAATAAACGTATTATGGTCATTATAGGTTGACGTACTACGTGTGGTGTGTTGGACTTAGCAAGTGGATTAACCGGAGAGGTATGTGAACCTTTCTTATCTCTTGAGCATGAGTAGTTATACTATATAGTACGGTAGACGTATGTGTTTTAAATAAAGTAAATCCTTTGGTATACTTGAAGTATTTTGAAAATTGTGTAAACTGATTTGAAGTATAAGTCTCTTGGTTAATAAAAGAACGAAATGGTTTATAAGGAGTTATAACGGCTTTATGGGAAGTTAGTTATAACGGCCTTATGAAATGATAAGAATGTCTTAATTTCTAAAGCATAAAGTTAGTATAACGGCTTTATGGGGAGTTTGTTATAATAACTTTATGAAAGGTTAAAAAGTTGGCTTTCTCGAATAAGGTAAACAAAGATGAAAGAATCGAAATTAAGTAGGGCAATTTGATTTAAAAAGGCATCAATTGCTTAGAGTGTAAAATGGGAATTTTTATGTGAAAAGGGGATCTTTTGAAAGAGTAGAAGTACATAGTACTTCGGGTGTAATTCTCCGGATTTGATTAAGCAATGAGAAAGTGCCTTAAGGTCAAAAATGAGTTCTTTGTTGTAGATTAATGATAGTCTAAAGAAGTTATGAAAGTACTTGGACGTACCGACAGTGATGTGGGATTCCACGGGTATGCACCTTGGACATGTTTACGATGAGGGATTCCGAGGCATGCAGTATGAGCTTACCAGGACGTACCGACAGTGATGTGGGATTCCACGGGTATGAACCTTGGACATGCTTACGATGAGGGATTCCGAGGCATGCAATATGAGCTTATTTAGACGTACCGTCAGTGAGGTGGGATTCCACGGGTATGCACCTTGGACATGCTTACGATGAGGGATTCCGAGGCATGCAGCACGAGGTTACCTGGACGTACCGACAGTGATGTGGGATTCCACGGGTATGCTTCCAGTGTGGTTGTGACATTTGTATATTCCGTGGATTTGCTACCCACGATGCGAGGAATACCTCATGCGAGTCCGTAGGGCTCATGCGGGTGAAATAGTCTCATGCGGGTGAGTACAGCCTATGCGAGGAATACCTCATGCGGGTCCACATGACCCATGCGGGTGAAATAGTCCCAGGAGTAGGAGTGCTTAATGATACTGTGGGGCGGATGACCTTGCTTTGATTATGAGCTTCCTATTTTCATGCAGTATAGTATATGCTTGATATTCTCATTGTTAGTAAGGCACAGTGTTCTGTAAACTGATTTTTATACATGTCGCCAGTTATTTTAGACTTATGAGGTATTTTCAGTATTTTCCCGCCGCATACTGCATTGCAGATCGACCTCCTTCGGGGGGTTGCGTTCATGCCGCAGGTTGAGGTGCATAGTTTGCTGTTCCGCACTTTTAGGATCAGTGTTCGGTTCTTGGAAAGCTCCATTTCTCCGGAGGCTTTGTCTTTTGGTACGGTTCCCTGAGGTTGTAGACTTTTGTACATTCAGGGGGTATGGCGGGGCCCTGTCCCGCCACAGTTATTGTTCCTAGAGGTCTGTAGTCACGTTTGTGGTTTGGGCTGTAAAAATAAGTTGTACTGTTTTACTTTTGATTAAGTATATTCTATGGAAGGCGGCCTTGTCGGCTAGCCGGTGATGTTTACTATTTACAGGTTTACGTGTTATGTATGTTCCGCTGCTATTCACTGATGTATACCTGACGGGGTGCCACGGTAGGGCACCAGTCGCGGCCCCGGGGTCGGGTCGTGACAAAAACGACTCAAAAAGTGTATATAAAATACACCGATCACTCATGATGACTAGCTTAAGGTTGGAGAACATAGCAACAATAACGATAGTCGGAGGATAACGACCATAGATCACTCAGACTATATGGGGCCATATAATATAATATCAAGTCACTCTGTTCTTACCGCGCCGCGCTATAGTCGGCCGGACAGACACTTATACATGCATACTACTGATCAATTGGGCAGATATTACCTCGTCCTATATAGTTGGACATTTTATGTTGAACTACCTTACAAAGGGACTTGATATTATATTATATGGCCCCATATAGTGTCTTGATTTTACTTTCATGCATATGTTCATGGTTATATTAGTTGTGCGCCGTCAGTGGCAGTTCTGAGTCCAAGGTTGACATTATGTACTCTTCACTTGTATTACATTCTTATGTACATATTTACCTGCCTTACATATTCAATACATCTTTCGTATTGATGTCACTTTTGTCGGGGGAAGCTGTTTTCATGCCCGCAGGTTCAGGTAGACGATTTGATGAGCCTCCTCAGTAGATTTACTATTCAGATTGAGTTGGTGCATTCCTCTTCTTTCAGAGTTGATGTTCGAGTTTTGGGGTGTGTTTATATGTATATGGTTATTTTAGGTATGTCGGGGCCCTGTCCCGACTTGATGACACATGATAGTACTCCTAGAGGCTTGCAGACTAGAGGTTGTTGTACATATGTTTTGTGTGGGTCAGCCTCGGTCTCTCTCTCTCTCTCTCTCTCTCTCTCTCTATATATATATATATATATATATATATATATATATATATTGTGTTAGGCCTCTTCTGTGTGTAGGATATTGTTGCATTTTATCTTGTCATTGTTGTTGGAAGGCCTTGTTGGCCCAAGTCTCGTGTCGTATGGTTCAGGTACTACAGTTGGTACTACAGTTGGTATGCTCGGGCATTAGGGTGATGGGTGCCGGCCACACCTCCAAGATTGGGGTGTGACCGTCAGATTGTTATTCCAGTGGGGATTCTGTTGGCTATGGACAAGGCTACTAACACTATGACTATGCCTGCTATGGCTGAAGTAAAAGTAGAAATTGATTTGTTCGTGATGTTCGGGTCAAAATCAGAAATGGCACAATGGAAATGTTAACCCAAAAGGTTGAACTTGATTCCATTCTTGCCTACTGCTTTAACTGTAAAATGCAGGGGCATAGTGATATCAAGTGCAGGATCCTTCACCCGAAATTGAAGGATAACAACAACCACAATGGTACTAGGAATGATCATAGGAACAAGAACAATAGAGGTAAAAATCCACTGATCAATGAGCCCTAATGCTAACTCTGGGCAAATTCTCGGCGAAACCTCAATGCAGATTGATCCTAGGTCTGAGAATTCTCTACAGTCACAAACTGAGTGCAAAAAGGGACATCAAAGTGCTGGAACTACTGAACCCAAGGTGGATGAATTGGGATGACAAGAAGTTCCTAGAAGAAGAGGTAGAGGTTCTGCCGCCATAAAAAAACAGGATAATGTGGTCGACAAGACTGAGAAACCATCAATCTCAACATTAAGCTGAACGGGCAGAATTTTACTACAATTACTCATAATGATGCTCAAGATAATCCAAATGAAGATACTATTATGGATCTGGTGGAAGGGGAGCTTGATTGTAATGAAAAACAACTTTGTTCCATCACTTATCACATGAAATAGAAAGAGCCAAAAAAGAAGAGGGGCAGACCAAAAAGTCTGAAGATTGAGAGTAAGATGTCTAAAGTAAAAACCTCTAAAGAATCTGTTTTCCCTGACTGTTTTCCATTTTTCGTATCATATCTTGGAATATTAGAGGGATTGGCTCTCAGAGAGCCCGTGAAAGACTCAAAATCCTCAAACAGCAATACAAACTTCCTATTATTATTCTCCCAGAACCTATGGTCACTTCAAGAAACATTGAAAGATACAAAAGAAGCTTGGGGTTCCAATATTGTTTCTTTAACTGCTCTAACAAGAGTTGGGTATTCTGGTCTTCTGAATTTATTATTGATGTGCTTGATGACAAATTATCTTGCTTGCTTGTGCTTTGTCTTGAACCGCGGTCTCTGGGAAACATCCGCTAGGTAGGTAGAGGTAAGGTTTGCATACACTCTACCCTCCTTAGACCCCACGTTGTGGGATTTCACTGGGTATGTTGTTGTTGTTGTTCTTGATGACAAAGAACAACACATTCTTATTCAAATATCTCTTCCTTCCAGAATATGCCCATTCTTCCTCTCTATTGTGTATGCTAAATGTGATGAAAACCTTAGGACGACATTATGGGAGGAATTGAGGAATATTTCTTATGCTACCAATGACCCTTGGGGTGTGGTAGGGAATTTCAATACTATCACTAGCAGTGAAGAAAAGACTGGTGGAAGACCTTTCAGAATTGAGGAAGAAATGGACTTCTTGGCTTGTCTTTCTGATTGTGGACTGCAGAATGGTGATTTTGATGGCTGTAAATTCACTTGGCGCGACAACTGAGACCCTCCTAATACTATTTGGGAAAAGTTGGACAGAATGGTGTACAATGCTGAGTGGTTTGATGAATTTGGAAATACTGTTTTCACTCATTTATCTAGAACCTGTTCTGATCATGCCCCTCTGTTGATTGAAGTTGGTCCTTCTAATGGATACTTTGTGAAGTACTTTAAATTTCATAATATTTGGGTGGATCAGGAAGACTATCTGAGAACTGTTCAAGAAGCCTGGTATGCTCCTGTGATTGGGAATGCTCTCTATATCATGTACCAAAAAATTAAAAGAACTTATTCAGCCCTAAGTGCTTGGTCCAGACAAGCTTTTAGGGATAATTATGAAGAACCTAAGAAGTTGGAAGTTCTTATCAGAAATTTATAGGAGACTATGATCATTAATCCCTCTAATGTTAATAGGTTAAATCTGTCCAAGGTTAGGGCATAATTTACTAAATTCCTTAAACTTCAAGATGCTATTACAAGATAGAAGGCTAGAGTTAGATGGATTGCTGAAGGTGATGCCAATATTTCCATTTTCCATGTGCTATCAAAGATGAAAGGAGAAGATTAAATATTCAGAAGATTGTAAATGGTGATGGTGATATTGCTGAAGGGACTGAAGCTGTGGCCAATGCAGTTGTGGATTTCTTTCAAGACCTGTTTAATTTAGGTGTTGATTCTGATGATTATAGTGCTCTTAATGTTGTTCAGAAAACCATCATAGATGAAGATAATGCCTCTCTTACAGCCCTGCCCACACATGAGGAGATAAAGGATTGTGTTTCTCTATTGATCTGGATAGTGCCCCGGCCCATATGGTCTAAATGGCAAATTCTATCAGTCTACATGGGATATTATTGATGAGGATGTGGGCAATGCTATTAAATCTTTCTTCAATGGTGCCCCCTTGCCAAAATTTTCACCCATACTTGTTTGATCATGCTCCCTAAGGTTGATTCTCCTCAGTCATTTTTTCACATAAGGCCATTAAGTCTATGTAATGTGTCAGCTAAAATCATAGCCAAACTTTAACTCCAACTCAGCACTATTCTTCCAAGAATCATTTCTCGAAACCAAAGTGGATTTGTGAAAGGTAGGGATATTACAGAAAATATTTTTCTCACTAAAGAGACCGTCAATGATATTGGGAAGCAAGTTCCAAGGGATAATATTGTAATGAAATTAGATATGGCGAAAGCTTATGACAGGGTTTCGTGTAATTTCTTTGCCTAATGCTAAGAAAAATGTGGTTCTCTAAAAAGTGGATTGAGATTATCTACATCTTCACAACAATTGGTATTCTATTATGGTGAATGGAGGGAGATATGGATTCTTCAAGTCCGGGAGAGGGTTGAGACAATGTGATCCCTTGTCCTCCTACCTTATTTATTTTAAGTGCAGAATTACTCTCTTTTCTTTTCAATAACCTCAAGAACAACAACAAATATATTGATTTCTATATGAATAGTAATTGTCCTCAAATAAACCACTTAGCCTTTGCTGATGATACTATTATTTTCTGTAATGGTGGGAGAATCAATATTCAGCGGATTCTATCTACATTAGCTACTTATGAAAAAGTCTCTGGGCAACAAATTAATACTGCTAAATGTAGTTTCTCCATGGCTCCTTCTGCCAACATTGGAGCCATTTCAAGAATCAAGAGGCTCAGTAATATGAAGATATGAAGAACTTCCTATTAAATATTTGGGTTGTCCAATTTACTCTGGTAGGAAGAAGAATGATATTTTCTCGGATCTTGTCACTAAAGTTGTTAACAAAATCAGAGGGTGGCACTTGAAGCTTCTCCCCACAGGTGCGAGGGTCATTCTCATTAGACATATTTATTGGCTCTTAATATTCACGCCTTAGCAAGTTGTTCACCCTATTAAAGGGACTCTGAAAGCTATCGAGAAGTACTTGGCTAGGTTATTTTGGTCCGGTCAAGACATAAATGTTAGACATCATTGGGTGACATGGGAAAACTTATGTTTTCCGTATGAAGGAGCCAACTTTAGGAGCCTTGGGGATATAGTTTTCACTACCAAGCAATGATGGAGATTGAGGACATCCAACTCACTATGGTCAAACTTTATCGCGGCCAAATATTTTTATAGACTGCATCCTTTAGTTATTCCATAGAATGTTAGTCAATCTCATAGCTGGCAAGCCATGTGCAAAATAAAATTTGAGTTGGAAGAACATCTTTTGTGGAAGATTAGCAAGGGAGATATTAGTTTTTGGTATGATAACTGGTCCAATTCGGGACCTTTTTGTACTCTCATTGAGGACAATAACACATATGACAACACTACTATAAAGGATGCTTATCGAAATAGTAATGGACGATGCTTTCCAAATCCAACCCCGATTACATCAAAGAGATTGTCCAACCTATTGAAATCAACATCAACACTGAAATCCCAGACACTCCAATATGGGCTCCTTCTAACTCTGGAGGTTTTTCCATAGGTACTGATTGAGAAACTTTAAGACAGAAAATGGAAGTTTCCCTTTTGATTCCAAATTATGGAACAATGCTGTTCCTTTTAAGATGACTTTTACTTCTTAGAAAGCTGCACATAACAGGCTTGCTACTGATGATAGAGTCTCCAGACTTGGTATTTCTATTGATAATAAGAGCTTCTGCTACAGTGAACCAAATATGACCCAGGAAGATGAAACTACTGAACACCTATTCTGTAAAGGCGATTACACTCAGAAGATATGGACAATATTTGATGGATTACTTGGAATTATGCATAGTAAAACTTCTCTGAGGACTTTATTTAACAACATTTGGAATCATAATGCCAAGAATTCTATTGCTGCCTTCATCCTTTAAGTCGTGCCTCCTATCATTGCTTGGGAACTTTGGAGGTACCAGATGTAGTCACAAATATGATGGAGAGAGTCCATCTATTGGGAGATCCAAATCTTTCATTACTTTCAATATTAGCTAGATTGTCAATTCTCATTTCAAAAAGGTGATCATTGAAACTAAATGGGAAGACATGGTTCTTTGATCTCGCTATTTCTGATATTAATATTACTAAAGTGCATTGGTTGAAACCTCCTCTACTTTTTGTGAAATTAAATAGTGATGGAAGTTGTATTAATGAAAATTGTGGAAGAGGTGGTGCGGTAAGAGATAGCATAGGCAGGATGATCATGGCCTATGTTATTCCTAAGAAAAAAGGGACTAGCAATTTGGCAGAGGCAAATGCCCTTTTATTTGTTCTTAGATGGTGCTTACAAAATGGTTTCGACTTCATCATTGGAGAAACTGACTCTTTGTTAGTCCACAACTGTATAAATGGGACTTGGAGTACACCTTGAAAGATTAGAGACACCATATCAGAAACCAAATCTATGGTTGAAGATAAAGGGATCATCATCAGACACTGCTGGAAGATGTACATATCATTACTAAGTTTGACATACTTCAGAGAAAAGTCAAAGGTTTACTTAATGTTGATCGATGGCAATTACCAACATTCCGAGTCAAGAAAAGAAGACCAAGTAACATGGAACATTTAACTTATGGTGACAAAAAAGTCTGGTAATTAGAAATGGTGATAAGTTTGATCAGCCAAGGTTAAATTTGTCTTTAAAATGTGATTAACTAAAATGGGGACTGAATTATAATTTTTAAAATTTATAATCTTTTACAAAATAAACAAAAGCCCATACACATTATAAAATAAACTACTTGTTCATTTTATTTCATAAAAAAAAACGGGCTTTTTTCCTTTGCTGCTCGTCGACCACCATTGTTGCTGCTCGTTCCTCTCTCTCCATTGCTGCTGCTGCTGCTCATTTCTCTCTCTCCATTGTTGTTGCTTCTCTATTCATTCTCAGGCAAAAGTTAGAGTTTTGAAATTTTCACTTGGTTCAAAAGTTAGGGTTTTGAAATTAGAGTGTGAAAATGATGATTTTGGTTAGAGAAGATGAAGAAGAGCGTGCGTTTTTCTTGAATGTTATTTGTTTTGTCATAGTTTCGTGTATTAAGTTAGGGTTTTGAAATTTTCACTTGGTTCAAAAGTTAGGGTTTTGAAATTAGAGTGTGAAAATGATGATTTTGGTTAGAGAAGATGAAGAAGAGCATGTGTTTTTCTTGAATGTTGTTTGTTTTGTTGTAGTTTCGTGTATTTGTTGGGGTTTGTGAGTTTGTAAATAGTGGTTGTGGTTGTGAAATTATGGGTTTTGGTGCTGTTTTTGTTCTTCTTCTCCTTGTTGAACAAGTTTTTAATATGTTGCAACAGATGGTTCAGTTGTTGAAGAAATTGCAACAGATGGTTCAGTTGTTGAAGAAATTGCAACAACTAACTCATTTATTGCAACAAGTTTGTAATCTGTTGCAACAGATAAGTCAGTTGTTGCAACAACTGAACCAATTTATTGCAACAGATGGTTCAGTTGTTGCAACAGAGTTGTTGCAACAACTGACTCATCTGTTGCAACAGATTACAAACTTGTCACAACAGATGAGTTAGTTATTGCAATTTCTTCAACAACTAACTCATCTGTGTAAAAAATAAAGTTTGGGGTCAAAGTGTTAAAAATAAAACTTGAGGGCAAAGTGTAAAAAATAAAGTTTGTGGTCAAAGTGTTAAAAATAAAACTTGGGGTCAAAGTGTATAAAATAAAACTTGGGGGCAAAGTGTAAAAAATAAAGTTTGGGGTCAAAGTGTTAAAAATATAACTTTGGGATGAGTCAAAACTCTCTAATTATTAATTCAAAGTTTATCACCCTACTCAATTAAAAAAACTAGAGTTACCCCAACTCAATTTTAAAATATATTTGTCACCGATAATTAAAAGGCCCAAGTAACCTGGTGTATGAGCCACAATGACTGCTCAGCCTTATTACCATTACGATTTAAGTTTCCTTTTTGGTAGGGCACATAAAGTAGTTGATGTTGTATATGTGCCAGCTTATTTTGATTCTCTTACATGAGAAGGTTAGGCTATACCCTCCTTCAATGTACTTTTGCAAATCCAAATGGTAATAAGATCGTGACTTAGGAATTAAAAAAAAACCGGAGAGAGTGATAGAAAACTAATGTCACAAATGTGAAAAATGAAGATAGCAAAAATTCTGTGTTGGAGGAGAACGACCAGAATTATTTCCAGTAGGGACTTTCAATTATGTCTACTCAAAGGTGTGGAAAAAGGGAAAACATCTATAGGGACAGTAGGGGGGATGAAAATGGTACTGTTGGGTCCTCTTGTTTTGTGAAAAAGGTGCTGCCAAGCAAATGCTTTCATGGACTAAAACTAGGGCTGGCCAGTGGGCCGGGCTGACCCGGACCCGGTCCCGATTTAATTATAAAAAAAAATTTAGCAGGTTCGGGGCTCGAACCGGGACGAGACATGATATGGTCCCGCCCGACCCGGTCCCGCTAGGACCCGACCTGTCCCGGTCCCGCCCCGGTCCCGCCACTTGCCAAAAATAGTCGTTGCAATAACGGTCATTTTACATTTTGGCCGTTATTGCAACGGCCATTTTTGGCTTCCCCCACTCCCCCAACCCCCCCTACCCCCTTTATATTTATTTTTAACCCCTAAATTATTATATTTACACTTTAACCCAATTTTTCAACTATAAATACTTCATTTTCTCTTCTTATTTCTCACAAATCTTCCTACATTGTCTAATCTCTCAAATCTCAATCAATCTATTTCTATACAACATTGTCTACTACATATTCACTCTATTTATTAATTTGAGAATTGGGAGTGAAGTTGGCAACTAGCTTGAGGATTAATCTATCGAGAAAAATTTCAATTTTCAACCTCTCTCGATTACACATCGACTCTACGTCGGCGTTTGGTACATTCGTTCTCTCATTAAATTATTATTTTGTTTTTATTTCATTTAGCATATTTAATTTCATTATCTTTAACTTTTTAAGTCTTTAATTATTTATTACCATAATTAAAATGAAAAGAACAAAAAATGTTTTGGGCAAGGCATTGGGTATCAAGGGCAAGGGCAAGGGTACTTCTTCTAGTATTCCTAGACAAGATGATTTTATGGATCCTGAACTGTTTCCTGAAATACCATATGATCTTGACACAAATGTTTATCCTCAAAATGAAGAAGATTTTAATTTAGATGACACTCTAGATGATGATACACCTACTAATGTAGATGATGATACACCCACTAGTGAAATGCCTCATATCCCCCGTAGTATGAGACGAGGTCCGGCAAAACGACCATTAACATCAGCTGTATGGAAATATTTTCACAGGGACGTACCGAATCAAGTAGCTATATGTAAAACTTGTAAATCTGTTTATACTTTTAAAACTGGACAAGGTCATGGTGGGAAGGGGGGTTTAGCAAGACACCTATTGCAAAAACACAAAGTCTTTCATGCCCAATACCTTATTGAAAAAGATGGTGAACAAGCGTCCTCTCAATCGGGACAAGGTTCACATACTGTCCCGGACAAAGTACAGGGTCACATTAACCCTATGACGGGGAGTTGTAGGCCCTAAATACGATAAACATAAAGATAGGGAAGCACTAGCAAAATTAGTTGATGTGGAGGGTTTGCCTTTTTCATTTGCTGAATCGCCTGGTTTTATTCATTATATTAGAGATATGTATAATTCTGCTTATAAAGTTTTTCTAGATCAACGGTTAAGAGAGACGTGTTTAAATTTGCACACGAATATCAACAATATTTGTGTTATTCATTATATCATTTAAATTGCAAAGTCACTCTAACTTCTGATATAGGTCGTAGTACTAACGGCCATGATTATTTAACGGTAACCTGTCATTTGATAGATTATAAATGGTCTATGCAAAAACGTATTTTAGCATATAGATATATAGATAGTAGACACACTGGTGAGTTTATTTCACAAAATATTTATTTAGTCTGCGATTATTACGGAATAACTGATAAAGTTATGAGTATTACATTAGATAATGCAGCTTCTAACAATTCTGTTATTTATGTTTTAAAAGAAGTTTTAACTCCGTCTTTTCCAAAACATTTTCATATCAAATGTGTGTGTCATATTTATAACTTAGTTATAAAGGATGATCTTTCACTTTTTCAAGATATTCTTGAAAAAAATACAATTTTCTATAAACTTTATTTTTAAAAATAATAGAATTCAACAGAGAAAAGAATATAAAAAAACTTGTCACGATTGTGGACTATCTTACAAAAAAAATCCCGAAGAAGTACCAACTAGGTGGAATTCTTTATATGACCAACTAGTTGTTGTTTATGACTATAGAAAACCTATCACTTTATTTTTTAACGCCCATAATCAAAATTCAATTGATATGATTGTGGATAATGATTGAGACAAAATTAAAGAACTTATTGTATTTCTAGAGAATTTTCAACGAGCAACAAAAGAATTTTGTACTTTATATTATCCTACTATTTCAACTATGTTGTTTTATATAGCTATAATATTTTTACTTCTTAAAGAATATATGGAAAAACCTGCTTATAAGGCAGCTATTAAAAAAATGTTTATGAAATTAAAGAAATATTTTATTCCTATTCCCCCTATTTATATTATTGGTGTTGTATTAAACCCGACTATTAAAGTAGACGGTTGTAAAAGTCTTATTGAAAATATTTATAATTGTATGAACGTACTACCACCTCCAACTCCCAAAAATTTAAATGTTGAGTCACCTATTGAACAAACGCTAGAAGAAGTGTTGGATAACGTAGAAGATGAATGCAAAAAAATATATCGGCATTACCAGCAAGAAAGTGCTAGTAACCAACCGGCCAGATTATCTTTCTTCTCGCTTCAACACAAATTTCAAAAAGACATGTTGTTTTTGCGGACAGTATTGAAAGCCTCAGAAATAGAATGTGCGGTGGTAGCACTGCTAACCAAATTAGCGAGTTCGATGTTTTTGTTTTGCAGAGCATTTTACCTTACCAAGCAGTTGTCAATGAAGATGGAAATGAAGACTTGCTGAAATATTGGATGCAGAATGAGAAGACATTTCCGACACTTTCAATGATGGCCCGAGATATTTTGAGCATTCAAGCGTCATCAATCGCTTCTGAAAGCGCTTTTTCTGCAGACAGATTTCAAATAGGAGAGCACAGACACTCATTAGCCGGAGACAGCTTGGAGATGACGGTACTATTCAGAGATTGGATACGAGCGGAGCGAAGAAGGTGCGGTCACCCAGAGATTAACGAAGAAGAAGACGAAAACTACAACGACATCTTATCTGAAGGCATGAGTAGCGACGTGGAACAATTTGACCAAGATATACCAATTCCAACCGAAGAACCACACGAAATTATAAAGAAACTAGAAAAAATATTTTCAAATTGGTAATATATTTCATTGCAATTTTAGTATTTTTTTCTATGTCTTTTGCAATTTTTTTCAACAACAGTACACTACAATGTTGTAATTCTGAATCTTGTATATTTCAATGAAATAATTAATAATATAAGAGGCACAAAAACAGTCTTGGGATGTTTTTTTTTACACTCTTCTTATCTTTGTTTAATTATTTAGTTTATAAATATATATGAGTATAATACTATAATAGTATAATATAAGTATATGACTATATGTTACTTTGTTAGTAATTTAGTATTTTTAATTTAGTGGAAAAATTAAAAAAAAAAAAAAATCCGCCCGTCCCGTCCCGAACGACCCGACCAATCGTCCACCGACCAGATCGGATGGGACACAGATCGTCCCGCTAGTACCGTCCCGCTCGCCCGCCTCACCCCGCCTCCTCTGTCCCGACCCCGACTCGCTTATCCCGATCGATGGGCTGCCCATCGGCTGCCACTTTAACTAGAACTGTCCTCGTACCTCTTTCAGTCACACAATTTAGGGATTCATTTCCTGTGCGGTTGATTATTTTTACCAAAATCGTTAACTTAACTCATCAAGGTGTATCAAACAAGGTCTCATCAAACAACTGCATTGAGCAACACCGGGGATATCCTGCCTAAGTAGTAGACACACTGTATTAAATGAGAGAATATTAAAGACCCAGCCATATAACCTTTTAATTCTAAATATTGGTACTCCATTTATTAGATCAAATGAACTTATAAATGATCGTACTATGGATGTATTCGGTAGGCCAAAATCTGAAAAATATTTTCTCTAGAAAAATTAAAATGAGAAAATAACTTTCGGTGGAAATTGAAAAAACAAGTTTCACATTGCATTCTATATTGATAGTGTTCTCCCACTATCAACCATATTTCATCTTCATCTCCACCTCGTTAACCCCCATCTCCACCACCCCATACCCCTACCCCACCTTTCAATATCTAGATTATGTACAAATACTCTTAGGATACTATTGTTTGCTTATGTACCGTGCGGACACAAAAAAATGAATTGGAAAATCACTAATTATTTTGAAAAATATTTTCATAAAAAACATTTTCCTTCGGACAGAACCAATCCTATGTTATAGATTTTTTTTTCTTCTAATAATATCTTTAGTTGCGGAGGATTGATTAATAGTAACTTTTCAAGAATTTCTGTAACACTCTAGTCAAACAAGGATAAAAAATATCTCTTGACATTATAATCATTAGGTTTATTTAAGATTAGCCACAAAAATTACTAGTAATATGGCTTATATACTTCATATATATATATATATGTTGCATGGTATTATCGTAAAGAAATTATTTTACTATACTAGCAAAACTTAACTTTACATAGTTTTATTATAAGCCTAGCAAATGTTGGGGCCAAATCCGACAAAACCATTTGCCCCATCAATAGAAATTTGGATGCCTTCTTGCTGGATATTCCCTATTATGGAAAGTCTGGTTGGAGATGGAGCAAATGCAAAGCAGAATGTGCCCTTTTCATCTACTGGAATTAGGAAGTTCCTAGCTGGTAGGGTTAAGATCGGACCACCCATGAGGAAAAACGAAACTGTTGGTACCCGAACCGTCACAAACCCGTTTAGATCATAGCATGTGTCGAATATCGACATGGCAGGTGCCCGTGGAAGGCTTGCGGTTTCAGCGACAAACGCATCGCGAAACGCCACGTACACTGCTGTCGGAAGCCTTGTCACGGCTGTCCCTGTGTCCATAAGCACTCCTCCATCACCTTCCTCAGTTAGTCTAAAAGCATCTTCGGGTATCGCTACACGCGCTCCTCCTACTCCAAGATCAGACATGCCAATGTAATAGAAACTCGGGGCGCGTGGGTTCCGGATCAACGGTACCCACGCTGCACCCGCGGGTAATACTTCCCGCCCGAATTCAAGTGATCCGGTTGATCCGGTGCCCCGAGTAACCAAACAGTAACTAAACGCTCCTCCTGTTTGTCCACCAAGTTGTCCCACGAGTGACATGGACCCTCCCCCAAGGCCTAACAAACCAGCGGCCCCAATAAACATCCCGCGGTTACTATGACCGCACCCGATCGCCACGTTGCGAACGACGGTGCTACCGAAAGTGAGGGTCTCAAGGGCCATGGTTCCCTTGGTGTAGGAGCCATCACCGTACATGACTTCGTACTTGCAGCGACTAGCGTGGCAACCGGAGTTGTCCACGCGGTCACAAAGTGAGGAGGAACAAGGTATGCCAGAGAAAGAAGCGGAAAGAGATGGGTCGAATACTGGGTCGGATTGGTGGTAGCAGTGGGTACAAGGCTGGCACTGGACCCACACAATATCACTACCAGCATCAATAACCATGTATTGTTCTCTAACAGGACTACCAACACCAATCCTCACAAAGTATTCTCCACTGCCTTGTTCCATACCCGAAATCACATCACTCCCGAATTCCTCTTCCACCTCATAAGTATAGGTAGCTTTTCGGACGAGTGTATCGACCCTTTTGAGGTCCCTTTTCATGCGAGCTTGAAAGCGGTGAGGATGATCAGTGAAGTGGGAAAAAGGCATTTTGTCTCTATGAAGAAGCTTGAGCTTCCAGGTACTGTTTCCCTTTAATTCATGCAGAGCTGCTGCTGCTTCTTCTTCTTCCACATGAGTCTCATGATGATGTGTTTTGGGGGGTGGGTGGATTCTCGATTCTTCAATGGTTTGCTTGACATTAAAGTGTTCATGGGTGGGAAATGGGATTGCATGGCCAGCTGAGGTCTTGGTTTCATGACTAGTTGCAGTTGTTGTGTTGGGGACTGAGAAAATGAACACTGGCAATACTACAAGGAGGAGCAAAAATAGGACTAGGGACGTCTGTAAAGGGAAAAACATTATTTTTATTGTTTCTTTCTCTTGGGAGGTGTGTTGTGTTGTGAGGAAAAGGATGAGTTAGGGAAGGGGGCTTTATGTACTTTGGGTTTCGAGATGTGTACAGGAAGAAGGTTTAAAACTGGGGCTAGTTAGTTTGGCCCATTTTGGAGTGAGAGTGATGTTAGGGGTGGGGGAGTGACAAAGAAAATAATTGAATGACCTTATACTATACATGCTTCATATTGACTAATATCTAGCGGTTTTGGATAGATTTAAAATTTGGTATGTAAGTGTGTACATTTGCTGTCTTCTACTTCCATGTTTCAGACGAATATAAGCGGCAATGTAATATGTTTTAGAAAAAAATCCTATGAGTTCGTCTTTAAGGGGATAATATTACACATTGGTTAGAATATTCTCTGACTGGGAAAGCCTAACAACTATAATGATAGTGGGTTTTTCAACTATTCATATACACACTCCCTCCGTCCCAAACTTATTTGAAAATTGGGCACGGAGATTAAAAAAATAAAAAGATTTTTGAAAATTGTTACTATGAGAGATTCTCCACAATCTTTTCATTGGAAGGTAAAATAAGTTCTCTGTAAAAGTAGAAAACAACTAATATAATGAGTAGCTTTAGCTATAAAAAGTTTTACCAGAGTTTTTCTTCTCTTTCATTTTTACATCTATTTATAAATTTGACCATATAGTAGTAACAATAGAGTTTTTACTACAGTTTTTTTCTTTCTGAGATTAAATATGGCATGTTGCTACTATTCATGTTGTTATTATTATTATCTTCTGTACACATAGACGTGAGGGGGTGGGGTGGTCAAGGAGTGGCGAGATGTGGAGACATCGGGGTGGAAAGGAGACGATGAGCTTGGAATAGCAATTAATTATGAAAGTTATTTTCTTTACTTCTTGAGGAACTTATTTTTGTAAAGAAAGAAAATGTTTTTTAAAAACACTTTGTCCAATCAAACATAAAAATAATTGAATAACCACTATCAGAAAACATTTTCCTCCATACCAAAGTAGTCCAAAAACAGTCATTCTCTTCAGTTCATTATAAAATAACCAAATACGCATTAGTGAAGAAAAGATGACTCATTTATTTTTTATTTCTCAAGCGGGTGGTGCAATTTTTTATGTGGAGAACTTTTGGGTGGAACTTGGATATAAGAGTGAGTATTATAGTATTGGGAGCTTTTCATAGCACAATTAGTTTAAGTATGTGCCTTTTTGCTAGCTAGCCTTTTCATTGTAACACATAGGATCTAGAGCTTTATAGTTAGCACATAGAATAACGAGCTTCCTATTGTACAATGGTAAGAGGATGCTAGTTACCCGAAAGGATAGTCAAGTTGATGTAGCAGTAGAGCGCGAGACTGCAAGGTCACGAGTTCGATCATTTGCATAAATCTTCTTGGTTGAGCCTATTACACATGGTTTACCAAGTGTGGTTAATTGACTGACATGGTTTGCAAGCTCTTGCATCAGTCCGGGATTTATCCTGTGCGCACTCAAAGAGTAGCGACAGCGGGTTCCTTCGTCAACAAAAAAAAAAAAAAAAAAACAAGGATGCTAGTTCTACTTTTCTCATATCACATTTTGACATAATTTCAAGTGTGCGTAATTTCACAATTGTTCCCTCGATGAGTGAATAATTTATATGATCATTCAATGATACTAAATTATCTACTAAAGTTATTTATATTTATTTTATATTAACAAAGTCATCCAAGTTAAATTAGTTTTCATTCAAAATCATTATAACCAACAAATTAATATTGAAATCCGTAAAGAATGAATTTTGGGCCTAACTCAACTTCAAAAGCTAACTTGTAACGTGAGGATTGTCCAAGTCAATATAAGGAATGCATGTTTCATTCCATATCCGATGTGAGACTCTTAACACTCCCCCGCACGCCCAGGCCTTGTTAATTGGAGCGTGAATAATATAATTAGGGGGTCCAACATCGGTGAACAAAGAATTGGAATGAGTCTGACTCTGATATCATGTAAAGAATGGATCTTGGGCCTAACTCAACCCCAAAGCTAACTTGTAGGGTGAGGACTGTCCAAGTCTATATAAGGAGTCCATGTTCCATTCCATATCCGATGTGAGAATCTTAACATGATCGAAATAATCAGGGCGTCATGCGAAATAATAATTGCAAACCTTGATTGAATATAAATCGAACATCAAAAACGTATACTAAAATATGGATAATAAACTTAATATAGTTTGGTCAATTGGCCTATGATGTTAAGTGTATTTATACGCCTAACCGTCGTATTTTACCCATATTTTAACTTATTTAGAGAATGAATTAGGCTAAATACACCTAACTAATGATTATTTTTGCATTATGAACTAATACATGTGTGTTTGTTTCATATTAGGTACTTTACGAGGAAAACATGTTGATTGAGAAGAAAATGAAATTGCAAGCGAAATTGGCTAAGGAAGAAATGGCAAGAGGACTGTAAACGTGTAAATATATGAAACAATATATTCTCTACCCATAATTAGAATATTTCCATATATTGTGTAAATATAATTATGGTAAGACTAGGATTCCTCTTTTGTATAGGCTTAGGATTCCTATTGTATAAGGGATGAACATTGTACTCTATATATGTCTTGATATTAATGAAAGACTCCCCAAGGGAGATTAATATCATCTTACATGGTATCAAGAGCCTAGATAGAAAAACCCTAGAATTTTTCTACCAAGCCCGCCCCTCTGCATCTCGCCATGCCTCCCTCTCTACCCAAATTCTTTGTTTTTCTTCTCCATTCCTCTATTCTCTAAATGGATACTTAGGATTTTTCCACTGTCCTTGACGCATCTTCCTCCACAAATCCCACCACCAAGTCATCACTCTCTTTTCATCCCGCCCTAACTGTTTCCAACATCAAGAACCATATCTCTATCCTTCTTGATCAAGAAAACAGTCAGTATTCTCCCTGGTTTGAACTGTTTCGCAATCATGCATGTCTCTATAACGTGTTTGATCATATTGATGACAAAATTTCACGCCGTCAGGAGGTTGATAATTCTACTTGACGCTGTCGTCAAATAGTGGATATATGGTAGTATCTCTCAGGATCTGCTCCTTACTATCATGAAATATGACTCCACAGCCCTTGACTTGTGGAATCGTTTGGAGGAAATTTTTCAGGACAACAAGCACACTAGTGTCGTGTATTTGGAAGAACAATTTAACAAAACACGTCTTGAAAACTTCTCTAATGTTTTTTAGTACTGCAAGCAGCTTAAACTTCTAGCGGATCAACTCTCCAACGTCGGCATGTCTGTTACTGACGCTAAAATGGTGCTCCAAATGATTGCAGGCCTTACTAAGGGCGAATATGATACTTTAGCCACCATGATCCAATAGGCAGATCCGCTACCAAGTTTTAACAAAGCTCGCTCATAATTTTTGCTCGAAGAAACCTGTCATGCTAAGCAGGATGAGAACGCCCAACAGGTGTTAACTGTCGACTCGCAACACCAAGATCAGACGCCACCGGAAAACTCCCAATAACGGCAGGGTCGCGACGACAAGTGTGGAAAAGGCCGCGGCGGTAGAGGAGGTAGTGGTCGTGGCAGGGGTTACGGCCAGCGTAACCAGCAGCGAGGATCGCAGAACAACCGGTCGCGGCCTCAACAGCTCGTTTACACAGCAGCTCCGTCTGGCGACCGGTGCCCCAAGACAGATCGCGCGCCCCAATCCAGAGTCGCGGCGCAATGTCCATTCCAGTACCAGCAGCCCTATAATCCGTATTCTTACCCCGGTTTTTTGGGCCCCGCTCCATCCTCGCAGCAGGCCCACTTCATGCAGGGTCAGGTCCCGCAGCCCTCCTCCGGCATGACACCCGCTGAGTTGGGTCAGGCGTTCAGCACCCTCTCTATGCAACAGCCTGACAATACTTAGTATATGGACTCAGGCGCCACATCTCACGTCACCCAATCTACAGGTACTATTCCTAAACTGTTTAGTTTAAAGCATCCTCAATATGTTACAGTTGGTAGTGGATAACACATTCCAGTTAAAGGTTATGGTACCTCATACACACAACCTCCGCATCCACCCTTCTCCCTCAATAACACCATATATGCCCCACACATGATTAAGAACCTCATATATGTCCCAATTTACTCGTAATAATTCTATCTCTATGGACTTTGATCCTTTTGGTTTTACTGTGAATGATCTTCATACGGGGACACCTCTTACGAGATGCAATAACACGGGGGATCTTTATCCATTCACCTCCACCCCCGCTGCCAGATCTTGCTCTCCCGTCACTCTAGCGGCTATTTCTTCTTCAACATGGCACAATAGGCGTGGTCATCCAGGAGTCCCAGTCTTTAATTTTCTTAGAGGCAACAATTTCATTACTTGTAATGGAAAGCTTGCCCAAAATGGTGTTTCTTGTTCTTTAGGAAAACATATTCGTCTTCTATTTAAATCATCTACTATTGTTACATTTGCTCCCTTTGATATTATACATGCCGATTTATGAACGTCTCCTATCTCTAGCTCTCTCGGTCATAAATACTATCTTGTGTTGCTTGATGGTTTTTCACACTATGTTTGGTTATACCCTCTTAAATTTAAATCGGAAGTGTTTGTCAAATTTCTTGAGTTTCGCAAGTTCATTCAAACACAATTTGAAAAAGACATAAAATCATTTCAGTGCGATAATGGTCGTGAATTCAATAACTCTATGTTTCACCGTTTTTGTATCAATAATGGCATGATTTTTTGTTTTCTCTTGCCCTCACACCTCACCACAAAACGGTAAAGCTGAAAGCATCATACGCACCATTAACAACATGATTCACACCCTATTGATTCATGCCTCCCTCCCTCCATCATTCTGGGTCTATGCTGCTAAAATGTCAGAATACGTTTTGAATATTCTCCCTACTAGCACTCTTCAAAATATGACCCCTACCGAAATCCTCTACCATAGAGTCTACTCCTATGATCATCTATGGATTTTCGGTTGTTTGTGTTATCCCAACCTTAGCTCTACCGCCCCTCACAAGCTCGCTCCTAGGTCCACTCCATGTGTCTTCCTAGGATTCCCGTCTAACCATATGGGTTATATATGTTATGACTTGTCGACTCGTCAAATCTACATCTCTCATCACGTCAAATTCGACGAGACCACATTCCCGTTTTTGAATCTTTAAAAATTCCAAAAATCGGATTACTCATTCCTTGACGAGCCTGCCATCTCTCCCATCCTCCTCGAACAACTCGCTTCTCGTCCCGCCCGCCGCCGCCTCGTGATTGAGTTGCCGCGGCGCCAAAATTCCTGCGAGTCGGCACCGCAGCTGCAGCCACGCGCCAAATGTCCAGTAAGACTGTCGCTCGCCGCGGCCTTACTCCCGGCCATGGCGCCAACGCTTCTCCCCACCCTCTCCTTGTCCGACTTTACCCCCCGTCTTAGACCTCACTCAGCCACCCACTGTCCCTAATCATCCAATGTAAACTCGTTCAAAGCATGAAATCTTCAAATCCAAAGTCCATTTCAACTTGTCTGACCAAACCATATCTCTACTTTCAAAGAACCCAAAATTGGCCAAATAAGACCCTAATTAGAATGCAGCTATGTATGAGGAATTCAATGCTTTGACTAAACAACACACGTGGGATCTAGTACATACACATGAGGGGGTGAATGCAATTCGTTGTATGTGGTTTTTTCGTCACAAGTTCAGAGACAATGGAGATCTTGAGAGGTATAAGACCCATCTTGTGGCTAATGGCACAAATCAACATGAGGGCATTGATTGTGGAGAGACCTTCAGCCCGGTTGTCAAACCGGCTACCATTCACACAATTTTGAGCATTGTCATGGGAAAACACTGGCTGATCCATCAACTTGATGTGAAGAATGCATTTTTACATGGGGACCTGAGAGAAACAGTGTACATGCATCAGCCTCTTGGGTTCACCCATCCAGCAGTTCCTCACTATGTGTGTCGTCTGTGTAAGTCACTATATGGCCTGAAACAGGTCCCCCCGTGCGTGGTATGATCGTTTTGCCAGGTATATCTTGCAGATTGGGTTTGTATGCAGCAAGAGTGATACATCACTCTTTATTTTTCATCGAGGTAGTAGCACTGCTTACTTATTACTATACGTGGATGATATTGTTCTGACTGCCTCCTCATATAGATTGAAAAATGAGATTATTGCCTTGCTTAAGTTCGAATTTGCAATGACTGATTTGGGAAAGCTGAGTTATTTCTTGGGGATATCAGTGACCAGGTCTGTCAATCACATGTTCTTGTGTCAGCGTAAGTATGCAGATGAGATAGTGTACAGGGCTAAGATGGCGAATTGCAAAGTTATGCCTACTCCAGTCGACTCGAAATCTAAGCTCAGTCCTATGGATGGTGCTACAGTCTCTGATCCTACTCTGTATAGGAGCCTTGCAGGTGCACTTCAGTATCTCATATTTACCAGGCCAGACATTGCTTATGTTGTTCAGCAGGTATGTTTATTCATGCATTCCCCAGGGATTAGTTCTAAGTTTACGATTACGACTCTTTATGAATCGTATTATAAACAACTTGCCTTCCATCTCATTTCACTGCTCTTAAGCGTATCATTCGATACATTAAGGGCACTCTTGATTATGGTTTGCACATATACCCCTCTGCGCCAAACATGTTGCTCTCATATACGGATGCAGATTGGGCAGGGTGTTCGGACACGCGACGCTACATCTCAGGCTTTTGTGTTTTCTTAAGGGGTAATCTGATTTCTTGGTCTGCCAAGCGACAAGCTACCCTATCTAGATCGATGTCGAAATTTGATCTGAAGCGTTGCAAATGTAATGTGAGATTTGTTGGCTCGAAACTTCATTAGAACTTGATGTCGCTGCGTCAGACATCTATTGTGTACTGTGATAACATCTCTGTCATCTATTTGTCTCATAATCCAGTTCAGCATCAGCGAACCAAGTACATTGAGATAGACCTACACTTTGTTCGTGAGAAAGTTGTTTTAGGCCATGTCAGAGTGTTACATGTTCTATCATCCTATCAGTATGCGGACATATTTACCAACCAGACAATTGTTTCTTGACTTTAGATCCAGTCTCAACGTCCGACCTCCTCCCGCTCCGACTGAGGGGGTGTGTAAACGTGTAAATATAGGAAACAATATATTTCCTACCCATAATTAGAATATTTCCATAAATTGTGTAAATATAATTATGGTTAGACTAGGATTCCTCTTTTGTATAGACTTAGGATTCCTATTGTATAAGGGATGGACATTGTACTCTATATATACTTTGATATTAATGAAAAACTCCCAAGGGAGATTAATATCATCTTACAAGGACCTCACTGAGCTAAGCTCAAAGCGAGGTCCAGTTTTGTTATTCAGCTCGCTCAACGAGCAGGATCGGCCAAAAGGTGCAGTTGGCAAGGATAAGTCTAAGTGTAACATGGTTCCATGACCATGCCGAACTAAAGCCAAAGCGAGATACCGTTAGGATAGGCACCTCGCTTAGCGAGGGGTGGTAGACAAAAAGTGACTTCGCGAAAAAATGAGTGTAAAAAGAACCAGTGGCATCGCTGAGATAAGGCCATGTCGCATGTTCACCTCGCCATAAGGCTAGCTTAGTGAGCTAGGAGTGCCAACGGAAAAATTTCTAAGTCCCAATTCATTTTGGACGGGCCTTGGAGGGTTTTTTCCCAATACTATAAATAGACCCCTTTGCACGTTTTTATATAACTTTGGTCCTAGAGAGATCTAGGAGCTGCCGTGGAGGTCGGAGTTTATTGGGTTCTATATTTTCTTCTCCTTACTACTAGTTTTTGTATTTTTTTTGGATAATTCGTTGTTTTTCCTCCATGTATACGTGGAGCTAAACTTCTCGTTCTAGGGTTATAGTTCTTTCATGAACATTGTTATTCGAATATTGATTTCAATTAATTAACTTATCATATTGATTTATTTATTTAGTTGCTTGATCACCAATCGAATACTATCTTTGATTTTTAGATTGAACTCATGAGAGGAATACTGAGATAACAATAGGGTTGAATAGAGCATGATCTCATCCCTGAAAATTGGGATAGCGATTTACGACTAGGATAGAAATATACCTAGATCGACATGTTTGTTTGGAATGTAGAAAATATAAATGCATTTAAGTTAGGTTCATGACCATAGAGATATAGGCATGAAAGTAATACAAATATGCGACTAGAGGACTCGAAAGATTCGTAGTCGTAATATCAACCTTGACAATCAGTAAATTGGATAAATGAAGAAGTTGAATCAATTGAAGAATACAACGTGATTATTAGATAGCTCATAGCCCTAGATCTATTTCATCTCATCGATAGTATAAAAATTGTTCTTTCTTGGTCGAAGTTCATTGTTTATTTTTATTTTATTTTTAGTTAGTTCATAATTACAACACTGGATTTTATCTCTTGTATAGATAATTCGGATCGTTACTTTAGCTAATGGTTAATCATAATTCCATGTGGGTTCGACATTCGATTTCTAAAATCACTACATTACTTGTACGATCACGTACACTTGCGTGTGCGTTTGGGAGCAACAAGTTTTTGATGCCGTTGTCGGGGACATAGAAATTAACTATTTGTCTAGATTAAACTTTTATTTTTATCTATTCTAAGTTTTTTATTTTTTATTTGATTTTAATTTTAATTTTAATTTAATATTTTGATTCTTCTTCTTGACATGACATCTTGGAACGAAAATGGGTTGAATGTTTCTTGTCCTTATTTTGGTGATCCTTGTGTGATTTGTTGAGGATTCCACTTGTGGCCACACTGTGATAATATTTTCAATGGCAGCACATCAATCTTGTGATTTTTGCGGGGGCAATTGAAAAAATTGTCATAAGTATTGTTACCCTACCCCGAGCCCTTATTATGATTATTTTAATAATGTTTGTGTTTTTATAGTATGGATCTTTTCAGGAAATTACTAGAGAAATATAGAGGTCTCTGCGATGATCTTACGAACGCGGTGATATAACTTATAGAAGGAAGAATTGAGCTTAGACAAGGGATTGGCCAATTTGGCTCAGATATTCATGACATGCAAGCTCAATTAAATAAAAAGATTGAGGCGTCTAATGCCCAACCACTAATAGTTGTGGATACTGCGCAATTTATGGAGCAAAAAGAGGAGCTCCAACCATTCGATAAAAATATTTTTGATGATGCCAAGGTCGAGGGGGTATACAATGGTAAGAATGTCAGAAATAATGCAGTTTTAGAGTTGGGGAGTGTTGGCCCTCATTCTAAACACTTTTTGACTCTGTGTCTGGTTGGTAACATGAAAATCAAGTCTTCCAAGCATGTGGAGAAGCGTAAAAATGAGGAACAAGGCCCTTACATCCTAAAATTATACCCTATTTATATAGTACTTATATTTTTCTAAGGTTAAGTAAACGCATGGACTTGTAATTAAGTCTAAGGTTAGAGGTAAAAGAGGAGTTAATATAGTTATGGTCAACCTAGTTATAAGGCTCTTAGAAAAAAATCTTTAAATGATGTTATGTACTGAGTGTCAACTTGTCTATTGGATATATTATGTCGGGTATGCGGGGTCAATCATGAACATAAGTTAGACAAAGTTGGGGGTAGTAATTGTAAGATTCCAGTGTGCATTATGAGTTGAATTGTACTTGACTGTGATTGAACTATTATGTGAATAAGGTGACTTATGTGGCTATTTGAATTGCCTAGAATAGGACCTACTTCAGAGTCAACTTGATGTTTATTTCGGTTACGTAGCTTCTGTCATTGTCGGCCTATGATGCTTACAGAAGTACGTTGTGTACTCATGTTACTCTTGCTGCATCTTTTATGTTGATGCATATATTAAGTCTATTCAGATTGTAGCTTGGAGCACGGGAAGGTTAAGACAGATCACTCATTCTGGGTAGACTTAGCTTGATCTTCATCCATCCAAACCGCCTTTATTCCTTCAGGGCGGGGTTGTTATTTCTTCCTTACATTGTATCTTAGACTCCTTGTACAAGTGAGATTAGGTTTTGAGAGTAAACATTGTAATGGGTTAAATGATGTTAAATGGAATAAAGGATCATTGTTATATTATGTACTTCTTCTTATCTTTCGCATGGTTAAATTATTATGATTTTAATTGGTTTTTGGGATTGGTTCTCCAACCGAGGATTTAGAAGTACAATTTGGATTATTAGGCCTAGAAAGGGTGCCTATTCTAATTGGGTGGCTATAAAGGTAATCTTCTCTAATCTAATATACAAAGTACCAACTATTTCTCCAAAAAAGTACTATTCCTTGCTATTTTTCTCTTACCCAACCAACTTAAGTTTCCAACGCTAAAATAGTTTTTTTACTCAAAAGAAAACATGGTTTATATCACCAGTTGCATTTGAGGGCTTGCTATATGTTTATTCTATATATAATGGTTTCATGACCACAGGAATTCTTTTGCCATTGAATTGCTTTTATACTGTATTAGTAATTTTCATTTTGCAAGTAGAGTCATCACTTTTAATATATGAGAATTAACAGGGGCGTCTTTGGGCTCGTGCGAGGTGTGCTATTGCACAGGGGTCCCGAAAACCGAAAAATTTAGGGCCCTTTTTTTCATTTTTATTAAGTAGTATTAGCCAAAATTTACTGGTTCATAATTCGCAGGTCTTAGCCCAATTAAGAGCTCACTTTTACGAATTAGAACAGGGTCTCCAAAATGTTTGAGATGACCTGAGAATTAATTATACATAACTAAATTATTTAAATAATATTGGTAAATATTTTGTTGCAAGTTGAGCGTTGTGACACCTTTATGCGTAAGTTCAATTCTCTGAGCAATTTTCACTTTATATAATCATCATGGTTTTCTTCCATCTCCAAAATTTTATGTATGCTTTAATTAGGTACCTATTTTAAAGTGTCCTCTGAATATATTCTTTTTTAAATTTCTATATATAGCTAGTGGTATTGAAATATGATGTAGAAATCACTGCTACATTGGGCTCAGTGAGCCCTAAGTTAAGAAGAGACTATTTTGATTGTTGTGGAACCAATGGACTGAGGTTGGATCGAAGAACAGTGGAGAAAAGAGAAGAAGAAAGAAGTTGGAGAAGAAGAGTCGGTGAGAGAGAGAATTGAGAGAAAAAAAGAAGTTGTGTATTATCTAATGAATTACAAAATACGGTTCCTATATGTACTACTCACAACCAACTAGTATACAGATATTTTTTATACTAGTATACAAAGATGCAAAATATCTAGCCTAGTACAAAATACAAATATCTAATAGTTAATTACAAAATGTCTAATTGTAACTAACTAACTCTATGGTATATTTTCCATACACCCCTCAAGCTAGGGGAAATGAAGATGTTCTTCATCCCGAGCTTGGACACAAGATGCTCATTGTCACGACCGATTAAGGCGTGTGGAGTGCCTTACGGGCACCTAGTGATACAACATCGGAGAAATCGTGGAACATAAACAATACAAGACATATTATGAAATATGAAACAATAATCGAGAAAAACTTGCCTTTCGGCATATATATAAATAACAACTTTTTCCAACATGAGCAGTTTTAATCCTTTTTACAAACCACCTTGCAGCGATTACTACAGACCTAAGAAATGATACGACAACAATGGCGGGACGGGGCCGCCATACCACGAATGTAAACACTTACAACAACGGGGACTATACATGATAAGCCTCGGAGAAACGGAGCTTTCCATGCCGAATTGTGACCCTAGGCGAGGATCAATGATGGTGTACCTTTACTGCGGCATGAACGCAGCCGAAGGAGGTCGATCTGCAGTGCAGAGTATGTGAAACTAAAAAATACTGTAAATGAAATCATAATAGTCTATAAAGCAGGAGACATGTATGATAACCAAACTACAGTTCACAATAATAAGCAGTCATGTCAAGTCAGGGACTCATGCCCTCAAGTCATCACTCAAATATAACAATGGGTCTCACGCCCACAACATCAATCATGCCCGTGGAATACCTTCCCGCCAGCTTGGCGATTTATGATATAAAAGCACCAAGGAACACACATGAACACGAGGTCCCACGTGCCATAATAACACGTCTGAGGGTAAGTACGAAGGCATAGCCGACTACTAACACCACAGTACCAACAAGGTCATGAACTGTATCATAAGATCTGTCTAGACCGTCACATGATCAAAGCTGACCACTTGCCCGCAGTATCTAATGTGCGCGTCTAGCCCTGGAACTTTCCGCAGCTCCGCATAGGCCAATCCGATCGGCCCGCATGAGGTATAACCCGCATCGGTAGCTACTCCCGGCGTCACTGGACTCGCCCGTCGCGCCACAAGGACGCGTGACCACAGGCGCGTCCTAACTCGGAACTCCGCGATTCGCATAGCCTGGACCCGCATGAGGTAGTCTCGAATCATAGGTCCATCGACCGCTGAGTCTACCCGCGTGGAGGCGGCTTAACCCGGAATCATCTCAAGAGATGAGTGATGTATAATACTATCATAACAGCTTATCGTTAAACAACATAAGCACAACAAAGGAAAAACCCCTTTACACAAACATCACAAGATACTAACACACGTAGCATCCTAGCATGTTTACTTATCAAATCAACAAGAAAGTATTACAAGGCTATCACAAACCAACACAATCAAGTTATACACACAAGGTACTTTCTACTATATGCTAACAAGTTCGGGGTTTTATCCCCAAGTACTTCATACATTAACTCTTTAAAAGATACGTTACTTTCACAAAGTCACACAATGCGTAGTATATGAAAATATAGTGATTATCTTTTGAAGTAAATCAAAACACTTCTCTTTGTAAAACTCAAGTAACAACATTATTTTCCAAACGTCCAAGTTTGCCTAATTTCAAATGTTCATGTTTCTTACTTAGAAAGGTTTCGTAGTTCATAGTCTTATTCATTTAAGAATATAATTCTCCTTTAAACTATCTGAGAAACATAAGTCTTATATGTGAGTAGGATATTCTTGTTTACAACAATCTTATTACAGCAGCCATGATCTAGGAAATATCATTTTGTCTCATCTTAGCTTCTATGCAGATGGAAGTTTCTACTGGTTTTAATAATACTTAATCTGTCAAAACATTTCCTTTTATTAACGCTGCAGTGGTTTGTCGATACACATTCTGATTTCCAAAATCAGTAAAACACTCTTAAGACGTTATACCTAACTTTCCATAAAGCTATTATAACTCTTAAGTTTTCAAAACAAATCAAGTATTACTTCTCTCAAAATGATTCAAAACTCTTTTGAAATACTTCAAGTTCTTTATTAACACATAACAAGCCAGTTATAGTTCAAATCAGTTACCTTTTAAAAACCACATGTATTTTCTTACCAACATAAAGCCGTTATAACCAACTTCCCATAAAGCCGTTATAACACTTTATGTTTTACACCAATCAAATACATTTAGTAATGCGTACGCGTCACCGCACTTACATAGTTCACACATATCATGCTAGAAGAGATAGGAAGAGGTTCACGTACCTCGCGACAGTATCGACTAATAGCAAAACGCTCAAGTACTTCCAACGGCTACTCCTAAGCCAAGTAGAATCGCCTGCGTAGTACTTGACCTATAGGGCCTGGCGACTTATTAACATCAAGATCTTATCGTAGAACATTCTACAGAAAATTCGGCGACTCCCCACATGACAGCGTAAATCTCCTCTCTAACTGGCTACCAAGCCAACCGGGGGTTATACATCTAACCCGACGGGTACAATTCTACTCCACGATTACTACACAAGTCTCATGTCTGACGTGCCTATGTAATTACTGATTCGATTCGATTCTTGGGCTTAAGTCAAAAGACATTGCGCGATGCTAAGCTTAGTTCTATATATAGTATAATTCAACTATATAATCTAACAACATGTAATTTCCAATTACAATAGAGGGACAAGATATTTACCTCGATAAGCCCATAATTATCCAAGTATAAAGTCGATCTGGGCAATCGTTTAGCTCGACTCAGGCGCTCAACCCGCTCTAAACCACCCAGAAGTTCTAACCAACTTACACAATACTCCACTGACTATGGAGATTTTCCTAGGGTTTCGGTTTTGTGGTGACGGAAGTATAATAGTATTTAGGGCTTTTAGTAAGGTATAACCTTAGAATACTACAAGGTATCTGGCTAAGGTAATTTGGGCATTATAACAATACTTGGAGTATTTCCTACCAAGAGGGGTACCACGGCACACTAGGAGGGGGTGTACCCTCGGCAAGGCCTCTGGGAGGGTGCACCTCTCGGCAAGGCCTCACAAAGGAATAGGGAGGGACGAAACCAACGAGGAGGAGGAGGTTTTCAAGACTTGGAAATTATGGAATGGATGAAGAAGTCTTCAAAGGGGAGGGTATTTATAGGCCAAGCAAAGGCCAACCAATGGCCAAGATCTAGCCAAGTGGGGCAAGTGGAGGGCAAGATATGCCCAGTGCCCCTAGACCCTACTCCTTAAAACCTCACAAATATCTACACAAAAATCAACCAAGACTTGCTTATTCAATCGGCCTAACGCCTCAAGTCCACCAACGAGAGGGTGCCAAGTGTTGCCCTCGTTGGTCCAAAACGTTTCGTCTCTCGGAAAAATCCAAAAATACTAAATGACATAGCCGTAATTTACCGCCCGCAAGTTAGGTAGAGCGTTTAGTCAACGACTCTAACAGGGTGTTGTGCACAAACATATTTCGGCCCAGGGTGCCACGTGGGGGTGACACGTGTCGCCCGATTCGCCCAAAATATTTCGTCTTAGAAAATATCCAAAACGGCCAAAATCTCAAAATCAAAGCGGGCCCCACAAAACGTAGAATTTCTCCGTGGGCCCACGTGACCATTTCCGAAAATAAAATTCCATAATTCTCTAATATTCGGGAAGTCCGAATACCAAATCGGGAATCCATTCCATTAACGAACCTTTTCCTTCACAAACCGGAAACTTTTCCGTGGAAAATTCACTCTTTCCTCTTTTCCAATCTTTCTCGTATTCTCGCACGTCGCCCTCGCATACATACCACGGAACTACGGGTATAACATTCTCCCTTAGAAACATTCGTCCCGAATGTTCCTTCCAAGTCCCCAAACATACAAGCGCCGATATAGTCTCTACTACTATACTTATGAGAACAATCCTGCCACACCTGGCCATGGAAACACCTGCGCAAAGACTTACATCCAAGCCCACGAGGAAACACCTCTATATCACCACAAAAAAAAAAAAAAAAAAAAAAAAAGAGCACTTTTGTCACTTTGTCGCGAGCCTTGCTCCGACGACCCAACAAATGGTACCGTGCGTCACGATCACCGAGTGTCGTGCACTCGAACCACCACATTTACGATCGCTTTAGTTTCCAAAACTCGGGGTTACTATCTATTTACGTGGGCATCATTAACTGGGAACATTCTGGATGGATCTTCGATACTTTCCCGAACATAACAATACGAAAGACCGGACGTCCCGCCTCTTAAGTCGGACGGCAAAAGCTAACATATAGGCAACCTGGCCTATTCTTCACATGAACTCTTAAAGGCCCAAAGTAACCGGGCTAAGTTCCTTCGTTTCCAAAACTCGTCACACCGGTCGGTGGTACTTTCAAGAAGACCGACCGTCAACTCGAACTCTGGCGTCGTCGCGATCATCCGCACGATTCCTCCGGTGCGTAACTTCTTACAGACGAGCTTTACCACATCCACCGTCTGTGGAACAAGCTCGATCCAACTATCTGAACCTTGCCAACATCGAACCAATCGACCGGCAACTTACACTTGCCCTCTGAGGCTTCGTGGCGACATCAGAACAGAAATGGTGGCTTAAACGCTCCTCCACGGAGACAACAATCCTCGCAACTACCACGAAATCCACACGCGGCGAGGCGAATGCGGTCTGAGACTCACCGAGTCCTTAACCTGCTGGTAAAACTTCCGAAACAAAAACAGCCGTAACACTGGCTCCATGCGCCATAAGGTGAAGGTAGGCACCTCGTGCGACCTTACAACCTTTCTGATAAATCAACACTGCCGAGTGAACGGTCCCGACCGAAGAACACGATGGGCTGCCCCCATCGACCGACCACTGGTCGAACGCATCCACGAACTCGTACGCTAGTTAACTAAACTCGAGCCTAACACCCTCGTGACCCTATCACAAGGCGGGACCACCACAACCAGACCCCACCACCAAACATGCCGCGGGTTGACCCGCAACGTGGCCTCAACCCGACCCGGCAAGGCGCAAAATACTATCTCCCCGAAGGAACAATCTCTCAAAACACGTTACGAAAACCTAGCGGTCTTCTTAGCTCAACTACCCTCTTTCGTTTCATACCACTTAGGGACCTATCCCAAACATAGCTCACGTGCACTATGCACTCCGATAAGGATCAAACATAACACTACACCTTTACTCGAGATGGCCTTACCTCTAAGGTCTGTACGTATAACACTCTAAGGCTCACACCTTCTCTATCCCCCAAAATCTTACTCGGTTAACCCACCATGATTTCTAATCACAACTACCACGCTGCTATCAGAACATAGCACTTAAGGTATACTCACCTTGAAAGTTACCGAAGGACCTTGCTGCCCTGGCCCTCTTCTGTTGTCCTTGGTTAACCCGTCGATCTCTACGTTTTTCGGCCTGCTGTACATAAGCCCGTACACAGGCCATGCTCAAGCCCAACTGAAGAATTACTCTTGCACAACCCTCTCTTAGGTAGTCATCAAGACTCGTGGTACATCGGTATAATCTCTGGTAGCCAAATCCATAGCTAGTAACAGGGTCGCCTCTTTGCAATCTATATTCACTGTTCGGCCGTGGGCGAAGGTTCAAATATCATGGACGCAGCGAGAAGGCCGCCGTCGTGCTAAACTCGATGGGGCTAGTGGCGTCGCAGAAATCCCGAATGAAGCACTACCTAGGTAATGATTGGGCTGTGCCTCGCAACCTTACGAACTCAACTCGCGGCTCCTGGCCGCACGCCTCCCGGGCGGGTTGCCTACGCGGAGCATAACGATAAAGGAATGAATTTCGTCGGAGGTCCAACTTACAACATCTCTAAGGCACGATCTCGAGTGAGAAGAATAGAAACCAATCCTAAATATCCTATAGCCTCACGATTATTGGTGTGGTGCACAACACCGATAATCAAGACTCTCATGGATACTGATGCGTAGACACTTTCCGAGGATTAATCGCTCGATACCACTTTTGTCACGACCGATTCCGGCGTGGTCGTGCCTTACCGGGCACCCTAGTGATACAACATCGAGAAATCGTGAACATAAAACAATACAAGACATATTATGAAATATGAAACAATAACTGAGAAAACTTGCCTTTGGCGTATATATAAATAACAACTTTTTCCAACATGAGCAGTTTTAATCCTTTTTACAAACCACGCTTACAACAAGATACTACGGACCTAAGAAATGATACGACAACAATGGCGGACGGGGCCGCCATACCACGAATGTAAACACTTACAACAACAGGACTATACGTGATAAGCCTCGGAAACGGAGCTTTCCACGTGAATTGTGACCCTAGGCGAGGATCGATGGCGGGTGTACCTTTACTGCGGCATGAACGGCTTCGAGGAGGTCGATAACAGTGCAGAGTATGTGAAACTAAAAAAATCGTAAATGAAATCATAATAGTCTATAAAGCGGGAGACATGTATGATAACCAAACTACGATTCACAATAATAGCGATCATGTCAAGTCGTGGACTCATGCCTCAAGTCATCACTCAAATATAACAATGGGTCTCACGCCCAACATCAATCATGCCCGTGGAATACCTTCGCCTGCCGCGGTTTATGATATAAAAGCACCAAGGAACACATGAACACGGGTCCCACGCGTGCCATAATAACACGTCTGGGTAATGCGAAGGCATAGCCGACTACTAACACCACGCAGTCAACAAGGTCATGAATCGTATCATAAGATCTGTCTGGGCCGTCACATGATCAAAGTGACCACTTGCGCGGATATCTAATGTGCGCGTCTAGCCCCGAACTTTCCGCGACTCCGCATAGGCCAATCAGATCGGCCGCATGAGGTATAACCCCGCATCGAGGGTAGCTACTCCCGGCGGCGTCCCGGACTCGCCGTCCGCGTAGCGCGAGGACCGCATGACCACAGGCGCGTCTAACACGGAACTCCGCGATTCCGCGCCGGCCCTCGGACGCGTAGGTAGTCTCGAATCATAGGTCCATCGACCGCTGAGTCTACCCGCGTCGGAGGGCTTAACCGGAATCATCTCGAGATGAGTGATGTATAATACTATCATAACGACTTATCGTTAAACAACATAAGCACAACAAAGGAAAAACCCCTTTACACAAACATCACAAGATACTAACACACGTAGCGTCTAGCATGTTTACTTATCAAATCAACAAGAAAGTATTACAAGGCTATCACAAACCAACACAATCAAGTTATACACACAAGGTACTTTACTATATGCTAACAAGTTGGGTTTTATCCCCAAAGTACTTCATACATTAACTCTTTAAAAGATACGTTACTTTCACAAAAGTCACACAATGCCCGTAGTATATGAAAATATAGTGATTATCTTTTGAAGTAAATCAAAACACTTCTCTTTGTAAAACTCAAGTAACAACATTATTTTCCAAACGTCCAAGTTTGCCTAATTTCAAATGTTCATGTTTCTTACTTAGAAAGGTTTCGTAGTTCATAGTCTTATTCATTTAAGAATATAATTCTCCTTTAAACTATCTGAGAAACATAAGTCTTATATGTGAGTAGGATATTCTTGTTTACAACAATCTTATTACTGACCATGATCTAGGAAATATCATTTTGTCTCATCTTAGCTTCTATGCAGATGGAAGTTTCTACTGGTTTTAATAATACTTAATCTGTCAAAACATTTCCTTTTATTAACGCTGCAGTGGTTTGTCGATACACATTCTGATTTCCAAAATCAGTAAAACACTCTTAAGACGTTATACCTAACTTTCCATAAAGCTATTATAACTCTTAAGTTTTCAAAACAAATCAAGTATTACTTCTTCTCTCAAAATGATTCAAAACTCTTTTGAAATACTTCAAGTTCTTTATTAACACATAACAAGCCAGTTATAGTTCAAATCAGTTACCTTTTAAAAACCACATGTATTTTCTTACCAACATAAAGCCGTTATAACCAACTTCCCATAAAGCCGTTATAACACTTTATGTTTTACACCAATCAAATACATTTAGTACATGTACGTCTACCGTACTACATAGTTCACACATATCATGCTAGAAGAGATAGGAAGAGGTTCACGTACCTCGCGACGAGTATCGACTAATAGCAAAACGCTCCAAGTACTTCCAACTGTCGGCTACTCCTTAAGCCAAGTAGAATGCGCCACACGTAGTACTTCAACCTATAGGGCCACAAGGCGCTTATTAACATCAAGATCTTATCGTAGAACATTCTACAGAAAATTCGGCAAGACTTCCCGCACATGGCGTAAATCTCCTCTCTAACTGGCCGCTACCAAGCCAACCAGGGGGTTATACATCTAACCCGAACGGGTACAATTCTACTCCACAAGATTACTACACAAGTCTCTCATGTCTGTGCCTATGTAATTACGATTCGATTCGATTCTTGGGCTTAAGTCAAAAGACATTGCAAAGATACTAAGCTTAGTTCTATATATAGTATACTTCAACTATATAATCTAACAACATGTAATTTCCAATTACAATAGAGGGACAAGATATTTACCTCGATAAGCCCATAATTATCCAAGTATAAAGTCGATCCTGGGCAATCGTTTAGCTCCAACTCCGAGCGCTCCAACCCGCTCTAAACCACCCTTAGAAGTTCTAACCAACACACACAATACTCCAACGGACTATGGAGATTTTCCTAGGGTTTCGGTTTTGTGACTGACGGGAAGTATAATAGTATTTCCGGGCTTTTCGTAAAGGTATAACCTTAGAATACTACAAGGTATACGGCTAAGGTAATTTGGGCATTATAACAATACTTGGAGAGTATTTCCTACCAAGAGGGGTACCCGGCACCACTGTAGGAGGGTGTACCCTCGGCCAAGGCCTCTGGAGTGGGTGCACCCCTCGGCCAAGGCCTCACAAAGGAATAGGGGAGGGACGAAACCAACAAGGAGGGAGGGAGGTTTTCAAGACTTGGAAATTATGGAATGGATGAAGAAGTCTTCAAAGGGGGAGGGTATTTATAGGCCAAGCAAAGGCCAACCAATGGCCAAGATCTAGCCAAGTGGGGGGGCAAGTGGAGGGCCAAGATATGCCCAAGTGCCCACTATACCCTACTCCTTAAAACCTCACAAATATCTACACAAAAATCAACCATGACTTGCTCATTCCAGCGGCCTAACGCCCCATCAAGTCCACCAACGAGAGGGTGCCAAGGGGTGCCCTCTCGTTGGTCCAAAACGTTTCGTCTCTCAGAAAAATCCGCAAAAATACTAAATGACATAGCCGTAATTTACCGCCTTGAAGTTAGGTAGAGCGCTTCGTTTAAAAACGACTCTAACCGGTGTTGTGCACAAACATATTTCGGCCAAGGTGCCACATGGGGTGACACGTGTCGCCCCGATTCGTCCAAAATATTTCGTCTTAGAAAATATCCAAACGGCCAAAATCTCAAAATCAAAGCGGGCCCCACAAAACGTAAATTTCTCCGTGGGCCCACGTGACCATTCAGAAAATAAAATTCCATAATTCTCTAATATTCCAGAAGTCCGAATACCAAATCGGGAATCCAATTCCCATTAACGAACCTTTTCCTTCACAAAACCGGAAACTTTTCCGTGGAAAATTCACTCTTTCCTCTTTTCCAATCTTTACATCGTATTCTAAATGCGTCGCCCTCGCATACATACCACGGAACTACGGGTATAACACTCATCTTGAGGCGACCAAGTGCTTTGGTAAGCAAGTCTATGGTTGATTGCGGAAGACGGATATGTAGTAATGTCAACCGCCTCGAATTTTCTCTCGAATAAAGTGGCAATTTATATCGATGTGTTTCGTGCTCTCATGAAAGACTGGATTGGCAACAATTTGGAAAGCTGGCTTGCTGTCTGAGAACAAAGGAACTGGTGTCTGGATAGTAACACCCAACTCCTGATAAAGACCCACAAGCCATATAACCTCGGCTGCGGTGCTATAGCCTATATTCGAACCTTTGAACTTCAAGATCACACCGCTTCTTCGACTTCCACGATATGAGTGAAGAGCCAAATAACACCAAGTATCCAGTGACTGACCTCCTGCTGTTGACACATGAGGCCCAGTCAGCATCACAGAACACTCTCAACTGAGGAACACTGCTACTGGACATGAATATCCCTAAGCCATGAGCTTGCTTGATATACCTGACAAGTCTGAGTCCAACTTTCATGTGAGATGTCTTGGGAGCTTTCATGAATTGGCTGAGACATTGTACTGCAAATGCAATGCCTGGTCGAGTTGTTGTGAGATAAAGTAGCCTTCTAATCATTCTTCTATATGTAGCAGGGTCTGCCAACAGTGTATTTGGTTCTGGTGCAGCAGTGAGTGAATTTGCTGCAATATGTTGATAAAAAATAACAGTGGTAAGCTTATGATTCATATCCATGGGTGAGTGTGTTGTTTTTGCTCCTGCAAGATCCAAATCTGATATGAGTTCCAGGGCATACTTTCTCTGATGCATGAGTATTCCTTGAGGACTCCTTGCAAATTCCACTCCAAGAAAATACCTGAGTTCCCCCAAGTCGTTAATCTTAAAGGAGGTCTGTAAAATTTCTTTTGTATATTGAATGAGTGTTGGGCTGTCACCAGTAAGTAACAAGTCATCCACATATACCAAAACTATCACCATACTACCTTTCTCCTGTTTAGTGAACAATGAATAATCCCTGTGACTTTGTTGGAAACCAGATGAGACCAAGGTTGAGGTGAGCTTGATGTTCCACTGTCTGGATGCTTGTTTCAAGTCATAAAGGGATTTCAACAACCTGCATACCTGCTGTTCTTTCCCTTTCTTAATATTGAACCCCTCTGGAACCTTCATGTACACCTCTTCATATAGATCTCCCTGCAGAAATGCATTATAAACATCCATCTGTTGAATTGACCACTGCTTAGCTGCTGTCAGTGCAATAACTGACCTTGTAGTGGACATCTTGACTACAGGAGAGAATGTCTCCTGGTAGTCAAGACCTTCCTGCTGATTGTATCCCTTGGCCACTAGTCTGACCTTAAATCTTTCCACTTCTCCTGTAGCTTTATATTTTATTTTGTAGACCCACCTGCAACCTATTGCCTTCTTTCCTTCTGGTAATGAGACCAATTCCCATGCTTTATTGTCTTCCAGTGCCTTGATCTCAGTTTGCATTGCTTCAACCCACCTCTTATCTTTAATTGTTGCTGAGTAATTATGTGGCTCAGTGTCAATTGAAACATTGGCCACAAAATTCTGGTATTTACTTGTCAAACCTGCATAATCAACATTATTAGATATGGAGTATAAATAGCTAGAAGAACCATGTTTAGTAACATAGTCCTTATGCCATATGGGGGCTTGCTAGCTCTAGTTGATCTCCTTATACTACACTCTGGAATAACAGTATCCAGTTGTCTGTGGTTTGTAGTAGTCTCAGGAGAGGTGTCTTCTGGGATCTGTGTATCTGGACTGAGATTTCATGTTGCATGTCCTGAATGAGACTTGTATGTTCTCTAGAATCTGGTATATTATCATTGTGTGTGGAAAAAATAATATTCTTTGATTAAATCAGATCATCAAAACAGAAATGGTCCTGAGTCTTAATAGAATTCAGGTTGTCATCATCCTTACCTTTGAGAGGGAACACTGTCTCCATAAACATGACATCCCTTCTCATAAATAAGGACATGTTCTCCATATCATAGAGTTTGTACCCCTTCTGCACAGCTCCATATCCAAGAAAGACTGCTCTGACAGCTCTTGGGCTGAATTTGTCCTGCCTGGTAAGAATAGTTGCAAAACACAAACATCCTATTACTCTTAAGTGACTAAGGGTAGGTGTTTTGTTATACAACAATGCATATGGTGATTTATTTTCTATGACATTCGAGGGGATCCTATTCATGACATATACAACCCCTTCCACACAGTACCCCCATAATCTATCAGGTAGTCCTGACTGAAATTTAATTGCCCTGGCAGTCTCCAATATATGTCTATGTTTCCTTTCCACAACACCATTTTGTTGTGGTGTGTGTGGGCAGGAACTCTCATGTATTACCCCATGTCTTTCAAATAGTTCATTAAAATTGCTATTAAAGAACACAGTGCCATTGTCAGACCTTACTACTTGAATCTTCATTTCAAATTGAGTATTTACTTCAACAAAGAATTTTTGCAGCAGTGTAAACACATCAGACTTCAGTCTCATGAAAAAAATCCAGGTCCACCTGGAATAGTCATCTACAACTGTCAAGAAATATTTCATTCCATTATGAGTCTCTACCTTGTAGGGTCCCCATACATCTATGTGTAACAATTGGAAAGGTCTTGACCTTCTACTAATACTGATAGGAAAGGGAATTCTAGAATGTCTAACAAGTGGACAAATTTCACACATATTCAGGACAAGAGAAGTATTCTTCTTAAAGAAATCAATCTTCTTCAGAACATTCATGGGGACATGGCACATTCTCTGGTGCCAAAGAGTTGCATCTACACTCTGTGTGGCTGCCATACACTTATTCAATTCTTTCTTCTTATTCAGAGTGCACAAAATGTATAATCCTCCTTCTTCCTTACCAATCACTCACCCTCAGATGAGGCCGAGTTGGCATCCAACAAGTTCGAATTAGAATAGATAACATTCATGAGGTAACACACAACAAGTTGGAAAGAAGGTGACACTGCATCTCAGTTCCTTTGTCACTTTTGATACAGACATAAGATTGAACTTAAAATCTGGTACACACAAAACATTTGTGAGAACATCACCTCCACCTAGGTGATAATCACCAACATGTGAAATTGTTGTTGAGTCTCCTGTAGGTAACTTCACACTACCTATTTTTGTTGTCAAATTTTTATTACTCAAGCAGTTATGATCACTTGTCATATGGTTGGTAGCACCTGAATCAACTATCCATTTTATAAATGCTTCTACATCTATATCAAGTGTGCATTTACCTGCCATATTTGATTTTCCATCAGTTTCTTCTTTGCTGTCAATTAAACTGAGAAGTTTCTGCTTTTGACTTGGAGTAAACTGATTCAATAGTGTTGTATCTGTGGACCATGGAGCTTGTGTCCTCTGTCTGAAGTTTCCATGGTTTTGTCCAAGCATATCCTTCTCACCTGTATTTCCAGGGGAGAGATCTCCACCAGTCACTGCATAAGCCTTCTTCCCATTTTTAAAATCCTCAGGATAACCAATTAGCCTGTAACAGTCTTTCCACAATAGTCACACTTCATTAACTTGTAGCAATCTATCTTAAAATGGCCTTTCACATGACAGAAGTCACATAGAGCATTTGGATTATATGACTTTCTGTTTTTCATTCCATTTTTGTTCCTTCCATTTCCACTCTTGGCTATGAACATAGCAGATGATTCCAAGGTTTCCTGCATCATTCTTCTTGTCCCTGCTACTACTCGTTGGCTTTCCTCTTGATTAACTATTGCATATACTTGGTTTAGGCTCGGCACTTGCTGCATCATTATGATTTGGCTTCTCTCTTGATTGTAACTATCATCCAGTCCCATGAGAAACTGCAACATCCTTTGATATTGTAAGTGATCAACAAAACTTCTGGATTTGGCACAGCAAGTTGGTGGTGGTATAATGGAGTCGTATTCATCCCATAAATCCTTAAGTCTAGAATAGTATATTGAGACAGATTGTGGTCCTTGTCTCATCGTAACTATCTCCTTATGCAGTTGGAAAGACCTAGAGCTGTTAATCTTGTCGAATCTCTCCTTTAATTCCTCCCATATAATATGTGCATCAGAATTAAACAACATTCCACTAAGTAAACTCTTGTTTACATTTCACATTAACCAAGACACTACGATTGCGTTGCACCTATCCCATACCTTTGCAAGATCTCCACAGAATGCCTCTCGTTTCACTGTTCCATCAATGAAACCTACCTTATTTTTCCCCAACAGAGCAAGTTTCATTGCTCTACTCCATAGTGTGTAGTTATCCATTCCATTTAATATGATTTCAACTGATAATGAACCAGGGGAATCTGACGGAAAGAGATACAATGAATGATTATGATCGATACTTACAGTCGATGTTACGATTCCACTCGTCGTGTTTTCTGTATTATTTTCCATCTCTTGCTGATGAAAACAATTCTCCGATCTGCAATTGATTGTTCAAGTTGAAATTGATCTGCTAACACTTCAAAGTTTCAGATCCATCACAATACTTCTGTTATACCCCGTATTTCCATAGTATGTACGTGAGGGCGTACGTATAATAATTTGAGCCTTAAGTTAGGCGAGTTTCGAAATTTGTACACAACACCCGATAGGAGTCGTTTTTCGACGAAACGTTTCCACAGCTTTCGTAGGGAAAATTCCGGCTATGGCATTTTTAATTTTTGCGGATTTTTCCGAGAGACGAAACATTTTGGACCAACGGGAGGGTGACATGTGTCACCCTCACATTGGAAGCTTAGGGACGGCAAGCTTGGACGATTTGGGCTACTTTAGTTGGTAGGATATTTTGTGCAAGTTGGTGTGGTAGATGGATAAGGTCCACATGGTTGAAATCTAGCCCTACACTTGCACCACACTTGTCTTCATCTTGGCCATTGGTTGGCCTTTACTTGACCTATAAATACCCTTCTAAGTTGAAGACTTTCTTCATCCAAAAACTTGAGCAATCTTTCTAAGTCTCAAATACTCCCTCCCTCTTATTTGATCTCGTCCAAAAGCCCCCTCCCCCTTTGAGAAGGCCCTGTGGTAGAGCTTCCTCCCATTGTGGTGCTCCTAGCCAGAAGTACACCCCCTAGCCTAGTTGTCTCGTATAAATACCCCTTGTTGTGGTATAGAAATACTCTCCTAGTATTGTTGTTATGTCCAAATACCTTGGCCCAAATACCTTGTAGTATTCCCAAGGTTACACTTATACAAGCCCATAAAATACCATTATACTTTCCCTCAGTCACTAAAACGAAACCCTAAGTAAATCTTCACCCGTAGTTGAAGTTATAAGTAGAAGTTGGTTAGAACTTCTAAGGGTTGGTTGGAGCGGGTCGGAGCGCACGGAGTAGGAGCTAAACCTTGCTCAGGATCGACATATAAACTCGGATAATTTTGGGCTTATCGAGGTAAACATTCTTGACCTTCTGTTGTAATTGGAAATTACATGTTGTAGGAGTATATGGTTAAGTATACTATATATAGAACTGAACATAGTTATGCGGCAATGTCTTTTGACTTAAGCCTGAATAATACTTACGGCAATGTCTTGCGACTTAAGCCTGAATTTTAATAAGTGAACTGAACTGTAATTACATAGGACTATATTACAGTAGACTTGTGTAGTATTCTCGTGAGTAGAATTGTACACGTCAGGTTAGGCGTGAAACCCCCGGTTGGCTTGGTAGCTGGCCTCGATAGAGGAGGAGATTACGCTGTTGCGGGGGGGGGAGGTGCTGCCGAATTTTCTGTAGAATATTCTACATTAAGATCTAGGATGTTAATAGGCGCCTTGTGGCCTCTATAGGTTGAAATCTGCGTATGGCGTGATCTACTTGGCTTAAGGAGTAGCCGACGGTTTGAGGTACTTGGATCACTTTGCTATTAGTCGATAATCGTCGCGAGGTATGTGAACCTCTTCCTATCTGTTCTAGCATGATATGTGTATAACTATGTAGTACGGTAGACGTACATGTGTTTAATATATTTGTTTGGTTTGAAAAATAAAGTGTTATAACGGCTTTATGGGAAGTTGGTTATAACAGCTTTATGTAGGTAAGAAAATGCCTTGTGGTTTCAAAGGGTAACTGATTTGACTTATAACGGATTTGATGTGTAGTAATACTTGGCTTTGAAAACATAAGAGTTGTACTAGATTTATGGGAAGTTAGGTATAACGTCTTAAGAGTGATAAAAAGAATGGTTTACTGATTTTTGAAAATAAGAGACTCAGATTAATGGTATTGATATGAATTTTGTTAAAAGTGTGAAACCTCATTCGTGAGTAATGAGTACTTGGTTTTAAAATGAATAATGTTTTACTGATTTCGGAAATCAGAATGAGTATCGACAAACCACTGCAGCGTTAATAAAGGGAAATGTATTGAATAATGAAGTATGGTATTAAAACCAGTAGAAACCTCCATCTGCATAGAAGCTAAGATGAGACAAAATGATATTACATTTCCTAGATCATGGCTGCTTAATAAGATTGATTATAAACAAAAATAACCTACTCACATATAAGACATATGTTTCTCAAAACGTTTAAAGGAGAATTATGTTTTAAAGGATTAAAACTATGAACTACGAAACCTTTTTCTAAAATGAGTAACTTGAGCATTTGAAATTAGGCAAACTTGAACGTTTGGAAAATAAGGTTGTTACTTGATTTTACAAAGGAAAGCATTTTGGTTTACTTAACAATGTTAGTCACTCTAATTTTATACTACGGGTATCGGGTGACCTTGGTAAAAGAATTGGATCTTAAAAGGAATTTAACGTACGTAGTACTTTAGGAGTTAAAATCCGACTTTGACATAAAATGAAAGTACCTTGAGTTGTGTATAACTTGCCTATGCTTGTTGTTATGAAACTTGACCATGTTACGTATGATAGCCTTGTTGTGCAAGGATTGTGTTCTACTCGACTACCGGTTCATCCGAATGTATTTCACTTGACTAGGTTCATCCGGAATGTATTTCACTTGACTACCGGTTCATCCGAATGTATTTCACTTGACTACCGGTTCATCCGAACGTATTTCACTTGACTACCGGTTCATCCGAATGTATTTCACTTGACTAACGGTTCATCCGAATGTATTCCACTCGACTACGGTTCATGGGATGAGCAGGAATGTATTCCACACGTTATATTGGGTCCATAAGATGGGCGAGACCATTATCGTATCACATGATTTGTACCTAGACTGCCGGCAGTGAGGAAGGAGTTCCACGGGCATGAGGGATGACTTTGAGGGCGTGAGTCCCTGACTTGACATGACTACTTTTTATGTTGTGAACTGTAGTTTGGTTATCATACATGTCTCCTGCTTTATATAGACTATTATGATTTCATTTACGATTTTTCTGATTTCACATACTTGGTACTGTTATCGACCTCCTTCGAAGTGCGTTCATGCCGCGAGTAGATGTACATCGATCGTCGATCCCCGCTATAGGATCACCTTTCGGCGTGTTGGGAAGCTCCGTTCCTTCGGAGGCTTATCTTTGGTATGTTACCACGAGTGCATAGGTTCTTGTACATTCGGGGTATGGCGGGGCCCTGTCCGTCATAGTTGTTGTCACTTCTTAAGTGCCGTAATGCTGTTGTGGCAGTGCAGAAAAAGATAAGCGTTCGGGTATTTATGTATATACCGAAGGCAACTGTATTTTGGTTGCTTTATTTATCATGTCTCTTAATTCATGTTCATGTTTTTATTTCCGCTGATTTTCTCGATGTTGCATCACTAGGGTGCCGGGGTAAGGCACGATCCACGCCCGGTTCGGTCGTGACAAAAGTGGTATCGAGCGATTAGTCCTCGGAAAGTGTCTCAGACCGTGTCTAGTAGAGTCTTGATTATCGGTGTGTTGTGCACTACATCTATAATCAGGAGGCTATAGGACATTTAGGATTGGTTTCCATTCTTCCCATTCTGAGATCGTGCCTTATAGCTGTGTGATAAGTTGGACCCTCCGACGTATTCCTTTCCTTTACCGATTATGCCTCCGCGTGCAACCTGAGCCCAGATGGGCAAGGCGATCGAGGAGTAGTGAGATCTGAGAGAGAAGCGCGAGCCGGTCGATGCACTGAGAGCGATGCTCCGACGGCGAGTTTCGCGACGCCGCCCGGCCAGAGTTTAGAGCCGCAGCGATGGGCTGCGAGACTCTGATGCACTGAGCCTCCGGTCCCACACTGGAAGCGGATGAGATGGTACAAGAGATGGCGATTCTTGCCGTGGTCGTGGCAGATATGAGGATAGGCTAGATGCAGCGATTCGGCCCGTAGCACCCGTAGTTCACCCCGAGCGCATTTGAGGCTACGTGACTTTACGAGTTGTAGCCCGCCGATGTTCTATGGATCGAGAGGCGAGGATGACCTCGTGAGTTTATCCGACTCTGACGGATCATGAGTGATCGAGTCTCGCAGGCGAGTCGGTGGTATTGGTTCGCATCACCGCGTGATAATCGCATTGGTAGTTTGATTCGTGGGAGTTGTCGGGAAGAGCATGCACTCCCGTATGGGACGAGTTCTCAAGGGCTTTTCTTGCACATTTCTTGCCCCCAGATGAGGAGGGCTCGGGTAAGATTTTTGACGCGTTGAGGCGGGGCGGGCGGGCGGTTAGAGAGTACAATGTGTAGTTCGACTCATTAGCTCGGTATGTGCCCTGTGGTAGCCGATATGGAGGGCGAGTACACCGCTACGTCACCGGCTGGATGATTACTTGGCGAGGCTTATGCAGGTGTAGCTCTCGGTAGGGCATGGACATTGCCCGCGCAAGCTCATGCACTAGGATGTGAGGCACGCGGAGGTCGACGGAATGGCCGAGATCGCGAAGAGGCCGGGACAGCAGGTCCTTTGGTAACTTTCGGGGCGGACCGCCTCGGCAACAGTCTAGTTATGTACCTCCACCGATCAGAGTGGACCCCACATTAGTCGGGGCGTTCGGGGTATTCGAGCTGGTGAGCTCGGGGCTTAGTTCACAGATATACGTGAGTGCTAGCCAGCAGGATTCATGTCCCCCTCCGTGTGCACGATGTGGTAAACATCATCCCGGGGAATGTCGTCTTTTTACTGGTGCTTGTTTCACCTGCGGCCGTCGAGCCATGTGAGAAGCGTGCTTATAGGAGAGACTGCGGCTTGGCGCGACACTTAGGATCGATGGCGGGTTCATCGCCTACGCTATGCGCCTGCAGTGAGCCTATGATTAGAGTGGAGCGGTTGATTCAGGTATATCCCTAACCCTCTAGAGACTTGTATGTATTGATGTTATGATAATGTGTTAAGTGTTATGTTCGGATAGCTTTGTGCTAAAATGTGATTTAGGGACCTGGTTGGTGAAAGGGTAAGCCTGGGGGTGAGAAAATGATGAACCTTAGGATATTACAGTTGAGACCTTAGATGTAAGGTCATCTTGAATAAAAGATTTTACGGTTAGTCTTTGTTGAAATACTTGGTTTGCGTATAAATGTATTGTGTGATAAGTCCCTGGGTTGGGTAAATGAAAGTGGTATCTTTCCTGATGTGATTTAGCAAGATTGTTCCGTGTCGAGGAGCAAGAGTTGGCGCGGCAATAGGTCGGGTTGGGGCCATGTTGCGGGCCAACCCGCGGCCTGTTCGAGGTGGGTCGGTTCAGGTGGTCCCGCCAGATGGTAGGGTCACGAGGGTGTTAGGCCCAAGTTTAGATGGTCATCGTATGAGTTCGAGGATATGTTCGACCAGAAGCGGATCGTGAAGGCCGGGAATGGCCTTAAGGAAGATCGAGGCTAGTAAGATGACCAAGTTTGGAGGTAGTGACTCCAAAGTTTGAGCGAAGTGTGTGGTACGTATACTAGAAGAGTTTAAGTGTTCGAGAAGAGTACGACGAGTAAGGGTAGAGGCGAGCATGTATTGCGAGCATAGATATGATCATTTCTTGTGAAGGGAGAAGGTGCGAAGGATGTATATTTTAGGCCTCAGGAATCGCATGCAGTCCGGTACCATTTGTTGGGTCGCCGGAGTAACACTAGAACCTCGCGGCAAAGTGACAAAAGTTTGTGATGTTAGAGGTGTTTCCTCGTGAACTTGGATGTAAGTATTTACGCGGGTGTTTCGTGGCCAGTTGTGGCGTTGGCAACTTATTAGAAGAACTTTATCATTATCCGTCTTGAGAAGGAACATTCGGGACGAATGTTTCTAAGGAGGGGAGAATGTTATACCCCGTATTTCCAGAGTATGTACGTGAGGGCGTACGTATAATAATTTGAGCCTTAAGTTAGGCAAGTTTCGAAATTTGTACACAACACCCGATAGAGTCGTTTTTTTAAACGCGTTTCCACAACTTTCGTAGGAAAATTCGGCTATGGCATTTTTAATTTTGCGGATTTTTAGAGACGAAACATTTTGGATCAACGGGAGGTGACATGTGTCACCTCACATTGGAAGCTTAGGGACGGCAAGCTTGGACGATTTGGGCTACTTTAGTTGGTAGGATATTTTGTGCAAGTTGGTGTGGTAGATGGATAAGGTCCACATGGTTGAAATCTAGCCCTACACTTGCACCACACTTGTCTTCATCTTGGCCATTGGTTGACCTTTACTTGACCTATAAATACCCCTCTAAGTTGAAGACTTTCTTCATCCAAAAACTTGAGCAATCTTTCTAAGTCTCAAATACTCCCTCCCTCTTATTTGATCTCGTCCAAAAGCCCCCTCCCCCTTTGAGAAGGCCCTTTGGCGAGCTTCCCCTAAGCTGTGGTGCCACTGGCCAGAGGTACACCCCCCCTAGCCTAGTTGTCTCGTATAAATACCCCTTGTTGTGGTATAGAAATACTCTCCTAGTATTGTTGTTATGTCCAAATACCTTGGCCCAAATACCTTGTAGTATTTCCAAGGTTACACTTATACAAGCCCAGAAAATACCATTATACTTTCCCTCAGTCACTAAAACGAAACCCTAAGTAAATCTTCACCCGTAGTTGAAGTTATAAGTAGAAGTTGGTTAGAACTTCTAAGGGTTGGTTGGAGCGGTCGGAGCGCCTGAGAGTAGGAGCTAAACCTTGCTCGGGATCGACATATAAACTCGGATAATTTTGGGCTTATCGAGGTAAACATTCTTGACCTTCTGTTGTAATTGGAAATTACATGTTGTAGGAGTATATGGTTAAGTATACTATATATAGAACTGAACATAGTTGTGCGGCAATGTCTTTTGACTTAAGCCTGAATAATACTTACGGCAATGTCTTGCGACTTAAGCCCAATTTTAATAAGTGAATCGAATCGTAATTACATAGACTATATTACGATGACTTGTGTAGTATTCGTGAGTAGAATTGTACACGTCAGGTTAGGCGTGCAAACCCCCACTGGTTGGCTTGGTAGGCGCCCGATAGAGAGGAGATTACGCCATGTTGCGGGAAAGTCTTTGCGAAATTTTACGTAGAATATTCTACATTAAGATCTAGGATGTTAATAGGCGCCTTGTGGCCTCTATAGGTTGAAGTACTGCGTATGGCGTGATCTACTTGGCTTAAGGAGTAGCCGACGGTTTGAGGTACTTGGATCACTTTGCTATTAGTCGATAATCGTCGCGAGGTATGTGAACCTCTTCCTATCTATTCTAGCATGATATGTGTATAACTATGTAGTACGGTAGACGTACATGTGTTTAATATATTTGTTTGGTTTGAAAAATAAAGTGTTATAACGGCTTTATGGGAAGTTGGTTATAACAGCTTTATGTAGGTAAGAAAATGCCTTGTGGTTTCAAAGGGTAACTGATTTGACTTATAACAGATTTGATGTGTAGTAATACTTGGCTTTGAAAACATAAGAGTTGTACTAGCTTTATGGGAAGTTAGGTATAACGTCTTAAGAGTGATAAAAAGAATGGTTTACTGATTTTTGAAAATAAGAGACTCAGATTAATGGTATTGATATGAATTTTGTTAAAAGTGTGAAACCTCATTCGTGAGTAATGAGTACTTGGTTTTAAAATGAATAATGTTTTACTGATTTCGGAAATCAGAATGAGTATCGACAAACCACTGCAGCGTTAATAAAGGAAAGGTATTGAATAATGAAGTATGGTATTAAAACCAGTAGAAACCTCCATCTGCATAGAAGCTAAGATGAGACAAAATGATATTACATTTCCTAGATCATGGCTGCTTAATAAGATTGATTATAAACAAAAATAACCTACTCACATATAAGACATATGTTTCTCAAAACGTTTAAAGGAGAATTATGTTTTAAAGGATTAAAACTATGAACTACGAAACCTTTTTCTAAAATGAGTAACTTGAGCATTTGAAATTAGGCAAACTTGAACGTTTGGAAAATAAGGTTGTTACTTGATTTTACAAAGGAAAGCATTTTGGTTTACTTAACAATGTTAGTCACTCTAATTTTATACTACGGGTATCGGGTGACCTTGGTAAAAGAAATGGATCTTAAAAGGAATTTAACGTACGTAGTACTTTAGGGTTAAAATCCGGACTTTGACATAAAATGAAAGTACCTTGAGTTGTGTATAACTTGCCTATGCTTGTTGTTATGAAACTTGACCATGTTACGTATGATAGCCTTGTTGTGCAAGTATTGTGTTCTACTCGACTCAGGTTCATCCGAATGTATTTCACTTGACTACCGGTTCATCCGGAATGTATTTCACTTGACTACCGGTTCATCCGAATGTATTTCACTTGACTACGGTTCATCCGAACGTATTTCACTTGACTACCGGTTCATCCGGAATGTATTTCACTTGACTACGGCTCATCCGAATGTATTCCACTCGACTAGGTTCATGGGATGAACAGGAATGTATTCCACACGCGTTATATTGGGTCCATAAGATGGGCCGAGACACATATATCGTATCACATGATTTGTACCTAGGCTGGCGGTGAGGAAGGAGTTCCACGGGCATGAGGATGACTTTGAGGCGTGAGTCACGACTTGACATGATCGCTTTTATGTTGTGAATCGTAGTTTGATTATCATACATGTCTCTGCTTTATATAGACTATTATGATTTCATTCTGATTTTTCTGATTTCACATACTTGGTACTGTTATCGACCTCCTTGAGGCTGCGTTCATGCCGCAGTAGATGTACATCGATCGCCGATCCCCGCTTATAGGATCACCTTTCGTGTTGGGAAAGCTCCGTTCCTTGGAGGCTTATCTTTGGTATGTTACCACAGTCAGTAGGTTCTTGTACATTCGGGGTATGGCGGGCCCGTCGTCATAGTTGTTATCACTTCTTAGAGTGCATGTAATCTTGTTGTAGGCGATGTCTGTAAAAAGGATAACTGTTCGGGTATTTATGTATATATACTGAAGGCAACTGTTTTGGTTGGCCTGTTTATTTATCATGTCTCTTAATTCATGTTCATGTTTTTATTTCCGCTGATTTTCTCTGATGTTGTATCACTAGGGTGCCCGGGGTAAGGCACCAGTCACGGGCCCGGGTTCGGGTCGTGACAAAAGTGGTATCAGAGCAGTTAGTCCTCGGAAAGTGTCTACAGACCGTGTCTAGTAGAGTCTTGATTATCGGTGTGTTGTGCACCACATCTATAATCAGGAGGCTATAGGACATTTAGGATTGGTTTCCATTCTTCTCATTCTGAGATCGTGCCTTAGAGCTGTGTGATAAGTTGGACCCCTCTGACGTATTCCTTTCCTTTACCAGTTATGCCTCCGCGTAAGGCAACCCAGGCCCAGATGGGCAAGGCAGTCGAGGGAGCTGTTAGTGAGATACAGAGGAGTACGAGGGCGCGAGCGGCCAAGACTGAGACAGTGCCGACGGCGAGTTTCGCGGCCGCCCGGCACCAGCGAGTTTAAGCGCGGCGATGGCTGCGAGACTCTGATACTGAGCCTCGGTCCCACACTGGAGCAGATGAGATGGGGTACAACGAGATGGCGATTCGGCGAAGTCGTGGCGATATGAGGATAGGCTAGATCGCAGCGATTCCGGCCCAGAGCACCCGTAGTTCACCCCGGCGAGCGGTTTGAGGCTACGTGACTTTACGAGTCAGAGCCCGATGTTCTATAGATCGAGAGCCGAGGATGACCTCGGGAGTTTATCCGACCTACACGGATCATGAGTGATCGAGTCTCGAGGCAGTCGGTGGTATTGGGTTCGCATCACCGCGTGATCTGCGATTGGTAGTTTGATTCGTGGGAGTTGTCGGGAAGAGCATGCACTCCCGGCCGTATGGGACGAGTTCTCAAGGGCTTTTCTTGCACATTTCTTGCCCCCGGATGAGGAGGGCTCGGGCGGCATTTTTGACGCGTTGAGGCGGGGCGGGCGGGCGGTTAGAGAGTACAATGTGTAGTTCGACTCATTAGCTCGGTATGTGCGCCGTGGTAGCCGATATGGAGGGCGAGTACACCGCTACGCCAGGCTGGATGATTACTTGGCGAGAGGCTTATGCAGGTGTAGCTCTCGGTAGGGCATGGACATTGCCCGCATGCAAGCTCATGCACTAGGATGTGAGGCACGGAGAGGTCGGCGGAATGGCCGAGATCGTGAGAGGGCCAGAACAGCAGGGTCCTTTGGTAACTTTCGGGGCGGACCGCCTCAGCAACAGTCTAGTTATGTACCTCCACCAGTACAGAGTGGACCCCCACAGTCGTCAGGACGTTCAGGGTATTCGGGAGCTGGTCAGAGCTCCAGGGCTTCTGGTTCACAGATATACGTGAGTGCTAGCCAGCAGGATTCATGTCCCCCTCAGTGTGCACGATGTGGCAAACATCATCCCGGGGAATGTCGTCTTTTTACTGGTGCTTGTTTCACCTGCGGCCGTCAGGGCCATGTGACGAGAGACTGTGCTTATAGGAGAATGCAGCGGCAGCTTGGCGCGACTCGGATCGATGGCGAGTTCATCGCGCCTACTCTATCGCCTGCAGTGCCTATGATTAAGTGGGCGGTTGATCTGTATATCCCTAACCCTCTAGAGACTTGTATGTATTGATGTTATGATAATGTGTTAAGTGTTATGTTCGGATAGCTTTGTGCTAAAATGTGATTTAGGGACCTGGTTGGTGAAAAAGGGTAAGCCTGGGGGTGAGAAAATGATGAACCTTAGGATATTACAGTTGAGACCTTAGATGTAAGGTCATCTTGAATAAAAGATTTTACGGTTAGTCTTTGTTGAAATACTTGGTTTGCGTATAAATGTATTGTGTGATAAGTCCCTGGGTTGGGTAAATGAAAGTGGTATCTTTCCTGATGTGATTTAGCAAGATTGTTCCGTGTCGAGGAGCAAGAGTTGGCGCGGCAATAGGTCGGGTTGGGGCCATGTTGCGGGCCAACCCGCGGCCTGTTTCGAGGTGGGGTCAGTTCTGGGTGGTCCCGCCAGATGGTAGGGTCACGAGGGTGTTAGGCCCAAGTTTAGATGGTCATCGTATGAGTTCGAGGATATGTTCGACCAGAAGCGGATCGTGAAGGCCGGGAATGGCCTTAAGGAAGATCGAGGCTAGTAAGATGACCAAGTTTGGAGGTAGTGACTCCAAAGTTTCGGAAACTGAAGTGTGGTACGTATACTAGAAGAGTTCAAGTGTTCGAGAAGAGTACGACGAGTAAGGGTAGAGGCGAGCATGTATTGCGAGCATAGATATGATCATTTCTTGTGAAGGGAGAAGGTGCGAAGGATGTATATTTTAGGCCTCAGGAATCGCATGCGATCGGTACCATTTGTTGGGTCGCCGGAGTAACACTAGAACCTCGCGGCAAAGTGACAAAAGTTTGTGATGTTAGAGGTGTTTCCTCGTGAACTTGGATGTAAGTATTTACGCGGGTGTTTCGTGGCCAGTTGTGGCGTTGGCAACTTATTAGAAGAACTTTATCATTATCCGTCTTGAGAAGGAACATTCGGGACGAATGTTTCTAAGGAGGGGAGAATGTTATACCCCGTATTTCCAGAGTATGTACGTGAGGGCGTACGTATAATAATTTGAGCCTTAAGTTAGGCAAGTTTCGAAATTTGTACACAACACCCGATAGGAGTCGTTTTTCGACGAAACGTTTCCACAACTTTCGTAGGGAAAATTCCGGCTATGGCATTTTTAATTTTTGCGGATTTTTCCGAGAGACGAAACATTTTGGACCAACGGGAGGGTGACATGTGTCACCCTCACATTGGAAGCTTAGGGACGGCAAGCTTGGACGATTTGGGCTACTTTAGTTGGTAGGATATTTTGTGCAAGTTGGTGTGGTAGATGGATAAGGTCCACATGGTTGAAATCTAGCCCTACACTTGCACCACACTTGTCTTCATCTTGGCCATTGGTTGACCTTTACTTGACCTATAAATACCCCTCTAAGTTGAAGACTTTCTTCATCCAAAAACTTGAGCAATCTTTCTAAGTCTCAAATACTCCCTCCCTCTTATTTGATCTCGTCCAAGCCCTCCCCTTTGAGAAGGCCCTTTGGCCGAGAGCTTCCCCCTCCCCCTTTGTGGTGCCCTAGCCGAGGGGTACACCCCCCCTAGCCTAGTTGTCTCGTATAAATACCCCTTGTTGTGGTATAGAAATACTCTCCTAGTATTGTTGTTATGTCCAAATACCTTGGCCCAAATACCTTGTAGTATTTCCAAGGTTACACTTATACAAGCCCAGAAAATACCATTATACTTTCCCTCAGTCACTAAAACGAAACCCTAAGTAAATCTTCACCCGTAGTTGAAGTTATAAGTAGAAGTTGGTTAGAACTTCTAAGGGTTGGTTGGAGCGGGTCGGAGCGCACGGAGTAGGAGCTAAACCTTGCTCAGGATCGACATATAAACTCGGATAATTTTGGGCTTATCGAGGTAAACATTCTTGACCTTCTGTTGTAATTGGAAATTACATGTTGTAGGAGTATATGGTTAAGTATACTATATATAGAACTGAACATAGTTGTGCGGCAATGTCTTTTGACTTAAGCTCGAATAATACTTACAGCAATGTCTTGCGACTTAAGCTGAATTTTAATAAGTGAATCAATCGTAATTACATAGGACTATATTACAGTAGACTTGTGTAGTATTCGTGAGTAGAATTGTACACGTCAGGTTAGGCGTGCAAACCCCGGTTGGCTTGGTAGCCGGCCTCGATAGAGAGGAGATTCTGTCATGTGCGGGAGGAGGTCTTGCGAATTTTCGTAGAATATTCTACATTAAGATCTAGGATGTTAATAGGCGCCTTGTGGCCTCTATAGGTTGAAGTCTTGTGTATGGCGTGATCTACTTGGCTTAAGGAGTGGCCAGCGGTTTGAGGTACTTGGATCACTTTGCTATTAGTCGATAATCGTCGCGAGGTATGTGAACCTCTTCCTATCTATTCTAGCATGATATGTGTATAACTATGTAGTACGGTGAGCGCATACGTGTTTAATATATTTGTTTGGTTTGAAAAATAAAGTGTTATAACGGCTTTATGGGAAGTTGGTTATAACAGCTTTATGTAGGTAAGAAAATGCCTTGTGGTTTCAAAGGGTAACTGATTTGACTTATAACGGATTTGATGTGTAGTAATACTTGGCTTTGAAAACATAAGAGTTGTACTAGCTTTATGGGAAGTTAGGTATAACGTCTTAAGAGTGATAAAAGAATGGTTTCGATTTTTGAAAATAAGAGACTCAGATTAATGGTATTGATATGAATTTTGTTAAAAGTGTGAAACCTCATTCGTGAGTAATGAGTACTTGGTTTTAAAATGAATAATGTTTTACTGATTTCGGAAATCAGAATGAGTATCGACAAACCACTGCAGCGTTAATAAAGGGAAATATATTGAATAATGAAGTATGGTATTAAAACCAGTAGAAACCTCCATCTGCATAGAAGCTAAGATGAGACAAAATGATATTACATTTCCTAGATCATGGCTGCTTAATAAGATTGATTATAAACAAAAATAACCTACTCACATATAAGACATATGTTTCTCAAAACGTTTAAAGGAGAATTATGTTTTAAAGGATTAAAACTATGAACTACGAAACCTTTTTCTAAAATGAGTAACTTGAGCATTTGAAATTAGGCAAACTTGAACGTTTGGAAAATAAGGTTGTTACTTGATTTTACAAAGGAAAGCATTTTGGTTTACTTAACAATGTTAGTCACTCTAATTTTATACTACGGGTATCGGGTGACCTTGGTAAAAGAAATGGATCTTAAAAGGAATTTAACGTACGTAGTACTTTAGGGTTAAAATCCGGACTTTGACATAAAATGAAAGTACCTTGAGTTGTGTATAACTTGCCTATGCTTGTTGTTATGAAACTTGACCATGTTACGTATGATAGCCTTGTTGTGCAAGTATTGTGTTCTACTCGACTACCGGTTCATCCGGGAATGTATTTCACTTGACTACCGGTTCATCCGGGAATGTATTTCACTTGACTACCGGTTCATCCAGGAATGTATTTCACTTGACTACCGGTTCATCCGGGAATGTATTTCACTTGACTACCGGTTCATCCGGGAATGTATTTCACTTGACTACCGGTTCATCCGGGAATGTATTCCACTCGACTACCGGTTCATGGGATGAACAGGGAAAGTATTCCACACGTTATAAATTGGGTCCATAAGATGGGCCGAGACCTGTTATACGTATCACATGATTTGTACCTAGACTGCCGGCAGTGAGGAAGGAGTTCCACGGGCATGAGGGATGACTTTGAGGGCGTGAGTCCCTGACTTGACATGACTTCTTTTATGTTGTGAACTGTAGTTTGGTTATCATACATGTCTCCTGCTTTATATAGACTATTATGATTTCATTTACAGTATTTTACAGTTTCACATACTTGGTACCTGTTGTACTGACCTCCTTCGGGCCGCGTTCATGCCGCAGTGAGGTACATCGATCGCCGATCCCCGCTTATAGGATCACCTTTCGCCGTGTTGGAAGCTCTGTTCCTTCGAGGCTTATCTTTGGTATGTTACCACGAGTCCGTAGGTTCTTGTACATTCGTGGTATGGCGGCCCGTCCGTCATAGTTGTTGTCACTTCTTGAGGTGTAGTACCGTTGTGGCGTAGTCCGTAAAAAGATAATTGTTCGGGTATTTATGTATATATACCAAGGCAACTGCTTTGGTTGCTTTGTTTATTTATCATGTCTCTTAATTCATGTTCATGTTTTTATTTCCGCTGATTTTCTCTGATGTTGCATCACTAGGGTGCCCGGGGTAAGGCACCAGTCACGGGCCCGGGTTCGGGTCATGACAACTTCAAAAAAAAAATCTGCTTCGCAATTCTCAGGATATGATGTCCTACACCTGAATCACTCGAATTTTCTATTGCATGTAAAGAAATTCCCTTGATCTGTGTCGAATCACCACTCCTGCTTTGATACCATCTAGAAATCACTGCTATATTGGGCTCAGTGAGCCCTAAGTTAAGAAGAGACTATCTTGATTGTTGTGGAACCAATGGACTGAGGTTGGATCGAAGAACAGTGGAGAGAAGAGAAGAAGAAAGAAGTTGGAGAAGAAGAGTCAGTGAGAGAGAGAATTGAGAGAAAAAAAGAAGAAGTTGTGTATTATCTAATGAATTAAAAAATACGGTTCCTATATGTACTACTCACAACCAACTAGTATACAAAGATGCAAAATATCTAGACTAGTACAAAATACAAATATCTAATAGTTAATTACAAAATGTCTAATTGTAACTAACTAACTCTATGTTATATTTTCCATATATGATTATTAGAAAATTTACTAAACTCTCTTTGAATTGTATATTGATTCCACACACATTTAAAAGCACAAGGTCACTTGAATATCTAACAATCTTTCTAAATGCTATGAAGATCGGTGCATATATAGAAAATGAAAAATTTGCATAGTTCCCATGCAGATTACCTTATCTCCTTAAGTAAGTCATTTTAGTCTCTTCCCATGGAAAATTGTCTAAAATCTTAGATAATTTAGTATTATATATATAATCTTTTAAAACAAATATACATAAGAGTAAATTAATGTTTAATATATACATATTATCTTAAATACTACTATTCAATATGCTAATGCATCTTGTGGCTATACATAAATGTGCGACATTTCTATATTTTCAAAATACTTGCAATAATTGATATGTCAATATAAACTTTATAATGTACACGAGTTATCTTGAAAAAGCCATGTTTCTTTTATTGGTAGCTCCGATCCCTTGAGGATTATTTAAAATGTTTTAACTTAATATTAATGATTGTCACCTTTTCTTCTCTTAATCAGTGGGAAATTATTAGTTAAAAGGTGCCAAAGATATCTATCTTATAGTGGCTTGTTAGGTCATGCGTTGCCAAATGACGCTTCAACAAAATATTAACCTAACGAAAAAGTAATACTACAATTTAAAAATCTATCCTCTAAACACAAAATAATAAAATATTCCTACGGATTATCTTGAAAGATTGTGTTTAAGTAAAAGGAGAAGTGGTTAATCTTTGGTTGCTAGTCCACTACAACAAATCGCCTCAAAGAGGACTATCTTTTTAAACCAAAAAGGGCGACTAAAAAATGTCCTTTTAGTTCGGACCAAAAAGGGCGACATATAGTCACCCTTTTTAATTTCATCAAAGGGGGCGACTTTTTGAAGTCGCCCTTTTAAATTTCACCAAAGGGGGCGACTTGAAGTCGCCTCTTTTGGTCCGAATTAAAAGAGGTGACTTGCAAAAGTCGCTCTTTTTGGTCTGATGAAAAATAAAACAAAAAAAACTGACAATGTTTTGAGTGAAATAATTTTTTTTACTCATAATGTTTCCACTTCACAAACTTTTTATTAACAATTGAAGTTTTATGAAATTATTTCACGTATTATAACAATAATTATAAAGTCATAAACTATAACATAAACTATTCTCTTTTATAAAATCATACTATTTTTTATATATCTTTTATGAAATAGAAGTCCAAACAAGCTAGAAACCAAGTCTTTCATCCTAAAATTTAGTTAAATCCAATAGCTTAATTCAAAATCCAATCAAGTGAGTACCACAATTCTAGTTATTATTGCCAGCATATCACCAAATCAACCAAAATTAACCCCCTTTACAATTACCCTCTCCAACGTCCCTTTTCCTCATTTTTAACCTTTGTCTTATTGCTCTAATATTTCCTTCCATATTAATTTCTTTCATATAAGTAGAAAATATGTGATTTTTCTTTAAATAATTAATGGATTCAAATTTATAAGTAGAAATATCTGATTTTCTTTAAATAATTAATGGATTCAAATTATTACGAATTAAAGTGTCCAAGATACTAAAAATAAATAAATTAAAAAAATACTATTAAGATCTTTATTTATATTTTGTAGTAATTTGATTTTTTTATTAAAATATGATACATAAATTTAAACATCGAAACATTTATGGCAGTGGAATAAAAGTTTAGAAATAAATCAAAATTTCAAAACTTATAAAAATACATATTTATTTATATCTTATTAAAAATAAATAATAAAAGCAAGAAGGGCGACTTCTCCAAGTAACCCTTTTTGGTCCGAATTTATTAAAAATAAATAATAAATCAAGAAGGGCGACTATTTGAAGTCGCCCCTTTTGGTTCGCACCAAAAAGGGCGACTTCAAATAGTCGCCCCTTTTGATTCGGACCAAAAAGGGCGATTTGGAGAAGTCGCCATTTTTGGTCCGAATTTATTAAAAATAAATAATAAAGCAAGAAGGGGGACTATTTGAAGTCGCCCCTTTTGGTTCGGACCAGAAAGGGCGACTTGGAAAAGTCGCCCATTTTGGTCCAAATCAAAAGAGGCGACTTCAAATAGTCGCCTCCTTTGGTGCTGACCAAAAAAGGCGACTTGGAGAAGTCGTCCTTTTTGGTCCGAATTTATTAAAAATAAATAATAAATCAAGAAGGGCGACTATTTGAAGTCGCCCCTTTTGGTCCGAAACAAAAGGGGCGACTTTTCCAAGTCGCCCTTTTTGGTCCGATTAAAAAGTTTTGGTATTAAAAATTAAGTGTTTCACAAATTTTATTTTTAACTATTTACACGTACCAATCCGTATTAATATTCTTCCAAATATTATATTAATATTAAGAATTTTCATATTACTACTCTTTATACAAAAAAAAATGAACTTTTTATCTTTGAATGCTAATAAATAATTAACTGCCGTCAATTTAAAATGTTAAAATTTCAAATCAAAGTTAAAATATAAACTCACTCAATTTTAGAACTAACTACACTTTATATTATTGTATTGCTCGTTAATATTGTCCAAAACTCCATGTTATTTCATTTCAAAATCGTAGGTAAGATACCATCGTTCTTCCCTCCTCCTTCCTTATTTTGTACTCCTTCCTAATTTTGTAATTTGTCATTCGTTTTCAAATATCGTCGTGCTTTTTCTGTTTTCTGCAAATCAAAACAGTAACAAGCTAAATAAGTCACCAAAAAGTAAATAACAGAAAATAACTTTCAATAAATATATATGCATAAAAATGAAAGGGTTATTTTAAAATTTGAGTTAGCTCTTGACCTATACCTAAGAAATAAAATGAGATACAAGAAAGGGAAAGCAAATACGATTTTTTGTATATCCGAAATATTTGGATCCGAATTCGATCCGAAATTATTTGAAAATTACGGATATCCGATTTTTTGTATATCCGAAATATTCGGATCCGAAATTATCCGAAAATTACGGATATCTGATTTTTTGTATATCCGAAATATTCGAATCCGAATCCGATTCGAAATTTATCCAAAATATTCGGATCTGAAATTTATCCGAAATATTTGAATCTGAATCCGATCCGAAATTATCCAAAAATTACGGATATCCGATCCGAAATTTATCCAAAATATTTGGATCCCAATCCGATGTGAAATTATCCGAAAATTATGAATATCCGATTTTTTGTATATTCGAAATATTCGGATCCGAAATTATCCGAGATATTTGGATCCGAATCCGATCCGAAAATTACGGATATCCGATTTTTTGTATATCCGAAATATTCGGATTCGAAATTATCCGAAATATAAGTGTAAAAAAAAAAGGCATCTTGTTAGAATCGGACAAGTGATTTATGATTAGGAAGAGCATAAATATAACAAGTATTGATGGATGACTTAGTGGTAGAATGACCCAATTCCACAAAGGAGACCCGAGTTCGATTCTTGGCTGGGGGTTGTATTTGTGGTGATTAATATTGCATAACTAGTTGTCTAGTGGTAGAATAGTACAGTGTCATAGTTCAGACCAGGGTTCGAATCTCAGTTGATGCATTTAATTTTTTCTCTTTTTTGAACCATCCCAAATAGGACGACTACAATCGCCTGAATCTCAAAAAGGGCGCCTCTAGTCGCCCTCTTTGGTCCTTACCAAAGGGGGCGACTTAAAAAACCGTTCTTCTTAATCTAAGACAACGGATATAATAAGACGACTTGAAGGACGACTAAAAATCACCCCCTTTGATCTAAGAGGACGATATTTCCAACCAAATAGGGCGACTACAGTCTCCCTCTTTGAACCGATTTGTTGTAGTGGTGTGATAAACGAGTTGAATTCTTGCAAAATTGTCTCCTCATGCTTCCAAAAGTCTTTAATTATTACTGAAAGAAAATAATCATTCATTATTTTCAGTAATTGAAAGGCAATATATACAATTTATATATTTTCATAATATGAAAATCATATTCCTATTCTGATACCAAAACCCTATTCTAGTAGTACAAGACTCTTATAATTATCAAATTATGGTAAGTGTACAAAACTAATTAATGTAATTACAATGCTAATTTTCGAACTCCTAATTAAGGTAATACACGAATGAAATTATGTACACAACAAGGACTGGAAATATACACAAAAACCCGTGATATATAGTATGTGTATATCACGGAATATCCAATATATTTAACAATTACAAATAATTTTTCTAAAGACCTGACAAATTTTGAATTATTAAATAAATTAATTACCCATCCTAGAAATTGCAAAAGCAATCTTTATAATTCGAAAGCTTAATTAACCGAGCCGATCTAGGAATCCTCTAACCATTCTAACAACTATGCACACTTTGTTTTATGATTTTCTCTTGCATATCTGACATTTAATATATTGTTTTGTTTTCACCCATTATCAAACCCCTACTCCCTATTCTTGGGGCAAAAAATGCAAAATTCCTCTCCCTCAGGATCCTTGCCCGTCCGGCCCAACAGAGATTTGTGAAAGAGGTAAATTATGGTGACTCAGCGGCCCACTAGGTGGGAGACACAGTGCCTGATGCCCACAGGGAGCCATCCCCCACAAAAGAGGAATGAAACTCCCACATCATGCTGTGGGCTGAACCTACCTACTTGAAATCTACCACCGAACTAATCAGCGAGCTACCATGCGGACAACCCCTATTCCCTATTATCTTTGACAAAAATATTGCAGAAAAACAAAATACGAGTTAATAATTACAAAGAAATAGTATCATTCTTACGCTTTTATAAGTGTAATTTTCTTGTACGTATACTAATGTCGATGCCCATGTAATATATAGAAGTGGAGAGTACCCCATAAATAATACAGGGCGTCTCAATGGATTACAGGGCCTAAAGCAAAATCTTAGCTTGAGATCTTATAATTATATATTTGAATATTTTTTTAGCCTTGTAGTTATAAAGATTCTAATTAATTTGTTGTAATCAATTCCTTATAATATTTTTTATTTAATAAAATATATTGAGTAGAGCATTATTTTCTAATTATACAATATTTTCTAAAACTTTTGGTTCTAAATTGAGTCTAAAACATCAATCTGGAGCTAATTAGCTCAAAACAGGTACAAAATTCGTTGTAAAGTGAAAATCAATTCAATTGAAAAAGTGAATATGAGTAATGAAACATGAAATAGTTTTAAGCATAAAACATTTTGATGTTTATACCAAACTATAGTAATTTATAGTAGTTAAGTCATCAACTGATGTCATTAATAATAAGTATAATAAATATTTAAATTTATATTGAATATTTAAAATAAAATATCTAATGTATTACTCCTATGTCCCAATTTATGACACATTTTTATTTTTAGTGAGTCCCAAGAAGAATGAAACATTTCTTTATTTGATGCTAACTTAACTTTAAATTGTACCTTTTACGCTTAACCACTACAAGAAGAAAAACATTTGCCAACACCATTTTTATTGTCATATATTGGATGTTGTTGACAAAAGTACTTTTCGCCACAACAAAAGTTGTTGCATGTCATTGCAATAACCTCCGATGCAAAAGATTTTCACAACAACACGTTGTTTTTTTTTGTTGCCATTTATGTTATTTAGCAAAAATATATTAAATTTTTATTACTATTTACGTTTTTAACAATATATTTATTGTGTGAGTATAAATCTAATGGATGTACAAGGAATAGTAAACTACTATTACAAGTGCTCGGAAAGGATAAACAACTATGAATTACAATAGTAATACACTTGATGCCAATAAAAATTGTGGCAACAACAATCTTTTGTGGTCTTGATCTTCGTTCTTGAATAGATCTTAGACCTTCGTTCTAACTGCAGCAAGCTCCTTGAATCTTGATAACCTGAAACCAAGAGACACTAAATCTCTACTGGTTAATTGTGTTGAGTCGAGTGTTAGCACTCTGTTCTTAAGACAAGATATTTAATAGTGCTAGACAGATGTTTGCCAGCAGATATGCTCCCAAATATGGCTGTGGCTTTCTTGTTGAAGCAAATTCTGTTGACAGTTCTGTAAACAGTTCAAACACTGTCTCTATCAATAAATCTGGTCCTAGTTTTGGATCTCTCTTTGACGATAGTTACAAATCTGTTTCCATCAAAGGGGAGATTTCTGTCACTGATGATGAGCTTCAAGATACGACTGATAGTCATGCTAGCAAGGTTAACGGAAGTGTAGCTATCACCGCTCCCGAGAGTGGTGGAAACAAGCGCCCATGAGAGGTGCAGAGTATCAACTTGGACAAAAGGAGAAAGCTAAAATTAATGTTCTATCTTGCAGCAGAAAGTCTACACTTATCCCAGACAAGGAATCCGAAAGGTCTAAGGTAATTAGTTTTGATTGTCAATAATGAGATTGAAATGATTAAAGTAAAGATAGGAATATGGAAAGTTTTCCAGAAGATTATATTCCTTACACTTTATATTCACAAGTTTAATCTCACTTTCCTTCCGGTTAAATATTGGACTGTTATAAATAAGACTTAAAAGATCTGTTCTTTTGGGGGTTTATTAAAAGTGTGTAAAGTATGTTCGCACATACAAAGGAGAGAGATCCGTTGTCTGTGCGAAAACTGTTACCACTTGTTGACACCCAATTTTTGACCCTCTCGTCCAGTCCTTAACTACAAAATTACACTAATTTTTAAAATAATATTTTAAATAATAAAATGCAACAATAAAACATTAATACATGCATAAATAAGCAATTTAATAATGACACCGCGTCTTACGTAGAATATTAAGCACTTAGAGTCTCGCGCCCGCATTTGTTAATTTTAAGCCTTGTCATAATTCTTAAATGATAATTAATAATAAGTACGTAAATAAATAATTTAGCAATGACGTCGTGTCAAATATCATAACAACATTTATTAATACGCAAAGCAATTCCATATTTTTTATATAATAATTTAAACTCAAAATTAGATTAATAAAACACCTAAATAATTTAATCACAATTTAAATAATAATTTACCACTAATTAAATAAAACACCTAGAACTAATAACACTAATAACCCACCTAAAATTAATACCATCAGCCCACTCTCTTCAGCCCATTTACCCGCAGCCCACACCCCTTTTACTTCATCCCCCCCTCAGCCCATAGCCTCTTCTTCCATGGTCCCTCTCAAGAACAAACCCTAAGCCTAACACCCGTCGCCGCCCTTCCCTCCAATACCAAGATCCCCACCGAGATTCTCGCCTGAGAATCCGGCATAACCAAATCGTTCCCTTACCGAATCGATAACAGATCCTACCATAATAAGAACAATACATAAATCACCCGAATCGCACAAAATCAGGTAAAAAATGGTACCAAAGAATGAAGTACCACATGGGTGGATATATATATGAATCCAAATCTGCCGAATCACTCATGTTATGATCTTCTACATCCTGGGTCTTCCCGTTCCGAATCTTCCAAGTTAATGGACGAGAGCAGTACTAAAATTAACCCCAAATTATCATCCACAAAAATCACTCCAGAATCACACCAAAATCGTCTGTCAAAGTCAGCCAAATCGCTTTCATAACCTTACCAAACTCAGAACCTAAGGTTAGACTATATAAATGAAGCAATCATTACATGCAAAGGGGGGCATCAGTTGTTTTAGGGGGGAAGCAATCGAGGGTCAGGCAACAATAATCGAAATCCTCAAACCCTTTTCTTTGGATAGCAATCCAGACCTCCTCTGGACTGTCAAAAAAAAACGATCGATTTATACATGCAAGCATAGAATGAAGCAGTCGAGGGACATTAAGAGTTCTACCCCGAAACCCCCCCCCCCTTTAAAATCAGAAAAATTAGCAATCACGGGGGTAATAGGCATCGAAGAAACAGAGAAGTCATTTTAGCGCAAGTTCTGTTCGCAAAGCCGAAGCCTCACCCTCTTTATCGCATAGTATAAAACCTCCGAGTGGATCGACGACTTGATACGCTGCCTCGGTTCGCTGCCCGGAGAAGGTAAATTCATTCCTCTTTGCGAATTTCAATCCTGTATGCGATTTTGTGTGTGTTCTGTGTTATATTACTGCTAAAACATTGTTGTATAATGTTTGACGCGTTTCAGCCCAATTAAACGTATGTCGATTATCGAGTCATCACTATGTTTGTATATGTAGCCTGTTTTGTATGCCTAAATAGGTTTCTTTTGTACCCAGCTTGACGTTACCTATTCAGGATTAGCTGCGGATATCCTTCTCATGGAAATTTGTATTGTCTATCATGCCTCATCGAATGTCATTTGACTCGCTTATAAAAGACCTGCAAGTGTCCACTGCCCCCTTATAGTGTTTGAGTTATCTTGTATTCTTTTGTGCCATTCTCTATTTGGCTGGCTGAATCTGTGACAATCTGGTAGAAGCGTACAGGGTATACTGCCTTTCGTATACACTGGATGTATATCACAGCTGTATATCTTCGTATACTTTACGATATGTGAGTATATGGGTCCTATTATTTATGTGCGCTAAGTCTATATGAAGCATGTTTTGGTGTGTTTTTGAGTATTGCAGTGTTCCTTGGCTATATTTGCAAATGTTATAATCTGGAAATAGCCTATTCGTATTTATGAAAGAGTCTGGACAACTGGAGTTATGAATATCTGTCTTCTTTAAGTTGTCCTGCTATGTCTAGTTAGCATGAATCCATGTAATGCAATCGATGTCACTGAAATCTGTCCAAATTGGCTGCAAAGGTGAGTAGCCAGATGATAACCGGATAGATAATCTGGAAATGCCATGTTGAGTTATTTGTCTATGTTGTATGCTCAATTTAGTCTCATACAATGAGGTACGATGTGATCTACCATATAATATGCAGAATTTCTATGTCAGGATGAAGATGTGTACCTTATTTGCCTAAACTATCCACTGATGCTATTATGATGGCTTCATTCTAAAACATGTTAGCATATTCTCATTTTTTTAGATTAATCATCTATTCGAAGGTCAAATGCTAAATATGTGCCTATAATAAGAGGAAGCTTAGCCTAGTGTTCCTGTTTTATGCATGCGATATACTCTACAAGTATCTACTATGAATATGTTAGCACTAAAACACTCAGTTGCATATGGAATTAAAAGCAGGGAAGCGGAGTATATGTAGTGTTGGATGTCTGTTTATGTAGTATATATTTGGATTGATCATATAACAATATAAGTTTGATATGCCTATCTGCTGAGGCTCATATTAAAAGTTAATGTGTGCCTGTTTGAATACCAAACTGTGTCATATCAATACTTGCCTATTTGGACATCCCTGTGTATTCACTGAAATAGGGGCTGGTTTGTGGGTCGGGCCTATCACATGTATGATTAATTGGCCTTTCTTTGAAACTGAAAATGTTACGTTTTGGGGCTTATTTCTATCTCTGCCATCGCTACATCCGCTAGTGTATTTCTGAGATATTTGAGAACCTCGCAGCAGTCCGCAGTATGTTGTATGTATTTTGGGGTATATACCGATTTATTTACCGATCACCATTTGTGTGTGTGCTGGTAAATTAGCTTCAATTATTGGGTTTGTCAAAACCCACTGCCTCGTTTAAAAGTCGCACATAGGCTGTCCAGGGTCTATAAGTCTCATTTTTTTTTTGCATGTGTGGGTTAGGCCCATTCAGTTTACTTGCTGACTATTACATCTTCATATAACTGCATTATTTTATTTACGGATTTGTATAACCTTATCTGCTGATTACGCCTAGGTCGCATTACATGCTTCAGACTTTGATTCGATATTTTTGGGCATATAATAATCCTTATCATTTTTCTTACTTTTTACATGAAACGCAATGCCTTGGAGCAAAAGGAAGAGTCTCAATAAGAGACTCGTCGCAACTCACGAAGACCCGCATCTATGTGCATTCTCTATCCGTATCGGAAATTCCAATCCGCCGGCGAATTACATCGCCATCTTTCGAGTCCTCTACTGATTCCCATTTCCTCATTTATTTATTGTAATATAATTGACTAACATTATGCTACTAGTAGGACACTTGAAGTATTTTAACATGGAAGCAATAAATTAAAAGGTAGCCGACCCCTTCTTAAGTTATAGGAAATCATTTAATAATTTTCATTTGTACAGTTATTTAGATAGGCAATATATTATTTCAACATGAGAAACCCTTTTGCTATAAATTCTTATTAGCGCTCACGTAAGAATAGTTATTTAAATCAAGGGTTTGTTAGCATGATCCATTTTACACCTTATTTCATAAGCAAATACTTTGTCATAATAGGTTTTGCAACATATATCTAATATAGTATTTAGGTACCTTAATTGCATATTTTTCAAAACTGACTTTGACTTTTATACACAAATCTTGCAAAATATTTTAGAGAATATATCTTATACTTACAAATCTCTTTTTGCTTAAATGCTTTTAAACATGTCTTTTCTTAACATAATAATCAACCTAGGTTTGACAGAACAACCGCAAGTTATCGGATTTTAGAGTATGCCTAATCCCTTCCCTCTAGATTAATAAAGAACCCTTACCCAGAACCTCACACTAGTTTCGCAGACCATTAAAATGGAGTTAATGTTGACTTTAAACTAGTTAACATTTAGGTGTCCTAATTCACCCAAATTAATTAGGTGGCTACTCCACGAACCCTTTAGCATTTAGTAGCCTTTTAGCACCCTACTTTAAACTCTTTTTAGCATTTTTAAACATTTTTAGCATTTTTATATTATTTTCCTAACTTTCTTTTATTAAGCAGAGTTTTAATAAGTCGCGGTCGAAAAAAGGGCGTGACAGAAATGGCGACTCTACTGGGGATTTAAGGCTCTTAACCACAACAGACCTAGGGTTATTATTTGGCATTATTTTTGCATTTAATTTTTATGTACTGTATTTTGTTTATTTGCTTTAATTGCTATGTGCTTTACTGCTTTCCTTAAACTGACATTCCGCTCATATTTCTTCCACTCTGGAAAATTCACACTATCACACACCACATGCGAGGTGCGCTTGGTGCATCAACAAAATTCTTTCTTCAAAACCCAAATTTAGGAGAGTTGGTAATATACGTGGAGTGTCCGGTCTAACCGGTGGCCGCGTAGCCTTCTCACTCGAGTTGTCCGCTCGGGAACCTTGCGTCTAGTAAAGCCAAATCTTAGAAACTCAGGATAGAGCTATATCACCCTTTATTTTAAGGCATGCATGCATTTACCTTAGGTGGGTCGGTCGTTGGTATCGACGCCACAGTTAGGAAGACACCAAACTTGTCGACGAGTTTCTCAACCCAACGACCAACCAACATATTGTGTGTAGCATGACAATGATAGACAAATCCAAACCTAATCATGACGTGCCGAAATTGGAAAAAGTGCACCGTCATTTGGTCGCCATTTCCAACGAAAGCATTACAGTTGGACGGCTTGGACAAATCCATCATAACCTCGCATATGTGACGTTTAGGCCTCCCTCTGGCATAAAAGAGGTCCCAAACATGTTAGAACACGCGCTTGATTTGCAATTTGCTTATTATTATATATTGTCTGCAATTCTTTTCATATTATACTAACTTGGTTTGTTTCATTTAGGTTATTTTGCTTAGCTTATCCCCAAAAGGTTGATTCACGTTGACTGGTAGAAGCACAATCATCCAATAAATGACTAATCCAGAGGCACCAGAACGAAACAACTTAGGACTCGTCCCCGTTCATGTAGAGGATGCAGAGGCGTTAGAAAGGAGAAACATCAATGACCAACACCTCGCCAAACTATTGCAGCAAATGGAAATCATGCAAACCGAAATAGAAAGGCTCCGAAATATCACAAACCTGTCTATTAGCTTGAATGCACCACTCCTAGAGCAAAGGACGAATGCAATCGTGTCACAAGCCCTTGAGCCTCCACTTCCCCAAAGCTCCCCGCAAAGGCCGCAACATACCAGCTCACACCAAAATGTCACTCGCCCGGTTAATTTGCAAGCCGACCTCCAAAATGACCCGTTTACTACATACATACCTCAACCTCCACCTACTTATATCTCCCCACTCAGCCCAAATTTCCAAACAACTCAATACGAGCAGACGACACACATCACTAGTCCTAACAAGCAATATGGGGCATTAGCACATCCGACCGAAAGCCAACCATTTATTGTGCATGCATCCTCTCAAGAGACAGATCAATACAAGGAAATGGAGCGGCAGACTCGAGCTAGAACTGATGAAAATATGGCAAAATAAATCCGTAGCTTGAAAGAGGCATTCAAAAGCATTCAAATGAACAAGGAGGAAGAAGGTTTAGAATATGAAAACTTATGTATGCATCCCGACGTTGAATTACCTGTGGGGTACAAGGTGCCCAAATTTGACGTGTTCGATGGAAAAGGGAATTCTCGAGAGAAGTGGTGTTTCTTTCGCTATTCTTTTGACGGAATGGAAAGGTAATTTTGCCTCTTCGCCTACCTCACATTTATTTTGAGGGTTTATGTCGACAGAAGACAACAATCTCAACTTAGTTAGCTTCTGAATGACTTTTTATTTAACGTGTCTAAATCTATGACGGCATAGATGCACGGATTACAAATATATCATTTGTTTGGGCTACAGACATACTACATTCTTAGTTGTTACGGACCTGTTGGACTATGCTCAAACAAGCTTGACCAATAGTGTCCTAGATACCAAGTTTGGGACATGTATCACCTATTTTAGAGTGACCCCATTCCCTTAAGTCCTTTGAGGAGAATCTCTTCAACTCATTTTACTCTGGAGGTGGCATTGCTTAACATGAATAACCTTTTGCCCGTGGTTAGGGCGTAGCCGGATCATATGTGATCTAGATACTCTGTCCCACTCTAGTTGCATTGGCAGACTGAGTGTCCAATTTCTTTTTTGCCATGCTTTCGGCCTTCAGATCATTCAATATCTGGAAACTTGGGCCCCACTCCAGTTACCCGTAGGCTTTCTATGACTGAGTGTCTAATATCTTTTCTGTCTTTCATTTGGCCTTCAGATCATTCAAGATCTGGAAACTCTGGCCCACTCCAGTCACCCGTAGGCTTTTTATGACTGAGTTTCCAATACTATCCTGTCAAACGAATGATCTTCTGTCGGTGACATGTTTGTCTTTAGTATTTTTCCCTTGTGATTAGTGCTCAGGGAATCCTTGGCGCTTACTAAGGAGTGGTGTCACGCCCTTTTTTCGACCGCGACTTATTAAAATTCTGCTTAATAAAAGAAAGTTAGGAAAATAATATAAAAATGCTAAAAATGTTTAAAAAAATGCTAAAAATAGTTTAAAGTAGGGTGCTAAAAGGATACTAAATGCTAAAGGGTTCGTGGAGTCGCCACCTAATTAATTTGGGTGAATTAGGACACCTAAATGTTAACTAGTTTAAAGTCAACATTAACTCCATTTAATGGTCTGCGAAACTAGTGTGAGATTCTGGGTAAAACCTCCGAGTGGATCGACGACTTGATACGCTGCCTCGGTTCGCTGCCCGGAGAAGGTAAATTCATTCCTCTTTGCGAATTTCAATCCTGTATGCGATTTTGTGTGTGTTCTGTGTTATATTACTGCTAAAACATTGTTGTATAATGTTTGACGCGTTTCAGCCCAATTAAACGTATGTCGATTATCGAGTCATCACTATGTTTGTATATGTAGCCTGTTTTGTATGCCTAAATAGGTTTCTTTTGTACCCAGCTTGACGTTACCTATTCAGGATTAGCTGCGGATATCCTTCTCATGGAAATTTGTATTGTCTATCATGCCTCATCGAATGTCATTTGACTCATTATAAAAGACTCGCAGTGTCCACTGCCCCCTTATAGTGTTTGAGTTATCTTGTATTCTTTTGTGCCATTCTCTATTTGGCTGGCTGAATCTGTGACAATCTGGTAGAAGCGTACAGGGTATACTGCCTTTCGTATACACTGGATGTATATCACAGCTGTATATCTTCGTATACTTTACGATACGTGAGTATATGGGTCCTATTATTTATGTGCGCTAAGTCTATATGAAGCATGTTTTGGTGTGTTTTTGAGTACTGCAGTGTTCCTTGGCTATATTTGCAAATGTTATAATCTGGAAATAGCCTATTCGTATTTATGAAAGAGTCTGGACAACTGGAGTTATGAATATCTGTCTTCTTTAAGTTGTCCTTCTATGTCTACTTAGCATGAATCCATGTAATGCAATCGATGTCACTGAAATCTGTCCAAATTGGCTACAAAGGTGAGTAGCCAGATGATAACCGGATAGATAATCTGGAAATGCCATGTTGAGTTATTTGTCTATGTTGTATGCTCAATTTAGTCTCATACAATGAGGTACGATGTGATCTACCATATAATATGCAGAATTTCTATGTCAAGATGAAGATGGGTACCTTATTTGCCTAAACTATCCACTGATGCTATTATGATGGCTTCATTCTAAAACATGTTAGCATATTCTCATTTTTTTAGATTAATCATCTATTCGAAGGTCAAATGCTAAATATGTGCCTATAATAAGAGGAAGCTTAGCCTAGTGTTCCTGTTTTATGCATGCGATATACTCTACAAGTATCTACTATGAATATGTTAGAACTAAAACACTCAGTTGCATATGGAATTAAAAGCAGGGAAGCGGAGTATATGTAGTGTTGGATGTCTGTTTATGTAGTATATATTTGGATTGATCATATAACAATATAGGTTTGATATGCCTATCTGCTGAGGCTCATATTAAAAGTTAATGTGTGCCTGTTTGAATGCCAAATTGTGTCATATCAATACTTGCCTATTTGGACATCCCTGTGTATTCACTGAAATAGGGGCTGGTTTGTGGGTCGGGCCTATCACATGTATGATTAATTGGCCTTTCTTTGAAACTGAAAATGTTACGTTTTGGGGCTTATTTCTATCTCTGCCTACTGCTTACATCTGGCTAGTGTATTTACAGCATATTTGAGAACCTACTGCAGCAGGTCTGCAGGTATGTTGTATGTATTTTGGGGTATATACCTGACTGTTTCAGCTCAGCGATCACCATTTGTGTGTGTGCTGGTAAATTAGCTTCAATTATTGGGTTTGTCAAAACCCACTGCCTCGTTTAAAAGTCGCACATAGGCTGTCCAGGGTCTATAAGTCTCATTTTTTTTGCATGTGTGGGTTAGGCCCATTCAGTTTACTTGCTGACTATTACATCTTCATATAACTGCATTATTTTATTTACGGATTTGTATAACCTTATCTGCTGATTACGCCTAGGTCGCATTACATGCTTCAGACTTTGATTCGATATTTTTGGGCATATACTAATCCTTATCATTTTTCTTACTTTTTACATGAAACGCAATGCCTTGGAGCAAAAGGAAGAGTCTCAATAAGAGACTCGTCGCAACTCACGAAGACCCGCATCTATGTGCATTCTCTATCCGTATCGGAAATTCCAATCCGCCGGCGAATTACATCGCCATCTTTCGAGTCCTCTACTGATTCCCATTTCCTCATTTATTTATTGTAATATAATTGACTAACATTATGCTACTAGTAGGACACTTGAAGTATTTTAACATGGAAGCAATAAATTAAAAGGTAGCCGACCCCTTCTTAAGTTATAGGAAATCATTTAATAATTTTCATTTGTACAGTTATTTAGATAGGCAATATATTATTTCAACATGAGAAACCCTTTTGCTATAAATTCTTATTAGCGCTCACGTAAGAATAGTTATTTAAATCAAGGGTTTGTTAGCATGATCCATTTTACACCTTATTTCATAAGCAAATACTTTGTCATAATAGGTTTTGCAACATATATCTAATATAGTATTTAGGTACCTTAATTGCATATTTTTCAAAACTGACTTTGACTTTTATACACAAATCTTGCAAAATATTTTAGAGAATATATCTTATACTTACAAATCTCTTTTTGCTTAAATGCTTTTAAACATACCTTTTCTTAACATAATAATCAACCTAGGTTTGACAGAACAACCGCAAGTTATCAGATTTTAGAGTATGCCTAATCCCTTCCCTCTAGATTAATAAAGAACCCTTACCCAGAATCTCACACTAGTTTCGCAGACCATTAAAATGGAGTTAATGTTGACTTTAAACTAGTTAACATTTAGGTGTCCTAATTCACCCAAATTAATTAGGTGGCTACTCCAGGAACCCTTTAGCATTTAGTAGCCTTTTAGCACCCTACTTTAAACTCTTTTTAGCATTTTAAAACATTTTTAGCATTTTTATATTATTTTCCTAACTTTCTTTTATTAAGCAGAGTTTTAATAAGTCGCGGTCGAAAAAAGGGCGTGACAGAAATGGCGACTCTACTGGGGATTTAAGGCTCTTAACCACAACAGACCTAGGGTTATTATTTGGCATTATTTTTGCATTTAATTTTTATGTACTGTATTTTGTTTATTTGCTTTAATTGCTATGTGCTTTACTGCTTCCCTTAAACTGACATTCCGCTCATATTTCTTCCACTCTGCAAATTTCACACTATCATACACCACATGCGAGGTGCGCTTGGTGCATCAACAAAATTCTTTCTTCAAAACCCAAATTTAGGAGAGTTGGTAATATACGTGGAGTGTCAGGTCTAACCGGTGGCCGCGTAGCCTTCTCACTCGAGTTGTCCGCTCGGGAACCTTGCGTCTAGTAAAGCCAAATCTTAGAAACTCAGGATAGAGCTATTTCACCCTTTATTTTAAGGCATGCATGCATTTACTTTAGGTGGGTCGGTCCTTGTTATCGACGCCACAGTTAGGAAGACACCAAACTTGTCGACGGGTTTCTCAACCCAACGACCAACCAACATATTGTGTGTAGCATGACAATGATAGACAAATCCAAACCTAATCATGACGTGCCGAAATTGGAAAAAGTGCACCGTCATTTGGTCGCCATTTCCAACGAAAGCATTACAGTTGGACGGCTTGGACAAATCCATCATAACCTCGCATATGTGACGTTTAGGCCTCCCTCTGGCATAAAAGAGGTCCCAAACATGTTAGAACACGCGCTTGATTTGCAATTTGCTTATTATTATATATTGTCTGCAATTCTTTTCATATTATACTAACTTGGTTTGTTTCATTTAGGTTATTTTGCTTAGCTTATCCCCAAAAGGTTGATTCACGTTGACTGGTAGAAGCACAATCATCCAATAAATGACTAATCCAGAGGCACCAGAACGAAACAACTTAGGACTCGTCCCCGTTCATGTAGAGGATGCAGAGGCGTTAGAAAGGAGAAACATCAATGACCAACACCTCGCCAAACTATTGCAGCAAATGGAAATCATGCAAACCGAAATAGAAAGGCTCCGAAATATCACAAACCTGTCTATTAGCTTGAATGCACCACTCCTAGAGCAAATGACGAATGCAATCGTGTCACAAGCCCTTGAGCCTCCACTTCCCCAAAGCTCCCCGCAAAGGCCGCAACATACCAGCTCACACCAAAATGTCACTCGCCCGGTTAATTTGCAAGCCGACCTCCAAAATGACCCGTTTACTACATACATACCTCAACCTCCACCTACTTATATCTCCCACTCACCAAATTTCCAAACAACTCAATACGAGCGGCGACACGCATCACTAGTCCTAACAAGCAATATGGGGCATTAGCACATCCGATCAAAGCCAACCATTTATTGTGCATGCATCCTCTCAAGAGACAGATCAATACAAGGAAATGGAGCGGCAGACTCGAGCTAGAACTGATGAAAATGTGGCAAAATAAATCCGTAGCTTGAAAGAGGCATTCAAAAGCATTCAAATGAACAAGGGGGAAGAAGGTTTAGAATATGAAAACTTATGTATGCATCCCGACGTTGAATTACCTGTGGGGTACAAGGTGCCCAAATTTGATGTGTTCGATGGAAAAGGGAATTCTCGAGAGAAGTGGTGTTTCTTTCGCTATTCTTTTGACGGAATGGAAAGGTAATTTTGCCTCTTCGCCTACCTCACATTTATTTTGAGGGTTTATGTCGACAGAAGGCAACAATCTCAACTTAGTTAGCTTCTGAATGACTTTTTATTTAACGTGTCTAAATCTATGACGGCATAGATGCACAGATTACAAATATATCATTTGTTTGGGCTACAGACATACTACATTCTTAGTTGTTACGGACCTGTTGGACTATGCTCAAACAAGCTTGACCAATAGTGTCCTAGATACCAAGTTTGGGACATGTATCACCTATTTTAGAGTGACCCCATTCCCTTAAGTCCTTTGAGGAGAATCTCTTCAACTCATTTTACTCTGGAGGTGGCATTGCTTAACATGAATAACCTTTTGCCCGTGGTTAGGGCGTAGCCGGATCATATGTGATCTAGATACTCTGTCCCACTCTAGTTGCATTGGCAGATTGAGTGTCCAATTTCTTTTTTGCCATGCTTTCGGCCTTCAGATCATTCAATATCCGAAACTTTGGCCCCACTCCGATTACGTAGGCTTTCTATGGTAGTGTCTAATATCTTTTCTGTCTTTCATTTGGCCTTGAGATCATTCAAGATCCGAAACTCGCCCACTCCAAGTCACCGTAGGCTTTTATGGAGTTTCCAATACTATCTGTCAAACGAATGATCTTCTCCGGTGACATGTTTGTCTTTAGTATTTTTCCCTTGTGATTAGTGCTCAGGGAATCCTTGGCGCTTACTAAGGAGTGGTGTCACGCCCTTTTTTCGACCGCGACTTATTAAAACTCTGCTTAATAAAAGAAAGTTAGGAAAATAATATAAAAATGCTAAAAATGTTTAAAAAAATGCTAAAAATAGTTTAAAGTAGGGTGCTAAAAGGCTACTAAATGCTAAAGGGTTCGTGGAGTCGCCACCTAATTAATTTGGGTGAATTAGGACACCTAAATGTTAACTAGTTTAAAGTCAACATTAACTCCATTTTAATGGTCTGCGAAACTAGTGTGAGATTCTGGGTAAAACCTCCGAGTGGATCGACGACTTGATACGCTGCCTCGGTTCGCTGCCCGGAGAAGGTAAATTCATTCCTCTTTGCGAATTTCAATCCTGTATGCGATTTTGTGTGTGTTCTGTGTTATATTACTGCTAAAACATTGTTGTATAATGTTTGACGCGTTTCAGCCCAATTAAACGTATGTCGATTATCGAGTCATCACTATGTTTGTATATGCTTTGCTTTGTATGCCTAAATAGGTTTCTTTTGTACCTACTGACGTTACCTATTCGGGATTAGTGCTGGATATCCTTCTCATGGAAATTTGTATTGTCTATCATGCCTCATCGAATGTCATTTGACTCGCTTATAAAGACCTGCAGTGTCCACCGCCTCTTATAGTGTTTGAGTTATCTTCATTCTTTTGTGCCATTCTCTATTCGCATTTTGAATCTGTGACAACTGGTAGAAGCGTCTGGGTATCTCGCTTTCGTATATTTGGATGTATATCACAGCTGTATATCTTCGTATACTTTACGATATGTGAGTATATGGGTCCTATTATTTATGTGCGCTAAGTCTATATGAAGCATGTTTTGGTGTGTTTTGAGTCTGCGGTGTTCCTCGCTATATTTGCAAATGTTATAACTGAAATAGCCTATTCGTATTTATGAAAGAGTCTGGACAACTGGAGTTATGAATATCTGTCTTCTTTAAGTTGTCCTTCTATGTTTAGTTAGCATGAATCCATGTAATGCAATCGATGTCACTGAAATCTGTCCAAATTGGCTGCAAAGGTGAGTAGCCAGATGATAACCGGATAGATAATCTGGAAATGCCATGTTTAGTTATTTGTCTATGTTGTATGCTCAATTTAGTCTCATACAATGAGGTACGATGTGATCTACCATATAATATGCAGAATTTCTATGTCAAGATGAAGATGGGTACCTTATTTGCCTAAACTATCCACTGATGCTATTATGATGGCTTCATTCTAAAACATGTTAGCATATTCTCATTTTTTTAGATTAATCATCTATTCGAAGGTCAAATGCTAAATATGTGCCTATAATAAGAGGAAGCTTAGCCTAGTGTTCCTGTTTTATGCATGCAATATACTCTACAAGTATCTACTATGAATATGTTAGCAATAAAACACTCAGTTGCATATGGAATTAAAAGCAGGGAAGCGGAGTATATGTAGTGTTGGATGTCTGTTTATGTAGTATATATTTGGATTGATCATATAACAATATAGGTTTGATATGCCTATCTGCTGAGGCTCATATTAAAAGTTAATGTGTGCCTGTTTGAATACCAAACTGTGTCATATCAATACTTGCCTATTTGGACATCCCTGTGTATTCACTGAAATAGAAATTTGGTTTGTGGGTCGGGCCTATCACATGTATGATTAATTGGCCTTTCTTTGAAACTGAAAATGTTACGTTTTGGGGCTTATTTCTATCTCTCGCCTCACGCTTACATCCGCTAGTGTATTTCAAAGATATTTGAGAACCTACTGCAGCAGGTCTGCAGGTATGTTGTATGTATTTTGGGGTATATACCTGACTGTTTCAGCTCAGAGATCACCATTTGTGTGTGTGCTGGTAAATTAGCTTCAATTATTGGGTTTGTCAAAACCCACTGCCTCGTTTAAAAGTCGCACATAGGCTGTCCAGGGTCTATAAGTCTCATTTTTTTTTTGCATGTGTGGGTTAGGCCCATTCAGTTTACTTGCTGATTATTACATCTTCATATAACTGCATTATTTTATTTACGGATTTGTATAACCTTATCTGCTGATTACGCCTAGGTCGCATTACATGCTTCAGACTTTGATTCGATATTTTTGGTCATATACTAATCCTTATCATTTTTCTTACTTTTTACATTAAACGCAATGCCTTGGAGCAAAAGGAAGAGTCTCAATAAGAGACTCGTCGCAACTCACGAAGACCCGCATCTATGTGCATTCTCTATCCGTATCGGAAATTCCAATCCGCCGGCGAATTACATCGCCATCTTCCGAGTCCTCTACTGATTCCCATTTCCTCATTTATTTATTGTAATATAATTGACTAACATTATGCTACTAGTAGGACACTTGAAGTATTTTAACATGGAAGCAATAAATTAAAAGGTAGCCGACCCCTTCTTAAGTTATAGGAAATCATTTAATAATTTTCATTTATCTGATTATTTAGATAGGCAATATATTATTTCAACATGAGAAACCCTTTTGCTATAAATTCTTATTAGCGCTCACGTAAGAATAGTTATTTAAATCAAGGGTTTGTTAGCATGATCCATTTTACACCTTATTTCATAAGCAAATACTTTGTCATAATAGGTTTTGCAACATATATCTAATATAGTATTTAGGTACCTTAATTGCATATTTTTCAAAACTGACTTTGACTTTTATACACAAATCTTGCAAAATATTTTAGAGAATATATCTTATACTTACAAATCTCTTTTTGCTTAAATGCTTTTAAACATGCCTTTTCTTAACATAATAATCAACCTAGGTTTGACAGAACAACCGCAAGTTATCGGATTTTAGAGTATGCCTAATCCCTTCCCTCTAGATTAATAAAGAACCCATACCCAGAACCTCACACTAGTTTCGCAGACCATTAAAATGGAGTTAATGTTGACTTTAAACTAGTTAACATTTAGGTGTCCTAATTCACCCAAATTAATTAGGTGGCTACTCCACGAACCCTTTAGCATTTAGTAGCCTTTTAGCACCCTACTTTAAACTCTTTTTAGCATTTTAAAACATTTTTAGCATTTTTATATTATTTTCCTAACTTTCTTTTATTAAGCAGAGTTTTAATAAGTCGCGGTCGAAAAAAGGGCGTGACAGAAATGGCGACTCTACTGGGGATTTAAGGCTCTTAACCACAACAGACCTAGGGTTATTATTTGGCATTATTTTTGCATTTAATTTTTATGTACTGTATTTTGTTTATTTGCTTTAATTGCTATGTGCTTTACTGCTTCCCTTAAACTGACATTCCGCTCATATTTCTTCCACTCTGGAAAATTCACACTATCACACACCACATGCGAGGTGCGCTTGGTGCATCAACAAAATTCTTTCTTCAAAACCCAAATTTAGGAGAGTTAGTAATATACGTGGAGTGTCCGGTCTAACCGGTGGCCGCGTAGCCTTCTCACTCGAGTTGTCCGCTCGGGAACCTTGCGTCTAGTAAAGCCAAATCTTAGAAACTCAGGATAGAGCTATATCACCCTTTATTTTAAGGCATGCATGCATTTACCTTAGGTGGGTCGGTCCTTGGTATCGACGCCACAGTTAGGAAGACACCAAACTTGTCGACGGGTTTCTCAACCCAACGACCAACCAACATATTGTGTGTAGCGTGACAATGATAGACAAATCCAAACCTAATCATGACGTGCCGAAATTGGAAAAAGTGCACCGTCATTTGGTCGCCATTTCCAACGAAAGCATTACAGTTGGACGGCTTTGACAAATCCATCATAACCTCGCATATGTGACGTTTAGGCCTCCCTCTGGCATAAAAGAGGTCCCAAACATGTTAGAACACACGCTTGATTTGCAATTTGCTTATTATTATATATTGTCTGCAATTCTTTGCATATTATACTAACTTGGTTTGCTTCATTTAGGTTATTTTGCTTAGCTTATCCCCAAAAGGTTGATTCACGTTGACTGGTAGAAGCACAATCATCCAATAAATGACTAATCCAGAGGCACCAGAACGAAACAACTTAGGACTCGTCCCCGTTCATGTAGAGGATGCAGAGGCGTTAGAAAGGAGAAACATCAATGACCAACACCTCGCCAAACTATTGCAGCAAATGGAAATCATGCAAACCGAAATAGAAAGGCTCCGAAATATCACAAACCTGTCTATTAGCTTGAATGCACCACTCCTAGAGCAAATGACGAATGCAATCGTGTCACAAGCCCTTGAGCCTCCACTTCCCCAAAGCTCCCCGCAAAGGCCGCAACATACCAGCTCACACCAAAATGTCACTCGCCCGGTTAATTTGCAAGCCGACCTCCAAAATGACTCGTTTACTACATACATACCTCAACCTCCACCTACTTATATCTCCCCACTCAGCCCAAATTTCCAAACAACTCAATACGAGCAGACGACACGCATCACTAGTCCTAACAAGCAATATGGGGCATTAGCACATCCGACCGAAAGCCAACCATTTATTGTGCATGCATCCTCTCAAGAGACAGATCAATACAAGGAAATGGAGCGGCAGACTCGAGCTAGAACTGATGAAAATGTGGCAAAATAAATCCGTAGCTTAAAAGAGGCATTCAAAAGCATTCAAATGAACAAGGGGGAAGAAGGTTTAGAATATGAAAACTTATGTATGCATCCCGACGTTGAATTATCTGTGGGGTACAAGGTGCCCAAATTTGACGTGTTCGATGGAAAAGGGAATTCTCGAGAGAAGTGGTGTTTCTTTCGCTATTCTTTTGACGGAATGGAAAGGTAATTTTGCCTCTTCGCCTACCTCACATTTATTTTGAGGGTTTATGTCGACAGAAGGCAACAATCTCAACTTAGTTAGCTTCTGAATGACTTTTTATTTAACGTGTCTAAATCTATGACGGCATAGATGCACGGATTACAAATATATCATTTGTTTGGGCTACAGACATACTACATTCTTAGTTGTTACGGACCTGTTGGACTATGCTCAAACAAGCTTGACCAATAGTGTCCTAGATACCAAGTTTGGGACATGTATCACCTATTTTAGAGTGACCCCATTCCCTTAAGTCCTTTGAGGAGAATCTCTTCAACTCATTTTACTCTGGAGGTGGCATTGCTTAACATGAATAACCTTTTGCCCGTGGTTAGGGCGTAGCCGGATCATATGTGATCTAGATACTCTGTCCCACTCTAGTTGCATTGGCAGACTGAGTGTCCAATTTCTTTTTTGCCATGCTTTCGGCCTTCAGATCATTCAATATCTGGAAACTTTGGCCCCACTCCAGTTACCCGTAGGCTTTCTATGACTGAGTGTCTAATATCTTTTTCTGTCTTTCATTTGGCCTTCAGATCATTCAAGATCTGGAAACTCTGGCCCACTCCAGTCACCCGTAGGCTTTTTATGACTGAGTTTCCAATACTATCCTGTCAAACGAATGATCTTCTGTCGGTGACATGTTTGTCTTTAGTAATTTTCCCTTGTGATTAGTGCTCAGGGAATCCTTGGCGCTTACTAAGGAGTGGTGTCACGCCCTTTTTTCGACCGCGACTTATTAAAACTCTGCTTAATAAAAGAAAGTTAGGAAAATAATATAAAAATGCTAAAAATGTTTAAAAAAATGCTAAAAATAGTTTAAAGTAGGGTGCTAAAAGGCTACTAAATGCTAAAGGGTTCGTGGAGTCGCCACCTAATTAATTTGGGTGAATTAGGACACCTAAATGTTAACTAGTTTAAAGTCAACATTAACTCCATTTTAATGGTCTGCGAAACTAGTGTGAGATTCTGGGTAAGGGTTCTTTATTAATCTAGAGGGAAGAGATTAGGCATCCTCTAAATCCGATAATTTGCGGTTGTCCTGCCAAACCTAGGTTGATTATTATGTTAAGAAAAAGCATGTTTAAAAGCATTTAAGCAAAAAGAGATTTGTAAGTATAAGATATATTCTCTAAAATATTTTGCAAGATTTGTGTATAAAAGTCAAAGTTAGTTTTGAAAAATATGCAATTAAGGTACCTAAATACTATATTAGATATATGTTGCAAAACCTATTATGATAAAGTATTTGCTTATGAAATAAGGTGTAAAATGGATCATGCTAACAAACCCTTGATTTAAATAATTATTCTTACGTGAGCGCTAATAAGAATTTATAGCAAAAGGGTTTCTCATGTTGAAATAATATATTGCCTATCTAAATAACTGTACAAATGAAAATTATTAAATGATTTCCTATAAATTAAGAAGGGGTCGGCTACCTTTTAATTTATTGCTTCCATGTTTAAATACTCCAAGTTTCCTACTAGTAGCATAATGTTAGTCAATTATATTACAATAAATAAATGAGAAAAGAGGAATCAGTAGAGGACTCGAAAGATAGCGATGTAATTCGCCGGCGGGTTGGAATTTCCGATACGGATAGAGAATGCACATAGATGCGGGTCTTCGTGAGTTGCGACGAGTCTCGTATTGAGACTCTTTCTTTTGCTCCAAGGCATTGCGTTTCATGTAAAAAGTAAGAAAAATGATAATGATTAGTATATGCCCAAAAATATCGAATCAAAGTCTGAAGCATGTAATGCGACCTAGGCGTAATCAACAGATAAGGTTATACAAATCCGTAAATAAAATAATGCAGTTATATGAAGATGTAATAGTCAGCAAGTAAACTGAATGGGCCTAACCCACACATGCAAAAAAAAAAAAACGAGACTTATAGACCCTGGACAGCCTATGTGCGACTTTTAAACGAGGCAGTGGGTTTTGACAAACCCAATAATTGAAGCTAATTTACCAGCACACACAGATGGTGATCGCTGAGCTGAAACAGTCAGGTATATACCCCAAAATACATACAGCATACCTGCAGACCTGCTGCAGTAGGTTCTCAAATATGTTGTAAATACACTAGCCAGATGTAAGCAGTAGGCAGAGATATAAATAAGTCCCAAAACGTAACATTTTCAGTTTCAAAGAAAGGCCAATTAATCCTACATGTGATAAGCCCGACCCACAAACCAGCCCATATTTCAGTGAATACACAGGGATGTCCAAATAGGCAAGTATTGATATGACACAGTTTGGTATTCAAACAGGCACACATTAGCTTTTAATATGAGCCTCATCAGATAGGCATATCAAACCTATATTGTTATATGATCAATCCAAATATATACTACATAAACAGACATAAAACACTACATATACTCCGCTTCCCTGCTTTTAATTCCATATGCAACTGAGTGTTTTAGTGCTAACATATTCATAGTAGATACTTGTAGAGTATATCGCATGCATAAAACAGGAACACTAGGCTAAGCTTCCTCTTATTATAGGTACATATTTAGCATTTGACCTTCGAATAGATGATTAATCTAAAAAATGAGAATATGCTAGCATGTTTTAGAATGAAGCCATCATAATAGCATCAGTGGATAGTTTAGGCAAATAAGGTACCCATCTTCATCTTGACATAGAAATTCTGCATATAATATGGTAGATCACATCGTACCTCATTGTATGAGACTAAATTGAGCATACAACATAGACAAATAACTCAACATGGCATTTCCAGATTATCTATCCCGTTATCATCTAGCTACTCACCTTTGCAGCCAATTTGGACAAATTTCAGTGACATCGAATGCATTACATGGATTCATGCTAACTAGACATAGAAGGACAACTTAAAGAAGACAGATATTTATAACTCCAGTTGTCCAGACTCTTTCATAAATACGAATAGGCTATTTCCAGATTATAACATTTGCAAATATAGCCAAGGAACACTGCAGTACTCAAAAACACACCAAAACATGCTTCATATAGACTTAGCGCACATAAATAACAGGACCCATATACTCACATATCGTAAAGTATACGAAGATATACAGCTGCGATATACATCCAGTGTATACGAAAGGCAGTATACCCTGTACGCTTCTACCAGATTGTCACAGATTCAGCCAGCCAAATAGAGAATGGCACAAAAGAATACAAGATAACTCAAACACTATAAGGGGGCAGGGGACACTTACAGGTCTTTTATAAGCGAGTCAAATGACATTCGATGAGGCATGATAGACAATACAAATTTCCATGAGAAGGATATCCGCAGTTAATCCTGAATAGGTAACGTCAAGCTGGGTACAAAAGAAACCTATTTAGGCATAAAAAACAAGCTACATATACAAACATAGTGATGACTCGATAATCGACATACGTTTAATTGGGCTGAAATGCGTCAAACATTATACAACAATGTTTTAGCAGTAATATAACACAGAACACACACAAAATCGCATACAGGATTGAAATTCGCAAAGAGGAATGAATTTACCTTCTCCGGGCAGCGAACCGAGGCAGCGTATCAAGTCGTCGATCCACTCGAATGTTTTATACTATGCGATAAAGAGGGTGAGGTTTCGGCTTTGTAAACAGAACTTGCGCTAAAATGACTTCTCTGTTTCTTCGATGCCTATTACCCCCCTTGACTGCTAATTTTTCTGATTTTAAAGGGGGTTTCTCGGGAAGAACTCTTCGCCCTCGATCGCTTCCTCATATGCTTGCATGTATAAATCGATCGTTTTTTTTACAGTCCAGATGAGGTCTGGATTGCTATCCAAAGAAAAGGGTTTGAGGATTTCGATTATTGCTGCCTGACCCTCGATTGCTTCCCCCCTAAAACAACTGATGCCCCCCTTTTCATGTAAGGATTGCTTCGTTTATATAGTCTAACCTTAGGTTCTGAGTTTGGCAAGGTTATGAAAGCGATTTGGCTGACTTTGACAGACGATTTTGGTGTGATTCTGGAGTATTTTTGTGGATGATAATTTAGGGTTAATTTTAGTACTGCTCTCGTCCATTAACTTGGAAGATTTGGTACCATTTTTTACCTGATTTTGTGCGATTCGGATGATTTATGTATTGTTCTTATTATGGTAGGATCTGTTATCGATTCGGTAAGGGAACGATTTGGTTATGCCGGATTCTCAGGCGAGAATCTCGGCGGGGATCTTGGTATTGGAGGGAAGGGCGGCGACGGGTGTTAGGCTTAGGGTTTGTTCTTGAGAGGGACCATGGAAGAAGAGGCTGCAGGGTGAGGGGATGAAGTAAAGGGGTGTCATGTAAGTAAATTTTGAAGAGAATGGGCTGATGGTATTAATTTTAGGTGGGTTATTAGTGTTATTAGTTTTAGGTGTTTTATTTAATTAGTGGTAAATTATTATTTAAATTGTGATTAAATTATTTAGGTGCTTTATTAATATAATTTTGAGTTTAAATTATTATATAAAAAATATGGAATTGCTTTGCGTATTAATAAATGCGGCTATGCTATTTGACACGACGTCATTGCTAAATTATTTATTTACGTACTTATTATTAATTATCATTTAAGAATTATGACAGGGCTTAAAATTAACAAATGCGGGCGCGAGACTCTAAGTGCTTAATATTCTACGTAAGACGCGGTGCTATTATTAAATTGCTTATTTATGCATGTATTAATGTTTTATTGTTGCATTTTATTATTTAAAAAAATATTTTAAAAATTAGTGTAATTTTGTAGTTAAGGACTGGACGAGAGGGTCAAACATTGGGTGTCAACAACTTGTCCCACTTTGTATGGAGATGATGAAAGAGTCTTCGGATAAAGACGTTGACTTAAAGCCAATTTGTCTCGATCTTCAGAATTAAAATTGCTGGGCAATTAAGACAAGGCTGACGCAAAATTCAAAATCTGTCCCAGTGTCTATTTATGACGACACTGGGCTACCATGGTCAAACACCAAGGCGGGCTAACGCGGACTCAAAAATTTGTCCCAGTGTCGAGTTATGACGACACTGGGCTACCATGGTTGAAACACCAAGGCGGGCTAACGCGGACTAAAAATTTGTCTCAGTGTCGAGTTATGATGACACTAGGCTACCATGGTCAAAACACCAAGGTGGGCTGACGCAGACTCAAAATTTGTCCCAGTGTCGAGTTATGACGACACTGGGTCGGCGTAATGTTAAAATAAAAATAAACTAGCTTGACCCTAGGGGTGTACCGGTATCGACTTACGTTGTTGGGTTTATGGTGATGTGGAATGAGTGGACTGACGCCGAGGTCGCTTCGCTATTCGTCGTTGGGAAGGTTGGCCCCCCAACAAATTGTCCCGGTTCGCTGTAAGAGAAAATCCACGTTGTGCTCCTGCTCCTGCATGCTAAGACTTAAGAAAACGGTTAGTGCATAACTGTTACGTCAAAATGATAACGCCTGAATTTATTGATAATGTGATGTCTGTTGCAAATGCTGTGATTTCGCCCTTGCACGGACGTGTTGCGATTGTGAATGCGGATATGTTGTCCTTGCTGCAACTGCCCCTGTAGACTAAAGCTCAAGAAAGAGTTAGTGCATAACTGCTAAGACAGAATAATAAAGCATGAATAAGAAATGCAATTTTGAGAGTAGAGAAATCGTCCTTGCGTAGATGTGGTATGTTGAAGACGTCGTTTTGGACGTGACATCGTTTTTGTACGGACGTCGTTTCGGACTCTGCGTCATTTTCGGACTCGGCGTCGTTTTCGAACGGGCGTCGTTTTCGGACTCTGCGTCGTTTTCAGACTCGGCGTCGTTTTCGGACGGGCGTCGTTTTCGGACATGGCGTCGCTTTCGGACTCGACGTCATTTTTGGACGGGCGTCGTTTTTGGACATGGCGTCGCTTTCGGACTGGCGTCGTTTTCGGACTCGGGCGTCGTTTTCGGACGTGGCGTCGTTTTCGGACTGGGCGTCGTTTTTGGACTTTGGTGTCATTTTCGGACTCGGCGTCATTTTCGGACTTGGCGTCGTTTTCGGACCTGGCGTCGTTTTCAGACTTGGCGTCGTTTTTGGACATGACGTCGTTTTTTTGGACTTGGCGTCGCTTTCGGACTTGGCGTCGTTTTCGGACTTTGGCGTCATTTTCGGACTTGGTGTCGTTTTCGGACGTGGCGTCATTTTCGGACGTGGCGTCGTTTTCGGACGTGGCGTCATTTTCGGACGTGGCGTCGTTTTCGGACTTGGCGTCATTTTCGGACTTGGCGTCATTTTCGGACGTGGCGTAGTTTTCGGACTTGGCGTCGTTTTCGGACTTGGCGTAGTTTTCGGACTTGGCGTCGTGTTCAGACTCGATGTCGTTTTCGGACTCGTTGTGCTGACGTCGTTGCGCAGACGTAGTGCTGCTGGCGTCGTTGCGTAGACGTGATGCTAATGGCGTCATTGCGTAGACATCATGCTGATGACGTCGTTGTGTGGACGTGATGCTGATGACGTCGTTTCCTGGACGTGTTGCTGCTGCTCCTGTAGAATAAATGCTCCTGCAAGCTAAGCTTGAGAAAAGTTAGTGTATAACTGTTAAAACAGAATGATAAATATATGAGAAATGCAATTCTGTGAGTAGGGGTGTCGTCCCTGTATGATATGTGTTGTAATGCATTTTTGTGAACCGTATGGATTGTCATGATGTCTTTGTTGTGCGTTTGTGCACCGCATGGGTTGCAATTTGACTCTAGGCCCGAGCTGATGCGCTAGACTTTGTTGCGGGATTTGAACTTTGATTGTCGATGTCTGTATGCTTCTGCTGCTTCTGAAGAATTTTTGCTGTATTTTCTGCTTCCGCTAATATGAAGAACTTTTGTTGTATCTTCTGCTAATATGAAGGACCTGCGCTCAAAGAAAAATTTGTGAGTTTGAAGGGGGGGCGGTTGATTCGCGTTGACTTTGTAGTTTTGACTATTGATGCTCGGACGTCTGCCTTGTTTGGACTCATAATCCCTGCCTGGTTTCCTACCTTGTCCCAGTTCTGAATATGCAAAGGGCGTTTGGCCTAAAGTGGGTCTCCATGAGGTTGCTTGTATATTATGTGTGTTTTCGTTATTTTCAAAAAATAAGGAAAGGTTTCCTAATGGTGTGACCGAAGCCGATTTAGGCCGCCTACGTATCCCCATGAGGGAATCAGGTCATGACGTAGTTCATTACAAGCGAAATTGGGTGAAATTAAAATTTCTAAAGGTGGGACCGAAGCCGAAACGACCACCTACGTATCCACCAAGGGAATCATGTCAAACGTAGTTCCATTTTATTACATATAAAGGACAAAATATATTAAACTAACTATTTCCGGACTCGGCGGGCCAGGGCAGGGGCACGAGTCCACTTCTTCTTACTCTGTGTCTTCAATGGCCGAGTCTTCAGCAGGATCATCTCTTGCAGCACACAACTAGACGAATGACATATTCAATGGTTAAACAATCTCCGGCAAGGAGCACCTCCTTTTCTCTGGCGGTTGGTCGATGATTCAACTTTCTTCCCTTTTCGGGCTGACGTGATAGTCCCTTCCAGACTGTTTTCTCCATCTTTAGCTATCATGCTCACATGGGCATCTTCGTAACCGGGAAGAAGGTTATTGTTTACCCTGAGAGGAGTATCTTTCAGCTGAATGACTCCCTCTTCGATTAACTCTTCTATTTTGTCCTTGAGTGTATAACAATTTTCGATGTCGTGCCCCTCGGCACCGGAGTGGTATGCACAATGTTTGGTTTTATCGTGCCCTCGGAAAGTAGGCCTGGGGGTATTTCTGGGAATTGGCTGGAGTATTCCTGCGGCTTTCAGCTTCTCATACACTTGGGCTATGGGTTCAGCTAAAGATGTATAGGTTCTGGTTGGCTTTCTCTCAGCATCTATGCGGGGATTGGGTCCGTTTGGTGTGCGGGTTCGTGATTGTGGTGAGTATTTTGGATATGCTGGTTGGGTATGGTAAACAGGATATAGGGTGGCGTAGTGCTGATAATACGACTGTGGATTTTGAGTATTTTGGTTACAGTAAGAAGGTGGTGAGTTCTGATACACTGAAAGTTGTTCTGGCCTATGTTCCTTAATGACCATGACAGAGGGTGATGGATCTCTTCTCCTCTGTGAGGTACCTCCTATGGAATCTGACTGCATTGCTCTGCTAGTTGCTTGTAGGGCTGTCAAGTTTGTAATCCTGCCCGTTTTAATGCCTTCTTCCACGAAGTCGCTCATTCTTACGACTTCTGCAAAACTTTGCCCAATTACACTGATCATCCTTTCATAATACGTCGCGTCTTTTAACGATTGCACGAACAAGGTGGTCATTTCGCTCTCTGCCATTGGAGGTTGGACCTTTGCTTCTTCTGACCGCCACCTCATGGCGTATTCCCTGAAAGTTTCTGTGGATTTCTTTTCAAGCTTCATAAGATAAAATCTATCCAGCACAGTGTCAGTGTATAATCTGAATCTATCCATGAAATCTTGTGCCATGACATTCCAACCGTCCCATTTTCGAGGGTCTTGGCATGTGTACCAGTCTAGTGCCTCGCCAGTTAGACTCCTGATGAATAATTTCATGATGATTTCTTGATTCTTTCCAACTCCAATCAGTTTGTCGCAATATGACCTTAGATGAGCATAACTTAATCACACCTACATGGGTGATTTTAAGCTTGTACAAATAGAGAGGGGAGACAAGTACGTTGTGATCTTTGTTGACGATGGTACAATACATCCTTTGTTTGTTGAAAAGCAAAGATGAAGTTGTTGAAGCGGATGAGCGCTACAAAGTAGAAGTTGAAAAGCCTACGGATTGAGGAATTCATAGGAATAGAGGGGGAGAATGTGAAGCATCGTTCATCAAATGACTTCTCCTTACTCACTTCAGTCTAATGGTGTTAGCCAAGCGCAGATCCGTATGCCCAAGATATGTGGGCAAGACAATCCTTACCGCTAATGCGATTCTCAACAGAACTCCGCATAAGGATAATGATAACCCTCCATGTGAAACATGGAAAGAATCCCATATACAGATGTTGTGATATGGGGTGACTTGGTAGAGGTTGGAATATTCGAACATGTCGAATTAGACCTAAGACTGTAGATTACATATCCACTAGATCTGCAAATAACAGTAGTGCTTATGACATCTTGGATCAAAGAATGTTGAATTCTTTGAAGATAACTTTCCTTAAAAAGGAAAAAGTAATATTTGCTCGAGGTTAACAAGAACCCACGAGTACCTGACTGTTCGGAACTAGTCGTTCCAGATCTACATGACTCGGAAGTTGCTGACTATCCGAAACTTGATGTTCCAGATCTACAGAACTCAAGGATTCTAGATGTTGAACCAAACCGAAGCAAAAGAGGAGACCAAGACTTGGTCCAGGCCTTCTAGCTTATATGGTTGAGAGTAAACCATGAACAATTAACAAAGAATTATCAACTCCAGAAGCATCCTTTTGGAAAGAAGCTATAGAGAGTGAAATAGATTCTGTCAGATAGAACCATACTTATGTGATGGTAGATCTTCTTTCGGGAAAAAAACCTCTGGGTTGTAAAAATTGATACTCAACTTGAGTAAAAAGTAGATGGATCTACTGATAAGTATAAGGCCTTGACTACTTGGACATATGCTCCTATGTGAATAGCTTAACATCCAGTGCCACTGCACTCTTGCGTGACATAGATGTTGAGACAACCTTCCTAACCGGAGAATTGGTTTTGTGGACATTGGGCTTCTTCCTGAACATCCATTTTGGTCTCTGAAATGTTTACATTTTGGTCCTGGAAGTTTCAGATAAAACATAAATAATGAATCTGTCGACATAGACATTGACTCTGAAGCTAGAAAGCCAACAGTTGGAAAACCAAAAGTTCGAAAGTGGAAGAAAAAGTAATACGGAACAACCCGATGGGTATGAAGTTCCAGAAAAGAGAAGAAAGTCTATCGACTTTTCAAATCTCTGTGCAGGCTGAAATAGGCCCCAAAGCATTGACATGAAATGTTTGATAGTACTCTACTATAGAAGGGTTTCTCCACAAATATGTGTGACAAATGTGTCTACATAAAAGATAACTCTGACTCGTTCATATATCATTACGTAGATGATATGTTGATCACAAGGGATAGTCCTAGTTTGATCCTAGAAACTAAGAGTATGTTGAAATAATGTTTCTACATGAAAGAATATGAGTATTACAAATGACATCTTAGGAATTGGAATTTTTAAGACATCTAACGGAGTGGTCTAATTCCAAACTCATCTGCGATGAGCTTGACAATCTCGTTGAAGTCACCAATGGATATGAATCATAAAGTTGATTAAAATCATGGTGCACCCATATGCTAGGAGGGATACACACAGGTCACATGTAGTTCAATGTATATTACACTTATTACACTCTACAACTGACCTGGTATCGACCCATAAAGAAGATCAATTAAACTAAGGATCACTCATGATTCTGGAAATGATCGATAGAAGGCATTAAATCGGATGTGAAGACATCTGAATTATTCACTTATCTATAGACTATGATATTCTGGATGTCCAGCGGTTCTGGAAGAACACAGTGATGCAAACTGAACATCAGACTTGAAGAACACCAAACCCACAAGTGGATATGCATGGTGTGTCTTAGGAAAATCCTCTAAGCAAAACTTGCATCAGCCGATTCATGGTGGAATTAGAGTTTATCGCTTTGTACAAAGCATGATGAGAAGTTGAGTAACTTCGTGACCTCTTAGAAGATATCCCTTATTGGAAGTAACTCATGCCTGCGACAGTTATACACTGTAAGGGCACGGATGACGACAAATCTGGTCATATTCGACGGAGACATAAGACTGTTCGGCAGCTGATTACCATAGGTATTATTTCCATTGGTTCTATGAAATCAAAGGAAAACATAGCAGACACTTTGACAAAGGGCATACCCAGATATCAGATGTTCTGCCTATCTAGGGGAGGGCTTAAAATCCAATCAATAAGAACTGATACGGTAGATACCCAACCTTACTGACTGGAGATCCCAGGAATTAAGTTCAATGAGAAAACTAAGTCGTAAAGGTTTGGTTGAGAGGTTCGATGGAAGTAAGAGCACTTTGGATAATGATTTCTACATAAAAAATGAATCCAAGATCGTTCCCGTAATAGACATTAAGTGATTTCTGCAGTGTGGGTAAAGGTTAAGTTTCTAAAATCTTTTATGATCCTCAACAATTGAGGTTAGGTTTGGGGAAACTTTTAATGGTTCCTAACACTTGTGAAATGGGGTATAGCAGAATACGTTGAAGGAGACCACCTATTTAAGTGCGAGGATAGGCCGCCTGAAATGAACACTTAAGAATCCAAGTGTGTGCACGACCATAATGGACAGAACAATAAGAACGAAAACGAATAAGGGGAGTTATTGTGTTGGTATCATTGTCTTGGCTTACATTAAACACTGACGGTTCAAGACAGTACGTTCACCACGCAGTAAGTCCGATGGTATTCAACTAGGGAAGGTTCAAAGCGGAAGCTACCTCTCCTGATGCAATAACTTTTCGCTGAAAGATTGCTGAAAGAAGGCACCTTGTGCGTGCGCCAAAATCTCTTCCAAGAGGGGATTGTTGGAAATTTGTCTTTGGTGGGGGTTGCGTCCTCCCATCTTCAATGTACTTAAACACCATGGTTCCATATGTTAGAAACTTTGGTTCTTCACATGTGCATAATCTACTTAGTGAGTAGATGACTGTAGGGCCAAGGATCGTCAAATTTCATTGAGAAATGAAAGAGATATTGTTCCGCAAAGTAAGGTGTTTGAGGCATGAAAATGTGGCGTGAAACAAATCTACCACATCGGTGGAAAAATGAAGATTTGTTCATATTATAAGCATCAAAACTGAATAAGGGATTGGGATCCCAAGGGGTAACCCATATGTTTGAAGGAGGGAGGTCCTAGGTGTGCTTGGGTTCAAGGCTAGACCCACCCGCGCGCCACCACCCACCCGCCACCGTAAAAACATATATACAGGACAATCTTGTCTTAAGGACAGAGACACCCGACTCAACATAATTAACCAGTAGAGATTTAGTGTCTTTTGATTTCAGGTTATCAAGATACAAGGAGGTTGCTGCAGTTGGAACGAAGATCGAAGATCTATTCAAGAATGAAGATCAAGACCACACAAGATTGTTGTTGCCACATTTTTTGTTGTCATAATGTGTATTACTATTGTAATTCACAGTTGTTTATCCTTTCCGAGCACTTGTAATAGTAGTTTACTATTCCCCGTACATCCATTGTATTTATATTCACATATTGTTGCTAAAAGTTTATTTCCAATTTTATACTTTCTTGTAGTGAACGTGATGATCTATAACCACACAAATATCTTTAGCTTATTTTAAACCACAAGATTTAAAAGTCTTTTTTATTTCTTAAACTCCGGGTCCAGTTAAACTACATCATATAAATTGGAACGAAGGGAGTATAATATATGGGGCCTAAGGCATTGTCTTTAGTGGCCGAGGGGTTGATTCGCCCCTGAAATAATATCTTAGTATTTGCATATACTGGTTTGGCTATCAATACTTACAAATATCATATTAAGTATTTGAAATATTTAATAAATTGTTTGAAATGTATTTTAAGTAAAATAAGTATTTTCACATTAAATTTTTTGAACTCCTTTCGAAAATATATTCAATGTAATTATGTCTAAATACAAGTCTTAACTTCCAAATGCCCCAAATGCCTTGTTGTGGAAGATTGGGGTTACTATCACATAATCAAACACAACAAAAAATTATGAATGAGAAAAATTGTACAGTATAAAAATCTCCAATATATATATATATATATATATATATATATATATATATATATATATATATATATAAAAGAATAATGATTTCCCAAATCTAAAAGGAAAATAGGTTATCCAAGTCTAACCGGAAATCTAACATAATTAGAATTCACAAAATTCAAGGCACAAGGAAGAAATATTCCCCATGGCTTAGAATTCTCTTCCTCAACATGAACAATCTAAATCGACATCAATAAATAGCTTTGCATAAATAAAGATAACACCATCTGTTAACACTAAAAAATGATTTAAGTGTTCAACTGAAATTTAGTGACAACCGAACTACTCTGGAGACGAATTTACTCCTAACCCTCGACCACAAGAACTTCATCGCCTACTAAGGAATCTTAACCGAAGTTGTTAGTTAGAGGTACGACTAGGACCTACTTAGATGCAGACACCTCAACGATCAAGTCAAAAGGGTTTCTAGACCCCTAGAAGCGGTCATGACCAACAACAGCTAAAAGCAAGGGCCATTATCAGAGCAAGAGGAGTAGATGGCGAGAAAATCGGCACCACCTACCCCATAGTCGGCCATTGGACTTAGTAGGTTACTTGATGGCTGATATGGGAACGCGTTTGTACAATTTTTCTTCTTCTTTTTGTACTATAAATAAGAACATTCTTTTGTATATAGACACACAATCAATCAAACAACTCAAATTTCATCTATCTTTACTTTATCCTTTATGTTATCCTTACTTTATCCTTTATCCTTTACTGTACTCAACTGTATTCATGTTTCTTACCTCTTAGTTTACTAATACCACCATCCTAATGATTTCTGGAGTAGTTGGGGAACCCATTGCTGAAAATTAGAGTTCTGTTTCGAGCCCGAATCGCTTGAGTTAAGGAATCAATTTGTCTCCCAATTCGATCAGTCGATACAATGACAAAAGACAAAAGTCTAGACGAGAACAAATTTGGGACGCCTAGTGGGACCATAGGTGAATTAATCGCAAAGTTTGATTCTCCAAGTCAGGATCATTCTTGGCGTATGCGCCTAAGGTCCGGTAAGAAGATGAACTTCGACTCCAGTCCATATCCTAAACAAAATCCTCCCAGAAGGAAAAACGAACCAACATCCTCCTCGGCTATGCCTACATCGGTTGATACCCCTCCACTTCCTCCATCAACCCAAGTTGTGGAAGAATCTAGTTAATCTGAAGGTCCAACCACAATTACCACATTTTTTATTAGACAACATACCGACTTGGGCATACACAACATTATGTACCAAGTTTCTAAACAGGTGGCTGACATTGTGAAACCGATGGTTGATAATGAGGTTAAGCAAGTTAGGGAGATGTAAACCAATTGAATGCACCTATGAGAATGCTCGGCTAGTTCTACCATCCCTCTAACAGGCGGTGCTGTTCATCATAAGACCGCGACTCTCGGTGTTGTTCCTCAGCCGCATGTGCATTAGTTAGTGCCTACTCAGATGCAACTGATATCACACCTAGGAACACAAGCACAATCGTCTTGCAACCAGCACACTGCATGGTCACCGTTGAACCTTGGGGGGCAAAATGTGCTGCTTGATCAAGCGAGTCTGCAGTATGGGCAGATCAACATGGCTCGGAGACCAGTTCAGGCTCCAAGACACTTTAGATTTCTGCCCGTTATGCCGTATGTTTCTACGAATGACCCTACGATGGAGGCGAACAATGTTGGCCATCCGAATTGGCAGCTGACGACCCTGGCTATGACTTAGCTCAGCTATCTGGTGAAGTTATTTATAGTGGTTTACCATTTCAGCAGTCATTGTCGGTACCCAATCCATACATTCCATGAATCTTAAACTTTCTAAGAACGACCGACGTCCAAGGAGAGCATCCATGGAATATTGTTCCACCTTATTCTCAGGCTCCATTAGCTGTTCTAGGAGATCAGGTTGTAGGCTTTAATGGCCACTCCCAACAACAGCAATGGGGCAGCACCCCACCTATTAGTGATGACCAGCATGCCGCATATAACCTTCAAAACCCTGTCCAACAAAGTACATAATGGAGTCCGTCAGTGCAGAACGCCTACCAACCGAATCCAATCGAGAATCAGTGGGGGACGTCGCAATTGAGAAACCCAGAAATTATTGCTAACACCATACGGAGGTACTTCAGCATCCAACTGAAACTTTTGGACATGTCTGTCTATAAGAAGCCTTACCCTAACTTGGTAGATCGGATAGCGCCTTTGCCAAGATGCTTCAAAATACCAGAGTTTGTCATCTTCTTTGGCGATAGAGATAAATCCACTATCGAGCACATCAGTAGATTCACCACCCAATGCGGCAAGGCTGGCCATAATGAGCATCATAAGTTGCATCTATTCCCCCCTCTCTCTAATAGGAACAACATTTTCATGATACTCTTCTTTGCTCCTGATTCCGTGCAGAGCTAGGCTGACATAGAGGGTTTATTCCATGATAGGTTATATTGACCTAAACCTCAGGTTACCATAACTGATCTAACAAATCTCAAGCAGCGATAAATCAACTACCGATTTTATCGAGATATTCAGGTAGAAAGTTGGGAAATGCATTGTACACTTCCCCGAATTTGAGTGTGACCACATGATAAACAACAACATGCACCCTCAGTTAAAGGAGAAGTTGGTAGGACAATCCTGCTATAACATAAGCCAGTTAGCTGAAAAGGCTAGCCAAATAGAGCAGTACGTCCATGAGAAGGAGCGGGGAAGAGCCAGCCAAAATCGAGGCTCCCACTTGGTATCCATCATTGAAGCAGATGACTCCGACTCAGAGTCAGCCGACTACACAACAGACGCAATGGTGGCTGAGATTGTTAGGGATAAGGTTTACTCTTGCCCAGCCTTGAAAGTCGACAAAGGCAAAGAAAAAAGTTCATCTGATGACAATGTCGGTTATTTGTTTTATATCATGGAGGTAGATCATATCTTTGATCATCTGCTCAAAGATAAGCAGATTCGATTGCTTGATGGTCATATGATCCCTCCTGCCTAAGAACTCAAAGATAAAAAGTATTGTAAGTGGCATAATTCATACAGTCACTCTACTTCTAACTATATAGTCTTCAGAAAGGCGATCCAAAATGGCATTATGGAGGGGAGGTTCAAGCTAGCCGACAAAAGCATGGCTGAAATTTTTATTGATACCGACCCCTTTCCCGCGATACCAATATCTATGGTATCTTATGCTAAGCCTGATGAGTCAAGGGCCACTAAAGGGAAACATCCTATGAGTGGGGTAGGTTCCAAAGAAATATACAGAAGGGGAGAAGGCAGCAAATACATATGTGTTCAACCGATTAGGCAGCCTATATGACATTCGTGATGATAGGCAGCTGATGCGCAATTTATACACACGCTAAACGCAAGTGCACGTATCGTGACAAGTAATATAGTCTAGAAGACCGAGTTATCGTCCTCAGGGATTAATGTCCAATTACCAACCTATATTCTGTAGTATCTATTTGGTGACTGATAATTTGATGGTTTGTTTATAGCTATGATTATAGACGCTAACTAAATTACTTTACTTTACTTCAGATATGGTGGAAATAGGGCATCCAAATCTCCTCGACTATCCGCTCGCTTTACTCGTTAATGCAAATAATTAAGGTTCGTTTTCTATGTTGAGATAGCAGGTTAACTAAGCCATTTTATACTCTTGTTAAGGTAATATAAACACTCAACCCCAATGTAGAACCCTTCTATCTTCGATGACAAGATTGACGACAAAGAAGGATTAAGAGCAATAACCTATTAAGCTACACAAGTATCGGGGTACTTTCGTCCACGATTTAAACCTATGTATATCAACTATAACATATTCACAATCTCCCCTTTCGGATTTCGATTAGAAATCATATAAGTGATGATAATTAGTGATCACTTAATTACCAAGAAATCAAAACAATTATAGAATAGATCTCAACAATAATAAGAAGAAACCAAAATCTTGCATTAATTCATAAAACGAGGTTCAAGCGATTCGACATGGAAAACCCTAAATTAAGTTAGTTCCTAGCCATAGACATGCCAAGAACTAAAATAGTATCCAACATATACTAGAAATAAATAAATTAAAGAATAAGAAATTACTCAAAAATAAGTTTTCAATCTTGATCTAATGTTGTGTTGAATGGTAAGGTGTGTAACTCCTCAAAACTGACCTAAAAGGTCCTTTTATATCACCCAAAACATGCAAAACCTTTTCCTTCTTGGGCTTGGCCCAAACCTATTCGGAATTGACTCAATTCCCGCGTCGGTGCCACGGCCCTGCTGTTATACCCCGTAGTTCTGACCCTACGTATGAGAGTGTACAAAAGCATGTAAGACTTAAAATTTCCAAAGGATAGGTTGACGGATTGTTCCGGACGGGTTTTAGTCAACTTTGAGGCGGGTTATGACCTGGTACTTTGAGAGTTCCTAAGTGTTTCAAAGGCCCAGGGCGTAGTTCGTTGAGTCTAGATTCCAACGCAACCAACCGTTCATCGATAGGACGTCGGAGTAGAAAGTTATGGGAGTTACAAGTTCAGTCTTGCGCAGACAAAAATGCGTTTGTGCAAAAGCTGAGGCGCGGCGCGGAAGATCTGAGGGTCGCTGAAGTTTCAGCGCCTTGGCCGGAAGCGAGGCGCGCCGGAAAGTTCGGAGAGTTCGCAGGAGTTGCGGCGCCGCGGCAGCTGCGCAGGCAGCAGCGAAATCGAGAAAAACTTAGGAAAATGTGATCTTTTCTTTTAAAAGGGCATGGGTGGGTGACAAGTGCCCCCCCCCCCCCCATCTGATTTTTGCATGCATTATATTGACCAAGTCTTAAAGACTTGGTCATCTTTCATCTCTCTTTTAGAAAAAGCTCCTCCTTCTCTCTTAATTATTTCAAGCTCCTCCTTCTCTCTAAAACTCCAAGAGATATTCTAGCCTTAGGAAAAATCTGAAAAGTAAAAGGGCAAGAAGGAAGCTTGTGGCTAACTTGTGAAGGTTGTTGTGGTGGTGTTCTTGGAATAGAAGCTAGCAAATTGTTGGATAAATTTGGCTAAAGCTTTAAGGTAATGATTATTCCTCTATTATTAGTTTTTAGTATTGCATGTGAAGAAGAAAGTACTTGTGGTAGTAAATAATGCTATTAGAGTCATTGCATGCAAGAAATGTGGGTTGGGTATGAAGGATTTGGCTAAAGATATATTATGAGCATGTTGTAACCTACAAACTACTTTAGAATTGTTAAGTGTATTATTATAACTTATGGGGCAGAATTTTACACACCCAAGATTAGGTGTGTAATCCCCTTTGTGTTGGTTTGGATGTTGGGCCTTAATGTGGCGTTTGAGTGTTGAAAATCGGCCTTTGAACAAGGTGGCAAAGTATGTAGAAACAAAGGAAATGCTGCCCAATTTTCCATAGAATTAGGGGCTTTGAACTTAGATTATTTCTACATTGAAATTAGAGGTTAATAAACGCACTATGGTTATTATAGGTTGACATATTACTTGCGGTAGTTGGACTTAGCAAGTGGATTGACCGAAGAAGTATGTAGAGCTTTCCTATCTCTTGAGCATGAATAGGTGTATCTATGTAGTACGGTATACGTACAAGATTTGATAATCTACACTTGTTTTAAAGTAAATGATACTTGTTTCATTTCAAAAGTATAAGTCCCTTGGATTGAGGGAAAATGTATTTGACAAAGGGATAACGCTAATATAATGACTTTATGAGAAGTTGGTTATATTAGTTTTCTTGAAAGGTTCACAAAGAAAGGTTTACTCTAATTAAAACAAGTACGGGTAAAGGATTTGAAACTAAGAAAGGTGAATTGATTTTTAGGCATTGGTTGCCTAAGGTTTTAAAGGAAATGAAGTCACTTGATTTAGAAGCCTATTATATTTCTAAAAAGGAAATGTGACTTGTCTTGAAAAGAAATTGTAACTTGATACTATGGTGATTAGTATCTTGGAATTTTTCTATAAGAAAAAGAGTTATTTCTTAAAAGGTTAGAAGTACATGGTACTTGGGTTGAATTCCCGGATTTTCTATTAAAAGACATGTTGGTGCCTTAGGTATACAAAAATGAGAGGATATGTTAATAATGTTAACAAGAAGTTAGGGGATTTCTTAACTTGCTTATGTTATGATAAGCCGGTAGCGCTTATGTTATGATATGATAGGCCGGTAGCGCTTATGATATGTATGATAGCCGGTTGTGCTAGGTGATATGTTCTTACGGGGTAGACCCCGTGTTATTCTTGTTAATTCCTGTTGGCATACTGACACGTTGGGTGGCCCACGGGTATGCAGATTCTTGTTATTTCCTTTGGACATACTGACACGATGGATGGTCCACGGGTATGCGTCCATTAGGATGGTTTACTACTTATTCCATGGATTTGCTACCCATGATGCGAGTGCGGCGATTGTACTCATGCGGGTCCCCAGGATCCATGCGGGTGAAATAGTCCCATGCGAGTGCGGCGATGGTACTCATGCGGGTCCACAGGATCCATGCGGGTGAAATAGTCCCATGCGAGGCGGATGGCCTTATGCGGATCCACAGGATCCATGCGGGTGAAACAGTCCCAGGAGTAGGATTGCTTAATGATACTACGGGCGAGAGATCCTGTCTTGATCATGAGTCTCCTATTTTCATGCAGTATTGTACTTATACTTGTTACTCCCATTGTTAGTAAGGCACAGTGCAACATAATTTGATTTTTATCTATATCGTCAGTGTATTTTGGACTTATGATATTATTACAGTATTTTCCAGTTTTACATACTTGGTACGTTGTGTACTGACCCCCTTCCTCGGGGGCTGCGTTCATGCCGCAGGTAAGGGTAAGCAGGTGGTGGATCCTCATTCTTAGGATCTTTGCTCAGGTGTCAGAAGCTCCATTACTCCGGAGGCTTGACTTGATTTTTTTGGTACGGTTCTCCCTGACGTGGTAGGTTTTGTGTACATTCAGGGGTATGACGGGGCCCTGTCCCGTCATGGTTGTTACAAACTCTTAGAGGCCTGTAGTCCGATTATAAATTGGGTTATTAAGGATGTAACTGTTCAGTTCTTTTTTATTTATGTTACGGGAAGGTAACTATTTTTGGGTTAGCCTATTTTATCTCATTATGGTTGTTTATTTTGAGTTTATATTCCGCTGGTTTTCTCTGATGTTGTATCACAAGGGTGCCCGGGGTAAGGCGCCAGTCACGGATCCGTGGTCGGGTCGTGACACCTGCACCCGGCGCCGTGGCGCCGAAACTTCTGCGGCCGAATCTGCTTCCTGGGCGCCGTGGCCCCGCTGCTGCTGATGGGTTGGCGCCACGGCGCCGTCCTATTTCTCGCCCGGGTTGCCAACTTTTCAGCTTTTTGAGCTCTGGAACCTCTGTTTCTACCCTCTTTTCTCTCCTTCTCATCAATGTGCCACTTTAAACCACTGTGACTCAAAAGAAAGAAAATATATCCTAACACGACACATATTTGTACAAAAATGGGAAAATGACTAACTAAAAATGACTCAAAAGGTGTATATAAAATACACCGATCAAACATCCCCAAACTTAACCTTTGCTCGCCCTCGAGTAAAGATCAAAAATAGAAACAAAGACACGATAGAAAAGAAAAGACAATGACTCAAAGACATTTATCAATTTGCTGCATCATTGTTACTTAGAAAAGCATGAAGGTTAGTAGAATAATATGCAAGAACATATAGCATGGATTCTTAGCATTCTAAACTCTCAAGTCAGATATTTCGCAAATTCAATTTAATCATGCTCAATGGAAGTAAGAATACCTAACTATGCATGTCAATTTCAAAATCTTATGGTATGTTCACTTGATATTCTCCACTAATCATGGATAGAAATATTAGAGATCTTCAGGGCTTTTCAGGGTTGTAATGTAGGCTTAGGCAGGGGTAGCTAAAAAAATAGGCTTTTAGGCTCAATCTTACGTACCATAAGCTCTTTTGCTTTCGATTCTTCCATTTTCTTTTGATTTCCTTTTTAACCTCATACCTATCTTTCTCCTCTTTTGTTTTGAGAGAATAAGGTGTATCGTGAATAGCAGGCACTCCCAAACTTAGGCTTTTGCCTATTTCTTATTATTTTTCATTGGGGTGCAACAAAATTGTTCACTCTCATTTGACTCTTTTTTTCAACACTTTATATCCCAAACATCTCAATTTTTTTCCACTTATGGCACAAGTATGAAATTACAGGGTGTCAAAGAAAGATCTTATTTTCAGGCTCAAAGGGCTGACTAGGGATACAATTTGTAATGTCAGGGATAGAAAATGAATGGTAAGAAAGGGCTTACAAAGAAATGTCTGAGTCATCTCCCTAACATGTATATCCTAAGTATTTCGCCTCAAATAACAAGTAAGTAGAGACACATAGGCTTAATTATTAACCATGCATAAATCAAGCAAGATACCCCAAATAGTTTGATTTCATGAATTCTTGGCATATCTAACCTAAGTGTACAAATGGTTGCTTCGAATTCCATTACATTATTCCATTTGACTTCACTAGGAGTTTCAAGTAACTACAACATGCATGATTATAAAAAAAAAATTTAGACTCAAATAAACATAGAAAATAACACAAAAAGACTCAAAAATACATCAAAAATAAACTAAGAACTCCCCCCAAACTTAAATCACACATTGTCTCTAATGTGTGCAAGACTCAAAAATAAAAGAAAAACGGTTAACTTACAGACTTGTGGTTTAAAATGGTGGCGGTGACGGCGGATAATGCATGACAGATAACGTCAGAAATCCCGTCAGAATGAAAGAGGGAAATCATTTCTAGGGCTCTTTATTTTTGATTTTTAAATGCGGGCGCGGCCAGGGCGCCGTGTGGCGCCAAAACATTCGCGACCCTCTGAACTTCCGGAGTCGTGGCGCTCTGAGATTGGCATCATGGCGCCCAACTTCCTGCGGCTTTCTGCATTCTCGGCGCCATGGCCCTCTGCTGGGAGCTGTGGCGCCGAGCTGATTTCCTTCCTCTCTCACGTTTTTCGTCCTCCACTTTTTAGCTCTGTACCTGTCATCACAACATGTAAACAATACCTTCCGTGAGACTGTTCTAACTAAAACTAAAATGCATAAATTTAAAAACCTTGGGTTGCCTCCCAAGTAGCGCTGTCTTTAACGTCTTTTAGCCGGACACAGGTTCCCATTCATTTTGGAATGAGATGGGTCACTAGGCTCATGTATTCCATTCCATTGATCAAATAGGGTTTCAACCTATGTCCGTTTACCTTGAAAGGGGCTCCCTCTCTCCATCTCACTTCAACTGCACCATAGGGGAATGCTCTTACAACATTGTACGGTCCTGACCAACGCGATTTGAGCTTGCCTGGGAACAGCCTCAACCTTGAGTTGAATAAAAGCACTTGTTGTCCTGCTTGGAAGTCTTTTGGGATCAACATCTTATCATGCCATACTTTGGTTCGTTCCTTGTAGATCCTTGCATTCTCATAGGCATTGTGTCAGAATTCATCCAACTCGCTCAGCTATAGCAACCTCTTCTGCCCTGCTGTCTTGGGATCCATGTTCAGCTTCTTCATTGCCCAATAAGCCCTGTGTTCTAACTCTACTGTCAGATGACATGCTTTACCAAAAACTAACTTATATGGTGACATTCTAATGAGGGTTTTGAATGCTGTTATGTATGCCCATAGTGCGTCATCCAATTTTATAGACCAATCCTTCCTTGAGCCATCCATCGTCTTTTCCAATATGCTCTTCACTTTCCTGTTTGAAACTTCTGCTTGCCCATTCGCTTGAGGGTGATAGGGAAATGTGGTTCGGTGGTAGTCTCAATATCGGGAAAGCAATGTATCAAGCTGCTTGTTGTAAAAGTGGCTTCCTTCATCACTGATAATGGCCCTGGGAGTACCAAACCTTGTGAATATATTCTTTTGGAGGAACTTTTGGACAGTCTTACTGTCATTTTCTTTAGTGGCTACCGCTTCTACCCATTTGAACACATAATCCACTGCAAGAAGCATGTACTGATTCCCAAAGGACGACGGGAATGGACCCATGAAGTCGATCCCCCATACATCAAATAGTTCCACCTCCAAGATCTCATTCGAAGGCATTTCATTTCATCTTGATATGTTCCGTGTTCTTTGACAACGATCACAACTCTTCACAAAGGTGTGGGCATCCTTGAAGAGGGTTGGCCAATAGAACCCACTTTGCAGTACCTTCGCAGCTATTCTTGATGCCCCAAAATGTCCACCACATTGTAAGGTGTGACAATGGGTGAGAATCTGGTGCATCTCATCCTCTGGTATACATCGCCTGATGACTTGGTCGGCGCAATGTTTGTATATCATTGGCTCCTCCCAATAGTAGTGTTTTACTTCAGAGTAGAACCTCTTCACTTGCTGTTTTGTCAATCCTGGGGGTACTACCTTGGCTGCGAGAAAATTAACAAAATCAGCGTAACAAGGTAACTTAAAGACATCACTTACTTGAAACAATTGCTCATCTGGGAAGTGATCATTTATCTGCACATTCTTGGTGTTCTGGCTCTCCATGTTTTCAAGCCTCGACAAATGGTCAGCAACTGAGTTCTCTGTCCCCTTCTTGTCACGGATCTCCATGTCAAATTCTTGTAATAGCAGAATCAATCGGATAAGGCGAGGTTTTGCATCCTTCTTTGTCATCAAGTACTTTATGGCAGTATACCATCACCTTATTCCCAATTAAGTATGGCCTGAATTTCTCGAATGCATATACTATTGCTAGCAATTCTTTTTCTGTAGTGGCATAATTCAACTGTGCATCATTAAGAGTTTTACTAGCATAGTAAATGGATCTGAATACCTTATCGACCCTCTGCCCAAGCACTGCTCCCACTGCATAATCACTTGTATCACATATTATTTCAAATGGGAGCTCCCAGTTTGGTGCAGTGACTATGGGTGCTGAGATAAGCCTCTCCTTGAGTGTCTAAGAAACGGCCATGCATTCCTTATTGAATTCAAAAGAAACCCCAATCATTAGCAAGGTGGAAAGAGGTTTTGAAACTTTTAAGAAGTCCTTGATGAATCTTCTATAAAAACCGGCATGCCCAAGGATAATTTTGACCCCTTTTGTTGATACTGGAGGTGGTAGATTTTTTATTACTGAAATCTTTGCTTTGTCCACCTCAATACCTTGGTTGGATATTTTGTGTCCAAGGACAATCCCCTCTTTTACCATGAAGTGACACTTCTCCCAATTCAGCACAAGGTTGGACTCTTCACACCGTTTCAACACTGCTTCCAAGTGCTTCAAACACTCGTCGAACGAGGAACCAAAGACCGAGAAATCATCCATGAAAATCTCTATAGTCCTCTCCACCATATCAGAGAAAATTGCCATCATACACCTCTGAAAGGTCGCAGGTGCATTGCAAAGCCCAAATGACATCCTTCTGAATGCAAACGTACCAAAGGGGCAGGTGAATGTTGTCTTTTCCTGATCTTCTGGTGCTATGGCAATCTGATGATACCCTGAGTAACTATCCAAGAAGAAGTAGTAATTGTGCCCTGCAAGTCTATCCAACATCTGATCTAGAAATGGCAACGGGAAGTGGTCTTTTCTGGTTGCCTTGTTCAACTTGCGATAGTCAATGCAAATTCTCCACCTAGTAACTGTTCTAGATGGAATGAGCTCATTCCTTTCGTTGGTCACTACTGTCATACCACCCTTTGTGGGCACCACTTGCACCGGACTCACCCATGCACTGTTAGAGATAGGATAAATTACCCCAACATCAAGCCATTTCATGATTTCTTTTTTGACTGCCCCCTTCATGTTTGGATTCAGTCTCCTCTGTGCCTCAATGAAGGGTTTGCTCTCCTCATCTAGACGGATCTTATGCATCACTACTGACGGACTTATCCCCCTTATGTCTGCTAATGTCCACCCAATGACACGCTTGTGAGCCCTCAGTACTCTTAGCAGCTTCTCAACCTCCACTGTGGATAGATGACATGAGATGATCACTGGTAAAGATTGATTCTCACCTAGATATCGGTACTGCAGATGATCTGGTAGAGTCTTCAACTCTAACTCTGGAGCTTTTTCTGTGGATGGTACTGATCTCTCCGGCATCTGCCCAAGCTCTTCATATCTCTTCTTATCACACTGCTCATAAGAATTCATCCAATTTTCATACTCCATCAGATTCGGGTCATTGCCACTACTCTCATCCCATCGTGTCAGCACTTCTTCAAGCGAATCAGCATTTCTGAACCCATTTTCCGACACTGCTTCTTCGATCAAATCAATGGCGAAGGAGTTGACACTCGCCTCTGGGAAGGTTGCTGCCCGAAAAATATTGAAAATCACCTCTTCTTCTTCCACCCGAAGTTTCAGCTCCCCTTTTCGAACATCAATGAGTGCCTGTCTTGTGGATAGGAAGGGTCTGCCAAGTATGATGGGGATCATGTCGTTATCCCTCATATCTAAGATGATGAAATCAGCGGGAAAGATGAACTTGTCCACCTTTACCAACACATCCTCGATGACTCCTCTAGGATGGACTATGGAGCGGTCAGCTAACTGTAAAGTGATGTTTGTAGGTCTGACTTCTCCCATTCCAAGTTTGCAAAACACTAGGTAGGGCATCAAATTTATGCCTGCCCCCAGATCGCACAACGCCTTCTGACACTCAAACTTTCCAATAGTGCATGGGATGGTGAAGCTCCCAGGATCTTTTAATTTCTGAGGTAGTTTTCTCTGTAGGATGGCACTGCATTCTTCAGTCAACACCACTGTTTCGTAGTCATCTATCCTCCTCTTTTTGCTAAGAATATCCTTCATGAACTTTACATAACTCGGCATCTGCTCTAGTGCCTCGGCAAACGGGATGTTGAGTTGCAATTGTTTGAGAACTTCCAGGAATTTAGAGAACTGTTTATCAAGAGAACTTGTTTTTAGCCTCTGGGGGTATGGTATCTTCACCTGGGGTACGTCCACAACTGCTCCCGAAATTATTGTACCTTCTGAGCCCTGGGCGCCATGACCCTGAGATTCGGCACCGTGGCGCCCAAACTTCTGCAATGTCTCAGGATTAACGGCGTCGTGGCGCTGCAACTTCTGCAAGAAATCTGGGCCCTTCTTTTCTGGACACGGTGGTGGTGAGTTTGCTTCCACTGGTTCGCCATTTCTTAGGTCAATCGTCTGGTATTGCTCTTTTATATTCTCTCCAATATGTTCAGGGTGATTCCCTTGTATTCTGTTGCTTAGCATGCCCGCGAGTTATCCTATTTCCATGAACTGAGTTTGGTGCCTAGTTAGCCTGAGTATGGTTGCTCGTAGCCCATCCTGCTCTTCCTATGGGGCATGGGGGTTACATTGCTATTGATAGTTCTGTAACCCTTGATAGTGGTAATCCATGTTTGCAAGGTCCCTGAGATAAATCAAAAACCAACAAACGGATCACGGCGCACGGTTCCACAATAAAATAAAAAAGAAAAATAAAAACCAAATTAGAAATTAAGAATAGATAGAATGATATTGAACTACGCCAATCCCCGACAACGGCGCCAAAAACTTGATGCGCGATTTATACACACGTTAAACGCAAGTGCACGTATCGTGACAAGTAATATAGTCTAGAAGACCGAGTTATCGTCCTCAGGGATTAGTGTCCAATTACCAACCTCTATTCTGTAGTATCTATTTGGTGACCGATAATTTGATGGGTTGTTTATAGCTATGATTATAGACGCTAACTAAATTACTTTACTTTCTTTCATATATGGTGGAAATAGGGCTTCCAAATCTCCTCGACTATCCGCTCGCTTTACTCGTTAATGCAAATAATTAAGGTTCTTTTTCTATGTTGAGATAGCAGGTTAACTAAGCCATTTTATACTCCTGTTAAGGTAATATAAACACTCAACCCCAATGTAGAATCCTTCTATCTTTCGATGACAAAATTGACTACAAAGGAGGATTAAGAGCAATAACCTATTAAGCTACACAAGTATCGGGGTACTTTCGTCCACGATTTAAACCTATGTTTATTCAATTATAGCATATTCACAATCTCCCCTTTCGGATTTCGATTAGAAATCATATAAGTGATGATAATTAGTGATCACTTAATTACCAAGAAATCAAAACAATTATAGAATAAATCTCAACAATAATAAGAAGAAACCAAAATCTTGCATTAATTCATAAAACGAGGTTCAAGCGATTCGACATAGAAAGCCCTAAATTAAGTTAGTTCCTAGCCATAGACATGCCAAGAACTAAAATAGTATCCAACCTATACTAGAAATAAATAAATTAAAGAACAAGAAATTACTCAAAAATAAGTCTCCAATCTTGATCTAATGTTGTGATGAATGGTAAGGTTTGTAACTCCTCAAAATTGACCTAAAAGGTCCTTTTATATCACCCAAAACATGCAAAACCTTTTCCTTCTTGGGCTTGGCCCAATCCTATTCAGAATTGACTCAATTCCTGCGTCGGCGCCACGCAACGCCGCGCCGTGGCGCCAAACTCGCGGCGAATCGCTTCTGGCGCTGCCATTGCTGCTGATGGGTTGGCGCCACGGCGCCGCCCTGTTTCTCGCCCGAGTTGCCAACTTTTCAGCTTTTTGAGCTCTGGAACCTCTGTTTCTGCCCTCTTTTCGCTCCTTCTCACCAATGTGCCTCTTTAAACCACTGTAACTAAAAATAAAGAAAATTTATCCTAACATGACACATATTTGTACAAAAATGGGCAAAAGACTAACTAAAAATGACTCAAAAGGTGTATATAAAATACACCGATCAACAACCAGTTAAAAACAATTTGCATGGCCGCCCTAAATATCCAAGAGACTTCGAATGGGAACTTCAGGAACAATCCATAAGGTTCAAAAGGGTCCCTATTGACACTAGACGCAAGCCTGGGGGGCAAGTAAGGATGCCAACCAACTGGCAGTCGAGCATGCCTCGAATAGATGAAGAACCACTTCCTAAAACCAAATAAAAGGTGGTCGAGTTTAATGTAAACGAGGGTGTTTCATCCTTACACATCACAATGAGAAATGAGAACCAGGAGAGACCCGAGAGGATAATTAAACCAACCGCTGATACAAAAAAAAGGGAAGTGTTTATCAATCAGACTCCCGGAAAGAAAAAGGCACCACCGTGAGGCACATCCAAAACTCAGAAAAAAAGGATGCAATGTGTCAAGGCCTTGTGTAAGATGCAACAGACATTGCATCTAATATCCAATACTAAGGCAACCAAAAATTAGGAGATTCCCGAGTCTGCCATAGCCGAGGCTATGGAGCGGGCATTCGACTTAGTTGCTTCAGGGGTAATTACACATGAGGAAGAAACATCGGGTCAATCAAAACTGGACGAATAGCCTACCGACAACCTGACGGAGGAACCCCGACAAGAGAACATAGCCCCAGATGAACCTCTAACCAAGGCAATCCTACATACCATGCAGGGGGTTCAATCAGAGGATCCGCAGCCGATCCCCATTTATCTCCGAGAAATGGAAGATATGAGCTTCTGGCCAGCTGAATTGGATGAAGGAGGAGGCTCCATCCCCGATTTATTTGGCCATGACCTGGACGAAGAAATGTGGGCAGATATTGAAATGGTCAGCCTAATCCTATGTGAATTCTGGGCTAGCCGCTCCTTGCTGGATAGCCTGGAAGGTGATGTTTGCGTGGAAGACACATAATGACAATAATAGCTGATATCGACTAGGCATACTTTGAGCACCGTATTTTGCGCACCTATAGAAGATATGGTTAAGCACCTCAAACCCCTTTACATCAAGGCTTACATTAATGACAAAATAATTAGTCGGGTATTCGTCGATAATGGGGTTGTGCTGAATGTGATGTCGTTGCTCACCTTGAAGGATCTTAACAAAACAATGGAGGACCTCATCCCAACTAACATGAAAATGGCTAGCTTATGGGAGAAGCCTCTGAAGCATTGGGGATCCTAGTGGCAGAAATCACTGTGGGCCCTAAGACGGTTAGGTATGCCTTCTTATTGATAGATAACAAGCTATCCTATACCATTCTGTTGGGCAGAGACTGAATTCACACCAGCCAATGCCTTCCTTCTACCATGCATCAAAAACTTATATTTTAGGAATGAGATAAGATAGAAATCATCCCAAGATTACAGGATTCTCAAGACCCTTTCTTCATACTACTCTGTGATGGCTATGGGAGCCACATAGGGTGAGTAGAGGATGTCGTCTACTCACCCTATGTGGCTCCCATAGCTGTCACGGAGTAGTATGAAGAAAGGGTCTTGAAAATCCTGTAATCTTACCTCTCGAGGGTTTGAAATAAAACAATTAGCCAAACCACGACTTATCTTGGAGGATTTAAATAGTTGAGGAAACCCAAATCATATGTGACATATGGCATCGACTGACCGCCTTAAGTTCTAAGGCAATGATAGTTGAGGCGTCACAGATGGGAAACCATGTTGATGAACCAATTCTGGCAGCCAATGATATCGAGCCGCCAATGGAATTTGAATAGCCCATAAGCAGGGCTATGCCTAGTTTTGACTATCAGGATCCTTTGGAAGATATCAACTTGGGAACTGAAGAAGTCCCTAGGCTAACACATATTAGTGGTTTGCTGAAGGAAGAAGATAAACAAGGCATGACGGCCCTTCTACTATATATAAAGACTGCTTTGCATAAGATTACCACGAGATCTTGAGCTGACAAATAACCAAGATGAATACGATGATCTCATCATGGGACTCAAACTCCTAGCTTCTATGAAGGCGAGGTGCATCTAGATCCGAGGGGACTCTCAGCTGGTGATCAAATAGTTGGCTGAGGAATATAATTGCAAGGACCCAAATTTGTTGTCCCATTACGAAATGACTAGCAGGTTAATTAGTGAGTTCACATCAATTACATAAATCATGTTCCCAGAGGCATGAATGTTGAGGCTAACGACTTCGGACAAGAAACTTCTAGCTTTAGGAAGTCTCTACTCACTTTAGAGTATGACGAACTACCAGCCGAAGTGTTAGCCACTAATCGAATCGATTCATGGAGGCAGTTACTAATTCACTACCTAAAAGATCCCTTCAGTTGGAAGGACCTCAAAGTCAAAAGAAGAGCCTTGAAATATATACTTATTGACGATGATCTATATAAAAGGATAATATTCAAGTGCATTACCAAAACAGAAGCCTTGAGGATCATGGGAGAAGTACATGAAGGAATATGTGGGTCACACCGAGCGAGGCCAACAATGAAGTGACTAATTTACCGCCACGACTATTATTCGCCCACCATCATGCTGACTGCTTCCAGTATGCTAAAGGATGCGAAGAATGTTAGAAATAGGGACCAAACCAATGAGTACCAGATGAGTTGCTACACACAATCATAAAACCTTGACCCTTCAAAGGATGGGCTATGGACCTCATCATTAAGATTCATCCGCAATCGGCTAAAGGCCACAATTTCATTATCATGGCTACCGATTATTTCACTAAATTGGTGGAGGCTCAACCGATGAAGAGGGTTCATCAGATAGATATCATTTAGTTTATCCAACACCAGATCATACTTCATCGGCTACTAAGGCATCTTAGTTGAAGTTGTTAGTTAGAGGTACGACTGAGACCCACTCAGATGCAGATGCCTCAACGACTAAGTCAAAAGGGTTTCTAGACCTTTAAAATTGGTAATGCCCAACAACAACTGAAATCAAAGGCCATTATCCGAGCAAGAGGAGTAGAGGACGAGAAAATCGGCACCACCTCCCCCATAGTCAGCCATTGATTGGACTTAGTGGGTTACTTGATGGCTGACATGGGGGGGGGGGGGGGGAGCACGTTTGTACATTTTTTCTTCTTCTTTTTGTACTATAAATATGAACATTCTTTGTATATAGACACACAATCAATCAAACAACCCAAATTTCATCTATCTTTACTTTATCCTTTATGTTATCCTTACTTTATCCTTTACTGTATTCAGCTGTTTTCATGCTTCTTACCTCTTAGTTTACTAATACCATCGTCCTAATACTTTCTAGAGTAGCTAGGGAACCTATTGTTGGAAATTAGAGTTCCATTTCCAGTCCGAATCACTTGAGTTAATGAATTAATTTTTCTCTCGATTTGATCAGCCCATACAATGGCAGAAGACAAAATTCGAGGTGAAAACAACATCTGATATATCTCCCTTTCCTTTAGTCCCCAGAAGGGCTCAACTATGTACTTCACACACCAATCAAGTCTAGGCAATGTCTAAATTTGTTTATCGGGACTTTCTTGGTCATCATATTAGCTGAATTATCATGTGTAGACTCTACTATTTCTTCATCAACAATCTCTTTTGATACAATATGTTGGATAAGATGATGATTGACTTCAATATATTTCGTCCACTCATGGAACATCTGATTCTTAGTAAGATAGAATTAAACTCTAGCTATCACAAAACATTTAAACTGTTCTTATCGAGTCCGAGATAATTTATCAAGTCTTATAGCCAAATAGCCTCTTTCACTGCTTTCATAGTTTTCATATATTCAGCCTCTTTGGCAGACAATTGCAAAAACAGACTGCAAATTTTCCTATAAATCATGCAATTATAATCAATTAGTAATATTGTAAATTAGTTATTAATTAGCATCTTGTATTTTAGGTAACCTAGATTATTACTACATACCAATGATTGCATATATATTCTATGGATGAAATGAAATTATTCAAGAGATTCAATTCTTACATGGTATCAAGAGTCAAAGATCTTTTGCCATAGTTTTCTCCCCACCCTAACTGAATTCTCTCTTATATTCCTCTTATCTTTCGACCAACGCCACCAAATAAGCCCTAAACTACCTCTTACCAAACCCTAGCCTACATTACACTCTCCCCCCATATCGACTAATAATTTCCAAAACCCTAAGGGTTTTATTCACATCCCAACTTTTATATCTACTTATTTTCTTCTATAGTTTGGTTTCTTGTGGAACATATGACCGAAAAACAAACTTTTCATCACGCTCTTGCCGTTAATAACGTCAAGAACTTCATATCCATAACTCTTGAAATGGAGAAAGGGCAATATGCCTCATGGGCGGAATTGTTTAAAATTCATTACCGTGCCTATGAGGTAATCGACCATATCATCCCATCCGAGTCATCATCAAATTCCACTACAGTGAACACAAAACTATGGTTCAGTTAGATGTTATAGTCCTTCAATGGATTTATTGCACAATTTCGAATGATCTTCTCCATACCATCTTGGAGACGAATTCTACGGCTCAACAAGAGTGGGAACTTTTACATAATATTTTTCAAGATAACAAACTCTCTAGGACCATTTATCTTGAACACTAATTTACTAATGTGAAATTGGATGATTTTTCCAACATATCCGTCTATTGTCAAGAATTAAATGTACTTGCGGACCAATTATCCAATGTTGGTTCACCCGTAATAAATCAAAGATTAGTCCTTTAGTTGATTGCATGGTTGAATGAACAGTATGATGGAGTGGCTACATTCATTCAACAAAGTATTCTATTGCCTCCCTTTTATGAAGATCGTTCGAGGTTGATTCTCGAAGAAACTCGGAAAGTAAAAATGGCGTCTTCTGGGGAAACCACCACCGGAACGACTCTTGTCTCCACCAACTCTTTTTCCACTGATTTGGAGTCCTAAAATTCTGGTTCGTGGGGCCATAATAATCTTCAAAATAATGGCCAAAAACGGGGTTCAAACCGAAATAATAAAGGAAAAAATAATGATGGAAATGGACGTGGATGAGGCGGGGGCCAACTTTCCGGTGGTAGTAGCTCGTCCGGGCTGACAGTGGCAGTCAGTTTTTAGGAAGTGGTGATAATCAGTGGGGGCAGTTCCCACTGTGGGCATGGGCCCCATAGTGGACTGCCCCGCCATGTCCATATCTGACATCTTCATGGGCCATACCTCCTTGTGCTTTAAATCGCCAACCCTGTATTTTAGGGTCTCGTCCACAACATGCGTTTAAGGCTTAGGCATCGTCCTCGATTGGATATGCAACCACATACATAGAAATAGGGGCGACATCACACATTATGACATCTCAAGGTAATCTCTCGTCTTATTTTAATATGAGCAACAATAAAAATATTATTGTCAGAAGTGGGCAGAAGATTCCAATTCGTGATATTGGTCAGGTACACCTTAAACCTCCTTACCTACCCTTATCCTTAATAAATGTCTTACATGCACCAAAACTAATTAAAAACTTTATATCTGTTAGATGTTTTACCATTGACAATAATGTTTCTGTGAATTTTTATATGTTTAGATTTTCTTTGAAGGATTTTCAGATAAGGATGCCACTTATGAGATGCAATATCACATAGGGCTTGTATCCTGTCACCTCTGTTTCCACACATAGCATGACCAAACCATCCACATTTGCTGTCATTTCTCCTTCTATTTGGCACAGTCGGCTGGGGCACTCAGAAACCCATATTTTTAATAAACTTAGGAAGAATAATTTGTTTGGTTGTAACAAACTTTCAGACTCTTTTGTTTGCCAAAATTGTGTGATTGGTAAGCATATTAAACTTCCTTTTGCATCCTATACTTCTACTTTTATGCCTTTTGATCTTGTGCATTGTGATTTGTGGACATCTCCTGTTTTGAGTTCTACAAGTCATAAATATTATTTGCTCATCCTGGATAATTATTCGAATTTTTTGTGGTCTTTTCCCATTGGACATAAATCACAAACCTACACCATTTTAAACAGTTTAGTGTTTTTATCAAAACTCAATTTGGCAAAACCATTAAATGTTTTCAATGTGACAACGGGGGAAGGGGGGGGGGGGGGGGGGATTTGGGCAATGCCCAATTTAATGTGTTTTGTCACCAAAATGGGATGTCAATGCGTCTTTCATGTCCACATACATCATCACAAAATGGGAAAACCGAAAGAAAATTTCGAACAATTAACAATATGATTCATTCTATTCTTGTGCATTCTTCCACACCACCAAAGTTTTGGCACCATGCACTTCAAATGGCTACATATATTTTAAATATTCTTCTTAGTAAATTGTTATCTAATGTTTCTACCACATAAATATTGTATCATCGTCTCCCGTCTTTTTAACATTGGAGGGTGTTTGTGTTATCATTTGTTTCCATCAACTACCATTAACAAGTTGCAGGCTTGACTCCTTGTATTTTTTGGATATCCACAAAATCATAGGGGCTATAAATGTTATGATTAGACGAATGAGAAAATAATTATCTCTCGTTATGTGATTTTTGATGAGTCTACATTCCCATTTGCTAAGTCTCATGTGGCATCCTCACCTTCCTATGATTTTTTGGATAACATAATACATCCCATGTTACACCACAATTTTAATAACCAAACACATGTGGAACCACAAAATGACCAAAATGTTTTGGCCCATCCACAAATGAGACTGGACCAGAGACCACAGCCTCGTCGCCAAGGGTCTTGGCCCAGTCCCATTCTCATGGTGGGCATACTCAAGTGGGGGAGCCCACTGATCCTTTGCCCACTTCTGCAAACCAGCACACTACCGGATCCCATCCCAATATTGTTCACCGCACACCCCCTCGGCCCATTACCAATATCATCCAGCCTCGAACCATTGAAACTCATGCAATGCATGGAATATTTAGGCCCAAATGGCAGTTTAACCTTCTATCCACGGAACAACCTTCACCTATACCGAAAAAACCCAAAGCTGCCTTATCCGACCCGAATTGGAAAGCTGCAATATTAGATCAATTTAACGCTCTTATTAAAAATAAGACGTGGGAATTAGTACCACGATTGTCTAATGTGAATGTCATTCGGTCTATGTAGGTGTTTTGTCATTAGAAAAATTCTGACGGTTCTTTTGCATGATACAAAGCTCATCTTGTTGGTGATGACATGTCTCAAAGGTCAGGGTCGATCAGGTGAAACTTTCACCCAAAGAGTTAAGCCAAAGAACAATCGTGATCGCTTCTTAGCCTGACTCTCTCCAAATATTGGTCTATTCATCAGTTGGATGTTAAGAATGCATTTTTACATGACCACTTACATAAAACTGTGTACATGCATCATCTGTTGGGGTTCTGAGACTATTCATGTCCAGATCATGTTTGTTTGTTGAAGAAATCCTTATATGATTTGAAACAAGCTCCTAGGGCATGGTATAACCATTTTGCAAGGTTTGTTTCCAAGGTGGACTTTTCTTACAGCAAGTCTAATCAGTCATTGCTCATTTATCAGAAGGGGGATGTCATGGCCTATATACTTATGTATGTTGATGATATTATTTTCACAGCATCATCTATTTCACTTCGCCAGTGTATCATGTCTCTTCTTGCAACAGAATTTGTAATGAAAGACTTGGGTCTTTTGAATTATTTTCTTGGCATTGCAGTAACACAATATGCAGGTGGTCTCTTTCTTAGTCAAAAGAAATATGTCGAAGAAATACTTGAAAAAGATGGGATGTCTTTCTGCAAATCATCCCATACTCCAGTTGACACAAAGAAAAGTTGAGCAACACAACAAGTCTTTCATACAGTGTCCGACACATTACCGTAGTCTTGCAGAGGCCTTACAGTATCTGACCTTGTCCTATGCTGTTTAAAAAGTTTATTTATACATGCATGATCTGAAAGATAAACATATGGGGGCTATAAAAAGGATCATGCGGTATGTGAAGGGTACTCTCCATTTCAGGCATCATTTATATAAATCCTCTGTCACACATGTATCAGCTTACACAGATGCAGATTGGGGTAGCTGCCTGGACACACGCCGTTCCGCTTCTGGTTATTGTGTGTTTTTGGGGGACAATATCATTTCCTGGTCATCCAAACGACAATCCATACTGTCTTGGTCAAGTACTGAGACAGAATACCGAGGCATAGCCAACGTAGTTGCTGAATCATGTTGGCTTTGAAATATACTCTTGGAGATGCATTGTTCAATTGAAAAGGCAACAGTGGTTTATTGTGACAATGTGAGTGCGATATACTTAACCGGCATACCCGTTCAGCATTGGCACATGAAAGACATTGAAATGGATAGACTATTTATCCGAGAAAAGGTTTTCCGTGGATAAGTCCGAGTTCTTCATATAGCGTCCCGCTATCAAATTGCATATATCTTCACCAAAGAGCTTCCGCGCATACTTTTTGATGATTTATGGGATAGTCTCAGCATCCGTGAACCTCCCGCTAAGACTGTGGGAGACTATTAACACGATAATTATGGGAGAGATCCCATATCATCCTCCACCATAAATCATGTAATTATAATCAACTAGTAATATTATAATCAATAAGTTAGTAATTAGCATATTGTATTTTAGGTAACCTAGATTATTACTACATACCAATGATTGTATATAATACTCAAAGGGATTCAATTCTTACCGTTGATACATTACCAGAAAGAGTAAAAAACATTACATGGTTATTCTCTTATTCAAATTCCTAGAAAAATTTGTCACCATAACCAACTACGGATTCACCTATCTTTTCTTTGTCAAAAGCTAAGCATACTTCTACAGTATCCTTCAAGTATGTTAAGATGCATTTCACTAATCTGCCAATTTTTTTTTTCTAATTCACGCCATTATATCTAGTCAAAACACTAACAACATTTGAAATATTAGGCGAGTAAAAACTATAACATTTGTAATATTACCCATATCACTAGAATATAAAACACTAGAGATCTGCTCCATCTCTTCATTTGTTTACAATGACATGTCTTCAGACAACTTAAAAAGGTAAATAAAAAGAACATATACAAGTTTAGTACAGTGATAATAAATTTCTTGAGAATCTTTTCAATATAGGATTGTTGAGACAACATTAGTTTCCTAACCCTTCTATCCTGAGTAATCTCCCCCCTCAATATTTTATTTACAACATCTGACTCCTTCATCTCAAACTCCTCACCTAGCTGCTTCTTAGATTTGACTGTGACATACTTTTAGCAGCAATAAGCATATCACCAACATACAACAACAATAATCTCCCTTGGGGAGCCTTTCTCATTAATACAAAATATATATATAGGTGATATAATGTGAAATTCTTATACAATAGGGATTCTATATTTATCATAATTAAATAAGACTAAATATGGCTAAATAATATTGTACACATTCTAATACACCCCCTCAATTTGAGCGGGAGGAGGTCAGATGCTAAGACTGGATCTGAAGTCAAGGAATAACTGTCTAGGAAGACTTTTTGTGAATATATCTGCATACTGATAAGAATAAGGCACATGCAATTGTTACACCCCGTAAGTCCAAGACATGTATAAGAGAATGTACGAAAGGAAACAAGACTTGGAAATTGGTACGAAAGGAAGAATTGTTTTTCCGACGGAAAATCTTCCGGACGACGGAAAGGAAAAATGCTCGTTGTTGAGAATTGGATTCTCAAAAGACAATATTTATAAAATATGGAACTTATTAGCATTATGGAAACCTATTTTTTTACGGATTTGGTCACGTGGGGCCCACCCGAGGAATTTTACAATTATTGTGGGGCCCACGAGGGTTACGGAATTTTATGGACGAATGAGAGGGCGACACGTGGCACCCCCACATGGCTTGGTTGAAATTTATGCAAGGGTATAATGGTCATTGACCATGGTTGAAGATAAGTCTTCCAAAGCTTGACATTGTTGACAAGTCAACTTGTCCACCTAGGCTTGATCCAAGTGAAACTCATCCTAGCCTCACATTTGTTATAGTCTAAGCCCTCCATTGTGTGTTATAAGGTTACTACTAGTGCAAGACTTGCCATTTAACACTTAGAAAAAAATCACACTAGTTGTTCTTCATGAACATGCTCTCGGGTTTGCCCACTTTACCCACACAAAATTTTGTAGTTTTGATACTTTGTTCACAAGACTTTAACCCAATGTCCCTAAGGGTATTGTAAGGATATCTCAATAGAAAGATTTCGGAAAAAACGCATTTTCACGTTAGTCGCAAGGCGGAAACTATTGGAGTTCTTCAACTTTGAAGTTGGAACTTGAAGATGGGTTCTTCATAGGCCTCTAAGGAGTGCTTGGAGCGGATTGGAACCTAAGGAAAGGAGCTAAGAATTGCTAAGGCGCGACTTTGAATCTTGGAAATTTTTAAGGGCTTTGAAAGGTATAATCTTGTCGTTTTAGTAATTAAGTTTACTTATCATTGTAGCTATGGATATTAGCAAGCATGAGTTATATATTATGTAGTTGGATTAGTGTATTGGCTATTGGAACCCTAATCCAAAAAACTAGCATGTTAGCCTTAAGACTACAATTCAAGTTGATTATTCGTTTAAGTCGTCGCATGTTGTGTTTGAAGGAAATTGTAGTTGTTGAAGTTGTTTATATCTAAATAACATGTTTACCTAAGAACTTGAAATTGGAAAAGGATTGGAAAAGACGTAGTGTTATTGGTTATATGTTGGCCGAGAATGGCTAGTGTAGTATTATACTTTTTGGTATCAATTGTGGGGCAGAATTTTACACGTATTGTAAGGCGTGTAATCCCCTTTTGGTTGGTTGTTGTTGGAGCCTTAAATGTGGCATGTTTGGTTATTGTATTCGGCCTTGAAAAAGGTGGCAAAGTGAGTAGAAACAAAGGAAGTGCTGCTCGATTTTCCGTAGAATTAGAGACCGCATACTTAGTATTATTCTACGTTGAGACTAGAAGTTGATAGTCTTGTTGTGACCATTATAGGTTGACACTTCTACGTACGGCGTATTCGGCTTAGCTTGTGGATTTAGCCGAAAAGGTATGTGAACTATCTCCTCTTCTAGCATGATTCCTTAAGATTAAGAAAGTATGTTCTACTCCTTAAATGATCCATTCATTGGTTGTATTTGGATTGCCTAGAATAGAATTTGTTCTATGAACTTCCTTGATTGTACTTTGATGTTTAAATTGTAAGTTGTAAAATCCATTTTCTTAGTGAAGTTTGGATTCTTAAAAGTGAAAGTATTTTACTTAAAGTACATAGAGTCTTGAAAAGGAAGTGGTTTCCAAATCTTTCTAAGTGCCTTAGTTCCAAAAACCTAAAGGTCATTATAATGACTTTAGGGGAGTCAAAGGAGTGATTTACTTGTTTGATTTAAAAGAGGAGAAAGTACATGGTTTAAGAGAAGTAACTTGTCTTAAAGGTGTGAGTTACTTGAAGTTTAAAAGTAGAAGAAACTTGTTTTCTTTATATTAAGAGACTTGAAGTATTTTGAAAGTTAAGAACTTGATTTGTAAGTATAAGTCTCTTGGTTATAAAAAAGGAATGGATATGTCTAAAACCATAAAGGGTTATAACCCTTTATGGGAAGTTGGTTATAACGGCTTTATGGAAGGTTTAGAAAGTTGTCTATTTTGATTAATCGGCATAAGTTGCCTATTTTGTGGAAATTTGAAGTTACTTGATTTCAAGCCTTGAAATGAGTTTTCTAAACGTGTAGTAACTTACTTTGAAAAATAGACATGCCTTGATACTACGGGTGTTAGTAGCTTGGGATTTTACACAAAAAGGAGTCTTTTGAAAAGAATGTACGTACGTAGTACTTTGGCCTATTTAATTGAGAATAATTCTATGTGATGCCTTGATTAGTACTTTGGCTTGATAAATTGAGAATTTGTCTAAGTGTGCCTTGATTAGTACTTTGGCTTGATAAATTGAGAATTTGTCTAAGTGTGCCTTGATTAGTACTTTGGCTTGATAAATTGAGAATTTGTCTAAGAGTGCCTTGATAAGTACTTTGGCTTGTTAAATGAGAATTATTCTATTTGTGCCCGGATAAGTACTTTGGCTTGTTAAATGAGAATTATTCTATTTGTGCCCTGATAAGTACTTTGGCTTGTTAAATGAGAATTATTCTATTTGTGCTCGATAAGTACTTTGGCTTGTTAAATGAGAATTATTCTATTTCAGGCCTGATAAGTACTTTGGCTTGTTAAATGAGAATTATTCTATTTGTGCCACGATAAGTACTTTGGCTTGTTAAATGAGAATTATTCTATTTGTGCCCTCGATAAGTACTTTGGCACATTAAATGAGAATTATTCTATTTGTGCCCGATAAGTACTTTGGCTTGTTAAATGAGAATTATTCTATGTGCCTTGATAAGTACTTTGGCTTGGTTAATTGAGAATTAATTCCATGTGCCTTGATAAGTACTTGGCCCGATTAGTTGAGAATTGCCTATGTGCCGGAAATAGCCTTGTGTGCTATTGGCATATCACCGCTTCGGTCATTCCCGGTTGTGGCATTTGCAGATTCCGTGGAATTGCTACCCACGATGCGAGAATACCTCACGCGGTCCGTAATGACTTACGCGGTGACATAGTCCCACGCGGCGTCCGTGTCACGACCCGACCTCGGGTCCGCGATCGTACCTACCGGTACTCGCCGTATACATCGAGAATAGCAATGAACATACATAACATCTAACTTATAATAAGGTAAACATTACTGGCCAGCCGACAAGGCCGCCTTCCATAAAATAACTTAATCGAAAGTGAAACCGTACAACTTATCCTTACAGCCCAACCACAACGTGACTACGCACTCTAAGAATAACAATCGTATGGACAGGGCCCCGCCATACCCCCTGAATATACAAAAGTCTATAACCTCAGGAAATCATACCAAAAAGACAAAGCCTCCGGAGGGATGGAGCCTTCCAAGAACTGGACAATGATCCTAAGAGTGCGAATCAACAAGCTATGTATCTCGACCATGGATGACGCGCGGCCCGGGCGAGGTCGATAACAAGTACCAAGTATGTGAAATCAAAATACCGTAATAAAACATAAGTCCAAAACAAGCCGGGATCATGGATGAAATCAACTTACCTTTTACTGTGCCTTACTAACAATGAGAACATCAATCGTATACTACACGACATGAATAATAGGAAGCTCATAATCAAAACACAATGGAAGCGTACCCGTGGAATCCTTCATCATCGGGCGACGCCCAAGTAAACTCATAATCGAACAATGGAAGCATACCTGGAATCCTTCATCACCGCGACGCTCCAAGTAACTCATAATCGAACAATGGAAGCATACCGTGGAATCCTTCATCACCGGGCGATACGCCCAAGTAAACTCATAATCGAACAATGGAAGCATACCTGCGGAATCCTTCATCATCGCGTACGCCCAAGTAACTCATAATCAACAATGGAAGCATACCGTGGAATCCTTCATCATTGGCGACGCCCAAGTAACTCATAACTGAACAATGGAAGCATACCCGTGGAATCCTTCATCACTGGCGGTACGTCCAAGTAACTCATAACTGAACAATGGAAGCATACCCGTGGAATCCTTCATCACTGACGGTATAACTGAACAATGGGAGCATACCCGTGGAATCCTTCATCACTGGCGGTACATCCAAGTAAACTCATAACTGAACAATGGAAGCATACCCGTGGAATCCTTCATCACTGGCGGTACGTCCAAGTAACTCATAACTGAACAATGGAAGCATACCCGTGGAATCCTTCACATCGGGCGACGCCCAAGTAACTCATAATCGAACAATGGAAGCATACGTGGAATCTTCATCATCAAGCGACGTCCAAGTAACTCATAACTGAACAATGGAAGCATACCCGTGGAATCCTTCATCACTGACGGTATAACTGAACAATGGGAGCATACCCGTGGAATCCTTCATCACTGGCGGTACATCCAAGTAAACTCATAACTGAACAATGGAAGCATACCCGTGGAATCCTTCGTCACTGGCGGCACGTCCAAGTAACTCATAACTGAACAATGGAAGCATACCCGTGGAATCCTTCATCACTGGCGGTACGTCCAAGTAACTCATAACTGAACAATGGAAGCATACCCGTGGAATCCTTCATCACTGGCGGTACGTCCAAGTAACTCATAACTTCTTTAGGCTTTCATTAACATACAAAATGAATCTCATTTTCATGACCTTATTCAAGAAAACCCAACTCTTTAACCTTTCATAAAGTTATTATAACCAACTCCCCATAAAGCCGTTATACTAACTTTATGCTTTAAAGCTTTAGACGTTCATACTCTTTCATAAGGCCGTTACAACTAACCTCCCATAAGGCCGTTATAACTCCTTATGTTTCAAAAGATTTCGTTCTTTTTATTAACCAAGAGACTTATACTTCAAATCAAACTCACACAATTTCCGTAATACTTCTTCATGTCACGAAATCCTTATCTACCTTATTTAGGTTAAACCATTACTTAGGAATAAGTGGGTTAACTCTCTAACCCAACCAACTTAGACATTTTCTTAAAACAAGTCAAGTACAACAAATGGATTTACTTCATTTAAAACACGTACGTCTACCGTACTATATAGTTCAAACTACTCATGCTCAAGAGATAAGAAAGCTCCACATACCTCTTTGGTCAATCCACTTGCTAAGCTCAACTACCGCAAGTAATATTTCAACCTATAATAACCATGATATGTTCATTAACCTCTAATTCCAATGTAGAATAATCTAACTCAAAGCCACTAAAATTCTATAGAAAATTGGGCAGCATTTCCTTTGTTTCTACTCACTTTTCCACCTTTCTCAAGGCCGAATTTACCATCAAAACACCACATTGTAAGGCTCAATCAATCCAACAATTTAAAGGGGATTACACACCCAAAATTCTGTCCCATAAGTTTACAATAATTCACTTAACAATTCTAGGGTAGTTTTTAGGCTACAACATGCTCATAATCTCTTCTTAACCCATTCTTCATAACCAAACCACATTTCTAGCATGCAATGACTCTAAGAGCATTATTTACTACCACAAGTTCTTTCTTCTTAACATGCAACACTATAAACTAAATCTAAAGGAAGAATCATTACCTTAAAGTTTTAGCCAAAACTTATTCCAAGTATTGCTAGCTTCCTTGCCAAGAACACCACCACAACAATGCCAACAAGCTAGCTACAAGCTTCCTTTTTGGTTCTTAACTATTCAGATTTTTCTAAGGGTTTTTAGAGAAGGGGGAGCAATTTGAGAGAGAGAGAGAGAAGATGAAAGATAGAAAATGTCCAAGTCTTGGTCAATATATTGCATGCAACAAAATCAGATGGGGACACTTGTCACCCTCCCATGGTCTCTTTAAAACAAAAATCGACTTTTCTAAGTTTTTCCTAAAATCCCGCCTCGGCGCCATGCCACAGCCGGGCTGAAACCTCCGCAGCTCTCGATCTTTCGCCATGCCTCGCTTATTCGGCGCTGGCGCTACAACTTCAGCGACCCTTCATAACATTAGGCGCCGCGCCTCGCCGCTTTCGCTCAAACACATTTCTGTCCGATCACAAGATCGAACTTGTAACCTCATAACTTTCTACCCGACGCCCTATCGATGAACGGTTGGTTTCGTTGGAATCTAGACTCAACGAACTAAGCCATGTGCCTATGAAACACTTATGAACTCTCAAAGTACCTGGTCATAAACAGCCTTAAAGTTGACTAAAACCCGTCCGAATAATCCACAACCTATCTTCTGAAAATTTTAAGTCTTACTCCCTTTCGTACGCCCTCATGCGCATGACCTGAACTACTGGGTGTAACATTCTCCTCTTAGAAACATTCGTCCCCGAATGTTCTTTAGAGCCAATCTACTATTTCTGTACATCCTCGTACTATATACTAATGGAACTTCATTATGCCACCCATGACCCTAAGATATCGCACACGCATACCCATTCACCGTAAGTCAAACGTAAAATGAACCCAAAATATGAACCATTACTATTTACCCGCCACGGCTAACAGAATTGCCTGCTCAGATCTACCAACTTATTCTAACACATGTACATAGTCTCAATATCCCTCGCTCACGATACTAAATCTTACAACAATCCCATCACTTACTCCGCCCGAATCTCATCTCAGACTATACTCTTAAGCATACCACGAGCTTAATTTACAAACATAGTTTCCATTAGGTCTCTTAATTAAACTTCTTAAGGGTCCATTTATTTCTCGCATAACTCATCATCTCCTAATTATCTCAAATTAGTACGCATAACCTTGATGAGTTCATCAAACCACTCCCTACCTTCCGTATCTAATTAGTCCTTATCAACTCGTATTCCAATATCATTCTAGGCAACACGTGTCCAATTCTTTATACATAAATATGTATAGGTGAATGTCACTATACCCACGATACTACCAACCTAAGTAACCTGGATACGCCATCCACATAATCTTTCCCGGTCATCACGCTTTCTCAGAATTGCAAACAACATAACTCGTTAGGAGAGACGACCCTAACCACACAACTCTATCGCACGATCTTAGAGTGAGAAGAATGGAAACTAATCCTAAATGTCTCGCAGCCTCCTCGATTATAGATGTGCACAACACACCGATAATCGTGACTCTACTAGACACGCTCGTAGATACTTTCCGAGGACTAATCGCTCGATACCACTTTTGTCACGACCGACCTCGGTCGCGATCGTACTTACCGGTACCCGCGTCGTATACATCGTGAGAATAGCAATGAACATACATAACATCTAACTTATAATAAGGTAAACATCGCCACCGACAAGGCCGCTTCCATAAAATAACTTAATCGAAAGTGAAACTGCATAACTTATCCTTACACTCAACCACAAACGTGACTACGCACTTAAGAATAACAATCGTATGACAGGCCCCGCCATACCCCGAATATACAAAAGTCTATAACCTCAGAAATCATACCAAAGACAAAGCCTCGGAGGATGGAGCCTTCCAAGAATCGACAATGATCCTAAGAGTGCGAATCAACAAGCTATGTATCTCGACTGCAGATTTAACGCACTTCGGGCGAGGTCGATAACAAGTACTGGTATGTGAAATCAAAAATATCAGAATAAAAACATAAGTCCAAAACAAGCCGATCGGGATGAAATCAAATTACCTTTTATCAGGCCTTACTAACAATGGGAACATCAATCGTATACTACGGCATGAATAATAGGAAGCTCATAATCAAAACACAATGGAAGCGCACTGTGGAATCCTTCATCATCAGCGACGCCCAAGTAAACTCATAATCGAACCATGGAAGCATACCCGTGGAATCCTTCATCACTGGCGGTACGTCCAAGTAACTCATAACTGAACAATGGAAGCATACCCGTGAATCCTTCATCACTGGCGGTACGCCCAAGTAAACTCATAACTGAACAATGGAAGCATACCCGTGGAATCCTTCATCACTGGCGGTACGTCCAAGTAACTCATAACTGAACAATGGAAGCATACCCGTGGAATCCTTCATCACTGGCGGTACGCCCAAGTAACTCATAATCAACAATGGAAGCATACCTGCGGGAATCCTTCATCATCAAGTGCGCCCAAGTAACTCATAATCGAACAATGGAAGCATACCGTGGAATCCTTCATCATCGACAGATAATCGAACCATGGGAGCATACCCGTGGAATCCTTCATCACTGGCGGTACATCCAAGTAAACTCATAACTGAACAATGGAAGCATACCCGTGGAATCTTCATCATCAAGCAGACGCCCAAGTAACTCATAATCAACAATGGAAGCATACCTGGAATCTCTTCACATCGCGGACGCCCAAGTAACTCATAATCGAACAATGGAAGCATACCGTGGAATCCTTCATCATCGCAGACGCTCCAAGTAACTCATAATCAACAATGGAAGCATACCCGTGGAATCCTTCATCACCGACAGTATAATCGAACAATGGGAGCATACCGTGGAATCCTTCATCATCGGCAGACATCCAAGTAAACTCATAATCAACAATGGAAGCATACCGTGGAATCCTTCACATCGGGCGGCACGCCCAAGTAACTCATAATCGAACAATGGAAGCATACCTGGAATCCTTCATCATCAAGCAGACGCCCAAGTAAACTCATAATCGAACAATGGAAGCATACCGTGGAATCCTTCATCATCAAGCGACGCTCCAAGTAACTCATAATCAACAATGGAAGCATACCGTGGAATCCTTCATCATCAAGCAGACGCCCAAGTAACTCATAATCGAACAATGGAAGCATACCTGTGGAATCCTTCATCATCGCGACGCCCAAGTAACTCATAATCAACAATGGAAGCATACCGTGGAATCCTTCATCACCGACGGTATAATCGAACAATGGGAGCATACCTGTGGAATCCTTCATCATCGCGGTACATCCAAGTAAACTCATAATCAACAATGGAAGCATACCTGGAATCCTTCATCACCGCGACGCCCAAGTAACTCATAATCAACAATGGAAGCATACCGTGGAATCCTTCACATCGCGCACGCCCAAGTAACTCATAATCAACAATGGAAGCATACCGTGGAATCCTTCATCATGGCGGTACGCCCAAGTAACTCATAATCGAACAATGGAAACATACCGTGGAATCCTTCATCATCGACAGTATAATCGAACAATGGGAGCATACCGTGGAATCCTTCATCACCGCAGTACATCCAAGTAAACTCATAATCAACAATGGAAGCATACCTGGAATCTTCACATCAAGCGGACGCCCAAGTAACTCATAATCGAACAATGGAAGCATACCTGTGGAATCCTTCATCATCAAGCGACGCCCAAGTAACTCATAATCAACAATGGAAGCATACCGTGGAATCCTTCATCATCAAGCGGTACGCCCAAGTAACTCATAACTTCTTTAGGCTTTCATTAACATACAAAATGAATCTCATTTTCATGACCTTATTCAAGAAAACCCAACTCTTTAACCTTTCATAAAGTTATTATAACCAACTCCCCATAAAGCCGTTATACTAACTTTATGCTTTAAAGCTTTAGACGTTCATACTCTTTCATAAGGCCGTTACAACTAACCTCCCATAAGGCCGTTATAACTCCTTATGTTTCAAAAGATTTCGTTCTTTTTATTAACCAAGAGACTTATACTTCAAATCAAACTCACACAATTTCCGTAATACTTCTTCATGTCACGAAATCCTTATCTACCTTATTTAGGTTAAACCATTACTTAGGAATAAGTGGGTTAACTCTCTAACCCAACCAACTTAGACATTTTCTTAAAACAAGTCAAGTACAACAAATGGATTTACTTCATTTAAAACACGTACGTCTACCGTACTATATAGTTCAAACTACTCATGCTCAAGAGATAAGAAAGCTCCACATACCTCTTTGGTCAATCCACTTGCTAAGCTCAACTACCGCAAGTAATATTTCAACCTATAATAACCATGATATGTTCATTAACCTCTAATTCCAATGTAGAATAATCTAACTCAAAGCCACTAAAATTCTATAGAAAATCAAAGATTTCCTTTGTTTCTACTCACTTTGCCACCTTTCTCAAGGCCGAATTTACCATCAAAACACCACATTGTAAGGCTCAATCAATCCAACAATTTAAAGGGGATTACACACCCAAAATTCTGTCCCATAAGTTTACAATAATTCACTTAACAATTCTAGGGTAGTTTTTAGGCTACAACATGCTCATAATCTCTTCTTAACCCATTCTTCATAACCAAACCACATTTCTAGCATGCAATGACTCTAAGAGCATTATTTACTACCACAAGTTCTTTCTTCTTAACATGCAACACTATAAACTAAATCTAAAGGAAGAATCATTACCTTAAAGTTTTAGCCAAAACTTATTCCAAGTATTGCTAGCTTCCTTGCCAAGAACACCACCACAACAATGCCAACAAGCTAGCTACAAGCTTCCTTTTTGGTTCTTAACTATTCAGATTTTTCTAAGGGTTTTTAGAGAGAAGGGGGAGCAATTTGAGAGAGAGAGAGAGAAAATGAAAGATAGAAAATGTCCAAGTCTTGGTCAATATATTGCATGCAATAGAAAATCAGATGGGGGGGGACACTTGTCACCCTCCCATGGTCTCTTTTAAAACAAAAATCAGACTTTTCTAAGTTTTTTTCCAAAAATCCGCCGCGGCGCCACACCCGGCCATGCGCTGAAACCTCCGCAGCTCTCTCGATCTTCGGCGCGCGCCTGTTATTCGGCGCCGCGCGCTGCAACTTCAGCGACCCTTCAGAACTTTAGCGCCATGCCTCGCATCCGGCGCCATGCCGTCGCCGCTCAAACACATTGTCCGATCGCGACCGAACTTGTAACCCTCATAACTTTCTACTCCGACGTCCTATCGACGAACGGTTGGTTGCGTTGGAATCTAGACTCAACGAACTACGCCCCAGGCCTTTGAAACACTTATGAACTCTCAATGTACCGGGTCATAACCCGCCTTAAAGTTGACTTAAACCCGTCCGGAACAATCCGTCAACCTATCTTCTGAAAATTTTAAGTCTTACTCCCTTTCGTACGCCCTCATGCGCATGACCTGAACTACGGGGTGTAACATCCAGTCTATGCGAGGAATACCTCATGCGAGTCCGTAAGGGCTTATGCGGGTGAAATAGTCCCATGCGAGGAATACCTCACGCGGGTCCACGTGACCTATGCGGGTGAAATAGTCCCAGGGAAAGGATTGCTAAATGATACTGCGGGCGGGTGGTCCTGCTTTGATCGTGAGCTTCCTATTTTATATTGTAAGGATACTACTGTTTACTCTCATTGTTAGTAAGGCACAGTGTGTTGTAATTTGATTATCATATATGTCCCCGGATTTGTTTCAGGTTACCGTACGGTCATGCTTTACGATGTGGGATTCCGGCACGAGACCACGTGGTATTTAGGACACAGTGGGACTTGGTGTTCATGTATCCTTGTTGGTGTTATTACATCATGGATCGCGGCAGTGAGGAAGGATTCCACGACATGATTGATATTACGGGCGTGAGACCCACGCTTATATTTGAGTAGTGACTTTGAGGGCCTCGCGCCCCCGACTTGATATGACCGCTTATGTATTATATCGTAGAGGTTGGCTATCATACATGTCTCCCGCTTTGTTTAGATGTTATGATTTTATTACGCATTTCATCGCTCACATGCTTGGTACATTCTTCGTACTGACCTCCTTCGGGGGGCTGCGTTCATGCCGCAGGTTTAGGTACGCTGTTTGGTGATCGGCAGGTGTAGGACCCTACTCAGAGTTTTTGGATAGCTCCTTCTGTTCGGGAGTTATCTTTTTGGTATGAGTTCCTTCAAGATGTGCTTTTGTACGCTTTGGGTACGGCGGGGCCTTGTCCCGTCATATTTCAGTTAAACTCCTAGAGGTCTGTATTCATATGTGGGATTGGACTCATGTACGGTGTAGTGTCTTTTGTTTATGTATATATGGCAGCCTTGTCGGCTTTGCCCTTGCATGTACGGTTGCTTTAAAAGAAAAAAAAAGAGGTGTTATTTAATTTCCGCAGTTTACTTGTATTGTCAAGGTAGAAGGGTTCCTGTGTAGGGCACCACCACGCCCGGGATCGGGTGTGACAGTGGTATCGAGCGCAGTCCTCGGAATGTCTATGACCGTGTCTAGTAGAGTCTTGATTATCGGTGTGTTGCGCGCCACACCCATAAACAGGAGGCTACAGGACATTTAGGAGTTGGTTTCTATTCTTCTCACTCTAAGATCGTGCCCTAGAGCTGTGTTAGTAAGATAATTCCTCTCTGACGTATTGTTGTGTTACAGTTATGCCTCCAAGGAGGGCAACAGCCACCCAGAAGGGCAAAGGAGTAGCAGGAGCTACTAGTCAGACTCAGAGAGTTGATAGGATTATGCCTGTGTTATAGCGGATGTTGTTCCGCAGTCATGAAGTTCTTCTTCGCTGTGTTTTGAGAACACAACACGAGCCTACAGCTTTCTCGCCAGGGGCGACTTTAGGGTCGCGAAGGAAGCCATTATGTTATTGACCAAGATAGCAATGCTACGCTTCTCACAGGAGGTTATTCGCCAAGACATGCATGTGTACAGAGGGTAGAAGGCGCCATGAGATCTCAGAAGAGGCTAGACCGGTTGGTTATTCCTGAGTTTTGGACGAGCCGCCAAGAATGAGTGAGATATTCGTCCCACCCTACCCAAGACATACCCCGCAGCTCACAGTGGGGAGATTTGACCCCACAAGGTATTTAGAGTCGGCCCAAGCTCCGTGGATCGAGGTTCTCATGTGAGCAGAGGATTTTCTCACGAGGCCACTTATTCCTCAGTGTTCCAGATGTGGTAAGCGTCATTCGGGGAAATGTCGTTATGGCACAGGTGTTTGTTTTTATTGTGGCCGTCCGGGCCATATTCTGAGGGTATGTCCTTTTAGAAAGAGAACCGGTGAGGTAGCTCAGCCTATGAGGCCGATGGTTGATTCCCTTCTCCACACCGTGCTTCCCAGTAAGGTGTTCGATGTCACCACGTGGTTGAGGTCAGGGTGGAGTTTATAGTTCTGGCGGTCCTTCGAACCGCAGAAACGACGTGACTACTGGACAGGATCAAGAAGCGACATCGCACGGGTTACGGTATAGTTCGATTCTTTGAATCATACGTGCATTGTTAGATTCAGATTTTGCCTTAGCGTATATGTTTTCCCTTTGTTGCTAGAGTTGTAAAGTGATAGTACCCTGCAGGTAGGATACTTTGATTAGTAAAGTGAAAAGTTAAGAATGTTGACAAGAATGATAAAGTGAATCGAGACTATAGTTGTGTAGAGTTCACAAGTTGTAATTTCCGTGAGCAGTTGTTAGACCGATAGGAAGATTGTACATGAGAAATACTTTGGCTTATGTGACGAACCTCTAGTGAATAGGGATAGGTAAGAAGTACCTTGAGATAAGAGAAAGATTTATTTCGACTAAGAATGACAAGTTAAGTGACGACGAGTCGGGTTATGGACTCATTTCGGGTCAGCCGATAGTATGGAATGGGGTGATGTCAGTTAGAAATGGTCCCGCTATGTGATAGGGTCCCGAGGATGCCAGGCCCAAGTTTAGCAAATTGTTGTACGAGTTTGTGGACGCGTTCCACCGGAACTAGGTCGTAGGGACCGAGAAAAGCCTTAACGGGAATGTAAGTAACAATATGGCCAAGTTGGTTAGTAACTCCAAGGATTGGAGAACAGAAACAAAATTTGAGATTTTGTACGTTTACTAAATGAGTTTAGTAACGAAAGAATGACAAGTATGAAAGAAAGGAACCTCTAAGGATCCCGTGTTCTGAGATCAGAACCTTCGAGTTTATGAGAAGGGTAATGACGGAAGGTCCATTGATATGTTTACGTATGCTAGGCGATGGCCAGGTGAGGCATCATTAGTCTTGTGGAGTATTGATTGATAGGCATAGTATAGAGATTGTGTCGGGGTTTGTATAGCGTGACAACCGACTAAGAACATTCGGGGACGAATGTTTCTAAGGGGGGAAGAATGTTACACCCCGTAAGTCCAAGACATGTATAAGAGAATGTACGAAAGGAAACAAGACTTGGAAATTGGTACGAAAGGAAGAATTGTTTTTCCGACGGAAAATCTTCCGGACGACGGAAAGGAAAAATGCTCGTTGTTGAGAATTGGATTCTCAAAAGACAATATTTGTAAAATATGGAACTTATTAGCATTATGGAAATCTATTTTTTTACGGATTTGGTCACGTGGGGCCCACCCGAGGAATTTTACATTTATTGTGGGGCCCACGAGGGTTACGGAATTTTATGGACGAATGAGAGGGCGACACGTGGCACCCCCACATGGCTTGGTCGAAATTTATGCAAGGGTATAATGGTCATTGACCATGGTTGAAGATAAGTCTTCCAAAGCTTGACATTGTTGACAAGTCAACTTGTCCACCTAGGCTTGATCCAAGTGAAACTCATCCTAGCCTCACATTTGTTATAGTCTAAGCCCTCCATTGTGTGTTATAAGGTTACTACTAGTGCAAGACTTGCCATTTAACACTTAGAAAAAAATCACACTAGTTGTTCTTCATGAACATGCTCTCGGGTTTGCCCACTTTACCCACACAAAATTTTGTAGTTTTGATCCTTTGTTCACAAGACTTTAACCCAATGTCCCTAAGGGTATTGTAAGGATATCTCAATAGAAAGATTTCGGAAAAAACGCATTTTCGCGTTAGTCGCAAGGCGGAAACTATTGGAGTTCTTCAACTTTGAAGTTGGAACTTGAAGATGGGTTCTTCATAGGCCTCTAAGGAGTGTTTGGAGCGGATTGGAACCTAAGGAAAGGAGCTAAGAATTGCTAAGGCGCGACTTTGAATCTTGGAAATTTTTAAGGCTTTGAAAGGTATAATCTTGTCGCTTTAGTAATTAAGTTTACTTATCATCAGAGCTATGGATATTAGCAAGAATGAGTTATATATTATGTAGTTGGATTAGTGTATCGCTATTGGAACCCTAATCCAAAAACTAGCATGTTAGCCTTAAGACTACAATTCAAGTTGATTATTCGCTTAAGTCGCCGCATGTGTTTGAAGGAAATTGTAGTTGTTGAAGTTGTTTATATCTAAATAACATGTTGACCTAAGAACTTGAAATTGGAAAAGGATTGGAAAAGACGTAGTGTTATTGGTTATATGTTGGCCGAGAATGGCTAGTGTAGTATTATACTTTGGTATGAATTGTGGGGCAGAATTTTACACGTATTGTAAGGCGTGTAATCCCCTTTGGTTGGTTGTTATCGAGCATTAAATGTGGCATGTTTGGTTATTGTATTCGGCCTTGAAAAGGTGGCAAAGTGAGTAGAAACAAAGGAAGTCGCCCGATTTTCCGTAGAATTAGAGACCGCATACTTAGTATTATTCTACGTTGAGACTAGAAGTTGATAGTCTTGTTGTGACCATTATAGGTTGACACTTCTACGCACGCGATTCGGCTTAGCTTGTGGATTTAGCCGAAAGGTATGTGAACTATCTCCTCTTCTAGCATGATTCCTTAAGATTAAGAAAGTATGTTCTACTCCTTAAACGATCCATTCATCGTTGTATTTGGATTGCCTAGAATAGAATTTGTTCTATGAACTTCCTTGATTGTACTTTGATGTTTAAATTGTAAGTTGTAAAATCCATTTTCTTAGTGAAGTTTGGATTCTTAAAAGTGAAAGTATTTTACTTAAAGTACATAGAGTCTTGAAAAGGAAGTGGTTTCCAAATCTTTCTAAAGGCCTTAGTTCCAAAAACCTAAAGGTCATTATAATGACTTTAGGGGAGTCAAAGGAGTGATTTACTTGTTTGATTTAAAAGAGGAGAAAGTACATGGTTTAAGAGAAGTAACTTGTCTTAAAGGTGTGAGTTACTTGAAGTTTAAAAGTAGAAGAAACTTGTTTTCTTTATATTAAGAGACTTGAAGTATTTTGAAAGTTAAGAACTTGATTTGTAAGTATAAGTCTCTTGGTTATAAAAAAGGAATGGATATGTCTAAAACCATAAAGGGTTATAACGGCTTTATGGGAAGTTGGTTATAACGGCTTTATGGAAGGTTTAGAAAGTTGTCTATTTTGATTAATCGGCATAAGTTGCCTATTTTGTGGAAATTTGAAGTTACTTGATTTCAAGCCTTGAAATGAGTTTTCTAAACGTGTAGTAACTTACTTTGAAAAATAGACATGCCTTGATACTACGGGTGTTAGTAGCTTGGGATTTTACACAAAAAGGAGTCTTTTGAAAAGAATGTACGTACGTAGTACTTTGGCCTATTTAATTGAGAATAATTCTATGTGATGCCTTGATTAGTACTTTGGCTTGATAAATTGAGAATTTGTCTAAGTGTGCCTTGATTAGTACTTTGGCTTGATCAATTGAGAATTTGTCTAAGTGTGCCTTGATTAGTACTTTGGCTTGATAAATTGAGAATTTGTCTAAGAGTGCCTTGATAAGTACTTTGGCTTGTTAAATGAGAATTATTCTATTTGTGCCCTGATAAGTACTTTGACTTGTTAAATGAGAATTATTCTATTTGTGTCCTGATAAGTACTTTGGCTTGTTAAATGAGAATTATTCTATTTGTGCCCTGATAAGTACTTTGGCTTGTTAAATGAGAATTATTCTATTTGTGCCCTGATAAGTACTTTGGCTTGTTAAATGAGAATTATTCTATTTGTGCTCGATAAGTACTTTGGCTTGTTAAAAGAGAATTATTCTATTTGTGCCCTGTTGAGTAGTTTGGGTTGTTAAATGAGAATTATTCTATTTGTGCCCTGATAAGTACTTTGGCTTGTTAAATGAGAATTATTCTATTTGTGCCCTGATAAGTACTTTGGCCTGTTAAATGAGAATTATTCTATTTGTGCCCTGATAAGTACTTTGGCTTGTTAAATGAGAATTATTCTATGTGTGCCTTGATAAGTACTTTTGCTTGGTTAATTGAGAATTATTTCCATGTGTGCCTTGATAAGTACTTGGCCTGATTAGTTGAGAATTGCCTATGTGTGCTGGAAATAGCCGGTTGTGTGCTATTGGTATATCAGTCGTTTCGGGGTCATTCCCCGGGGTTGTGGCATTTGCAGATTCCGTGGAATTGCTACCCACGAAACGAGGAATACCTCATGCGGGTCCGTAAGGACTTATGCGGGTGAAATAGTCCCACGCGGGCGGTCCACCTATGCGAGGAATACCTACGCGAGTCCGTGGGCTTACGCGTGAAATAGTCCCATGCGAGAATACCTCACGCGGTCCACGTGACCTACGCGTGAAATAGTCCCGGAAAGGATTGCTAAATGATATCGCGCGGGTGGTCCCGCTTTGATCGTGAGCTTCCTATTTTATATTGCAAGGATACTACCGCTTACTCATTGTTAGTAAGGCACAGTGTGTTGTAATTTGATTATCATATATGTCCCGGATTTGTTTGTGTTACCGTATGGTCATGCTTTACGATGTGGGATTCCGGCATGAGACCACGTGGTATTTAGGACACAGGTGGGACTTGGTGTTCATGTATCCTTGTTGGTGTTATTACATCATGGATCGCCACAGCGAGGAAGGATTCCACGGACACGATTGATATTACGGGCGTGAGACCCACAGCTTATATTCGAGTAGTGACTTTGGCGGCTCGCCCCCGACTTGATATGATCGCGCATGTGTTATGTATCGTAGGTTGGCTATCATACATGTCTCTGCTTTGTTTAGATCGTTATGATTTTATTACGATTTCATCGCTCACATACTTGGTACATTCTTCGTACTGACCTCCTTCGGGGGGTTGCGTTCATGCCGCAGGTTTAGGTACGCTGTTTGGTGATCGGCAGGTGTAGGACCCTGCTCAGAGTTTTTGGATAGCTCCTTCTGTTCGGGAGTTATCTTTTTGGTATAAGTTCTTTCAGTACAGGCTTTTGTACAGTTTTGGGTACGGCGGGGCCTTGTCCCGTCATATTTCAGTTAAACTCCTAGAGGTCTGTATTCATACGCTGGATCGACTCATGTACGGTGTAGTGTCTTTTGTTTATGTATATATGGCAGCCTTGTCGGCTTTGCCCTTGCATGTACGGTTGCTTTAAAAGAAAAAAAAAGAGGTGTTATTTAATTTCCGCAGTTTACTTGTATTGTCAAGGTAGAAGGGTTCCCAGGTAGGGCACCAGTCACGGGCCCGGGGATCGGGGTGTGACAGCAATACCTTGACATGACCGAGTTCAACCTTAGCACGAACAAAGTGGATGTCAATCGCAATATGCTTGGTTCACTGATGCTAAATCAAATTATGAGATAGATAGATGGATGATATGTTATCACAATAAATCAAAGACGCCTTGAGCAACGGACACTTAAGCTACAAAAGAATGTTTCAGAGTCAATAAATCTCAGCGACATCATTAGCAACACCTTTGTACTCTACTTCTACACTCGAATGAGATAATGTGGCATGTCTCTTGGCATACCAAGAAATGAGATTATCCCCCAAGAATACACAATAGCCTGAGGTGGATCATCGTGTATCTAGACAGCCTGCCCAATCAACATCTGTATATGACAACAACCTGGTTGGTTATGAGGGGTATAGATGCAGTCCATAATCAAGTGTGCTCTTAATGTATCAAATAATACGTTTAAGGGAAGTAAAATGAGGCTCCCTGGGAGCATGCATGAATAAGCATACATGTTGAACAACATAAGCAATATCAGACCTAGTGAAAGTAAGGTACTGTAGTGAACCTGCAAGACTCCGGTAGAGAGTAGGATCTGGCATTGGATCACTATCCAAAGCACTAATCTTTAATTTAAAGTCAACTGGAGTAGACATGATTTTGCAATTTATCATTTTATCCCTGTACACAATCTCTTCTGTATACGTACGCTGATAAAGAAACATAGTATCTGCATATCTAGTCATTGAAATCCCCAAAAAATAGCTCAACTTTCCCAAGTCAGTCATAACAAATTATGTTTTGAGCAATGCAATGATCTCATTTTTCAACAACTTGGATAAGGCAGTAAGCACAATATTATCCATAGAAAATAATGAATATGTAATGCTACTACCTCTGTGAAAAATAAATAGAGAATTATCACACTTGCTGCATTCAAACCCAATCTACACGTTATTCTGTATAAAGAGATCATACCATGCTCTAGGAGCCTATTTCAAACCATAAAGTGACTTACGGAGACGACATACGTACTAACAGGCGGCTGGATGGACAAAACCAGACGGTTGATGCATATAAACCATTTCTTTTAAATCCCCATGTAAAAATGCATTTTTCACATCAAGTTGATGAATAGGACTATGCTTACACATAGCAATACTCAGAACTGTGTGAATGGTGGCCAGTTCCACAACCGGACTGAATGTCTCATCACAATCTATACCCACCTACTGATTAGTGCCATTAGCCACAAGTCGTGCCTTGTACCTCTCTATATCACCAATATACCTGTATTTGTGACAAAAAAGCCATATGCATCGGATCACATTTACCTTCTCCCATCTAGGAACCAAATCTCAAGTGTGTTGTTTCGTTAAAGCATTAAATTCACCACACATGGCCACATTCCAATTGGGGTCTAGTTTGACTAATTTTGGATTTTTGGGAATTGGTGACACAATTTGGGTGGAAAAATTGAAGTGGACTTTGGGTTTGAAAATACCGTGTTGGGCATAAGTTTCCACATAGTGGGTTGGGGCAGGGGTATTTTTGGTATTTGGTGGCATAGTTTGGTTTTGGGTGTTGGTTGACAGGATTTGAGGTGTGTCGGGACTAGGCGTGATGACAAGTTAGGGGGTTTGGATTACTGAATCGAGGCCTGATAGCGGTTGGGTTGTCAACGTCGATTAGGGTAGGTCGACGAGGGTTGGGTGATGATTTTTGGGGTATGATGTCGGTGGTGTGGTGGGGATGAGTTATATTTGTAGTGGTGTTGTATCGGTCTAGGTTCCGAGTATTGAGGGGGTTGGGGTTGTAGGGTGGCACTGTGATGATGACTGGATGGGCTGTAGTCGATCGGGGATTGGGTTGGGTGGGTTTGTTGAGCGGTGGTGTGATGGTGATCGGGTGTTTTGCAGTTGACTGGATGTGGTGGCATAGTGGGTTGTGGTTGTCGAAGACGAGAAGATAGGGCGACCAGTAGAGAAATATGGAGCCGATTTTCGATGATAGCGGGGGAAATCGACGGTGACATGGGTTGACCTATCGAACTGCCGACTTCAGCATTGGTAAAATCTGGGTGAGGTAGAGAGGAGGCCGACGATTCACGTTGGTCGAATGGACTATCAGCGGTGGCCGTTGCACGATAGAGGTACTACCGTGGTGGTAGTGTCACATGTTGATGACAAGAATAATGGAGGAATATGAAGGTAGCGGCCGCCAGAGATGTCGACTGGACGACCGACAGTTGCAGTTGGTGCGGTGGTTGCTGCCGAAAAGAGGCAGTATGACAAAATGCCTATTGGACAAGTGGTGATGGGTCCGAATCTTCGAGAAATTAGTAATCAGTGACTCAAAATGTTTTGATGTTGTCAAACGGGATGACATATTCGACAAAGGTGACGTGGAGAGAAATTATAATTTTGTCGGTGGAGAGCTCATAGCACAAGTACCCCTTATGGTTTGATAGGAAACCTAGGAAGGCGTACGGAGTAGGCCGGGTTCTAATTTGTAAGGTGTCGTGTATGTCATATTTGGATAACACAGACAACCAAAAATTATAAGATGGTCATAGGTGGGGATCCGACAATAGAGAATTTCGGTGGGTGTCCTATTTTGAATCGCACGGATAGGTAAAATGTTGAGAATGTTTTCTGCCATTTTTAATGCATATACCCAAAAATTAGGGGGGAGAGACGCATGAAAAAAGAGGGTACAAATCATATTATTAATGGTTCAGAAAATTCTTTTGGCTTTTCCATTTTGAGGGGAGGTATGGGGGCATGACAAACAAAATATCATATCGTTAGCCTCACAAAATTTATGAAAGAAGGAATTATTAAACTCACGACGATTATCACATTGAAATAATTTTATGTCTTTTTCAAATTGCGTTTTAACCAGTGTACGAAACTCAACAAATTTGGAGAACACTTGAGATTTGAGTTTGAGTGGATAGACCCAAAGAAAGTGAGAGAAATCATTCAAAAATACCAGATAGTATTTGTAGCCTAAGTTGATGGTTATGGGAGATATCCATACATCAGCGTGAATAATATTAAAGGGAGGGAAAGTAGTACTAATAGAAGTCGTAAATGGTAGTCTATCGTGTTTCCCTAACTGACACGAGGAGAAACTATGATAAAGATTTCCTTTGTTGCACTGGATTAAATTTTAATTTCTAAGAGAATAAAAAATGTGAGAGCTCGGATGAACAAGTCTACTATGTCACGTAGAGGGAAAAAATGGTTGTTAAAACGGTGAGAGGAGTGACACTAGCAGCGTATGTGGGTAGGAACGGATATAGGTCCCCCTCACTATTGCATCTCGTAAGGAGTTTCTCGGTACAGAGGTTTGTGATGAAAAATCTAAATGAGTCAAAATTAATTGAGACAGAATTATGGTGGCAATTTTTTTTTATGGAAATTAGATTTTTGATGATGTTTGGGGTATAAAGGATGTTTTTAAGAGAGAAGTGTGGTTGCGGTGGTAGGGTAAGAGTGTGGCCAAATCCTTGAATTGAAATGCGATGACCACTACCGACCATAATAGATTGTGGAGTTGCTAACTGGCACAGTTGAGGAAGATTACCTGAATTATTGGTGAGATGAGACGTGACGCCCGTATCTATATACCATGCATTATCAGGTTGTTTGCAGATCAATGTATCAAAAGCCTGGCCCAAGTTGGGTTGAGGAATATCCGGAGTAGTCAAGGGATCCATTTATTTTGTTCTCGGGTAAAGGACAAAATTTTGATTAGTCTCAGATAATGAAAACAAAACAGAGGAAGCAGGAAACAGAGAATTTATTTTGTTCTTCGGGTAAAGGACCAACTTGTGATTAGTCTCAGGTAGAACAAAGTCAAAAGGAAACGCAGAGGACAATGACAAAAATAAAAAACAAAACAAATCCCAATGACAGAAAGCAAAAAGAAAACAACTCCCAACTCACAGAGGACAATGCTTCTGACAATTATTGGGTGAAGAGAAGAAAGGAAATGACAAAGCGCTTCAGCTTTTCCGGGACAAAGCTCCGCCGGTGGTTGTGAGACAACCTAGGGGGCATAATTTTTTGAGAATACTTACGGTTTTAGCTTCTGATACCATGTAAGATTGTAATAATCTCTCTTGGGGAGTCTTTCTCATTAATGCAAAATATATATAGAGTATACAATGTGGAATCCTTATACAATAGGTATTCTATATTTACCATAATTACATAAGACTAAATATGGCTAAATAATTTTGTATACATTCTAATAACAACAAATACACAAAATACTTGTAATACCACGCACCACTGCGTTCGATTGCGTATGTAGTTAGTCAAGATAGACTCTAATGACTTGAGGCCTCTTATATAGTTATCTATGAATAAGATTAATGTTAAGAAGGTTTCACAAAGTCTACAGGTTAAACCGATGGAAGAAAACACTCTCCGACGAAGTTTGACAAGTCAAGTGCGATATGTGGTCTGTTTTGCGCCGCAAAGGGCATTTTGCCCCACATTTTTGGTTGCATTTTAGATTGGTTGGAGAAAGTAGTGTGAAATGCGACCGCATATGATGGTTTGCACCGCAAAACACACCACATATTGGAGGGGGTGGAAATACTCTATTTAAGTCCTAAAGCGATTGATATCATTTTATTTCATTTTTCACTCCTCCATGTACCAAAAACTCTTCAAAGCTTCTCCAAGAGTTCTTCTACCATCAAGACTAAGATCTATAGGATTCCAATGTGATTCTCCTTTTGAGAAACCTGTGGTGCTAGCGAAACTCGCTTCTTCCGCTTTGTTACAAGGTATGATATTTTATTTAGTGATGTCACACCTCAACTTCGGGACCACATGTATATCATATCATGAACATATAATTATATGGGTCGACAAGCCCTTAGAACAACAATCATAAGAGAAACTGAAAATGACAACCCGAACAAATGAGAGAAAAATCAACATGTGTACATATCTTGAAAAGCCGACACGAACACAACTATCTCTTGAAGGAAGGAAAGGCCATAACAATAGAAATAGCATACTAACAAGAAGGCCATCCAGGTCATACAAAATGACCATATATAACTCACTAGTATATAAGCCTCTAAGAAACATAGAACAATTAACAAGCTTAGTACAGGCTCCATCATACCATAATATGATTGCAAATGCATACCCAAACTTAGAAAGCAACTCCCGAAGAAGAGGAGTACTCCAACTCAAGCTGAATAGTGATCCTACTGAGGAGGCTTGTCAAATTGTCTATCTGCACCTGCGAGCATGAAACACAGTGTCCCCCAACAAATGTATCATCAGTACGAAAAATGTACTGAATATGTAAGGAAGGATAACATATATAAGAATGTGATACAAGAGAACGGTGTAAGAATCAACATGCAACTCATAAATAGGTAACTAATGGCATGCAACAGATATAATCATGCATATATGTGTGAAAGTGAAATCAAGCATATCTAAGGGGCCATATAATACAATGTCAAGCCTCTCTGTGGAGAAAATCATATCATAACGTACCCGACCTTGAAAGGACAAAATTGTACATGACCTTAATAAGACTCAGTAATGTCAAAACCAACTGCAGTAGTGTGCACATATAAGTGTCGTAGCCGACCGATATAGTGTGGCTCGGTAGAAAAGAGATACATATATATACAATGCATGCAAGACCACAAAATACCAAAAAGAACCAGGTGCAGTGACTTAAGGTCGTTAACCCCTGCCTATCTGTTACACCCCGGAATTTCAGGATATGTTTATAAGAACGTACATAAGAACTAAAAAATGTTAAGGTTTGAGACGAGTAAAAATTTATCAGAATTATGGAATTGTCGGGAAACGAAATATTGCGACGTATGGGAGGGCGACACGTGTCACCCCCCCTTTGTGGACTTGGACGAAATTGTCATGGATGAAATGGTCATTTGACCATAATTTAAAAGACCAAGTCTTGCAAAGACAAGAACTTGACATTGTTGACTTTTCAAAGGGCCACTTGGCTTTATCCTTGTGAAACTCATCCAAGCCACCCATTTGTTTTAATCTTGACCCTTCCTAGTGTTATATAAACTTACTAGTAGCAAGACTTTGTCATTCTCAACACTTTGAAAAAAATCTTGAAACCTTGTTCTTGCACTATGAAGCTCACGGCTTTGGTCTAAGTCCAAGAGGAAATTTTTCAATTCTTGTCCAATAATCTTCCCACTTTAAACCAAGGTACCTAAGGGTATTGTAAGTGTATCTCAATAGAAAGATCCCGGAAAAATGGCATTTTCGTATTAGTCGCAAGGCGGAAAGTTAAGGAGTTCTTCAACTTTGAAGTTGGAACTTGAAGATAAGTTCTTCATAAGCTTCTAAGGGTTGCTTGGAGTGGATTGGAACGTCGAAAAGAGGAGCTAAAGTTGCTAAGGATCGACTTGCAATCTTGGATCATATTTGGGCTAATTGAGGTATAATCTTCGTCTTGCTTTTGTAATTGAAGATTCCATGTTATTATAAGTTAGAAATGATCATGTGATATGTGTTATGAAGTTTGATAAGTGTTATGGAAAGTTGGAAGCTCAAATCCGAAAATGACATGTTGAGTCATTTGAAATTGAATTACAATTTGGTCGTTAACTAGAATTGTCGCATGTTAGCTACTTGAAGATTATAGTTGTTATAATCGATTGCGACTTGATATCTTGTTATGCTAACAACTTGGATTGAAATGGAAATTGGATAAGAATTGGTGTTTTGTGTTATACCCCGTATTTCCAGAGTATGTACGTAAGGGAATACGTACAAAAAGTCTAGCCTTAAAGTTTAGGCAAAACGTTTTTTTTGGGCACAACTCACAAAACGAATAGTTTTCCGACGAAACGTTTCCACACCGTAGGGTAAATTCCGCTATGCCATTTCTAATTTTTGCGGATTTTTCCGAGAGACGAAACCTTTTGGACCACCGGGAGGGCGACATTTGTCACCCTCCAAGGGAGGGACTTGACATCGTCCATTTGGACGAATTGGACAAGGTGAGCACGTTTTTTGTGCCTTGTGCACAAGTCAAGGAGTTGGTAGGATATTTGTGTGGAGTAAATCTTCACCCTACACTTGCCTTGCACTTGTCTTAATCTTGGCCATTGGTTGGCCACTTCTTGACCTATAAATACCCCCTTAGAGATGAAGAGTTCTTCATCCACAAATCTTTCCAAGTCTTGAAAAATCCTCTCCCTTTGTAGCTCTTTCGTCCAACACTCCTCCTCAGGAAGTTTGGCCGAGGGCCTACCCCTAGCCTAGCCAAAACCAACCCCCCCTCCCTTGGTAGAAAAGTTGTCTTCTAGTATTGTTATAATACCCAAAATACCCTAGCCCAAATCCCTTAGTACTTAGTAGAACTTGTGAAGAACTTCTAAGGTTTCTTGGAGCTACCGGAGCGTACAACTTAGGAGCTAAACCTTGCTCAGGCGCGACTTTATCTAGGATATTTTTGGGCTTAGCGAGGTAACTAATCCTAACCCTCTTTTGAATTAGAGAATACATACTGTAGTAGTATTAGAATAAGTATTAAATACTTAGAAGAATATCACAGAATAGAATTGAACTGTTACCACAGTAGAAGGGTTTAAAAGAAGAATAATCAAATCAGATTTACATAGACTGCTTTTCACATGAGACTTATATAGCTCACCTGCAGGGAAGTACGCCCAACTTTCCATAGAATTGTGAACCCTCTGCTTAGAATGACCTTGAGTAGTCTTTGATAGATGTCTGTGACTATTATAGGTCGACTCTCATGCGACATATTCAACTGGCGGTGGTTTTCACGAGAAGGTATGTGATTCTTCCTAAAGCATGATATTTTACAATATATATAGTACTAGACGCATACGTGTTAATTGAATAATAACTACGGCAATGTCTTTGACTTAAGCCTGAATAATACTTACGGCAATGCCTCACGGCTTAAGCCTGAATAATACTTACGGCAATGCCTCACGGCTTAAGCCTGAATAACACTTACGGCAATGCCTCACGGTTTAAGCCTGAATAATAAAGACCTGAAAGCATTTCATAAGAATACTGAATCATTTTTAACAGAAGAGAACTAATTGGTTTTTAAACAGAAGCTTAAGAGTTATACTAGCTTTATGGGAAGTTAAGTATAACCACTTAAGATTGATAAAAGAAACTGTTTGCCTATGTGTTTATAACAGACTTATATTGAATTGTGAAAAAGAATAATAAGATGGTTTGATAAGTAGACATGATATGATGCTATGTGTGTTAGTGACTTGTAACGTTTGTGTAAATGAGTATTCTTGTTGTGCTTATGTTGTTAACGATAAGCTGTTAGGTTAGTGTAACATCACTCACCTCTTGACATATTACCGGGGGTTAAGCTGCCCTCCGACGCGGGTAGACTGGTGGTGCAGGACCATGATTCGAGAATACCTACGCGGTCCAAGGGACCTATGCGGAGCTACGGAGTTCCGTGTTAGTGCGGGGTTATACCTCACGCGATACGCATGTGGCCATGCGACGACGAGTCCAGATTTACGCCGAGGAGTAGCTACCCTCGACGCGGTTATATACCCTATGCGCCTATGTGATTGGCCTATGCGGACTACGGAGTCCGTGATTAGGCTTGCATGGTGATACTACGGGCAATCGCCTGCTGATCATTCGCAGCCTAGAAAAGACCATACGCTTTACCTATCACGCTCTTGTTTGTGATGTGGCACTATGCGCGTTTCCTCGTTGTTTTATACATACTTGCAAAACTGCTTTTAAAATGATATGTTTCATTTAAGTATTTTACGATTTCATATACTTAGTACATTGTAGATCGACCTCCTTCGGGGCGCGCTCATGCCGCAGGGGGCAAGCAGTGCTAGATCCACATTCTTAGGATCTCTACGTTGGTGTCGGGAGCTCCATCTTTCCGAGGCTCTACTTTTGGGTATGATCTCCTTGTCAGAGATAGTTTTGTAGATAGGTATGGCGGGCCCCGTCCCGCCATAGTTGTATATTTCAGAGGTCAGTAGTCATGTTGTACAAAGGTTTGATGTAATCGCTAAACCATGTTTATATATATATGCCGAAAGGCGATGTTTTCTCACATAAACCGTGGTCTTATTTTATAAAGCTGTTTCATGTCTTGCTTTATATTTCCGCCGACACTGATGTATGACTACTGGGTGCCCCAGAAGGCACCACCACGCCCCTAACGGTCGTGACAAAAGTGGTATCGAGCGATTAATCCTCGGAAAGTGTCTACGACCGTATCTAGTAGAGTCTTGATTATCGGTGTGTTGTGCACCACACCAATAATCGTGAGGCTATAGGATATTTAAGATTGGTTTCCATTCTTCTCATTCCGAGATCGTGCTTTAGAGTCGTGTTATAGGTTGACCCTCTAACGTATTCCTTTCCCGTAATGCTTATGCCTCCACGTAAGGCAACCCGCCCGTAAGGCAAGGCGCCGAGGAGTCGCTAGCGAGACACCCAGAGTCACGAGGGCTCGTGCCCGTCTATACCGTAGACGGCGAGTTCTATGACGCCGCCACCAGCGAGACCACGGCACCCACAACTCCCGCCCCACACCGGGGCGGAGGAGTTAGGGTACAAGGAGATGGCCCACTATCACTAAAGTCAGGCTCGATACGGCGAGAGGCCGGACGCGGCAGCCCAGCTCAGCCTCCGGGCCGCACCCGTGGTGCACCCGAGGGCAGATAGTTTGAGACTACGAGATTTCTTGAGTTGTAGCCCGCCAGAGTTTTACGGGTCGAGGCCGGAGGATGATCCGCAGGAGTTCATCCGTCAGCTACAGAGAATCATGAGGGTGATCAAGGCCTCGAAGACAGAGTCTGTGACCTTTGGTTCGCATCGGCTGCGTGATACCGCAGTCGATTGGTTTGATTCACGAGTTATCCCGGAGAGCACGCGCCCCGCCTACTGGGATGAGTTCTCGAGGCTTTCCTCACTCACTTCTTGCCTCCACAGACGGCGAGGGCGCGGCCGATAGATTTTTACCATCGAGGCGCAGAGGACGACCGTCGAGTACAATGTCGAGTTTGATTCATTGGCTCGATATGTCCCAAAGATTGGTAGCAGATATATGAGGATAGAGTGCACCGCTATGTCACCGGCAGACGACTATATGGCCGAGTCATGTGCGGGTGTTTCTCTCCACCGTATGGACATTACCCGCACGCAGCTCATGCTCGATGTGGCGAGCGCAGACCACCGGCCGACAGCAAAGCAGGTTAAGACCGTGACGGCAGGTCTTTTGGCTATCGTGTGGCGGCCTCAAAGAAGCCTAGATTTGCACCACACCACCAGAGCACTCGCGCCGCCCTCAAAGACACCAGATATTCGAGGCGCATCAGGGCCCTCAGACTTCGTGACGCCCGGCGGCAGAGGTATCGCCGACGGACCACCTCGCCGGTGGCCGACGCAGATCCCACTTCGAGTTGTGGTGCTACGAGTTTGTTTCGCCAGGCCGCAGGTCACTATGCGAGGAACCGTCCACCGGGCGGCAAGGCCGATGGTAGGGTCACCACATGTTCTTTCGCCGGCCTTCATCCCCGACAGCTACCGCCCGAGGCAAGGTACTCATGGACCGCAGGTCGCGCAGAGGTCGTGGCGCTGGTCCTGATTCTAGCGATCCTCGAACCGCATTTATGCTTTGTCCACCGACAGATCGTGAGGCCTCACCGATGTCGCCATGTACCTTATCGGGCTGGGTTTGATGTTTATGCCTTGATAGATCCGGTTCTACTGGCCCCATATATCTCCCTTGTTGCTAGTAGGATAGGGATAGAGCCTGAGTCCATAGATCCTTTCGAGGTAGCTACGCCAGTGGGTGATTCAGTGGTAGCTCGGCGGGTATATAGAGCTTGTCCTGTGACCATTTACAGTCGTCGGACCCTAGCCGACTTGATAGAGTTAGAGATGATTGACTTCGACGTGATCATGGGATGGATTGGCTAGCTTCGCTACGCCAATGTAGACCGCAGAGAGAGTAGTACGGTTCCAGCTTCTGAGCCGGTTGTTGAGTGGGAGGGAGCACCAGACGCCGGCGGTAGGTTTATTTCCTACCTCAGGCTAGGAAGACGGCGCAGGGGTATATCTACCATCTCGTTCGTGTTTGATATCAAGCCGCGTACCAGATTTTCCGTCAGCCCAGTGGTCGAGAGTTCCCGACGTGTTTCAGACGACCTCCCGTATCCTCCCGAGAGGAGATTGAGTTTTGTATTGACATATTGCGACACTCGGCCTATTTCCATTCCGCCATACGTAACGGCACCGCCGAGTTGAGAGAGTTGAAGGATCGGCTTAGAGATTTCCGGAGAAGCGGCTTCATCAGCCTAGTGTTTCTCCCGGGAGCGCCAGTATTGTTCGTGAAGAAGGGCGGACGCCGCGCATGTGTGTTGACATTACGGTGAACAATGTGACCATTAAGAACGATACCCTTCCTGTGATTGATGATTTGTTCGACGATTGCGTGGTGCGAGATGTTTCTCAAGATTGATCTGCGATCGGGCTATCATCAAGTGCGAGTCGAGAGGTGGATGTCCCTAGGATCGCATTCGGACCCAGACGCATTATGAGTTCAGTGGTCATGTCTTTGGTTGACCAATGCTCCGCCGGTATTCATGGATTTGATGAACCGAGTGTTCAAACCATTTTTGGACACGCTTGTGATAGTGTTCATTGATGATATCTTGGTTTATTCTCGCCAGAGCGAGCACGCGAGCACTTCGGCGATCGTGGCCGACAGCTTCTCCAGACCAGCGGTTGATGCGCCAAGTTTTCCAAATGTGAGTTTTGCTTGACTTCCGGCGCTTTCGGGCATATTGTCGGCCGATGGCATTCGAGTGGATACGCCAAGATCGTTAGCCAGACTTGGCCTAGACCTACTACTCCGATAGAGGTTCGCAGCTCAGACTTGCAGGATATTATCGGCGTTCAGAGAAGTTTGCTTTATCTTCGCACCATTGACTAGGCCGACTCGTGGCGCCAAGTTTGATGGATCGATGCCAGAGCGTGGCTTCCTGTCGAAAGAGAGATCGACGACCGCCCCGTTCTTACTTTTCCGCAGGTCCGGATGGTTATGTCGTGTATTGTGACGCGTCGTGCATCGGGTTGGGATGTGTGTTGACGCAGCATGGCAGGTTATAGCATATGCATCCCGACACCAAGAAACACGAGAGGAACTACCCCACCCATGATTTGAGTCGGTACCGTGATTCACGCCTTGAAGATCCGGAGGAACTATTTGTATGGGGTTCACGTGGATATTTTTACGCACCACAAAGAGCCTCCAAAGATATCTTCACCGCAGGAGTGAACTTACGACAGAGACGGTGGTTAGAGTTGCTTAAGGATTACGATGTTGATATCCCGTACCACCCGGGAAGGCCAATGTCAGGCGATGCCTAGTCGTAGGTCGATGGGAGCCTATCAAATGTGCGCTAGAGAGAGGACATGGTTCGTGATTTGCATCGATTAGCGAGCCTCGTGTCCGCTTGATTGATTCGATAGCGATGGGTTAGAGTTCGTGAGGTTGCCGAGTCTTCCATCGCCGGCGAGGTGAAGAGGCAGCGATTCGAGGATCCGGCTTTGATTCGATATCGTGATCTGACTCTTCGTGAGGGCAAGCGGTCTTGAGGTAGCACGATGGGTGCTAAGGTTTGAGGCGATGTGTGTTCCAGATGTTTCAGACTTGGCAGCAGTTCTCGGGAAGCACACAATACGCGTTACTCTATCCATCCGGTCGACCAAGATGTACCACGACCTTAGATCCGTATTGGTGGGATGGCTTGAAGAGGACGTTGCGAGTTCGTAGCTCGCCCGTGTTGTCGCAGGTGAAGGTAGAGCACCGAGGCCCGGTGGTTTGTTACGACGATTGAGATCCCGACCGGAAGTAGGAGGTAATCAACATGGACTTCATCACAGATTACCTCGCACTCGGAGGAGACATGATTCTATATGGTTATCGCCGACAGTCGATTTAAATCAGCCCACTTTCTTCCCGTCGTGACGACTTTTTCTACCGAGGATTATGCGGACTTTACATCCGAGAGATCGTCGATCGCATGGAGTCCCTACTTCGATCATATCGCATGTGGAGCCCGCCACGCTAACTTCTGAGGTCCTTCCAGAGGGGTTTAGGACGCAGTGAGCCCGAGCATCGCATTTCATCCACGCATGCACGGACAGCAGAGCGCACTATCCGCACTTTGAGGATATCTGCGAGCTTTGTGTTATTGACTTCAGGTAGTTGGGAGGATCATTTGCCTCTAGTTGAGTTCGCAGATAATAATAGCTACCACCCAAAGATTCGATGGCGCCTTATGAGGCCTTGTATGGGAGGAAGTGCAGATCGCCTATAGGTTGGTTCGATGTGGGCGAGTGCGGCTAGTGGGACCAGACGGATACAATGGATAAGGTGAAGCTTATCCGAGGCGCTATCGACAGCTCGAGTCGATGTAAGTCGATGCAGATCATCGTCGTCGGCATCTTGAGTTCGAGGTTCATGATTGGGTTTTTCTAAAGGTGTCACCCACGGCGGTGTGATGAGATTCGAAGAAGGTAAACTCAACCCAGGTACATTGGGCCGCTTCGATTGTCCGCAGGTAGGCAAGGTTGCCTATGAGTTGGATCCGCCGTCCGATCCGAGGCGCAGCATCCGCTTTTTCACGTATCTACGCCGGCGAGATGTATCGGATCCATCTAGTGGTACACCCGATCGACGATGTCCAGTGACCGGGGGTTATCGTATGAGGAGATTCCCATAGCGATAGTCGATCGTCGAGTTAGCGTCATGACCAAGGACGTGGCTTCACAAAGTCTTGTGGCGAACGAGCTCGGGAGGAGATGACGTGGAAGCCGGCGAGGACATGAGGCGAAGTATCTCACCTATTCCCACACCTCCGGTAATTCACTTTCCTACTTGTAAATTTTCGTTATCGTTTACGCCTAAGTGTTGTTCGTGGCCGTGTGTGGCATTTGCAATCGCTTTGTTTAGTTATGAAGAATCTTATCGTTAATCGTTTCTTGGGAAGGAACATTCGACGAATGTTTCTGGCGAGGGGAGAATGTTATACCGTATTTCCAGTATGTACGTAGGAATACGCATAAAAAGTCTAGCCTTAAAGTTTAGGCAAAACGCTTTTTTGGGCACAACTCACAAAACGAATAGTTTTCCGACGAAACGCTTCCACACTTTCGTAGGTAAATTCGACTATGCCATTTCTAATTTTTGGCGGATTTTTCCGAGAGACGAAACATTTTGGACCAACGAGGGCGACATTTGTCACCCTCCAATTGAGGGACTTGAAATCGTCCATTTGGACGAATTGGACAAGGTGAGCACGTTTTTGTGCCTTGTGCACAAGTCAAGGAGTTGGTAGGATATTTGTGTGGAGTAAATCTTCACCCTACACTTGCCTTGCACTTGTCTTAATCTTGGCCATTGGTTGGCCACATCTTGACCTATAAAGACCCCCGTACAGATGAAGCGTTCTTCATCCAAAAATCTTTCCAAGTCTTGAAAAATCCGCTCCTCTCCTGTAGCTCTTTCGCCCAACACTCCTCCTTGTGAAGTTTGGCCGAGGCCTACCCCTAGCCTAGCCAAAACCTACCCCCCCTCCCTTGGTAGAAAAGTTGTCTTCTAGTATTGTTATAATACCCAAAATACCCTAGCCCAAATCCATTAGTACTTAGTAGAAGTTGTGAAGAACTTCTAAGGTTTCTTGGAGCTACCGGAGCGCATACAACAGAGCTAAACCTTGCTCAGCGACTTTATCTAGGATATTTTGGGCTTACCGAGGTAACTAATTCTAACCCTCTTTGAATTAGAGAATACATACTGTAGTAGTATTAGAATAAGTATTAAATACTTAGAAGAATATCACGTAATAGAATTAAACTTACCACAGTAGAAGGGTTTAAAAGAAGAATAATCAAATCAGATTTACATAGAACTGTTTTCACGATGAACTTATATAGCTCACTGCAGGAAGTACGCCCAACTTTCCATAGAATTGTGAACCCTCTGTTTACAATGACCTTGAGTAGTCTTTGATAGATGTCTGTGACTATTATAGTGACTCTGCGCGACATATTCAACTCGCGGTGGTTTTATTTGAGAAGGTATGTGATTCTTCCTAAAGCATGATATTTTACAATATATATAGTACGGTAGACGTACATGTGTTAACTGAATAATAACTACGGCAATGTCTTTGACTTAAGCCTGAATAATACTTACGGCAATGCCTCACGGCTTAAGCCTGAATAATACTTACGGCAATGCCTCACGGCTTAAGCCTGAATAACACTTACGGCAATGCCTCACGGCTTAAGCCTGAATAATAAAGATCTGAAAGCATTTCATAAGAATACTGAATCATTTTTAACAGAAGAGAACTAATTGGTTTTTAAACAGAAGCTTAAGAGTTATACTAGCTTTATGGGAAGTTAAGTATAACCACTTAAGATTGATAAAAGAAACAGTTTGCCTATGTGTTTATAACAGACTTATATTGAATTGTGAAAAAGAATAATAAGATGGTTTGATAAGTAGACATGATATGATGCTATGTGTGTTAGTGTCTTGTAACGTTTGTGTAAAAGAGTATTCTTGTTGTGCTTATGTTGTTAACGATAAGCTGTTAGGTTAGTGTAACATCACCCACCTCTTGACATACACGGGGTTAAGTCGCCTCCGACGCGGGTAGACTCGCGGTGCGGGACCATGATTCGAGAATACCTCACGCGGGTCCGCGGACCTATGCGCGAGCTACGGGAGTTCCGTGTTAGTGTGCGGGTTATACCTCACGCGGCCTACATGTGGCCACGCGGACGACGAGTCGGGGCGACGCCGAGGAGTAGCTACCCGATGCGGGGTTATATACCCTATGCGGGCCTATGTGATTGGCCTACGCGACTACGGAGTCCGTGATTAGGCTTCAGATGGTGATACTACGCAATTGGCCTGCTGATCATTCGCAGCCTAGAAAAGACACATTACGCTTTACCTATCACGCTCTTGTTTGTGATGTGGCACTATGCGCGGTTTCTCGGTTGTTTTATACATACTTGCAAAACTGCTTTTAAAATGATATGTTTCATTTAAGTATTTCTGATTTCATATACTTAGTACTGTCAGATCGACCTCCTTCGGGCTGCGTTCATGCCGCAGGCGGGCAGTGCTAGATCCACATTCTTAGGATCTCTACGTTGGTGTCGGGAGCTCCATCTTTTCCGGAGGCTCTACTTTTGGGTATGATCTCCCTGTTGTAGATAGTTTTGTACAGTCAGGGTATGGCGGGGCCCTGTCCCGCCATAGTTGTATATTTCCTTAGAGGTTTGTAGTCATGTTGTACAGTGTCGGATGTAACTGCTAAACCATGTTTATATATATATGCCGAAAGGCGATGTTTTCTCACATAAACTGTGTCTTATTTTATAAACTGTTTCATGTCTTGCTTTATATTTCCGATTACTCGATGTATGACTACTGGGTGCCGGAAGGCACGACCACGCCCCGAACGGGTCGTGACATTTTGTGTCTCATTGTGGCCGAATTGGACTAGTAGATTGTATTAGTTTGATATCGTTTGTGGGGCAGAATTTTACACGTCTAGTAGGCGTGTAATCCCCTATTGATTAATTGCATTGTTGGGCCTTAAATGTGGCGTGTTTGGTTATTGAATTCGGCCTTGAAAAAGGTGACAAAGTAAGTAGAAACAAAGGAGGTGCTGTCCGATTTTCCGTAGAATTTAGTGACCTTACACTTATAATATTCTACGTTTGAAGTAAGGTGTTAATAGACGTATTATGGTCATTATAGGTTGACACACTACGTACGGCGAATTGGACTTAGCAAGTGGATTAAACCGAAGAGGTATGTGGAACTTTCTTATCTCTTGAGCATGAATAAGTTGTAAATGTATAGTACGGTAGACGTACAAGTTTTTGACAATCTAGGTCCATTTGATATCCTTGGCTTATTTTAAGAATGTCCAAGTTGATTGAGTTAGGGAATGAACTCACTTGTTTAAATATTAAGGATATCTTGGTTTTCAAAAGTTAAGAGACTTTAAGTATGTTGAAAGTATTATTGATACTTGTTTTGTTGGAAAGTATAAGTCTCTTGGTTATAAAGAAGTATGTAAGTTGCTAATGTATAAAGCTAGTATAACGACTTTATGGGAAGTTGGTTATAATAGCTTTATGGTATGTTAAAAAGAGTGGTTTACTCTAAGTAATTTAAGTATGTTAAATGACTTGAAATAACGAAACGCAAATTGATTTAAAGGCATCAATTGCTTAAGATTTTAAAAGAAAGAAGTCACTTGATTTAGAAGCCCGAAAATGTATTTTTTTCTAAAAAGGTATTGTGACTTGTCTTAAAATGTAGTTATGACTTGATACTACGGTTATTAGTATCTTGGAAGTTTTATATGAAAAAGAGTCATTTTTAAAAAGAGTGGAAGTATGTAGTACTTGGGTTAAATTCCCGAAATTTTATAAAAGATATGCTAGTGCCTTAAGTAAACTAAAATGAGAGTGTGTATGAATAAGGCTAATAAGAAGTTAGGAGGATTTCTTAACTTGCTTATTTATTGTATAATAAGCCGGTAGTGTTTATGTTATGTATGATAATGGTAGGCTTATGTTATGTATGATGGCCGGTTGAGATAGGGTAAGAGTATAAATGAGGGGTAAATCCCCAAGACGTTATACCACCTTCTCCAGGGTAAGAGTATAAATGAGGGGTAAATCCCCAAGACGTTATACCACCTGCTTCAGGGTAAGGTTATAAATGAGAGGTGAACCCCCAAGACGTTATACCACCTGTTTTTCCGTGGATTTGCTACCCATGATGCGAGGAATACCACATGCGAGTCCTTATGGGCTTATGCGGGTGAAATAGTCCCATGCGGGCGGGTACATCCTATGCGAGGAATACCTCACGCGGTCCGCACGACCTACGCGGGTGAAATAGTCCGCGAGTAGGATTGCCTAATGACATCGCGGACGGATGGTTCTCGCTGATCGTGAGCTTCCTATTTTTATGTCAGACGTATACTCCTAGTTACTATCATTGTTAGTAAGGAACCGTATCGTTAATTGAGTTATCATACATCTCCGCTTTATTATAGACTTATGATTTCATTACGCATTTCTGGCCACATATTTGGTACATGTTGTCAGACCGACCTCCTTCGGGCCGCGTTCACGCCGCAGTAGTACGAGTTGCTGATCCTCACTCTTAGGATCACTGCTCACCGTTGAGAAACTCCTTTATTAGGAGGCTTATCCTCGGTATTGTCGGTTGTTGTACATTCGTGGTATGGCGGCCCCGTCCCGCCGAGTTGTTATTCTTAGAAGTGCAGAGTCACATTGTGGTTTGGGTTGTAAAGAAAAAATGTCTCGCTTTATTTGTATAGTTTACGGAAGCGCCTTATCTGCCAGCCTGTTGTTATTTTATCTTTTAAAATTTTATCAGATTGTGTATGTTCCGCTATTCTCTCGATGTATCAGAAAGCGGTGCCTGTGTAGGGCACCATGCCCGAGTCGGGTCGTGACAAAAGTGGTATCAGAGCAGTTAGTCCTCGGAAAGTGTCTACAGACCGTGTCTAGTAAAGTCTTGATTATCGGTGTGTTGTGCACCACATCTATAATCGAGGTGCAGGACATTTAGGATTGGTTTCATTCTTCTCACCGAGATCGTGCGATAGAGTTGTATGGTTAGTGGTCGCTCTCCCTAACGAGCTATGTTGATTGCACACGAAAGGCAAAGCGACCAGAAAGATTATGTGGATTGCGTATCCAAGTTGGTAATGTTGGTAGTATAGTTGGTATTGTGACATAAAACTATACGGATTTATGTACGAGGGTCAGACGCGTGTTGCCTAGAGTGATTTTAGATTACCAGGATTTGGTAAGGACTAAATAAATACCGGGATATGTTTCAATACCAGGATTCAAGATAATGTCAATATATAGCTCTATGAGATCAGTGACACCCCGATCTGTTTCTTTTATTGTTTTGTCCCTCTAACTGTACAATGAGATAGATTCATTGAATGCCATATCTTTATTGATAATTAATGCTGAAGTCTTCTAATTTGTGCACCACAACCTATAACCTTTCGCTCCACATACATACTCTAGAAGTATGTACTATTATCTTAACTTAAGTTTTTTATATCTTAAATGAAGTCTTGCACTCAATAGTTGTGGAGGGAGATTTTGTTGACCATCCGTATTGATGTGTTAGCCCAAAAATACCTGATAACACATGAGTATGAAAGCATGATATGAAAGTATATATGTCCTACATACAATCATTTTAGGGACAGATGTATTTGAACACATTCGTATTATTAATGAGATTAAAATATTTATGGCATTTGCAATTGCTGAATTATTATTTGATTGTTTGTATAATTCATTAATGTGCATCCCTTGAGCTCACGTTGTCATTGATAGGGTGATATATTAATGATAGAGCGTAGTTCTTAAAGTAGTCTCGACTGATGATCATTGAGAATGAATATCAATGATATATTATAAGTCACATGTGGTCTGCATCACATTCTTAGAGAATGTAGTATGTCTCACTTACTAGTAATGATTGCTAGTGATGAACGCATGGATACTCTTAGAGGGTATTGACATATCCTGCTGATAAACTATTTATTATACATATCTAGAGTATTATCAACATGTGGGAGATAGAGGTCCTCTGACTTGAGGTCAATACACACCTCGTTTGTAGAGTAATGTACTTTGATCGTGTCTTAAGCTTAGATTACGCCGGTGTACAGGAAAAATGCAGATGTCGTCGTTGTATAGACGAAATGAAGATGACGCTGGTGTACAGGCGTAATGCAGATGTCGTCATTGTATAGATGAAGTGAATATGACGCAGGTGTACATGTGTGATGTAGATTACGCCGGTGTACATGCAAAATGCAGATGTCGTCATTGTATAGACGAAGTGAAGATGACGCCGATGTACATGTGAAATGCAGATGTCGTCATTGTATAGACGAAGTGAAGATGACGCCGGTGTATAGGTGCAATGCAAATTACGTCGGTGTACAGGCGAATGCAGATGTCGTCATTGTATAGATGAAGTGAAGATGACGCCGGTGTACAGGCGCAATGCAGATGTCGTCATTGTATAGATGAAGTGAAGATGACACTGGTGTACAAGTGCAATGCAGACTACGTCGGTGTACAGGTGAAATGCAGATGTCGTCGTTGTATAGATGAAATGAAGATGACGCCGGTGTACTGGCGCAATGCATATGTCGTTATTGTATAGACGAAGTGAAGATGACGCCGATGTACAGGCACAATGCAGATGACGTTGGTGTACATGCATAATGCAAATGACTCCGGTTTATAGGCGAAGTAAAATAACGCCGGTGTACAAGAGAAGTGAAATAATGTCGATGTACATGCGTAATACACATGACGTCATTTTATGACGAAGATGATGTCGTTGTATGGATGTATCTCTTTGTGACCTGCCTAGGTTGAAATAACGTCGTTAACTGACGTATGCGTTTGTGACCCGCCTGGGTTGAAGTAATGTTGTTGCCTGGACATTCTGCATTTGTGACCCGTCTGAGTTTGTTGATGTCCTCTCGGCTTCTGCTGACAAGAGGAACCTGCACTCAAATAAGCTTGTGATTTTTAAGGAAGGGGCAGTTGATTCGCGCCGACTTTGTAGCTTCAGCTCTTGACGCTTGCATGCTCAGACTGATTTGTACAGGAGACTTAGTTGGTCGGAACCTTTCCATGTACATTGGCGTCTTTTTACAACGAACCCTTAAAAAATGCCCCATTTACTGGTATATGAGGATGCTATACTCTCCACTGGACAAAACTGAGTCATGTGTAGGTTGCTTGTCTGCTCTATCAAGGGGATCATATGAGTTTATCTTGTTATGTGCAAAATAAGAGAGAGAAAATTTATAATGGTGTGACCGAAGCCGATATGGCTGCCTACGTATCCCAGCCGAGAGAATCAGGTCATAGCGTAGTTCGTTGCAAACAAAAGAGGATTGTACAGTTTTCAAAAATGGGACCGAAGCTAATGTGGTCGCATACGTATCCCGCAGAGGGAATCAAGTCATAATGTAGTTCGTTATGCAAAAATAAGGATGTAAAGTATATATATTTTTTATTGTTTTTCTGAAAAAATGAAAAGACAGAATCCCGTTTTGACTTCAGATGGTACCAACAATTAGTATTGTGCATAGGATTTCAATTATTTTCTTTTTATCTGATCGAGACTAACTCCGGTGTAATTCTTATAGCTTCAGATAGTACCTCAGACATACCTGAGTGTCGAAACTTGCTTCGAGCAAATATTTCAAACTATATGCATACTCATGTGTCAAATACCCTCACTGAAAGAAAGCCTCATCCTCATATATATTTCAGTATTTTGAACTTTCGGACGTATAGATAAATACACTAACACTCATAAAGATGTTCAATGCATGCAACTGTGATACCATAGGCTTGGTCATCATGTAAGTATCCACTAATGTGAGAACCTCGGATCATGTAGGACTTGTCACGAGTTTGTAATGTAGGCTTTGGGAAAGGAAGAATATTATTTGGATAAGGAGTGACTAATCCTTCCTTGAGCGTTGGACTATGTTCACGCTTGGTACTTGTGTGCTTTAATGCTGAACTGCTTTCTTTTTGTTCCATTTCTTTGTGCTGACTTCTTTTTAATCTTTCATTCAGAGCTTTTTTCCCTTTTCTGAGTTATTTTCTCATTCATCATTTTTTTTATTGTCGAGCCTTTTGATTTCTTCTTTAAAGTCGTCCTTTGCTTTTGTTTTGTTTTGTTTTTTTTCTTTTTTCTTTTTGGGACTTTGCAACTTTATCCCTGAAACTTCAACGCAGATCGTTGTCAGCAATTTGCATTTTTCCAATGCGCTCAAGGAAGTCGGGCCAAGAGATGGATAGTGTGTGTATGCACTCAGAAAGGGTATAGGTGTAATATGCGGTTGTCAAAACAATAGGCTTTAGGCTCAAAGGGGAAGTACTACAGATAATGCTATTTGGTAGGCTGAAAAGGCTCAAACGGATCAAGAAAGCGTACGATCATTTCCTATACCGAGTGTTACTCAGGATTTCGCTTCAACAAACATTCGTGTCAAGTTCTAGATTATAATGCAATGTAATTGAACTTAGTCTAAAACTCACTACACAATGCACATGAAACAATGAGGTTGTTTTCGTTCTTATCTTAGAAGCATGCAAGACAATGTCATTACAGGTGTGAATGAGATACCAAAATAATCTATGGTTTACCTCGAATTCAGCCCATACTGATTATTACTCATTCTTTCCTATGCACACTCCTAAATGTGTTGGTATCAACCAAGTCAAACAATGATACTTAAAATATATTTTTTGTAATTTTTTTTTGAATAAATGGTTTTCTTTTCGTTTTTTTTAATTAATTTTTTTTTTATATTTTTTGAATATAGGATACCGAACCCGAATAGGGTTGCCTACGTATTTCACTCTTGATGAGAATCAGGTGCGCGTAGTTCGTTCAGATAAGTTATAAAATGTATGCTTGAAAAAAATCCATGATAGGATAGCTAAAGTAAAAGTTGTGCGAAACAAATGATTGTCCACTATGAAACAAATGCAAAGTAAAATGATCATAATGAAAAAATGAATGTCCGTGATATTATTAATGTAATGAAAAAATGAATGTTCGTGATTGGATGAATGAAATGCATGGGTAAGCCAAATATGCTATATTTTTTTGTGGTGTCGAACCCAATTTTTTATATTTTTGTGGTGCCGAACCCAAAATGGGTTTCCTACGTATCACACCGTATGGTGAGAATCAGACATGCGTAGTTCGGGAGATATGTTGTAAAATGCATGATATGAAAGAATTATGTAACGAAAACTAAGCATATGAATTGAATCTGCAAGTATGTATAAAATACAAAAGTATAGACAACTCATAGTGATGCCTCGTTGAATCTGGTGTTGGTTGACTTCTTTCAGTCAAAACATCTCCCGATCATGGATTGATTTTGATTTTTTTCTTTTTTTTACGATCGCCCTCGATTGTTTGCGAGGACGGTCTTCCTGCAAAAAATAATATGAGAAATGGGTGAGAGTAGGAAAGTCACAAAAATAATAAAAATGTAGGGGTGTGACAATATAGTCAAAGACTCTCCTGATTGGTTCAACCGGACTGGAGGTTGATGTTCACAAGTTCTGAGTTGTGTTGTTCAAGAGCGTTTTACCCTTTGATGATAACACAACTTCTGTCCCATGGAACAAAAATATGGCGGTGCCCCAGTAGATGTTCTGATTGCAGTGAGACAACAAAAAGTGCAAATGCTCGTGCCCGGAGTTGCAAGCACATGACATGATATGTACAGAGTTGAAAGGGTAATTATTGCTTTAAATAATATGTACAGATTTGCTAGCGACAAACAATAGTAAACAAAAAACATGTAAATCAAGCGCGTGCCCTAATATGTCTAGGATCTCTCTTATGCCAGAGGTGGGCCTAAATGTCAAATATGCGAGATTGTGATAGATTGATCCAAGTTGCTAAACATTAATGCTCTTGTTGAAAATAAAGACAAGATGAATGTATATTTTCTAATTTTGGCATGTCATGATTAGGCTTGAATACGTCTATCATTATCACGCTACACATATATGCTGATTAATCGTTGGATTGTGAAACCCATCGATAATTTGGTGGATTTCCCTAATTATGGAGATGATACCAAATTCCAACCCATCTAAGATGTATGTATGCACGATCTAAAATAAAGGATGGTATATCTATATTCTAAATTTGCTAAAATTTAATTTTACTAGACACAAGGTTTCCAAGCGGACTACTTGAGTGAGAAGGCTACGCGGTCATTCAGACGAACCAGATAACTCCGCGCCTGTGCCAACTCTCCTAAAATTTGAACATTTGAAATAAATTTGTGGGTTCACGAAACACACCACGCCTATTATGTGTGATAATGTCAATATATAGCTCTATGAGATCAGTGACACCCCGATCTGTTTCTTTTATTGTTTTCTCCCTCTAACTGTACAATGAGATAGATTCATTGAATGTCATATCTTTATTGATAATTAATGTTGAAGTCTTCTAATTTGTGCACCACAACCTATAACCTTTCGCTCCACATACATACTCTAAAAGTATGTACTTTTATCTTAGCTTAAGTTTTTTATATCTTAAATGAAGTCTTGCACTCAATAGTTGTGGAGGGAGATTTTGTTGACCATCCGTATTGATGCGTTAGCCCAAAAATCCCTGATAACACATGAGTATGAAAGCATGATATGAAAGTATATATGTGACAATTATTTTAGGGACAAATGTACTTGAACACATTCGTATTATTAATGGGATTAATATATTTATGGCATTTGCAATTACTGAATAATTATTTGATTGTTTGTATCATTCATTAATGTGCATCACTTAAGCTTATGTTGTCATTCATACGGTGAGATATTAATGATAGAGCGTAGTTCTTAAAGTATTCTCGACTGATGATCATTGAGAATGAGATATCAATGATATATTATAAGTCGACATGTGGTCATCACATTCTTAGAGAATGTAGTATGTCTCACTTACTACTAGTAATGATTTCTAGTGATGGACACATGGATACTCTTAGAGGGTATTGGTATACTCTGCTGATAAACTATTTGTTATACATATTTAGAGTATTATCAGCATGTGGGAGATAAAGGTCCTCTGACTTGAGGTCAATACGTACCTAGTTTGTAGAGTATTGTACTTTGATCCTGTCCTAAGCTTAGATTACGCCGGTGTACAGGCAAAATGCAGATGTCGTCATTGTATAGATGAAATGAAGATGACGCTGGTGTACAGACGCAATGCAGATGTCGTCATTGTATAGACGAAGTGAATATGATGCTGGTGTGCAGGTGCGATGCAGATTACGCCGGTGTACATACGAAATACAGATGTCGTCGTTGTATAGACGAAGTGAAGATGACGTCGGTGTAGATGCGAAATGCAGATGTCGTTGTTGTATAGATGAAGTGAAGATGACGCCGGTGTACAGGATAATAACCAAAATAAATTATGGGATAATTTCCATTTGATGGAAATTATTTAATTAAGTCAAAATGAGATTTTCGCGGTGCCAAATCACTGACGGCATCAGAACTTCGGCCATGGCCGATAGCGTGGCCGCATACGACGCGGGAAAATCAGGTTTAATGACGAATTTCTGGGCCAGGCCTGAAGGGAAAAGTTAGAGGCGGTTTTGAGCCTATAAAAGGAGAACCCTAGGCAGATTTTAAGGGTTCCCTTTCTTGCACAACACAATGATTCTTGCTTTGAAGATTGGAGACCATAGTTTAGTAACTTTCTTTCCTTTTCTTTTATTTTATTTCAGTTTTGTATGATGAACCTTGAATTAGTTCTTGTCATGTCAATGACTAGGAACTAATTCTTTTATAGGGCTTTCCATGTTAATTCACTAGAAACTTATGTTATAAATTGATGCATGTTATGGTTATTCTTCTTCTTATTGAGATTTATCCAATAATTGCTTTGAATGCTTGGTAATTAATTGATCACTAATTATCATTATTTATATGATTTCTAATCAAACTTCGAAAGGAGGAGGTTGTGAATAAGTTGTAAGTTGGGTAGACATATTTTGGATTGGGGATGAAAATACCTCAATTATTTATGTAGCGTTAATGAGAGGCTTAACAACCCTAATTTTACGCATGGTGCGTGACGGTTAACTAGGTTTTTGTTCTTAATCCTCCTATAGAGTCATCCTTATCACCGAAAGGTAGAAAGGAGCAATACTGGGGTTGAGTGTTTATATATCCTTAACGAGAATATAAAACGATTTCGTAAACCTGCTAGCTCCGAGAGAAGAACCATATTTCATTGCACTAATAAGTAACATAAGCGGATAGTTGAGGAGACATGGAAGCCCTATTCCCATCACAACTGAAGTAAACACATTAGTTAAATTAGTCTTTATAATTATTAGTTATAAACAACAAAATCAAATATCGATTGCCAAATAGATACCAAAAGATAGATAGTTGGTACTTGAACCCTAATCCTTGTGGACGATATTCGGTCTTACCAAGACTATATTACTTGTCACGATAACGTGCACTTGCGTTAAAGTGTGTGCATCTTTTCGCGCATCAAGTTTTTGGCGCCGTTCGTGATTAGGCATAGTTCAATATCAAATTTGTCTATTTTTAATTTCTAATTTAGTTTTTAATTTTTATTTTATTTTTACGTTTTTATTTTCGGAAAGAAATCAGGGTGCCTTGATTTATTGTCTGTTTTTGATCTATTTCAGGAAATCAGTTTATGCGAAGGAGAAGAGGGGCAGACACTCTTGTTCCCTTCAATCCAAAGATTGAGAAAACCTGTAAACAGAACAGAAAGAATCAGCAGATTGCAACCTTGATAGAGATGGACGGTGTTCAAAACAACAACATGATGAGAGAAGGGCTAGGTGAAAATCAACTCAATCCAGGAATGCCTCGGCAAGCACCTATGGATGTCGAGGAAAGAGTTCAAGTCCAGGCAGAAAGAAGCTTGGGAGACTATGTGCTGCCGAGAGTGAATGGAGCACAGACATGTATTAGGCTCCCTGCCATAGGAGCAAACAACTTTGAGATAAAACCGGCGATTCTGAGCATGGTACATCACACAGTGCAATTTGGAGGACTGCCATCGGAGGATCCACATATGCACATAGCTAATTTCTTGGAGCTATGTGCAACTTTCAGATATAACGGCGTTACTGATGATGCCGTCAGATTGAGGCTCTTTCCCTTCTCACTCAGGGATAGAGCAAAAGTATGGTTGAATTCCCTGCCAGCCGATTCGATTTTTACATGGCAAGAGCTGGCACAGAAATTTTTGGCCAAATTCTTTCCCCCATGCAAAGCAGCAAAATTGAGAGGGGAGTTGAATAACTTCTACCAAGCAGATGGAGAGTCCTTATATGAAGCTTGGGAAAGATTCAAAGATTTACAGAGAAAGTGCCCACACCATTGTATTGAGTTGTGGAACTTGGTCCACATCTTCTATAACGGGCTGAGCAGTACAACCAGAACCATTATAGATGCAGCAGCAGGTGGGACATTCATGAGGAAAACAGCCCACGAAGCTCACGAGTTATTAGAAGATATGGCCACCAACAACCATGTCACAGAGGAGAGATCAATGAGTGGGAGGAGAACAGTGGGGGTCCACGAAATAGATGCCATTGCTGTCTTGAACGCCCAAGTGGCCTTGTTGACGAAACTTGCAAAGAACATACAAGACGGTGAATGCAGTGCAGATGCCCAAGAGTTGTGAAATCTGTGGAGGCCCACATACATTCGATAGGTGTCCGTCAGCTGATCCCAATAATATGCCAATCGAGCAGGCAGAATGTCAGGTCGTGGGTAACTATCAAAGGCCACAAAACAATCCATACTCCAACACATATAATCCAGGGTGGAGGAATCACCCAAATTTCTCATGGAGATGAGACCAGGGGCAGCAGAATCAATACAGGGGCCAGTACCAAACCCAGCAGAACCAAAATCAGCAGCCCTTTACTCAGGCCCCACATTCTCAACAGTTCAATGCACCGGTTCAGCAAGAAAAGCCGACGAGTGGCGGCTTTGTTGGCACTTACCAACGCGCACAGCCGCGATCGTGGCGAAGCTAGATCCTCGTTCAGAACTTGGAAACACAAGTGGTCGGCTAGCAAAGCAAGCAAACAAGAGCCACGTGGTACCGCCAAGCAACACAGAGGTGAATCCGAGAGAGCAATGTCAGGCAGTACAATTGAGAAGTGGTAAACAGTTGGAGCAGCAGTCACCTCAGCCAGTAGTTGAGCAAAGGGCAGAGATAGAAAAAGAGAAGGTGGTTGAATCTAGCCCAGTAGTAGAGAAAACTCCAGAGAAGGAGTATGCATAGAAGATCCCATTCACCCAGAGATTACAGCGGAAGGCGGTTGATAAACAATTCTCCAAATTTTTGGAGACATTCAGAAAGCTGCATATCAACATACCCTTTATAGAAGCTTTGGAGCAGATGCCCTCCTATTTTAAGTTCATGAAGGAGATCTTGGGGAAGAAGAAGAAACTGGCAGAGTACGAAATAGTAGCACTGACGGAGGAGTGTAGTGCTATCTTGCAGAAGAAGTTTCCACCAAAACTAAAAGACCGGGGAGTTTTACACTACGCACGATGGGTGACATGCAACAGTGGCTCATGCGATTTAGGGGCAAGTATAAATCTGATGCCTCTATCGGTGTTTAAACGGTTGGAGTTGGGTGAGGCAAAACCAACCACTGTGAGCCTGCAACTAGCCGATAGGACAGTGGTTCATCCAAGAGGGAAGATTGAGGACGTGATTGTCAAAGTAGGAAAATTCTTTTTTCCTGCGGACTTCCTCATTCTTGACATGGAAGAGGATGCAGAAATACCTATCATATTGGGGAGACCATTCCTAGCGACGGGGAGAGCCTTGATCGATGTAGAAAGAGGAGAGTTGACATTGAGGGTGGAGAAGGAAGAAATGGTGTTTAAAGTTTTTAAACACATCATTGAGCCACCAACCATGAGTAGGTGCTTTGCAATCAGCACCATCAAACCCTCCTGTGAGCCAGTACAAGTCAACCCAAGGGATATGAGCCCACGAAAGCAGGCATGGTTTGCCGAACCTCCACAGAAGCAGGTATGTGTTCCTGAACTTCCCCTTAACGATAATGCTAAGAGGATAAGAAGAAAAAGAAAACGAAAAATGTGGAGAAAATGGATTAGTTGTGGGGTTGATCCATCCCACGTTTATTGAAATAAGGAACTTGCGTCCGGCTAAAAGACGTTAAAGACAGCGCTACTTGGGAGGCAACCCAAGGTATTTTAATTTATTTTACTTTAATAGTTTTTATTAAGAACGGTCTCACGGAGGTAGTGTTTGTGCTGTGATTGACAGGTACAGGCCAATAAATTGAAAGGCGAAAAACTGAGGAACAGCAGGGATTTCCAGAAAAACGGGTTAGCGCCGCGGCGCCAAAAGAGCAGAAGAGGCGCTGAAGTTTAAGCGCCGCGGCGCCCAGGAGCAGGGCCGCGGCGGCAAAAATCCAGAAAAATTGCCAAGTCTAGGCGCCGCGCCAGTAGCCGCAGCTGCGAAATTCGAGGAGTGCAGAACATCAGCCGCGCTAAAAGCAGGCCATGCGGCGGAAATCCAGAAATTAAAAGACGCCCAGAAATCAGATTTTCCCCAATTTCAAAACCAAAACCTAACCCCCCCTTCTCCACAAAACCCACGAAAATCCACAATTTACCCACAAAACCTCCACAAATCAAACCCAACCACAACCAAAACTCTTAAATTCCTAAAACCCTTAGCTATCTCAACCAACAAAACTTCATCCCATTGCCTCAAATCACCATTAGAAGCAAGAACACCTTGAAGAACACCATAAAAAGGTAATCTTCATCTTTTCTTGAAAGCTTTCAGTAGTTAAAGAAGGTAGTATTTTGGAGAAGTATTGCATTGTGAAGTAGTTGGGGTGCTGAAAAATTGGTTGTGAAGTTTAGAGAAGGAGTAGACAAGGAGGTGTGGGTATTGGGTAGTAGAGTTGAAGTTTGGGGGTGTTTGTGTTTTAGCTGCTAAATTGTTGATGGTGTTGGGGAACATTTGTGCTAATAAGTTGTAAGTTGCAGAAAGTGTTTTAACCATGTCCGCCAGAAAGAGAAGAGCCTCCGCATCCACCTCAGCCCCGCAATACGATAATACTAGGTTTGTGAGCTATCAAGCCTTCCAAAGATACAAAAAGCTTAGTATTAGGCCCTTAATCCCTGAAAGGGGAATGGACTACCAGAGGGAGTTGTTTGGGGAAGAGGATGTTTATGAGCCCATTCGGGCAATGATTGAGATAATGGGGTGGAAGAGATTTGTAAATCCGAAGAAGATAGCACCAATGAACACAACGATGGTGCGTGAATTTTATGTGAACTTTCCGGAGAGGGTGGACAGCAAATGTTTTGTGAGGGGAAGATACATGCCTGTGACAGCAGACGCGATAAATATGTCTCTAAAAACAGTTAATGTTGAAGGAGGAATTGGTGATTGGAGTCACTTTAGAACATGGTCTAGGAGCACTAACAACATCAACTGGAACACCGTCGCAGACACAGTGAGCTACCCTGGGGCTGCTTTTGATATTGCAAGAAATGGGTCAAGAGCACTAAGCAGGTGTCAATTCAACAAAGCAGCCAAGGGTTGACTATATTTCGTCAGCGCGCATGATTCCATCCACGCACTTCACCAGAATGCCAGAAGATAGGATTAAGCTGATATATGGAATTATGATGGGGATGACGATTGATGTGGGGAAAGAGATAGTGCAGAGCATTGAAGAAATCAGCAGGTTGGTGACAACAGGTGGATTGGGACATGGCTCACTTATCACGAATTTGTGCCACATGAATGGGGTCCCAGTCCTACCCACTGATACTCATGAGAGAAACCAACTGCCTGTGACATATGGGATAGTGCACTCTTTCCTGCACTCCAAGCCCCCAAAAGAAGAAGAAGAGCACAACCACCACCACCAGCAGCAGAGGCCGCGATGAGCGAAGATGAGCACGAAATAGGGCTCGATATGCGGCAGGGCCTAGCCACCAGCCTACCACAGATTCAGAACCCTCAGTGCCCATGATGGAGCAATTGCTTCAGAATCATATGAGGATGATGCAGAGTTTGGACACAGTGATACAAGGACAGCAAGAAACGCGGCAGCAAATTAATGAGATGAGTTCCTTGTTCAACCAGTGGTCCATGCACTATCCCATGCCACCGCCACCACCACCATTTTAGCCAAGTTTGTAAGTGTCTTATTTCTTTTATTGTCTTTGAGTCTACACACATTGGGGACAATGTGTGATTTAAGTTTGGGGGGTATTTTATTTGTGTTTTATTGCTATTTTATTTAAGTCCTTTTCATTGTTTTGTGTATATTCTGAGTCACAATTTTTTTTCTTTTGAGTCATAATTGTCTGTCAAAGATCATGTATGTTGTAGTTACTAGAAACACCTACTGAAGTAAGGTGGAATAATGTAATGGAATTGAAGCAACTATCTAAACACCTAGATTAGATATGCCAAAAACCCACAAAATCTGTCTATTTGAAGTTTCTTGCTTAAATTATGCATGGTAAATGATGAAAACCTATGTGTTATGATTGCTTGCTATTTGAGGCGAAATAGTTAGGATATGCATGTTAGGGAGATGACTCAGGCGTTTCTTTGATAGCCAATTCTTACCACTCTTTTCTATCCCTGACTTTTAAAAGTATCCCTAGTCAGCCCCATTGAGCCTAAAAATTGAAACTTCTTCTTTGACACCCTATATTCCCACAAATTGTACCATAAGTAAAAATGTGAAATAGTGGAATAAATTGTGTTAAAAAAGAGACAAAAAGAGTGAACAACTTTGATGCACCCCAATAAAAAAGTAATAAGAAATAGGCAAAAGCCTAAGTTTGGGGGTGCTTGTCATTATTATACACTTCACTCTCCCAAAACAAAAGAGGGGAAAGATTGATTTGAAGTGAAGAAAAGAATCAAAAGAAAGGGGAAACACTGAAAAGCTAAAGAGCTTATGGTACACAAAAATGAGCCTAAATGCCTATTTTTACCTACATATACCTAAGCCTACATTACAACCCTTAAAGTCCTGAAGATCTCTTTTATGCATATCCAGGATTAGTGGAGAATAACAAGAAAACATGCCATAGGATTTTTGAATTTTACAAGCATGATTCAGTATGTTGACTTCCATTAAGCATGATGAAAATGAGGTTGCGAAATATCTAGCTTAATGTGTTTAGTGTGCTAAAAATTTCATGCTATATGTTCCTGCATATTATTCTGCTAACCTTCATGTTTTTCTAGATAACATCAATGCAGCAAAAATGATTAATGTCATTGAGTCTTTTATTTTTTGTTTCTTGAGTCTTTTATTTCTTTCTTTCTATCTTTGCTCGAGGGCGAGCAAATGTTAAATTTGGGGGTAGTTGATCGGTGTATTTTATATACACTTTTTGAGTCATTTTGTCACGCCCCAAATTTTCCTAAGTCTTTACTTAGGGCGTGATGGCACCTGGACAATTATTTTCCACCAGGAGCACCATTTAATTCTCTTTATTTAGAAATTTAAACTTATATTCAAATACGGAGCTATTAATAAAAATAACAATAAAGAAATTTGTTTATGACTTTATTGAAAATATAACGTGAGCCCATACTCGTGCAAATATTATTTCTACATAGACATACTGACAAATATTATTCTAAGTTGGAAGGGAGACCATTCCACACGTATTTCGAGACATCAGAATCGACATTACGAACTCCGAGTACCAAGCCCAAGCAATGGGCTTGGTATGACAAGAGGTCGGGACGATCGCTAGCCTTGGCGTGGAGCCTTTCTCTATCACGCTTTCAAACATGTTAAATAAAGAGTCACCCTACCATCCAGAGTGGTGAGAACCTTACTGCAATTCAAAGTAACACCACAATATTCCAAGTGCAATCACATTATAACGTAATAAGCATATTGCAAAACATATCAGTTACAACATTTTTAAATATGCAACAACTCCTCATAGGAAATTCTCGGCTTAACTAACACTTCATTTTATCTCGTATTATACGTTAAGACATTCCCCTGCATTTCCACATGTTTATTACATTTATATATTTGTGAACGCGTATTCACTTTTCATATTTATATATAGGTGAACATGTATTCATCTTTCATATTTGTTGCGTGCAACCCGATCCATTATGTTTACGTATTTGTGAACACGTATTCACTTTACGTTTTGTTGCGGCGTGCAACCCGATCCATTATGTTTATGTATTTGTGAGCGTGTATTCACTTTAAAGTTTGTTGTCGCGTGCAACCCGATCCATTATATTTACGTATTTGTGAACGCGTATTCACTTTTCATATTTATATATAGGTGAACATGTATTCATCTTTCATATTTGTTGCGGCGTGCAACCCGATCCATTATATTTACGTATTTGTGAACACGTATTCACTTTACGTTTTGTTGCGGCGTGCAACCCGATCCATTATGTTTACGTATTTGTGAACGCGTATTCACTTTACGTTTTGTTGCGGCGTGCAACCCGATCCATTATATTTACGTATTTGTGAACGCGTATTCACTTTACGTTTTGTTGCGGCGTGCAACCCGACCCATTATGTTTACGTATTTGTGAACGCGTATTCACTTTACGTTTTGTTGCGGCGTGCAACCCGACCCATTATATTTACGTATTTGTGAACGCGTATTCACTTTACATTTTATTGCGGCGTGCAACCCGATCCATTATATTTACGTATTTGTGAACATATATTCACTTTACGTTTTGTTGCGGCGTGCAACCCGATCCATTATGTTTACGCATTTGTGAACGCGTATTCACTTTACGTTTTGTTGTGGCGTGCAACCCGATCCATTATATATTTATATATTTATGTGAACACGTATTCACTTTTCATATTTTTCAGAAGATCAAATAAATACTATTCTCTTTTCTAACATTCTGTCATTCATACTTGTAACGATTATAACTTTTTAACCATAACTCCAACTAAGGTGTTTCTCAAGCGGAAACTAAGGTAAGACGGGGATCTTTCACTGTACCAAATTTCATTTAAAACTACTTTGGGTAACTAACACAAATTTATCCTCAAAACAGCCACATGAAATTTGTTTCGGCAGAATTTTTATTAAACAGCACCCAATCTTAGAATAGTCATAACTCCTAATCTGTAAACCCGTTCAAGCCCCATAAATTCTAAAAACGACGAGAACAGAGAGATACACGTCTCCATGTGAACCATTCTTTCATATTCTGTACCATTTGGTACAGTTTTACACTTTTATTCGCTGCCCTTCCTGGATCTCGATAGATCCGAGGCAGAAACTTTAAACAGCGATAACTCTCAATCCGTAAGTCGTATAGACCCCCGTAAGGTCTCAAAATGTCCAAAACAAAGAGATCTAGAACTTTCATTTAGCAACAATTTTCATATTCCCCACATATTAGTAAAGTTTTACGTTTCAACGTCCTGCCCTTCTGGATTCCGACGAATCCGAGGCAGCAACTTCAAACTACAATAACTCTCAACTCGTAAGTCCGTTTTAATAAATCTTTATATATATCTATCCGTAACAGAGAGATTTACAATCATGTAAATTTTTATATAATTCTAATAAGTAAAACTCAATAAAAATAGTCTGTAATTATGCCTTTCCGAATTTCGACCAAATCTAAGGCAGGAACTTTGAACTATGATAACTTTCAAACCGTATGTCCATTTTACCTCATTTTTGGTTCTATATGATCATTTTAGAGAGGTGTACAATTTGTCCGAATTTAATCAAATTCTAACAATTATAACTCAGTGAGAACAGTTCGTAAAGTTCATGACGCAAGTAGTTGTCTAAACAATCAAAAGTTCAATATTTCTTTTCAACACTCAATTCTTTTTCCAACATGTATTGAACTAAAAATAAATGATGTTACCAAGAATTTCTGAGTGATAAAACTCACCTTGTAAGTGTGAAGATTATTGTTGTGTGGTTGCTAAAATTATCCTTACTCTCTAGTATTTTGATTCTTGTTCTTCTTGCCCTCTTGGTATTTTTTCCTCTTTTTTTCACTTGTTTTTTTCTGATTTTCTAACCTTTATGTTATGTACTTTGTTTGTGTGTAAATACAATGTATAAGTGGAGAGTTTTCTATAACATATGGGAGGTGAAATGACAAGATTTGGAGGGGAAATGAAAAGGGGGGAAGGGGAGAATGAAAGACGTACGTGCATGATGCTGCACTTCTTCTTTTCTTTTCTTTTTTTCTTTTGTTTTTGTTTTGTTTTCTTATTTTCATTTCATCTATCTATTTATCCAACTTTAACACTAACTCTATCCCATGCAATTTATTCTTTGTTTTCTTATATATATATTTTTATTAACCCAACCAAAACTATATATTATTATTTTTTTTTTCCGGATTTCACATTCTCTCCTCCTTAAGCAACATTCGTCCTCGAATGTGAATAAGGTCGTAACATAATCACATAGACACAATAATGTTTATTGTTATTGTAACACTAATTTGGGGCTTCACATTCTCCCTTCCTTAAAAAGAATTCGTCCTCGAATGAGAATAAGGTTGTAACACATGCATATAGACACGCAAATCGCACACATATGAAGTACTATGTAATGCATTTTTTTTTACCTTAGTCAAATAGGAATGGATATTTGACTTTCATCGCCTCTTCCGCTTCCCAGGTGGCTTCCTCTGTGGAGTGATTCTTCCATAGGACTTTCACGGAAGCAATATCTTTATTTCTAAGGCGTTGGACCTTTCTATCAAGTATTTCTACCGGAGCCTCTTCATATTGAAGCTCTTTATTAAGAACTATCTCCTGGGGAAGGATGACGTGACTTGGATCGTGCAAGTATTTTCGTAACATTGACACATGAAATACGGATGCATCGCTTCACTCTTGTGGAAGTGCTAATTCGTAAGCCACATTCCCACTCTTCGCAAAGATCTCATATGGCCCAATAAACCTTGGGCTCAATTTCCTTTCTTACCAAAGCGCATAACTCCCTTCATGGGGATACTTTTAAAAATACTTTTTCCCCTCTTGAAATTCAAGATCTTTTCCGATGATCCGCATAGGACTTATGACGGCTATGAGCTGTTTTGATCCTCTCCCAAATCATCTGTACCTTATCATTTGTTTCCTGAATGACTTCAGGTCCGAACAGTTGCGTCTCACCCACCTCGAACCATCCAAGTGGAGACCTACATTTTCGTCCATATAATGCTTCAAACGGGGCCATTTGTATGCTAGAGTGAAAACTATTATTGTAGGCGAACTCAATTAGACATAGATGGTCCAACCAGCTTCCCTGAAAATCTAACACACAAGATCGCAACATGTCCTCAAGTGTTTGGATTGTTCGCTCAGCTTGCCCATCTGTTTGCGGGTGGAAACCCGTGCTTAACTTAACTTTTGTCCCGAGACCCTGCTGGAAACTTTTCCAAAAGTGTGAGGTGAACTGGGAACCCCTATCTGAAATAATTTGTAAAGGAATCCCGTGTAACCGCACAATCTCCTTCAAATAAATCTGTGTGTACTGTGGTGCGCGATACGTAGTCTTGACCGGTAAGAAATGGGCTGACAAGTTGGTATCAAAGCTAAACCAGGTTAGGAGATTCTAGGAAGTTTCTTCGAGTTGGGTGTTTGAACGGTTACTTATTGCGACGGTGTGCGCGCCACCTTAGTAATAAGTAAACGGAATAACATCCTAAAGTTTCACTTCTTTCATACTCTTCTCGTGCCTATCTTGAGTCTTTTCAAAGACTTGGTTCTCGTACTACCTCCTTCAAAGGATTGTGGAAGGGAGTGTACAACGATAAAATAACCAGATGTGACTGCACCACCGACCGAAAAGGTAGGAGAGGTACCAGATAGACTATGGGGCAAATTTTGTGAGAAGAAGAGAACATATCTATACAGGAAAGGACTACAAGTCTAACCCAATAGTATTTCTCGATGAGGTAGAAAACCTACTGTTTACACGAGGATGTATGGGGACGCATGACGTCAATTTGGTAATCGCACGGTTAATGGACGACACACGGGTGTGGTGGAAAAATTTTAGAAGAAATCATTTTCCGATGTCACCACCGATGACATGGGGGGAGTTCAGAGCTGCATTCAGTGAGAAATACATGCCTAACTCCCGAAAAGATGCGCTCAGACGTGAGTTTGAACTGTTGAAACAAGGAGACCGCAATGTGATAGAATACAATACCTAATTCATCCGATTGTCAGCATACAACGCACATATTATTCCTACAGAAATTTGTTTATGACTTTATTGAAAATATAACGCGAGCCCATACTCGTGCAAATATTATTTCTACATAGACATACTGACAAATATTATTCTAAGTTGGAAGGGAGACCATTCCACACGGGCATTTCCCGAGACATCGAACCGACATTCGAACTCGACGAGTACCAAGCCCGAAGCAATGGGCTTGGTATGACAAGAGGCTGCGGGACGATCGCTAGCCTTGGCGTAGATCCTTTCCTCTATCACGCTTTCCTGAAACATGTTAAATAAAGAGTCAGCTCTACCATTTGGGGCTGAGTGAGAACCTTACCCTGCAATTCAAAGTAACACCACAATATTCCAAGTGCAATCACATTATAACGTAATAAGCATATTGCAAAAACATATCAGGTTACAACATTTTTAAATATGCAACAACTCCTCATAGGAAATTCTCGGTTTAACTAACACTTCATTTTATCTCGTATTATACGTTAAGACATTCCCCTGCATTTCCACATGTTTATTACATTTATATATTTGTGAACGCGTATTCACTTTTCATATTTATATATAGGTGAACATGTATTCATCTTTCATATTTGTTGCGGCGTGCAACCCTATCCATTATATTTACGTATTTGTGAACACATATTCACTTTACGTTTTGTTGCGGCGTGCAACCCGATCCATTATGTTTACGTATTTGTGAACGTGTATTCACTTTATATTTTGTTGCGGCGTGCAACCCGATCCATTATATTTACGTATTTGTGAACGCGTATTCACTTTTCATATTTATATATAGGTGAACATGTATTCATCTTTCATATTTGTTGCGGCGTGCAACCCGATCCATTATATTTACGTATTTGTGAACACGTATTCACTTTACGTTTTGTTGCGCGCGCAACCCGATCCATTATGTTTACGTATTTGTGAACGTGTATTCACTTTACGTTTTGTTGCGCGCAACCCGATCCATTATATTTACGTATTTGTGAACGCGTATTCACTTTACGTTTTGTTGCGCGCAACCCGATCCATTATGTTTACGTATTTGTGAACGCGTATTCACTTTACGTTTTGTTGCGCGCGCAACCCACCCATTATATTTACGTATTTGTGAACGCGTATTCACTTTACGCTTTTGTTGCGCGCAACCCGATCCATTATATTTACGTATTTGTGAACATATATTCACTTTACGTTTTGTTGCGGCGTGCAACCCGATCAATTATGTTTACGCATTTGTGAACGCGTATTCACTTTACGTTTTGTTGCGGCGTGCAACGTGATCCATTATATATTTATATATTTATGTGAACACGTATTCACTTTTCATATTTTTCAGAAGATCAAATAAATACTATTCTCTTTTCTAACATTCTGTTATTCATACTTGTAACGATTATAACTTTTTAACCATAACTCCAACTAAGGTGTTTCTCAAGCGGAAACTAAGGTAAGACGGGGATCTTTCACTGTACCAAATTTCATTTAAAACTACTTTGGGTAACTAACACAAATTTATCCTCAAAACAGCCACATGAAATTTGTTTCGGCAGAATTTTTATTAAACAACACCCAATCTTAGAATAGTCATAACTCCTAATCTGTAAACCCGTTCAAGCCCCATAAATTCTCAAAACGACGAGAACAGAGAGCTACACGTCTCCATGTGAACCATTCTTTCATATTCTGTACCATTTGGTACAGTTTTACACTTTTATTCGCTGCCCTTCCTGAATCTCGATAGATCCGAGGCAGAAACTTTAAACAGCAATAACTCTCAATCCGTAAGTCGTATAGACCCCCGTAAGGTCTCAAAATGTCTAAAACAAAGAGATCTAGAACTTTCATTTAGCAACAATTTTCATATTTCCCACAGATTAGTACAGTTGTACGTTTCAACGTCCTGCCCTTCTGGATTCCGACGAATCCGAGGCAGCAACTTCAAACTACAATAACTCTCAACTCGTAAGTCCGTTTTAATACATCTTTATATATATTTGTCCGTAACAGAGAGATTTACAACCATGTAAATTTTCATATAATTCTAATAAGTAAAACTCAATAAAAATAGTCCGTAATTATGTCTTTCCGAATTTCGACCAAATCTAAGGCAGGAACTTTGAACTATGATAACTTTCAAACCGTATGTCCATTTTACCTCATTTTTGGTTCTATATGATCATTTTAGAGCGGTGTACAATTCGTCCGAATTTCATCAAATTCTAACAATTATAACTCAGTGAGAACAGTTCGTAAAGTTCATGACGCAAGTAGTTGTCTAAACAATCAAAAGTTCAATATTTCTTTTCAACACTCAATTCTTTTTCCAACATGTATTGAACTAAAAATAAAGGATGTTACCAAGAATTTCTGAGTGATAAAACTCACCTTGTAAGTGTGAAGATTATTGTTGTGTGGTTGCTAAAATTATCCTTACTCTATAGTATTTTGATTCTTGTTCTTCTTGCCCTCTTGGTATTTTTTCCTCTTTTTTTCACTTGTTTTTTTCTGATTTTCTAACATTTATGTTATGTACTTTGTTTGTGTGTAAATACAATGTATAAGTGGAGAGTTTTCTATAACATATGGGAGGTGAAATGACAAGAGTTGGAGGGAAAATGAAAAGGGGGGAAGGGGAGAATGAAAGACGTACGTGCATGATGTTGCACTTCTTCTTCTTTTTCTTTTTTTTTCTTTTGTTTTTGTTTTGTTTTCTTATTTTCATTTCATCTATCTATTTATCCAACTTTAACACTAACTCTATCCCATTCAATTTATTCTTTGTTTTCTTATATATATATTTTTATTAACCCAACCACAACTATATATTATTTTATTTTTTTCCGGATTTCACACATTTTTAGTTAGTCTTTTGTCCCTTTTTGTACAAATAAGTGTCGTATTAGGATAGATTTTCTTTCTTTTGAGTCAAAGTGGTTAAAATGGCCAAATGACGGAAAAAGAGCTAAAAGAGGGCAAAAGAGGAGGTTCCAGAGCTTAAAAGCAGATAAAGTGGCGAACGAGACAACGCAGTCGCCACGTGCGCTCATGCCAACAAGTGCGTGGCGCGCGCGCTAATCATCGAGAAGAGGCTACAGTTGCAGGCGCGCGCTGCATACAGAGATCAGGGCCGCGGCGCCAAATCACCCGGCATCACAGAACTTCCGTGGCCGCTGATAGCGCGGCCGCGCGCCGACGCTGAAAATCAGTTTAATGACGAATTTACGGGCCAGCCCGAAGGAAAAGTTAGAGGCGGTTTTGAGCCTATAAAAGGAGAACCCTAGGCAGATTTTAAGGGTTCCCTTTCTTGCACAACACAAGGATTCTTGCTTTGAAGATTGAAGACCATAGTTTAGTAACTTTCTTTCCTTTTCTTTTCTTTTATTTCAGTTTTGTATGATGAACCTTGAATTAGTTCTTGTCATGTCAATGACTAGGAACTAATTCTTTTATAGGGTTTTCCATGTTAATTCACTAGAAACTTATGTTATAAATTGATGCATGTTATGGTTATTCTTATTCTTGTTGAGATTTATCCAATAATTGCTTTGAATGCTTGGTAATTAATTGATCACTAATTATCATTATTTATATGATTTCTAATCAAACTTCGAAAGGAGGAGGTTGTGAATATACTGTAAGTTGGGTAGACATATTTTGGATTGGGGATGAAAATACCTCAATTATTTATGTAGCGTTAATGAGAGGCTTAACAACCCTAATTTTACGCATGGTGCGTGACGGTTAACTAGGTTTTTGTTCTTAATCCTCCTATAGAGTCATCCTTATCACCGAAAGGTAGAAAGGAGCAATACTGAGGTTGAGTGTTTATATATCCTTAACGGGAATATAAAACGATTTCGTAAACCTGCTAGCTCCGAGAGAAGAACCATATTTCATTACATTAATAAGTAACATAAGCGGATAGTTGAGGAGACATGGAAGCCCTATTCTCATCACTACTGAAGTAAACACATTAGTTAAATTAGTCTTTATAATTATTAGTTATAAACAACAAAATCAAATATCGATTGCCAAATAGATACCAAAAGATAGATAGTTGGTACTTGAACCCTAATCCTTGTGGACGATATTCGGTCTTACCAAGACTATATTACTTGTCACGATAACGTGCACTTGCGTTAAAGTGTGTGCATCTTTTCGCGCATCAATACTACAGAATAGAGGTTGATAATTGGACACTAATCCCTGAGGACGATAACTCGGTCTTCTAGACTATATTACTTGTCACGACACGTGCACTTGCGTTTAGTGTGTGCATAAATCGCGCATCAGTATGCAAACTACATAAGTCAATTTATGGACTTAAGCAAGCCTCAAGGAGTTAGAATATTTGCTTTGACAAAGAAGTCAAATCGTTTGACTTTGTTAGAAGCAAAGAAGACCCATGTGTTTATAGTAAACACACAGATGATAGTATTGTATTCATTGTCATATATGAAGATGACATATTGATAATATGAGATAATAAGACTCATGCAATTAGTCAATGAATGGTTATTCAGCACCTTCATGATGAAAGACTTGGGTGAATCCTGCTACATTATTGGAATTAGGATCTACTGAGATAGACCTAATAGATTGTTGGGGTTGTCACAGTCCGTATACATAGACAAAGTGCTAAAACGTTTCTCTATGAAGAATTTCAAGAAAGGAAATCTTTCTATAGGTCAAGGCATCAAGTTATCAAAGAAGGATAGTCCTTCTACTATTGTAGAACTTGAACGCATGAAGAGGATCACATATGCTTCGGCTATAGGATCAATCATGTATGTCATGACCTGTACAAGGCCAGATGTGGCCTATGCACTTAGTATGACTTGAAAATTCCAGCAGAATCCTGAATAGGAACACTGGAAAGCAGTTAAGAGTATTCTTAAGTACCTTAGACAAACTAAGAATATTTCCTAGTCTATGGTGGGCAAGAAAAGCTAGTAGCTACTGGGTACACTGATGCTAGCTTCCAGACAGATCTTGATGACTTCAAATCTTAGTCTTCTTATGCCTTCATTTTAAATGGTGGAATAGTGAGTTGGAAAAGTTCCAAACAAGCCACAACTGCAGATTCAACAACTGAAGTCGAGTACATTGCTGGATCGGAAGCTATCGCGATATCTGAGTTCTTAAAAAACTAAGGGTCCAAGTGTCACTTGTCCAATAACGATTTATTGTAACAACACTAGCGTGATTGCGCAATCTAAGGAACCAAGATCAACGAACAGAAATAAACATGTACCAAGGAAATACCACATACTTAGGGAGATGGTGGAGACTGAAGAAATAAAATTATACTACGTTTCCACAGATGAAAATTTGACAGACCTATTTACTAAACTCTTAAGCTTAGTCAAACATAACGGTCATTTCGAAAACATGGGCATTAGATACGTTGGAGATTGACTCTAGGCTAAGTGGGATATTGAAAATATATATGTCCTAGAGACAATCATTTTAGGGACAAATGTACTTGAATACATTCGTATTATTAATGAGATTAATATATTTATGACATTTGCAATTACTGAATTATTATTTGATTGTTTGTATCATTCATTAATGTGCATCCCTTGAGTTTACGTTGTCATTGATAGGGTGAGATATTAATGATCGAACATAGTTTTTAAAGTAGTCTCGACTGATGATAATTGAGAATGATATATCAATGATATATTATAAGTCGACATGTGGTTTGCATCACATTCTTAGAGAATGTAGTAAGTCTCACTTACTACTGGTAATGATTGCTAGTGATGGACACATGGATACTCTTAGAGGGTATTGGCATACCCTGCTGTTTGTAAACTATTTATTATACATGTCTAGAGTATTATCAGCATGTAGTAGATAGAGGCCCTTTAACTTGAGGGAAACACGCACCTGGTTTGTAGAGTAATGTACTTTGATCCTGTCTTAAGCTTAAATTTCTTATAGGATAAGACATGGCTTGAATTTGGTACATTGCGACACAGACTAAGGTGGTAGTTTATCCAAGAATAGGATTCATTCCTCTATTAGATATTCGAGAAAACACTCAGCTTCTCAGTGATATTAGGTCGACCAAGTCATTGATCAATGCAAGAGAGATATCTAGGGTATGATCTAGTTGTCGACTAATATAGATGAGATAAAGTGATCAATCCATTTGGATAGACGCTTGGAAAATCCTTAGCTTAATCGAGTGTGTCGCGAATGAAAGGAATTTATCATCCAACGTAGAGGTTGTGTTTACTAGAGTCTTGTAAACGTAATTCACATATTGAGTTCGTCATATGACGCATTCTAGGAGTTCCGTGTGAACCTTAATTTGATTAAGTATCGATGTGTGAAGGCCTAAAGGGTCACACTACCTCGATTATTTTTTCGATATAAGGGTATATTGAGAGAGGATAAAGTATTTGATTTAGACCTCTTTTATTAAAGTCTTCCAATTGTGTTAGTCCCTTACGCATGAGACCCTCCCCCGTTTTTCTTAATTTTTAGAAAGTTTCAACTCTTTAGACTTTAGTGCATTACGAGCATCATCTAGTGAAATGCTGGCATTGTCATATAACAACATGTCAATGAAAGTATCATACAACAATGGTAAAGAACATAATAATCAGGGTTTGATCCTCACTCTCAATTTTTATATCCATGTTCTTTAGGTTCATTATAATTGAATTTAACTCATCAAGGTGAATTTAAATAGGTGTACCTTGGTTCATATAGATACTGTACAACCTATTTTTTTTATAGGAAAATGTGATTTGTCAACAATTTCCTAGAATACAGATCTTCCAGCTTTTTCCTTGCCTTTGATGCAATTTTTTTTTACAATAATCTGAAACTATATTTATGTTCTAGAGACAATCTTTATTAGGACAAATGTACTTTATAAACATTCATATTATTATTAATGGAGATTAATATTTCGACATTTGCAATTATTGAATTATTAGTTGATTGTTTATAATATTCTATAATATGCATCCCTAGAGGTTACATTGTTATTAATAGTGTGAGATATTAATATTATAATGTAATTCTTAAAATAGCCTCGACTAATGATCATCGAGTATGGCATATCAATGATATGTGATATGACGACATGTGATATGCATCATATCCTTAGAGGATCTAGTATGTCTCACATGCTACGAGTTATGGATACTCGTGATGGACACATGGATACTTTGGAAGTATTGGTATACCCTGCTGATATACTGTTTGTTATACATGTCTAAAGTATGATCAGCGTGTGAGAGATAGAAGTCCTTATACTTGAGGTCGATACGCACCTTGTCTACAGAGTAATGTACTTTGATCTTGTCCTAAGCTCAAATTCCTTATAGGCTGAGACACCACTTGTATTGGGTACATTACGAAGTGGATTAAAGGTGGTAGTTGAACCAAGATTAGGATTCATTCCTCTAATGTATATTCGAGAGAGCACTCAGCTTCCCAGTGATATTAGGTTGACTAAGTCGTTGGCCAACGCAATAGACATATCTAGGATATGGTCTCGTTGTCAACTAATATAGATGAGATATAATTATCAAGTCATTTGGATAGACATTTGGCAGATCCTAAGCTTGATCGAGTGTGTCATGAATGAAAGGATTTTATCTTCCCACATAGAGGTTCAGTTTATCAGATTCGTGTAACTATACTTCACATATTGAGTTCGTCTTTCGGCGCCATCTAGGAATTTCGTGTAGACCCTAATATGATTAGTGTCGATATGCGAAGACATGTAAGGTAAAACTATGTCAATTGTTCGATCGATCTAAGGATGTAATGAGAGAATATAAATGTTCGATTTATGATCGAGACATTCGAATGAATAATAATTATTTAATTAAGTCGAGATTGGATTTCGAATTTAATTAAAATGAAAACGAGACGACGTTTGACTGACCCACTGCGCCTTATTTTCTGGGCCTGGTCCACATTTAACCTTAACTGCATTTTAGACCTAAAACTCAGCTATAAATAGAAGGTATAATTCATTATTCTATACACTTGAACTATTAAACAATGATGTAATCGAGGAAGTCATTCCAATCTAACTCTTCTAAGTAGATGTGTGTAACCGGTTCATTACGAGCATGGTGCACTGAAGTGAAGAATGAGAAAGGATTGGATGATGGTCGATGAACGTGTTGTTTGATAGTGAATGGTAACGAGGATGAATCTGCAAATCTGACCCTAAACCAGTTTTAGGGTTTCGGAAATGCAGATTTTGTGTTTTTGAGACAGAGGCATCGCGGCGCCAACTAGGGTTTGACGAGGGCGTCACGGCTCCATTCTGGAGCATCGCGGCGTTGTTCATTCCGAAGCTTAATTTTTTGTCACTGCCTCTAGGGCGTTGCGGAGCCACCCAATTAGGGTCGCGGCGTCGAGTCTCCAGATCTAAAAAAAATTAAATTTCTAGAATCAAAAACTGTATTTTAAAAGTCTACGATTCTGATTCCTAAGTTTAGAAGTTTCAGAATTTGAAATTAAAACTTTTTAAAATAGGTAGATTTGGTCCTTTGGGGTAAATCTGTAATTAAATAAAGTTTCTCAAAACCAGATTTTTAAATTCTGAAAATTGCTGACAGGTCCCTGGAACTTGAAAATGTTTTCTGAAAAATAAAATTAGATTTTTTGAATTTAAAGGGGTTCAAATTGAAATTTTAAATTCTTGAGGGACTAAACTGTAAATTTTGAAAAGTTTTGAATTTACAGAAATACCCTGAAAATTAGTTTTTAAAATCAAAAAATATTTAAGGGATTATTTGGATTAAACTTAGATTTTAGAGTTTAGACAAATTAACCATGATTATTATTAATTGTATATTATTAAGTAATATACAATCCATATGCTAAATGATTTATCATTTAAATATTTGCATAATATCTGCTATAATTGTCTGGATAGGTGGCGCCCAGTAATTGATCAAAAATATCTTATATCATGCCTATTGGGTTGATGGTTTCCAACAAAATGTGTTTTAGAAATTACATGATAAGATGTATTGGATATGACAGAAAATGTTAAATCTCCGAAACTAAAAATGTTCCACCAATTTTAATACAAGTCTAAATTAGAACGCTTCGTCCATTATAATTGTTAGAGTGTAAAATCCTTTTCGGCAATGCGAGTATTTATGCCAAAGTCTAAATTAGACTCTCCATAGATGTGTTTAAATGTAATAGTAGATGATAAACTTTTGTGGATATTTACACCAAAGTGTTTGCTCACAAAAGTCAAGTTTACTTAGATACATAAACGCAATCGTGTAATGTGTTGACTTGCTTAGACAAATCTTAGAGCCAAAGTGTCGGACTAATCTAAGGACGCAAGATTAAATAAATATTAGATCAACCAAGAGTTGCAAATAAGTTTTGCAATTGGTTTAGAACCTACTAAGATGTGCTATTGAAGTTATCAGCCAAAGAAAATGCAGAGACATCATAGGCTTGGATCTTGACCCATTATGACCTTAAAATAAACTTAGGTCCGTATTCTACCATGGGGTCGTAGAAGTATGATAAAATAATGGGAGCTAATTTAACAAAAGGTCATGCTTAATTAGCCTAAACGAATTTGTATAATATGAAATGAATTTGATTGTAGTTTCCTTTCTATATAACTCTTCAGACTATCAAAATGTCGAGCATATCACTTAAAATGCTTATGGAAATGAACAAACTCACTGGACCAAACTATCTGGAATGGCTTAGGAACCTAAGAATTGTCCTAAGGAAAGAAATGATATAATACGTGCTGGACAATGTATTCCTCGCAGTCCCATTCGAAGATTCTACTGAATATGCCACTTTTGACAAGGCAACCTACCAGAAACACCTAAATGACACCACTTCAGCACAATGCGTGATGTTGTCTTCCATGTTAGTGGAGCTTCAGAGATAATACAAGAACATGGGCCCTAACGAGATGCTCGAACATTTGAAGAGTCTCTATGACTCTTAGTCCCAGACAATGGAATATGAGTTGTTAATAGAGCTCTTCAAATATAAGCTGATTGAAGAAGGTCAAGTGTCTCAGCATGTGTTGAAGATGATAGGGCTGATAGAAAGTGTGGCCTCGATCGGTATAAAGTTTCAGAGTAACATCGCTTCCACACTCATCCTGAACTCACTCACTCGTTCGTTTGAGAATTTTATTGTTAACTACAATATGAATGGAACGAAGGCGAGTCTGCCAGAGATGCACAACATGCTAAAGACCTTTGAATCTTCAACTTCCAAAGGCAAAGTTGTGCTCATGGTGATCTCTTCTAGCGGGCCCAAGCCGAAATGCAAGGAATGGCAGAAGAAAAAGGGTAAAGTAATCACTGCGTCCTTAGCTGTGAAGCCTAAAGGAGGCGTGAAGAAGAAGAAGGTAATTCCAGCCAAGGATGTATGCCTCAACTGTAATAGGAAGGGGCATTGAAAGATAGATTGCACTGCACTAGGAGGAGGGAAAGCACCAGGTGCTCCTGCCTCTAATACACAAGGTATGTACGTCATTGAAATCAATTTGTCTATAAACAACTCTCATTCTTGGGTATTGGATATCGCTTGTGGCTCACACATTTGTAGAAATGTGCAGGGGCTAACTGACAGCAGGAATGTTGGACCAAGAGAGGTGGACCTATGTGTTGGAAATAGAGCACGAGTAGATGTTGAGCGCGTAGGAGCTTATAGATTAAATTTTCCTGATGGCCATTATTTAGTGTTGAATGATTGCTATTATGTACCCTCATTAACGAGGAATATCATTTCTATCCCCATTTCGGACACGGAGGGTTTTTCCTCTTATATTAATAATGGCAGTCAAGGGTTGTCTTTTGATAATATTATATATGGAACTGCGCCTCTTGTGGATGGATTATATACACTAAACTGTAGTCGACAAATATTCAATGTACAAAATAAACGAGCTAAGAAAAGTAATAGAAACTCTACCTACCTATGGCATGGCAGACTTGGTCATATCAACGAAACAAGGATAGCAAGGTTGAGGATGCTTGACTACCCCGAACTATTTGACTTGGAGTCTTATGGTAACTGTGAATCCTATTAAAAAGGTAAGATGGCCAACAAACCACTTTCTAGGAAAGGTGTACGAGCCAAGGAGGCGGTCGAGTTGGTACATACTGACGTATATGGACCATTCTCGACTCAAGCTAAGGGTAGTTTTCCTTACTTCATTACTTTTACTGACAACTTGACAAGGTATGGATATGTGTATCTTATGAAACACAAATCCGAGGCCTTCGAAAAGTTCAAGGAGTACAAGTCTGAAGTGGAGAGCCAACTCGCAACAAGTATCAAGACCCTTCGATCGAATCGATGAGGTGAATACTTTAGCAAGGAGTTTCTAGATTTCTTAAAGCTACATGGAGTCCATTCAGAATGGACACCTCCTGGAACACCACAGATGAATGGTGTTGCCAAAAGGAGAAACCAAACCTTATTGGATATGGTTCGATCCATGATGAGATTCTAAGATCTACCAACATACCTATGGGGACATGCTATACAAACCTCAATATATGTTCTGAACAGGATTCCTTCCAAGTTAGTAGAAAAGACACCCTATAAGATATGGTGTGGCAAGAAGCCAACTCTTAAACATATGAGACCCTGGGGGTTATGTTAAGAAGATGCTCACTGACAAGTTGGAATCCAAAAGTGAGAAATGTTACTTCGTGAGGTATTCAAAGGAAACTAAGGGATACTACTTCTATCTTCCTAGAGAACATAAGGTCATTATTTCCAAGAACACAACTTTCCTTGAAGAAGAATATGTCTACAAGAAACAGAGTTGCACAGAGATAGAACTTAAAGAAATTCAAGAACCACGAGATAACATAGAGGTTGAATCCTTGCCGAATGACCAAGGCAAGAATTCAGTGGGAGTGTTTGACGAAGATTGGATACTTCGAGTACGCCCTTCGGTCAGTGGGAGTGTTATGAGGAACAATGCAGAAATGTAAGGTCCTGATACATAGCCCTTGGGAGTAGATGTAATGGTTGTGCCTCCCATTCAGAAAAGACATGAAAATGATATTTCTGAAAGCTCTAGAGTTGGTGGATTAACCAACACACAAGAACCCTCTCACAGTTAGAACATATCAAGTACAGAACTGCAAAACAATCAACTCCGTAGGTCCTCTAGGACTCATCGTCCTCCTGAAATAATAAATCTACTTGTGGAAATACACAGTGAGATAGATATTCCCAATAACGATGAGCCTACAACCTATAGCGAAGCAATGTTGGACATTGATTCGAAGAGATGGCAAGAAGCCATGAAATCCGAGATGGATCTATGTACATCAATCAAGTGTGGAACTTGGTTGATTTTCCAGGTGGGGTTAGACCCGTAGGATGCAAATAGGTCTTCAAGAAGAAGATTGATGCACTTGGCAAGGTACAGACTTATAAAAGCAAGGCTGGTGGCTAAAGGTTATAATCAACGGCTTAGGGCCGATTATGATAAAATATTTTAACATGTTTCTAAGATTAAGTCCATTCAGATTTTACTTGCAATAGCTGCATATTATGATTATGACATTTGGCAGATGGACATCAAAACTTCTTTCCTCAATGGTAATCTAGTTGAGGAAGTTTATATGAAACAACCTGAGGGTTTTTCATCTGAATCCAAGCCAAATATTGTATGCAAGCTACAGAAGTCCATTTATGGGCTTAAGCAAGCCTCAAGGAGTCGGAACATTTGTTTTGACAAAGCTATCAAGTTATTTGATTTTGTCAGAAGCAAGAGGATCCTTGTGTTTATAGTAAACCCATGGATGAGATTATTGTCTTCATTATTATATATGTTGATGACATATTGATAACGGAAGATAATAAGACTCTCTTCTAGTCAGTCAAAAAGTGGTTGTCCAGTACCTTCATGATGAAGGATTTAGGTGAAGCCTGCTACATTTTGGGAATTATGATCTATAGAGATAAACCTAATAGATTATTGGGGTTGTCACATTCAGTCTACATAGACAAAGTTCTTAGACGTTTTTCTATGGAAAATTCCAAGAAAAGGCGGTCTACCTATGGGTCAAGGCATCAAGTTATCTAAGAAGGATAGTCCTTCTAATGGTGTAGAACTTGAGAGCATGAAGAGGATCTCATATGTTTCAGCTATAGGATCAATCATGTATGCCATGATTTGTCCTAGGCCAGATGTGGCCTTTGCACTTAGTATGACTTGTAAATTCCAGCAGAATCCTAAGGAGGAACACTGGAAAGCAGTCAAGAGTATTCTTAAGTATCTTAGACAAACTAAAGATTACTTCTTAGTCTATGGTGTCGAAGAAAAGTTAGCTGATACTTGGTACACTGATGCTAGCTTCAAGATGGATCTTGATGACTTCAAATCTCAGTCTGAATACATGTTCATTTTCAATGGTGGGACAGTGAGCTAGAAAAGTTCCAAACAAGCTACAATTGCTGACTCGACAACAGAAGCTGAGTACATTGCTAGATCGGAAGCTGGTAAAGAAGTTTTCACGATTTCTGAGTTCCTGAAAGAACTAGGGGTAGTTCGGAGTGTCAGTTGTCCAATGACTATTTATTGTGACAATACTGGTGCGATTGCACAGGCTAAGGAAGCAATATCAACAAACAGAAAGAAGCATGTACCAATAAAGTACCACATACTTAGGGAGATGGTGGAGACTAAAGAGATTAGATTAGACTATGTTCCCACAGACGATAATCTAGCTAACCCACTCACTAAACCATTAAGCTTAGTTAAGCATAATGGTCATTTTGAGAATATGAGCATTAGATATGTTGGAGATTGGCTCTAGGCCAAGTGGGAGATTGAAAGTATATTTATGTCCTAGAGACAATCTGTATTAGGACAAATATACTTTATACATATTCATATTATTATTAATGGAGATTAATATTTTGGCATTTGCAATTATTGAATTATTAGTTGATTGTTTATAATATTCTATAATATGCATCCCTAAAGGTTATGATGTTATTAATAGTGTGAGATATTAATATTATAACGCAACTCTTAAAATAACCTCGACTAATGATCATCGAGAATGGGATATCGATAATATATGATATGTCGACATGTGGTCTGCATCATATCCTTAGAGGATGTAGTATGTCTCACCTGCTACGAGTTATGGATACTCATGATGGACACATGGATACTTAGGAAGATTGGTATACCCTGCTGATATACTATTTGTTATACATGTCTAAAGTATGATCAGCATGTGGGAGATAGAAGTCCTTAGACTTGAGGTCGATACGCACTTTGTCTACAGAGTAATGTACTATGATCTTGTCCTAAGCTCAAATGCCTTGTAGGTTGAGATATGTCTTGTATTGGGTACATTATGAAGTGGATTAAAGGTGGTAGTTGAGCCAAGATTATGATTCATTCCTCGAATGTATATTCGAGAGAGCACTCAGCTTCTCAGTAATATTAGGTTGACTAAGTCGTTGGCCAACACAATAGACATATCTAGGATATGGTCTTGTTGTCAACTAATATAGATGAGATATAATAATCAATCCATTTGGATAGACACTTGGAAGATCCTAAGCTTGATCGAGTGTGTCGTGAATGAAAAGATTTTATCTTCCCATATAGAGGTTCAGTTTACCAGATTCGTGTAACTATACTTTACATATTGAGTTCGTCTTCCGGCGCCGTCTAGGAGTTCCGTGTAGACTCTAATATGATTAGTGTCGATATGCAAAGCCTGTAAAGTAACACTATGTCAATTGTTCTGTCGATCTAAGGATGTAATGAGAGAATATAAATGTTTGATTTATGATCGAGATATTCGAATGAATAATGATTATTTAATTAAGTCGAGATTGGATTTTGGATTTAATTAATATGAAAACGGGGTGACGTCCTAAAAATGGACTAGGGACGCATCGCCTGGTACAGAGGGTCGCGGCGCCATAGCGTCGCGCTGCTGCCAAGACAGTGGGTCTGTCTGACTGACCCACTGCGCCTCGTTTTCTAGGCCTGGCCCACGTGTAACCCTAGCTTCATTTTAGACCTAAAACGCAGCTATAAATAGAGGGTTTAATTCATTATTCTATACACTTGATTTTAATATCATTCTAAGTCTTAGAGACCTAGATTAAAATATTCTCTCTCGAACCTCTGCCGAATTTCCTAGCTGTCTGAAAGAGGATTACATCGGAGTTCTAGAAACTTGTAGTCGAGGATCAATTGTGTGCGCACCTTCGGATTATACTAAAAGACTCCAGATTAATCAAATTGTAAGTATCCTTTCGATGTCTTACGGTTATTACATGTTATGTGATTACATTTATTTTATATTGCTATATAATCATCCTGCAGTTCGTCGTTTATTGGGTTTGAAACATAAAATTTTCAAATTTCACTGCGTACACGAACCCAACAAAACACTACATAATCTCACAAAGAACACTATCTGTGTCGGTCATGAAAATCACATTCAAAGCCATCTCCTTCAACTATGCCTTCTCAAACTCTTTCATCTCTTCAAAAAATCCTCATCAATTACATTTCATAACTTTTATAAGACAAGGTATGATCTCATATTAAGTTTTCATAGATTGAAACTAGATCCGCCATCGAATTTCTTTATAAAGAACCTACCTCAACCTTAGATTGTGTGTACAAAATTTGAACCAAGGTTCTGATATCAATTGTATTTGGGCGAGCCTAGTCATCGTGGCAAAAGCAAATACAGTTTTTCCACTATGAATGAGAAAACATATACAATAAAAATAATACCCAATCACAACCCCTTTATATAGATCCCAAGTAATTCTTAATCCTACCAGGGATGATTTACCAAACCTACAAGGATAATGGTTTTCCCAAATTTAGAAGGAAATTTGGTTTTCCAAAACTACTAAAAAATATAAGTATTCGTAAAATTCAAAACACAAGCAACATGCTCCTCTTATTCAACTTCAAGAAAATATCATCCAAACACCTATTTAATTTTGGAAAATTATTAACGTGGATTAAGTTAATTCATGCCTCAAACATTTTGTTTACGTGTCAATATCTCTCTCACTAAAGAAATTTACGATCCTTGGTACAACGTCTGCACTGTGTGGAAACGACGTTTCCTGACGTGGGGGCCCCAATTGTTCGAGTCATAAATAATAGAATTAACTTAATTCACGTTAATAATTTTCCAACAACCCCCTCTTGAAAGAGATTTTGGCGCACCCACATGGTGCCTTTCTATCAATCTTTCGGCGGATCGATGTTGCATCTGGATAGGTAGCCGTGGCTTTGAACCTTCCATAGTAGAATATCATCGAACTTACTTACTGCACGACGAAGATGATGTCTTAAACCGTCAGTGTTTAGTGTAAGACAAGACAACGGTACCAACACACCACCTTTCCTTACTCTGTTCCTCTTTAAGGTTTTGTCCGTTGTGGTCGTGGATAATTCTTGGATTCTTAAGTGCGTTCATTTGAGGCAGTAAGTCCTCGCACTTAAATAGGTGGTCTCCTTCAAGGTAGTCTGTTATACCCCACTTCACGAGTGTTAGGAACCATTAAAAGTTTCCCCAAATCTAACCTCAACCATCGAGGATTATTAAAGGGTTTTGGAAACTTAACATTTACCCACACTGCATATAACACTTAATGTCTATCACGGGAACGGCCTTGAATTCATGTTTCTATGCAAAAATCATTATCCGAAGTGCTCTTGCTTCCACCGAAGCGCTCAACTGGACCTTTATTGGTGAATGCTGGTTTTAGGCTAGTGTTTGAGTCCAATAATTTTGTAATCACTAAGAATAGAACATTTGTAGGAAGGGGCTTCGTCTGTGAATGCCTCTTTAAAGTTAATGCTTTGTCTGTAATGCCTTCGTCTATTAATAATAAAATCGAGTCTTCATCTTATTTGCTTGAGTCATCTAACTTATGGCATCATAGATTAGGACATGTAAACTATTAATGTATCCAAAGGTTGGTAAAGTTGGAGTTGTTGTCATCTATCGACGTAAGCCCTTAACGTAAGTATGAGGTGTGCATAGAGGCAAAATTTTCATAGAGTCCCTTTAGATCCATCAAAAGGGAAACCGCTCCTCTAGAACTCATTGACACAGATATATGTGACTTGAAGTTCGCACAAACTAGAGAGGGGACAAGTAATTTGTGACTTTCATAGACGATAGCACAAGGTATTGTTACCTTTACTTATTAAAAAGTGAGGATGAAGCCTTTAAAGCATTCAAATGCTACAAAGTAGAAGTTGAAAACCAACTAAGCGGGCGGATTAAATCAATTCGTAGCGATAAAGCAGGAAATGTCGTTTCCACACACGTGCAAACGTTGTATCAAGGATCGTAAATTTTCTTAGTGAAAGAGATATTGGACAAATGACAAGTATTTCACGTTGGTAAATGAAGGAAGAAGTGTATGACGTGTAAAAGATGAAACGAGTTGGAAATCACCGTGGAGCCGCGAAGTGCCGCGACGCAAACCCGTCAGAGCCGCAGCGCTTGATCGTTGTTTGGCTCTTTGGAAGTTAGCGCCGCGCGCGCCTCACGCGACGCAGACTGGCGAGCGTAATGCTCGACGGAAGATGGAAAGTTTCTGATTTTTGGATTGGTTTTGAAGCATTGATCATTCATTACTTGGCACTTGAATTCAACAATTATTTGGTTGAATTATAACCTCTCAATAAGTGTCATTACATGGCTTTGATTGCTATTAGTTGGCTAGATGAGAGGTCATCTTACACACACTATAAATTGAGGTCTTAGGCTCAATTGAAGAACACACTTTCAATCGGATTTTTCTGAATATTTCTTCCTTTCTAGCTTCCTTTCATACACTCAAAAGGTTCTTCTTTTTAGTAAACATTTGAGTTTCCTTTTCTCAATTGTTTGTTGTTGTTTTATCTTGGGAGACAAGTTGTCAATCACGGTTAAAGGATTTATACGAGACAATATTGTCTTAAGGTTAGAGTGAATACCACTCGACTCAGCATTTTTGTTGTTGTTATTTACTTTTCATTTCCTTGTAACCTTCATGGTAACTCACACTTAATATCTTGATGAGAACGGAATATTTTACTTTATGTGCATCATTCGAGTTAAAATATTAACTACTGGGGGTTGCTATAGGAAAGAAAATCATCAACCCAAGGGTGTGTAGAAGACGTTAGGTGAATGTTCAAAGACAAGACACAGGTAATACAATATTGGGAGAAAGTCAGTGCAACAAAACAGGACAAAAGGCCAACCCACGAAAAAGAAAAGAAATAAGAGTGGGAATGTAACTAAAGGGAAAAAGCAAAGTGGAGTATATAAGACGTGCATGACTTCCCAATAATTGAGCCATCATTACACCTAAAAGTTGCACTTATCATAAAATAACTAAAATTATTAGTAATTAATTCTCAAATACTAATTATTTATTCTATCTCCTCCTCTCTCTCTAAGTTGCAAGCAACGTAATGTTGACATGATGTGAAGAAAAAGTAGTGCGGTATACATCTCGAAGTTTAAAACATATGAATTATACATGAACATAGGATTTAGTTTTTGTTACGAATAATATAAAAGTATTCCCAGATTGAATTTGCAACCTAGGAGAAGTGAAAGGAAAACAGACAGAAAGATCTACGAGATATTTTTGCAAAATTTAGTTGATACAATCATCAAACAACAATATAATTAATTAATACTAGTGAAAAAGAGCCAACAGATTGACAAAAACAAAAGTGAGACAGGATAAAAAGCTTGCACTACTCTTACAAAGAATTATGACTTTGCAATGATATGAGTTTCTCTGTTGTTAATGCTGAAAATGCATGTCATGTTGATCATATCAGTGCTGCTGTATGCTGAAACAAATTGCGTATTCTTTCTTAATTGTACTAACGGGAATGAAACTTCGACAAGTAGTAAAAAACTTTAAAATGAAAAAATTAAATAAGTACCACCATTATTCATAAGCGATAAGAATAACATGGGGAACGAACAAGTAAATAAATTTGCCCTTAAATAGTAATTGTGTGTAAAGTGTTTGTAATAATCAAATAAATTCACTATGTAATACGAAATGAAAGGTCCGAGTATATCTACTTTGAACTTCTGCATTTCTTTACTTGGAAGGCATGCAAAGGATATTATTTAATTTTTACATTTTAATAATAGATTTCTGTTAAAATAAATAAAGGGTAAAGGGCTGTTATTTAGCCCACTAAGGGAGCCCATTGTACCTCCAGCACTTTAATAATAGAGAAAGTGTATTGGGGAATTCATTCATTCACTGTAAATGTAAATCGTGTCTGTGTACTCGTGAATGGTGTTGTTCAACATGATATCAGAGCCAAAGATCGAGGGCTCAACACAATCGCATCACTGAAAAAAATCTGTAAGGAAAGGTTGTTATTCCTCTATTCTCTTTTCTTGAGTTCATTATCTGGCAGATCTGCAATTTTTTTTTTCCTCGAAACCCTAGTGTCCGTTCTTTAAACATATTTGAAGGAAATGTTGTTATCTCTATGATCTTTCCTTGGGTTTATTAACTGGAAGATCTGAATTTTTTTTTTCAAAACCCTAGTTTCTGTTCTTCAAACATATTTCTCGATGAGTCTGTTCAAAACCCTATATTTTGTTGTCTAAAAGTTACGGTTATCTTGATAACAAGAAATATCTGTTAACTGGTATATTGACTGGTATATTGACCTCTGTCTGGAAAGATTCTTGATATTCGTACTACAAAGAAACACAAATCAACCTGGTAAAATGGGTACCGATTCCAGTTCTGAAGACAACTCTCCACACAAAACCCTTCCCGAAGGCAATACACTACCCACATCCAGCTTGAGGGAGCCTGTTAAAATAAATAAAGGGTAAAGGGCTGTTATTTAGCCCACTAAGGCAGCAAAATAAATAAAGGGTAAAGGGCTGTTATTTAGCCCACTAAGGCAGCCCACTAAGGGAGCCCATTGTACCTCCAACACTTTAATAATAGAGAAAGTGTATTGGGGAATTCATTCATTCACTGTAAATGTAAATCGTAGTACAAGGGGAAAACCCTAACCCTATTCTTGCTATTCTTTTTTCTCTTTCAATATACAGTGTTCATCTTCTTCTTCTTCTCTATTGCCTCTTCCATTGTTGCATGTTCTTCAGGTGATCTTCTGTGTATTTAAACGACTTGTATAGTGTCTGTGTACTCGTGAATGGTGTTGTTCAACAATTTCTAAATTCCCATGTATTATGTGGTGAGACAAAGTCATTCATCTGGATGGATGTCGATTACAGCCTAAATGTCAGAAAAGAATAAACAACTCCGACACTTCAATTATGTGGATATATTTTTGATGGAACATCCTTTTTAATTTACAGCTTGCTTCCTTATATTTCCAGCACTTCTCTCATAGAATCTATATATTATTAAAAAGAGGATAGTTTTAGGACACAAATTATTTATTAGTTAATTAGTTATTATTTGAATTTGAAAATAATTGAATTGAGAAGTTACCAATTGAATATAAAATAGAATATCCATTTGCCTCATGCACGATCACACACAATCACTCCAACAGTTACACATGCACACACAAATATATGTTACACCCTCACAGAATAAACGGGGAAAAAATACGAGAATAAAGATTTCAACTTCTTCACATCTCCATAGTCTCCATAATATCAATTTTCTGTGTGTTTGTTTAGTGTTGCAGGTACCTTTGAAGCAATTGTATTAGATCGAAAACAAAAAACTACATTAGAATCAAGAGAAAATATACGAGGTGCCTGTATTGAAATTAGTTCTTTGACATGTAAATTATATACATGATTTCTGGTGACTTTGATTATTTTCTGAAAAAGAAGACAAGTAGAATAGATAAGGTAATAGAATTAATAAGTTTTGAATTAGTTCTTTTGAATTTTGTGAGTAATGATTGCAAGGAAACGGGAAGTAAGTAACTATTACAAAGATCTGCAAACTGGAAACAAGAACAAAGTAAAGTACTACAAGAAATTTGATGAGTCGAGTGTTAGCATTTTGTCCTTAAGACAATATTGCCCCGTATAAATCCTTTTACGTTAATGGGCAACTGTCTCTCAAAATAAAACAACAACTAATAAATGAGCAAATGATACTCAAGTGTTTACTAAAAGAAGAACCTTTGAGTGTATGAAAGAATGTTTAGAAAAGAAGAAGATCAGAAAATTTGAGTTTTGCAAGTGTGTAGTGTGTTTCTCCATTGAGCCAAATCCTCAATTTATAGTGCTAGGAAGATGACCTTTTAACTAGTCAACTAATGGTCTTCAATAGCCATGTAATGACCCTTAATTGAGAGGTTGCAATCAACCAATAATGTTGTCAAATAATGGCTGAGTTATGGAGGAAAACCTGACATTTGAATGCTCCAAAACGTCCTCAAAATCAGCCAAACTTTTGAACTCCCGTCGCACAGACACTACACGGGTAGCGTCGTGGCGCCGCGGCTCGAGTGAGCCACTGCCCAAATAGAGTCGCGACTCAGCCCTTAGGGCGTCTCGGCCGCGTGGCGCGACCGCGCAAGTGCGGCGTCGTGGCTCTCAGAACCGGTGAGTCGGCCGCACTACGACGTTTCAATTTTTACACTACGTACACTTCTTCATTCATTTACCAACGTGAAACCCTCGTCATTTGGCCAACAACCGTCTATTATTTTACGTCTCAAATATTTTATTTACATACCAATATCTCTTTTACTAAGAAAATTTATGATCATTTGGTACAACGTGTGCACGTGTGTGGAAATGACATTTCCGACGTGTGGGGCCCCAATTGTTCAAGTAAAAAATAATGGGATAAAATTTATTCCACGTTAATAAATTCCCAACAATCCCCTCTTGAAAGAGATTTTGGTGCACTCACATGGTGTCTTTCTAGCAATCTTTCGTCGGATCGATGTTGCATCTGGATAGGTAGTTGTATCTTTGAACCTTCCATAGTTGAATAACATCAGACTTACTTACTATGCGGTAAACGTGATGTCTTAAACCGTCAGTGTTTAGTGTAAGTCAAGCCAACGGTACCAACACAATAACTTTTCTTACTCTGTTCTTCTTTAATGTTTTGTCTGTTGTGGTCGTGGACACTTCTTGGATTCTTAAGTGAATTCATTTGAGGCAGCCTGTCCTCGAACTTAAATATGTGGTCTCCTACAAGGTATCCTGCTATACCTCACTTTACAAGTGTTAGGAACCATTAATAGTTTCCCCAAACCTAACCTCAACCGTTGAGTAAAGGTTTTGAAAACTTAACCTCTACCCACACTACAGATAGCACTTAACATTTATCACGGGAATGACCTTGGATTAATGTTTCTTTATAAAAATCATCATCCAAAGTTCTCTTGCTTCCACCGAAGGGCTCAACTGAACCTTTACGGTTTAGTTTTCCCATTGAACCTAATTTCTGGGATCTCCAGTCAGTAAGGTTGGGTTTCCACCGTATCAATCCTTATTGTTGGGGTTTTAAGAACATTCCACTAGACAAGCAGACAGTCAGATCTCAGGGTAAGCCCTTTGTCAAAGGGTCTGCTATGTTCTCTTTTGATTTTACATAATCAATGAAGATAATACCTGTGATAATAATCTGCCTAACAGTCTTATGTCTCCGTCGGATATGATGAGATTTTCCATTGTACAAAGAACTTCGTGCCTTCCTAGAGATGACTGGATACCGAAGTAGATCATTACAGAAGGTATGGGTTTATCCCAACAAGGGATATCCTCTAAGAAGTCATAAAGCCACTCAACTTCTTCTCCTGTTTTGTCTAAAGTAATGAACTTCGATTCCATTGTGGATCGGTAGATGCAAGTTTGCTTAGAGGATTTCCAAGACACGACTCCACCACTTATTGTAAATATATAGCCACTAGTGGACTTGGTGTTCTCTATATCAGATATCCAGTTTGCATTAATGTACCCCACTAGTACAACTGGATATCTCGAATAATGCAACCCATAAGCTATCGTGTATTTTAGGTACCGTAGTACCCGATTCAATGATTTCCAATGATTATTAATTGGATTACGGGTAAACCTAGCCAACTTGTTGAGTGCATAGGTGATATCAAGTCTGGTGCAGTTTGTGATTTACATCAAACTACCAATCACCTACGCATATCCCTGCTGGCATACAGATGCACCACGATTTTTATCAATCTTTTCATTTATATCGAGTGGTGACGTATCGGCGAACTGTCCAACAACTCAAATTTTTGATAAAGTATATGAATTAAGAACTTATGATCTTCATAGAGAAATAGCCACATTGACCCAAGGAAGTTTAAAAATGTGGCTGAATATTTGTCTAAACTAAAGACATTGTGGGTAGAATTTCAATCTTTAGTTTCACCTCCTAGTTGTGGATGCCCTAAGTCTAAAGAATTTGTAGAATATATTCAAAGAGAAAACTTGTATCAATTCTTGATGGGGTTAAATGAGAATTACATGCAGGTGTTGGACCTAATGATTTTAGCCACAATGTTAGTCATGATCCTATTACTATGTACTCTAGGACAGGATCAAACACACAAAAATTCAAAAGAAACTTTAACATGTTCTCTGGAGTATGTAAAATGAAAGGTCATAAAAAGAATATTGTTATAAGGTGGTTGGGTATCCTCCAAATTTTAAATCCAAAAGAAAGGAACATTTCGCTCATAATGTATATGCAGACGAGAATGATAGTGGCACTGAAAAAATTATACAAACCCACTAGCATGAGTGACAAGTACACTAGTACTAGTATGACAAATTTAATTAACTTGTAGGTTCAAGGAGCATATGTGTTCTCTAAGGATCAGCATGAACAAATTTTTCAACTGCTGAATCACAACATGCAATCTAAAGCTACTCAAGAATCAACTACTACTCAATCTTCTGCTAATGCAACCGTTATGTACAATCACAAAGCCTTACTTGTAGCCAATATAGTTAAAAAAATAAATTATAGATACTGGTGTCACTAACCATATGATGTATGCTATAGAAATGATAAACAAGGCTACTAGAGTAACAAACACAATTCAGTCTAAGAAAATATACTTACCTAATGGAGAAATGGTTAGTGTGACTCATACAGGGTCAAGTACTATATCTTACAGAAGAACCCTTAACAATGTGTTTTACTTACCATAGTTCAAATTTAATTTAATGTATGTGTCTCAACTTACCAAAGAATTACAATATGCATCCACCTTCTACCCTGATTTCTGTTTATTTCAGGATCTTTACAATAGGAGGGTGAAGGAGATTTGTAGGCTGCAAGATGGATTATACATGTTAGTAAACCAGAAAATAACAAGACATCTTAATGAACAAGTCAAGTTAGCACTAAATGTGAGAAAGTATAAGGAACGTGCTGCAATGTCTAAGGAAGAAATAGAATTGTGGCACAGAAAATTTGGACATACTTCTAGTACTTTTCTAAGTAAACTAATTAGAGAAAAATCTGATGTTATAACTAGTACTATAAAGAAGTGTAATGTGTGTCCATGTGTCAAACAATGTAGACTTCATTTTTCAGTCAGTATTAATAAAAGTACTTCCAACTTTGATCTTGTACACATGGATGTTTGGAGACCCTATAAAGTTCAAACTCACATTGACAACAAATATTTTCTGACAATTATAGATAACTTCACCGAAATAACTTGGATATACTTACTAAAGCTCAAATCAAATGTTTGTGTGGTAATTCAGCAATTCCTAACATATGTGTATACTTAGTTCAATAAAATAGTAAAAACAATCAGAACTGATAATGGAACAGAATTTGTAAATAAGGTAATATTTTATTCTTATGGCTGAAAGAAAACATAGACACGTAATAGAAATAACTAGAGCAGTAAGATTCCAAGCTAACATTCCGTTGAAATTCTGGGGATTATGTGTTCACGCTGCAGTTTACTTGATAAACAGACTACCTTCTTCTATTACTGGTATACACCTTATGAGAAACTTTACAAGAAAAAACCTTCTATTGGTTATTTAAAAGTATTAGGATATTTGTGCTATGAAAATGATTTAACAGTGTCTGATAAACTACACTCCAAAGTAAAAACATTTGTCATGGTGGGATATTCTGAAATACAAAAGAGATATGTTTTATATGACATGCAAAACAAAATGTTCTTTGTCAATAGAAATGCTACTTTCAGGGAAACAGGGTCTCCTTTCAGATTAGAAACATAGACAAATCTTTCTACATGATCAAAGTGGTAAGTCTGAGGATTAATATATATATATATATATATATATATATATATATATATATATATATATATATATATATATACATGTATATGATCATGAAGTTACTATACAAGAAGATTTAGTTCATAGATCCCATACTCCAGGAAATGTTCAAGACATCATTCTACCAACTGAAACAACTGCAACACCAGATACAAACCAGAATGATACACTACAAATACAACATCCTATACTATTTATAACTCAAACTTAGACACATACACTACAAATATAACATCCTACACCACCTATGACTCAAAATTAGACACATAATTAACCCTCTAATATAATCTCTACCAGGAAATCTACTAGATAAAAAAACCCTCCAATTTGTCTTAAGAACTTCATAACCAATAAATCTAACAAGACTCCATACTTTATAGCAAATTACATATTCTATGAAAAAATCTCCCCAAAATCTATAGCATTTCTCACAACATTCTCAGAAACAACTGAACCAAAGAACTATGATGAGGCATCCAAGGATCCAAGATGGCTAGAAGCAATAAAAGCAAAAATAAAAGTACTACAAGACAATCACACATGGGATATTGTGGTTTTACCAGAAGGTAAATCTCCAATAAGATGTAAATGCATTTACAAGATCAAATACAAAGAAACATGAGATATTGAAAGACTCAAAGCTAGACGTGTTGCAAAAGAATACAGTCAAAGAAAATGTATTAATTAATAAGAAACCTTCTCTCCGGTAGTAAAAATCTGGGAGAGATAAAATATTTTCTAGTCATAAAATTTTCAAGATTAGAAAAGGAAATTCTAATGCACAAAAGAAACTATGCTCTAGAACTCATTTCTGAGCTTGGTCTGACTGCTACTAAGCTTATCAATACTCTTATTGATTGCAGTATGAAGTTAGACTACCAAGGAGTATGATGATCACATCCAAAAACAATAAGACACAAGAAGATAAAAGACAAAACCAGAAGATGAATAAAAGAAGGAATTAGTTCATACCAAAAACTGATATGGAAACTACTCCACAGTGTTAAAAAATTTAGTCAATTTCTACAACAACCAAAGAAATCACATCTTGATGCTACATTCAGAATAGTCAGATACATCAAAATTCAGCCTGGACAATGTATACGTTTATCTAGTAAAACTAAAGAAACAGTAACAATATATTGTGATGCTAACTGGGCTGCCCTCACATAAGGAAATGAGTTACTGAATACATTGTCAAATTTGGAGAATCACTTATATTATGGAAATCAAAGAAACGGTCAACATTATCCAGAAGCTCAACTGAATCAGAATACATGATCTTAGCATGAACAATGGATGAATTAACTTGGATACTTGGCATACTAGAAGAACTTGGGATCAACATTGACTTACCAGTGACAGTATTTACTGACAGCAAATCTGCAATTCAAATTGCTGCAAATCCAGTATTCAACATCAGTATTTGTGTTTCAAGCTTGGATTACTAAACATATTCATAGTATCCAGCTTGAGGGGGACTATTGAGAGAACTGTTGAGAGAACAAACAAAGTCAAAATTAGTTAAGAAGTTAGTTAGTCTAGTCAACAAGTTAGTTGTGTAGTTAAGAGTTAGTTAAAATATTTAGTAGCTAACTAACTCTAAAGAGAAATCTCTAATCTTGTAAATGTATAAATAGACCATAAAAGTCATGGTACATATCCGCTTCTTAGTGAAGAAAATCAGAAAATTATCTCTCTACATACTTACAATTCATTCTACATTTATCTTCTTCTCCTTTCTTGTTCTACATCGATAGTTCTTCAATTTTCTCATGATTGTAATGACAATTTCATCAATATATGTGTGATTTCAAGATTGTCGATCTAAATCAATACTGGTCAGAAATTGCAGCCAGGATTACATAATTAAATTAAATATGAAATAATTCAGATTAACTTTTATAATTGAAAGAAAGCAAAATGCAGGTGGATCGCATTTAATGCTGGTGGCCTAATCTTCACAAGTATTGTATCAAGTAGCATTAAGAAAAAAATAATATAAAGACCCTAGACTTGTTTTGTTTTATTTACCCTTTAAAGCTCAATAAATGTTGAAAAGGGAGATTCATATATCTGAAGTTTTTGTCAGTATGTTTTCCATTGACCCCACCTCGTTGGGACAGGAAGTTTCTTTTGATGTCATATGTTGTACTAGTGATTGGTTTTAGGTAAAGGAAAGTGGGGAAAAGGCCAAAAAAAGACTAACCGGATAAAACAAAAGGAGCAGTTGAATGCTTGTGTTTACCAAAGAACTTTAAATACAAACCTATTTTGTATATATAGGTTTTAGAATAGAAAAAACACTTTTTTTAAAATCCTAGTATCGAACAGACCTCATTTCAGACACTCGAAAGGTTGAACTGATAGAATATTATTAATAAATGTTAAGAATATTCTGTATATTGTTAGAATATGATAATATTATATTGTGTATTATCTTGTATTAATGTAGTATCTCATTCTATATGATAAGTAGATTAATGTAGAAATATTTTTAGAATTATACTAGACAAGAATTATTCTTCCTAGTCAATGTATATATTCTTACCTAATGCAACAAAGTCATTTGAGGAAAATATTTTAAACTTATTACATGGTATCAAGAGTTTAAGGGAAAGATTCAATTTTTTTTCCCATTTTCGGTTTCTTCCTTCCTTGACCGAAAATATTGTTTCAATTTTCGTATTGTCTTCTTCAATTTTTCACTTCTCCATTAGTGAACCTTTCATTTCAACCAACAATGTCTGAGTCAAAATCAACCTTTCACCCTGCCCTGACAGTCTCGAATATCAAAACACATGTTCCTGTCAAACTTGAAATGGAAATCGTGCATTATGCAACGTGGGCGGAATTATTCAAAATTTGTTGTTGTGCTCACAAGATTCTTCACCATATAATTCCATCAAAGGATGGGAAAAAGAAGGAGGTCACAACTGATGCGGACAAGAAATTGTGGGATACACTTGATGCCACAATCCTTGGTTGGATTGATGGGAAGACACAACAGGTTGGTTTGGATTGCGGGAGACATTCAGTCCGGTGGTCAAGCCAACAACTATCAGAACAGTTCTCAGTCTCTCACTCTCAGAAGGATGGTCACTACATAAATTGGATGTCAAAAACGTCTTCCTTCATGGACACCTGAGTGAGACTGTATGCACCAACCGGTGGGATATTGAGGATGTGTTTGCTCAAAAGATCATTATATGGCCTCAAGCAGGCACCCAGGGCTTGGTATAAGAGGTTTGCAGATTTTGTGTCAAATATGGGGTTCTCACACAGCCGTTCGGATAATTCTCTGTTTATCTATCGACAGAGTAATCATACTGCTTATCTTCTATTATATGTTGATGATATTTTCCTAACAGCATCTTCAGACTCTCTTCACAAGAACATCATGTCACATCTCAATTCCGAATTTGTTATGAAAGATCTTGGTCCACTTCACTATTTTTTAGGAATTGATGTGACACGACATGCAGGTGGATTATTTTTATCCCAGAAGAAGTATGTCTCAGAGATAGTAGAACGAGCTGGAATGTCTTCCTGCAAACCATCAGCAACTCCGGTCGACACAAAGTCGAAATTGAGTGCCACCTCCAGCACACCCTTTACAAATCCATCGTTATATCGCAGTCTGGCAGGAGCGTTGCAGTATCTCACATTCGCCAGGACATATATTACTTATGCAGTCCAACAAGTGTGTCTGTTCATGCATAATCTGATGGATGAGCATATGCATGCACTAAAACGTGTTGTGCGATATATTCAGGGCACCCTGGAGTACGAATTACATCTTTATCCATCCTTCATTTCCAAGCTTGTTACATACACAAATGCAGACTGAGCAGGTTGTCCAGACACCAGACGCTCCACTTTCGGTTATTGCGTCTTTCTAGGTGACAATTTAATCTCCTGGTCCTCAAAGAGGCAACCAACAGTATCACGCTCAAGTGTTGAAGCTGAATACCGTGTTGTTGTCAATGTTATTTCTGACTCATATTGGATTCGGAATCTATTACTTGAACTTCATTGCCCCATTCCGACAGTCAAAATGGTATACTGTGATAATATAAGTTTACCTCTCAAGAAATCAAATTCATCATCAATGCACTAAACATATTGAGTTGAACATACGTTTCGTCCGTGAAAAGGTGGCTCGCGGACAAGTGCGAGTGTTACACTTCCGATGCGACATCAGATCACATCTTCACAAAAGGGCTTCCGTAGATATTATTTGAAGAATTTCGGGACAGTTCAGCATTCGCCGCCCTCCAATTTCGACTGCGGGGGAGTACGTGATAGAATATTATTAATAAATGTTAAGAATATTATGTATATTGTTAGAATATGGTAATATTGTATTGTGTATTATCTTGTATTAATGTAGTATTCCATTATATATGATAGGTAGATTAATGTAGGAATATTCTTAGGATTATACTAGACAAGAATTACTCTTTCTAGTCAATATATATATTCTTACCTAATGCAACAAAGTCATTTGAGGAAAATATTTTCAACTTATTACATGAACCATCTTAGATCCATGTGGTAGATTTATAAAAATTGGATCTTAATAATGTAACACGAAATCCAAAAAGTACGTTTTCTTTCACTAAACACTCTATTTGTACCGATCACTTTGGAATCCAAACATGCACCATGGCTTTATAAACCCAGGATGATGAAAAGTCTTTGACTTTTGAGTGATATATTTGCTACTTTACAATTGAGAATAGAGGACCTTTTATCACTTTTAAGTTTGGTTATGGAACTATCATAAGGTTTAGAGATTGAGAAAGTTACAATTGCCGAACGTTTATTTCCAGTCCCTCAATTATTATGATTATTAGGAAAACAAAAAAATCATGGTTAAACTATTACTATGACACCCCTTTTTGCAACTAGAAGAAATTCTAATTTGGACAAAGAGCTACAAAATAATTACCAACTCAAATGGAAAAATTGTCAATATTATTGTTCCTTTCTCTATGAGCTAATTTATAAATAAAATACAATCCTAATTAGGAAAAATAAAAAGGAATAAGTTTGTTTCAGTCCTATCTAGGGTTGTTATCGGTCCGGTCCGAGTATCGACAGATCCAGACCGGACCAATAAGGTTATCGGTCCCGGACCGAGACCGAACCGATAAGATTTCGGTCCTGGGACAAGATCCGGGATCGGACCAAAACCTTTTTTTCCAGCAGCCTCTTCGACACCTGACATCCCTAGCTTGTCGACGTTGCCATGTCGGATATTGAAGGCAAGATCGACCCAATCTCCCCCTTCTTTCTCAGTTATGGAGATCAACCGGTAATGTGATTACCCACGCCATTCTTACCGGTGACAACTATATCGAGTGGTCTCAAGTCATGACGTTGGCCTTGAAATCTCGCCGGAAATTCGTGTTTATTGACGACACAGTCACTAAACCAACAAACAAGAAGAAGTTCTTTGATTGGGATACAATTAATTTCATGCTCGTCTCATGGATATTAAGAAGCATAGATCCTAAAGTGGTTGTGTCTATTACTTATCATGACGAAGCGAAATGTTTATGGACTAATTGGAATAGTGATTCACCGTCGCTAATTGTCCACGCATCCATCAGATTCGCGCCAACATCACTGCCTGCAAACAATCGAAATCAATGACCGTCGAAGAATACTATACTCTGTTAATGGGTTACTTTGACGAGTTTGCACACCTAAAACTGATGCATTACTGTGATTGTGGGAAGTGCATGTGCAATGTGGCTGAAAATTTTCTATGGATCATGAGGAGGAAAAATTCCACCAATTTCTAATTGGCATTGATGATGACTTGTATGCCACTGTCCTGTCAAATATTCTTTCTCAGAATCCTCATCATTCTCTTGATTCAACCTATCAAATTTTTATTCAAGATGAGAGATCGAGAAATATTGTAAGAGGAAGGGTTGTTACAGAAGAGACTCATGTTTTTTCTCAACCACCAGCCAATCGTCCTAAAGGTGGGTATGACAGACCGGACAAATTGAAGCTCCACTGTTCTCACTGCAAGCAAAAATGACATGACAATGGAACGTGTTTCAAGTTACACTTCTACTTTCTCGTTTGGGACTGTTCTGGCAGTAGCAGGCACGTCGTCTTTCTCATCTATCGCTGGCCATGGTAATGGGACGACAACTCATACTAATATGGTGACCGAACCACTGGGCGCATCAACTAGTGTTGGATATTCGTCCTTGGCTGATTTGAACCAGAATTAAGTTCAAATTCTTTTGAATTTGATACATACTAAGGGACAATCGAATGATCGGATGACATGTAAGTCCCCTAGTATGCCTTGGATTATTGATACAGGGGCATCACATCACATAACGGGGAGTATTTCATGCCTCATTAATGAATAACAAATTTTTTAATAGCCGGTAGGCTTTCCTGCTGGCGAACGTTCCATTGCGACGATGACAAGTTATATGGTTCTTTCAAGGGATTTGACTCTTGAATTTTTTTTATTTGTTTCCAAACTTAATTGCAATTTAATATCGGTGTCACAATTGATTGATGATTCTAATTGTAATGTATGATTCACTAATTATTTGTGTGCTATACAGGACCAACATTTGGGGAACCTAATAAGAGCAGGTGAACATCGGGACGTGCTATACAATGTCGGTTCCTGGTTTGACAGAATTTGAGTTGTGGCATCGATGATTGGGTCACCCTTCAGACAAAGTTGTCAAGTTAGTTCCTGTAATTAGCTCTAATAGTGCTAGAAATATGTTGACACCCAATTTTGACCCTCCCGTACAGTCATTAACTATAAAATTAGACTAATTTTGTAAAATAATTTTTTATGATTTTTTATAATAAAATGCAGCGATAAAACATAAATACAAGCATAAATAAACATTTTAATAAAGGCATCGTGTCTTACGTAGAGTTTTAAGCACTTAGAGTCCCGCGCCCGCATAAATTAATTTTAAGCCCTGTCATTATTCTTAATTAATAATAAGTACATAAATGAATAATTTAGCAATAACGTCGTGTCAGGTAGCATAGCCGCATTTATTAATACACAAGAGAATTTCATAATCATTCGGAATTTAAAATCAATTTTAATCTAATACATGCATTTAATAGCGTCGCATTTATAAAAAAAAGCTTTAAACAATTCTTAAAATCATACTTGCATTTGGCATTTAAATAATTTAATCTAAACTCAATTTTTATTTTAATTTAACTTCGCAATAATGCATAATAATAAGATTTTTTAAATAATAGCGCCGCATTCTAAAATATTAAGCATTAATTAAATAGCACGCCCATTTTTATTCTTGTAATAATAATAAAGCACCTAAATAATCTAAGCGCAATTTACTGTTTTAATTTACTACTAATTAATTAATACACTTAAAACTCTTAATACTAATACCTAGAATTAAATAGCACATTAAACTAATACCCTAATTTAACTACCCAGCCCATCTTTTATTTTTCGCCCAGCCCAATACCCGTCGCCCCGGCCCACGCTTCTTTTCCCTTAATCAGTTGGCCCAGACCCCAGCCCTTCACTTCCCTTCCCCGTCGTCTTCCACACACCCCTATACTAAGAAGCCCTAGCAGACTCACACGCACAGCAATCGCCGCCAAAGACTCACCCTTTACCCTAGCGAATTTCGCCTGAAAATCCGGCTCCCTTTCCTTACCCACGCACCCTAGCCAGCTCTTCCTTCCATAACCAAACGAATCTTCCACAAATCCCCTCAAATCAGAACCCGTTCGAATCGAACCAAATCAGCACAAATCTCTTACGAAATATTAGCCCAATCTCAGCCTTTATTTACTTACCAATTGTAGAACCTAGAGTTAGGCTATTTAAACGACATGCAATAGGCATCGAGGGGGACAAGCAATTCAGAGGGGAGTCGGGGGCAACTACATAGCAATTTAGGGCATCGATGAAGGAGAGGGAGATAGCAATCATTTTACACCTTCGCAGCAGTTAGGAACCGATAGCATCGACATAGACATCAACAGAGGCGATGAGGAGGGCAGAGCTCGGTGAGGTAGCACGCCCTCACCGCCGAACACCTGGCATCAGTCGAACCCTTCTCTTAATTCCAGCCAATATCAGTGAGTAAACCTTCTCCCTTTTATTCGCATCGCAAAACCCAAAACCCGTCGATTGGACCAACACTTGATACGCTGCCCCGGCTCGCTGTCCGGAGAAGGTAAAACTCGCCTTCTTTCGCATTTTCTCATTCGATTTGTATTATATGCTTCTCTGTCTGTTTATTTGATTAAGTGTGTTTGATTAAGTGTGTTTAGTTCTGTTTGGATCAGATAGATGCAAGGTTATCTCCCTCAGTAGTGGAGTTCTGCTTTAGTAATAAGTATTTGCTGCTTGGTCGCGTGAATGTTGGCAGATTTTATTGGGAAATACCCTGTGATGGGTGATATTGTTCTAAGGTCCAGTTAATTAATTGCTATTATGAATAAGTTGTTTTGGTGCAATGATAATGTAATATGAATAACATAAAGTTAGAATGCCGGGCATTAAGCACTTCTTTAATCTGCCAAAGTGTGATTTGAAACTGTTATTGGTTTGATCCTAAGAAATAAGAGTTGTTTAGGTCCTCAAATCATGTTACACCTAGCTTTAAGATCAGTTTGGATTTAACCAAAACTCAAGATGCCTATTACTTGTTGGTAAAGCTTATTTTGGATAATGTCAGGCTAAAGTCGTATCTGCTAAACTGATAAAGGCCAGTATATGAGTTGTGTATTTGTTCGGTATTTTGTCAGCCTGGTCAAAATTTGCCTACTTAGCCTTATATGAATATTTCTGCACCTTTCGAATGTTGTTCGCATGAGGTCATTTATTCACATCCATGCTTTAAAGGTTACTCAAAGTGTTAATCTTCTTGACTGCATTCTATATTCTCCATGAGATGTACAAGCCTAACACACCTAGATTAAATGCATGTCTAAGAAAGAATAGGGAATATTGTCAAATCTGCCTATTTCCCTGTTTTGCCTTACTGTTTACTATCCCCCTGAGCCCGCACGCCTCCCGATTCCTTCCTTTAAAATCAAGATTCATTTCGGTTGCTCTTTTGCCCTCTGCGTTATGCATGCTGATAATGCCCGTATTGGGACTATTTCTTTCTGTTGTGTACTGTTATGATTGATTAGAATATTCAAGTTAAATGAAACCCGGCATTATTTGTTTAGGCCCATGAATTCTGTTTAAACTCATCTTGTTTGTTTCTTGCTATGTCGACTATGTACTAATCTTAGTTACTCAGTTACGTTAAAGCATAATCCCTGCGAGCTTGATATGAATCATGTTTGCTAAATAACCATTTATTGGTTAAGCCCATCCTACCTATTTGTTTCTTTGTTCACTTCCATCGCTTTATTCTTGGAAGAAATAGCTTGAGAGCAGAGTTATAAAGCCACGCCCTTTCTATCGCTTCTATCCTTATTATTATTGTTGGGATTAAAGCCCATATAATGTATACCCTGAATACAATTAGAATCTGCTCTCCGTCGTTTTTACTGGCTGCCTCAATAATATCGATGTGCTTAGTTGCAAATTATGTGCTTACTCTTTACACTTTTAATATAATTTGGGTGTATACTAATCCTTTTCTTTTTTTCTTCTTTTACATGGAACACATTGGAGCAAAATGGAGAGTCTCATAGCGAGACTCACGTGAGCTATTCCAAATGAAGACCGCCCATGTTCATCCGCATTCCCGCTTCAAGGATTCCAAAACAAATAGGGCGGATTGATATTGTCATCCGGCACACTCCTCTTACTCTCTCGATCCCATCCGCTTAAAGTTTGAGTCTTTTATTTACTGTAATTTTATCACTAAATTTGTAATTAATAGAATACTTAGAATAATTAAATCTTGAATCAATAAATTAGCAAGTAGTTGGATACTAGAAATTTGCTTCCCTTTAAGCTAATTGTTTTAGGCTTGACATGCATGTCTAAACTTTTTACCAAACAATATTAAATCTCTTTTGCATTATGCCACATTAAAAAATATTTTTTAAGTAAATGCATACCTTTAATCAATAAATCAACTTTAAAGATAAATGCATACTTTTTTCATATGCATTTATAATGCTTTACAAATGCATGCCTTCATTCAAAAAAAACTAATTTTACAGGTATACAATAAGTCTTATAAATCCTTTTATGTTAGCAAAAAATGTACTCTTTTATAAAATAATTGCATCATCTTTTAAAACATGCATTACACTCTTAGCATAATAATTACCCTAGGTTTGGCAGGATAACCGCAAGTTAGCGGATCTTAGAGGGTGCCTAACCCCTTCCCTCTAGATTAATAAAGAACCCTTACCCGGAATCTCATTAAGTTTAGCAGACCATTAAAATGGAGTTAGTGTTGACTTTAACCTAGTTGACATTTAGGTGTCCTAATTCACCCAAACTAATTAGGTGGCGACTCCAGCACTACCTTTAGCATTTAGCACTCTTAAGCACCTTTTAGCATTTCTAGCCCCTTTTAATATTTAACACTTTAGCATTTTAATCCCTTAGCATCTTTTTAAACTTTTAGCACCTTTTTATATCCTAACATCCCTTCCTTTAAACAATTAGCATTTATTATTCATTTTCTAACATTGCATTTTAAGCAGGAGTAGTGAGTTTAGAAAATAAATGTCGCGGTCGGAAAAGGGCGCGACAAAATATTTAAATAAAGCATGCGTAATTTTCCCCCAAGCAAAACAAACACGTGATAACTTTCTTGTTAGTGAGAATAAAGCTAGTGTAATATTTGAGTTAATACATTGTGATTTATGGGGGCCAAATGGTACACCCTCTTCGTATGATGCAATCTATTCTTGATATTAGTTGATAATTATTCAAGAACAGTTTGTGTATATTTATTGCGCAATAAGACTGAAGTTTATACGTCTTTTGTTCTTTTATTGCAATGGTTGAACATCAATTTGATATAATAATTAAAATTGTGCGTAGTGATAATGAAACATAATTTAAATTCATGTTAGACTATTTCAATATAAATGGAATTCTCTTCCAAACATCATGTGTGGGTACCCCCTCAATAAAATGGAAGGGTGGAAAGGAAACATCAACATATACTAAATGTGGGTCAAACATTGAGTTTCAGGCTAATTTACTAATTACTTTTTGGGGGGAATGTGTGCTTGCGACTGTGTACTTAATTAAATGAACCCTTTTGTTCTTGCTTGAAAATAAGACTCCGTTGAAGTTATTTTTGGCAAACCACCTACCTTTTCTGAACGAAGAGTTTTTGGGTGTTTGTGTTTTGCTCACAATCATAAGGCTAAAGGAAATAAATTTGCTCATCGTAGTAGAAAATGTGTGTTTGTCGGCTAGCCGAATGGGAAAAAGAGTTGGAAGTTGTATGATCTGGATAATGGGAATATATTTGTGCCAGGTGATGTTAAATTCCATGAGAATGAGTTCCCATTTGAATATGAAAAAATGATAGTCCATCATCGCATAATGCTACGGCAAATGTAAGCGTAGATGTGGATTTTTTTGGGTGATTTGGAGTCGGTCGTAGATGGAGGGGTTGTTGTGGAACCATCGGGGATAATGGTGATGAGTGTTGAGTATATTTTTAGAGTGTGTTTTAGGGAGTCTTTTGTTGTCTTTTTATTGTTTTGTACAGTATTATGCGTTTTATGTTATGTTTTCAGGTTTTAAGCGATTCACAAGGCTTGAGGCGAATTCAAAGAGAATAGACGTCTATGGAGGCCCAAAAATGCATATTGAGTCTCAAGCAAGCAGTCAAAGAAGTCCCGGGAATCATAAAAGCACTCTGGCCAAAATCCGGATGAAATAGGCTGAAGAGCTGCGACGTTGTAACGCCGCATCACTTGGAAGAGGCGCCGTATCGCTTGACGGGCAGTAACTGGAAGAATATTCCATCGATGAAGCGTCGCAGTGCTTGGTAGAGGCACCGCAGTGCCTGAAAGGCAGTAACTCCCGAAGGAATTAGAGTCGTAGCGCCGCGGTGCCGACGACGAAAATAAGCGAGAAAATCTTATGTTTTTCAAGGGTAAAAAGCTCCAAGAAGGGTTTTTCAGTATATATTTTAGGGATTATCATACTTGTGAGCAAAAGGATAGGAGGCTAGGAAGAAATTGGAGACCATCTTTGTTCAAGTTCTTTTCCTTTTCTTTTCTTTAATTCATTTCATGTTAGATATTGAGTTAATTAGCGTTCTTAGTAAGTCTATAAACTATTTACTTTATTAGGATTTTCTATCGATTCATTTGAACCTCTATTATGAATTAATGTATTGTTAGTATTTCTTCTTCATCTATCATTATCTAATCAACTTGCGTTTATTGAATGAGAATTTATTGGCCATTAGCTTTCATTACTTATATGATTTCAAATCAAGATCTGAAAATGGAGATTTGAATATACTATAATTGATTAGACATAGGTTTAATCTTGAATGAAAGTATCATGATTACCTATGTAGCGTGTAGGTTATTGATCTTAATCCTCCTATTGGTCGAATTTATCATAGAAATATAGAAAATTCTCACTTAGGTTGAGTTTTTATATGTCCTAACCGGTATATAGAACACCTCAGTTAACATGTTATCTTGATAGGAAGAAGAATTGCTAGTCTTGCATTAACGAAAAATAGAGGGGATAGTTGATGAGATTGGAAATCCTAATTACCTTCATCACTGAATTAAACTCCAAGTATTTTCATTCTTAGTTTATTTTTGTTTATTACTTTAGTTGTTAATTCTTAGTTTAGAAATCAAAACTCATATACGTTTGCCAAATAGAAACGAAAGGTTAGTTAATTGGTAATTGGTAATTCAGTCTCTGTGGACGATACTCGTTCTTACCGAGATTATTATAAATTGTGATACGTTCACTTGCGTAGCATATAAAAATTTCGCAATAATGAGACGACGGATGGGGCAGTGAGGGGCATCGACGGGGTAGTGGGGGACGTTGCTGCCCAGCCAGTGGGGGACATTATTGCACAGCCCACTCGGGTCCCCGTTGTACTGCGGCTAGCCAGATGACACCCCGACCCTCACCGACCCGGTCAAGCGGGCCATTAACTACCAAGGTAGAGAAAGAATTGGGATGAGGGTTGAGAGATAAAAACCCTTCGGTCTTGTTGCGTGATTTTGTTGATCCCACTGTATGGAAAAAAAGTCTTTCTCAAGGTTCATTGGCTTTGCATGAGTCTTTAGGTACTCTTTATCCTATAGCACACTTTGTGAATTTTGACAATTTTTCTTTGTGACACCGTATATTTCTTGCATCTGTGATTGCAGGACTTGAGCCCCGTAATTTTCATGAGGCAATGAGAGATGTTGGCTGGAGAGAAGCTATGCAAAAAGAAATTAGTGCACTGAAAGATAATGGGGTTTGGGTGATGGAAGAGTTACCTCACGGGAAAAAGGCACTCAGATGCAAATGTGTGTACAAAATTAAATATCATGTAGATGGGAAAATTGAGCGATTGAAAGCTTGACTTATCATTTTTAGTAATCATCAGGTTGAGAGGATTGATTACAACGAAACATTTACTCCGGTGGCTAAAATGGTGACGGTTCGTGTCATTCGCGCGGTTGCAGCTGCTAAGAATTGGGAATTGCATCAGATGGATGTGCATAATGTCTTTCTTCACGGAGATTTAGATGAGGAGGTTTATATGAAATTACATTCTGACTTTACAGTTGACAAACCCGGCGTAGTTTGTTGCCTGAAGAAGTCCCTCTATGGTTTAAAACAGGCCCCGGGGTGTTTGTTTGCTAAGTTGACATTTCTTTAAAGAGGTACGGTTTCCAACAGTCTTACTCTGATTATTCGCTATTTACTTTGCGCCAGAGAACAATACAACTTGATTATCTCTGAGAATGATTCTTCTGTTGTAGCTATATTTAAGAGATATTTTAGCGTGTGCTTTCATATGAAGGATTTGGGTCAGTTAAAATATTTTTTGGATATAAATAACTAATCAATCTAATTACAATAAAAATATAATTATACCTAAAATAGGAGATGTACAAACATAATCCTAATAAATTCGGAGGCCAAAATAATGGCTAATGCACGTCAGTTTCTCAGGGAAATGATGACCAAATAACAAACAAAAAAATAGATCATTGAAAAGGAACACAATGACAAGGATGCTAACTGATCATTAGTAATGGGTCCAAAAGTGGTGAAAAATGAGTTGTTTGGACTGACCCATCCAAGCTGAACTAATATATGGGTTAATGTCCAACACTGTCCAAACTTCATTTGACCAAAATGAATTAGGTTTAAATGGGCTAAACAATAGGCCGTAACTCGATTCACCCAAGTTAACCCAATTCTTTACAATATTTTCAACTTTTAAATAAATTAAAACACATTTTTTTTCTAAAAAAAATTTAAAATATATTTTTTCAATCTATACTAATTAAACTACAGATATTTTTTGCACAAATAACCAAAATTAATGTAATCATATTTTCAGATTTTTGATATTTTTTCATTTCCAAGACAATTAATCCAGTGAACTAGCAATCCCATATACATAAAAAGTTAAAATATCTCTCTACATATAACTAATCCAGTAACTAGTAGTCCCATATTAATTTGAGAAAGGTAGCACATGGGAAGAAGGGTTCACAAGCTCCATAACCAGTCATCCTGTCAATATTTTGCCAACTTCTTCTCCATTTCAATAGCTATCTCCTTAATATTAGCATCTTCACTATCTTTTTCTTCCCGTATCAACATATGAATTCCCAAACTTCATGAAAATATAAATTAGTAGTAGGATACTTGCTTACTAAAAATAATGTAGTGATTTCATAAAAACGCCTAAAAACTTAGCAATTATTTCAACTTTAACTCAATCATCATATGAAGGACCAAATGGACGAAGTCTGAATTTTAAGTATTCAGTGCCTTCACATTTGCACCTTTCTTCGCACCTGCAACCTTTTTTTCACACCTACCACATTGCAGGTGCGGACCCACTTTGTACTTGCAACACACCAACACCACCAACATGTTCTGACACTGAAATGACCATAACTTTCTCATATGACGTCTGGATTTGATGATTCTTTTTGCTATGGCTTTATAATCACGATACAAATCTAGTTGTTCAATCAAAACACAAATCAAATGTCATTTTCCCAATTCGAAACTCATAAGAATCTCACCAAAACTTGTGGACAAGTTCAAAATCATCATATGGACCTATTCAAACCCTCAAAGCACCCAAGTGAGGCCGTCTTGACTCGATGTCGACCGTGGTCAACTCCAGATCATCTCAAAAATTAGTTTCTCAACCAACTACCTAAATTACACCAGAACCTCTCGGCAATCAAATCAACAACTCAACTAAGTCATAAATCACATTTCGATTCTTATGGAACTGTCAGAATTTAATTACGAACACGTTTACTCAAAAGTCAACTTTTGATCAAAGTACTCAAACTTAAAACTTCAAAATTCCAAAACTTATATTCTATTCTTCGATTCTCATCTAATCGCCTAAGGAATGGCGCCATCCATTCTCACAAGTCATACACATCAATATGAAGCTAACCGAAACAATGAATTTTTAATCCGAGTCTCATTTGTTCTCGTGACCATCAATAAATATTTTAAATGTTAAAACATGCTTAATTATCAAGAACTAACTAAATGAATTCTAAAATTAGTTTCGTCAACTTCTACAGGTCATAAATAAAATTACAAATCCAACAAATCTTTAGGTTGCCAATCAAGACACGTTTTCCCATGACAAATAATAAATCTAAATAATCATAATTTTCAAAATCTAAATAAATGTTGCATTGTTTCCTTATGTTGTGGCTGATCAGCACATCTACATCTTGATGCAATGGATATCTTAATTCTCTTCGCAAATCATCTACTGGGAATTTATACTTCCACAATCTCCATAAGAAAAACTATATTTTGAATGGAATTCCTTTCATCCACAGTCTTGGAAAGTGTATGGAGACCTGATCATTTTGCCTTAATAAATTCCAAGCACTTCCCATAGTAAAATTGCCTGAACTTGTTAGAGTCCACCAAGGTGTATCCTTTTCTTCATATTATCACATAGTGCTCACCTCACACCTTACATGTTTCAATTTGCTATCTAGAAGAGTTGCCTGCATTTTAGGAAAATCTCAACCATCAGTTGTCATGAAGTATGATAACTCCTTAATATTATAATCCAAATGGAAACATGTAGGACTGTTTTGACTAATAGGACCAAGTCTAGTTCAGTTATCAGCCAAACATCACAAGCACCATTAATAGGTTCCCACCATATTGGATGATACATTTGATCTCTAGCCTCTAGCATCTTTTTCCATATTTGTGAACCCTCTTTCCATTGCATCCTAGTAAGCTTGAGTTTTTTACAATATGTGTTCCACATCAAGGCTGACCACAAAGTATTTGTTGTTCTAAATCTCCACCATAAGGTAAAAGAGTGTTAGAAACATCATACAAAAACCTGAAACCCAGACCCCCCTCAGATTTTGGTAAACAAATATGCTCCCATGACACCAAATGTCTACTTTTTACTTTCTCTTTATTGCTCTAGAAGAACCTTGCAAAGATCCTGCGTATCACATTAATAGTGTATTTAGTAGGTACTATTAATGAGAATGTAAATAGGAATACTTTTAAGAACACTGCTTATCAGTACTACCTTTACTCCATATGAAAGTAATCTACATTTCCAACTCTGAAGTTTGTTCTTCACTTTCTAGTTTTTCTTAATGGAATGAAAGATTGGACATCCTAAGTATTTTACAGGGAACTGGACCTTGTGAAACCAGTAATATGTTGAATTAGAGTTTCTGCAACTTTTTGATACATGTAAAAAACACTTTTCTCCTTATTAATAAGCTGCCCAGAAACTAACTCATATTCCTGTAAAATGTTCATGATCTTCTTTAAGGATGTCACACCTCAAACTAGGGGATATGGCCAGCACCTGGTGCCCTGCTGGCCTGAGCATAACACTCTGATGACCAGTCTCATATACAAGTTGAACTTCCGACCGACAAAGTAAAGATAACTTAGCCGATGAGGCTATACACCCATACTATAATACTAAAATAAGTCTGTGAGCTTCTATGAGTGACTAAACTGACATAAGGCCGGGACAGGGCCCCGACCTACCCATACTGTACATAACACCGCAAAAGACTCCATATATATAACTAGGAAGCTCCAAAATATGAAGTTTACTTACTAATGGATGAACTCGACAGCTCCTACTGCGGTGGCCTAGTAGAGTCTCTACGACATAAACACACAGTTGCCCCCAACAAAAGGGGTGTTAGTACAAAATAGTATACTGAGTATGTAAAGCATAAATAACAATATAAATATATAATCTATAAGGAAAAACATATAAGAAATATGAAGTGATTAGTTGAAAAGGAAAGCATAAGCAACCTGGGGCCACATGGTATGAAACTCTGAAACTTAATACCACCTGTATAGACTTTTACTGTATACACTTTCCTCATCTTATAGTGCGAGGTATAAAATGTCCTTAATCTTAATTATATGTACGATTATGCAATGCAATATGCACTCTAGTTCATATATGTGTTGCGGAACGCGCAACCCGATCCATCATATGTGTAATGTGCGGAACGTGCAACCCGATCTAATATATGTGCTTGTTGCGGAATGTGCAACCCAATCCTCTATATAATGCAGTTGTTGTAGAACGTGCAACCCGATCCTCTATATGATGTAGTGGTTGCGGAATGTGCAACTCGATTCTCCATATAATCATGATTGCATACAAGTTATTAATGCCAATGAAAACATGTCAATACCAATGTAAACCGAGGGTGAACAACCCACTATAGTAATAACAGCTCGTTGGCCATTTTTGAGACTCAAATACTTCTTGACTTAACTCTTAAAATGACTCTTAGTCGACTCGACGATTATCTCTTTGGAATGCGTCCTTTCGAAGACTTATGACATATTCAGTAACTAACAACGAGGATCATAAGAATATGAATAAGCGATAAACATCTCTTAACATAGGACTTTGATAGACAGTAGAGTGGAGTTCACTACATTTCTTTTTGCAAACGATGGTTCTTTAGATTTCATGCTTTTAAAGGAAGGGATAGCCTTACATACCTAATCCACAAAGCGATATGTCGTGCTATAAGCCCTCGTATTCCTTACGAATTATTATCTATAACAAACAAAGGGTCGATATCAATATCGAATTCATAACCAAATAAGAAGCTCCATTTAGGCATCTTCTCAATAACCTTAAACACAGAGGATTCTTAGACTTGTTAACAAAGGGGTATTTATGTAATTTGACTCCACGATTATCTGAAACATGCCCTCTTAGGTTTACGATACCAACAATCAATATATTAATCAATATCAACTCACAATTCCAACAAAATCAGCCCACAACTCAACTTATCATAATTTCATAGGTTTACGAGTTTCGACTATGAAAATACTTTCACAATATATCCCAAATTATCAATTAATTGCATATATAGATAAAGGAGGGTAAAATTTACCTCAACACAATCAAACCTTCACGAAACATCAAGTTGCTCCAAATATCCTATGATTTCCAAAATTGCCTCTCCACGGGGGTGATGATTTCTATGATAATCATGGAATTAGTGACATTAATCCAACCTAATATGCTTTGGAATTGGTCTTGAATGTTTAGGAATTACTAGAGAGGATTTTAGGAGTGTTAGGATCGAATTTAGGGTGAAAATGAGGTCTAAATCGACCTGACTAATTGTACTTTGATAGTACGCTCGACGGACCATCAAACTTCCGACTGTCCATCAATCTTCCCCGTCAAATTTCCTAACAGACTGATGGCTCAGGCTGGGTATTTGATGATCCATCAAAGTATTTGATGGTCTGTCATCTGTCCCGTCAAATTGCCCAGTTTTTTCATTTTCGTCAAAACATTCTTCCTTCGATCTGTTTAACTCCCAAACGGTCCGGTACTTTCATAACCAAGTTGCAACCCTTCATTATGCTTCCGTAGGGTCATATCTCTTCTCGAGACTTTGATATCCATTGACGTCATGGCATGGCATGAAACTATGGGCTGTAACCAGTAGATGCAAATATGATAGTATCATCTATATAGAATAAGTGGTTAATGTTAGCACTCCACTTTGGCATGTCATAACCCATATATTCACAGCTCTCAAAAACAGAATGTAATGCTCTAGATAAAACTTCTACATATATGATAAACAAAGCTGGTGACAAAGGCTTTCTTTACACCCCTTGTTGAAAGAAACCTAGGTTTTCCATTAAACAATATGGAGTACCAATTTTTCCAAGAAGCCTTCATATCATGTCAATGAAAACTTCAGCAGAGCCTATTTTGCTCAATACCATTGTTATATAAGACCATGATACTCTATCATATGACTTTGCCATGTCTAACTTTATCACCACATTTGTTGGTTTACTCTCTTGCTTATGTATGTTATTATCTCTTGAGTCAATAGAACATTCTCAATTATACTCCTACTTTTAAAAAATCCATCTTGGTTTGGGGAGATTAGTACAGGTAGAACATTCTCCATTCTATCATGCACGACCCTTGACAACACTTTGTTAATGAAGTTACTCAAGCTAATAGGCCTTAAGTCTAAGTAATTGTTAATTAAGTCCTTGGGTAACAATTCCAGATTAGTGTGAGTGATAGATTTTGGAAGAGTATATCCTTGAAAAAAGCAACCACCGTCTTGTATACATCTGCTCCTACTATGTCCCAACAAGATTGATAGAATAAACCTAAAAAAGTCATCAGGACCACTGGCACTAGTACCATTCAGCTTGAAAACAGCAGCTTTCACTTAATCAATACTTGGTAGTTTGCATAGCTATTCATTCCTATATGGATCTATCACGAATGGAATATGAGGAAGCAAACTATCAGAGCTATGGCCATTGTCCTCTTGAGTAAATTGCTTCCGATAGAAGTTAACAGATTCTTCTGCCATTTGATCTTCATCCTATATCCATACTCTTTCTGAGTCCTGGATTTCTTGGATATGCAATTTTTTTCTTCTTTTTTCATAAGATTATGGAACAATATTGTGTTCCTATCCCCATCCATAAACCAATCTAAACCAACAGTTTGTCTCCACTATTCCTCCGCAAAGTGCATGTATCTTTTCATTTTAGCCTGAGCTTTCTGCAACACACTTCTGTTCAAGCTACTGGGAAGCTCTTCAAAAAATTCCTCTCTTACCCTGTGTTGGGTTTTGATATTGGTGAATGAGAAATGATGGGATGAAAATTAAAGGGAGTAAAATGCTCTTTTGTCCCACATCGGAAAAAGAGAAGGAAAGAGAAGTGTATATATTACATTACACCTTCTCTAGTTGCTAAAAGGGTTGAGAGGCCAAGGACCCCTTGCGCCGTCGTCGTCGCTCGCTCGGCTTCGGAAAAAGATTTGGATTCGGATTTGGAAAAAGATTGATTGATGATTTTTTTGGACAAACGTTTCTTTAATTAATTAAATTAATTATTTAATTAAAAATAAATCCAAACGGATCGACCCGACCCGTCCGGCTCTCCCTCTCTTTTTCGAATTTCCCTCCAAATATTAGGTGACTATTCTGAATGGTTGCAAACATTGAATCGATTCTCAAACCTATAAATTCTTGATTGTTCCAAGAATTTATTCATTCATTTTAATTCAATCCTGAATTTCAGTCTTGAACTCAAAAATTATTTTGTCTTCATTCTTTTGTGATATCTGTTGGTTGAGTGGTTATTCTCTAGGAATTTGGAGTACTACTATTACGGTAAGATAATCGTTCTATCACGGGAGGCGATATTAGTTAACCTCGAAATCTTGTGAGGGGAATAATTTCAAGGACACTTTAAACTAAGTGGGCTCGATTATATTCTGAAATTATTTTCCAAAACAAAATTCTGTTTTCGTTTATTGTTTCATGATCAATTTACTGTTAAGTAATGTTATATCGTGTAATCTGTTTCACTAAGTGATTAACAGATTGTGTTGAAACATTATTTAGCCAAATACAGATTATTATACTAACAATTTTAAGGAAATTACGTTTATTTTATTTTAATCTGTATCCTGGTTTGGAGACTAAAACATGTGTGGTTTTCTACTCCGTATGAGATTTCATATTCTAACTTGAAGACATAAAAACTTCGTTGGAATATTAAAAATACAGGAAAAAGTGTTTTCCAAAAGGGAAAAAAAGTGTTTTTTCAGGAAAAAAAAGTGTTTTTCTTGTATGTTGTTTGGAGACTAAAATCTTCGGATTTTCCACTCCGGTTGAGATTAAAGTTTTCATAACTTTCTACTCATTTGGATACTTGATTTGAAGATATAAAAACTTCATCAAGTATATAACATACAATCTACTGCACTTCGTTTCTATCAAAATTGATTCGGTTTGAAGAAATAAAATCTTCAGATTGTGTATGATATTTGTTGCAACGATTTGAAGAACATAAAAACTTCATCGTTCTGTTTAAGGAGATTAAAACTTGTGTAGTTTTCTACTCCATATGAATATTAGTATTCTGACTCGAAGATATAAAAACTTCGTTGGAATACTAAAGTTTCATAATTATACTACGATTTGAAGAAATAAAATCTTCATCGTTGAAGTCTGTGAATTAATTGCTATTTTGGTTTTATTAATTAAAACAGTTTGTCGATTTGACAGTGACAAACAATGGCAATTGAAACTGGAACTACCTCTGCAAATACTGCACCAGCGGTTACTACTACAACCCGTACCGCAGTACCACCGGCTGAGAAACCTGCGAAGTTCACCGGTGCCAACTTTAAAGGATGGCAGCAAAGAATGTTCTTTTGGCTTACCACCATTGGTTTGCAAAAGTTCACCAGTGAGGACCCTCCCGTGCCTGCCGCCGACATGCTTGACAACCAGCAGATGGTTACCGAGGCTTGGAAACAGGCTGATTTTTTGTGCAAAGGCTACATTTTAAGTGCCTTAGAAGATGACTTGTACAATGTCTACAGTGCAGTAGAGACTTCCAAAGAACTATGGAGTGCACTTGAAAAGAAGTACAAGACAGAAGATGCTTGCTTGAAGAAGTTTGTGGTTGCCAAATTCCTAGACTATAAAATGGTTGATGGGAAAACCGTTGGAACCCAAGTTCAAGAGCTTCAACTTATCTTCCATGACCTTATTGCTGAAGGTATGGTAGTGAATGAAGCATTCCAAGTGGCTGCAATGATTGAGAAATTGCCGTCTTCGTGGAAAGATTTCAAGAATTATCTTAAGCACAAAAGAAAGGAAATGAAGTTGGAGGATCTTGTGATTCGTCTCAAGATCGAGGAAGATAATAATACCGCTGAGAAGAGGTATTGTAAGAGTTCACCAATTGAAGGGGCCAACATCGTTGAAGATGCTGCTCCGAAAATGAACAAGAAAAGAAAGAGGCCTTCTGGAAAAGAGAAGGGTTCTAACAAGAAAAAGTTCAAGGGCAACTGCTTTAATTGTGAGAAAGCTGGCCACAAAAGCCCAGATTGTCGTCTCCCGAAAAAGGACAAGGGAAAAGGACAAGCCAATATGGTGGAAATGAATGATGATCTGAATGATCTGTGTGCAATCTTTGTCGAGTGCAATTTGGTTGGAAACCCAAAGGAGTGGTGGCTGGATTCGGTGCCACTCGACATGTTTCTTGCAAAGAAGCATTTGCAACATATGCTCCCGCCGACCGAAGAGTGCTTGTTTATGGGAAATCTTGCGACCAAGGTTGAAGGATATGGGAAGATACTTCTGAAGATGACTTCCGGCAAGGTCCTGACTCTCAACAATGTTCTGCACGTTCCAACAATTCGGAAGAATTTAGTTTCAGCCGGACTACTCGTCAAAAACGGGTTTAAGTGCGTGTTGGTTAGTGAGAAAATTGTAATAAGTAAGAATGATATGTTCATAGGAAAGGGCTACCTCACCGAGGGCCTTTTCAAACTCAATGTAATGATTGTTGACAGTATTAATGAAAATTCAGCTTCGTCTTACTTATTGAAGTCAAATGATTTATGACATGTTCGTTTTAGGACATGTCAATTATAAAACCTTGCGAAAATTGATCAATTTAGAAGTATTGCCTAAATTCGAGTGCAACAAATTAAAATGTGAAATTTGTGTTGAAACTAAGTTTGTTAAACATCCATATAAGTCTATTGATAGGAATTCAAATCCTTTAGACTTAATTCACACAGATATATGTGATATGAAGTCAATACCATCTCGTGGTGGGAAAAAAGTATTTTATAACTTTCATTGACGATTGCACTCGATACTGTTATGTGTATTTGCTTAATAGTAAGGATGAAACAATTAATGCATTTAAGCAATACAAGAACGAAGTGGAAAATCAATTGAATAAAAAGATCAAAATGATTAGAAGTTATAGGGGTGGAGAGTACGAATCTCCTTTTGCAAAGACATGTTTGGAATATGGAATTATTCATCAAACTACTGCCCCTTACACACCACAATCAAATGGAATTGCGGAAAGGAAACACCGAACATTAAAGGAAATGATTAATGTCTTACTAATTAGTTCCGGTTTACCGCAGAGCTTGTGCGGGGAAGCTATCCTTACAGCTAATCGAATACTCAACAGAGTACCCCACAACAAAACACAATCTATTCCATATGATCTATGGAAAGGAAGAAAACCCAACTTGAAATATTTCAAAGTGTGTGGGTGTTTAGCGAAGGTCCAAGTTCCTTTTCCCAAAAGGGTAAAAATCAGACCAAAAACTGTAGATTGTGTTTTTATTGGCTATGCTACAAACAACAAAGCTTGTCGGTTTTTGGTTCACAAATCGGACAATCCCGAAATTCATGTTAGTACGGTAATTGAATCAGATAATGCTGAATTCTTTGAAAACATCTATCCGTATAAAACTGAATGTAAGTCGTCAAGTGAAAGATCTAAACGACCGCGGGAAGAACCAAAGGAAAGTATACCAAGCAAAGAGGATCTAAGGAGTAGCAAACGTCAAAAGACATCTACTTCCTTTGGACCAGACTTTGTAACATTCTTGCTTGAAAATGATCCTCAAACATTTAAAGCAGCGATGTCATCTTCTGATTCAACATTTTGGAAAGAAGCAGTCAATAGTGAGATTGAATCAATTTTAAACAACCATACATGAGAATTAGTTGATCTTCCTCCTGGAAATAAACCTTTAGGATCAAAATGGATCTTTAAAAGGAAAATGAAAGCTGATGGTACTATTGACAAATATAAGGCAAGACTTGTGGTCAAAGGTTATAGACAAAAAGAAGGCCTTGATTACTTTGACACATACTCGCCGGTAACAAGAATAACATCTATTCGGGTGTTAGTGGCACTGGCGGCCGTATATGGTCTTGAAATCCATCAAATGGATGTCAAAACAACTTTCTTAAATGGAGAATTGGAGGAAGAAATTTACATGGAACAACCTGAGGGTTTTGTGGTTCCTGGTAAAGAAAAGAAAGTGTGCAGACTTGTTAAGTCACTTTATGGACTTAAACAAGCACCCAAACAATGACATGCGAAATTTGACCAAACAATGTTGGCAAATGGATTTACGATTAATGAGTGTGACAAATATGTTTACATTAAAAATACTCCAAATCATGAAGTCATTGTTTATTTGTATGTTGATGACATGTTGATAATGAGTAAAGATATTGTCGATGTAAATGCTACGAAGCGTATGCTCGCTAGCAAATTTGACATGAAAGACTTAGGGGTTGCTGATTTGATCTTAGGAATTAGGATCCATAAAACTCCACAAGATCTAGCATTATCACAGTCATATTATATTGAAAAAGTACTTGACAAGTTCAAGTATTTAAATTTTAATGTTGCAAAGACTCCAATTGATGTAAGTTTTGCACTTCAAAAGAATGAAGGTGAAAGTGACTCACAATTGGACTTTGCACGAGTTTTGGAAAGTTTGATATATATTATGAATTGTACACGACCAGATATAGCATGTGCTATAAGCAAGCTGAGTCGATTCACGAGTAATCCCAATCAAACTCATTGGATGGCAATGAAACGAGTCTTGGGATATTTACAACACACCCAAAACTATGCTTTGCATTATAATAAATATCCCGCAGTACTTGAGGGATATAGTGATGCAAATTGGATCGGATCGTTTGAAGTTAAATCCACAGTGGATATGTTTTCACCGTTGGCGGAGGAAGCGGTGTCTTGGAAATCATCAAAGCAGACATGCATCACCCGCCTCTGATGGAATCAGAATTTATAGCTTTAGACAAGGCGGTGAAGAATTGAATGGCTCGAATTTCTTAGAAGATATTCCATTCGCCCAAACCTTTGGCTCCTATGTATACATTGTGATCAGCGGCAATAGGTAGGGCAGGGAGCGTAATGTATAACGGAAAATTTCGTCACATACGACGGAGACACAATACCGTTAGACAACTCCTCTCTAGTGGCGTTATCACGATTGACTATGTAAAGTCAAGAGATAACGTGGCGGATTCGCCTACAAAAGACTTATCTAGAGAGGGAGTTAGTCATCAATGGGAATGGGGTTAAGGCCGATGACAAGTCATCATGGCGGTAACTCTACCTAGCAGACTGGAGATCCCAAGAGCTAGGTTCAAGGAGATCAAACAAAGTTGTGACTGACGGTTCAACATTGTCAAATAACTCAACACATTCTCAGATGAAGACAATGTTCAGAAATAAGGATAAAACTTTATGGCTTGTTAATGAGTTAATAAAACATTAAGATTTTTTAATGATTACCTAAATCTGGCAGTGTATGACTAGATAATGTGGCTATAGGACCACATGTTTAGAAATCACCTATGTGAGTGTTAAGTGTAAGTCGTTTTAAAGGGGAATGACAGTAAAGACTCATTCTCTATGCACTCATGAAACTGCATTCGCTCATTGAAAACGAACACAACCGTGAGAACCATAAACGGTTGAGGGTTGATTGTGTGTCTTATGTTGTCTAGGTATACAACAAAGTTCGACGGTTCAAAGATATCAAATTTACCGATTGATCGAGTATATCCGATATAAGTTCACTACGGAAAGTTCAAAGGGAAACCTACTTATCGGATCACGATCAATTCTCGCTTGTATATCACACTCGTCCGTACATTCTTTTATCTTATAACCATTCCCCATTCATGTGGGGGATTGTTGGGTTTTGATATTGGTGAATGAGAACTGATGGGATGAAAATTAAATGGAGTAAAATGCTCTTTTGTCCCACATCGGAAAAAGAGAAGGAAAGAGAGGTACATATATTACATTACACCTTCTCTAGTTGCTAGAAGGATTGAGAGGGCAAGGACCCCTCGCGCCGTCGTCGTCGCTCGCTCGACTTCGTCTACGGCTTCGGCTTCGGCTTTGGATTTGGATTTGGATTTGGAAAAAGATCGATTGCAAGGACCCCTCGCGCCGTCGTCGTCGCTCGCTCGGCTTCGGCTACGGCTTTGGCTTCGGCTTCGGATTTGGATTTGGATTTGGAAAAAGATCGATTGATTGATAATCTTTTTGGACAAACGTTTCTTTAATTAATTTAATTAATTATTTAATTAAAAATAAATCCAAACGGATCGACCCGATCCGTCCGGCTCTCCCTTTTTTTTTCGAATTTCCCTCCAAATATTAGGTGATTATTCTGAATGGTTGCAAACATTCAGAATCAATACCTCCAAACCTATAAATTCTTGATTGTTCCAAGAATTTATTCATTCATTTTAATTCAATCCTGAATTTCAGTCTTGAACTCAAAAATTATTTTGTCTTCATTCTTTGTGATATACTGCCGTTGAGTGGTTCGCTGCTACCGAAATTTGGAGTACTACTATTCTGGTAAGATAATCGTTCTATCCTGGGAGGCGATATTCCGTTAACCTCGAGTACTGTGAGGGGAATAATTTCCTTAAGGACACACTTTGAACTAAGTGGGCTCGATTATATTCTGAAATTATTTTCCAAAACAAAATTCTGTTTTCGTTTATTGTTTCATGATCAATTTACTGTTAAGTAATGTTATATCGTGTAATTTGTTTCACTAAGTGATTAACAGATTGTGTTGAAACATTATTTAGCCAAATACAGATTATTATACTAACACCCTGACAATCTCCTTCCTGGTGATTAATTGTTTAAATATATCACCAAAGGTTTTCTTGTTCCAACATGACAACATCTCTTTCATCTTCTTCAATTTGTATGCTAAGTTCATGAAGGGATCTTCATATTGCCAAGTAGACCAGTTCTGTTTCACAGTGTCAAGGAAAGTCATGTTCAACCCATAATTTAAGAAATTTGAAAGACCTATGCTAATTTAGAACTGCCTCTCCATAAGTGCATAATAGAGGAGCATGGTCAGAATCAGTTCTTACCAAATGCTTCTCCTTTATATGTCCAAACCATGTCTGTAAATCAGCATTTACCAGCATCCTATCTAACTTTTCAAATATACAATCATCAGATGCTCTATCATTCCACCATGTGAAAGGGCTACCTTTAAAATTCACTTCCTCCAATTCACAAGAATTTACACAAAAAACAAATTGTTCAAGATTTTGTGGTTGGAAAAGAATGCCATCTATTTTTTTCCTTTTCATTCATAACCATATTGAAATCTCCTCTAATCATCCGGGGATCTCTTATGGTATTAGCAAGCTGATAAATGCTATCCCACAACTCCAACCTTTCAATTTCATCACATTTAACATATACCAAAGTTGTTAGCATTTGTTGATTTAGTTCTTGGAAGAATATTTTCAAAGTGACCTACTGAGAAGTGTCCATAACAACTTCAACATCTATATTATCTGACAAAATATACTAAATCTTACCTTTGCAATTAGATTTGGCAACATTCATTCCTAATCTCCTCTTGTATTATTGATTATGTTTAGCATGTTGTAAATGTTCCACGAGAGCTATTAGGAAAAATTTGTGATGTTTGTGAAGCATTTGGAGCTTATGAAAGGCATGTTGAGTCTTTACTGATCTTATTCCAAATAAATGACTTCATCTTCATAATTTAATGGCATGTTGAGTCTTTAACTTATGACATGCATGTTGAAGCATATGTTCTCACCGACATAAGCAGTGAGAGTTTGTCCACCACAGCCGCTCATATTATGAGAGATCATCGAATATCATTCAAATGAGAGGAGTTGTCTAGGGAAGGGATGATGCATAACAAAGCATTATACATCACTGTTGAGTGTAGAAGCAAAATCATAGCACAAATCCTCGTAGAAAATAGGGCCGGGCTCAACATTTGTCCAAAAACCACACATGAACAGTTGGGGTAAGCTATGGGAAAGATAAGGAAGAGTCGCACCAATGTAAGAGCATTTGACGGAGCTCAGTGTAACCCAATTGAACAAGTCGATCCATGTATCTAGTGAAGGCGTTTTAGTCGGGTTCGTACACGCAGCGGAATTTGAAAATTTATGTTTCAAACCCGACTTCCGGTCAAACTGTAGTATGAATATATGATGTAAAACAATAACACAAAGCAATAATGTAATACTTCGATAGAAGACTTACATTTTGTAGATAGCAACCTCAAATCTGGAAGTTTTGTGTAGTCTGAGGGTGCACACGCAAACGTCCCTCGATTTGCAAGTTCTGGAAAACTTTGATGTAATTTGCTAAGTCTAGAATGCTAGGGATTCCGATAGAGCTTTAGAAGAGATTAGTCTCTTGCTTTTGGTGTAGTGAAATGGGAGGGCAAAGCCCTCTATTTATAGTTGAAGAGTTCAACTTTAGGGTTCCCATGGGCCAGGTCCAGTAAACAAGTCAGCAGACTGGGCCAGTTCGGACTGCCAGAACGCGCCTCGACACTGCGGTGCCTACACACATTTTGGCACCACGACCCTAAATCAAAGGCACCGCGGTCCTGTCCTAATTTTCTGCCTTGTTACCATTTCTAATGTCCCGGTTATCAACCGAACATATATATAATCTCCTTCTAATTACATACTTCAATCGACGGAATATTTGACTTAGTGTTACCCTTCAGGCCTTTACATATCGACACTAATTACATTAGGGTCTTCATGGAACTCCTAGACTGCGCCGGAAGACGAACTCAATATGTAAAGTTTAGCTACACGAAACTTGTGAACTGAACCTATATGCGGGAAGATAAAATATTTTCATTCACGACACACTCGATCAAGCTTAGGATTTGTCAAGTTTCTATCCAAATGGCTTGATCATTATAACTCATCTATATTAGTTGACAACAAGACCATATCAAAGACATGTCTATTGCATTAGCCAACGACTTAGTCAACCTAATACCATATAAGTATCTGAGTGTTCACTCGAATATACATTCGAGGAATGAATCCTAATCTTGGTCCAACTACCACCTTTAATCTACTTCGTAATGCACCCAAAACAAGTCGTGTCTCAACCTATAAGGCATTTGAGCTTAGGACAAGATCAAAGTACATTAATCCGTAAACAAGGCGGTATCGACCTCAAGTCTAAGGACTTCTATCTCCCACACGCCGATGACATTATAGACATATAACAAAACAGTGCATCAGCAGGGTATACCAATACTTCAGCAAATATCCATGTGTCCATCACGAGTTGCCATAACTCATAGCAAGTGAGACATACTACATCCCCTAAGGATATGATGCAGACCACATGTCAACGTATCATATATCATCAATATCCCAATCTCGATGATCATTAGTCGAGACTATTTAAGAGTTACATTATAATATTAATTCTCACATCATTAATAAACACGTGAACTCTAGGGATGCATTTATAGAATATTATAAACAATCAACTAATAATTCAACAAATGCAAATGTCATAATATTAATCATCATTAATATATAAATATGAATGTGTATAAAGTAAATTTTGTTCTAATATAGATTGTCTCTAGGACATACATATACTTTCAATCTCACACTTGGCCTAGAGCCAATAACTAGCATATCTAGTACCCATGTTCTCAAATGACCATTATTCTTCACCAAGCTTAATGGTTTAGTAAACGGGTCTGCTAGATTATTATCTGTGGGAATATAATATATCTTGATATCTTCAGCTTCTACCATCTCTCGGAGAATGTGGTACTTCCTCGGTACATGCTTGTTTTTGTTTGTTGATCTTGGTTCCTTTGCTTGTGCAATTGCACCAGTGTTGTCACAATAAATAGTTATTGGACAACTAGCACTCGGAACAACCCCTAGTTCCTTCAGGAACTCAGAAATCGCGACAACTTCCTTAGCATCTTTCGATCCAGCAATGTACTCCGCTTCAGTAGTTGAGTCTGCAGTAGTAGCCTGTTTGGAACTCTTTCAACTCACTGCTCCTCCGTTGAAAACAAAAGTGTAACCAGACTGAGAATTGAAATCATCCACATCCGTCTGGAAACTAGCATCGGTATACCCAGTGGCAACCAACTCATTTTCTCCACCATAGACTAGAAAGTAATCTTTAGTACGTCTGAGGTACTTGAGAATACTCTTGATTGTTTTCCAGTGTTCCTCACCAGGATTCTACTGGAACTTGCAGGTCATACTAAGTGCAAAAGCCACATCTGGCCTAGTACAAGTCATGGCATACATGATCGATCCTATAGCCGAAGCATATGAGATCCTCTTCATGCGCTCAAGTTCTACAACACTAGAAGGGCAACCCTTCTTAGATAACTTGATGTCTTGACCCATTGGAAGACCACTTTTCTTGGAATTCTCTATTGAAAAGCGTCTAAGCACTTTATCTATGTAGATTGACTGTGACAGCCCTAACAATCTATTAGGTGTATCTCTATAGATCCTATTTCCCAGAATGTAGCAGACTTCACCTAAATCCTTCATCATGAAGATCTTGGACAACCAATCCTTAACTGACTGCATGATAGCCTTATTGACTCCCATTATCAATACGTCATCAACATATATAATAATGAAGACAATTCCCTCATCCTTGCGTTTGATATAAACACAAGGATCCTCTTTGCTTCTGACGAAATCAAAAGATTTGATAGCATTGTCAAAGCAAATGTTCCAACTCCTAGAGGCTTGCTTAAGTCCATAAATGGACTTCTGTATCCTGCACACTGCATTTGGTCTGGACTCACATGAAAAACCCTCGGGTTGTTTCATATACACTTCCTCAATTAGATTACCCTTGAGGAATGCAATTTTAACATCCATCTGTCAAATGTCATAATCATAGTGTGCAACTATTGCAAGCAAAATCCAAATAGAATTTATCTTAGCCACTGGTGAAAAGGTTTCATCATAATCCACACCAGGACGCTGAGTAAAATCTTTAGCCACTAGTCTACCTTTATAAGTCTGAATCTTGCCAGATGCATCAATCTTCTTCTTGAAGACCCATTTGCATCCTATGGGTTTACCTCATTCGGCAAATCAACCAAGTTCCACACTTGATTGATATACATAGATTCCATTTCGGATTCATGGCTTCTTGCCATCTCTTCGAATCAATGTCTAGCGTTGCTTCGTTATAGGTTCTAGGCTCGTCATCATCAGAAATATCTATCTCATTTTGTGTTTCCACAAGAAAATTTAGTCTTTTCGGAGGACGATGAGTTCTAGTAGACCTACGGAGTTGAGTGTCTTGCAGTTTAGTTACAGGTATGTTCTGGTTGTGAAAAGGTTCTTGTGTGTTGGTTTATCCACCAACATTAGAGCTTTCAGGAATATCATTTTCATATCTTTCCTGAATGGGAGAAGGTGCAACTGGTGCACTTGCTCCCAAGGTCTGTGCTGGCGGATCTTGCATTTCTGTATTATTCCTCGTAGCACTCCCACTGGCCGAAGGGCGTACACTGAGTACCCAATCTTTGCCAAAATCTCCCACTGAATTCTTGCCTTCATCATCCGGCAAGGATTCAACCTCTTTGTTACATTGTTCTTGAATTTCTTCAAGTTCTATCTCTGTGCAACTCTCTTCCTTGTAGACATATTTATCTTCAAAAAAAGTTGCGTTCCTGGAAACAAAAATCTTATGTTCTCCAGGAAGATAGAAATAGTATCCCTTAGTTTCTTTTGGATATCCAACGAAGTAACATTTCTCACTTTTAGACTCCAACTTATCAGTGATCAACTTCTTGACATATGCAGGACACCCCCAGGGCCTCATGTGTCTAAGTGACGGCTTCTTGCCACACCATACTTTATATGGTGTCTTTTCAACTAATTTAGAAGGACTCTATTCAGAACATATATCGAGGTTAAAATAGCGTATCCCCAAAGGTATGTTGGAAGAGCTGAAAAGCTCATCATGGAACGAACCATGTCAAGAAAGGTTCGATTTCTCCTTTCGGCAACACTATTCATATGTGGTGTTACAGAAGGAGTCCATTCAGAATTAACTCCATGTAGCTTTAAGAAGTCAAGAAATTCTTTACTCAAGTATTCACCCCCTCGATCAGATCGGAGAGTCTTGATACTCTTTGAGTGATGTTTCTCCACTTCACACTTGAACTCCTTAAATTTTTCGAAGGCCTCAGATTTGTATCTCATAAGATACACATATCCATACCTCGTCAAGTCATATGTAAAAGTAATGAAGTACGAGAAACCTTCTCTAGCTTGAGTCGAAAATGGTCCACATACGTCCGTATGTACCAACTCAAGCACCTCCTTGACACGGATCCCCTTTCCAGAAAGAGGTTTAATGGTCATCTTACCCTTCAAACATGATTCACAGTTACCATAAGATTGTAAATCAAATGGTTCGAGGTAATTTAATTTCCTCAGTCGTTCAATCCTCGTTTGATTGATATGACCAAGTCTGCAATGTCACAAGTAGGTAGAATTTCTTTCATTTAACTTAACTATTTTATTTTGTACATTGAAAATTTCCCTGTGCGGCAGTTTAATATATACAATCCATTCACAAGAGGTGCAATTCCATAAACAACATTATTAAAAACCAAAATCATATTGCCATTATTAATGCTTGAGGAAAAGCCCACAGTGTCAAGTACAGGAATTGAAATAATATTCCTTGTCAAAGAAGGAACATAATAACAATTGTTCAACATTAAAATTTTGCCGGAAGGTAAATCTAATCTATAGGTTCCCACGCGCTCAACACCAACACGTGCTCCATTTCCGACACGCAGGTCCACCTCTCGAGGCCCGACCTTCCTACTATCAGTTAGCCCCTGCACATTTGTACAAATGTGTGAGCCATAAGCGGTATCTAGTACCCAGGAATGAGAATCATTTATATACAGATTAATTTCAATTACAAACATACCTTGCCCAGTAGAGGTTGAGGCACCTGGTGCCATTCCTCCCCCTGGAGCAGTACAATCCTTCTTCCAATGCCCATTCCTGTTGTAATTCATGCAAACATCCAATGTCGGCAGTTTCTTCTTCTTCTTCGCCTCTCCCTTGGCCTTCATGGCTGGGGCCGAAGCCACAACTTTGCCCTTCTTTTTTTGTTGTGGTCCCTTAACTTTCGGTTTGGGATGAGTAGAGTCAACCAAAAGTACCGGTTTGCTCCGGGAGGTCGAAGTTTCGAAGGTTTTCAGCATATTATGCAACTCTGACAATGTCACTTTAGTTCCATTCATATTGTAATTAACAATGAAACTCTCAAACGACCTTGGAAGTAAATGCAGGATGAGGGTGGTGGAGACTCTGTCATGAAACTTTATGTCGATGGAAGCCAACCTTTCTATCAACTCAATCATTCTCAACACATGTGGAGACACCTGGCCCCCTTCATTTAGCTTACATTTGAAAAGTTCTATGAGCAGGTCATACTCCATTGTCTGAGACTGCGAGTCATAGAGACTCTTCAAATGTGCTAACATTTCATTGGGCTCCAGGTGCTCATGCTATCTTTGCAATGGTGGTGACATAGAAGACAATATTAGGCATTGAGCTGAAGTGGCGTCCGCATAATGTTTCTCGTAAGCAACCTTATCGAAGGTGACATACTCAGCAGAGTCCTCCACATGAGATGTAGGGAATATCTTATCCAATATATATTCAATCTTTTCTTGTCTCAGGACAATTCTGACATTCCTGAGCCTGTCTATAAAATTGGGTCCAGTTAATCTGTTGGACTCCATAAACATTTTCACGAAAAACTCGACATTCTGAAGATCTGAAGATATAGATAGGACAGGAAAATGCAATCAATCATTCATTCTCCTAATTTATACACATTCATTATATGCTAATTTAACATGACTTTTTGTTTAATTAGCTCCCACTGTTTTGCTTACTTTTACGACCCCAAGGTAGAAAACGGACCTAAAACATTTTAAGGTCATAATGGGTCAAGACCCAAACATATGCTATATCCGTGTTTGCTTTGGCTGATAACTTCAATAGCATACTTTGGCAGGTTCTCAACCAATTGTAAAGCAACTCTACAACTCTTTGTTTGATTAAATATCTTTCATTTTAATCTTGCGTCTTTAGATTAGTCCGACACTTTGGCGCCAAGATTCATCTAAACAAGCCAACCCCATTACACGACTGCGTATAAATGCCTAAGTAAATTTAGTCTTTGCAAGAAAACACTTTGGTGTAAATACCTACAAAAGTTTATTATTTACTTTCACTTTAACACATCTATGAAAGGTCCTGAGTCCTTGTAGACTTAGAGAAAATGCTTTGGCATAAATACTCATATCGCCGAAAAGAACTTTGCACCCTAACAATTATAATGGACGACGCGTTTAATAAGACTTGTATTTAATGTTTGGGGAACATTTTCAGTTTTCGGGGATTCATTCATGATCAACAATTATGCCATATATTATATGACATCCTATCATGCAATTACTAAACACATTTAGATAGAAAACCATCAAACTCAATAGGCATGATATAGATGGTTTTAATCACATACTGGGCGCCGTCTACCCAGAAAGTTATAGCGGTCATTTAAAATTAAACAATTATTGTGCGCCGCTTACCCAGACAATAATTGCGAACGCTATGCTAATAATTTAAATGCATCACATTCAAACGCTTAGCACATTTGTATATTATATAATAATATACCATTAATGATAATCATGAGTCTATTTGTCTAAACTCTATAATCTATGTATATGCCAAACAGTCCCTAAACATTTTCTAATTTCAAAATTTTGATTTTCAGGAATTCTGTAAACTTTTAAAAAAATTATAGTTCAGTCCCTTATGAATTTAAAAGTTCAATTCTGAACCCCTATAAATTCAGAAAATGCAATTTCAACTCTCAGAAAATATTTTCAAGTTTCTGGGACTTGTTTGCAATTTCCAGAACTTAAAATACAATTTTCAGAAACTTTCTTTAATTACAGATTTTCCCAAAGGACCAAATCTGTTCAATTTAAAAACTTATTTTCAGAAATGAAACTTTAAAAAACTTTCAGAATCAGATTTCGAAACTTTTAAACTTATGTTTCTGACTTTCGATTTTTTTTATAAAACCTTTGTTGGCACCGCGGCCCTAACAGGTGGTGCCGCGGTGCTTTTAGAGGCAATGAGCATTGGAACTACAAAAATGTCAATTAGCACCGCAGTGCCTCAGAAGCAGAGAGCAGATCCGTAAATTACCGTTGTAGGCACCACGATCCTAACTGGTGGCACCGCGGTGCCTCAGAGGCAGTAAGTTGGAAAATTAATTTTTAAGCTTTCTGGATGAAATAGCACCGCAGTACTTTAGAACAGAATCGCGATGCCTCTGGCATCATCTGGGAAGCACCGCGACATTCCATCGTGGAACCCCGGTGCCGCCACAAAAACCCTAGCAGCATCGCGATGCTTCATGGTGGAATCCCAGTGCCTTACATCCAGAAACACAAGATCTGAAAATCCAAACCCCTAAAACTGGTTTAGGGTCAGATCTTCAGATATATCACTTATATCACCATCACCATTAAGACAATATGTTCATCGACCATCACTTCCAATTTTCTTCTCGTTCTTCGTTTCAATGCACCATGCTCTAAATCGAGCCGAATAATACATGTCAACTTACAGGAGTTATATATTGGAATGACTTTCTTGAATACATAATTGTTTTCAACAGATCTGGGTACAAAGACCATGTGTTCTAAAGATTTAGGATTTTAAAGCCTTTAATAACATAAAATAGATCTAAACAAATCCTAACCCATAATATCATTAATATTCATCACATAAACACACAAAACAACCCAGACTCTGATACCACTGAAGGCGTTTTAGTCTGGTTCGTACACGCAGCGAAATTTGAAAATTTATGTTTCAAACCCGACTTCCGGTCAAACTATAGTATGAATATATGATGTAAAACAATAACATAAAGCAATAATGTAATACTTTGATAGAAGATTTACATTTTGTAGATAGCAACCTCAAATCTGGAAGCTTTGTGTAGTCCGAGGGTGCACACGCAAACGTCCCTCGATTTGCAAGTTCTGGAAAACTTTGATGTAATTTGCTAAGTCTAGAATGATAGGAATTTCGACAGAGCTTTAGAAAAGATTAGTCTCTTGCTTTTGGTGTAGTGAAATGGGAGGAGAAAATCCTCTATTTATAGTTGAAGAGTTCAACTTTAGGGTTCCCATGGGTCAGGCCCAGCAAACAAGTCAGCAGACTGGGCCAGTTCGGACTGCCAGAACGCGCACCGGCACCGCGACCCTGAGTAAGTGGCACTGCGGTGCCTACACGCGTTTCGTCACCGCGACCCTAAATCAAAGGCACCGCGGTCCTGTCCCAATTGTCTGCCTTGTTACCATTTCTAATGTCCCGGTTATCAACCGAATATATATATAATCTCCTTCTAATTACATCCTTCAATCGACGGAACATTTGACTTAGTGTTACCCTTCAGGCCTTTACATATCGACACTAATTACACTAGGGTTTTCACGGAACTCCTAGACTACGTCGGAAGACGAACTCAATATGTAAAGTTTAGCTACACGAAACTTGTGAACTGAACCTATATGCGGGAAGATAAAATCCTTTCATTCACGACACACTCGATCAAGATTAGGATTTGTCAAGTGTCTATCCAAATGGCTCGATCATTATAACTCATCTATATTAGTTGACAACAGGACCATATCAAAGACATGTCCATTGCGTTGGCCAACGACTTAGTCAACCTAATACCATATAAGTATCTGAGTATTCACTCAAATATACATTCGAGGAATGAATCCTAATCTTGGTCCAACTACCACCTTTAATCTACTTCGTAATGCACTCAAAATAAGTCGTGTCTCAACCTATAAGACATTTGAGCTTAGGACAAGATCAAGTACATTACTCCGTAAACAAGGAGGTATCGACCTCAAGTCTAAGGACTTTTATCTCCCACACTCCGATGACATTATAGACATATAACAAAATAGTGCATCAGAAGGGTATACCAATACTTCAGCAAGTATCCATGCGTCCATCACGAGTTGCCATAACTCGTAGCAAGTGAGATATACTATATCCCCTAAGGATATGATGCAGATCACATGTAGACGTATCGCATATCATCGATATCCCAATCTCGATGATCATTAGTCGAGGCTATTTAAGAGTTACGTTATAATATTAATTCTCACATCATTAATAAACACGTGAACTCTAGGGATGCATTTATAGAATATTATAAATAATCAACTAATAATTCAACAAATAAAAATGCCATAATATTAATCATCATTAATATATAATTATGAATGTGTATAAAGTACATTTTGTCCAAATTCATATTGTCTCTAGGACATACTTATACTTTCATCTAGATGGGATCGACTAAATTCTCTACAGAGTTCCAGGTCATGTCAATTTCCTCCAACTATAATTTGCTCTTGGGAAGACCTTGGATCCACGCGGTCGGAGCCATACCATCGTCGCTACATCAGGATCTAAAATTCATATGGGAAGGAAATGAAGTGGTGACACACGAGGAGGGAAATATACATAACTACCCAAATAACTTTGTTCTTGTGATCGATGAAGTTCCCAAAGGTATAATTTTCACTTGGTCGAACTGGTAAGGGTTGCATATGAAGAAGTCGCGAAACAAATCCCAATACCAACCATATACAAAATGATTGCCTCCCTAATGTTGTAAAATGGTTTTGAGCCATGAAAGGGTCTCGGGAGAGATTCACACGACATTACAGAGCCAATCGTGATACCAAAAAAAGGTTATGTTATGGTCTCGGATATGTCTCTAGTTCTGAAAAAACTTTTGAAGAAAGAGGGAGAAAGAAAGATTCCCCAAAGATATGGAAACCAATCCCGAACCTGAACCAGTCATTACCGATCAAAATACCAATGTGGAATGCAGATGAGCTGAGGAAGGGATGGGGATGTTGTTTTCAAAAGAAGAATGCTTGGAAATCCTAGAGTACACTAAAGAGCCCACAGTTTGTAATGCAAATTCGGGCGAACGACTTTCCAATTGGACTTCCACTCCACTCCTAGTTCCTCGGTAGCCATGATGAGATTTTTCTAAATTTTTGAAAACTGGTGTAGTACAGTCGAGGCCCGACTATTTACTATTTACTTATTTTCCTTGTAATGTTCATTAAAAATGTAAATGACTCGACGTTGATCTGAGTCAGGACCACAATTTGTACTAACTTTTTCAAATTAATAAAAGCCTAGTTTTATAGAAAATTATGCTTTAATTATTTTAACTTTGTATTAATAATCACACTTTGCCTCACTTTTTGGTAATAATAATAAACCAATCCTTAATGTCATGACATGTCGCTAAACAAGCAAGTCAAATATTAAGGATGAAGAAGAATACGGGGAATACGACGAGGAAACTCAGCTACCTGAAGATCTCCTAGATGAATAAGATCAATATGAGAGTAGGAAAAATCATGAAACTTAAGCAATCGATTTAAGGTGCGAAGGGATAGTCAAGGAGATGCAGATCAACACACATTTAGGGTCACCGCATAAAGAGGAATTAATTGATCTATTGAAAGATATGTGGACATATTTTCATGATCATACGTTGATATTCCTGGGTTGAATATAGATATAGTGGTGCACAAATTACCAATTAGTCCTGGTTTCACACCGGTAAAGCAAAAGATCAAACAATTCAAGCCCGATTTGAGCATGCAAATAAAATAAGAGGTCAAAAAGCTGATTGAGTTGGGAGTGGTAGAAGTGACCTCGTATCCCACATGGTTAACTTATATTTTACCAGTACCAAAAAAGGACAAAAAGATCTGAATCTGTGTGGACTATCAGGATCTTAATAAAGTCAGTCCCAAAGATAATTTTCACTCCCGAATATCCACATCCTCATCGACAACTGCGCCAAGCATGAGCTGCTGTCATTTGTTGATTATTTCGTCGGGTATCACCAGATCTTCATGTAAAAAAGATGCAAAAAAGACAACTTTCATTACACCATGGGGAGTGTATCACAATTGGGTAATGCCATTCGGCCTTAAAGAAGATCCCTACTCAGGATGGAGAATATTTTTCAACGGTGCTGCTAATTATCATGTTTCAGGAACAGTGCTAGTATCAGAAATAGGGCAGTATTATCTGATGGCCACAAATATCACATTCTGGTGTAACAATAACATGGCGGAATATGAAGCTCACATTTTAGTTCTTCGAATAACACTTAATATAGACATCGACAAATTGCTGGTAATAGGTGAGTTAGATCTTCTGATCCACCAAGTACAAGGAGAATAGGCGATGAAAAATGTTAAGATCATGCCATATGTAAACTTCATTCAATGATTGAGCAAGAGGTTCAGAAAGCTATTGTTCAAACATACGCCGAGAGCGCAAAATGAGTTCGTAGATGCTCTCGCTACTATATACTCTATAATACAACATCCTAAAAGCAACCACATCGATCCAATTTAGATAAGCCTGAAAGATGAACATGCTTTCTACTCTCATGTGGATGCAGATCCTGATGTCAAACCATGGTACATGATTTGAAAGCTTACTTGAAAATGGAGAGTATCTCGAGTGTACCACAAGCAATCAAAGGAAAACCCTCTAAAGGATGTCCAACTGTCTCTTTCTGATCGAAGATACACTCTATAGAATAACACTAAATAGCTCAAATGTGTGGAAGCCACAGAAGCCAAGAAATTACTAGAAGAAGTGCACTCTGAGTCCTGCGACCCTTACATGAACGTTTTGTCTTGGCCAAGAATATATTACGAACCGGATACTACTAGATAACTATGGAGACCGATTATGTCAGATTTTTGCAAAGATATCACCAATGATAGATACATGGAGATTTGATAGAGTCCCACCAAACGAACTCAACGCCATGAGTTCCCCTTAGTCATTCATTTCTTGGGGCATGGACGTTATTGGACCAATTGAACCAACCACGTCCAACAAGCATTATTTAATCATGGTGGCTATAGACTAGTTCACCAAATGGGTCGAGGCTATCTCTCATAAGTCAGTAACCAAGAAGGTAGTGGTTGATTTTGTAAGGAACAACATCATTTGTTGATTCGGCATTCTAGATTCTATTATCACGGATAATGGGGAAAACTTCAACAGTCACTTGATGAAGGATATTTGTGACCAATTTTGTATAACCCATTCAGAATTCAGTAGCATATAGGCCATAAATGAATAGAGTTATGGAAGCCGCCAACAAGAATATCAAGAGGATATTGTGAATGATGATAGAACAAAGGTTGGAACGAACAATTGCCTTATGCTTTGCTCGGATACATAACTACAACCAGAACTTCGACAAGAGCCACACATAGTGGGTTCGTAAAAAGTATGATCAACTGGATCTAATTTGCCAAAATAGAATGGTCATTGAGTGTCATGGTTAGCTATACCAACAGAGAATGATCCACGCCATCACCAAACAGGTCAGAGCCCAAATCTTCCAAATATGACAGCTGGTACTCAAGAGAGTATTCCCACATCAAGACGAGTATAAAGGAAAATTTGTGTCAAAATGGTAATGTCCTTATATAGTTCGTAAAGTGCTTTCTGGAGGAGCATTGGTTTTAGTAGAAATGGACAGCCAAGAATTCCCTAAATCAATCAACTCAGACGTAGTCAAGAAATACTACGCGTGAATGCACATCTTTCTATATAATTACATTTTATTTACTTGTAATCACTACATCAAGATCTATCTCTTATGGTAGAGATACATAGAGAGAATCGTGACGGGTTCTGGTCTTTTTCCTTGTAATAGAAGGAAATCCAAATGACTTTTTATGTTATGAACTACGCAATGACCTGATTTCCCCCACGGCGAGATATGTAGGCAATACATTTCAAATTTGGTGATATCTTTAGAAGCAACCAATTATGTTTATTCCGAACTATGTTTGACCTAATTTCTGCTGCGATAGGATATATAAGCGCTCTATGAGCTCGGTCGCACCAATAGAAAACTAAAGAAATTGCTTGGAAGCCACATGGGCAGAATTATTTAGAAGATCTCAAAAATTCCTGAAGACTTCATATTCGACCAAGACGACTATCGTCACAAATATTTGAGAGGATATCAAAATTTCTTTCAATAAAGACTCGAGGAATGTCAACCAGTGGCGGACCTATAGTGTTCAAGGTTGTTCACGTGAACAAGTAATAAACAAAGTGATCACATAGCATAGTGGATATTGCATTAGATTCTAAATCTAAAGGTCATGGGTTCGAATCCCCTGTGATTACTATAAAATACCTCTTTTTTGCACATGTTTTGTCTTTCTTAAATGGACATACTATTTATATTGTAGCACATTTTGTGTATCCAACCATTTTATCAGTTAACTTAGCATAGATTAGATGTTTTGTGTTGTTAAGTCGGTGTAGATTAGTTAGTTTTTTTCTGTATATCAAGACGACACTTAGATATTATCACGACCTTACATTTTTTTTGCAAGGATATTTTTCACTGAATATAGCATCCTCACTTTATTGAATAAACAAAACACAACATCCTCACTTTATTGAATAAACAAAACACAACATCCTCACTTTATTGAATTTTATGAATTTATGTTTATAAAGATTGTTGTCTAGTTTTATTGTTTCAAAGATTAATATTGCTTGAATTTTTTTTCTATATATTTCGAACAACCACTTCAAAACTCGTAGATCAACCACTGATGTCAACCGACAGAATATTTTGTAATTGGACAGAATTTTTGACGGGTCTAGAAAATTCCTTCATCAGCAATCACCTCGAGAGTTTGACAGTACAAGTTTTAGACTGGGGCAACATTTTTTAGGAGGTCTCAAAACAAGAGTTCAAAATGCTTTAAATTAAAAGTTCAAAATGACATTTAAAATAAGAGTTTTGAAAATGATATTTTACTTTTCCTAATCAACATGCTTTAAATTAAAAGTTCAGAATGTTTTACTATACTAAAAAACTTCATGCTACAAAATCAAAAGCTGGAGTGGAAACAATATCGTGATCCGACGAAAAGTTAAAGGAAGAACTCATGACACAATTTTACCTTATTAAAATTAATGATTTTTCTGCAGATGCAGGTTTGATCCATCGTTGGGAAGTCAGCGACATATTTTCACTAACTCATTTATTCATGATGACAATGGGGTAAAACCAAAATAACATCGAGAGGATCTTTCTACAAAGTTGCCGAGAGGGATAGAAGATAGAAGAATGCTGAGAAGGTCATTTTACAAAGGTTCCAAGAGGACCAGCAGAATGTCGATGTAGGTGTTTACGTCGGGTTCGTACACGCAGCGGAATTTAAAAATTTATGTTTCAAACACGACGACGGTCGAATTGCAGTATGATAAGTAATGAAAAATACAAAGCACATAGTAAATGTAAAACTTCGACAGAAGACTTACATTTTCAAATAATCAGCCAAACAGTTGATTCTCGTCGCACTCACGCACAACGGCTTTCGCGCTCATCCGCTGCTTGTTGCGCAATGGCTTTCGCGCTAGTGCGCTCATCCGTTGTTTGTTGCGCAACGGCTTTCGCACTAGTGCGCTCATCCACTGCTTGTTGCGCAACGACTTTCACGCTAGTGCGCTCATCCGCTGCTTGTTGCGCAACAGCTTTCACGTCTTTGTATAGTCCGAGGGTGCACACACAAACGTCCCTCGATTTATAAGTTCAGAAACTATGATGTAATTTGCTAAGTCAGGAATGTTAGGGATTCTGACAGAGCTTTAGAATGGGAGGGTAAGCCCTCTATTTATAGTTGTAATCAGAGGCTTAGGGTTTCCGTGGGCTGGGCCCAGTAAAACCCCGAACTAGCTGAAATTCGGACTGCCCGAACACGCACAGTCACCACGGTTCCACTAAAGAGGCACCGCGGTGCTGCTCTATTTTCTGGGCACCGTGGTACTAAAATAAGGCACCGCGGTCCTGTCCTAATTTCTGCCACTTTTCCCATTTGTAATCTCCCGATCATCAACCGAACATATATGTATAATCTCCTTCTAATTACATACTGCAATCGACGGAATATTTGACTTAGTGTTACCCTTCATGCCTTTACATACCGTCACTAATTACATTAGGATCTTCACGGAACTCCTAGACTGCGCCGGAAGACGAACCTAATATGTAAAGTTTAGCTACACAAAATATGTGAACTGAACCTATATGTGAGAAGATAAAATCCCTTCATTCTTGACACACTCAATCAAGATTAGGATTTGTCAAGTGTCTATCCAAATGACTTGATTATTATAACTCATCTATATTAGTTGACAACAGGACCATGTCACATACATGTCCATTGCATTGGCCAATGACTTAATCAACCTAATACCATATGAGTACCTGAATGTTCACTCGAATATATATTCAAGGAATGAATCCTAATCTTGGCTCACATACCATCTTTATTCTACTTCGTAATGCACCCAAAACAAGTCGCGTATCAACCTATAAGACATTTGAGTATAGGACAGGATCAAAGTACATTACTCCGTAAACAAGATGATATTGACCTCATGTCTAAGGACTTTTATCTCCCATACGCCGATGACATTATAGACATATATAACAAAATAGTACATCAACAGGGCACTTCAACAAGTATTCATGTGTCCATCACGAGTTCACATAACTCGTAGCAAGTGAGACATACTACATCCCTTAAGGATATGATGCAGACCACATGTCGACGTATCACAGATCATCAATATCCCAATTTCGATGATCATTAGTCGAGGTAATTTAAGAGTTACGTTATAACATTAGTTCTCACATCATTAATAAACACGTAACCTCTAGGGATGCATTTATAGAATATTGTAAACAATCAATTAATAATTCAACAAATGCAAATGCCATAATATTAATCATCATTAATATAAATACGAATGTGTTTAAAGTACATTTTGTCCTAATATAGATTGTCTCTAGAACATACATATACTTTCAATCTCCCACTTGGCCTAGAGACAATCACCAACATATCTAATACCCATGTTCTCAAAATTGCCATTATGCTTCACCAAGCTTAATAGATTAGTAAACGGGTCTGCTAAATTATTGTCTGTGGGAACATAATCTATCTTGATATCTTCAGCTTCTACCATCTCTCGGAGAATGTGGTACTTCCTCGGTACATGCTTGTTTATGTTTGTTGATCTTGGTTCCTTTGCTTGTGCAATTGCACCAGTGTTGTCACAATAAATAGTTATTGGAAAACTAGCACTCGGAACAACCCCTAGTTCCTTCAGGAGCTCAGAAATCGCGACAACTTCCTTAGCAGCTTTTGATCCAGCAATGTACTCCACTTCAGTAGTCGAGTCTGCAGTAGTATCCTGTTTGGAACTCTTCCAGCTCACTGCTCCTCCATTGAAAACAGAAGTGTAACCAGACTGAGAATTGAAATCATCAACATCCGTCTGGAAACTAGCATCGGTATACCCAGTGGCAACCAACTCATTTTCTCCACCATAGACTAGAAAGTAATCTTTAGTACGTCTGAGGTACTTGAGAATACTCTTGACTGCTTTCCAGTGTTCCTCGCCAGGATTTTACTTGAACTTGCAAGTCATACTAAGTGCAAAAGCCACATCTGGCCTAGTACAGGTCATGGCATACATGATTGATCTTATAGCCGAAACATATGGAATCCTTTTCATGCGCTCAAGTTCAATAGCATTAGAAGGGAAACCCTTCCTTGATAACATGATGCCTTGACCCATCGGAAGACTGCCTTTCTTGGAATTCTCCATTGAAAAGCGGTTAAGCACTTTGTCTATGTAGACTGACTGTGACAACCTCTATAGATCCTAATTCCCAGAATGTAGCAGGCTTCACCTAAATCCTTCATCATGAAGGTCTTGGACAACCAATCCTTAACTGACTCCATGAGGGTCTTATTATCTCTCATTATCAATATGTCATCAACATATATAATAATGAAGACAATACCCTCATACTTGCGTTTGGAATAAACACAAGGATCCTCTTTGCTTCTGACAAAATCAAAAGATTTGATAGCATTTTCAAAGCAAATGTTCCAACTCCTAGAGGCTTACTTAAGCCCATAAATGGACTTCTGTAGCCTGCACACAGTATTTGGTCTGGACTCACATGAAAAGCCCACGGGTTGTTTCATATACACTTTCTCAATTAGATTACTATTGAGGAATGCAGTTTTGACGTCCATCTGCCAAATATCATAATCATAATGTGCAGCTATCGCAAGCAAAATCCGAATAGACTTTATCATAGCCACCTGTGAAAAGGTTTCATCATAATCCACACCAGGACGCTGAGTAAAACCTTTAGCCACTAGTCTAGCTTTATAAGTCTGGACCTTGCCAGATGCATAAATCTTCTTCTTGAAGACACATTTTCATCCTATGGGTTTAACCCCATTTGACAAATCAACCAAGTATGATTGATATACATAGATTCCATTTCGGATTTCATGGCTTCTTGCCATCTCTTTGAATCAATGTCTAGCATTGCTTCGTTATAGGTTCTAGGCTCGTCAAAATCTGGAATATCTAGCTCATTTTTGTTTCCACAAGTAGATTTAGTATTTCCGGAGGACGATGAGATCTAGTAGACCTACGGAGTTGATTGTCTTGCAGTTCAGTTACAGGTATGTTCTGACTGTGAGTAGGTTCTTGTGCGTTGGTCGATCCACCAACATTAGAGCTTTCAAGAATATCATTTTCATGTCTTTCCTGAATGGGAGGAAATGCAACTGGTGCACTTGCTCCCAAGTTCTGTGCCGGAGGATCTTGCATTTCTGCATTACTACTCGTAGCACTCCCACTGGCCGAAGGGGGTACCCTAAATACCCAATCTTCGCCAGAAGCTCCCACTGAATTTTTGCCTTCATTATCGGGCAAGGATTCAACCTTTTTGTTACCTTGTTCTTGAATTTCTTCAAGTTCTATCTCCGTGCAACTCTCATCCTTGTAGACATATTCATCTTCAAGGAAAGTTGCGCTCCTAGAAACAAATATCTTATGTTCTCCAGGAAGATAGAAATAGTATCCCTTAGTCTCCTTTGGATACCCAACAAAGTAACATTTCTCACTTTTAGATTCCAACTTATCAGTGATCAACGTCTTGACATATGCAGGACACCCCCAGGGCCTCATGTGTCTAAGTGATGGCTTCTTGCCACACGATACCTCATATGGTGTCTTTTCGACTAATTTAGATGGAACTCGGTTTAGAACATATATTGAGGTCAAAATAGCGTATCCCCAAAGGTATGTAGGAAGAGCTGAAAAAATCAGCATGGAACGAACCATGTCAAGCAAGGTTCAGTTTCTCCTCTTGGCAACACCATTCATCTGTGGTGTTCCAGGAGGTGTCCATTCGGAATGAACTTCATGAAATTTTAAGTAGTCAAGAAATTCTTTACTTAAGTATTCACCCCCATGATCAGATCGGAGAGTCTTGATACTCTTTGAGAGCTGTTTCTCAGCTTCACACTTAAACTCCTTAAACTTATCAAAGGCCTCAGATTTGTGTCTCATAAGATACACATATCCAAACCTTGATAAGTCGTCTGTGAAAGTGATGAAGTAAGAGAAACCTTCTTTAGCTTGAGTCGAAAATGGTCCACATACATCCGTATGTACCAACTCAAGCACCTCTTTGGCACATATCCCATTTTCAGAAAGAGGTTTAATGGCCATCTTACCTTTCAAACAGGATTCACAGTTACCATAAGATTGTAAGTCAAATGGTTCGAGGTAATTTAATTTCTTCAACTGTTCTATCCTTGTTTGATTGATATGACCAAGTCTGCAATGCCACAAGTAGGTATAATTTCTTTCATTTAACTTAGCCCTTTTATTTTGTACATTGAAAATTTCCCTGTGGCAGTTTAATGTATACAATCCATTCACAAGAGGCACAATTCTATACACAACATTAACTAAAGTCAAAACCATATTGCCATTAGATGTGTTTGAGGAAAAACCCTCTGAATCAAGTACAGGAATGGAAATAATATTCTTTGTTAAGGAAGGAACATAATAACAATTGTTCAACATTAAAACTTTGCCAAAAGGTAAATCTATCCTATAAGTTCCCACACGCTCAGCAGCAACTCGTGCTCCATTTCCGACGCGCAGGTCCACCTCGCGAGGCCCGACCCTCCTGCTATCAGTTAGCCCCTGCATATTTGTACAAATATGTAAGCCACAAGTAGTATCAAGTACGCAGGAATGAGAATCATTTATAGATAGATTAATTTCAATTACAAACATACCTTGCACATTAGCACCTGGTGCCATTCCTCCGCCTGGAGCAGTGCAATCCTTTCTCCAATGCCCCTTCCTGTTGCAATTCATACAAACATCTGATGCCGACAGTTTCTTCTTCTTCTTCTTCGCCCCTCCATTGGGCTTCATTGCTGCTGCCGGAGCAACAATTTTTCCCTTCCCCTTCTGTTGTCTCTTACCTTTCGATTTGGGGCGAATAGAGGATCCAACCATCAGAATAGGTTTGGTCTTTGAGGTCGAAGATTCAAACATTTTCAGCATATTATGTTACTCCGACAATGTCGTTTTAGTCCCATTCATACTATAATTAACAATGAAACTTTCAAACGACTTAGAAAGTGAGTGCAGGATGAGGGTGGTGGAGACTCTGTCATGAAACCTTATGTCTATAGTAGCTAACCTCTCAATCAACTCAATCATCCTCAACACATGAGGTGAAACTTGGCCCCTTTCATTTAGCCTACACTTGAAAAGTTCTATGAGCAGGTCATACTCTATTGTCTGACTCTGCGAATCATAAAGACTCTTCAAATGAGCTAACATTTCATTGGGCCCCATAGTTTCATGCTGTCTTTGCAATTGTGGTGACATGGAAGATAACATTAAGCATTGAGCTGATGTGGCATCTTTATAATGTTTTTGGTAAGCAGCCTTGTCAAATGTTGCATACTCTGCAGAGTCCTCCGCTGGAGCGGTGGGGAATACTTTGTCCTATGTATACTCAATTTCTTCTTGTCTAAGAACAATTCTAACATTTCTCAGCCAGTCAATGAAGTTTGGTCCGGTGAGTCTGTTTGACTCCATGAGCATTTTCAACGAAAAGTTTGACATTTCTGAAGATCTAAAGATAATAGATAGAACAGGAAAATGCAATCAAAATTCATTCTACTAAATTATACACATTCATAATAAACTAATTTAACATGGCCTTTTGTTTAATTAGCTCCCACTATTTTTCATATTTCTACGACCCCAAGGTAGAATACAGACCTAAATCAATATAAAGGTCATAATGGGCCAAGATCCAAACATATGCAATATCCACGTTTGCTTTGGCTGATAACTTCAATAACACACTTTGGTAGGTCCTCAACCAATTGTAAAGAAACTCTACAACTCTTGGTTCGATTAAATATTTTTTCATTTTAATCTTACGTCTTTAGACTAGTCCGACATTTGGCGCCAAGATTCATCTAAACAAGCCAACCCCATTACACGACTGTGTTTAGATGCCTAAGTAAGTTTCGTCTTTGCAAGCAAACACTTTGGTGTAAATACCTACAAAAGTTTATTATCTACTTTCATTTTAACACATCTATGAAAGGGCCTTGGTCCTCTTAGACTTAGAGCAAATGCTTTGGCATAAATACCTTTATCGCCGAAAATGACTTAACACCCTAACAATTATAATAGACGACGCGTTATAATTAGACTTGTATTTAATGTTTGGGGAACATTTTAGTTTTCGAGCATTCATTCAAGATCAACAACCAAGTCATACATCATATGACATCCTATCATGCAATATCTAAACACAATTAGATGGGAAACCATCAAACTCAATAGGCATGATAAAAGATGGTTTTAATCACATAATGTACGCCGTCTGCCCAGACAGTTATAGCGGTCATTTGAAATTAAACAATTACTGGGCGCCACCTACCTAGACAATAATTGCGGACGCTATGCTAATAATTTAAATGCATCACATTTAACACTTTAACACATTTGTATATTATACAATAATATACTATTAATGATAATTATGGGTCTATTTGTCTAAACTCTACAATCTATGTAAATGCCAAAAAGTCCCTAAACATTTCTGATTCTGATTTTCAGGATTTTTGCAAACTTTTAAAATTTACAGTTTAGTCCTTTAAGAATTTAAAAGTTCAATTCTGAACACATATAAATTCATAAAATACAATTTCAAAACTCAGAAAACATTTTCAAGTTTATGGGACCTGTTTGCAATTTCCAAACCTAAAATCAACTTTCAGAAATTTTTCTTTATTTACAGATTTTTCCGAAAGGACCAAATCTATTCGATTTTAAAACTTTATTTTCAGAAACTGAAAACTTTTAAAAACATCAGATCCAGAATCTGAAACATTTAAGTCTCTGTTTTTTATTTTCGAAAAAAAAATTCCGTCGGCACCCCGGTTCCAACTGGTGGCTCCGCGGTGCCATCGAGGCAGTAAGCCATTGGAATCTGCAAATTAATTAGCACCGCGATCCTAACTAGTGGCACCGCGGTGCCTCATAATTATCGTCACAGGCACCGCGGTCCTAACAGGTGTAATCGCGGTGCCTTGAAGGCAGATTGTCTGAAAATTAATTTTAAGCTTCTGGATGAACAGCACCGCGACTCCCATGAACAGGATCGCGGTGCCTCTGGCTTCATTTGGGCAGCACCGCGGTGTTCTAATTGTGGAATCCCGATGCCGCCACAAAACCCTAGCAGGCACCGCGGTGCTCCATCATGGAACCGCGGTACCTCTCCTTCAGAAACACAAAATCTGAAATTTCCGAACCCCTAAAATTGGTTAGGGCCAGATCTTTCAGATATATTACTTGTATTACCATCACCATTAAAACAACATGTTCATCGACCATCAAATCCAATTTTCATCTTGTTCTTCATTTCAATGCACTATGCTTTAAGCCGGATAACGCATTTCAACTTAGAAGAGTTATATATTAGATTGACTTGTTCGAATACATAATTGCATTAACAGATCTGGTCACAAGGACTATGTGTTCTAAAGGTTTAGGGTTTAAAGCTTTTAACAACATAAAATATAGATCTAAACAAATTCTAACCCATATTATCATTAATATCATTACAAATCACACGAAACAGCCCAGGCTCTAATACCACTGTAGGTGTTTACGTCGGGTTTATACACGCAGCGGAATCTAAATATTTATGTTTCAAACCCGACGACAATCGTACAGCAGTATGATAAGTAATGAAAAATACAAAGCACATAGTAAATGTAAAACTTCGACATAAGACTTACATTTTCAAATAATCAGCCAAGTAGTTGATTCTCATCGCTTTGTGTAGTCTGAGGGTGCACACGCAAATGTCCCTCGATTTGTAAGTTCAGAAACTATGATGTAATTTTCTAAGTAAGGAATGATAGGGATTCTGACAGAGCTTTAGAAGAGATTTACATCTCTTAGGTTTGGTGTGTCCTGAAATGAGAGGGTAAGCTCACTATTTATAATTGTAATCAGAGGCTTAGGGTTTTCGTGGGCTGGGCGCAGCAAAACCCCGAACTGGCTGAAATTCGGACTGCTCGAACACGCACAGGAACTGCGGTTCCACTAAAGAGGCACCGTGGTGCTGCTATGTGTTATGGGCACCGCGGTCCTAAAATAAGGCACCGCGGTCCTGTCCTATTTTCTGCCACTTTTCCCATTTCTAATGTCCCGATCATCAATCGAACATATATGTATAATCTCCTTCTAATTACATCCTTCAATTGACAGAACATTTGACGTAGTGTTACCCTTCAGGCCTTTACATAACATCACTAATTACATTAGAATCTTCATAGAACTCCTAGACTGCGCCGGAAGACGAACCCAATATGTAAAGTTTAGCTACACAAAATATGTGAACTGAACCTATATGTGAGAAGATAAAATCCCTTTATTCTTGACACACTCAATCAAGCTTAGGATTTGTCAAGTGTCTATCCAAATGACTTGATTATTATAACTCATCTATATTAGTTGACAACAGGACCATGTCACAAACATGTCCATTGCATTGGCCAATGACTTAATTAACCTAATACTATATGAGTACCTGAGTGTTCACTCGAATATATATTAAAGGAATGAGTCATAGTCTTGGCTCACATACCACCTTTAATCTACTTCGTAATGCACCCAAAACAAGCCGCGTCTCAACCTATAAGGCATTTGAGCATAGGACATGATCAAATTACATTACTCCGTAAACAAGATGATATTGACCTCAAGTCTAAGGACTTTTATCTCCAACACGCCGATGACATTATAGACATATATAACAAAATAGTACATCAGCAGGGCATACCAAATACTTCAACAAGTATTCATGTGTCCATTACGAGTTGCCATAACTCGTAGCAAGTGAGACATACTACATCTCCTTAAGGATATGATGTATACCACATGTCGACGTATCACATATAATCAATATCCCAATTTCGATGATCATTAGTCGAGGTAATTTAAGAGTTACGTTATAACATTAATTCTCACATCATTAATAAACACATAACCTCTAGGGATGCATTTATAAAATATAATAAACAATCAATTAATAATTTAATAAATGCAAATGCCATAATATTAATCATCATTAATATAAATACAAATGTGTATAAAGTACATTGTGTCCTAATACAGATTGTCTCTAGGACATACATATACTTTCAGTCGAGAGGGTCATTCTACAAAGTTGACGAGAGGGCTAGAAGGATGCCGAGAGGGTCATTTTATAAAGTAACCGAGAGGGCCAGAAGAATACTGAGATGGTCATTGTATCGAAAAGTCAAGAGGGCTACGAAAGAAGTCGATAGGGTTACAGAATAAAGTCGAGAGAGTCATTCTACAAAGCTGCCAAAAGGGCCAGACAAAAATGCCGAGAGGGTTGCACAAGGATGCTGAGAGGGTTATTCCATAAAACTGCCAAGAGGGTCATTCTACGATGCTGTCGAGAGAGCTACAGAAAAATGTCAAGAGAGTCATTCTATGAATCTACCGAGAGGGCTACAAAAGAATGTCGAGAGGGTTATTCTATGAAGCTGTCGAGAGGGCTACAAAAGATTGTCAAGATGGTCATTCTACCAAGCTACCAAAAGGTCTTCAAAAGAATACCAAGAGGATCATTCTGCAAAGTTACTGAGAGGGCTACAAAAGAATACCAAGAGGATCATTCTGCAAAGTTACCGAGAGGGATACAAAATAATTCTAAGAGGGTCATTATATGAAGCTATCGAGAGGGCTACAGAAGAATACCGAGGGGGATACAAAAAAATGTCGAGAGGGCTGTAGGAGAATGTCGAGAAGGCTACAGAAGCATGTCGATAGAGTTATTCTATACAGATGCTGAGATGGATATGAAAAAATGCCGAGAGTGCCATTATGTAATGATGCCAAAAGGGCCATTCATCCACAACAAAAGCCAAGAGTCGAGAGGTCATCATCTCAAGTCAAAAATCAGAAATATGACAATGACATCCCATACCCCACGATGTTACCAAGCAGATGGAAATAGGCTCAGAGTTGTTGAGAGTGCAAGCCGGTCAAGCCATATCCATATGCATATGGATAAAATGTGAAAAAATTTCATGCACGGCCGATCGAGCCAAGGTGCCACGAGAGTCAAGATCTCTAGACATGAGTCGGAAGCAACTCCATACCACGCTCATTCATACTTGATTTTTCTGATTTATTTTTAAAGTCATTCTCTCATAAAGGATAACATGTTCGTCTAATTGAGTTGAACTACAAGAGACCTGATTCCCGAAGTCGGGGATATATGGGCGAACTCAATACCAGAGAGCTGGACACATTCCAACAGTCATTTTGAAATCTTGGTTTAGTCCTCTTTGAGTCGCACCATAGGTGGCCTGAATTCTCATATAGCCTGAGATATGTTCTTTGCTCCCTAGGCAATTTTTGTGCCATTGCTTTACCTGGTAGGATTTCCATGACTATGCTAGCATGAAACACCTCTCTGAATTGTCCATATCTTGTATCTTCATGATGTTTAAATTGGTCATGTATCTGCATGTCCCTACTTGCCTAAGTATGAACTGCCTCTATTATGGGTTGTAACATTTCCCTAGTCTCCTTATCATAACTTCTGGTTTTCTAAGGGTACCTATGTTAGCATTTCGTGTTTCGTATGATGCTAGCTATACCATGTTAACCATTAAACCTTATATGTTTGTATTTGGTCCGCTAAGTGTTGGGTTTCTAGTAACTATATATATGTACATGTTTGAAATGCCATTCTTGGTTAAATATTACTAGTTAAACTGAGCTAAGTGTCAGACGTATTTTATATACGCTTTTTGAGTCATTTCTAATTAGTATTTTCCCCATTTCCGTTAAAATAAGTGTCGTGTTAGGGTCGTTTTTCTTTCTTTTGAGTCACAGCGGTTCAAAAAGACAAAATGGCGAAAATGAGCGAAAAGTGGGCAGAAAAGGAGGCTTCCGAAGCAAAAAGGACAATCATTGGCAGATCCGTACGAAAGCATTCAGGTCCGCGATGCTGAGCATTAGGACCGCGGAGCCATAAATCCTGAGCAGCCGCAGAATGTTCGGCGCCACGGTGCCATAATGCAGGCCTGCGGCACCGACGCTGGAAAAACCAGATCCGAAGAGAAATTGGCCAGGGGCAGAAGGGTCCAAGACACACGATTTTTGCAGCATATTTAAACCCTTGGGACAAATTTTAGGGTACACATCGGATACAGAACACATCACAACCTTGGCGGCTACAATTGAAGACATTAGTTCTAAGTATTTCTTTTACTTTTCTCTATTTTAATTGAGTTCATGTTTGGATTTGTATTAGTTCTTAGCATGTCTATGGCTAGGAGTGTTACACCCCGTGATACCGGGGCTACTAATTGAGAACGTGATTAAGGAATCAAGATTTGAAGGTTGAAAGGAAAAAATATTTATATTTTCCTCCGGAAAAAAAATTGGAAATATTATTAACTTGGAGTTTAATACTTCTAATTGGATTTATGGGATTAGTATTGGATTACGAAGAATTGTAATTGATAATATGGGGCCCGCCGATAATTTCACAATTTCGCGGGGCCTTTCGATTTTAAGTTATTTTGGACAATATCTAGATATTTTGAAGAGGAAATTATTGACCAATGAGAGGCCGACATGTGTCCCTCTCCACTTGTCTTGCTAAGGGAAATATCTATATAGAAGATAAGCTTGCAAGACTTAGAGACATTTTCATAATATTCTATCTTCCAAAATATTATCTTCTCTCTTCCTTAGCCTTATATTTCGAAATCCATGGATAAAGAGAAGATCAAAGACCAGTCATTTTCCTAGATTAAGAACACTAATCAAGTTTGAAGATAAGTTAACTCTCCAATAATCTCCAAAATCCATGTTGAGCCGAAAATGGGGTTGAAATCCCTAGCTTGTTCGTCGACTTTTTGGAGGTAAAACGTGAAGGGAAGTTGGTTATAAGCTTGTAGTGGATGCTTGTGTGTGATTGGAACTTGAAGAAGTGAAGCAAAACGAAAACTGCGGGCCAAAGTTTAGCGGACTGCCTTGGGAGGTTTTTGGACAATTTTGAGGTAATAATTCTTCTTCCTCTTGAAGTAATTGGATATTACATATTGTTATAACGTATAGATGAGCTTGTGCTAAAAGGAATGGAGGATAAATAGTGTTTGGACAATTTTTGGTTGAGTTAGCCGAGAGTGACAATTTTCGGATGTTGGTGTCGTTGGCTATAATTGTTGTTATTAACGTCACCTATTTCATGTTATAATGGAGTAATATTGTTGTTAATAAGTTGATATAACTTATATAGAAGTTTTGGAACTTGAATTGGAATAAAAAGGATTAAGGAAAGAGTTATCGGATTGTAGTTGTTGGCCGCAGAATCTATAAAATTGTTAGACGTTGTTATGCAGTTTTTATGGACTGTTTTGTGGCGCTGGAAATTCTGAAAATTCAGCCACCAACATGCATGATTAATGTAGTAGTTGCTAATGAAAGTCACAAGGGATTAAAGGTGTTGAAAGACTTCACATTTTACCCTTGTTGTTGTGGGATATTGGGCTGATTTGTATGGACTGTTTTATGTGATTGTGGGGCAGAATTTTACACGTCTAGTAGGCATGTAATCCCCTTTGGTTAACTGTTGGTTATGCCCTTAAGTGTGGCTTGTTGGTTGTTGAATTTGGGCCTTGAAAAAGGTGGAAAAGTACGTAGAAACAAAGGAAGTGCTGCCCAATTTTCCGTAGAATAGAGACCCTTAGTTGGTATTAATCTACCTTAGAAAGCTTGGAATTGATAATCGTGTTATTGTTGTTATAGGTTGAAGTACTTTGAGACGTATTCTAGATTGTAGAGTTGGTTAGTCGCCAAAAAGGTATGTGAGCTATCCTTTCTTCTTCTAGCATGATTCCTTGTTTTAAAGTGAGTGTATCCTACTCCTTAGTGATGTAATTCTTGATAGTACTTTGGGTTGTCTAAATGAAAGTATTTCATTTTAGTTCATTGTAGTATATGAAAGAAGTTACATGATTGAAAGGTATAAATTACTTGGTGTTAAAAGTATACTTGACTTGGTTTGAAAAGTATAACTTACTTGAGTTTAAAAGTATAGTAACTTGATTTTAAAAGTGGAAGTGTCTTGATACTATGAGTGTTAGTTTTTGGAGGTTTATAAATGAGAAGATGTACGGAGGACGTACATAGTACTTCGGGTTCAATTTCCTTATTATTACTAGATGTGATATTGACTTGAGTTCTCTTAAAATGATAGTTCATTCTAATTGTGCTAATGAGAGTCGGAGATGATTTAAATTGTATAGTTGGATCATGTGAGTACGTCCATGATTACGACATAAATCTTATTGTGAAAATTGTATAGTTGGATCATGTTAGTGCGTCCATGATTACGACATAAATCTTATTGTGAAAATTGTATAGTTGGATCATGTGAGTACGTCCATGATTACGACATAAATCTTGTTGTGAAAATTTTACAGTTGGATCATGTGAGTACGTCCATGATTACGACATAAATCTTATTGTGAAAATTGTATAGTTAGATCATGTGAGTACGTCCATGATTATGACATAAATCTTATTGTGAAAATTGTATAGTTGGATCATGTGAGCACGTCCATGATTACGACATAAATCTTATTATGAAAATTGTATTAGTTGAATCATGTAAGTACGTCCATGATTACAACATAAATCTTATTGTGAAAACGGTATAGTTGAAATCATGTGAGTACGTCCATGATTAGGACTTGAATATGATGCAAGTACAAATACTCTTTGCGGTTGATCTAACTCTTAAAAGGCATAACTTAAAAGGTAAAGTTGACTCTCATTACTCTCATATTTGCAAGGCACTGTGTATTGTTATTTTGAATTATCATATTTGCCTCCTATTATATTTGGACTGTATGATCTCCTTTACAGTACTTATTGTTTCATATACTTGGTACATTTTTCGTACTGACCCCTTTTCTCCGGGGTGCTGCGTTCTTGTCGTAGGTTTAGGTACGCAGTTTGGTGATCTGCAAGTGTAAGATCCTTGCTCAGAGTTTTTGGGATAGCTCCATTGTTCCGGAGCTTATCATTTTGGTATAGATCTTTCATTACTGAGCTTTTACTGATTATGGATGCGCGGGGCCTTGTCCCGTCATAGTTCTGTAAAACTCTTAGAGGTATGTATTCATATGTGGGATTGGACTCGTGTACAGTGTAGTTTCTTTTGGATTATATATATATATATATATATATATGGCAGCCTTATCGACTTTGCATCTGCATGTTTGTAAAAAAAAGTGTTATTTGACTTCCGCGGGTAACTTGGGTCGTAGAGGGTAGAAGGGTGTCCAGGTAGGGCACCAGTCGCGGACCCGGGGTTCGGGTCGTGACAAGAGTGGTATCAGAGCAGTCAGTCCACGGAATGTCTATAGACCGTGTCTAGTAGAGTCTTGATTATCGTTGTGTTGCGCGCCACACCCATAAACAGGAGGCTACAGGACATTTAGGATTTGGTTTTTATTCTTCTCACTCTGAGATCGTGCCATAGAGCTGTGTTATTAAGATAATCCCTCTATGATGTATTATTGTGTATTCTGACTATGCCTCGAGGAAGGCCTTGATTGCCAGAAGGGCAAATCAGTAGCGGGAGCTACTAGACAGACTCAGAGATTTGATAGGACCATCAGAGGTAGAAATATTTTGTTTAATAATGAGTATAATGAAAGATGTTGACAAGAATGATAAAGTGAATGAGACTATAGTTGTGTAGGGTTCACAAGGTGTAATTACCCCATAACAGTGTAAAGACCAATAGTAGAGGAGGTACAGTAGGAATACTTCGGCCAAAGGTGACGAACCTCTAATGAGTGGAAGGATAGTATGAGAAATACCTTGAGATAGGAGAGAGACTCATATTAGACCATGACTGAGAGTTAGTTGTGATGATACACACACCTTAGATTCAGTAACATTATCCATAAGTGTTCGTGATTTAGATTCTACTAGTATAAGAGTTTACACCGGTTAGTAAACAAATCCAGGTAGATAATAGGATCATTCACCAACCAGTAGTTTGACTAATGTCCGAAGAAGATAATTTGACACGAGGGAACACATCAGTTAGTTGAGTGGGAGTCCGACTGAAGGATTCAGATAGTGATAGCTTATGGCTTAGAATACAACAAGGTCATTCCTAGTATGGGAAGAGAAAATGAACGTCTAAAGATCCCATTTTGGAAAGGACTGCAACCTTCGAGTATGGTGAGAAGGGACCTCGGATGGAAGGTCCATTGGTGTATATACAGGTGATATATTATGGTCGCGTGTGGCATCGTTGGTTTTGTGGAGTATTGGTTGATAGGTATAGTAAGGAGACGACGCCAGAATCTGTATAGTTTGAGACCCACTATGAACATTTGGGACGACTGTTTCTAAGGGGGGAAGGATGTTACTGATCAGTGTATTTTATATACACTTTTTGAGTCGTTTTTAGTGAGTCTTTTGTCCCTTTTTGTACAAATATGTGTCGTCTTAGGATAGATTTTCTTTCTTTTGAGTCAAATTGGTTAAAATGGTTCTTTGGAGGAAAAGAAGCAAAAAGAGGGCAAAAACGGAGGTTCCAGAGCTCGAAATGCGAGAAAGTGGCGAACCAGGCACAAAACCAGGTCAGCGCCGCGGCGCCTCCAGCCAGCAGGGCCAGGCGCCCCGGCGCCTAACATTCAGAGGCTTGCAGAAGTTCCAGCGCATGGCTCTGCAAAGCCAGAGTTGCGGCGCATGGCTAATCTCGAGCAGATCACAGAACTTAGCGCATGGCTGATATGAATGGCGCCGACGCGGGAAAAATCAGGTTTTGGACGAATTATGGGCCAGGCCTGAAGGGAAAACCTTAATGTCGGTTTGGAGGCTATAAAAAGAGAACCCTATGCAGTTTTTAAGGGTTCCCTTCTTGCCAAAACACAACACATCTTGGAGTTCAAGATTGGAGACCATTATTTAGTAATTTCTTTTCTTTCTTTTACTTTATTTTCAGTTTTATGTTGGATATTGAATTAGTTCTTGTCATGTCTATGGCTAGGAACTAATTCTAATATAGGGTTTTCCATGTCAATTCACTTGAACCTTATTTTATGAATTAATGCATGCTTATGGTTGTTCTTCTTATTGTTGAGATTTATCCAATAGATGATTTGATTGCTTGGTAATTACTTGATCATTAATTATCATTATTTATATGATTTCTAATCAAACTCCGAAAGGGGGAGGTTGTGACTATGTTGTAGTTGGGTAGACATAGGTCGAATTGGGGATGAAAATACTTCAATTACTTGTGTAGCATTAATAAGGGTTTTTGTTCTTAATCCTCCTCTAGAGTCATCCTTATCACCGAAAGGTTGAAAGGAGTTGTACTGGGGTTGAGTGTTTATATAGCCTTAACGGGAGTATAAAACGGATTAGTAAACCTGCTATCTCCAATAGAAGAAGAACCATAATTAATTGCATTAATAAGTAATATAAGCGGACAGTTGAGGAGACTTGGAAGCCCTATTTCCATCATCACTGAAGTAAACAACATAGTTAATTAGTCTTTATAATTATTAGTTATAATCAACAACTCAAATATCGGTCACCAAATAGATAACAAAGAATAGAAGTTGGTACTTGAACACTAATCCCTGAGGACGATAACTCGGTCTTCAAAGACTATATTACTTGACTCGACAACGTGCACTTGCGTTAAAGTGTGTGTATTAAATCGCGCATCAAGTTTTTGGCGCCGTTGCCGGGGATTGGCGTAGTTCAATATCAATTTTATCTATTCTTAATTTCTAATTTGGTTTTTTTTTTTTTTTTAATTTATTACGTTTTTTTTTTATTTTGTGAAAATCAGTTGCCGTGATCCGTTTGTCTGTTTTTGATCTGTTTCAGGAACTCAGTTTATGTGAAGGAGAAGAGGAGCAGACACTCTTGTTCCCTTCAATCCAGAGATTGAGAAAACTTGTAAACAGAACAGAAGGAACCAACGGATTTCAACTTTAATTGAGATGGAAGGCGTACAGAACAATAACGAGATGAATGAGGGGTTAGACGATCATCAGCCTAATCAAAGAATGCCTCGGAGAATACCAATGGATGTAGAGGAGAGAGTTAAAGTCCAAGCGGAGAGAAGCTTGGGAAATTACGTCTTTAGGGTGAGCGAGCACAAACTTGTATTAGGCTCCCAAGATAGGAGCAAATAATTTCGAGATCAAACGGCGATTCTAAGTATGGTGCGAACAGTGCGGTTTGGAGGAGGCTGATCGGAGGATCCTCACATGCACATAGCTAATTTCTTGAGTGTGTGCAACATTGAATCTGATGGCGTTCACGATGATCTTGTCAGATTGAGGCTCTTTCCCTTCTCACTCAGGGATAGAGCAAAAGTGTGGTTGAATTCTTTGCCAGCAGATTCAATATTTACATGGAAAGAGCTGACACAAAAATTTTTGGCAAAATTCTTCCCACCATGCAAAGCAGCGAAGTTGAGAGGGGAGTTGAATAATTTCTATCAAGCAGATGGAGAGTCATTATACGAAGCTTGGGAAAGATTCAAGGACTTGCAGAGGAAGTGTCCACACCACAGTATTGAGTTGTGGAATTTGGTCCACATCTTCTATAATGGGCTGAGTGGAACGACCAGAACAATTATTGATGCAGCAGCAGGTGGAACCTTTATGAGGAAAACAGCCCATGAAGCTCACGACTTATTGGAAGACATGGCCACCAATAACCATGTCACAAAAGATAGACAAATGAGTGGAAGAAGAACAGTGGGAGTTCATGAGATAGATGTCATCACTGCCCTGAATGCCCAAGTTGCCCTTTTGACCAAGCAGCTGCAACAACATACAGTATCTGTAAATGCAGTGCAGATGCCAAAGAGCTGTGAAATGTGTGGTGGTACACATACATTCGATAGATGTCCTTCAGCTGATCCTAATAATATGACGATCGAGCAAGCAGAGTTCCAAGATGTAGGTAACTATCAGAGGCCCCAGAACAACCCATACTCCAACACATACAATCCAGGGTGGAGGAATCACCCAATTTTTTCATGGAGAGGAGAGCACGGGCAGCAGAATCAGTTTAGAGGTCAGTATCAAAACCAGCAGCCATTCACTCAGGCCTCACCTTCTCAACAATTCAGTGGTCCTGCCCAACCAGAAAAGCCAGACGAGCTGAGAGCAGCTTTGTTGACACTCACCAACTCCCAGACCCAGTTTATGGCAGAAACTACATCTTCGCTCAGGAACTTGGAAACACAAGTGGGTCAACTAGCAAAGCTATCGAACAACATGCCACAAGGTACACTGCCAAGCAACACAGAGATGAACCCTAGAGAACAATGCCAGGCAGTACAGCTGAGAAGTGGTAAACAGTTGGAGCAGCATGCACCTCAGTCGGTAGTTGAACAAAGGGTAGAAATAGAGAAAGAGAAGGTGGTTGAAGCTCGCCCAGTAGTAGAGAAAGCTCCAGAGAAGGAGTATACTAAGAAGATTCCGTTCCCACAAAGATTGCAGAGGAAGGTAGTTGATAAGCAATTCTCCAAGTTTTTGGAGACGTTCAGAAAGTTACATATCAACATACCCTTCATCGAGGCGTTGGAGCAAATGCCTTCTTATTTCAAATTCATGAAGGAAATTTTGGGGAAGAAGAAGAAACTAGCAGAGTATGAGATGGTGGCACTGACTGAGGAGTGCAGTGCTATCCTACAGAAGAAGTTGCCCCCTAAACTAAAAGACCCAGGGAGCTTTACATTGTCTTGCACAGTTGGCAAGGTGACATGCAATAGGGCCCTTTGTGATTTAGGGGCAAGTATAAATTTGATGCCTTTATCGGTGTTTAAACGGTTGGAATTAGGTGAAGCAAAACCAACCACGGTGAGCTTGCAACTAGCCAATAGAACGGTGATACATCCAAGGGGGAAGATTGAGGATGTGCTTGTTAAAGTAGGAATTTTTTTTTTCCTGCGGATTTCCTCATTCTTGACATGGAGGAGGATGCAGAGATCCCCATCATATTGGGGAGACCGTTCTTAGCAACAGGGAGAGCCCTGATTGATGTCGAAAAGGGGGAGCTGACGCTAAGGGTAGAGAGCGAAGAAATGGTGTTTAAAGTGTTTAAACACGTTATTGAGCCACCGGTCATGAGCAGGTGCTTTGCAATCAGCACCATCAGAACCTCCTGTGAGCCAGTGCAAGCAAATCCAAGGGAGATAAGCCCACCAAAGCAGGTACGTGATTCCGAACCTCCGCCAAAGCAGGTATGTGTTCCTGAACCTTCCCTTGAAAATAATTTTAAGAAAGCGAAGAAGAAAAAGAAAAATGTGGAAAAAATGGATTGGTTGTGGGATTAATCTACCCCACACCTCTTGATCTAACGAACTTGCGTCCGGCTAAAAGACGTTAAAGACAACGCTACTTGGGAGGCAACCCAAGGTATTTTGATTTATTTTACTTTAATATAGTTAGTTTTTACTAAGAAACGATCTCACGGAGGTAGTGTTTGTGTTGTGTTAGCAGTGCAAGCAACAAATTTGGAGGAAAATCAAGAATAGCCAGGATTTCGGAAAAAGCGGGTTAGCCATGGCTAAAAAGCGAGAAAGGAGCTGAAGTTAAAGCGACGCGGCGCCAAAAATCCAGAAAAAATGTTAAGTCTATGCGTATGGCTGAAGTCTGAGGCGCATGCAGAAATTCAGAATGCAGCCTTGATAAATTAGCGCGCATGGCTGAAGTCTGCACGCTGTGTGTAAACCCGGAAAATAAAAGACGCCCCAAATACGATTTTTCCCCAATTCCAAACCAAAACCTAAACCCTCTTCTCCACAAAACCCACAAAAATCCACACTTTACCTAAAAATCTTCCATAAACCAAACCCAAACACAACCAAAGCTCTTAAATTTCCTAAACCCTTAACCATATCAACCACCAAACCTCATCCCATTGCCTCAAATCACCATTAGAAGCAAGAAAACTTTGAAGAACACCGTCAAAAGGTAATCTTTATATTTTCTTGAAAGCTTTACTATAGTCAGATGAGGTAGTAGATTGGAGGAGTGTTGTATCTGTGAAGTTGTTGGGGTGTTGAAAATTGGTTGTGAAATTTTGAGGAAGAGTATACAAAGAGGGTGTGGGTGTTGTACAGAAGCTTCTTAAGTGAAGTTTGGGGGTGATAGGTGTTGTAGCTGCTAGTTGTTGAGTGATAGTGTTGAGTAACATTTGTGATACTAAGGAAACGCTGCAAAAAGTGATCTAAACATGTCTGCCAGAAAGAGAAGAGCCTCCACATCCACTTCAGCCCCTCAATATGATGATACTAGGTTTGTTAGCCAACAAGCTCATGAAAGATACAAAAAGCTTAGTACTAGGCCCTTAATCCCTGAAAGAGGAATGGATTATCAAAGGGATTCGCTTGAGGAAGAGGATGTCTATGAGCCCATTCGGGCGATGATTGAGATGATGGGGTGGAAAAGATTTGTAAACCCGGGAAAGATAGCACCAATGAACACAGTGATGGTGCGTGAATTTTATGCTAATCTTCCGGAGAAGGTGGACAATGGATGCTTTGTGAGGAAAATATGTGCTGTGGCGAGTAAGAGGTCAATGCGTTATTGGAAACAGTTGATGTTGAAGGAGGAGATGGTAATTGGAGCTATTTTAGAACATGGTCTAGAAGCACCAACATCGATCGAATGCCATCGCGAACCGCGATGCTACTACGAAATTGCGTATGAATTTTCGAGAAATGGGTCAAGAAGGATGAGCAGTGTCGATTCAACAAGCGACCAAGGGTTGGTTGTATTTCGTCAGTGCCCGCCTAATTCCATCAACGCACTTCACCAGAGTGCCAGAAGACAGAATCAAATTGATATATGGAATTATGACGGGGAAGACGATTGATGTTGGGAAGGAGATAGTGAAAAATATTGAAGAGACCAGCAGGTTGGTAACAACGGGTGGGTTGGGACATGGCTCAATTATTACAAGTTTATGCGCCATAAATGGGGTCCCAACCCTACCCACTGATACTTATGAGAAAAACCAACTTCCTGTGTCATACGGGATAGTGCACTCCGTCTCAGACCCAACCACTCCAGCAACAACAAAAAGAAGAGCACCAACACCACCAGCAGCAGCAGCAGGGGCTGCCATGGATGAAGATGAGCCTGAAACAGAGGCTCAATATGAGGCAGGAAGCAGCCATCAGTGTCACACCCCGAACCCCGGGCCCGTGACTGGTGCCCTACCTGGGCACCCTTCTACCTTAACAATACAAGTAAACTGCGGAAATTAAATAACACCTCATTTTTTTTTCTTTTAAAACAACTGCGTGCAAGTGGCAAAGCGACAAGGCTGCCATATATACATAACAAAAGACACTACCGCATACGAGTCCAATCCACATATGAATACTGATATCTAGGAGTTAAGCGAAATATGACGGACAAGGCCCCGCCAGACCCAAAGCGTACAAAGCACATCTTGAAGGACATATACCAAAGATAAACTCAGGAATAGAAGGAGCTTATCCAAAACCCCGGCAGGATCCTACACTGCCGATCACCGAATGCGTACCTAAACTGCGGCGTGACGCGGCCCCAAGGAGGTCGATGCGAAGAATGTACCAAGTATGTGAGCGATGAAATGCGTAATAAAATCATAGCGATCTAAATAACACAGGAGACATGTATGATATCCAACCTACGATGCATAACACATAAGCGATCATATCAAGTCGGGACGCAGCCAAAGTCATTACTCAATATAACCATGGGTCTCACGCCCGTAATATCAATCATGCGGTGGAATCCTTCCTCACCGCGATCCATGATGTAATAACACCAATAAGGATACATGAACACCAAGTCCCACCTGTGTCCTCGATACCTCGTGGTCCCATGCCGGAATCCCACCTCGTAAAAGCATGACCATGGGTAACACAAACAAACTGGGACATATATGATAATCAAAATACAACACATTGTGCCTTACCAACAATGAGAGTAAGCGATGAGTATCCTTACAATATAAACTAGGAAGCTCATGATCAGCGGGACCATCCGCGCGAGATCATTTAGCAATACTATTCCCGGGACTATTTCACCGCATAGGTCGCGTGGACCGCGTGAGGTATTCCTCGCATAGGTGGACCCGCGTGGGACTATTTCACCCGCATAAGCCCTTTGGACCGCATGAGGTATTCCTCGCATAGGACTATTTCACCGCATAAGTCCCACGGACTCGCGTGAGGTATTCTCGCGTAAATTTGGACGCCGCGTGGGACTATTTCACCCGCATAAGCCCTACGGACTCGCATGAGGTATTCCTCGCATCGTGGGTAGCAAATCCACGGAATTATGCAAATGCCACCAACCCGGGGAATGACCCCGAAACGACTGATATAACAATAACACACAACCGGCTATTTCCAGCACACATAGGCGAATCCTTAATTACAAGCCAAAGTCCTTACCAAGGCACACTTAGAATAATTCTCTTTAACAAGCCAAAGTACTTATCAAGGCACACTTTAGACAAATTCTCAATTTATCAAGCCAAAGTACTAATCAAGGCATACATAGAATAATTCTCTTTTAACAAGTCAAAGTACTTATTAAGGCACACTTAGACAAATTCTCAATTTATCAAGCCAAAGTACTAATCAAGGCATACATAGAATAATTCTCTTTTAACAAGTCAAAGTACTTATCAAGGCACACTTAGACAAATTCTCAATTTATCAAGCCAAAGTACTAATCAAGGCATACATAGAATAATTCTCTTTTAACAAGTCAAAGTACTTATCAAGGCACACTTAGACAAATTCTCAATTTATCAAGCCAAAGTACTAATCAAGGCATACATAGAATAATTCTCTTTTAACAAGTCAAAGTACTTATCAAGACACACTTAGACAAATTCTCAATTTATCAAGCCAAAGTAATACATACGTACATTCTTTTATAAAAGACTCCTTTCTATGTAAAGCCCCAAGATACTAACACCCGTAGTATCAAGGCGTGTCTATTTTTCAAAGTAAGTTACTACACTTTTAGAAAACTCATTTCAAAGCTTGAAATCAAGTAACTCCAAATTTTCACAATCTAGGCAACTTATGCCGATTAATCAAAATAGACAACTTTCTAACCTTCCATAAAGCCGTTATAACCAACTTCCCATAAAGCCGTTATAACCCTTTTATGGTTTTAGACGATATCCATTCCTTGATAACCAAGAGACTTATACTATTAAAACCAAGTTTCACATACTTACAAATCAAGTTCTTAACTTTCAAAATACTTCAAGTCTCTTAATAGTTAGAAAATAAGTTTTCTTCTACTTTTTAAACCTCAAGTAACTTCACCCTTAGCACAAGTTACTTCTCTTAAATCATGTCATTTCTCCTCTTTTAAATCAAATAAGTAAATCACTCCTTTGACTCCCCTAAAGTCATTATAATGACCTTTAGGTTTTAGAACTAAGGCACTAGCCAAAAGATTTGGAAACCACTTCCTTTTCAAGTCTCTATGTACTTTAAGAAAAATACCTTCACTTTTAAGAATCCAAACTTCCCTAAGGAAATGGATTATACTACTTACAATTTAAACATCAAAGTACACTCAAGGAAGTACATAGAACAAATTCTATTTTAGGCAATCCAAATACAAGCAAGGAATGGATCATTCAAGGAGTAGAACTTACTTTCTTTATTCTAAGGAATCATGCTAGAAGAGGAGATAGTTCACATACCTTTTCGGCTAAATCCACAAGCTAAGCCGAATACACCGTAGGTAGAAGTGTCAACCTATAATGGTCACAACAAGGCTATCAACTTCTAGTCTCTATGTAGAATAATACTAAGTATTTAGTCTCTAATTCTACGGAAAATCGGGCAGCACTTCCTTTGTTTCTACTTACTTTTCCACCTTTTTCAAGGCCGAATACAATAACCAACAAGCCACATTTAAGGCTCCAAACAACATCCAAACAAAGGGGATTACACGCCTTACACCACGTGTAAAATTCCGCCCCACAATTCATACGAAATAGTATAAAACTTCACTAGCCATTCTCGGCCAACATATAACCAATCACACTACGCCTTTTCCAATCCTTTTCCAATTTCAAGTTCTTAGGTCTAACATGTTATATAGTTATAAACCACTTCAACAACTACAATTTCCTTCCTACACAACATGCGACGTCTTAAACGAATAATCAACTTGAATTCCAATCTTAAAGCTAAACATGCTAGATTTCGGATTAGGGTTCCAATATTCCATAAACATATCAAACTTCATACTATATAACACATGCTTGCTAAAATCCATAGCTACAACAATAAGTAAGTCTTAACTACTAAAACGACAAAAATATACCTTATAAGCCCTTAAAATTTCCAAGATTCCAAAGTCGCGCCTTAGCAATTCTTAGCTCCTTTCCTTAGGTTCCAATCCGCTCCAAGCATTCCTTAGAGGCCTATGAAGAACCCTTCTTCAAGTTCCAACTTCAAAGTTGAAGAACTCCCTTAGTTTCCGCCTTGCGACTAACGTAAAAATGCGTTTTTTCCGAATTCTTTCTATTGGGATAACCTTACAATACCCTTGGGGACATTGGGTTAAAGTCTTGTGGCTAATGGATCAAAATCACAAATTTTTTGTGTGGGAGAGGGCACTAACCCGAGAGCTTCAATGTAGAACAACAATGTTTCTAATTTTTCTAAGTGTAAAATGAGCTTGTCTTGCTACTAGTTAGTATATAACACATATTGGAGGGCTTAGACTTAAACAAATGTGAGGCTAGGATTAAAATCACATGGATCAAGCTTAAGTGGCAAGTTGACTAGTCAATTATGTCAAGCTTGAAGACTTATCTTCCAAGATGTTCAATGACCATAATACCCCCTCCTCTAATTCGACCAAGACCACTTATGGGGGTGCCATGTGTCGCCCTCTCATTCGTCCATAAAATTTCCGTGACCCTCGTGGGCCCCACAAAACGTAAAATTCCTCGGGTGGGCCCCACGTGACCAAATCCGTAAAAATAAATTTCCATAATATTAATAAGTTCCTTACTCTTCAAATAATGCATTTTGAGAATCCAATTCTCAATAACGAACATTTTTCCTTTCCGACGTCCGGAAGATTTTCCGTCGGAAAAACAATTCTTCCTTTCGTACTAATTTCCAAGTCTTGTTTCCTTTCGTACATTCTCTTTTACATGTCCTGGACTTACGGGGTGTAACATTCTCCCCCCCTTAGAAACATTCGTCCCCGAATGTTCTTAGTCGGTTTTCAAGCCATACAAACTCCGGCATAAACTCTATACTATGCCTCTCAATCAAAACTGCACAAGACCAACGATGTCACACATGACCACCACATATCATACGTAAACATAATAATGGACCTTCCGTCCGTGGTCCCTTCTCACAAAACTCGAAGGTTACAGTCTCCTCAAACACGGGATCCCCTAGAGGTTCCTTTCTTTCCTTACTTGTCATACTTTCTCGTACTTTCAAACTCATCTAGTACACGTACAAAATCTCAAATTCTGTTTCTGTTCCCCAATCCTTGGAGTTACTAACCAACTTGGCCATTATGCTACTTGAATTTCCGCTAAGGCTCTTCTCGGTCCTTACGACCTAGTTCCGGTGGAACGCGTCCACAAACTCGTACAACGATTAACTAAACTTGGGCATGGCATCCCCAGGACCCTATCACTTAACGGGACCATTTCTAACTGACATCACCCCATTCCATACTATCGGCTGACCCGAAATGAGTCCATAACCCGACTCATCGTCACGCTTAACTTCTCATTCTTAGTCTGAAGTAAATCTCTCTCATCTCAAGGTACTTCTTACCCTATCCCCTATTCACTAGAGGTTCGTCACATAAGCCAAAGTATTTCTCATGCATAATCTTCCTATTGGTCTTACCTTGTCGTGGGGCAATTCTAACTTGTGAACTTTATACAACTATAGTCTCGGTTCACCTATCATTCTTGTCAACATTCTTACTTCTCACTTACTAATCAAAGTATCCCTACCTGCAGGGTACTATCACTTACAATTGCTAGCACCGCTTATCTTGGTCAATAACACAACGGCTTTCTCATGACCTATAGTCTTCTCCTAACCGAAACCGGAGGCTCAGTCTGGGGCCTCAAACCTGGCGAAGGACTCGGCATTGCGCGAACAACATCCGGTATACCGCGGGCATAAGCCCTATCAACTCTCTGAGTCGACTAGTAGCTCCTGCTACTCCTTTGCCCTTCAGGCGTGTTGCCCTCCTGGAGGCATAATCGTAACACAACAATACGTCGAGAGGAATTATCTTACTAACACGGCTCATGTACGATCTTAGAGTGAGAAGAATATAAACCAACTCCTAAATGTCCTGTAGCCTCCTGTTTATGGGTGTGGCGCAACACACCGATAATCAAGACTCTACTAGACACGGTGCGTAGACATTCCGAGGATCGCGCTCGATACCACTCTGTCACACCCCGAACCGGGCGTGGTGGTGCCCTACTGGGCACCGCTTCTACCTTAACAATACAAGTAAAGCTGCGGAAATTAAATAACACCTCATTTTTGTTTTCTTTTAAAACAACAAATGCGTCTGAGGCAAAGCCGACAAGGCTGCCATATATACATAACAAAAGACACTACTGCATACATGAGTCCAATCCACATATGAATACAGACCTCAGGAGTTAAATCGAAATATGACGGGACAAGGCCCGCCGTACCCAGCTGTACAAAGCACATCTTGAAGGACATATATCAAAGATAAACTCGGAATAGAAGGAGCTTATCCAAAACCCCGGCGGATCCTACACTGCCGATCACCGCGTGCCTAAACTGCGGCGTGAACGCGGCCGAAGGAGGTCGATGCGAAGAATGTACCAAGTATGTGAGCGATGAAATGCGTAATAAAATCATAGCAGTCTAAATAACACAGGAGACATGTATGATATCCAACCTACAGTACATAACACATAAGCAGTCATATCAAGTCAGGGACGCAGGCCCTCAAAGTCATTACTCAATATAACCATGGGTCTCACGCCCATAATATCAATCGTGCGGTGGAATCCTTCCTCGGCTGGCGATCCATGATGTAATAACACCAATAAGGATACATGAACACCAAGTCCCACCTGTGTCCTCAATACCTCGTGGTCCCATGCCCCGGAATCCCACCTCGTAAAAGCATGACCATAGGGTAACACAAACAAATCCGGGGACATATATGATAATCCAAATACAACACATTGTGCCTTACCAACAATGAGAGTAAGCGAGAGTATCCTTACAATATAAACTAGGAAGCTCATGATCAGCGGGACCATCCGCCCGCAGATCATTTAGCAATACTATTCTGGACTATTTCACCGCATAGGTCGCGTGGACCGCGTGAGGTATTCCTCGCGTAGGTTGGACCCGCGCGTGTGACTATTTCACCGCGTAAGCCCTTTCGGACCCGCATGAGGTATTCCTCGCATAGGACTATTTCACCGCATAAGTCCTTACGGACTCGCATGAGGTATTCCTCGCATAGGTCGGACCGCCGCGTGGGACTATTTCACCGCATAAGCCCTACGGACTCGCATAAGGTATTCTCGCATCGTGGGTAGCAAATCCACGGAATTATGCAAATGCCACCAACCCGGAATGACCGAAACGACGATATAACAATAGCACAACTGGCTATTTCCAAGACACATAGGCGAATCCTTATTACAAGCCAAAGTCCTTACAAGGCACTTAGAATAATTCTCTTTACAAGCCAAAGTACTTATCAAGGCACACTTTAGACAAATTCTCAATTTATCAAGCCAAAGTACTAATCAAGGCATACATAGAATAATTCTCTTTTAACAAGTCAAAGTACTTATCAAGGCACACTTAGACAAATTCTCAATTTATCAAGCCAAAGTACTAATCAAGGCATACATAGAATAATTCTCTTTTAACAAGTCAAAGTACTTATCAAGACACACTTAGACAAATTCTCAATTTATCAAGCCAAAGTACTAATCAAGGCATACATAGAATAATTCTCTTTTAACAAGTCAAATTACTTATCAAGGCACACTTAGACAAATTCTCAATTTATCAAGCCAAAGTACTAATCAAGGCATACATAGAATAATTCTATTTTAACAAGTCAAAGTACTTATCAAGGCACACTTAGACAAATTCTCAATTTATCAAGCCAAAGTACTACATACGTACATTCTTTTATAAAAGACTCCTTTCTATGTAAAGCCCCAAGATACTAACACCCGTAGTATCAAGGCGTGTCTATTTTTCAAAGTAAGTTACTACACTTTTAGAAAACTCATTTCAAAGCTTGAAATCAAGTAACTCCAAATTTTCACAATCTAGGCAACTTATGCCGATTAATCAAAATAGACAACTTTCTAACCTTCCATAAAGCCGTTATAACCAACTTCCCATAAAGCCGTTATAACCCTTTATGGTTTTAGACGTATCCATTCCTTCAATAACCAAGAGACTTATACTATTAAAACCAAGTATCACATACTTACAAATCAAGTTCTTAACTTTCAAAATACTTCAAGTCTCTAATAGTTAGAAAACAAGTTTTCTTCTACTTTTTTTTAAACCTCAAGTAACTTCACCCTTAGCACAAGTTACTTCTCTTAAATCATGTCATTTCTCCTCTTTTAAATCAAATAAGTAAATCACTCATTTGACTCCCCTAAAGTCATTATAATGACCTTTAGGTTTTAGAACTAAGGCACTAGCCAAAAGATTTGGAAACCACTTCCTTTTCAAGTCTCTATGTACTTTAAGAAAAATACCTTCACTTTTAAGAATCCAAACTTCCCTAAGGAAATGGATTATACTACTTACAATTTAAACATCAAAGTACACTCAAGGAAGTACATAGAACAAATTCTATTTTAGGCAATCCAAATACAAGCAAGGAATGGATCATTCAAGGAGTAGAACTTACTTTCTTTATTCTAAGGAATCATGCTAGAAGAGGAGATAGTTCACATACCTTTTGGCTAAATCCACAAGCTGCCGAATACACCGTAGGTAGAAGTGTCAACCTATAATGGTCACAACAAGGCTATCAACTTCTAGTCTCTATGTAGAATAATACTAAATATTTAGTCTCTAATTCTACGGAAAATCGGGCAGCACTTCCTTTGTTTCTACTTACTTTGCCACCTTTTTCAAGGCCGAATACAATAACCAACAAGCCACATTTAAGGCTCCAAACAACATCCAAACAAAGGGGATTACACGCCTTACACCACGTGTAAAATTCCGCCCCACAATTCATACGAAATAGTATAAAACTTCACTAGCCATTCTCGGCCAACATATAACCAATCACACTACGCCTTTTCCAATCCTTTTCCAATTTCAAGTTCTTAGGTCTAACATGTTATATAGTTATAAACCACTTCAACAACTACAATTTCCTTCCTACACAACATGCGACGTCTTAAACGAATAATCAACTTGAATTCCAATCTTAAAGCTAAACATGCTAGATTTCGGATTAGGGTTCCAATATTCCATAAACATATCAAACTTCATACTATATAACACATGCTTGCTAAAATCCATAGCTACAACAATAAGTAAGTCTTAACTACTAAAACGACAAAAATATACCTTATAAGCCCTTAAAATTTCCAAGATTCCAAAGTCGCGCCTTAGCAATTCTTAGCTCCTTTCCTTAGGTTCCAATCCGCTCCAAGCATTCCTTAGAGGCCTATGAAGAACCCTTCTTCAAGTTCCAACTTCAAAGTTGAAGAACTACCTTAGTTTCCGCCTTGCGACTAACGTAAATGTTATACCCCGTAGTTGCAGGGTATGTATGTGAGGACGTACGTACGAGAGTACGGCAGAAATTTTGAAAAGAAAGAAAGATGTGAGTTTTCGACGGAAAAGTTTCCGGTTATTTGTGAAGAAAAAGGTTCGTTAATGGGAATTGGATTCCCAGATTTGGTATTTGGACTTCATAGATTATATTAGAATTTTGAGATTTTATTTTCGGAAATGGTCACGTGGGGCCCACGGGAGAAATTTACGGTTTTGTGGGGCCCGCTTTGTTTTGAGATTTCATTAATTTGGATATTTTGGAAGACGAAATATTCAGGCGAATCGGGGCGACACGTGTCACCCCATGTGGCACCCTTGGCGATTTTACCTTTGTGCACAACGGTTAGAGTCGTTTTTTAAACGTTTTGCGTAACTGCGAAGGAAAATTCCGGCTATGTCGTTTTGTATTTTTGCGGATTTTTCCGAGAGGCGAAACATTCGGACCAACGGGAGGGTGGCGTGTGTCACCCTCACAACGAAAGATGTGGGCGGCGACTTGGTGAGGGGCAAGTTGTGCTAGATATTTGTGTAGATATTTGTGAGGGTTTTAAGGAGTAGGGTCTAGGGTGCACTTGGCTTGATCTTGGCCTTACACTTGCCTTGCACATGGCTTGATCTTGGCCATTGGTTGGCCTTTGGTTTTGCTATAAATACCCCTCCCTTGTGAAGACTTATTCATTCACTCCTCACTTTGTCTAAGTCTTGAAATCCCTCCCCTCCCTCTAGTAGCTCTCGTCCTAAGCCTCTCCCCCTCCCTCCTCCTTGTGGCCTTTGGCCGAGAAGGGTTCCCCCCCCCCTTGTGGTGCTAGCCGTGGGGTACCCCCCCTAGCCTAGTTGTTTTCGCATAATACCCCTTGTTGTGGTATAGAAATACTCCCCTAGTATTGTTATAATGCCCAAAATACCTTAGCCTTGTACCTTGTAGTATTCCAAAGATACCTCTTTACGTAGAGTCCGGAAATACTACCTTTTGTCCTTTTAGTCTCAAACCGAAACCCTAAGGAAATCTTCATAGTTGGTTGAAGTATTTGAGTAGAAGTTGGTTAGAACTTCTAAGGGTTGTTTGGAGTGGTTTGGAGCGCACGGAGTGGAGCTAAACCTTGCTCAGGATCGACATTATAACTTGGATAATTTTGGGCTTATCGAGGTAATTATCTTGTCCCTCTATTGTAATTGGAAATTACATGTTTGTTAGAATATATAGTCAAGTATACTATATATGGAACTACTTAGTATTCGCAATGTCTTTTGACTTAAGCTCAAGAATAAAGAATCGAATCTGTATTTACATAGGGTGTATTGCAAAGAGACTTGTGTAGTATTCGAGTAGAATTGTACACGCCCAGGTTAGGCGTGTAAACCCCCGGTTGGCTTGGTAGCCGCCTCGTTAGAGGAGGAGATTTACTGTTGTGTGGGGAGTCGCCAATTTTCTATAGAAAGATAGAAACTTGTGTTTTGGGGTTAATAGACGTTTGTGACCTTTATAGGTGAAAGTACTATGAGTAGCGTATTCTACTTGAGAGTGGAAAGGGCTAGCAAGCGTTGTAGTACTTGGAGCATTTTGCTTATTGTCGATAAATCGTCGCGAGGTATGTGAACCTCTTCCTATCTTTTCTAGCATGATTGTTGTGAACTATGTAGTACGGTAGCGTACGTGTGCTAAGTGATTTGGTTGGTTTAAAACATAGGGTGTTATAATAGCTTTATGGGAAGTTAGTTATAACGACCTTATGTAAGTGAAAATGGTTTCTTGATGTTAGAAGTTAAGAGACTTGATCTTATAAGATAAGAGACTTAACTTATTTGTTTTAATGTGGATGTTTGTGTGAAACCTCATTCGTGAGTAATGAGTACTTGGTTTTAAAGGGATAATGTTTCTTGATTTCGGAATCGTAATGTGTATCGACTGCACCACTGCAGCGTTAATAAAAGGAAAATGTATTGAATAATGATGTGTTGTATTAAAACCAAGAGAAACCTCCATCCGCATAGAAGCTAAGATAAGACAAAATGATATTACATTTTCTAGATCATGGTTTTGTAATAAGATCGTTATAACAAGAATAAACTACTCATATATGACATAGGTTACTCAATTGTTCTAAAAGGAATCAAATGATTAAGTTTGGGAACTATGAAACCATTTGAAAATAAAGCTTGAGTAATTGAAACTAGGCAACCGGAACTTAGGAAAAGAATGTTGTTACTTGATTTTGAAAAGGAATGTGGGTTGGTCATTCTAATACTACGTATCGGGTGACTTTTATAAAAGTAATGGATCTCTTTTAAAAGAACTTAACGTATGTAGTACTTTGGGGTTAAAAACCCGGACTTTGGCATAAAATGAAAGTACTTTGAGTTGTGTGAAACTTGCCTATGCTTGTTGTTGTGAAACTTGCCTATGCTTGTTGTTGTGAAACTTGCCTATGCTTGTGATGATAGCCTTTGTTGTGCAAGTGTGGTATTTACGTGTTCTGGCGTCTCTCGATAGAGGGTCGGTCGACTTGTTGAGAACTTACTTGGACGTGCTGGCAGTGATGGAGAATTCCACGGGTATGTTTCCATTTTGATTACTGTCTTGTTGTTGATGTCACATGGACATGCCTACACCGATGCAGTATTCCGGGGGCATGCGGCCGGGTTGATTACCCGATATATTGTTATTGTGGATACATGGACATGTCTACGCCGAGGTAGAATTCCGGGGGCATGTGGCCATGCGGCAGGTTGATCACCAGATATTATTGTTGATGTCACATGGACGTGTCTACGAGGTAGAATTCGGGGCGTGTGGCCGTGGGGCATTGGTATTATTGTTGCATCATGGACATGTCTACACCTGCAGAATTCGGCACGCGCCATGATGCGAACATGATTGATGTTGTGGGCGTGAGACCCATAGTTATATTTGAGTGATGACTTGAGGCGTGAGTCCTCGATCGGATATGATCGCTTTATGTTGTGAATCAGTAGTTGGGTTATCATACATGTCTCGCTTTATATAGACTAGTATGATTTCATTCTGATATTTTTACATTTCACATACTTGGTACTGTTATCGACCTCCTTGGGCTGCGTTCATTCCGCAGTTAGAGGTACATCTGTCGTGGATCCCGGCTCTTAGGATCACAGTTCAGCGTATTGGGAAGCTCCGTTTCTTCTGAGGCTTATCTTTTGGTATGTGTTCCCTGAGTTGTAGGTTCTTGTACATTCAGGGGTATGGCGGGGCCCTGTCCCGTCATAGTCGTTGTAAATCTTAGAGTGCAGTAATCTTGTTGTGGCGTGGTTGTAAAGGATTAAACTGCTCGTGTTTATGTATATCGAAGGCAACCGCTTTGGTTGCCTGCTTATTATTATATCTCTTGTTTACGACTCATGTTTTATTTTCCATTGGTTTTCTCGATGTTGTATCACTAGGGTGCGGGATAAGGCACGATGCGAACCGAACGGGTCGTTCTGATAAAAATGCGTTTTCATTCTTTCTATTGGGATAACCTTACAATACCCTTGGGGACATTGGGTTAAAGTCTTGTGGCTAATGGATCAAAATCACAAAATTTTTGTGTGGGAGAGGGCACTAACCCGAGAGCTTCAATGTAGAACAACAATGTTTCTAATTTTTCTAAGTGTAAAATGAGCTTGTCTTGCTACTAGTTAGTATATAACACATATTGGAGGGCTTAGACTTAAACAAATGTGAGGCTAGGATTAAAATCACATGGATCAAGCTTAAGTGGCAAGTTGACTAGTCAATTATGTCAAGCTTGAAGACTTATCTTCCAAGATGTTCAATGACCATAATACCCCTCCTCTAATTCGACCAAGACCACTTATGGGGGTGCCACGTGTCGCCCTCTCATTCGTCCATAAATTTTCCGTGACCCTCGTGGGCCCCACAAAACGTAAAATTCCTCGGGTGGGCCCCACGTGACCAAATCCGTAAAAATAAATTTCCATAATATTAATAAGTTCCTTACTCTTCAAATAATGCATTTTGAGAATCCAATTCTCAATAACGAACATATTTCCTTTCCGACGTCCGGAAGATTTTCCGTCGGAAAAACAATTCTTCCTTTCGTACTAATTTCCAAGTCTTGTTTCCTTTCGTACATTTTCTTTTACATGTCCTGGACTTACGGGGTGTAACTGTCACGACCCGATTCCGGGCCCGTGACTGGTGCCTTACCCCGGGCACCCTAGTGATACAACATCAGAGTAATCAGCGGAACATAAAACGATACAAGACATATTATGAAATATGAAACAATAATTTGAGAAAAACTTGCCTTTCGGCATATATGTAAATAACAACTTTTTCAACATGAACAGTTTAATCCTTTTTACAAACCACCTTGCAACAAGATTACTACAGACCTCTACGAATGATATGACAACAACGACGGGACAGGGCCCCGTCATACCCCTGAATGTAAGCACCTACAACAACAGGGGACTATACCAAGACAAGCCTCCGGAGAAACGGAGCTCTCCCAAGAGCTGAACTGTGACCCTAAGAGCGAGGATCAACGACTGGTGTACCTTTACCTGCGGCATGAACGCACTTCAAGGAGGTCGAGATAACAGTGCAAGTATGTGAAATCGAAAATCGTAAATGGAATCATAGTAGTCTATATAAAGCGGGAGACATGTATGATAACAAAACTACGATTCCTGATAAACAAGCAATCATATCAAGTCGTGGACTCACGCCTCAAAGTCATCACTCAAACATAACAATGGGTCTCACGCCCACAACATCAATCATGCGTGGAATACCTTCTCCGCTGCCGCGATTTATGATATACAAGCACCAAGGAATACACATGAACACTGTGTCCCACTGTGTCCTAATAAAACGATGCAGGGTAAATGCGAAGGCATAGCCGATTACTAACACCTACGGTACCAACAAGGTCATAAATCGTGTGTCATGATATCTGTCTGCCGTCACATGATAAAAGCCGGTCACTCGCGCGCAGATCAAATGTGCGCGTCTAGCCTCGAACTCTCCGCGACTCGCATAGGCCAATCTCATCGGCCCGCATGAGGTATTCCCCGCATCGAGGGTAGCTACTCCCCGGCATCGTCCTGGACTCGCAGTCCGCATGGCCACAAAGACCGCATGACCATAAAGGCCGCACACTAACCTGGAACTCCGTAGTTCCGCATGGATCCCCTGGACCCGCATGAGGTATTCTCGAATCATGGTCCTGCATCGCTGAGTCTACCCGCGACGGAGGCGCCTTAACCTCCGGGCACAAGTCAAGGTGAGTGGTACAATACCAACATAACGGCTGATAGTCAAACAACTTTAAGCGCAGTCGAAGGGAAAACCCCTTTACACTAACATCACAAGATACTAACACACGTAGCATCCTAACATGTTTACTTATCAAATCAACAAGAAAGTATTACAAGGCTATCACAAACCAATACAATCAAGTTATTCACACAAGGTACTTTCTACTAACAAGTTCGGGTATCTATCCCCAAAGTACTTCACACATTAAATCTTTAAAAGATCTGTTTCTTTCACATAAGTCACACAATACCCGTAGTATAAAATAGAGTGACTGTCCTTTTAAGAAAACTAAAACTCTTACCTTTGTAAAATCAAGTAACAACATTATTTTCCAAACGTCCAAGTTTGCCTAATTTCAAATGTTCACGTTTCTTATTTTAGAAAGGTTTCGTAGTTCATAGTCTTATTCATTTAAGAATATAATTCTCTTTTAAACAATCGGAGAAACATAAGCCTTATATGTGAGTAGGATATTCTTGTTTATAACAATCTTATTACAGCTGCCATGATCTAGGAAATATCAGTTTGTCTCCTCTTAGCTTCATGCAGATGTAGTTTCTACTGGTTTTAATAATACTTAATTATTCAAAACATTTTCCTTTTATTAACGCCGCATGGTTTGTCGATACACATTCGATTTCAAATCAAGAAAACATTCTTAAGCCGTTATACCTAACTTCCCATAAAGCTAGTATAACTCTTAAGTTTTCAAAACCAAGTATTACTTCAAGTTCTCTATTAACACATAACAAGCCGCTTATAGTTCAAATCGCTTACCTTTTAAAAACCACAAGTATTTTCTTACCAACATAAAGTCATTTATAACGACTTCCCATAAAGCCGTTATAACACTTTATGTTTTAAACCAATTAAATACATTTAGCACGTATGCGTCTACCGTACTACATAGTTCACACATATCATGCTAGAAGAGATAGGAAGAGGTTCACATACCTCGCGACGATTATCGACTAATAGCAAAACGCTCCAAGTACTTCCAACCGTCGGCTACTCCTTAAGCCAAGAAGATCGCGCCACACGTAGTACTTCAACCTATAAGGCCACAAGGCGCTTATTAACATTTAGATCTCATCGTAGAACATTCTACCGAAAATTCGGCAGCACCTCCCCCCCCCCGCAACAGCGTAAATCTCCTCCTCTGTCGAGGCGGGGGACCAAGCCAACCGGGGGTTATACGCCTAACCCTAACTGTACAATTCTACTCCACGGCTACTACTACACAAGTTCATGTCTGACCTATGTAATTACGATTCAAGATTCTTCTTTAAATTCAGGCTTAAGTCGCAAGACATTGCCGTAAGTATTATTCAGGCTTAAGTCAAAAGACATTGCCGATAACTACGTTCAGTTCTATATATAGTATACTTCAACTATATATTCTAATAATATGCAATTTCCAATTACAACAGAGGGACAAGATAATTACCTCGATAAGCCCATAATTATCCTAGTTAAAGTCGATCCTGGGCAAACGTTTAGCTCCAACTCGAAGCGCCCAACCCGCTCTAAACCACTTAGAAGTTCTAACCAACTTCTACACAATACTCCAACGGACTATGGAGATTTTCCTAGGGTTTCGGTTTTGTGGACCGACTAAGTATAATAGTATTTCTGGGCATTTTCAGATAGGTATAACCTTAGAATACACCAAGGTATCCGGCTAAGGTCATTTGGGCATTATAACAAGACTTTTGAGAGTATTTCTACACCACAAAGGGGGTATATTATACGAGAACAACACCACTAGGAGGGTGAAGTCTCGCCAAGGCCACATGAGGGAGGGCTCTCGGCGAGGGGAGGACGAGAACAACAACAAGAGAGGGGAGGATTTTAACACTTAGAGATTTGTGGAAAGGATGAAGAATTCATCAAAGGGAGAGGGGTATTTATAGGTCAAGTGAAGGCCAACCAATGGCCAAGATTAAACCAAGTGTTAGGCAAGTGTAGGGCTAGGATTTACTACACACAAATATCCTACCAACCTCGACTTTAGCCAAGGCACCAAAAACGTGCAAAGGCTAGCCCAAATCGTCCCAATGGACGTTTCAAGTCCACCAATTGGAGGGTGCCAAGTGTCGCCCTCCCGTTGGTCCAAAATGTTTCGTCTCTCGGAAAAATCCGCAAAAATTAAAAATGACATAGCCGGAAATTCCCCTACGAAAGCTGTGAAAACGTTTAAAAACGACTCTAAACGGTGTTGTGAACAAAATTAATTCGCCTAGCCTTAGTACAAGTTTCAAATTTTTCTACGCACGCCCCACGCATACTCCGGAAATACGGTATAACATTCTCCTCCTTAGAAACATTCGTCCCGAATGTTCCTTCAAGCCTCAAAACAAACGTGCGCCAGTATAGTCTTCACTACTATACTTACGAGAATCAATCCTGCCATACCTGGCCACAGAAACAACTGCGCAACTACTTACATCAAAGTCCACGAGGAAACACCTCTAACCATCACCACAAAACACTTCTCACCGGGGTCTAAAATATACTTCCTTCGCACCTTCTCTTTACAAAAGAAATGATCACATCTATGCTTGCCATACATGCTCGCTTCTCTCTTTACTCGTCATAGATACCACTTTGTCACTTTGTCGCGAGCCTTGCTCCGACGACCCAACAAATGGTACCGGGCTGCTTGCGATCCCTGAGGCTGTCGTACACTCGAACTCTTACCACATTCTGATACGGCCGGTTTCAGACTCGGGTTACTATCTCTAATGTGGTCATTATTAGCGGGAACACTGATGGATTCTCCGATACTTTCCCGATCATAACAATACGAAGGACCGGACATGCTGCCTCCTAAGTCGGACGGCAAAAGCTAACATATAGGCAACCTGGCCTATTCTTCACATGGACACAAAGGCCCAAAGTAACTCGGGCTAAGTTCCCTCTGTATTCCAAACTCGTCACACCCACGGGGTGGTACTTTCAGAAGACCGACCGTCAACTGAACTCTAAGCGCCGTCGATTATCCGCGATTATCTACGATTTCTGCCGCGAACCTCTTCTAGACAAGCTTCACTATCCACATCTGCTGGAACAAGCTGAACCAATCGTGCGAACGCGCCAACATCGAACCAATCGACCGCAACTTACACTTCCGCCCTACAAGGCTTCAAAGGTGACATCCGAACACCGAAATGGTAGCTTAAACACTCCTCCACAGAGACAACAATCTCCACAACTACTCCTGAAATCCAACCACTGGCCCGAGGGCGAATGCGATTCGAGACTCACCGAGTTCCTAACCTTGCCCGCAAAACCTCCAGAAAAAGCAGTAGTAACACGGGCTCCATCATGCGTCTTAAGGTGTAGGTAGGCACCTCGTGCAGCCCTACAACCTTTCTGATAACTCAACACAGCCGAGTAAACGGTCCTGACCGAAGAACACGATGGGCTGACCCCATCGGCCCGTCTACTGGTTGAACGCATCCACGACCTCGTACGATGGTCAACTAAATTTGGGCCTAACACCCTCGTGACCCTATCACAAGGCGGGACCACCACAAACTGACCCCACCAACCATGCCGCGGGTTGACCCGTGCGTGGCCTCAACCCGACCGCAACGCGCAAAAACGCTAGCTCGCGAAGAAAACTCACTAAACACGTTACGAAAACCTAGCGGTCTTCTTAGCTCAACTACCCCCTTTCATTCCACACTACTTAGGGACCTATCCCAAACACAACTCACGTGCACTATGCACTTCCGATAAGGGTCAAACATAACACTACACCTTTTCTCGAGATGGCCTCACCTCTAAGGTCTCTACGTAAAAAGCTCTAAGGCTCACACCTTCTCTATCCCCCAAAATCTTACTCGGTTAAACAACCAAGATTTCTAATCACAACTAACACACTGCTATCAGAACATAGCACTTAAGGTATACTCACCTTATCACACATACTGATCTCTAGAGGGTTAAAGATATATCTATAACTACTGTTTCACACCCTTTAGCCGTTCTAATCAAACACCTTGCGTAGGCGCATGTTGAGGAGATGACAAACTACCCACCAATCCTCGAAGGCTAAGTTCTCTTACAAGCGACACCGCCCGACACGGACCTTGACGGTCATAGATACAACAAGTACCAACTAAAAGACGACATTCCCCGGGATGACGTCTGTCACACTGTGAACCGGAAGCCCTGGAGTTCTGACCAACTCCTGCACACCCCGAACGTCCTGAACCCTGTGGAGGACCACTCTGCACTGGTGGATGTGCATAATCTAATCTGCTGGTGAGGTGACTCGCCTCGAAAGTTACCAAAGGACCTTGCTGCTCGGCCTCTTCATTGTCGCCCGTTAACCCGCCGATCTCTACGTTTCTTGGCTCACGCGCATAAACCCGCATACGTCATGCTCAAGCCTAATCAAGAATTACTCTTGCACAACCTTCTTAGGTAGTCATCAAGACTCGCGATACATCGGTATACTCTCCGGTAGCCAAATCCATAGCTAGTAATGAGGTTGCCTCTCTTTGCAATCTATATTCACCGCTCGGCCGTGGGCGAAGGTTCAAATATCATGGCGCGATGAGGAACCGCCGCCGTGCTAAACTTTATCGGGGCTAGTGATGTCGCGAAATCCCGAATGAAGCACCTAACTCGGGTGATGATTGGGCTGTGCCCTCGCCCTCCGAACTCTACTCGTAGCTCCGCCGCCTTGCCCTCCCGGGCGGGTTTGCCTACGCGAGGCATAACGGTAAGGGAAAGAAATACGTCGAGGGTCCAACTTACAACACGGCTCTAAGGCACGATCTCGAGTGAGAAGAATAGAAACCAATCCTAAATACCCTATAGCCTCACGATTATTGATGTGGTGCACAACACACCGATAATCAAGACTTCTACGGATCGATGCGTAGACACTTTCCGAGGATTAATCGCTCCGATACCACTTTTGTCACGACCGATTCGGGCGTGATCGTGCCTTACCGCACCCTAGTGATACAACATCAGTAATCGGAACATAAACGATACAAGACATATTATGAAATATGAAACAATAATTTGAGAAAACTTGCCTTTGGCATATATGTAAATAACAACTTTTTCAACATGAGCAGTTTAATCCTTTTTACAAACCCCGCCCACAACATACTACGGACCTCTACGAATGATATGACAATAACGACGGACGGGGCCGTCATACCCCGAATGTAGCACCTACAACAACAGGGACTATACCAAGACAAGCCTCGGAGAAACGGAGCTCTCCCAAGAGTCGACGTGACCCTAGAGCGAGGATCAACGATCGTGTACCTTTACTGCGGCATGAACGCAGCCCAGAAGGAGGTCGATAACAGTGCAGTATGTGAAACGAAAATATCGTAAATGGAATCATAGTAGTCTATATAAAGCGGGAGACATGTATGATAACAAAACTACGATTCCTGATAAACAAGCGATCATATCAAGTCGTGGACTCACGCCATCAAAGTCATCACTCAAACATAACAATGGGTCTCGCCCACAACATCAATCATGCGTGGAATACCTTCCTCAGCTGGCGATTTATGATATACAAGCACCAAGGAATACACATGAACACCGTGTCCCACTGTGTCCTAATAAAACGATGCAGGTAAGTACGAAGGCATAGCCGACTACTAACACCAGCAGTACCAACAAGGTCATAAAGCGTGTCATGATATCTGTCTGGCGTCACATGATAAAAGCCGGTCACTCGCCCGCAGATCAAATGTGCGCGTCTAGCCCCGAACTCTCGCGACTCGCATAGGCCAACCTCATAGGCCGCATGAGGTATAACCCCGCATCGAGGGTAGCTACTCCGGCATCGCCCCGGACTCGCAGTCCGCATGGCCACAAAGACCGCATGACCATAAAGGCCGCACACTAACCTGGAACTCCGTAGTTCCGCATGGATCCTCTGGACCCGCATGAGGTATTCTCGAATCATGGTCCCAGACCGCCTGAGTCTACCCCGCATCGGAGGGCAGCTTAACCTCCGGGCACAAGTCAAGGTGAGTGGTACAATACCAACATAACGGCTGATAGTCAAACAACTTTAAGCGCAGTCGAAGGGAAAACCCCTTTACACTAACATCACAAGATACTAACACACGTAGCATCCTAACATGTTTACTTATCAAATCAACAAGAAAGTATTACAAGGCTATCACAAACCAATACAATCAAGTTATTCACACAAGGTACTTTCTACTAACAAGTTCGGTATCTATCCCCAAAGTACTTCACATTAAATCTTTAAAAGATCTGTTTCTTTCACATAAGTCACACAATACCCGTAGTATAAAATAGAGTATTTGCCCTTTTAAGAAAACCAAAACTCTTACCTTTGTAAAATCAAGTAACAACATTATTTTCCAAACGCCCAAGTTTGCCTAATTTCCAATGTTCACGTTTCGTATTTTAGAAAGGTTTCGTAGTTCATAGTCTTATTCATTTAAGAATATAATTCTCTTTTAACAATCTGAGAAACATAAGCCTTATATGTGAGTAGGATATTCTTGTTTATAACAATCTTATTACAATGACCATGATCTAGGAAATATCATTTTGTCTCATCTTAGCTTCTATGCAGATGGAAGTTTCTCGGTTTTAATAATACTTAATTATTCAAAACATTTTCCTTTTATTAACGCCGCAGTGGTTTGTCGATACACATTCGATTTCAAATCAAGAAAACATTCTTAAGCCGTTATACCTAACTTCCCATAAAGCTAGTATAACTCTTAAGTTTTCAAAACCAAGTATTACTTCAAGTTCTCTATTAACACATAACAAGCCGCTTATAGTTCAAATCGATTACCTTTTAAAAACCACAAGTATTTTCTTACCAACATAAAGTCATTTATAATCGACTTCCCATAAAGTCGTTATAACACTTTATGTTTTAAACCAATTAAATACATTTAGCACGTATGCGTCTACCGTACTACATAGTTCACACATATCATGCTAGAAGAGATAGGAAGAGGTTCACATACCTCGCGACGATTATCGACTAATAGCAAACGCTCCAAGTACTTCCAACCGTCGGCTACTCCTGCCAAGAAGATCGCGCCACGTAGTACTTCAACCTATAAGGCCACAAGGCGCTTATTAACATTTAGATCTCATCGTAGAACATTCTACCGAAAATTCGGCACCTCCCGCAACAACAGAAATCTCTCTCTGCCGAGGCGGCTACCAAGCCAACCAGGGGTTATACGCCTAACCTAACGGTACAATTCTACTCACGGCTACTACTACACAAGTCTCATGTCAGAATTCTATGTAATTACTGATTCAGATTCTTCTTTAAATTCGTGCTTAAGTCGCAAGACATTGCGTAAGTATTATTCATGCTTTAGTCGAAAGACATTGCCGATAACTACGTTCATTTCTATATATAGTATAATTCAACTATATATTCTAAAAATATGCAATTTCCAATTACAACAGAGGGACAAGATAATTACCTCGATAAGCCCATAATTATCCTAGTTAAAGTCGATCCGGGCAAACGTTTAGCTCCAACTCCGAGCGCTCAACCATTCTAAACCACCCTTAGAAGTTCTAACCAACTTCTACACAATACTCCAACGGACTATGGAGATTTTCCTAGGGTTTCGGTTTTGTAGTGACGGAAGTATAATAGTATTTCGGGCATTTTCAGATAGGTATAACCTTAGAATACAACAAGGTATACTGGCTAAGGTAATTTGGGCATTATAACAATACTTTTGAGAGTATTTCTACACCACAAATGGGGTATATTATACGAGAACAACACCACTAGGAGGGTGAAGTCTCGCCACAAGGCCACATGAGGGGAGGGCTCTCGCCAAGGGGAGGGACGAGAACAACAAGAGAGGGGAGGATTTTAACACTTAGAGATTTGTGGAAAGGATGAAGAATTCATCAAAGGGAGAGGGGTATTTATAGGTCAAGTGAAGGCCAACCAATGGCCAAGATTAAACCAAGTGTTAGGCAAGTGTAGGGCTAGGATTTACTACACACAAATATCCTACCAACCCTTGACTTTAGCCAAGGCACCAAAAACGTGCAAAGGCTAGCCCAAATCGTCCCAATGGACGTTTCAAGTCCACCAATTGGAGGGTGCCAAGTGTCGCCCTCCCGTTGGTCCAAAATGTTTCGTCTCTCGGAAAAATCCGCAAAAATTAAAAATGACATAGCCGGAAATTCCCCTACGAAAGCTGTGAAAACGTTTCGTCGAAAAACGACTCTAAACGGGTGTTGTGAACAAAATTAATTCGGCCAAGACTTAGTACAAGTTTCAAATTTTTCTACGTACGTCCTTACGTACATACTCTGGAAATACGGGGTATAACAGTAACAATCAGCCACCCACAGAATCAGAACCTTCAGTGCCTATGATGGAGTAGTTGCTCCAGAACCAGAGAAGGATGTTGCAGAATTTTGACACGGTGATACAAGGACAACAAGAATTGAGGCAAAGAGTTGACGAGATGAGCTCCTTGTTCAACCAATGGTCAATGCAATATCCACCGCCACCGCCACCATTTTAAACCAAGTTTGTAAGTGTCCTGTTTCTTTTATTTTCTTTGAGTCTTGCACACATTGGGGACAATGTGTGATTTAAGTTTGGGGGTGTCTTATTGTTGTAGTATGTTTGAGTCTTTTTGATTGTTTTGTGTATTTTTGAGTCATAAAAGTTTTTCTTTTTTGAGTCATAATTGTCTGTCAAAGATCATGCATGCTGTAGTTACTAGAAACACATAGTGAAGTAAGGTGGAATAATGTGATAGAATTAGAAGCAACTATCTAAACACGTAGGTTAGATATGCCAAAAACTCATGAAATCTGTCTATTTGGAGTTTCTACTTGAATTGTGCATTGTAAATGATTAAAACCTATGTGTTATGATTGCTTGCTATTTGAGGCAAAATAGTTAGGATATGCATGTTAGGGAGATGACTCAGGCGTTTCTTTGTTAGCCAATTCTTACCACTCCTTTCTATCCCTGACATTAAAAATATCCCTAGTCAGCCCCGTTGAGCCTAAACATGAGACTTTTTCTTTGACACCCTATATTCCCACACTTGTGCCATAAGTAAAAATGTGAAATAGTTGGAATAGAATGTGTTAAAAAAGAGACAAAAAGAGTGAACAAGTTTGATGCACCCCAAATAAAAAGTAATAAGAAATAGGCAAAAGCCTAAGTTTGGGGGTGCTTGTTATTATAATACACTTAACTCTCCCAAAACAAAAGAGGAGAAAGATAGATTTGAAGTGAAGAAAAGAAATCAAAAGAAAAGGGAAACATTGAAAAGCTAAAGAGCTTATGGTACACAAAATGAGCCTAAATACCTATTTTTACCTACCCATGCCTAAGCCTACATTACAACCCTGAAAAGTCCTGAAGATCTCTTAGATGCATATCCATGATTAGTGGAGAATAACAAGTAAAAATGCCATAGGATTTTTGAAATTAACATGCATGATTCAGTATTTTGACTTCCATTAAGTATGATAAAAATGAGTTTGCGAAATATCTAGCTTAATGTGTTTAGAATGCTAAAATTTCATGCTATATGTTCCTGCATATTATTCTGCTAACCTTCATGTTTTCTCTAAGTAACACCAATGCAGCAAAGTGATCAATGTCATTGAGTCTTTTATTTTTCTTTTCCTTTGTGTCTTTATTTCTTTCTTTTTTATCTTTGCTCGAGGGCGAGCAAAGGTTAAGTTTGGGGGTATTTGATCAGTGTATTTTATATACACTTTTTGAGTCATTTTTAGTGAGTCTTTTGTAGTCTCATTAGCCGAAGAAGACCCTGGCCAATCCACGTGGCCTGCTTGACAGAAAGAATTTTTGCTTCTCCATATTACTATATCTCGTCAGTCAATAATTTTATATGAGGAACTACTGAACTCAATCACTTGCTGCCCTTACTCTTCAGTTTTTTGTTGAGGTCTATCCTGCAGAGGTACTCAAATTGGATCAGTGATCGATCAAGATCAAAAAAGCCAAAACCTTCGAAGCTGGACTTGACTCAAGAGCTGGTACGTAGTTGTCACGACCCGATTCCGGGCCCGTGACTGGTGCCTTACCCCGGGCACCCTAGTGATACAACATCAGAGTAATCAGCGGAACATAAAATAATACAAGACATATTATGAAATATGAAACAATAATCTGAGAAAAACTTGCCTTTCGGCATATATATAAATAACAACTTTTTCCAACATGAACAGTTTTAATCCTTTTTACAAACCCTGCCCACAACAAGATTACTCTGCACCTAAGAAATGATACGACAACAATGGCGGGACGGGGCCCGCCATACCTCGAATGTAAACACCTACAACAACAGGGACTATACCATCGATAAGCCTCGAGAAACGGAGCTTTCCCACGCCGAATGTGACCAAGAGCGAGGATCAATGGCGGTGTATCTTTACTGCGGCATGAACGCAGCCCCGAAGGTCAAGATAACAGTGCAGTATGTGAAACTAAAAATACTGTAAATGAAATCATAATAGTCTATAAAGCAGGAGACATGTATGATAACCAAACTACCTTTCACAATAATAGCCATGTGTCAAGTCAGGGACTCATGCCCTCAAGTCATCACTCAAATATAACAATGGGTCTCACGCCCACAACATCAATCATGCCCGTGGAATACCTTCCTCACTGCCGGCAGTTTATGATATAAAAGCACCAAGGAACACACATGAACACCAGGTCCCACCTGTGCCATAATAACACGTACAGGGTAAGTACGAAGGCATAGCCGACTACTAACACCACAGTACCAACAAGGTCATGAACTGTATCATAAGATCTGTCTAGACCGTCACATGATCAAAGCTGACCACTTGCCCGCAGTATCTAATGTGCGCGTCTAGCCCCGAACTTTCGCGACTCGCATAGGCCAATCAGATCGCCCGCATGAGGTATAACCCGCATCGGTAGCTACTCCGGCGGCGTCACGGACTTCGCGATCCGCCTGGCCACATGGACCGCAGGCCCATAAAGGACGACACACTAACACGGAACTCTCGTAGCTCGCATAGGCCCCGGGACTGCGTGAGGTATTCTCGAATCATAGGTCCATCGACCGCCGAGTCTACCCGCGTCGGAGGCGACAACCGGAATCATCTCAAGAGATGAATGCCACGATACTATCATAACGACTGATAGTTAATAAGCACAATCAAGGGAAACCCCTTTACCCAAACATCACAAGATACTAACACACGTAGCATCCTAACACGTTTACTTATCAAAGCAATCAAGAAAGTATTACAAGGCTATCACAAACCAATACAATCAAGTTGTTCACACAAGGTACCTTCTACTATATGATTAACAAGATCGGGTTTTATCCCCAAAGTACTTCATACATTAACTCTTTAAAAGATACGTTACATTCACAAAAGTCACACAATACCCGTAGTATATGAAAATAGAGTGATTATCTTTTTAAAGTAAATCAATTACTTCTCTTTGTAAAATCAAGTAGCAACATTCTTTTCCAATGTTCAAGTTTGCCTAATTTCCAATGTTCAAGTTTCTTATTTTTAGAAAGGGTTCGTAGTTCATAGTCTTATTCATTTAAGAATATAATTCTCCTTTAAACAATCTGAGAAACATAAGCCTTATATGTGAGTAGGATATCTTGTTTATAACAATCTTATTACTGACCATGATCTAGGAAATATCATTTTGTCTCATCTTAGCTTCATGCAGATGGAAGTTTCTCTTGGTTTTAATAATACTTAATCACAAAACATTTCCTTTTATTAACGCTGCGATGGTTTGTCGATACATTCGATTTCCAAAATCAGTAAAACATTCTTAAGACGTTATACCTAACTTTCCATAAAGCTAGTATAACTCTTAAGTTTTCAAAACAAATCAAGTATTACTTCTTTTCTCAAAATGATTCAAAACTCTTTTGAAATACTTCAAGTTCTTTATTAACACATAACAAGCCGCTTATAGTTCAAATCGATTACCTTTTAAAAACCACATGTATTTTCTTACCAACATAAAGCCGTTATAACCAACTTCCCATAAAGCCGTTATAACACTTTATGTTTTACACCAATCAAATACATTTAGTACGTATGCGTCTACCGCATTACATAGTTCACACATATCATGCTAGAAGAGATAGGAAGAGGTTCACATACCGCGACGAGTATCGACTAATAGCAAACGCTCAAGTACTCCCAACCGCATTACTCCTAAAGCCAAGTAGAGCGCCACACGTAGTACTTCAACCTATAAGGCCACAAGGCGCTTTATTAACATTAAGATCTTATCGTAGAACATTCTACGAAAATCCGAAGCACCTCCCGCAACAGCGTAAATCTCATCCTCTAACTGGCGGCTACCAAGCCAACGGGGGTTATACATCTAACCCGAACTGGTACAATTCTACTCCACAAGATTACTACACAAGTCTCATCAGAATACGATTCGATTCTATATATAGTATACTTCAACTATATATTCTAACAACATGTAATTTCCAATTACAATAGAGGGACAAGATATTTACCTCGATAAGCCCATAATTATCCAAGTATAAAGTCGATCCTGGGCAAACGTTTAGCTCCAACTCAGGCGCCCAACCCGCTCTAAACCACCCTAGAAGTTCTAACCAACTTACACAATACTCCAACTATGGAGATTTTTCCTAGGGTTTTGGTTTTGTGACTGACGGGAAGTATAATAGTATTTCCGGGCTTTTCGTATAGGTATAACCTTAGAATACTACAAGGTATACGGCTAAGGTAATTTGGGCATTATAACAATACTTTAGAGAGTATTTCTACACCACAAAGGGGGGTATTATACGAAAGCAACTAGGCAGTGGGTACACTCGGCTAGCACCCCTAGAGGGGGGGGGGTGCTCTCGGCCACAAGGGGGAGGGACGAGAACCATAAGGAAGGGAGGGGGAGGATTCTAACACTTAGGAAATATTTAGGATGAAGAAGTTCATCAAAGGAGAGGGGTATTTATAGCACAAGCCAAGGCCAACCAATGGCCAAGATCTAGCCAAGTGTATAGCAAGTGTAAGGCCAAGATATGCCCAAGTGCCCCCTAGTCCCTACTCCTTAAAACCCTCACAAAATATCTACACAAATATCAACCAAGACTTGCTCATCCATTCGGCCCTAACGCCCCTTCAAGTCCACCAACGAGAGGGTGCCAAGTGTTGCCCTCTCGTTGGTCCAAAACGTTTCGTCTCTCGGAAAAATCCGCAAAAATACTAAATGACATAGCCGTAATTTACCCTCCGCAAGTTAGGTAGAACGTTTCGTCGAAAAACGACTCTAACCGTGTCAGGCACAAATGCCATTCGGCCAAGCCACTTAGGCGGGGTGACACGTGTCACCTCATATTGGCCCAAAATAAAACATCTTCCAAAATATCCACAATGGCCAAAATCTCAAAACAAAGTGGGCCTACAAAACCAGAATTTCTCCCGTGGGCCCCACGTGACCATTTCCAAAATAAAATTCCATAATTCTCTAATATTCCAGAAGTCCGAATACCAAACTGGGAATCCAATTCCCATTAACGAACCTTTTTCCTTCACAAAACCGAAACTTTTCCGTGGAAAATCACCTCTTTCTTCCTTTCCAATCTTTCTGTCAGATTCTCGCACGCACGCCCTCGCATACATACCACGAACTACGGGTATAACATTCTTCCTTAGAAACATTCGTCCCGAATGTTCCTTCTAAGTCTCAAAACATACGTGCGCCAGTATAGTCTTCACTTCTATACTTACGAAACAATCCTGCCATACCTGGCCACAGAAAATACCTGCGCAACATACTTATATCCAAGTCTACGAGGAAACACCTCTAACATCACCACAAATAATACCACTTTTGTCACTTTGCCGCGAGCCTAGCTCCGACGACCCAACAAATGGTACCGGGCTGCATGCGATCACTGAAGCTGTCGTACACTCGAACCCTTACCACATTTCTGATACTGCTTTAGTTTCCAAAACTCGGGGTTACTATCTCTTTACGTGGGCATCATTAACTGGGAACATTCTGGATGGATCTTCGATACTTTCCCGAACATAACAATACGAAAGACCGGACGTCCTGCCTCCTAAGTCGGACGGCAAAAGCTAACATATAGGCAACCTGGCCTATTCTTCATATGAACTCTTAAAGGCCCAAAGTAACTCGGGCTAAGTTCCTTCTGTTTCCAAAACTCGTCACACCCTGTCCGGGGTGGTACTTTCAAGAAGACCGACCGTCAACCTGAACTCTAAGCGTCGTCGCCGATCATCCGCACGATTCCTCTGAGCTGCCAGAACTTCTTCTAGACGAGCTTTACCCTATCCACAGTCTGCTGGAACAAGCCTGATCCAACTATCTGAACCTTGCCAACATCGAACCAATCGACCGGCAACTTACACTTCTGCCCCTACAAGGCTTCGTAAGGCGACATCCGAACACTGAAATGGTAGCTTAAACGCTCCCTCCACAGGAGACAACAATCCTCGCAACTACCCCTGAAATCCACACACTGGCCCGAGGGCGAATGCGATTCTGAGACTCACCTGAGTCCTTAACCCTGCCTGGTAAACTTTTAGAAAACGAAAATAGCCACAACCTGGGCTTCACTGCCTGACATAAGGTGAAGGTAGGCACCCCGTGCAGCCTTACAACCTTTCTGATAAATCAACACTGCCGAGTGAACGGTCCCGACCGAAGAACACGATGGGCTGCCCCCATCGACCCGACCACCGGTCGAATGTATCCACGAACTCGTACGCTGGTTAACTGAACATGGGCCTAACACCCTCGTGACCCTACCACAAGGCGGGACCACCACAAACTGACCCCACCACCAAAACTGCCGCGGGTTGACCCGCAACGTGGCCTCAACCCGACCCGGCAACGCGCACAATACTAGCTCCCGATCGGAACAATCTCACTAATCACGTTACGAAAACCTAGCGGTCTTCTTAGCTCAACTACCCTCTTTCATTCCACACTACTAGGGACCTGTCCCAACATAACTCACGTGCACTATGCACTCCGATAAGGGTCAAACATAACACTACACCTTTTTCTCGAGATGGCCTTACCTCTAAGGTCTCTACGTTTTTCGGCCTGCTGTACATAAGCCCGCATACGTGCCATGCTCAACCAATCAAGAATTACTCTTGCACACCCCTCTCTTAGGTAGTCATCAAGACTCGTGGTACATTGGTATAATCTCTGGTAGCCAAATCCATAGCTAGTAACAGGGTCGCCTCTTTGCAATCTATATTCACCGCTCGGCCGTGGAACCGATGGTTCAAATATCATGGACGCAGAGGAAGGCTGCCGCCAGTGCTAAACTCTGCTGGGGCTAGTGACGTCGCAGAAAATCCCCGAATGAAGCACTACCCTAGGTAATGATTGGGCCTGTGCCCTTGCAACCTTCTGAACTCAACTCGCACTCCGCCGGCCTCGCCTCCCGGGCGGGTTGCCTACGCGGAGCATAACGATAAGGAATGAATTTCGTCGGAGGTCCAACTTACAACACGGCTCTAAGGCACGATCTCGAGTGAGAAGAATAGAAACCAATCCTAAATATCCTATAGCCTCACGATTATTGGTGTGGTGCACAACACACCGATAATCAAGACTTCATCGATACTGTTCAGACACTTTCCGAGGATTAATCGCTCGATACCACTTTTGTCACGACCGATTCCCGCCGTGGATCGTGCCTTACCGGGCACCCTAGTGATACAACATCAGTAATCGTGAACATAAAATAATACAAGACATATTATGAAATATGAAACAATAATCGAGAAAACTTGCCTTTCGGCATATATATAAATAACAACTTTTTCCAACATGAGCAGTTTTAATCCTTTTACAAACCACCGCCACAACAAGATTACATGCACTTCTAAGAAATGATACGACAACAATGGCGGGACGGGCCCCGCCATACCCCGAATGTAAACACCTACAACAACAGGGACTATACCATCGATAAGCCTCCGAGAAACGGAGCTTTCCCACACGTCAACGTGACCCTAGAGCGAGGATCAATGGCGGTGTACCTTTACTGCGGCATGACGCAGCCTCAAGGAGGTCGCATAACAGTGCGAGTATGTGAAACTAAAAATCGTAAATGAAATCATAATACTCTATAAAGCAGGAGACATGTATGATAACCAAACAACAGTTCACAATAAAAAGCAGACATGTCAAGTCAGGGACTCACGCCCTCAAGACATCACTCAAAAATAACAATGGTTCTCACGCCACAACATCAATCATGCCCGTGGAATACCTTTCCTCACCGCGTGCTTTATGATATAAAAGCACCAAGGAACACACATGAACACGGGTCCCACTGTGCTATAATAACACGTGCAGGTAAATGCGAAGGCATAGCCGACTACTAACACCTACAAGAGCAACAAGGTCATGAATCGTATCATAAGATCTGTCTGCACCGGCATACATGATCAAAGCCGACCACTTGCCCGCAGATATCTAATGTGCGCGTCTAGCCACGAACTTTCGCGACTCGCATAGGCCAATCAGATCGCCCGCATGAGGTATAACCCGCATCGAGGGTAGCTACTCCTGCGGCGTCACGGACTTCGCGATCCGCGTGGCCACGTGGACGCATGCCCATAAAGGACGACACTAACACGGAACTCGTAGCTCGCATAGGCCCCGTGACTGCATGAGGTATTCTCGAATCATAGGTCCATCGACCGCCGAGTCTACCCGCGACGGAGGCGGCTTAACCGGAATCATCTCGAGATGAATGCCACGATACTATCATAACGACTGATAGTTAATAAGCACAATCAAGAGAAACCCCTTTACCCAAACATCACAAGATACTAACACACGTAGCATCCTAACACGTTTACTTATCAAAGCAATCAAGAAAGTATTACAAGGCTATCACAAACCAATACAATCAAGTTGTTCACACAAGGTACCTTCTACTATATGATTAACAAGATCGGGTTTTATCCCCAAAGTACTTCATACATTAACTCTTTAAAAGATACGTTACATTCACAAAAGTCACACAATACGTAGTATATGAAAATAGAGTGATTATCTTTTAAAGTAAATCAATTACTTCTCTTTGTAAAATCAAGTAGCAACATTCTTTTCCAATGTTCAAGTTTGCCTAATTTCCAATGTTCAAGTTTCTTATTTTTAGAAAGGGTTCGTAGTTCATAGTCTTATTCATTTAAGAATATAATTCTCCTTTAAACAATCTGAGAAACATAAGCCTTATATGTGAGTAGGATATCTTGTTTATAACAATCTTATTACAGCAGCCATGATCTAGGAAATATCATTTTGTCTCATCTTAGCTTCATGCAGATGGAAGTTTCTACGGTTTTAATAATACTTAATCACAAAACATTTCCTTTTATTAACGCTGCAGTGGTTTGTCGATACACATTCTGATTTCCAAAATCAGTAAAACATTCTTAAGACGTTATACCTAACTTTCCATAAAGCTAGTATAACTCTTAAGTTTTCAAAACAAATCAAGTATTACTTCTTTTCTCAAAATGATTCAAAACTCTTTTGAAATACTTCAAGTTCTTTATTAACACATAACAAGCCGCTTATAGTTCAAATCGATTACCTTTTAAAAACCACATGTATTTTCTTACCAACATAAAGCCGTTATAACCAACTTCCCATAAAGCCGTTATAACACTTTATGTTTTACACCAATCAAATACATTTAGTACACGACGTCTACCGCACTACATAGTTCACACATATCATGCTAGAAGAGATAGGAAGAGGTTCACATACCTCGCGACAGTATCGACTAATAGCAAAACGCCCAAGTACTCCCAACCGCTTCTACTCCTAAAGCCAAGTAAACGCGCCACACGTAGTACTTCAACCTATAAGGCCACAAGGCGCTTATTAACATTAAGATCTTATCGCAGAACATTCTACGTAAAATCCGGCAAAGACTCCCCCATAAACAGCGTAAATCTCCTCCTCTAACTGGGCCGCTACCAAGCCAACCGGGGTTATACATCTAACCCGAACGGTACAATTCTACTCACGATCTTACTACACAAGTCTCATCAGATTCGATTCAGTTCTATATATAGTATACTTCAACTATATATTCTAACAACATGTAATTTCCAATTACAATAGAGGGACAAGATATTTACCTCGATAAGCCCATAATTATCCAAGTATAAAGTCGATCCTGGGCAAACGTTTAGCTCCAACTCCGAGCGCTCCAACCCGCTCTAAACCACCCTTAGAAGTTCTAACCAACTTCTACACAATACTCCAACGGACTATGGAGATTTTCCCTAGGGTTTTGGTTTTGTGACTGACGGGAAGTATAATAGTATTTAAGGCTTTCAGATAGGTATAACCTTAGAATACTACAAGGTATATGGCTAAGGTAATTTGGGCACTATAACAATACTTTAGAGAGTATTTCTACACCACAAAGGGGGTATTATACAAGCAACTAGGCAGTGGGTACACTCTCGGCTAGCACCCCTAGAGGGGGTGCTCTCGGCCACAAGGGGAGGACGAGAACCATAAGGAAGGGAGGAGGATTCTAACACTTAGGAAATATTTAGGATGAAGAAGTTCATCAAAGGAGAGGGGTATTTATAGCACAAGCCAAGGCCAACCAATGGCCAAGATCTAGCCAAGTGTATAGCAAGTGTAAGGCCAAGATATGCCCAAGTGCCCCTAGTCCCTACTCCTTAAAACCTCACAAAATATCTACACAAATATCAACCAAGACTTGCTCATCCATTCGGCCCTAACGCCCTTCAGTCCACCAACGAGAGGTGCCAAGTGTTGCCTCTCGTTGGTCCAAAACGCTTCGCCTCTCGGAAAAATCCGCAAAAATACTAAATGACATAGCCGTAATTTACCCTCCGCAGTTAGGTAGAACGCTTCGCCGAAAAACGACTCTAACCAAGGTGTTGTGCACAAATGCCATTCGGCTAGCCACTAGGCGGGGTGACACGTGTCACCTCATATTGGCCCAAAATAAAACATCTTCAAAATATCCACAATGGCCAAAATCTCAAAACAAAGTGGGCCCACAAACAGTAAATTTCTCGTGGGCCCACGTGACCATTTCCGAAAATAAAATTCCATAATTCTCTAATATTCCAGGAAGTCCGAATACCAAATCTGGGAATCCAATTCCCATTAACGAACCTTTTTCCTTCACAAAAACCGGAAACTTTTCCGTGGAAAAATCACCTCTTTCTTCCTTTCCAATCTTTCTGTCGTATTCTCGTACGTACGTCCTCGCATACATACCCTGGAACTACGGGGTATAACAGTAGTCTTGTCCCTTTTTGTACAAATACGTGTCGTCTTAGGATAGATTTTCTTTCTTTTGAGTCAAATTGGTTAAAGTGGCTCTTTGGCGGAAAAGGAGCGAAAAGAGGGCAAAAACGGAGGTTCCAGAGCTCGAAATGCGAGAAAGTGGCGAACCAGGCACAGAACCAGGTCAGCGCCGCGGCGCCTCCAGCCAGCAGGGCCAGGCGCCCCGGCGCCTAACATTCAGAGGCTTGCAGAAGTTCCAGCGCCGCGACTCCTCTAGACATCAGAGTTGCAGCGCCGGGCGCCAGTAGCAGGGCCGCGGCGCCGACGAGGGAAAAATCAGGTTTTGGACGAATTATAGGCCAGGCCTGAAGGGAAAACCTTAATGTTGGTTTGGAGACTATAAAAAGAGAACCCTAGGCAGTTTTTAAGGGTTCCCTTCTTGCCAAAACACAACACATCTTGGAGTTTAAGATTGGAGACCATTATTTAGTAATTTCTTTTCTTTCTTTTACTTTATTTTCAGTTTTATGTTGGATATTGAATTAGTTCTTGTCATGTCTATGGCTAGGAACTAATTCTAATATAGGGCTTTCCATGTCAATTCACTTGAACCTTATTTTATGAATTAATGCATGCTTATGGTTGTTCTTCTTATTGTTGAGATTTATCCAATAGATGATTTGATTGCTTGGTAATTACTTGATCATTAATTATCATTATTTATATGATTTCTAATCAAACTCCGAAAGGTAGAGGTTGTGACTATGTTGTAGTTGGGTAGACATAGGTCGAATTGGGGATGAAAATACCTCAATATGTGTAGCATTAATAAGAGTTTTTGTTCTTAATCCTCCTCTAGAGTCATCCTTATCACCGAAAGGTAGAAAGGAGTTGTACTGGGGTTGAGTGTTTATATAGCCTTAACGGGAGTATAAAACGGATTAGTAAACCTGCTATCTCCAATAGAAGAAGAACCATAATTAATTGCATTAATAAGTAATATAAGCGGACAGTTGAAGAGACTTGGAAGCCCTATTTCCATCATCACTGAAGTAAACAACATAGTTAATTAGTCTTTATAATTATTAGTTATAATCAACAACTCAAATATCGGTCACCAAATAGATAACAAAGAATAGAAGTTGGTATTTGAACACTAATCCCTGAGGACGATAACTCGGTCTTCAAAGACTATATTACTTGACTCGACAACGTGCATTTGCGTTAAAGTGTGTGCATTAAATCGCGCATCAGTTATACCCCGTGATATCAGGGCTACTAATTGAGAACGTGATTAAGGAATCAAGATTTGAAGGTTGAAAGGAAAGAATATTTACATTTACCTCCGGGAAAAAATTTGGAAAAATTATTAACTTGGAGTTTAATACTTCTAATTGGATTTATGGGATTAGTATTGGATTACGAAGAATTATAATTGATAATATGGGGCCCGCCGAGAATTTCACAATTTCGCGGGGCCCTTCGATTTTAAGATATTTTGGACAATATCTAGATATTTTGAAGAGGAAATTATTCACCAATGAGAGGGCGACATGTGTCCCTCTCCACTTGTCTTGCTAAGGGAAATATCTATATAGAAGATAAGCTTGCAAGACTTAGAGACATTTTCATAATATTCTAGCTTCCTAAACATTATCTTCTCTCTTCTTTAGCCTTATATTTCGAAATTCATGGATAAAGAGAAGATCAAAGACAAGTCATTTTCCTAGATTAAGAACACTAATCAAGTTCGAAGATAAGTTAACTCTCCAATAATCTCCAAAATCCATGTTGAGCCGAAGATAAGTTATCATACTTGCCTCCTGTTATATTTGAACTGTATGATCTCCTTTACAGTACTTATTGTTTCACATACTTGATACATTTTCCGTACTGACCCCCTTTCTCCGGGGGGGCTGCGTTAATGTCGCAGATTTAGGTACGCAGTTTGGTGATCTGCAAGTGTAAGATCCTTGCTCAGAGTTTTTGGGATAGCTCCATTGTTCCGGGGCTTATCATTTTGGTATAGATCTTTCATTACAGACTTTTGTACAGTTATGGGTACGACGGGACCTTATCCCGTCATAGTTCTGTAAAACTCTTAGAGGTCCTTATTCATATGTGGGATTGGAATCATGTACAGTGTAGTTTCTTTTGGATTATATATATATATATATGACAGCCTTATCGGCTTTGCCTTTGCATGTTTGTAAAAAAAAAGTGTTATTTAACTTTCGCGGGTAACTTGGGTCGTAGAGGGTAGAAGGGTGCCCAGGTAGGGCACCAATCGCGGGCCCGGGGTTTGGGTCGTGACAAGGAGCTAAACACTTTATTAGGCTTTCCTATTGAATCACTTGAAACTCTTATTCATGAATTAATGCATTAGTTTGGTTTCTTCTTCACTTGATTAAGATTTATTCAATATTGGTATGAATGTTTGATAGTTAAATGATCACTAATTATCATAACCTATATGATTTTGAATCAAGAACCGAGAGGAGAGATTTGAATATGTTGTAATTGAATAGACATAGGTTAAAATCGCGGACGAAAGTACCACGATACTTGTATAGCATTATGGGTTATTGTTCTTAATCCTCCTATGTGGTAAAACCTATCATAGAAATATAGGTTTCTGCACTGGGGTTGAGTGATTATATATCCTAACCGGAATATAAGACAGTCTAGTTAACCTGTTATCTTAACGTAGAAGAATAAGTCATTCTTGTTGCATTAAGGATTGAAAAGAGTGGATAGTCGAGGATATTGGAAGCCATATTTCCATCATAACTGATTAAACCAAATTAGTTTAGTTTAATTCTTGCAATTACTCTAGTAGTGTTAGATAAAAAACCCAAATCAACCATCATTTACCAAATAGATAACCTAGAATAGATGTTCGGTAATTAGAAATCAGTCTCTGTGGACGATATTCGGTCTTACCAGACTATATTACTTGTACACTTTCGTGAGCAATTGGAAATCGGCTAACAAGTTTTTGGCACCATTGCCGGGGACTGACGTACTTTTAATACCAAACCATCTATCCTTATTTCTACTTTGGCTTTTATTTTTATTTTTATTTTTATTTTTACTTTTAGAACCATATTGCCTTGATTTGTTGTTGATTTTGATCGATCTTAGAGACATAGTTTATGCGAAGAAGAAGAGGAGCAGACACAGTTGTTCCCTTTAACCCTGAGATTGAGAAAGCTTGCAAGCAGAATAGGCGAAACAAGAGGATATTTGATTCAGTGACCATGGAAAACCAACCGAATCAGAATGGGGCGAACAATGAGGTTCCTGAAAATGTAGGGGAGCCAATACATGTTCCAGTAGAGAGAAGTTTGGGGGACTACGTTCTGCCCACGGTTACAGGTGCACAGACATGCATCAGGCTCCCAACAATAGGGGAAAACAACTTTGAGATCAAGCCATCCATCTTGAGAATGGTCCAGAACACAGTACATTTTGGGGGATTGCCGTCTGAAGACCCCCACATGCACATTGCCAATTTTCTGGAGCTGTGTACCACCTTCAAGTGCAATGACGTTACTGACGCCGCCATTAGATTGAGGCTCTTCCCGTTCTCACTTAGGGACAGAGCCAAGAGCTGGTTGAACTCACTGCCTGCCAACTCAGTCACCACCTGGCAGGATTTAGCCTAAAAGTTTCTTGCAAAGTTCTTCCCTCCTTCAAAGGCGGAAAAGTTAAGGGGAGAGTTGAACAATTACTATCAGGTAGATGGAGAGTCATTGTATGATGCATGAGAGAAATTCAAGGATTTGCAGAGAAAATGCCCACATCATGGCATAGAGAAGTGGATGTTGGTCCACATTTTTTATAATGGGTTGAGTGGTACTACTCGTACTATCATTGATGCTGCAGTAGGGGGAGCGTTCATGAAGAAGAGTGCCAATGAGGCACATGAGTTGCTAGAAGACATGGCTGCCAATAATCATCAAGGGGCAGATGACAGATCAGTGAGTAGCAAGAAAACTATGGGCATACATGAGATAGATGCTATCACTACATTAAATGCGTAGGTGGCCCTCTTGATAAAGCAGCTGCAGCAGAACACTATGTCTGTGAATGCAGTCCAGATGTCGGTGAATTGTGAGATTTGTGAGGGCCCACACTCTTTTAACAGATGCAAAATGGTGGATCCTAATAATGTGCCCATGGAGCAGGTTCAAGCAGTGGGGAACTTTCAGCGCCCTTATAAATCCAACACATACAATCCGGGTGGAGAAATCACCCCAACTTTTCGTTGAGAAATGACCAAGCCCAGCAGCCACCATATCAAGGTAATTAACAGAACCAGCAGACACATAATCAAGCTACATCTTCCCAGCAGTTTAGACAACCTAACCTAACAGGAGAAGCCTGATGAACTGAGAGCATCATTGCTTACACTCACCAATTCGTAGAATCAGTTCATGTCCGAAACAAGGTCCTCTCTCAAGAACTTGGAAATGCATGTGGGGCAACTGACGAAGATGCTAAATAACAGACCGCAGGGTACTCTCCCAAGCAACACAGAGGTTAATCCGAGAGAGCAGTGTCAGACAGTTTTGTTGAGAAGTGGAAAGCATTTGGAGTAGGTTGCTCCCCAACCAGAAGTGGTGAATGAGAAAGAGTGTGAGAAGACAGTTGATGTAGGAAAGGAGGGGGTCACTGAGGACCGCCCTACAATAGAGAAAGCTCCACCAACACCTTTGAGGGAATACACTGACAAAATCTCTTACGCTCAAAGGCTCCAAAAGAAGGCCCTAGACAAACAGTTCTCCAAGTTCTTGGAGGTATTTAAGAAGCACAACATCAATATCCCCTTCATTGAGGCATTAGAACAAATGCCCACATATTTCAAATTCATGAAGAAGATACTTGGGAAGAAGAGAAGATTGGCGGATTCTAAGTGACAAAGTGCGAAATTCCTTGTCTACGGAACTATCCAGAGATATTAAAGATAAAACTGAGGCGTTATGATGCAACCGACAACTATCTCTAAAATAAACTCGGTCGAATTAAATTAAAATGATCTATATTTTTTACTAAGATCAATAAATGGAGTAATGAACAATCGACACATGTAGCTCAAATCGACCCCATTAAAACCAAGAACAGTAAATAACACGATTTAATGCTCGGATACAACCAAAATGAGAGATAAATCTCTGACAGTGATCAGATCGTAATGAGTGCTTTGAAATAGCCAAAGACATTTCGTGAAAATAAAATTTGCAGCTTCCGAGTTAAAAGTTTCAACATTAGTTATATCTCACTATTGAATCGAAAGCAACAAAACAAAGCACTTGGATTTGCATCCAAGCCAAAAGATGCTCTCTTGTTACTTCGTTTTAGCCTTAGATTTTTAGGAGGGAAAAGAGAGCAAAAATTCAAAGTGACTGCGAGCTCTTTCTTTGACTGAGCTATTTCTTGATTCTATGGGCATGACCGTTCTTAGTTGGTGGAGTGATTTGTCTGGTTAATTTCGTTACCGAACGAGACCTCAGCCTGCTAACTAGCTATGCGGATGTATCCCTTCACGTCCAGCTTCTTAGAGGTACTACAACCTTTTAGGCCACGAAAGTTTGAGCCAATAATAGGTCTGTGATGCCATTAGATGTTATGGGCCGCACACGCGCTAAGAACGACCATGCACCACCACCCATAGAATTAAGAAAGAGCTCCCAGTCAAAGAAAGAGCTCAAAGTCACCAAAGAATTAGTTGAACACCCTTTTTAGCAGCTGAAAGCTCTTGTGAAGAAGTTAAAAACCCCAGAAATGAAGTTCAAAACTCTTAAGAAGAGCTTAGAACCCCAAATATGACGATATCGAACCTTTCTCGGTGTTCGGGAGCTCCAAAAAGGGTATACGTACCCTTATGCAGAAAGCGTTTGAAGATTCAAAGTGACAAAGTGTGAAATGCCTTGTCTACGTAACTATCCAGAGATATTAAAGATAAAGATGAGGCGTTATGATACAACCGACAACTATCTCTAAAATAAACTCGGTCGAAATGAATTAAAATGACCGACATTTTTTATTGAGATCAATAAATGGAGTAATGAACAGTCGTCACGTGTAACTCAAATCGACCCCATTAAAACCAAGAACAGTAAATAACATGATTTAATGCAAGGATACAACCAAAATGAGAGATAAATCACTGACAGTGATATCAGATCGTAATGTGTGCTTTGAAATAGCCAAAGACACTTCGTGAAAATAAATTTTCAGTTTCTGAGTTAAAAGTTTCACATTAGCTATCTCTCACTATTGAATCGAAAGCAACAAAACAAAGCACTTGGATTTTCATCCAAGCCAAGAGTTGCTCTCTTGTTACTTTGTTTTAGCCTTAGATTTTTAGGAGAGAGAATAGAGCAAAAATTCAGAGTGTCTACGAGCTCTGACTTTGACTGAGAACTCTTTCTTGATTCTATAGGCATGACCGTTCTTAGTTGGTGGAGTGATTTGTATGGTTAATTTCGTTCACGAATGAGACCTCTGCCTTCTAACTAGCTATGCGGAGGTATCCCTTCACGGCCCGCTTCTTAGAGGGACTATGACTTTTTAGGACGCGGAAGTTTGAGCCAATAATAGGTCTGTGATGCCCTTAGATGTTATGGGCCGCACACACGCTATGGACGACCATGCACCACCACCCATAGAATCAAGAAAGAGCTGTCAGTCAAAGAAAGAGCTCAAAGTCACCAAAGAATTAGTTGAACACCCTTTTTAGCAGCTGAAAGCTGTTGTGAAGAAGTTAAACACCCCAGAAATGAAGTTCAAAACTCTTAAGAAGAGCTTAGAACCCCAAAGATGATGATATCGAACCTTTCTCGGTGTTTGGGATCCCCAAAAAGGGTATACGTACCCTTATGCAAAAGCGTTTGAAGATTCTAAGTGAAAAAGTGCAAAATGCCTTGTCTACGGAACTATCCAGAGATATTAAAGATAAAGATAAGGCGTTATGATACAACCGACAACTATCTCTAAAATAAACTCGGTCGAAATGAATTAAAATGACCGACATTTTTTATTGAGATCAATAAATTGAGTAATGAACTGTCACGACCCGACCCCGGGCCCGCGATTGGTGCCCTACCTGGTCACCTCTCTTTGGTATACATCAGAGAATAGCAGCGGAACATACACAATACATATACATACTTAGACAAAAAAAACATCACAGGCTAGCCGATAAGGCCACCTTCCATAAAATATACATAAACCAAAAGTAAGACAGTACATCTCTGTTTTTAAAACCCAATCCACAAATGTGACTATAGACCTCTAGGAATAACAACGGTGGTGGGACAGGGCCCCGCCATACCCCTGAATGTACATAAATCTACAACATCAGGGAAAACCGTACCAAAAGACAAGCCTCCGGAGAAATGGAGCTTTTGACACCTGATCAGTGATCCTAAGAATGAGGATCCACCACCTGCTTACCCTACTGCGGCGTAACGCGGCCCAGAGAAAGGGTCGACACAATATGTACCAAGTATGTAAAACTGGAAAATACTGCAATTTACATCATAAGTCTAAAATAAAGCTGGAGACATATATGATAATCAAATTACAGTACAATGTGCCTTACTAACAATGAGAGTAGCCAAGTATATACTTTACTGCATAAAAATAGGAGGCTCATGATCAAAGTAGGGTCACCCGCCCATAGTATCATTAAGTGATCCTACTCCTGGGACTATTTCACCCGCACAGGCCGTATGGACCCGCATGAGGTAACTTCCTCGCATAGGCTGTATCCGCCCGCATAGGTCGTGTGGACCCGCATGAGGTAACTTCCCCGCATAGGACTGGTCCGCCCCACATAGGACTATTTCACCCGCATAAGCCCTACGGACTCGCATGAGGTATTCCTCGCATCATGGGTAGCAAATCCACGGAATATGCAAATGCCACAAACCCGGGGAATGACCCCGTAATGAACAATATATATACCTCTAGCACAACCGGCTATCATACATAACATAAGCACTACCGGCTTATCATACATAACACAAGCACGTTAAGAATTTCCCTAACTTCTTATTAGCTTTATTCATAAACACTCTCATTTTAGTTTACTTAAGGCACTAACATGTCATTATAAAAATCCGGGAATATAACCCAAAGTACTACGTACTTCTACTCTTTTAAAAATGACTCTTTTCATATAAAACTTCCAAGATACTAATAACCGTAGTATCAAGTCCTTCTCTACTTTTCAAGACAAGTCACAATACCTTTTAGAAATATATTTATAGGCTTCTAAATCAAGTGACTTCTTTCCTTTAAAACCTTAAGCAATTGATGCCTTTAAATCAATTTGCCTTTCATTAATTCAAGTTGTTTATCATTTCTTACATTACTTAGAGTAAACCACTCTTTTTAACTTTCCATAAAGCTATTATAACCAACTTCCCATAAAGTCGTTATACTAGCTTTATACCTTAGATACTTACGTTCTTCTTTATAACCAAGAGACTTAACTTTCCAAACAAAACAAGTATCATATACTTTCAAAAAACTTTAAGTCTCTTAACTTTTAGAAACTAAGATATCCTTAATACTATTAAACACGTGAGTTAATTCCCTAACTCAACCAACTTGGACATTCTTAAAATAAGCCAAGGATATCAAATGGACTAGATTGTCAAAATCTCGTACGTCTACCGTACTATATAGTTACAACTATTCATGCTCAAGAGATAAGAAAGTTCCACATACCTCTTCGGTTCAATCCACTAGCTAAGTCCAATATGCCGCACGTAGTATGTCAACCTATAATGACCATAATACGTCTATTAACTTCTTACTTCAAACGTAGAATATTCTAAGTGCAAAGTCACTAAATTCTACAGAAAATCGGACAACACTTCCTTTGTTTCTACATACTTTTCCACCTTTTTCAAGGCCCGAATTCAATAACCAAACACGCCACATTTAAGGCTCAACAATGTAGTTAACAATAGGGGATTACACGCCTACAAGACGTGTAAAATTCCTCCCCACAATTTATATCAAACTAGTCCAACATACAATATCATTTTCGGCAATTTGAGGGACAACAATACAAATTTCTTATCCAATTCCTTTTCAATCCAAGTTGTTTAGTATAACATGATATCAAGCCGCAATCGATTATAACTACTACAATCTTCAAGTAGGTAACATGCGACGATTCTAAATAACGACCAAATTGCATTTCAAGTTCAAATGGCTAGAATGTCATTTCGGATATTAGGCTTCCACAATCCATATCACTTATCAATCTTCAATACATATACTTCATGCTAGTTAAAATGTAAGGCTACAATAATATGTAATCTTATAATACTTAAGATAACAAGATTGTTACCTTAACGAGCCTTAATCCACTTCAAGATCCGAAGTCGCTCCCTAGCAACTTAGAGCCTCTCCTTGACACTCCAATCCGCCACTTGAAGCCCTTAGAAGATCACAAACAACTTTCCTTTAATCTTCCAATCTAAACCTAGGAAAGTGACTAGGTTTTCACCTTGCGACTAATACAAAAACGATACTTTTTCGGGATCTTTCTATTAAGATACACTTACAATACCCTTAGGAACCTTGGTTTAAAGTGTGGAGATTATTGGACAACAAACAATTTTTTTTTCTTTTGGAACACCTTGAACCCGAGAGCACTCTTATGTGTTCTTCAAATTTTTGTGAAATTTCTCTAAGTGTAGAAGTTTGTCTTGCTACTAGTATGACTATATAACAACATGGAGGGTCAAGATTTGCACATATGTGTGGCTTGGATGAAATTCACTTAAATATCAAGCCAAGTGGCTCTTGACTAAGTCGACAATGTCAAGCTCTAATACTTAGCAAAGACTTGCTCATCTCATTAATGGTCAAATGAACATTTTATCCATGCCCAATTCGTTCCAAGACCAACTAGGGGGGTGACACGTGTCGCCCTCCCATTCGTCGCAATAATTCGTTTTCCGACAATTCCATAATTCCGATAAATTTTTACTAGTCTCAAATCTTAACATTTGAATTCTTACGTACGTTCTTATAAACATATCCTGTAATTTCGAGGTGTAACATTCTTCCCCCCTTAGAAACATTCGTCCCCGAATGTTCTTTCGGAGTCAACTTATAAATAGCGACATAGTCTCATTTTACAACCCCGACATACCAATAATGCCACATGTGGCCACATAATAACACTTAAGCAAAATACTTCAATTAAAACTTGACAAGTAAGGGAAAATGAATTACCTGAAGGTGTAGGGAATAAGTGAGGATATGTCACGACCCGACCCCGGGGCCGCGACTGGTGCCCTATCGGGGCACCCTGTCAGGTACACATCAGAGAATAGCAGCGGAACATACATAATACAAAATCTGTATAAGGTAAACATCACTAAGCCCGACAGTGCGCTTTCATAAAATAACTTAATCGAATGTGAAACAAGATAACCGTTCTTACGCCCAAACCACAAACGTGACTACGCACTTAGGAATAACAACTGTGGCGGGACAGGGCCCCGCCATACCCCCTGAATGTACAAAAGTCTATAACCTCAGGGAATCATACCAAAAAGACAAAGCCTCCGGAGGGATGGAGCTTTCCAGGAAATGAACAGTGATCCTAAGAGTGCGGACCAGCAAGCTACGTATCTCGACCTGCGGCATGAACGCAGCCCCCCGAAGGAGGTCAGTACAACAGGTACCAAGTATGTGAAACTGAAAATACTGTAATGAAATCATAAGTCTGAAAACAAGCTGGGGTCATGGAAGAAAATCAAATACCTTTTACTGTGCCTTACTAACAATGAGAGTGACAAGTATATATATATAATACTGCATAAAATAGGGGCCTTAGGATCAAAACAGGGTACCTCGCCCGTAGTATCAATAAGCACCCCTACTCCTGGGACTATTTCACCCGCATAGGTCCTGCGGACCCGCATAAGGTATTCCTCGCATAGGCTGTACCCGCCCGCATGGGACTATTTCACCCGCATAAGCCCATAAGGACTCGCATGAGGTATTCCTCGCATCGTGGGTAGCAAGTTCACTAACGGTGGTATAACGATCTTGGGGACTTACCCTCCGGATATACTCTTACCCTGAAACAGATGGTATAACGATCTTGGGGACTTACCCCTCAGATATACTCTTACACTGGAGCAGATGGTATAACGATCTTGGGTCAGTACTCGCCGGATATACTCTTATCTTTGGAGCGGATGGTATAACGATCTTGGGGCTTGCCCGCCGGATATACTCTTACCTGGTGCGGATGGTATAACGATCTTGGGCACGCCCGCCGGATATACTCTTTGCTGGAGAAGGTGGTATGACGATCTTGGGGCTTGCCCCTCAGACATACTCTTACCCTGGAGAAGGTGGTATAACGATCTTGGGGCTTGCCCCTCAGATATACTCTTACCCTAACTCAAACTGTCATCATATCATAATCATAAATAAGTTAAGAAAACTTATAACTTCTTATTAGTCTTGTTCATATACCCTCTCATTTTAGTTTACTTAAGGCACTTAATCATATTTTTAATAAAAGAAAACCGGGAATTAACCCAAGTACTACATACTTCAATTCTTTTAAAAGTGACTCTTTTTCATACATAAAACCCTTGGGCAATTGATGCTTTAAAATCAATTTGCCTTTCATAAATCAAATCATTTGTCCTTACTTATCTTGCTTAGAGTAAATCTCTTCGTGTTGACCTTTCATAAAGCTAATATAACTAACTTCCCATAAAGCCGTTATACTATCTTTATACTTTAGAAATTAAGACCTTCTTAACTTTTCATAAGGCCGTTATAACTAACTTCCCATAAAGCCGTTATAACTCCTTATAAACCATTTTGTTCTTTTACTAACCAAGAGACTTATACTTCAACAAATCTACACAACTTTCAAAAATACTTCAAGCCTCTTATCTTTAGAATAATTCAATACTCAATACTTTCACACTAAGTAATCTATACTTTTGTAAAATCATACTTTTCCCTTAACCAAGGGACTTATACTTCTTAAAACAAAACAAGTCTTTATTTATACTTAAACAAGTAAGAATACTAAACCTTGTACGTCTACCGTACTACATAGATACAAATACTCATGCTCAAAGGATAGGAAAGCTTCACATACCTTTTGATCAATCCACTTGCTAAGTCCAAACTACCGCAAGTAATATGTCAACCTAAAATAACCATGATACGTTTATTAACCTCTAATTTCAATGTAGAATAATCTAAACTCAAAGCCACTAAATTCTATGGAAAATTGGGCAGCATTTGCTTTGTTTCTACATACTTTGCCACCTTTCACAAGGCCGAATTTATCATCCAAATGCCACATTTAAGGCTCAACAATCCAACATTTCAAAGGGGATTACACACCTAAACTTGGGTGTGTAAAATTCTGCCCCATAAGATACAACAATTCACTTAACAATTCTAAGGTAGTTTTTAGGCTACAACATGCTCATTATATCTCCTTAACCAATTCCTTCACATTCAAACCATAGTTCTTACATGCAATGAGTCTAAGAGCATTATTTACTACCACAAGTTCTTTCTTCTTAACATGCAACACTAAAAACTAATTCTAAAGGAAGAATCATTACCTTAGAGCTTTAGCCAAATCTTTTCAACCACTTGCTAGCTTCCTTTCCAAGAATACCACCACAACAACCTTCACAAGCTAGCCACAAGTTTCCCTCTTGCTTTTACTTTTTCAGATTTTTCCTAAGGCTAGAATGTCTCTTGGGATTTTAGAGAGAAGGAGGAGCTTGAACTTTTAAGAGAGAAGGAAGAGCTTTTGTCTAAGAGAGAGAGATGAAGTATGACCAAGTCTTGAAGACTTGGTCAATATAATGCATGCAAAATCAGATGGGGGGGGGGGGGGGACACTTGTTGTCACGACCCGAACCGGGGCCCGTGACTGGTGCCTTACCCCGGGCACCCAAGTAGACATACATCAGAGTAATCAGCGGAACAAACACAACCATATGAGATAACAGAAGTATAAAACAATAATCTGTGAAAACTTGCCTTTCGGCATATATATAAATGACAACTTTTAACATGAACAGTTTAATCCTTTTTACAAACCATGCCCACAACAGTACTACAGACCTCTAAGAATGATATGACAACAATGGCGGGACAGGGCCCCGCCAAACCCCTGAATGTAAACACTTACTACGGCTGGGACTACACCACGATAAGCCTCCGTGAAACGGAGCTTCCCAAACGCTGTGACCACGAGCTAGGATCAACGGCGGTGTACCTCAACTGCGGCGTGAACGCGGCCTCGAGAGAGTCGATAACAGTGCAGTATGTGAAACTAAAAATACTGCAAATGAAATCATAATAGTCTATAAAGCAGGAGACATGTATGATGACCAAACTACAGTTTTACAATAACTAAGCAGTCATATCAAGTCAGGGACTCACGCCCTCAAGTCATCACCAAAGAACATAACCAGTGGGTCTCACGCCTTACATCAATCGTGCGTGGGACACATTCCTCATCACGGCGGTTTATGATATAAAAGTTCCAAGGAACACATGAACACGTGTCCCACTGTGCCATAATAACACCGTGCGGGGGTAAGGCGAAGGCATAGCCGTCTACTAACACCCACGTACCAACAAGGTCATGAATCGTATCATAAGATCTGTCTGCACCGTCACATGATCAAAGCCGCCACTTGCCCGATATCTAATGCGCGTCGATCCTCGAACTTCCCGCGACTCGCATAGGCCAATCTCATCGCCCGCACAGGCATCCTCGCGTCGAGGGTAGCTACTCCGGCATCGCCCCGGACTTCGCGATCGCATGGCCACAAGGACCGCATGCCCATAAAGGGCGACACTAACACGGAACTCGTAGTTCCGCATAGGCCCCGGGACTGCATGAGGTATTCTCGAATCATAGGTCCATCGACCGCTGAGTCTACCCGCGTCGGAGGCGCCTTAACCCGGAATCATCTCAAGAGATGAATGCCACAATACTATCATAACGATCGATAGTTAATAAGCACAATCGGAAACCCTTCACACAAACATCACAAGATACTAACACACGTAGCATCCCAACACGTTTACTTATCAACGCAATCAAGAAAGTATTACAAGGCTATCACAAACCAATACAATCAAGTTGTTCACACAAGGTACCTTCTACTATATGATTAACAAAATCGGGTTTTTATCCCCAAAGTACTTCATACATCAACTCTTTAAAAGATACGTTACTTTCACAATGTCACACAATACCCGTAGTATAAAATAGAGTGACTATCCTTTTAAAGTAAATCAATTACTTCTCTTTGTAAAATCAAGTAACAACATTATTTTTCAAACGTCCAAGTTTGCCTAATTTCAAACGTTCACGTTTCTTATTTTTAGAAAGGTTTCGTAGTTCATAGTCTTATTCATTTAAGAATATAATTCTCTTTTAAACAATCTGAGAAACATAAGCCTTATATGTGAGTAGGATATTCTTGTTTATAACAATCTTATTACTGACCATGATCTAGGAAATATCATTTTGTCTCATCTTAGCTTCATGCGGATGGAAGTTTCTCTTGGTTTTCATAATACTTAATTATTCAAAACATTTCCTTATTAACGCCGCGATGGTTTGTCGATACACATTCGATTTCGAAATCAAGAAAGCATTCTTAAGCCGTTATACCTAACTTCCCATAAAGCTAGTATAACTCTTAAGTTTTCAAACACCGAGTATTACTTCTCCTTTCAAAATGATTCAAAATCTTTTGAAAATACTTCAAGTTCTTTCTTATCATATAACAAGCCGCTTATAGTTCAAATCGATTACCTCTTAAAAACCACATGTATTTTCTTACTAACATAAAGTCGTTATAACCAACTTCCCATAAAGCCGTTATAACACTTTATGTTTTAAACCATTCAAACATTTAGCACGTATCGTCTACGCACTACATAGTTCACACATATCATGCTAGAGAGATAGGAAGAGGTTCACATACCTCGCGACGATTATCGACTAATAGCAAAATGCTCCGAGTACCTCGCCGTCGCTACTCCTAAGCCAAGTAGAACGCGCCACACGTAGTACTTCAACCTATAAGGCCACAAGGCGCTTATTAACATTTAGGTCTCATCGTAGAACTTTCTCTGAAATTTCGGCACCTCCCCATGACAGCGTAAACCTCCTCCTCTAACGAGTAGGCTACCAAGCCAACCAGGGGGTTATACATCCAACCCTAACTGTACAATTCTACTCCACGGTACTACTACACAAGTCTCATGTAATGATCCCATGTAATTACTGATTCGATTACTATATATAGTATACTTCTACTATACAATCTAACAACATGTAATTTCCAATTACAATAGGGACAAGATAATTACCTCGATAAGCCCATAATTATCCGAGTTTAAAGTCGATCTGGGCAATCGTTTAGCTCCAACTCCGAGCGCCCAACCGCTCTAAACCACCCTTAGAAGTTCTAACCAACTTCTACACAATACTCCAACGGACTATGGAGATTTTCCTAGGGTTTCGGTTTTGTAGTGACGGGAAGTATAATAGTATAATCGGGCTTTTGTAAAGGTATAACCTTAGAATACTACAAGGTATATGGCTAAGGTAATTTGGGCATTATAACAATACTTTTGAGAGTATTTCTACCAAGAGGGGTATTATATGAAACAAACTAGGCTAGGGGTACCACGGCCACACCACAAAGGAGGGGTGGCTACCCTCGGCCTACCACTGGGGAACTCTCGCCGAGGGCCTCACGAAAAGGGAGGAAGGCTCTCAAGACTTAGGCATTTTGGATGAAGAAGTTCATCAAAGGAGAGGGTATTTATAAGCGCACAAGCCAACCAACGATGGCCAAGATCTAGCAAGTGCCTAGCAAGTGTAGGGCCAAGATTCACCCAAGTGTCCTAGCCAACTTGCACACAAAATATCTACCAAAAATATCTCCCACTTGCCTCCCAAAATCGTCCCACGCCGCCCTTTGCCCACCAATGAGAGGGTGCCAAGTGCCGCCCTCTCGTTGGTCCAAAATGTTCCGTCTCTCGGAAAAATCCGCAAAAATACTAAATGACATAGCCGGAAATTCCCCTACGAAAGCTGTGAAAACGTTTCGTCGAAAAACGACTCTAACCGGGTGTTGTGCACAAACATATTTCGGCCCAAAGGTGCCACATGGGGGTGACACGTGTCGCCCCCCGATTCGTCCAAAATATTTCGTCTTCCGAAAATATCCAAAACGGCCAAAATCTCAAAATCAAAGCGGGCCCCACAAAACCGTAAATTTCTCCCGTGGGCCCCACGTGACCATTTTCGAAAATAAAATTCCATAATTCTCTAATATTCCAGGAAGTCCGAATACCAAACGGGAATCCAATTCCCATAAACGAACCTTTTTCCTTCACAAAAACCGGAAACTTTTCCGTGGAAAATTCACCTCTTTCTTCCTTTCCAATCTTTCTGTCGTATTCTCGTACGTACGTCCTTGCATACATACCCTGGAACTACGGGGTATAACATTCTTCCCCCCTTAGAAACATTCGTCCCGAATGTTCCTTCTAAGTCTCAAAACAAACGTGCGCCAGTATAGTCTTCACTACTATACTTACGAAACAATCCTGCCATACCTGGCCACAGAAATACCTGCGCAACACTTACATCTAAGTCCACGAGGAAACACCTCTACATCACCACAAATAATACTACTTTTGTCACTTTGTCGCGAGCCTTGCTCGACGACTCCAACAAACGGATGCGGCCGCACGCGATCACCGTTGTACACTCGGATTCTTATCACATTTCTGATACTGCTTTAGTATCCAAAACTCGGGGTTACTATCTCTAACGTGGTCATCATTAACTGGGATCATTCTGGATGGATCTTCGATACTTTACCGAACATAACAATACTAAAGACCGGACGTCCTTCATCCTAAGTCGGACGGAAAATGCTAACATATAGGCAACCGCCTATTCTTCACATGAACTCACAAAGGCCCAAGTAACTCGGGCTAAGTTCCTTCATTTCCAAAACTCGTCACACCGCCCGGTGGTACTTTCAAGAAGACCGTCGCCAACGAACTCTAAGCGTCGTCGCCGATTATCCGCACAATTCCTCTGAGCTGCCAGAACTTCTTCTAGACAAGCTTCTCACTATCCACAGTCTGCTGGAACAAGCCTGAACCAACTATCTGAACCCTGCCAACATCGAACCAATCGACCGGCAACTTGCATTTCTGCCCCTACAAGGCGTCGCAAGACGACATCCGAACACTGAAATGGTAGCTTAAACACTCCCCCAACCGGAGACAACGATCCTCACGGCTACCTCTGAAATCAAAACATCGCCCGAGGCGAACGCGTCTGGAGACTCACCGAGTTCTAGCCCCGCTGGTACAAACTCGAGAAGAGAAACAGTGTACCACTGGCTCCATCCGTCATAAGGTGAAGGTAGGCACCCGTGCAACCTCACAACCTTTCGGATAACATCAACACCGCCGAGGAACGACCGAAGAACACGATAGTCGCTGCCCCATCGGCCGGACCATCGGTCGAACGCATCCACGAACTTGCGTCGGCTAACTAAACACGGGCCTAACACCCTGACCCTAACACAAAGAGGACCACCACAAACCGACTACCACCAAACCTACCGCGGGTTGACGCGCGTAGCCTCAACCCCGACGTGGCGCGAAAAATACCATCTCCCGAAGGAACAATCTTACTAAACACGTTACGAAAACTCGCGGTCTTCTTAGCTCGACTACCTTCCTTCAAATCACTCTACTCTGTGACTTATCCCACGAACATAGCTCACGTGCACTATGCACTCCTATAAGGGTCAAACATACACTACACATTTCTCGAGATGGCCTTACCTCTAAGGTCTTTACGTATAACACTCTAAGGCTCACACCTTCTATCCCCAAAATCTTACTCGGTTAACCCACGTGATTCTAATCACAACTAACACACTGCTATCGTAACATAGCACTTAAGGTATACTCACCTTGAAAGTTACCGAAGGACCTTCTTTCTGCCCTCTTCTCGCCTCGTTAACCCGTCAATCTCTACGTTTTCGGCTGCTTGCATAAGCCCGCATACGTGCCATGCTCAAGCCCAATCAAGAATTACTCTTGCACAACCTCTCAGGTAGTCATCAAGACTCGTGGTACATCGGTATAATCTCTGGTAGCCAAATCTATAGCTAGTGTGGTCGCCTCTTTGAAATCTATATTCACTGTTCGATCGTGGGCGAAGGTTCAAATATCGTGGACGCAGTCGGAACTGCCGTCACAGTGCTAAACTCTGCTGGGGCTAGTGAAGTCGCAGAAAACACCGAATGAAGCACTACCTAGGTAATGATTGGGCTGTGCCTCGCCACCCTCCGAACTCTACTCGCCTCCTGGCCGCCTTGCCCTCCCGGGCTCGGGTTGCCACTACGCGAGGCATAATGATAAGGAAAAGATTTCGTCGGAGGTTCAACTTACAACACGGCTCTAAGGCACGATCTCGAGTGAGAAGAATAGAAACCAATCCTAAATATCCTATAGCCTCACGATTATTGATGTGGTGCCTGACACCGATAATCAAGACTCTCATGGATACGGTGCGTAGACACTTTCCGAGGATTAATCGCTCCGATACCACTTTTGTCACGACCAAGGGCGTGGATCGTGCCTTACCGGGCACCCAAGTAGACATACATCGAGTAATCAGGAACAAACACAACCATATGAGATAATGTAAGTATAAAACAATAATCAGTGAAAACTTGCCTTCGGCGTATATATAAATGACAACTTTTAACATGAGCAGTTTAATCCTTTTTACAAACCATGCCCACAACAAGATTACTACTGGACCTCTAAGAATGATATGACAACAATGGCGGGACAGGGCCCGCCAACCCCGAATGTAAACACTTACTACGACGGGGACTACACCATCGATAAGCCTCCGTGAAACGGAGCTTCCCAACGAATCGTGACCACGAGAGCTAGGATCAACGGCGGTGTACCTCAACTGCGGCATGAAACGCAGCTTCAAGGAGGTCAAGATAACAGTGCAGAGTATGTGAAACTAAAAATCGCAAATGAAATCATAATAGTCTATAAAGCGGGAGACATGTATGATGACCAAACTACGCTTTTACAATAACTAGCGATCATATCAAGTCGGGACTCACGCCTCAGTCATCACCAAAGAACATAACAGTGGGTCTCACGCCCACAACATCAATCGTGCGTGGGACACATTCCTCATTCTTGGCTTTATGATATAAAAGTTCCAAGGAACACACATGAACACCGTGTCCCACGTGCCATAATAACACCGTGCGGGGTAAATGCGAAGGCATAGCCGTTTACTAACACCAGTACTCAACAAGGTCATGAATCAGATCATAAGATCTGTCTGCACCGTCACATGATCAAAGCCGCCACTTGCCGCGATATCTAATGCGCGTCGATCCTGGAACTTCCGCGACTCGCGATAGGCCAATCTCATCGGCCGCATGGCATCCCCGCATCGAGGTAGCTACTCCCGGCATCGCCCCGACCCGCGATCCGCGTAGCCCGAGGACGCGTGCCCATAAAGGCGTGACACTAACTCGGAACTCTCGTAGTTCCGCATAGCCCCGGGACTGCGTGAGGTATTCTCGAATCATAGGTCCATCGACGCTTCGAGTCTACCCGCGTCGAGGCGACTTAACCCGGAATCATCTCAAGAGATGAATGCCACAATACTATCATAACGATCGATAGTTAATAAGCACAATCAAGAAACCCTTCACACAAACATCACAAGATACTAACACACGTAGCATCCCAACACGCTTACTTATCAACGCAATCAAGAAAGTATTACAAGGCTATCACAAACCAATACAATCAAGTTGTTCACACAAGGTACCTTCTACTATATGATTAACAAAATCGGGTTTTATCCCCAAAGTACTTCATACATCAACTCTTTAAAAGATACGTTACTTTCACAATGTCACACAATACGTAGTATAAAATAGAGTGACTATCCTTTTAAAGTAAATCAATTACTTCTCTTTGTAAAATCAAGTAACAACATTATTTTTCAAACGCCCAAGTTTGCCTAATTTCAAACGCTCACGTTTCTTATTTTTAGAAAGGTTTCGTAGTTCATAGTCTTATTCATTTAAGAATATAATTCTCTTTTAAACAACTGAGAAACATAAGCCTTATATGTGAGTAGGATATTCTTGTTTATAACAATCTTATTACAATGACCATGATCTAGGAAATATCATTTTGTCTCATCTTAGCTTACATGCGGATGGAAGTTTCTCTGTTTTCATAATACTTAATTATTCAAAACATTTCCTTTTATTAACGCCGCAGTTGGTTTGTCGATACACATTCCGATTTCGAAATCAAGAAAGCATTCTTAAGCCGTTATACCTAACTTCCCATAAAGCTAGTATAACTCTTAAGTTTTCAAACACCGTATTACTTCTCCTTTCAAAATGATTCAAAATCTTTGAAAATACTTCAAGTTCTTTCTTATCATATAACAAGCGATTATAGTTCAAATCGATTACCTCTTAAAACCACATGTATTTTCTTACTAACATAAAGTCGTTATAACCAACTTCCCATAAAGCGTTATAACACTTTATGTTTTAAACCATTCAAACACATTTAGCACGTACGTCTCACGCACTACATAGTTCACACATATCATGCTTGAGAGATAGGAAGAGGTTCACATACCTCGCGACGATTATCGACTAATAGCAAAATGCTCGAGTACCTCGCCGTCGGCTACTCCTAAGCCAAGTAGAACGCGCCACACGTAGTACTTGACCTATAAGGCCACAAGGCGCTTATTAACATTTAGGTCTCATCGTAGAACTTTCTACGAAATTTCTGACACCTCCCCGCAACAGCGTAAACCTCCTCCTCTAACGAGGCTACTGCCAAGCCAACGGGGTTATACATCCAACCCTGCGTACAATTCTACTCCACGGTACTACTACACAAGTCTCATAATACTGATCCTATGTAATTACTGATTCGATTACTATATATAGTATACTTCTACTATACAATCTAACAACATGTAATTTCCAATTACAATAGGGGGACAAGATAATTACCTCGATAAGCCCATAATTATCCGAGTTTAAAGTCGATCCTGGGCAATCGTTTAGCTCCAACTCCGTGCGCTCCAACCGCTCTAAACCACCCTTAGAAGTTCTAACCAACTTCTACACAATACTCCAACTGACTATGGAGATTTTCCTAGGGTTTCGGTTTGTGGTGACGGGAAGTATAATAGTATAATCGGGCTTTTTGTAAAGGTATAACCTTAGAATACTACAAGGTATATGGCTAAGGTAATTTGGGCATTATAACAATACTTTTGAGAGTATTTCTACCAAGAGGGGGGGGTATTATATGAAACAAACTAGGCAGGGGGTACCCACGGCCACACCACAAAGGAGGGGGTGGCTACCCTCACTACCACTGGGGAACTCTCGCCGAGGGCTCACGAAAAGGGAGGAAGGATCTCAAGACTTAGTCATTTTGGATGAAGAAGTTCATCAAAGGAGAGGGGTATTTATAGCAAAACCAAAGGCCAACCAAAGGCCAAGATCTAGACAAGTCCCTAGCAAGAGTAGGACCAAGATTCACCCAGTGTCCTAGCCAACTTGCACACAAAATATCTACCAAAAATATCTCCCACTTGCCTCCCAAAATCGTCCATGCCGCCACTTTGCCCACCAATGAGAGGGTGCAGTCGCCTCTCGTTGGTCCAAAATGTTCCGTCTCTCGGAAAAATCCAAAAATACTAAATGACATAGCGGAAATTCCCTACGAAAGTCAGAAAACGTTTCGTCCAAAAACGACTCTAACCGGGTGTTGTGCACAAACATATTTCGGCCCAAAGGTGCCACATGGGGGTGACACGTGTCGCCCCCCGATTCGTCCAAAATATTTCGTCTTCCGAAAATATCCAAAACGGCCAAAATCTCAAAATCAAAGCGGGCCCCACAAAGCGTAAATTTCTCCGTGGGCCCACGTGACCATTTTCGAAAATAAAATTCCATAATTCTCTAATATTCCAGAAGTCCGAATACCAAATCGGGAATCCATTCCCCATAAACGAACCTTTTTCCTTCACAAAACGGAAACTTTTCCGTGGAAAATTCACCTCTTTCTTCCTTTCCAATCTTTCTGTCGTATTCTCGTACGTACGTCCTTGCATACATACCCTGGAACTACGGGGTATAACACTTGTCACCCTCCCAAGGTCTTTTAAAAGAAAAATCTGACTTTTCCTAAGTTTTTCCGCCCAAAGATCCCGCCGCGCGCGGCTCGCTTCCCGGCCGCGGCCGCACTCTGCGGACCCTCAGATCTTCCGGCGTCGCGACCCTGCTTCCCGGAGCCGCGGCGCTGAAACTTCAGCGACCCCTCAGTACTTTCGGCGCCGCGGCCCTGTTGCCTTTGCCCGAAACACATTTCTGTCCGACTGCGCACTGAACTTGTAATTCTCATAACTTTCTACTCCGACGTCCTATCGACGAATGGTTGGTTGGGTTGTAATCTAGACTCAACGAACTACGCCCTAGGCCTCTGAAACACTTAAGAACTCCCAATGTATCGGGTCATAACCCGCCTCAAAGTTGACTAAAACCCGTCCGGAACAATCCGTCAACCTATCCTTAGAAAATTTTAAGTCTTACCCCCTTTCGTACGCTCTCAAACGCATGACCTGAACTACGGGGTGTAACAGGATACTTCCTCAACATGTCCTCCTCCGCTTCCCAAGTCATCTTATCCCTGTTATCATTCCGCCACAAGACTTTGACGGAAGCCACATCCTTGGTCCGCAGTCGCCTGACCTGGAGATCGAGTATCGCTATGGGACTCTCCTCATACGATAACCCCTATGTCACCTGGACCTCGCTAGATGGGAAAACTCTCGATGGATCTCTGATACACTTCCGCAACATAGAAACATGAAAGACCGGATGTACCGCCTCTAAATCTGATGGCAGATCCAACTCATAGGTAACCTTGCCTACTCTACGGATTATCTGCTAGGGCCCAATGTACCTTGGGCTAAGTTTCCCCTTCTTTCCGAATCTCATCACACCCTTCATGGACGATACCTTTAAGAAGACCCAATAGTCTACCTGAAACTCCAAATGTCGACGCTGATTATCTGCATAAGACTTCTGCCGACTCTGAGCTGCTAACAGTCTCTCCTGGATAAGCTTCACCTTATCCACAGCCTGCTGAACCAAGTCTGGGCCAACTAACTGAACCTCGCCCACGTCGAACCAACCAATCGGCGACCTACACTTTCGCCCATACAAAGCCTCATATGGCGCCATCTGAATGCTAGAATGGTAGCTGTTGTTATAAGCAAACTCTACAAGAGGCAAATGATCCTCCCAGCTACCCCTGAAATCAATAACACAGGCCCACAAAGATATCCTCGAGTGTGCGGATAGTGCGTTACGCTGTCCGTTGGTCCGAGGATGAACGCGATCGAGACTCACGTGTTCCTAACCCCTTCGGAAAGACCTCAGAAGTTAGCGTAACCGGGATCCTGCATGCGATATAATCGATATAGGAACTCCGTGCAGTCTCACGATCTCCCTGATATACAATCTGGCATAATCCTCAGCCGAATACGTAGTCCTGACTGGAAGAAAATGGGCTAATTTCGTCACCTTCGGTCCTTTTTGAAGATTTTTGGGGCAATCTCAGCGTTCGAAGATCGTCCGCTATGACTGTGGGGGTGTGATAAATATAGCACATAAATTGGGCAAATTATTTGTATACAATTATGTATTAGCCGTGTACCTTAATTAGTCTTGTACACTTACCATAATTATATAGTTAGTCTCCAAATAGAATAAAGTTTTAGGAGTAGAATATGAATAGGACTTTCCTATTATAGAAATTATAAATTGTATATATACCCCTTTCATTAATAAGAATAATCAAGGGATTATTTCTTTCATTTTTTAGTCAAACTGTAACGACGAGGCTGGTGAATTTGGACAATGTGAATCATCACAAATCTAGTTAGCCATCCCCGATAGAAGTTATCTTCAGCATTGACGAGACTGTGGTTCCCACGAGTATATAAATGAATGATGTCACCCCGGAATAATCGGGGATAGTAAAGAAGAAAAATATGGTTGATGTTGAATGACATGTTCTAAATGCAATACACCAGTCTCCAATTTGAGGAGAGACTTGCCATAAGCATACGCCATATCGAAGATAAATGTTCTCGATAATCTTCAGGACTGGGAGGTGAAAATTGATGGTGAATGGATACGTATGAACCACTAACAATCCTTCTATATGATGGTTTATTCTTGATGTTGAACTTACTATCCTAACATAAATGTTGGAATCAAAGTTGCAGTCCTTTATAACTTTTGGGGGAACCTTTGCGGTTATCAGTGATTCTATATCCTCCATATATTCAAAGTGTTCTTCAACGCACAAATCTCCTAAATAATCAAACCCTACGGGGGGGATAGGAGTTCAGGTCAATTTCATACTCTTGGGAGAAGCCAGTTCTTTCCCTGAACGACAACTCAAGGGAGAGTCATCAATGTTCTTGGGAGAATGTGAAGGGGGAGATTTGGAAGGTGACATTGTGGTAGAATGTTCAGAAAGAATTAAAGGCACCTTGAAGGGTTGTCGAGTTTTCGAAATAATTTATATGAAATATTGGTTGCAATTTGTGAGAAGTTTTTACCTCCTATTTAAGGAAGGAAAAAATAATGATTGGGAAGTGAAAAGGCACTATTAATCATGATTGTACAACATTACATCAATCGGTGTGACTCGATGGTCGCTGTCGTTTTAGAAACATTAAATGGGATGCGATGTTTGATGTTTGAAATTAGGTCACCATTGCGATTCAGTTTTTCTTCCAAGGAATAGGGTTTCGAGTTTGTTCAGTAAACAAATCCACTACCCGAGCGCGCAGAAGACGCGCCCAGAAAGTATGGAAACTATCTGTATAGGGTAAAATTTATATTGTACAGTTGGACGAATTATGTCGTGACACATGGCAAACGGCATGAATCAGATCCAAGTCAACTTTCAGTACTACCGATCGCATAGAAATATCATCGGGGTATCAAAAGGTCCCAATCACCGTAGAGCATGAAGGTCAGAGGGCCGGTTCGAATTCTAACGGGCGATCGTTACTTGTCCAATTCAGTACCTTCCAAATGTGAATTAATGTCATTTATGAGGGTACTAATTGTCTAATTATTACAACATTCATTTATTTGTATTAATAGGGGCATAAACCGTGGGATGTGTACCCAATAGTCCAAGTATAAACATGACCAATTATCTTATTGTAAATGCATTGTATTCAAAATACTACAACATTATTTCTCCATTCATATTATTTGTCTCAATATATGTGTCTTCATACTATCGGAACAATTCACTAGGAAGCTTCTACCAGGCTCAGACTAATTACTTTTAATCTCATTTTGTTATTCTTTATTTTTTATATTTATCAGCTAATATATTCGCTAACCCAATCAACTGAGACCCATGTGTCCTTGATCAAATATATAAATTCAACTGTACCGAATTATGGGTAAACAATATAATTTGTTAATAAGAAAAAGAAGTCCCGATCTAAGCAAAATAAATTATCTCATTCATCATGACGTAATTTATAAAATATCATTTTTAAATTTACTAACAAATTCACTAGTTAAAGAGAAAATAATAAGTTTAGAATAAACCCAATTTGATAGCAATATTTACAACAAAAAACAACAACAACAACATACGCACAAACAAAGCAAGAGAAGTGGTAAGACCCGAACAAGAAATTTAAAGCATTATGAAAATGATGGTTGTTGACACCCAATTTTGACTCTCCCGTCCAGCCATTAACTATAAAATTATACTAATTTTGTAAAATAATTTTTTAGGATTTTTATAATAAAATGCAGCGAATAAAACATTAAATACAGGCATAAATAATTAATTTAATAATGACATCGCGTCTTACGTAGAGTTTTAAGCACTTAGAGTCTCGCGCCCGCATTAATTAACTTTAAGCTTTGTCGTAATTCTTAAATAATTAATAAATGCATAAAATAAATAATTTAGCGATAACGTCGTGTCAGGTAGCATAGCCGCATTTATTAGTAATCATTTGTAATTTAAAATCAATTTTAATCTGATATACGCTTTTAATAGCGTCGCATTTATAAAGCTTTAAACAATTCTTAAATATCATACTTGCATTTAGCATTTAACTAATCTAATCTAAACTCAATTCAATTTTAATTTAACGTCGCAATAATGCATAATAATAAGTTTCTAAATAATAGCGCCGCATTCTAGAGCATTAAGCATTAATTAAACAACACGCCCGCATTTATTATCGTAATAGTTTTATAACTCGAAATTAGACTAATTTAGCACCTAAATAATTAGACTAATTTAGCACCTAAATAATTAGACTAATTTAGCACCTAAATAATTAGACTAATTTAGCACCTAAATAATTAGACTAATTTAGCACCTAAATAATTAGACTAATGTAGCACCTAGATAATTATAATAAAGCACCTAATTAATTTAATCACATTTGTTAATTAATTAATAATACACTTACCTAGAATTAACTAGCTAATTAATTAAAAGCCTAAAATTAATACCTAATTAAAACTAACCTAACACTAATAGCCCACCTAAATTAATACCTAATTAAATAACTACCAAAGAGCACGCTGCCCAAACGACCCATTCGTCCGATCCGCGACCCAAGCCCACCTTATCGACCTACCACGCACGCCCTTTAAACGCTCACCACTTATCACCCATCATCCTCACCTCACTTCACCATCTTCCCTCGTCGACAAAGCCCCAATACAAAACGCATTTCTAACCCTAAGCCCTTGATGGCCGCAACACCCACCTCACAGTCGCCGAGATTCTCGCCTGAGAATCCGGCGACTTTCCTTTTCCTTTACCCTCGCACCCAGTCAGCTCGCCCTTACCATAACACGAACCAGCACAAAATCTTGCCCAAATCGAAAAATCGCAACTTACCATAAATCCTTCAAATCGTACCTTATCGAATCACTACGAAATCAGTCCTAAATAGCACGAATCAAGCACAAATCAGCCTTTATTGCTTACCAATATTAGAACCTAGGGTTAGGCTATATAAGCACATGCAATAGACCAATCAAGGGGGGGCCTTGGCGTGATGTCGAACAAGAGGCGAATCTGGGAGAGCGAGAGCAAGACAGAGACCCATAGCATCGACGAGGACACTCTCACCAAAGATGAACATAGAGCTCGGTTGGAGTCGTGACATCGATTCGACATTCCCCTTAGCAGCAGTCGACAACTCAGGAGAACAGGTAGTTCAAATACCCCTTTCTTTTAGTTCCATCCAAAAACCAGCAAACAAAACCTTGCCCTTTCATTCGCATTGCAAACCCAAAACCCGAAACCCGTCGAGTGGGCCGACGACTTGACACGCTGCCCCGGGTCGCTGTCCGGAGAAGGTAAAACTCATCACTTTTACCAAACTTTCTGTTTAAGTCTGTATTTTTATGGTTTTTGTATGATGTTTGTTGCCTGCAGAATGCTGGTGTAATTTGTGTGTTAAACATATGTTGGTCCATTCCTGCTGCTACGTCCATTACTACTCTTTCCTTATTTTTGCATTATGTATATACGTGTTGTTTGTCCGTAATCCATGCAGGTATGTATACTTTGACGCTTAGTCTGCTTAGCAAGCACCACCAAGTTCATGTCATTCTTGTGTTATCTGCCTCACTATCTTAATATTTGTTTAAATCAGTTGAGATTAGTTAAGTGATTAATCGGGTGTTTGTCTCGATCACGGTTTGCGCCAAATAAATGTCTGTCTGTTAGCATGTTCAAACACCTTCATAATTGAATGAATATTGTAGAAAAAGATTCAGCTATAAATATGCTGGTAGGTGGCTAAAAAAATTGTAATAAGGAATTGGAGAGAATATTGTGTTTGTCCTTGTTGGTTCCAGCATGATTTATGTATGTACTACTGTGAGATTACCTGAGTATATTGCCAATATCGTGCTGACTCAACCCTTATAGCATTGCCTTAAGGAAATCTGTGTTAGCCTAGATAAGTCCCTTCTATGAACATATGCCTATCAGGTCAGTGTAGGAGTTGACCTCCCCTGCAATACATATTTGGGTCTTACCATATGCTTGCAATTGAGCCTGCTTAAATATTATTTGGAATGGCTTATTTGATTGTTAAGGGTCTAGCATGCTTACTAAATCAGTCCATTATTTTCTAAAGTGAATGCTTCTCCGATCAATCTGCGCTGATTGCTTAAACCGTAAAAAAAGGGGCATATATGTCTCTATTTCATCTCAAAAAATGCTTACCCACTGTTTTCAAACAAGTGGAAATGCGTATGTTTGATATCTGATTCCTTATCCATCTCTGCCTATATTTTAAGCCATGGTCCTATTTGCATGAGCATTCAATATTCCCCTGTTTGGACGAACATTTGCTTGGTTTGGCTTAACTGTCCACTGTGTGCTGTCGATTGCTTGCACTTCTCGTTACTACTATAATACATGTTAAAAAGGAAAATCTGGTCTTAATAGCTGAAACTAAGGCCTGTATTTCTGCCTCTGCACCATCTGCCTTCTCTATAAAATCTGAAAAGAAATTCATGTTTTGGGCCATTTTGCATTTACCTTAATCGTGGCACCTGTGGCCCGAATCGCGCCGCCGATTTTCCTTTAGTCTTGAGTTATCATGACACGTCATGCAGCTAATATATGTGCTCGTCCTAATTATTTGCATCAATTATTATTTAGGCTCGTACTAATCTTTATCTTTCTTTTCTTTTTTACATGGCACGCACCGGAGCAACAAAGAGTCTCATAACGAGACTCGTCGTGGCAAACGTAAAGGCATGCATATACATCCATCGAGTCCCTCTTCGGCAATTCCTAGAAAACAAATAGGACGGGGTCATCCGCTTCAATCTCTTTGCTCTCTCTCTTATCTCATTTATGCCCTTATTTGTTTGTTGTAATTTTATTACTTAACTTTGTAATTAATAGGGGAACTTCTAGCAATTAGCCTTTAAGCATATGAGGTGGAAGGTAATTTAAACTTAGAAACGCATTCTTCTTTATTTGTCTTTTAGGACTATTAGGCATGTTTAAAATCTGCAAAAAAAAAATAATTTAAAATGATTTAACTCGCGTCATAAAACCAACATTTTGTTTATTAAAATCCATAACCGATTTCTTCCTAAACTCTCAAGAATCGTCTTTAAGCACCTCTTATATAATATTATGCAGTTAAGCAATATTACTTTAGCTAGCAGTATACATAACTAGTTCATAAATAACCTTTGCATGAACACATAATTAGTCCATAAAGCACCCTCGTAGCATCTTAGCATTTCTAGCCCTTTTTAGCACTTTTAATCGCCCTTTAGCATTTAACACCTTTAGCACATTCCGTCCTTAATATTTTAGCACCTCCTAGCATTCTTTTGTACTTTAGCATATTAGCACTACTTTCAGCACTTTAGCATTTAGCATTTTTAAGCGCCCTTTAGCATTTAGCATTTTTAAGAGCTCTTTAGCACCTTTAGCACCCTTTAGCACCTTTAAAATTAATCTTTTAGCACCTTTAAGCACCTTTTAACATTTTAGCACCCTTTTAAACATTTAGCATTTGGCTCTCTTATTTATTCATAACACTTTTGCCCTTTTTATACCTAAAGCACCTTTCAAACATTTCAACGTTTTAGCATTTCATTAAGCAGGAGGAACTTTTATTTTTGCATTTCTTAAACAAAATAATTACCCTAGGTTTGGCAGGACAACCGCAAGTTAGCGGATCTTAGAGGGTGCCTAACCCCTTCCCTCTAGATTAATAAAGAACCCTTACCCAGAATCTCATTAAGTTTAGCAGACCATTAAAATGGAGTTAATGTTTTACTTCAAACTAGTTAAACATTTAGGTGTCCTAATTCACCCAAACTAATTAGGTGGCGACTCCCGCGAACCCTTTAGCACTCTTAAACCTTTAGCATTTTTAGCCTCTTTAGCATTTTTGCACTTTTAGCACCCTTTAGCACCCTTTAGCATATTAGCACCTTTTTAGCCTTCACCTTTTAAACTTTTAAACTTTAGCATCTTTTGCAATTTTAGCATCCTTTTAGCATTTTTAAAACCTTTAAGCCTCTTAAACTTTACTATTTTATTTTATTTTCTTTATTTTCTAACGCTTTTATTTTAAGCAGGAGTTTAGAAAATAAAATGCCGCGGCCGAAAAAGGGCGCGACAGAAATGGCGACTCCGCTGGGGATTTTAGGTTCTTAACCACAACAGACCTAGGGTTATTACTTGGCAATTATTTTGCATTTAATTTTTGTGTATTGTATTTTGTTTATTTTTTGCTACCTGCTTTACTGCTTTCCTTAAACTGGCATTCCGCTCATATTTCTTCCACTATGGAAAATTCACACAATCACACACTCACGCGCTGGTGTGCTCCGCGCACCCGCAAATTTCTTTCAAAAAATATCCAAATTTTAGGAGAGTTGGCGCCTGCGCGGAGTTAGATCGGTTCGTCTGATCAGCCGCGTAGCCTTCTCACTCGAGTTGTCCGCTCGGGAACCTTGCGTCCAGAAAAGCCAAATCTTAGAAACTTAAGATAGAGCTATACCACCCTTTATTTTAGGGCATGCATGCATTTACCTTAGGTGGGTTGGTCCTTGGCATCGACACCACAATTAGGAAGACACCAAACTTGTCGACGGGTTTCTCAACCCAACGACCAACCAGCATATTATGTGTAGCGTGGCAATGACAGACAAATCCAAACCCAATCATGACATGCTGAAATTGGGAAAAGTGCACCGTCATTTGGTCGTCATTTCCAACAAAGGCATTATAGTTGGACGACTTGGACAAATCTATCATGGCCTCGCATATGTGACGTTTAGGCCTACCTTTGGCATAAAGAGGTCCCCCTTGCATGTTAGGAAACGTTTGAATGTGCTATGTGCAATATATCTGCTACATACCTGCAAATTATGTGCTTTATGCTAACACCGTTTGTTGCATTTTTAGAAAGATTTATCATCTCCCCAAAGGTCGATTTGTATTTGACTAAGCAATGACAGAGCAGCAATATTTCGCAAGATCAAAGGCACGGTCCAGCGACATGACCGATTCAAGGGCATCTGAGCGGAACGAGTCGGAACCTGTCTTGGTTCCTATAGGCAAAGCAGGGGTCTCAGAAAAGAAGAGCAGCATGACACCTTCTCAAAACTGGGACAATGTAGGAAACCAGACAGGGGCTGCAAGTCCAAACAAGCCAGGCACGCAGATATCAAGGAACAAGGCAGCAAAGTCAAATATGAATCGACCCCCCCCCCAAAACTCACAAATTTTTCTTTGAGCGCAGGTCTTTTAATATTATGAAGCGAAAGTGCAACGGTAGAAGCGAAAATACGACGAAAAGTCTCTTCGAAGCGAGAAAGCAAGCGAGGATGACAACAATCCAAAGTCCGCAGCAAAGCGACAAAGAAGAGGCATCAACAATCGGCAATCAAAGTTGAGTTCATGAACAAAACCTAGCGCGTCCTCGGGCATAAAGTCAAACTTGCAACCAGCGATCGCACACAAAGCAAAGGCATCATGGCACTGGCGTTCGGCGTCAAAGATGTCCGCAAAGACAACATCTCGGGGATGACATCTCTACCCATAAAATTGCACTCGCCGTATGTATTTATCATTTCATTTAAGCGGTATACACTAACGTTTTCTCAAGCTTAGCTTGCGGGAGAATTCATTCTCAGAGGAAGCGCCCGTCGAACGCGGCGTTATCAACACAAGTCTACGCAACGACGCCCGGAAGAACATCGTCCGCAACGACGTTATCGGCCGACATCAAGTCTACGAACGACGCCAAAGAACACGCCCGTGCAACGGCGTGATCGGCAAGTCCACGCAGACGCCGGCGAAGAATACGCCCAAACAACGGCGTTATCGGACAAAGAAGTCTACGCAACGGCGCCAAAGAAGAACACGTCGCACAACAGCGTGATCGGCAAGTCCACGCAACGACGCCAAAGAAGCACGTGCAACGGCGTTATCGGCCGCGAGTCCACGCAACGACGCCCGGCAACACGCCCAGTAACGACGGCGTTATCGGCCGCAAGAAGTCCAAACGACGCCATCGTGATATCACATCTACGGGGCGATTTTCTGTTCTCAAAATTGCATTTTTCTCATTCATGCTTTATTATTACGGCAGCGGTTATGCACTAACTCTTCCTTGAGCTTTAGTCACGAGGCGGCGACAAGTCCAAAACGACGCCAAGTCGAAAGCGACGCCAAGTCCAAAATGACGTCAAGTCCAAAGACGCCAAGTCCAAAACGACGCCAAGTTCGAAAGCGGCCAAATCAAAACGACGCCAAGTCAGAAACGACGTAAGTCCGAAAGCGGCCAAGTCGAAACGACGCCAAGTCCAAAGCGACGCCAGTCAAAACGACGCGGTCCGACGCCAGTCGAAAGCGACGCCAAGTCGAAAGCGACGCCAAGTCCAACGACGCCAAGTCCGAAACGACGACGAGTCCAAACGACAAGTCCAAAACGGCGACAAGTCAAGATATCACATCTACGCAGACGATTTCTCTCGTTCAAAATTGCATTTTTTTCATATATTATTCGTCTTAGCGATTTATGCACTAACTCTTTCTTGAGCTTTAGTCTACAGGGACAATTGCAGCAAGGACAACGTATCCGCATTCACAATCGCAACACGTCCGTGCAAGGGCGAAATCACAGCATTTGCAGCATCGCATCAACACAGCAGGCATCATATTTTTGCAGGATAATCTTTTCTACTCACAGTTGCATTACTTTAAAATTATGCATCATCATTTTGCCTTAACAGTTATGCACTAACCGTTTGTTCAAGTCTTAGCATGCAGGAGCAGGAGCACTGGCGTGGATTTTCTCTTCAAATAACCGGCAATCTGTTGGGGCCAACCTTCCCAACGATTGGCGTAGCGCCTCAGCGTCGGTCCCACTCGCTTCCATCACCATAGAACCCGGCGCACAAGCCACTAGCGGTACACTCGTGTTCAAGCGATTATATTCTTTTACTTTTTACACCATAGCTTGTCGTCATAACTCGACCTTTGGGGCGACTGAGTCGCGTTAGCCCGCTGGTGCTTTGACCATGGTGACCCAGTGTCGTCATAACTCGACACTGGGACAGCTTTGAGTCCGCCTTAGCCCGCCTTAGTGTTTTGACCAGGGTATTCCAGTGTCGTCATAACTCGACATCGGGGCTTTTGATTTTCGTCGGCCTTGTCTACGCCCGGCATTTACGCAGTCGAAGATCGAGACAAAATTGGCATGAGTCAACGTCTTTGTCCGAAGATTCTTCCATCATCTCCATACAAAGAGGGACAGCTGTTGACACCCAATTTTGACCCTCCCGTCCAGCCATTAACTATAAAATTACACTAATTTTGTAAAATAATTTTTTAGGATTTTTATAATAAAATGCAGCGAATAAAACATTAAATACAGGCATAAATAATTAATTTAATAATGACATCGCGTCTTACGTAGAGTTTTAAGCACTTAGAGTCTCGCGCCCGCATTAATTAACTTTAAGCTTTGTCGTAATTCTTAAATAATTAATAAATGCATAAAATAAATAATTTAGCGATAACGTCGTGTCAGGTAGCATAGCCGCATTTATTAGTAATCATTTGTAATTTAAAATCAATTTTAATCTGATATACGCTTTTAATAGCGTCGCATTTATAAAGCTTTAAACAATTCTTAAATATCATACTTGCATTTAGCATTTAACTAATCTAATCTAAACTCAATTCAATTTTAATTTAACGTCGCAATAATGCATAATAATAAGTTTCTAAATAATAGCGCCGCATTCTAGAGCATTAAGCATTAATTAAACAACACGCCCGCATTTATTATCGTAATAGTTTTATAACTCGAAATTAGACTAATTTAGCACCTAAATAATTAGACTAATTTAGCACCTAAATAATTAGACTAATTTAGCACCTAAATAATTAGACTAATTTAGCACCTAAATAATTAGACTAATGTAGCACCTAGATAATTATAATAAAGCACCTAATTAATTTAATCACATTTGTTAATTAATTAATAATACACTTACCTAGAATTAACTAGCTAATTAATTAAAAGCCTAAAATTAATACCTAATTAAAACTAACCTAACACTAATAGCCCACCTAAATTAATACCTAATTAAATAACTACCCAGCAGCCCACGCCTTGGCCCAAACCCGCGACCCATTCGTCCAGTCCGCGACCCGCAAGCCCAGCCTTATCGACCCGGCCCACGCCCTTGCCCCTTTAAACGTTCAGCAGCCCTTATCAGCCCATCATCCCCTCACCCTCACTTCACCATCTTCCCTCGTCGACAAAGCCCCAATACAAAACGCAGCCCTAACCCTAAGCCCTTCAGTAGCCGCAACACCCACCTCACGCCGCGAGATTCTCGCCGAGAATCGGCGACTTTCCTTTTCCTTTACCCTCGCACTCCACCACCGCCTTACCATAACACGAACCAGCACAAAATCTTGCCCAAATCGAAAAATCGCAACTTACCATAAATCCTTCAAATCGTACCTTATCGAATCACTACGAAATCAGTCCTAAATAGCACGAATCAAGCACAAATCAGCCTTTATTGCTTACCAATATTAGAACCTAGGGTTAGGCTATATAAGCACATGCAATAGACCAATCAAGGGGGGCCTTGGCAGCAGTATCGAACAAGGGCAGATACGGGGAGAGCAGGAGCAAGACAGGAGACCCATAGCATCGACGAGGACACTCCTCAGCAGCAGTCGAACATAGAGCTCAGTTGGGGGAGTCAGCAGGCATCGATTCGACATCCCCCTTAGCAGCAGTCGACAACTCAGGAGAACAGGTAGTTCAAATACCCCTTTCTTTTAGTTCCATCCAAAAACCAGCAAACAAAACCTTGCCCTTTCATTCGCATTGCAAACCCAAAACCCGAAACCCGTCGAGTGGGCCGACGACTTGACACGCTGCCCCGGGTCGCTGTCCGGAGAAGGTAAAACTCATCACTTTTACCAAACTTTCTGTTTAAGTCTGTATTTTTATGGTTTTTGTATGATGTTTGTTGCCTGCAGAATGCTGGTGTAATTTGTGTGTTAAACATATGTTGGTCCATTCCTGCTGCTACGTCCATTACTACTCTTTCCTTATTTTTGCATTATGTATGTCTGTGTTGTTTGTCTGTAATCCTGTCTGGGTATGTATACTTTGACGTTTAGTCTGTTTAGCAAGCACCAGTCAAGTTCATGTCCGCTACTGTGTTATCTGCCTCACTATCTTAATATTTGTTTAAATCAGTTGAGATTAGTTAAGTGATTAATCGGGTGTTTGTCTCGATCACGGTTTGCGCCAAATAAATGTCTGTCTGTTAGCATGTTCAAACACCTTCATAATTGAATGAATATTGTAGAAAAAGATTCAGCTATAAATATGCTGGTAGGTGGCTAAAAAATTATAATAAGGAATTGGAGAGAATATTGTGTTTGTCCTTGTTGGTTTCAGCATGATTTATGTATGTACTACTGTGAGATTACCTGAGTATATTGCCAATATACGTACCTGACTCAACCCTTATAGCCGCTGCCTTAAGGAAATCTGTGTTAGCCTAGATAAGTCCCTTCTATGAACATATGCCTATCAGGTCTGTGTGGGAGTTGACCTCCCCTACAATACATATTTGGGTCTTACCATATGCTTGCAGTTGAGCCTGCTTAAATATTATTTGGAATGGCTTATTTGATTGTTAAGGGTCTAGCATGCTTACTAAATCAGTCCATTATTTTCTAAAGTGAATGCTTCTCCGATCAATCTGCGCTGATTGTTTAAACCGTAAAAAAGGGGCATATATGTCTCTATTTCATCTCAAAAAATGCTTACCCACTGTTTTCAAACAAGTGGAAATGCGTATGTTTGATATCTGATTCCTTATCCATCTCTGCCTATATTTTAAGCCATGGTCCTATTTGCATGAGCATTCAATATTCCCCTGTTTGGACGAACATTTGCTTGGTTTGGCTTAACTGTCCACTGTGTGCTGTCGATTGCTTGCACTTCTCGTTACTACTATAATACATGTTAAAAAGGAAAATCTGGTCTTAATAGCTGAAACTAAGGCCTGCATTTCTGCCTCTGCACCATCTGCCTTCTCTATAAAATCTGAAAAGAAATTCATGTTTTGGGCCATTTTGCATTTCTGCTTAACTGTGGCACCCAGGGCCCAGTAACTGCCCTGGGCCAGTTTTCCTTTAGTCTTGAGTTATCATGACACGTCATGCAGCTAATATATGTGCTCGTCCTAATTATTTGCATCAATTATTATTTAGGCTCGTACTAATCTTTATCTTTCTTTTCTTTTTTACATGGCACGCACCGGAGCAACAAAGAGTCTCATAACGAGACTCGTCGTGGCAAACGTAAAGGCATGCATATACATCCATCGAGTCCCTCTTCGGCAATTCCTAGAAAACAAATAGGACGGGGTCATCCGCTTCAATCTCTTTGCTCTCTCTCTTATCTCATTTATGCCCTTATTTGTTTGTTGTAATTTTATTACTTAACTTTGTAATTAATAGGGGAACTTCTAGCAATTAGCCTTTAAGCATATGAGGTGGAATGTAATTTAAACTTAGAAACGCATTCTTCTTTATTTGTCTTTTAGGACTATTAGGCATGTTTAAAATCTGCAAAAAAAAAAAAAAAAAAATTAAAATGATTTAACTCGCGTCATAAAACCAACATTTTGTTTATTAAAATCCATAACCGATTTCTTTCTAAACTCTCAAGAATCGTCTTTAAGCACCTCTTATATAATATTATGCCTTGAGTTAAGCAAGATTACTTTAGCTAGCAGTATACATAACTAGTTCATAAATAACCTTTGCATGAACACATAATTAGTCCATAAAGCACCCTCGTAGCATCTTAGCATTTCTAGCCCTTTTTAGCACTTTTAATCGCCCTTTAGCATTTAACACCTTTAGCACATTCCGTCCTTAATATTTTAGCACCTCCTAGCATTCTTTTGTACTTTAGCATATTAGCACTACTTTCAGCACTTTAGCATTTAGCATTTTTAAGCGCCCTTTAGCATTTAGCATTTTTAAGCGCCCTTTAGCACCTTTAGCACCCTTTAGCTTTAAAATTAATCTTTTAGCACCTTTAAGCACCTTTTAACATTTTAGCATTCTTTTAAACATTTAGCATTTGGCTCTCTTATTTATTCATAACACTTTTGCCCTTTTTATACCTAAAGCACCTTTCAAACATTTCAACGTTTTAGCATTTCATTAAGCAGGAGGAACTTTTATTTTTGCATTTCTTAAACATAATAATTACCCTAGGTTTGGCAGGACAACCGCAAGTTAGCGGATCTTAGAGGGTGCCTAACCCCTTCCCTCTAGATTAATAAAGAACCCTTACCCAGAATCTCATTAAGTTTAGCAGACCATTAAAATGGAGTTAATGTTTTACTTCAAACTAGTTAAACATTTAGGTGTCCTAATTCACCCAAACTAATTAGGTGGCGACTCCCGCGAACCCTTTAGCACTCTTAAACCTTTAGCATTTTTAGCCTCTTTAGCATTTTTGCACTTTTAGCACCCTTTAGCACCCTTTAGCATATTAGCACCTTTTTAGCCTTCACCTTTTAAACTTTTAAACTTTAGCATCTTTTGCAATTTTAGCATCCTTTTAGCATTTTTAAAACCTTTAAGCCTCTTAAACTTTACTATTTTATTTTATTTTCTTTATTTTCTAACGCTTTTATTTTAAGCAGGAGTTTAGAAAATAAAATGCCGCGGCCGAAAAAGGGCGCGACAATGGTAACAAAAGCGAATAAGTCATGATAGTACATTCTGGAAAAAAAAGTAACTAACACATGTAAATAAGATAAACAAAGTACACTAAAGAACACATAGCAACATAAATTAAACGATGGGGGAGTATAAAGCAATATTGCGCTTACTAATGTGATAGGCTAAGCATGTCTACAATAATAATACTACAACTATCAGTTTGTAAGCATAAGTAGAACTAGGCTTAACTACCTACTACCCTAATTCGTGTTCTCACAACCACTTATCTAAGGTCATGCCCTCAGTAAGTTGCACATGTGTCATATCCCATCTAATCACCTCTCCTCAATACTTCTTCGGCCTACCTCTATCCCTCATGGACCCGTCCATAGCCAACCTCTCACACCTCCGTACTGGGGCATTTGTGTCTCTCCTCTACACATGCCCGTACCATCTCAACCACGCTTCTTGCATCTTATCGTCCATCGAGGTCACTCCCACTCTGTCTCATATATCATCATTTCTAATCATATCACTCCTTGTATGCCCACACATCCATCTCAGCATCCTCATTTCCACAACTTTTCATCTTTTGGATGTCCGAAGTCTTGACTAACTAACACTCCACCCCATACAACATAGTTAGTCTAACCACCATCATATAGAACTTGACTTTAAGTTTTGGTGACACATTTTTATCACACAAGACTCCAGATGCGAGCCTCCATTCATCAACCTTGCCCCAATACGATGTGTGACGCCATCATCAATCTCTCAATTCTCTTGGTAATAGACCCGAGGTACTTGAAACTTATTTTCTTTGGAATGACATGAGTAACAAGTCTCACCTTCACATCTGTCTCATGGTCTCTCCCATTATTGAACTTACACTCAAAGTATTATGTCTTGGTCCTACTCAGCCTGAACTCTTTAGACTCCAGAGTCTGTCTCCAAACCTCCAGCTTAGCGTTCACTCCGTTGCGAATCTCATCAATCAGGACTATGTCGTCTGCGAATAACATACACCATGTCACCTCCCATTGGATTTGTCTCGTCAGTCCATACATCATCAAGGAAAATAAGAATGAGTTAAGAGTTGATCCCTGATGCAGCTCCATCATCAATGGAAATTGCTCCGAGTCTCCTCCTACTGTCCGTACCCTGGTCTTGACTCCATCATACATATCATTGATCGTCCTAATGTACGCCACATGTACACCTCTAACCTCTAAACATCTTCATAGAACCTCCATAGAGACTTTATCATATACCTTCTCGAGGTCGAGCAAAACCATATGTAAGTCTTTCTTCCTCTCCCTATACTGCTATACCAACCTCCTAATAAGATGAATGACTTATGTATTCGAATGCCCCGACATGAATCCAAACTGGTTTTCAGAAATAGACACACCTATTCTTACCCTCATTTCCACGACCCTTTCCCAAATTTTCATAGTATGACTTTGCAACAATATTTATAACAAGTGTTATTAATAGAAAACTCCTTTTATCCAACACATAGAGCCTAATATATAGAGATACTTTCAAGTGGAAGAAACTTGTATTTAAAATATATTTTTCAATAATTTTACCTCACATGATATATACATGTTTTTTATTTCTTAGAACTCAAAGATTTCAAGATATAAAACATGAATCATGTTAGTAAATATGATTTTTTTTAAAACTTATCCGTAATGTTCTTAAGCCACCCCGATTTAAAGTAATATTAAATTCTAAGTTTCTAACTACTAATAACACATACTCCATAATCATAATATAACAATTTTTACAAATATCTTTTATGTTTCAAGTACACTAGATTAAACAAAACAAAAAATCAGATTTAAGTAAAATCAAGAGAATATATTTTTAATTGAAATTTATGACTTCTTTTCTACTATCAAGAGGAAGTGGAGTATAACTAACAAAAAAGGTAGAATAATATTTTTTCACACCCTTCAAATGGGCTGGTCATAAATTTTTGTGGCCGATTCTTTAAAGAATTTATGTTTTAATAGACATAAGTTCTAATTCTAGTTAATCTTTAATTTTTGTCCTTTAAATTGGTGGTCTTTAATTTTTGTCTTTCGCCTAAAAGAATGATTGAAAATATTTTTAAGGTTATGTGTTCGAATTTCAGCAGAATCAAAAAGAAAAAAAACTGCAAAACAAGATTTAATTAGAAAATATGCATATTCGGCCAAAATTGTATTGAAATTATGTCTTAAGGGGCACATTTCTATGTAATTATGCCTTCTAAAATACAGGTCGTAGGTTCGAATTCCACCAGAATCAAAAAAAAAATCACAAGATATGATTTCATAAAAATTATGTCTACTCGACCAAAGTTGTATAGAGATTATGTCTTAAACTTTGATCGAATACGCATAATTTTTATGAAATTTTGCATTGCGAATCTTTTTTCTTTTTTTTCTCCGTTGTGATTCTAACCTAGAATCTTTAATTCAGTAAACGAGTGAATACATAAATTTTCATTAATTGAGAAATAGATGAAAAAATAGACAAGTGAATTGAGGGGTAAAAATTAAAAACCAGCCCATATGAACAATTGTTACTAAATTTTGTTGGGCTTCACATATCACATCCAAACCCTAGCTACTGTCCTTCCTCTACTTATATAAGACGTCCTGGGACGATTCCCCTACATAACCAAGCTTCAGCACTTTATTATTTTTATTTTCAGCTGAATTAATTAATTTGTTAATGAGAGTGAAAGTGATGATATGTATTCTGTAGGATTTTCAGTGATGATTTCAAAAACATGCACTACCATCTGATCTTATTGCATATCCTTTCCTTTTTCTTTGGGCTGAGATTGCTTCTGCTTCTGCAGAATCTTGTATTTGTGAAATCTTTGGAGTAAAATGCCCCTGGTATCTAATGTCCAGAGTCTTCATGGTGTCTGGATGTTTCGTTTTTCAGGGCAGAAATTAAACTAAAAGAACAGGTCTTTGCGACACAGTTAGCTTCAGCTCTCTGTTACTTTAACCCTGTTCATATCTTTTATCCAATTGAATCTACATATTTGTATTGGTTCAATTATTTGAGGAAAGTCTAAACATTTCATCATAAATAAAGTTGATTTAAAAGATTTTTAAACTCTAAAGTTGATTCAAATCAAAAATAATTATGAGTATTAATTAAACCATTCTTCTTCCTCCAACAGATATATCTTATGTTAGTGGTTCCTGAATGATAAAATCTAACTCGCACGCTAAGTTTACACGTACTTCTAAATAGAGATTTGCTTGCTTGCTTCAAAGAACTAGACTTAGAACTCGTTTGGATGAGCTAAAAAAGTAACTTTTATGTATAAAATACTTTTAGAACTTTTAAGTACTGAAAGTTATTTTTATAAATAAGCACTGAAAATAAGTTGTTGATGTGTTTGGTAAATAGTGTTGTTAAGCACTTATTTTCTGTCAAAATGACTGAAACTCTTAAAGCTGTTAACATCATAAATAAAGTTGATTTAAAAGATTTTTAAACTCTAAAGTCGATTCAAATCAAAAGTAATTATGAGTATTAATTAAACCATTCTTCAGATATATCTTATGTTAACGGTAAAGTAGATTTTCCAAAGGAAAATAGTGGTTTTTGAATGATAAAATCTAACTCGCACGCTACCAGTAGTTATGAGCAAGCGTGGGGTGGTCACATTGTCATAAAATTGTTGTTATTATGTACTAAAAGAAAGACAAGTGAGCGGATTGTTGTTGTGTTTAGGATGAATTGAGCAAACAATGAAGAGTTTATTTTTCTCATGCTTGAATATCGATGCTTGCGAGTCAGTCATGCGTTTATATGATCTGTTTATTAATTTCCCTCCCATGAACTGTTTTCATAAGTGAAACTATATTGTGGGGTAGTGCTACTAAGCATACTAGTCGATCCATGAGGGTGTTTCTCTTCTAAACAAGTTAACATGACTGAAATCTGTTACCTTTCATAATTCGTGAAGTTATACTAGACTTCATTAGATGAATAGATGTACAACGAGAAGAGAAAGGGTATAATATATAATCTTATTTGGTTTTATTAGTTAATTTTATCATTTGTTAGTGATTGTGAACAAATATACCTGATATCGTCTACAAAGTTTACACGTACTTCTAAATAGAGATTTGCTTGCTTGCTTCAAAGAACTAGACTTAGAGCCCGTTTGGATGGGCTTAAAAAAAGTGACTTTTATGTATAAAGTGCTTTTAGAATTTTTAAGTGCTGAAAGTTATTTTTATAAATAAGCAGTTGAGTGTTTGGATAAAAATGTTTATGCTTAAAATAAGTTGTTGATGTGTTTGGTAAATAGTGTTATTAAGCACTTATTTTCTGTCAAAATGACTGAAATATCCTTAAAGCTGTTAACATTAAGGGTGCACAAAGGGTATAAACCGGACCGGACCGAACCGGACCGGATCGAGGACCGAACAGTAGAATTATCCGGACCGAAGATCGGACCGAATTTCTCGGTCGGTCGGTCATTCGGTCGATGCAGTTTTCGGACCGAATGGACGGTGATCTGATCCCCCCAGTCCAGCCCGGCCACGCGCACCCATCCACCTGCCCATTCAGCCCGCCAGCCTCCATCCACCTGCCCCCGCGGCCACTCCACTTGGCCGGACGTATTGACATATCAAATATAGGTTGTAAATTGATCAAACTTTATACGGTCATAACTTTGCGCTCGGACGTCCGTTTGACCTAATTCTTTTTTTGATTTCGTGTATTTTTTCGATACGGGGGTGGCCAAACTGGCGAAGCAATTTGATTCCGCCGATTTTTTTAAAAACGTCCATCTTGCCCCTCAATTTCACTTTTCCCCCAAATCGTTACATTTTTTTCATTTTCAAATCTAAATATCTCGCGATGTACAATTGATTTCAACATAAAAATTTCGTGGCACCGCGTCCGAGAATGTCAATTTCAGTATTGGAAATTCAATTTTAAAAAATAAACCGGGCCCCGGAACCCGACCCGAAATTATATAATATTATATATTTGAAATTAGAAATTATATATATTAGGAATTTAGAAAATTATAAATTATATATATTATATATATATTCGGACCGAACCTGGACCCGACCGGACCGAAAACCGAATTCTCAAATCACAGGGACTGAAGACCGGATCGAATTTCTCGGTTCGGTCCGATTTTTCGGTCCGGACCGAATTTTGTGCAGCCCTAGTTAACATCATAAATAAAGTTGATTTAAAAGATCTTTAAACTCTAAAGTTGATTCAAAACAAAAGTAATTATGAGTATTAATTAAATCATTCTTCTTCCTCCAACAGATATATCATATGTTAACGGTGAAGTAGATTTTCCAAAGGGGACTTGAGCAATGCCTCAGTCTCCATCAGATATATCCTATATAACACAAGTTTACAAGACAAAAGGGGACTTGAGCAATGCCTCAGTCTCCAGCACCAATCCAAAAGAAGTTGCGGGGTTCATTATGAATATGCATCCTATATCCAACTTTTACACAGTCTTGTCAAGATTCAGCATATGGGCTCTGCATACAGCAAAACTATTTTTTCTGCAAAACAACATATATTCGAGAAATTCTAAGAAATAAGAATGTTCGGAAGATTAATGAGAGAAGCAACATATATGAAAAACATATTCAGATGGGATCACCAGACATACAAAATGTTACAGTCAAATATAAAGACGGGATCACCAGACAGACAAAGATTAATGAGAGATAAAGTTATACTACATCAAATTCTAAACTATGGAGCAAACAAATATTACTTATAAAAGTTACAGTCAAATATTTAGAAGCCAAATCTAAGCTAATGTCTTAGTACATACAAACACTCTACTAGAAAATATTCATATAATACAAGCATCTACATACAAGAAGTGGAAAATATTCATATAATACAAGCATCAAGCATTAGAAATGTCACTAGCAATCATATCACGAAACCCCATCCAATAGACATCATTTTGTTCTCCTACATCTTCGACATCTACATTGTTAGCTCTTGAAGTTGTGTCAATATCATTAGAATCAACTGATGGATTATAGCTCTCATTCTCGGCTGTTTGGAATGCATAATCCATTGCATTTCTTTCTAATATAATTCTGAATGGCCATAGTAGCAAGTACGGTGTCCCTAAAGGTATGTCAATGTGATAGTATGTCATGTCTCTCAAAATAGACCATCTTGCTTTCCAAACGCCAAATGTGCACTCTACTACATTTCTACAAGAAGAATGTAAATAGTTAAATTTCTCAATGCGTCCTCTTGGCTCTCGCAATTGTCGAGTTGCACCGCGGCGAAATTCAGCTAGGTGATATCTTACATTATTTCCTTTGTATGGAGTCATGTATCCTTTCATGTGTGAATATTCTGCATCAACTACATAATATTTGTTTCCGCGTGGATGTGGAAAGTTGAGCTCTTCTCTACGAAGGGCCTCAACAAATATACGACTATAGTGAGCTGCTCCTTCTCACCCAACCCATGCAAATGTAAAACACATATTAAAATCAACAACGGCGAGAATATTCTGAGTCGGATAACCTTTACGTTCAATATATGGTATCTCTTGATCTTGCGGTAATCTAGCTTTAACATGTGTGCCATCAATTGCTTCAATACAATCCTACAAGAAGTGAATGTAAAATAAGAAACTTGGGATCCATTTTTTCCCGTTGAATTCTAAGGGTCAAGAAACTATCATAAAGCTTTTGTTATATAAGGGTAGTAAAGATACAATGCAGAATAACAAATTATCATAAACAGGTTACTTACTTTAAAGAAAGAGAGATATTTTTGTTTACATGGCTTGTGAGCATCGCAACCATCATTATAATTTGGATGTGGTTGAATGATATCTCTTGCAAGCTTACAAACGGCCTTTAAAACACTATGAAAGTGTCTATGAATTGTCTCTCCAGAATGTTGAAAGATATCTTGTATCATTCGAATTCCAACTCCATGTGCACAAGTCATCAAGAATATGCTTAACATTTCATGTAGAGACTTTCCACGAGTGGGTTTAAGCCCATATTTATCAGTTAGGTAATTGGATAGATCAATGAACACCGCCTTCTTCATTCGGAAATTTTCATAACAACGAGTCTCATTTCCTCGTAATATCTCTTGAATAAACTCATTTCCAGAGCGCATTGATGTACGACAAGGTTCTTTGCATAGATATTTTTTACAATACATCAAAATGTATTTACCTGTTATATGACATAAAGTCATCCGCTCCTTCTCATCTTGCTCTCTCCGAATCTCTTCTACTTCTTGATCTTCGTCATCTAACAAATCACTTAAATGAGGAGATACCACATTGCTAATATCCCAACTCTCCATTTAACTGAAAATGGAAATGACTCAAATTAGTAAAGAATGAAAGTTTTTCCAAGAATCCAATTTCAAGATTTTTTAGAAACTCCATTGTTTCAATACACTCATATCTATCTTCGGAAAATTACATTGTAAATCTGAAATTACTATTCCATCAAAGAAAAACAACCACAACAATACATAAAGTTCCCACATTCATTAAAGCCAACACAACAACAATAACCATAAGGTCTAAGGATAAAACCACAACGTCAACACAACATTAACAATACATAACGTTTACACGTACAACCATAATATTTAGGGATACAACCGCAATGTCTAAACAAGAAGCAATAAGTAAAGTTTACACGCACAATCATAATGTTCGAACATTAAACAATTAAAATATTTAACCATAGCAACGCAATCAGGCCATTTTCTTAAGGTGTAACTGATAGTTATACTCCAACCAAGATTTCAGAGCTTCATCAGTTTCCATCTTAAGAAACAGTTGACTCTTAAGAAACATGTTGCAAACATAGTTGTACTTTCCACTCCCAGCAGGAATATCAGAAAAATTTGCCAGCATATTCATACATTTATCGATGACGGGATCATCTACCGAAGGGGATGTAACAATGCTTTTACTAGACATAAACTCCACTAGAGAGTGTATATCCTCTCTCATTGATGCCGCACCAGATTTTGCCTTATGTTTGTTGACTTGAGTGTTAGTGCCAATATCATCAATTGAACCTCGCCTTTTAAGTGACGGCTTAGGAAACATAATAGAATCCACATTCTGTATATCATCACTTTCATCATTCTCTTCATCACTAGGATTGATAAAGTGTTCTTTGTCACAACCACCAATATTATTTGTTCCTTCTTCATCAAGATCTACTCCAATGCCAGACATTTGTTCTTGATTCGCTGCACGTGCTCTTTCTCCAGTACCAACAATATCAGAAAACAACGCATCATAGCGATACCATATAAGTGAAAGATCTATTTTCCTGAACCTATTGTATCGCTCATCCTCCTGTAACAAAAAACTCAAAACTACTTTAAACTAACCAAGAAATTTAGCAATGAAAGAAAAAAGAAAGACATATAGAAAGATGTGAGAGATGTACCTTAATTTTTCGCTCCCACCAATTATCATCTGCCATAATTGTAATTTTTGTGGCATCCCATCCTAAATCTGTCTCCCCTCTCATCAACTTCTTAAAAAGAATCCAATCTTTTTTCATGTTATCCCAATGATTTTTCATTTGTTTTTTATCATAGTTTCTTCCCGTGGCTCTATTGAATTCTTCAACAACATTATTCCATCCAGCTCTATTAAAATGAGTGTGTGGTCTACGTCCTTGTCTTATCTCATTTTCACACAAATCTATAAATTTAATGTTGGCATCATCATCTCACTTAACATTACTTCGTGCTTTACTAGTTTCCGGCATGATTGAATGTAAACAATCTGAAGAAAGGAGAAATCAACGTTTATGAACTCTGCAACATCATAATTTTGGCAGCCCAATAACAGGATGATTGCACGTGCAAGAATGAAATACACCACCCTTCTTATGAGAGGTTAGTATAATGAAATGTACTAAGTATGTGAGGATTATCTGATGCGGGATGGAAATTGTATCATACACAATATCTCTTTTGATTTGTCTCACATAACTTAAACCTAAAAAGCAACCACTCCAACAATTAATAAACCAGCATACATGAAAAACTCCACCTCTTTTAATTTCAATTACATAAAATTAAATTTTTAAAAGGGAAAACAAGCACCTCAATACACCAATCATATTTTCTACCAATAAGCATTAATAATAATCACAACGTATCATACAAATAAATTGCTAACCCAGCCACCAGATTCATATTTCTTGCAAAAAGGAACATTACAGAGCAAAAATGCAAAAAGAAGGGGAAAGTTAACGAACCCTAGAAACTGAAGGACGAGTGGTGCAAAAGGGTGTATTACAATTGATGCGTTAATTAATAGTAATAGGGTGCTTTGAAAGTTCCCAAATGGAGATGGAAACAACAACAATAATAATAATAATAATAATGCTGTTAGATAAGTCGAGAAATTGATCTAACAAACTTTTTTCAAGAAACTCTGAATTGCACGGCAGGTGTTTGTGAAAATAATGTTACGTATTGCACGTGCATTTGATTTTTTCGTTATAGCTTTGCTTCGACAGTTGGGTTGAGAAAAATTGAAATTCGAGAATACAACACCAACATACCCCAGTAAAATATAACAAATTGAAAAGAATAAATCACTTACCTTGACCTTGGAGAGTGAAATGAGGAGAGAAAATGAAGGGATTCTTCAGTTATCATACGGTCTATAGAAGATGATGCAAAAGAGGAAGAGATCGTCTTATTTAGGACTTTAGATGAGAGGGCAATGTGGGAATTATAATAGAAGATAAGGGATAGAAAAGTAATTTCGCTGGTCAACGAAAATGGCTTTAAGCTTCCCAAAAAAAAAAGTTCGAAAAGCCAACTTTTCATAAATGACTTATTTTAAGCACTTTGTGACTTATTTTAAACACTTTAAGTTTGTACCCAAACACTACCATAAGTTAAAAAGAACTTATAAGTTGGTTTGCATCCAAACAGGCTCTTAGCTATGCTAGAAAATCATAAAGACAACGCTGAAAGTAAGGCTACTTAATATTTAAATCAATAGGGACCAAAACTCATACAAAGTAAAAGAAGCAGGTCCATTGACGACGCTTTGAGTGGCCACATCCTTGGATCGGCATCCTGTCTGCTGTTGCGTGTGCTTGGGCGTGCAAGCTTTGAGGGCACTGCATGCTGATGTGTGCTTTGGTCACTGCTGGCTGTTGGGCACATGCACGAGCAGTAGGTGGGGCGACATAGGCACAAATGGTATTATCACTTTGTGCGACCGAGATCACGAGGCTGTCCATGGCAGTAGGAGCTGGAAGGCTTGCCAGGTTGTCATGGGGCACGACCAAGAGTGTAAGAAAGCAACCTATCACATAAATTATGACAAGATGGTTAAAATAAAGAATGGTAAATAATATGCAATTTTCAAGGTTTACATTTTTGTCGAATAAAATCAATAATATTATTAAATCACCATGTGTGGGAGTCCGATCTCCACCGCATTAACTAAACCATCTCGATCTCATTAGCTAAATCATCCCACTCACATTATTGTGATTTGTGTGGCTCTCCGTGTCATTAGCTATCATTTTATTAATCTCAACGGAGGGAAACTATCGAATCAACGAAACGATCTTCTACATCGACACATGTAGTTTCGAGCATGTTGACACTTTCGACAAATGGGTAGGCCTTTTAACCTATTTTCTTTACATTTTTAAAGATATTTGTTTAATAAAGATTAATTTTATGCATGCCTATTCAATTTTTATTTTATTAAATAAAAGTCAATTAATGAAAAATAAATTACTTAGTAACATATAAAATTACAAAAACAATTCTTGTTATTGAAATAGTTATTCCATTTTTAAATATAATAATTTAATATCACTAGTTAGAAATGGAAAACGACAACAACATACCGAGTGAAATCCATATTGTGGGTCTGGAAAGAGTAGAGTGTACACAAACCTTATTTACCTCCACCTTGGTAGGTAGATCGACTTTTTTTGGAAAAACTCTCGGCTTAAGACAAAACGTATTTACAAGCTAGACAATCAAAATAAAGCAAAAGTAAAGCAGCAATAAATAGTAAAACAAGAAAAACGATCAGACTCAGATAAGGAATTAAAACATTATAAAGTGCATTCGAACAAAAGGAAGCAATAGCTAACACAACTAAATAAGCTAAACAAAACACACTAAAGAACACACCAAGATAAATCAAACTACAGTGGATTATAAAGCAATAACGTGTCTATAAGTGTGATAGGCTAGTTGGGAATACTGTAATAACACTACAACTATCAATTTGTAACTAGTCTTATTCAAAGAGTAGAGTGTACACAAACCTAACTAAAGAACACATATCAGCAGAAATTAAACTATAGTGGATTATATAAAGCAATAATGTGCCTATAAGTGTAATCGAGCCTACAGTAATAACACGACAACTATCAATTTGTAAGCATAAGTAGGACTACGCTTGAGTACCTACTACTCTTCTACCCTAATTCGTGTCCTCCACAACCCCCTATCTAAGGTCATGTACTCAGTAAGTTGCATATGCGCATTAATCATCTCTCTCTAATACTTCTCCGGCATACCTCTACCCCTCCTAAACATGTCTATAGCCAACTTCTCACACCTCAACACTAGGGCATCTGGATTTTTTCTCTACACATGCCCGAACCATCTCAACCTTGCTTTCCACATCTTATAATCCACTGAGGCCACTTCACTTTCTCCCAAATATCATTATTTTTAATCATATCTCTCCTTGTATGTCACACATCCATCTCAGCATCCTCATCTCCACAACTTTCATTTTTTGTATGTGCGAAGTGTTGACTGGACAACACTCCGCTCCATACAACATAGTCGGTCTAACCACCACCCTATAAAACTTGCCTTTGAATTTTGGTGACATATTTTTATCGACAAGACTCCACATTTGAGCCTCTATTTCATCCACCTTGCCCCAATACGATGTGTGATATCGTCATTAATCTCTCCAATTTGGATAATAGACCCTAGGTAGTTGAAGCTTTCTTTCTTTAAAATGACCTGAGTACCAAGTCTTACCTCCACACCTGTTTCAGGGTCGCTCCCGTTGCTGAACTTGCACTTCAAATATTCTGTCTTGGTCCTACTAAACCTGAACCCTTTAGAGTCCAAAGTTTGTCTCCAAACCTCCAGCTTGACGTTCACTCCGCTACGAGTCTCATCAATCCGGACTATGTCGTCTGCGAATAACATACAATATGGTACCTCCCCTTGGATTTGTCGCGTCAGTCCGTCCATTACCAAGATAAATAGGAACGGGCTAAGAGTTGATCTGTAGTGCAGTTCCATCATCATTGGGAAGTGCTCCGAGTCTCCTCCTACTGTCTGTGCTCTAGTCTTGGCTCCATCATACATATCATTGACCGCCCTAGTGTACGCCATGAGTACACCTCTAACCTCCAAACATCTCCATAGAACCTCCCAATGGACTTTGTCGTATGCCTTCTCGAAGTCGATGAAAACCATATGTAAGTCTTTATTCCTCTCTCTATACTGTTCCACCAACCTCCTAATAAGATTAATGACTTTGGTAGTCGAAAGCCCCAATATCAATTCAAATCAGTTATCGGAAGTAGACACGTCTCTCCTCACCCTCGTCTCCACGACTCTTTCTCAAACTTTCATAGAGTGGCTCAGCAGATACTACTATAGTTGTTGCAACTCTAGATATCACCTTTGTTTTTGTACATGAGAATCATTTTACTCCACATCCATTCTTCGGGCATTCTTGTCTGCCTAAAAATGACGTTAAACAACTCAGACAGCCTCTCCAAACCAGCCATGCCTGCGTTCTTCCAAAATTCAACTGTGATCTCATCAGTCCCGGTCGCTCGTCCCCTGCGCATTGTGCGAATAACACCCTTAACCTCTTCAACCATAATGCTTCTACCATAACCAAAATCCCAACCCCTACCAGAATGCTCCAGATCTCCCAACACAATGTCTCCATCTCCTTTTTCATTCATGAGTTTGTGAAAGTAAGACTGTCACCTCCGCCAAATATGTGATTCCTCCACCAGTACTTTGTCGTCTTCGTCCTTGATGCACCTCACTTGATCTAACTCACAAGCCCCCATCTCTCTTGTTTTGGCTAGTCTGTACAACTTCTTATCCCCGCCTTTCTATAATTCCACATACAGACGTCGAAAGCCGTCATTTTCGCCGATGTAACCGCTAGTTTTGCCTCCGTCCTCGCCATCGTATACCGTTCCCTATTCATCCACTTCTCCACCTCATCTCTGCTTTCTACCAATTTTACATACGCCACTTTCTTTGCTTCCACTTTCTTTTAAACTTCATCAATCCCCTCGGTGTCCACCACGATAATACCGCGAGACTCCTAGCACTTCTCTGGATACCTCACGAATGCAACTGGCCGTCCTATCCCACATACCGATCGCATCCCCACTACTATCCCAAGGCCCCTTGTCCATCAACCTCTCCCCCATCTCCTTTGCACTAACATGGTTAAACTCCCCAATTTGATTCTTAATCTGTCATCCACAACCCTCTTCTTCTCCAACTTGATCTCCAAATCCATTACCAAAAGCTTATGTCGGGTTGTAAGATCCTCCTTCGGAATAACCTTATAGTCTTTACAAAGACCTTTGTCAACCTTTCTAAGGAGCAAAAGGTCTATCTGAATTTTAGCCACCGAACTACGGAAAGTCACCAAATGTTTCCCCTTCTTCAGGAATCTAGAATTGGTTATCACCATCCCACAAGCTCTAGCGAACTCCAAAAGTGAGACGCCTTCCCCATTTCTGACTCCGAGTCCAAATCCTCTATGCACGTCATCATAACCCCTTGGAAGTGACCCGATATATCTATTGAAATCCCCTCATACAAATAATTTCTCAGTGGGTGGTATACCTCCCACCACTTCATCTAAATCCTCCCAAAAACGTCTCTTCTACTCCTCGTCCAAGCCCGCTTGTGGTGCATAAGCACTAATAATGTTCATAGTGAACCCTCCAACTACCAACTTAATCGACATCATACTGTCATTGCACCTCCCCACCTCTACCACCTGATCCCTTAGTTAACTGTGTACCAAAATGCCTACCTCATTCCTATACTTCGACCTACCCGAGAACCGAAACTTATACCCGTCTACATATTTAGCCATAGGTCCTACCCATTTGGTCTCCTGAACACATGCTATATTAATCTTCCTCTTCTTAAGAATCTTAACTAGCTCTATGACTTTCCCCGTTAAAGTCCTAATATTCCAAGACTCTATTCTCAGCCTAGCATCTTCCTTGTCACTTACCCTTACCCATTGCCCTCATCCCCGTCCGAGAACATGTAGTCTAAAATGGATGAGGGACACATTTGAACCACTTTAATAACATTAATGCCATATTTGGACCGATAATATATAACATTAAGTATAAAGAATGGATCTTGGGCCTAACTCAACCCCAAAAGCTAGCTTGTAGGGTGAATATTGTCCAAGTCCATATAAAGAATCTATATTCCCATTCCATTTTCGATGTGAGACTCTTAACACTCCCCGCACGTCCATACCTCGTTAACTGGAGCGTGTACAATATAATTTGGGGGCCCAACATCGGTGAACAAAGAATTGAAATGAGTCTGACTCTGATATCATGTAAAGAATGGATCTTGGGCCTAACTCAACCCCAAAAACTAGCTTGTATGGTGATGATAGTCAAAGTCCATATAAGAAATTCATATTTCCATTCCATTTCCGATGTGGGGCTCTCAACATTAAGGACATATGAACTGATAGTTAAACAGAGGGCAATATTGATTATGAAGGGGAATGGATAATGGGTTTTGCACACAATTTATGCTACTAACTATACGTAGATGGAATTAAAAGCTCTAGTTCGGGGACTACAAATGGCAGAAATGCATCAGATTACTCCAGTGGAAATAGATCCACGAAAGTGATTAACATCATCCACACTAACTCACCCTTATATAATTCTCTTACACCTCAATGCAGGTATCCGATGAAGAAGTTGGGGAATTCCGCTGATCCGGCACTACTTTAGAGAAGGGAACCAAGTCGCTCATGCATTGGCACAACAAGGAACTAAGGAAGATGGGAGTAGTTATAATGTGTGTTTATATAATCCACCAGCTTTTGTTTTGTCCCAAGTACTTGAAGATCTAGAAAGGAAAGTACTATACTAGGAAAGTCTGTACTAATACTTGTAATACTCTAGTTAAACTAGGAAATCTAAGTGTTATCAAGTCTAATGTAACGTTCTAGATAATGAATAAATAAAATCGTTTACCAGTTCAAAAAAAAAACCTTTTCAATAGTAGAAAGTCACAAATTCATATACGAATCCTCTAGAATTCTTAATATTATAGCCCATTTTGTTTAAATGTGTGAAACATTTAACGTTATATGAAGCATAATAACTTAGATCATAATGTATGAGGAAACCATGGATATCGTGGAAAATTTATTAATGTGGAATTAAGTTTATCCCATTATTTATGACTTAGACAATTGGGGCCCCGCACGTCGAAAACGTCATTTTTACACACGTGCATTTGTAGTGCCAAGTATCATAAATTTCAGTTATTGATGCGTAATTAAAGTGTTTGAGACATAAAATGATGGACGGTTATTGACCAAATGACAAGTATTCCACGTTGGTAAATGAAGGCAGAAGTGTGCAAAGTGTAAGATGAAACCAGTCGGAAAGGGCTGCGGCGCCAACCCCATCGGAGCCTCCAAGACAGAGCCGCAACGCTAATTGGGCAGTAAGCTACTGGAGCCGCGACGCTAATTCTGCAGCGCCGCGACGCTTCCGAGGCAGAATGTTCGACGGGAAGTTGAAAATTTCTGACTCTTGGGCTAGTTTTGGAGCATTGAATCTCCATTACTTGGCACATGAATTCAACCATTTATTTGGCTGATTGTAATCTCTCAATAAGTGTCATTACATGGCTATTGAAAGCCATTAGTTGGCTAGTTGAGAGGTCATCTTCCTTAGCACTATAAATTGAGGATTTGGATCAATTGAAAAACACACTCAGAAATTTCTGAACTTCTTTCTCTCTAGCAACATTCAAACACTCAAGGTTATTACAAAGAAGTCATGAAACCACTCAGCTTCTTCTCTTGCTTTGTCTAAAGCGATAAACTCCGATTTCATCGTGGATCGGGTGATGCAAGTTTGTTTAGAGGATTTCCAAGACACAACCCCACCACCAATGGTAGATATATACCCACTAGTGGACTTGGTGTTCTCTATATCATATATCTAGTTTGCATCACTGTACCCCTCTAGTACAGTGGGATATCTCGAATAATGCAACCCGTAAGCTAGCATTTATTTCAGGTACCGTAGTACCCGATTTAATGCTTTCCAATGGTCATCAGTTGGATTACGGGTAAACCTAGCCAACTTGTTGACTGCATATGCGATATCAGGCCGGGTGCAGTTTGTTATGTATATCAAACTACCAATCACCTGAGCGTACTGCTCCTGGCATACGGGTGCACCACGATTTTTATCAATCTTTTAATTTATATCCAATGGTGACATTATCAGCGAACTGTCGAACATCTCATACTTTCTCAACACATCCTCGATTAGTGAGATTGAGATAAGACCAGTCCGTCAGATGTCTTAGAGATTTTGATCCCTAAGATGACATCTGAAATACCCATATCCTTCATGTCAAAACATTGCTTCAACATGTTCTTAGTCTCTAGGATCAAACTAGGACTGCTCCTTGTGATCAACATGTCATCTTCGTAAAGGCATATCATGACGAACGAGTCAGTATTACCTTTCGTGTAGACACATTTGTCACACTCATTAATGGTGCAACCCTTCGATAGTAGAGTATTATCAATTGTGCCATTACTTCGGGGCCTGTTTCAGCCCGTACAGAGATTTGACAAGCCGATAGACTTTCTTATCTTGTCCTGGAACCACATACCATCAGATTGGTCTATACATATTTCTTCTTTCAAATCATCATTTAGGAAGGATATCTTGATATTCATATGATGTATCTCAAGGTCCCGCAATGCGGCGATCACAATGAATACTCGTATGGATGTCATTCTAGACACCAGTGAGTACGTGTCAAAGTAGTCATGACCCTCCTTTTGTCTATAGCCCTTGACTACCAACCTATCCCTGTACTTATCTATAGATCCATCTGTTTTATACTTCCGTTTGAGTATTCATTTACAACCCAATGATTTGTTTCTCAGAGGAAGATCAACTAACTCCCAAGTATGGTTATGTAGGATGAAGTCTATTTCACTATCAGTAGCTTCTTTTCAGAGCGGTGCTTCTGGAGTTGACAACGCTTCAAAAATTGTCTGTGGTTCGTCATGAACCATAAGCTACAAAGTTCGGACCGAAGGACTTATCTTTCCTGGCCCGTTTACTTCGTCTTAGTTCCACATCTGGAGCCTCTAAGTCCTGAGAATCTGGAACAGTAGATTCCGGATAGTCAGCCACTTCGGAGTCCACTAGATCTGAACCAACTAGATCATGACAGTCAACGACTCCTGGATCCGGAGAGCTTTGTTCATAACTTCGTTTGTGAGAGGTTATGTCTCTTTTTTCTTTCTAAGAAACATATCCTCAAAGAAATTGGCATTCCTTGATTCCATGATTGTACCCACACGGATGTCTGGTACATCTGACTTATGCACTAAGAAGCGATAAGCACTACTGTTATTTGCATATCCGATGAATATGCAATCTACAGTCTTAGGCCCAATCTTGACCTGCTTTTGCTTAGGTAGTTCAAACTTTTCCAAACAACACCACACCTTCAAGTATTTGTAGGTGGGTTTTATTCTCTTCCAAAACTCATATGGGATTTTATCCTTACCCTTATGTGGGACTCTATTAAAAATCTTATTAGCGGTAAAGACAACTTCACACCACATGTTTTGGAGAAGACCGAAATTGATGAGCAAGACATTCATCATTTCTTTTAATGTACAGTCCTTGAGTTCAGCGAAACCATTTGATTGAGGTGAGTAAGGAGCCGTCATTTGATGAACAATGCCCGACTGGGCACAATATTCTTCAAAAGGTGCTACGTATTATCCCCCTCTATCGCTACGAATTGATTTAATCCGTTCGCTTAGTTGGTTCTCAACTTCAACTTTGTAGCGTTTGAATGCTTCAAAGGCTTCATCCTTACTTTTTAATAAGTAAAGGTAACAATACCCTGCACTATCATCTATCTAAGTAGTTTAAAAACATTGTGTCAAATATTACAAAGTGCATTTTTTTTTTGTAATCAACTTTTTTTATTCATTAATCACCAGTCCAACATTACAAATTTAGCAAAGCCAACACATCCAGTTAAGGTCTATCAAGAAGCAAACTAAGAACATTACAATAGAAATGACATAGCTCTACTCTAAAAGATTAACCTAGAGATAAGTTGTTGGAGACTAATAGGGGCTCAAACATTACATATGCAGGCTACATCTTTAGCCATCATTTTCACAGTCTTGGTTTTGTTCTCAAACACTCTCTGATTTCTTTCAATCCACAGTGCATAGAAACATTCATCAAACACTATTTTGAAGAACTGGGCATTTTAAGACCTTCCTTTAGCTGTTTGGATACCCCATTGCATAAACTGAACCCATGTAGTGGCAGCATGGTCCTGAAACTTACTCCACTACATGTTGGAGACACATCACTTCCCCATTTAATTAATCTATTTACTGTCAGTAACTTTTGTTGTAGTATCAGCCACATAGTAAAACAAGCTTCAGGTCGAACCTTGTTACCAAACATCAAAGACTTTCATTGCACCCTGGGCATATCACCTAGCAGATGTAGATAGTACTCCTTGATACCACTTTTGCTCTGGCCATTAGAGTTACTAGCTTGGAACATTAAATCTCTAGAAGCCAGTATCTTTCTTGTCTGTTGAGGGATAGCACAATCCCTCAACTATTGCTCCTTGATATAGTAAGCATGGATTCACTTAATCCATAGCTTATCACCATTATTAGCCAAATCCCAACAAAGTTTGGTGACAACTGCTTTGTTCCATTTCTGCAGATGAATGAGGTTAAGACCACCAACTGAAACGGGAGCACACATTCTTTCCCATGCAACCAGAGACTTCTTTGTAATTACCTCCCCCAGACTAAATGAAACTTCTGCAGTACCCATCTATTAATTTCAGGAAGGGATAAGGAAAAGCTGAGCCCAATAAGCCTGGACACCAAACAATACAGACTGCACTAGTTAACTCTCACCATATGAAAGCTTCTTTGCAGTCCAACTAGATAATTTTGCAGTAATTTTCTCAATAAAAGGGTACCACATGCAATATATAGAGTTTCTTTGTGGACACAGGTATACCTAAGTATTTGAAAGGTAGGGAGCCACTACTGTACCCTATCTGTTGTTGCAAAGCTTGTTTTATCTCAGGTTAGACATCACCACAATACAAAGAGCTCTTCCCTAAATTTGCTTGAAGACCAGAGGCATCAGAAAACACTTGGAAGCATTGATGCATTGCTTTGACAGACTCTAAGTCTCCTTTAGAGAATAAGAGTAGGTCATCGGCAAAGCACAAGTGAGTCACTCTCAACTTAGCACATTGAGGGTGGAATTTGAAAGCATTATTACACTTGAGCTCATTGAGATTCCAACTAAGGTATTCCTGAAAGTATATGTATGTCCTAGAGACAATCAGTATTAAGACACATTTACTTTATACACATTCATATTCATATTTACATATTAATAATGATTAATATTATGACATTTGCATTTGTTGAATTATTAGTTGATTGTTTATAATATTCTATAAATGCATCCCTAGAGGTTACGTGATTATTAATGGAGTGAGAAATTAATATCATAGCGTAACTGATCGGTGTATTTTATATACACTTTTTGAGTCGTTTTTAGTTAGTCTTTTGTCCCTTTTTGTACAAATAAGTGTCGTATTAGGATAAATTTTCTTTCTTTTGAGTCAAAGTGGTTAAAATGGCCAAATGGCGGAAAAGGAGCTAAAAGAGGGCAAAAGAGGAGGTTCCAGAGCTAAAAACAGAGAAAGTGGCGAACGAGGCAATCTGGACCAGCGCGGCGCTCCTGCGATCAGCAAGCGCGGCGCCCAATCATCAGAGAGGCTGCAGAGGATCCAGCGTTGCGGCGCCCACAGACATCAGAGATCAGGGCCGCGGCGCCAAATCACCAATCTGCAGAAGTTCGTGCCAGCGCGACGCGAAAAATCAGGTTTTAGATGATTTTACGGGCGAACTGCGAGGAAAAGTTAGAGGCGGTTTTCAGCCTATAAAAGGAGAACCCTAGGCAGATTTTAAGGGTTCCCTTTCTTGCACAACTCAAGGATTCTTGCTTTGAAGATTGGAGACCTTAAACTTAGTAATTTTCTTTTCTTTTCTTTTCTTTATTTCAGTTTTGTATGATGAACCTTGAATTAGTTCTTGTCATGTCAATGGCTAGAAACTAATTCTTTTATAGGGCTTTCCATGTTGATTCACTAGAAACTTATGTTATGAATTAATGCATGTCTATGGTTATTATTCTTCTTTGAGAGATTTATCCAATAATTGCTTTGAATGCTTGGTAATTAATTGACAACTAATTATCATTATATGATTTCTAATCAAACTTCGAAAGGAGGAGGTTGTGAATATGCTGTAAGTTGGGTAGACATATTTGGGTTGGGGATGAAAATACCTCAATTATTTATGTAGCGTTAATGAGAGGCTTAACAACCCTAATTTTACGCATGGTGCGTGACGGTTAACTAGGTTTTTGTTCTTAATCCTCCTATAGAGTTATCTTTATCACCGAAAGATAGATAAGGTGCAATATTGGGGTTGAGTGTTTATATATCCTTAACGGGAATATAAAACGATTTCGTAAACATGCTAGCTCCGAGAGAAGAAGACCATAATTCATTGCATTAATAAATAACATAAGCGGATAGTTGAGGAGACATGAAAGCCCTATTCCCATCACAACTGAAGTAAGCCTATAGTTAATTAGCTTTTATAATTATTAGTTATAAACCACAAAATCAAATATCAATTACCAAATAGATACCAAAAGATAGATAGTTGGTACTTGAACCCTAATCCTTGTGGACGATATTCGGTCTTATCAAGACTATATTACTTGTCACGATAACGTGCACTTGCGTTAAAGTGTGTGCATCTTTTCGCGCATCAAGTTTTTGGCGCCGTTGCCGGGGATTAGGCATAGTTCAATATCAATTTTATCTATTTTTAATTTCTAATTTGGTTTTATTTCTGTTTTTATTTTTATTTGTTTTTGCTCCAAGAACAAGTTTCTAACTTGTTCTGCGAGCATCTTTTTATCACCTTTTGTTGTTTTTCTTATTTTTCAGGTTAAATTCGAAAAAAAAACCAAAATAATAAAAATATAATATAATAAAATCAGGACACATGGACTACTACTATCAGAGACAGTGGAGTCATCAACAACAGCTTAACCCACATTATTCAGAGGAAGATATAGATGAGTTGCAAGAAGGCATACTTATATTCGCCAAGTGTCAGGCTCAGTTTATGGCTGAGACAAGAGAGTCCCTCAGAAAATTGGAGATACAAATAGGGCAATTGAGGGATGAGATGAGCAATACAACTCAAGCAAATCTGCCTAGCGACATCATTATGGGAGGTGGTAAGCAAATAGAAGAGCCTGAACCACACTCAGCTGTTGAGGAATCTGGCGAGATAATTGGTGCAGAGAAGGAAAAGATTGCTGAAATCCAATTATTCACCTTCTTGGATTCTTTGGAAAATCTCTTTCTTGTACCTATTGCAGAAGAAACACCACCAGCTGTCAATGTTGACCCCCAAACAGAAAGTCCATACCATCAAGGGCACCCCCTAGAGTTGAGAGATGTTGGGAATCTCACTGATCCCTACACTAGAGAGAGCCTAAAAGACAAGCATGTCTTGTGTACTTGGGGGATAATCGTATATTTGAGGCCCTTGTTTGAAGCAATTGTTGTAGTTGAAGTGAGATCTGCAACAATAACTCTGCGGATTGCGAGCAGTTCGCAGAAGGATCCAATGGGCACTCGTAAAGGTTAATTGCGTCCGGCTAAAAGACGTTAAAGACAGCGCTTGTTGGGAGGCAACCCAACGTTTTCAATTATGTTATTTTAATTTCTGTCTTTAGTTTATTTTATTTTGCCTTGAACAGTCTCACGGTCTTGGGTTCTTGTTTTGTGTTGTTGGATGACAGGTGGACTGAAAGCTAAAACCGAGGAAAAAGGAGCAAAAACGCTGAAAAAAGGGAAAGCAGTCGTCAGCGCCGCGGCGCCAGAATCAGGGCCGCGGCGCCGGAACTCCAGAGAGCCACCGTACTAGCAGCGCCGCGGCGCCGGAACTTCAGAGGACCATATTCCGTGCAAATTCCAGAATTCTTCCTCCTAGACCTCCGTTATGACCGCTGTGTTGTGTCAGTAAGTTGTCACTAATTTTTTTTGAGTCTTGCACACATTGGGGACAATGTGTGATTTAAGTTTGGGGGGATGTTTTATTGTTTTTGAGTCTTGTTGAATTGTTTTGTGTATTTTTGAGTCATATTTTTTTTTTTAAGATCATGCATGCTGTAGTTACTTGAATTGTCTAGTGAAGTAAGGTTGAATAATGTAATGGAATTAGAAGCAACCATCTAAACACTTAGGTTAGATATGCCAAAAACTCATGAAATCTGTCTATTGGGAGTATCTTGCTTGATTTGTGCATTGTTAAAAGATTAAAACCTATGTGTTATGATTGCTTGCTATTTGAGGAGAAATAGTTAGGATATGCATGTTAGGGAGATGACTCAGGCATTTCTTTGTTATCCAATTCTTACCACTCTTTTCTATCCCTGACTTTAAAAATATCCCTAATCAACCCCATTGAGCCTAAAAACATGAAACTTTTTCTTTGACACCATATATTCCTACAATTGTGCCATAAGTAAAAATGTGAAATAGTTGGAATAAATTGTGTTAAAAAAGAGACAAAAAGAGTGAATAAGTTTGATGCACCCCAATGAAAAAGTAATAAGAAAGAGGCAAAAGGCTAAGTTTGGGGGTGCTTGTTATTATAATACACTTCACTCTCCCAAAACAAAAAAGGGGAAAGATAGAATTGAAGTGAAGGAAAGAATCAAAAGAAAAGGGAAAAATTGAAAAGCTAAAGAGCTTATGGTACACAAAAATGAGCCTAAATGTCTATTTCTACCTACCCGTGCCTAAGCCTACATTACAACCCTTAAAAGTCCTGAAGATCTCTTAGATGCATAGCCATGATTAGTGGAGAATAGCAAGTAAACATGCAATAGAAATTTTGAAATTAACATGCATGATTCAGTATTTGACTTCCATTAAGCATGATAAAAATGAGTTTGCGAAATATCTAGCTTAATATGTTTAGAATGCTGAAATTTCATGCTATATGTTCCTGCATATTATTCTACTAATCTTCATGTTTTTCCAAGTAGCACCAATGCAGTAAAGTGATCAATGTCATTGAGTCTTTTATTTTTCGTTTTCCTTGAGTCTGTATTTCTTTCTTTTGATCTTTGCTCGAGGGCGAGCAAAGGTTAAGTTTGGGGGTATTTGATCGTCGGTGTATTTTATATACACTTTTTGAGTCATTTTTAGTTAGTATTTTACTCATTTTATTTATGTTTAGTATAGTATTAGAGTCGTTTTCCTTTCTTTTGTGTCACAGCGATCAAAAATGAAGAAATGGCAAAAAGTAGATGAAATGAGCATAAATGAGATGGAATTGCACACTAAAAGGGCCAAGAAATGAAGTCTAAGAAATTCCGAAAATTATAGAGGAGATCAGACGAAGTCCGAACGGAAAAATGACGACGAAATAGAATTCACCTGAAAAACGTCACCGAGTCGCGGCGCTGGCGGCGGCCGCCAAAGTCTTGAAAGTCCCGAGAGTTGCTGAATTTCAGCGCCATGTTCCGATCTGCTGCGACGCTGGATTATGAAGTGCAGGCGGGTGACATGTTTTCAGAATCCTAAAGAGATTATTTTTCCTACCTAAAGGGATAACTTTTCCTACCTAAAGGGATAACTTTTCCTACCTTAAAACCCTTACCTAAAAGGATTCTAATAACTTTTCCTACCTACATAAATCCTTAACCCTTCACCAAAAAGATTATTGGTCTATAAATAGGCTCTACATCATTAGAAGAATTCATTCTCCATTCCACCATTCACCACTCTACATCCATCCTTCCAACAATCCATCTTGTAAATATTCCACAACACAATCCTTGGATGCTAGAAGGCTTGGAGACTCGTTCTTAAGTATTTTCTTTTCTTTTCTTTACTTTACTTTCAGTTTTTATATTGGATATTGAATTAGTTCTTGTCATGTCTATGGCTAGGAACTAATTCTTTTATAGGGCTTTCCATGTTGATTCACTAGAAACTTATGTTATGAATTAATGCATGTCTATGGTTATTATTCTTCTTTGAGAGATTTATCCAATAATTGCTTTGAATGCTTGGTAATTAATTGACAACTAATTATCATTATATGATTTCTAATCAAACTTCGAAAGGAGGAGGTTGTGAATATGCTGTAAGTTGGGTAGACATATTTGGGTTGGGGATGAAAATACCTCAATTATTTATATAGCGTTAATGAGAGGCTTAACAACCCTAATTTTACGCATGGTGCGTGACGGTTAACTAGGTGTCACGACCCGAACCGGGGCCCGTGACTGGTGCCTTACCCCGGGCACCCAAGTAGACATACATCAGAGTAATCAGCGGAACAAACACAACCATATGAGATAACAGAAGTATAAAACAATAATCTGTGAAACTTGCCTTTCGGCATATATATAAATGACAACTTTTAACATGAACAGTTTAATCCTTTTTACAAACCATGCCCAGCGATACTACAGACCTCACAGAATGATATGACAACAATGGCGGGACAGGGGCCGCCAAACCCTGAATGTAAACACTTACTGACGGGGACTATACCACTGATAAGCCTCGGAGAAACGGAGCTTCCCAACGCTGACGTGACCACGAGAGCTAGGATCAACGGCGGTGTACCTCAACTGCGGCATGAACGGCCCGAAGGAGGTCGATAACAGTGAGAGTATGTGAAACTAAAAAAAAAAATCGCAAATGAAATCATAATAGTCTATAAAGCGGAGACATGTATGATGACCAAACTACGATTTTACAATAACTAAGCGATCATATCAAGTCGTGGACTCACGCCTCAAGTCATCACCAAAGAACATAACGATGGGTCTCACGCCCAACATCAATCGTGCGTGGGACACATTCCTCACTCTTAGCGATTTATGATATAAAAGTTCCAAGGAACACACATGAACACCAGTCCCACTGTGCCATAATAACACCGTGCGGGGTAAATGCGAAGGCATAGCCGTCTACTAACACCAGCGGTACCAACAAGGTCATGAATCGTATCATAAGATCTGTCTAGGCCGTCACATGATCAAAGGCGGCCACTTGCCCGCAGATCTAATGTCGCGTCTAGTCATGGAACTTCCGCGACTCGCGCATAGGCCAATCTCATCGGCCCGCATGGCGTCCGCGTCGGTAGCTACTCCGGCATCGCCACGGACTTCGATCCGCAGCCACGGACCGCATGCCCGTAAAGGACGTACACTAACACGGAACTCGTAGTTCCGCGCCAGGACCCGCATGAGGTATTCTCGAATCATGGTCCTGCACGCTGAGTCTACCGCGTGAGGCGGCAACTTAACCCGGAATCATCAAGAGATGAATGCCACAATACTATCATAACGACGATAGTTTAATAAGCACAATCAAGGGAAACCCCCTTACACAAACATCACAAGATACTAACACACGTAGCATCCTAACACGTTTACTTATCAAGGCAACAAGAAAGTATTACAAGGCTATCACAAACCAATACAATCAAGTTATTCACACAAGGTACTTTCTACTAACAAGTTCGGGTATCTATCCCCAAAGTACTTCACACATTTAAAAATCTTAAAAAAAGATCTGTTTCTTTCACATAAGTCACACAATACCCGTAGTATAAAATAGAGTGGATCCTTTTAAGAAACCCAAAACTCTTACCTTTGTAAAATCAAGTAACAACATTATTTTCCAAATGTCCAAGTTTGCCTAATTTCAAATGTTCACGTTTCTTATTTTAGAAAGGTTAGTAGTTCATAGTCTTATTCATTTAAGAATATAATTCTCTTTTAAACAATCTGAGAAACATAAGCCTTATGTGTGAGTAGGATATTCTTGTTTATAACAATCTTATTACAGCAGCCATGATCTAGGAAATATCATTTTGTCTCATCTTAGCTTATGCGGATGGAAGTTTCTCTGGTTTTCATAATACTTAATTATTCAAAACATTTCCTTTTATTAACGCTGCAGTGGTTTGTCGATACACATTCTGATTTCCGAAATCAGTAAAGCATTCTTAAGCCGTTATACCTAACTTCCCATAAAGCTAGTATAACGCTTAAGTTTTTCAAACACCAAGTATTACTTCTCCTTTCAAAATGATTCAAAAATCTTTTGAAAATACTTCAAGTTCTTTCTTATCATATAACAAGCCAGTTATAGTTCAAATCAGTTACTTTTTAAAAACCACATGTATTTTCTTACTAACATAAAGTCGTTATAACCAACTTCCCATAAAGCCGTTATAACACTTTATGTTTTAAACCATTCAAACACATTTAGCACATGTACGCTCACCGTACTACATAGTTCACACATATCATGCTAGAGAGATAGGAAGAGGTTCACATACCTCGCGACGATTATCGACTAATAGCAAAATGCTCCGAGTACCTCGCCGTCGGCTACTCCTTAAGCCAAGTAGAGCGCCACACGTAGTACTTCAACCTATAAGGCCACAAGCGACTTATTAACATTCAGTCTCATCGTAGAACTTTCTACGTAAATTTCGAAGACCTCCCCATGACAGCGTAAACCTCCTCCTCTAACGAGGCCGGCTACCAAGCCAACCAGGGGGGGTTATACATCTAACCCTAACGGGTACAATTCTACTCCACGGTACAACTACACAAGTCTACTGTAATACAGTCCTGTACTATATATAGTATACTTCTACTATACAATCTAACAACATGTAATTTCCAATTACAATAGGGGGACAAGATAATTACCTCGATAAGCCCATAATTATCCGAGTTTAAAGTCGATCCTGGGCAATCGTTTAGCTCAACTCGAGCGCTCCAACCATTTCTAAACCACCCAGAAGTTCTAACCAACTTCTACACAATACTCCAACGGACTATGGAGATTTTCCTAGGGTTTCGGTTTTGTGACTGACGGGAAGTATAATAGTATAACTGGGCTTTTTGTAAAGGTATAACCTTAGAATACTACAAGGTATATGGCTAAGGTAATTTGGGCATTATAACAATACTTTTGAGAGTATTTCTACCAAGAGGGGGGGGTATTATATGAAAACAAACTAGGCAGGGGTACCCCACACACGCCAAGGAGGGGGTGGCTACCCGGCTACTACCCACTGGGGAACTCTCGACGAGGGCCTCGCGAAAAGGGAGGAAGGCTCTCAAGACTTAGGCATTTTGGATGAAGAAGTTCATCAAAGGAGAGGGGTATTTATAGCACAAGCCAAGGCCAACCAATGGCCAAGATCTAGCCAAGTGCCTAGCAAGTGTAGGGCCAAGATTCACCCAAGTGTCCTAGCCAACTTGCACACAAAATATCTACCAAAAATATCTCCCACTTGCCCTCCCCAAATCGTCCAAACCGCCCACTTTGCCCACCAATGAGAGGGTGCCAAGTGCCGCCCTCTCGTTGGTCCAAAATGTTCCGTCTCTCGGAAAAATCCGCAAAAATACTTAATGACATAGCGGAAATTCCCTACGAAAGTGTGAAAGCGTTTCGTCGAAACACGACTCTAACCGGGTGTTGTGCACAAACATATTTCGCCCAAAGGTGCCACGTGGGGTGACACGTGTCGCCCCGATTAAATCAAAATATTTCGTCTTAGAAAATATCCAAAACGGCCAAAATCTCAAAATCAAAGCGGGCCCCACAAAACCGTAAATTTCTCCCGTGGGCCCCACGTGACCATTTTCGAAAATAAAATTCCATAATTCTCTAATATTCCAGGAAGTCCGAATACCAAATCTGGGAATCCAATTCCCATAAACGAACCTTTTCCTTCACAAAACCGGAAACTTTTCCGTGGAAAATTCACCTCTTTCTTCCTTTCCAATCTTTCTGCCGTATTCTCGCAAATGCGTCGCCCTTGCATACATACCACGGAACTACGGGTATAACATTCTTCCTCTTAGAAACATTCGTCGAATGTTCCTTCTAAGTCTCAAAACAAGCGTGCGCCAAGATAGTCTTCACTACTATACTTACGAAACAATCTGCCATACCGCCACGAAATACTGCGCAACACTTACATCTAAGTCCACGAGGAAACACCTCTACATCACCACAAATAATACTACTTTTGTCACTTTGTCGCGAGCCTTGCAAACGACCCAACAAACGATCGGTCGCATGCGATCATCGAAGTTGTACCTCGGATTCTTATCACATTTACGATCTCGCTTTAGTATCCAAAACTCGGGGTTACTATCTCTAACGTGGTCATCATTAACTGGGATCATTCTGGATGGATCTTCGATACTTTCCCGAACATAACAATACGAAAGACCGGACGTCCTTCCTCCTAAGTCGGACGGCAAAAGCTAACATATAGGCAACCTGGCCTATTCTTCACATGAACTCACAAAGGCCCAAAGTAACTCGGGCTAAGTTCCTTCTGTTTCCAAAACTCGTCACACCCTGCCCGGGGTGGTACTTTCAAGAAGACCGACCGTCAACCTGAACTCTGGCGTCGCCGATTATCCGCACAATTCCTCTGAGCTGCCAGAACTTCTTCTAGACAAGCTTCTCACTATCCACAGTCTGCTGGAACAAGCCTGAACCAACTATCTGAACCCTGCCAACATCGAACCAATCGACCGGCAACTTTCATTTCTGCCCCTACAAGGCGTCGCAAGACGACATCCGAACACTGAAATGGTAGCTTAAACACTCCCCCAACCGGAGACAACGATCCTCACGGCTACCTCTGAAATCAAAACACTGGCCCGAGGGCGAATGCGATACGGAGACTCACCTGAGTTCCTAACCCTGCCTGGTACAAACTCCCAAAAAGAGAAACAGTGCCACTGGCTCCATCGTCATAAGGTGAAGGTAGGCACCCCGTGCAACCTCACAACCTTTTCAGATAACATCAACACTGCCGAGGGAACGACCCTGACCGAGGAACACGATAGGCTGCCCCATCGGCGGACCACCGGTCGAACGCATCCACGAACTTGCACGTGGCTAACTAAACATGGGCCTAACACCTCATGACCTAACACAAAGAGGACCACCACAACCGACCACCACCAAACCTACCGCGGGTTGACCAAGCGTAGCCTCAACCCCGACCCAAGCGCAAATACCATCTCCCGAAGGAACAATCTTACTAAACACGTTACGAAAACACGCGGTCTTCTTAGCTCGACTACCTTCCTTCAAATCACGCTACTGGGACTTATCCCACGAACATAGCTCACGTGCACTATGCACTCTATAAGGGTCAAACATAACACTACACCTTTCTCGAGATGGCCTTACCTCTAAGGTCTTTACGTATAACACTCTAAGGCTCACACCTTCTCTATCCCCAAAATCTTACTCGGTTAACCCACCATGATTCTAATCACAACTAACACATCGCTATCGAACATAGCACTTAAGGTATACTCACCTTGAAAGTTACCAAGGACCTTGCTTTCTCTGGCCTCTTCGCATCCTTGGTTAACCCAGTCAATCTCTACGTTTTCGACTGCTGTACATAAGCCCGCATACGTGCCATGCTCAACCAATGAAGAATTACTCTTGCACAACCTCTCTTAGGTAGTCATCAAGACTCGTGTACATCGGTATAATCTCTCGTAGCCAAATCTATAGCTAATGTGGTCGCCTCTTTGAAATCTATATTCACTTGTTCTGGCCGTGGGCGAAGGTTCAAATATCGTGGACGCAGAGGAGCTGCCGTCAGCATGCTAAACTTCTGCGGGGCTAGTGGCGTCGCAGAAATCCCGAATGAAGCACTACCTAGGTAATGATTGGGCTGTGCCTCGCCACCTCTGAACTCTACTCGCGGCTCCGCCGGTGCCTTGCCCTCCGGGCTCGGGTTGCCTACGCGGAGGCATAATGATAAGGAAAAGATTTCGTCGGAGGTTCAACTTACAACACGCTCTAAGGCACGATCTCGAGTGAGAAGAATAGAAACCAATCCTAAATATCCTATAGCCTCACGATTATTGATGTGGTGCACAACATCGATAATCAAGACTTCTTGGATCTGATGCGTAGACACTTTCCGAGGATTAATCGCTCACGATACCACTTTTGTCACGACCCGAACCGGGGCTGTGATCGTGCCTTACCGGGCACCCAGTAGACATACATCGAGTAATCAGTGGAACAAACACAACCATATGAGATAGCAGTATAAAACAATAATCAGTGAAACTTGCCTTTCGGCATATATATAAATGACAACTTTTAACATGAGCAGTTTAATCCTTTTACAAACCATGCCCAGCATTACTACGGACCTAAGAATGATATGACAACAATGGCGGGGACGGGGCCCCGCCAGCCCCGAATGTAAACACTTACTCTGACGGGGACTATACCACTGATAAGCCTCGAGAAAGCGGAGCTTCCCAACGAATGCTGTGACCACGAGAGCTAGGATCAACGGCGGTGTACCTCAACTGCGGCATGAACGGCCCGAAGAGGTCGATCTAAGTGCAGAGTATGTGAAACAAAAAAAAAAAAAAAATACTGCAAATGAAATCATAATAGTCTATAAAGCAGGAGACATGTATGATGACCAAACTACAGTTTTACAATAACTAAGCAGTCATATCAAGTCAGGGACTCACGCCCTCAAGTCATCACCAAAGAACATATGATGGGTCTCACGCCCGACATCAATCGTGCGTGGGACACATTCCTCATTCTTGGCGGTTTATGATATAAAAGTTCCAAGGAACACACATGAACACCAGTCCCACGCGTGCCATAATAACACCGTGCGGGGTAATGCGAAGGCATAGCCGTCTACTAACACCCGGTACCAACAAGGTCATGAATCGTATCATAAGATCTGTCTAGGCGTCACATGATCAAAGGCGGCCACTTGCCCGATATCTAATGTCGCGTCTAGTCATGGAACTTCCGCTGACTCGCGTAGGCCAATCTCATCGGCCCGCATGAGGCATCCCCGTCGAGGGTAGCTACTCCGGCATCGCCCCGACTTCGCGATCCGCGTAGCGCCAAGGACCGCATGCCCATAAAGGCGACACTAACACGGAACTCGTAGTTCCGCATAGCCCCAGGACCGCATGAGGTATTCTCGAATCATGGTCCTGCATCACTCGAGTCTACCGCGTCGAGCGACTTAACCGGAATCATCTCAAGAGATGAATGCCACAATACTATCATAACGACGATAGTTTAATAAGCACAATCAAGGGAAACCCGCACACAAACATCACAAGATACTAACACACGTAGCGTCCTAACACGTTTACTTATCAAGGCAACAAGAAAGTATTACAAGGCTATCACAAACCAATACAATCAAGTTATTCACACAAGGTACTTTCTACTAACAAGTTCGTATCTATCCCCAAGTACTTCACACATTTAAAAATCTTAAAAAAGATCATTTCTTTCACATAAGTCACACAATACGTAGTATAAAATAGAGTGGTATCTTTTAAGAAACCAAAACTCTTACCTTTGTAAAATCAAGTAACAACATTATTTTCCAAATGTCCAAGTTTGCCTAATTTCAAATGTTCACGTTTCTTATTTTAGAAAGGTTAGTAGTTCATAGTCTTATTCATTTAAGAATATAATTCTCTTTTAAACAACTGAGAAACATAAGCCTTATGTGTGAGTAGGATATTCTTGTTTATAACAATCTTATTACAATGACCATGATCTAGGAAATATCATTTTGTCTCATCTTAGCTTCATGCGGATGGAAGTTTCTCTTGGTTTTCATAATACTTAATTATTCAAAACATTTCCTTTTATTAACTGCGATGGTTTGTCGATACACATTACGATTTCGAAATCAGTAAAGCATTCTTAAGCGTTATACCTAACTTCCCATAAAGCTAGTATAACGCTTAAGTTTTTCAAACACCAAGTATTACTTCTCTTTCAAAATGATTCAAAATCTTTTGAAAATACTTCAAGTTCTTTCTTATCATATAACAAGCGATTATAGTTCAAATCGATTACTTTTTAAAAACCACATGTATTTTCTTACTAACATAAAGTCGTTATAACCAACTTCCCATAAAGCCGTTATAACACTTTATGTTTTAAACCATTCAAACACATTTAGCACGTACGCGTCACCGTACTACATAGTTCACACATATCATGCTAGAGAGATAGGAAGAGGTTCACATACCTCGCGACGATTATCGACTAATAGCAAAATGCTCAAGTACCTCAAGCGTCGGCTACTCGTAAGCCCAAGTAGAACGCGCCACACGTAGTACTTCAACCTATAAGGCCACAAGGCGCTTATTAACATTCAGTCTCATCGTAGAACTTTCTACGAAATTTCGCAAGACCCCCCATGCAGCGTAAACCTCCTCCTCTAACGAGGCCGGCTGAAGCCAACCAGGGGTTATACATCTAACCCTAACGGTACAATTCTACTCCACGGTACTACTACACAAGTCTCATGTCTAATACGTCCTATGTAATTCTGATTCGATTACTATATATAGTATACTTCTACTATACAATCTAACAACATGTAATTTCCAATTACAATAGGACAAGATAATTACCTCGATAAGCCCATAATTATCCGAGTTTAAAGTCGATCTGGGCAATCGTTTAGCTCGACTCAGGCGCTCGACCCGCTCTAAACCACCCTTAGAAGTTCTAACCAAACACACAATACTCCAATGACTATGGAGATTTTCCTAGGGTTTCGGTTTGTCACCGGGAAGTATAATAGTATAAGCGGGCTTTTGTAAAGGTATAACCTTAGAATACTACAAGGTATATGGCTAAGGTAATTTGGGCATTATAACAATACTTTTGAGAGTATTTCTACCAAGAGGGGGGGGTATTATATGAAAACAAACTAGGCTGGGGTACCCACGCGCCACACCACAGGAGGGGTGGCTACCTCGCCTACCCACTAGGGGAACTCTCGACGAGGGCCTGCGAAAAGGGGAGGAAGGCTCTCAAGACTTAGGCATTTTGGATGAAGAAGTTCATCAAAGGAGAGGTATTTATAGCACAAGCGAGGCCAACCAATGGCCAAGATCTAGCCAAGTGCCTAGCAAGTGTAGGGCCAAGATTCACCCAAGTGTCCTAGCCAACTTGCACACAAATATCTACAAAATATCTCCCACTTGCCTCCCAAATCGTCCAAGCCCACTTTGCCCACTGATGAGAGGGTGCAGTCCGCCTCTCGTTGGTCCAAAATGTTAGTCTCTCGGAAAAATCCATAAAAATACTTAATGACATAGCCGGAAATTCCCCTACGAAAGCTGTGAAAACGTTTCGCCGAAAAACGACTCTAACCGGGTGTTATGCACAAACATAATTCGGCCCAAAGGTGCCACATGGGGGTGACACGTGTCGCCCCCCGATTCGTCCAAAATATTTCGTCTTCCGAAAATATCCAAAACGGCCAAAATCTCAAAATCAAAGCGGGCCCCACAAAACCGTAAATTTCTCCCGTGGGCCCCACGTGACCACTTTCGAAAATAAAATTCCATAATTCTCTAATATTCCAGGAAGTCCGAATACCAAATCTGGGAATCCAATTCCCATAAACGAACCTTTTTCCTTCACAAAAACCGGAAACTTTTCCGTGGAAAATTCACCTCTTTCTTCCTTTCCAATCTTTCTGTCGTATTCTCGTACGTACGTCCTTGCATACATACCCTGGAACTACGGGGTATAACACTAGGTTTTTGTTCTTAATCCTCCTATAGAGTTATCCTTATCACCGAAAGGTAGATAAGGTGCAATACTGGGGTTGAGTGTTTATATATCCTTAACGGGAATATAAAACGATTTCGTAAACATGCTAGCTCTGAGAGAAGAAGACCATAATTCATTGCATTAATAAATAACATAAGCGGATAGTTGAGGAAACATGGAAGCCCTATTCCCATCACTAAACTTATAGTTAAGTAGCTTTTATAATTATTAGTTATAAACCACAAAATCACATATCAATTACCAAATAGATATCAAAAGATAGATAGTTGGTACTTGAACCCTAATCCTTGTGGACGATATTCGGTCTTACCAAGACTATATTACTTGTCACGATAACGTGCACTTGCGTTAAAGTGTGTGCATCTTTTCGCGCATCAGTAACGCTCTTAAAATCGCCTCGACTAATGATCATCGAGATTGGATATCGATGATATGTTATACGTCGACATGTGGTCTGCATCATATCCTTAGGGGATGTAGTATCACTACTACAGATTTCAGCTTGCGTAACGCTACTTAGATAGCGTTTTTACAAAGCGTTATCTAAGTAACAACTTGCATAGTGCTTTTTCAAATTTAAAAAAAAAAATCTAACAAAAAAATACTTGCATAGCGCTTTGCGGAAATTTTAATCGCACTTATTTAAAGCGCTATTATAATTTGTGTTACCTAAGTAATTTATTAATATAATAATATAAATATTTCCACTTAGATAGCGCTTGTGGAAGCGCTATTTAAGTAAAGAATTACAAAATAAGGAAGGACTTAGCCGATGTACGTGTAAGCAAGTCCCAAATTCTCGATTTTCGTCGGTGAACAGTGAATCCGGCGGTGAATCGTCGATTTTGGCCACCACAGGACTCGATTGGAGACAAGACTTATACCATTAGTTTCGTCTCTTAAAGCCCGTCATTTCCATACCAACCACAATCGTCGATTCTACCTACATCTTCGGCAATCTCAGATAAAAAGATACCCGTGTTTTCCGATCGTCGTTCTTGATTTCCGGTCATCTCCGGTCGATTCAAGGGTCAAGTGTGGTGTCAAAAGGTTCGTCTTCATCAGACCTACATTTTGCACCTAACAACACCCTTCGATTCAACCCCTACATCTACATCTCCCAAATCGAAATTCCCAAAAACCCTAGGCTCAACTTTCGATTTTCCGGCCATCTTCGATAACGTCGAGCATCAAGAGAGGTCTCATTGTATTTGTATATATGTTCTCTACATTCTATACCCACCACCGTCTCTCAATTCATCACCCATCGGAAAACACCATTCTTGATCGAAAAGTTGACTTCGGGATATTATGGTGGCAACGAGCCATCCATATACTCTTCGAGTGAGTCCACGAGTCGAAACGACGCCTCGGTTTGCTGCCCGAAGAAGGTCGATAAACCTGAACTCCTCTCAGTTCTTTATATGCGTATGAGTTTATATGTTTAATTATAGCCTATCATTACGTTTCGAGCAGGTTTAATCCCGTTTAGATAAAAGGGAGGAGTATTTTACTAAGTAGTCGAATCCAATTAGTCGATGTATCTCTAAAAGTCACATGTTACATGGTGCCTGATCTCCAGCGTTGCTAACATATCTTAGATTAATCGCTTGTTAGTTCGGGTTGACATCTTGCTATTTGAAATCAATGCTAAGTGCCTTATTATGTGCCTAATTAGATTAGTTGTTGAACCTGTCCTATGAATCTGCCCGTCGGGATTTAGTTCAACCATCCCAATCATGTTTTGTCTTATGTGAAGTACTATTATGCCTAATACATAGCATGAGTATGAGGATACATACATAGTTATGACCTAAGTAATTCTATGCGAATCGAGGTGCTGTAACTAGACCCCTAGGCCCTCCTGAACTGATCCTATATGTCTTCTCTTACTTGTCTAAGTTTGAAAATACACCCATGACAGTATGTGGTTCTCTTTGTGGCACATGAAAATACACCTCTCTTTAAATCTTTGTGGTATCTGAATCTGAAGGGATGGATTCTAAAGCTCATATGCTTATGTTCCGGTTTAGTTTTTTTTCTTCTATCTCCACTTGCTTTGAAATACATAACTCTTTGCTTCAGGACATATGACCTAAGTATACACTAGGTACGCACCAAAGTTGTATATCATTATACATCCGTAAGCATATCATTGTGTTTTGAATATACCGCGTATATCACGAATATCATTTATATATCAGTGTATCTTATATACTAAGAATGAGCTTGCAGGTTCATTTAATGTAAAAATTGGACTGATATCTCATTGCGACTATTTGCTTCTTTTTAATTGCCGAAATGAATTGATTCATATGTATTTAAACTTTATGTCAATATTTATTATTTTGATAAAGGTCTAGGGCATGTACTAATCCTTTTCCTTTCCTTTTCTTTGTTTTACTTGAAAGTGTCGATTCTATGTTCGTCTCGCTGCTGCAGTATTGCTACAGTCTCTGAAAATGAACTAATTCTACGCCTAAGGTATTATTTTCAAAGGCATGTTGCTGCAACATTTCGTTGCATTTAGTTGATGTTGTTACATTGACGATTGCCGCATTTTTGGAGTCGAAAAATACCCACTTCTTGAGTAAATTTGCTGCTGCATTTTTGCCATTTCGCTGTTGTGTCTTTGCCTGATCTGCTGCGGTATTTTCACCTATTTGCTGCAGCATTTTTTGGCATTTGCTACTGCATTTTAGGCAAATTTAAGGCCAACACGTTGTTGTATTCTCTCGGCTAAATTTGAACCAGTCGCTGCACTGTTTTGAGTTATACCACTGCTGCATTTTAAACTAGACAGCTTGATGTTTCTGGCCATATTTAACCAGTCTACTGCTGGATTTCCCAGGACACTACTGCTGCCTTTCTAAGGCAGAATGGACTGCTGCACTTGATTAAAATCTCACTGATTTGAACATCAATACTACACTTAGGCCCATGAAATTGAAATTGAGGTCGTGTCCCTTCGATTTCGGCAGAATACTGATTTGAACATGATACTACATGACCCTCCCGAAAAGGTTGTCCCTCGGTTTGCTTTCCTTCGAAAAAAGGGCAATGATGACACTTATGGATTCTTCACATATATACAGGATACCGACATGCTTGGGGGGCGGCTAGATTGACTGACAAGTCATTAGGACACACCCTTGACTTGTTTGAGATGTCTCTTTACAAAATATAGATCTGAGCCTTCCGTAATTAAAACTCTTATTTTTTTATTACGGGTCCGAAGGTTTTACTCGTATTTATTTATTTTACTAACTCTTTTACTAAGTGTTTTTTGCAGGTACCCGGAGGCGCATCCTAAAGTTAAAGCCCGCGCAAAAAAGGAAAATAAATGTGAAATACCGCTATGTTCTCTTCACTTCCTCTTTATATGATTTTTGCTTTCTTGTTAAAAATAAATGATCTGGGTCATTGTTCATACCCAATCATATTTGTATGAGGTTATTTGTGTAAGTATGTTTATTTGTTGGACATTTTTATTCTAACTTTGTTTTTGTAACATCTATGTTTTTCAGTTTGTTCATAGTTCACCACTCAAAGTTTATCCTACAAGCAAAATGAAGAATTTTCGAACTAATTGGGCAGCTACTTGTACAATCGATTCCTCAAAGAAAAAATGGAAGGTATAAGCCATTAGTTAGTATTTTGATGTAATTGTTGACTATATCATATTGTTATTAGTTAATGATTGTAAGCTGTTACACCCCGTAATTCCATGGCTACTAAGTGAGAACATGATTATGGAAATAAGATTTGAATGTTGGAAGGAAAGGATTTTTACATTTTCTTATATGGAAAATTTTCGAGATTAATATGATGACAAGAATTAATTTGTAGTAGTTGGATAATTTCCAATAGAATTATGGACTTAGTGAAATTATTAAGTCTTGGTATTATGTTGTGCATGTCCATCAAAAATTTCAAGAAAATATGGCTAAGTGTGGGATATTTTGTGTGAAGAGAAGACAAGTGGACAAGTGAGAGTCCATGGGTCCCTCTCCACTTGTGAGGTATACACATTATATATATGCAAGGGCATTACAAGTCTTGCAAGACTTAGAACATTATATCTTCATCTTCAAACCCTCATCTCTCATTCTCCTTCAAGATTTGAAAACTCCATAGCCAAAGAGAAGAACAAGATCAACTTATTTTCTTTCCAAGATTAAGCACCTAGACTAAGTTCTAAGTTAAGTTAACCATGCAAGTTAGTGAGTCACGATTTTTGGCAAGAAAAGTGTCTTGAAACCATAAGCTTGTTGATAAAAATTTTGGAAGTAAAACATGAAAACAAGATCGATACAAGCTCGTAGAGGATACGTGTGTGTAATTATAACGTGAAGAAGTGGTGTAAAATAGTGCAGTGGTGCCGTGACTTTGGGACTGTTTTGGGCTAAGATTGAGGTAAGATTTCTTATTACTCTTGAAGTAATTAGGAGTTACATGATGTTATAGTTAATAGACGAACTTGTGTTAAGACAAAAGGAGAGTAAGAAGTGCATGTCACTACTTGCATATTAAAATGAAGAAAATATTGTTATTACAAGTTGTTATAGTTTATATAAACATGTTGAAATGTGAGTTGGATTATAAGGAATTGTGAAAAGGGTTTTAGTTGATGTTGGCCGAAACTGCATGAAACTGTGGGACATCGTTGTGCTGTTTTAGGGATTATTTTGTGACGTTATAATATTGGAAATTTAGTCACAATTATGCATGTTTAATGTGGTAAATTGATAACGTAAGTCCTAAAGAAATAAGGGTATATAAAGGTGTTGTAAGCTTCACATTTTACCCTCAATGTTGTAGAAGTATGGATTGTTGTTATGGACTGTTTTTAAGTGGATTAAGAGGCCGGATTTACATAAGAAGTAGGTGTGTGAATAACCTTGGTTGTTGTTTGGTTGTACCCTTAAGTGGTGCTTGTTTATTGATGTTATTGACCTTATTTGTAAGGTGGAAAAGTATGTATAAATAGGGGAAGTGCTGCCCGAATTTTTATATGAAAGGAAAGTCATTATGTGGTATAAGTGTTTACTAGTATCATGAAGTTGATAGACGTGTTATTGTTATTATAGGTTGAAGTACTACTTGAGACGTATTCTAGTTGTCAAGTTGGTATAGCCTACAAGGTATGTGAAACTATCATTTCTCCTTTTGGCATGTTTATATGAAATAAGTGTACGACAAACGTACATAGTTCTATTTGATCCTAATCATTAATGATATGATAGTACTTTGGTTTTTCTAAAAGGAAAATGGAGTATTATAAAGTAAGTGTACCTTCGGTTTTCTAAAATGAAAATTCTTTTTTTAAAGATTTCATTAAGAGCCAGAAGATGATTTAAATGATATATTGGATTTTAATCCTAAACGATTCATGATATATAGTGCCTTGGTGTTCCAAGTGATGTCTTAAAATGATACATGATACGTAGAGCCTTGAGTTTTCAAATGATGGTTTAAGCCTGTCAACAATAACCCAGATGGAATCATACTTCCTCTGAGTACGAGGTAATCCTGTAACAAAGTCCATGTTGATCACCTCCCACTTCCATGTCGGAATATCAATAGCCTGCAATAGCCCCCCGGGCTTCTGGTGCTCAACCTTGACCTGCTGACAATTAGGACACTGAGAAACAAAACCTGCCACGTCCCTCTTCAGGCCATCCCACCAATACATACATCTGAGGTCATGGTACATCTTAGTTGACCCCGGATGAATAGAATAACGGGCATTGTGTGCCTCCCCAAGAATCTGCTGACGAAGTCCTGCAACATCGGGAACACACAATCTGCCATCAAATCTTAGCACCCCATCAGGCGCTACCTCAAACAGACTCTTCTCCTCTCGAAGAGCCGTATCTCGATACCGTATCATAACTGGGTCCTCATACTGTCGCCTTTTCACCTCATCAACGATGGAAGACTCGGTAATCTCACGAACTCGTACCCCACTATCATCGGTATCGACCAATCGAACCCCAAGGCTCGCTAGCTGATGGATCTGACGGACCATGTCCCGCTCTCCGCCGTACTCCATGCACTCCATCGATCTACGACTCAAAGCATCCGCAACCACGTTGGCTTTTCGGATGGTATAGGATGTCAACATCATAATCCTTCAACAACTCTAACCACCGCCTCGCCGCAAGTTCACTCCTCTCGCTCGAAGATGTACTTGGAGGCTCTTGTGGTCTGTATAAATATCCACATGAACCCCATATAAATAATGTCTCCAAATCTTCAAGGCATGAATAATCGCGCCAACTCTAAGTCGTGGGTAGGGTAATTCCTCTCATGCTTAGAATCGTCGGGAAGCATAGGCTATAACCTTGTCGATCGCATCAAAACGCACTCCCAGCCCGAGCACCAAGCATCCCAATAAATCACGTAGCCTTCTAACCCCTGGGAAGAGTAAGACCGAGCCGTCGCCAACTTTTCCTTGATGGCGGAAGCCATTCTCACAAGCTTCGCCCACCGGAACTTAGCCGCTCGAGTCAACCTAGTCAGCTGTCGCGATATCGAAGCAACCGCTCCACAAACCTACGATAATAACTCGCCAAACTAAGAAATCGCGCACTCCGTCAGTAGTAGGTCTCGCCAAGACTTGACCGCCTCGATCTTTGCCATATCCACGAACACCGTCCCATGATAATGTGCCCAAGAATGCCACTGAGGCCAACCAAAACTCATCACCACCGAACCGGCCCGTGATCGTGCCTTACCCCGGCACCCTAGTGATACAACATCGAGAAAATCAGCGGAAATAAAAACATGAACATGAATTAAGAGACATGATAAATAAACAAAGCAACCAAAAGTTGCCTTCGATATATACATAAATACCGAACGGTTATCCTTTACAGACTCGCCACACAAGATTACTGGATCTCTAAGAAGTGACAACAACTATGACGGACAGGGCTCCGCCATACCCCGAATGTACAAGAACCTGCACTCAGTGGTAACATACCAAAGATAAGCCTCAAGGAACGGAGCTTCCCAACACGCTGAAATGTGATCCTATAAGCGGGATCGACGATCGATGTACCTCTACTGCGGCATGAACGCAGCCCGCGAAGGAGGTCGATAACAGTACCAAGTATGTGAAATCAGAAAATATCAGAAATGAAATCATAATAGTCTATATAAAGCGGGAGACATGTATGATAACCAAACTACGATTCACAACATAAAAGCGATCATGTCAAGTCGTGACTCACGCCTCAAAGTCATCCTCACGCCGTGGAACTCCTTCCTCACCGCCAGCCTAGGTACAAATTATGTGATACGTATAACGGTCTCGGCCCATCTTATGGACCCAATATAGAAACGTGTGGAATACATTCCTGCTCATCCCATGAACCGTAGTCGAGTGGAATACATTCGGATGAACCAGAGTCGAGTGAAATACATTCCGGATGAACCGTAGTCGAGTGAAATACATTCGGATGAACCGGTAGTCGAGTGAAATACATTCGGATGAACCTGAGTCGAGTGAAATACATTCTCGGATGAACCTGAGTCGAGTGAAATACATTCGGATGAACCAGAGTCGAGTGAAATACATTCGGATGAACCCAGAGTCGAGTGAAATACATTCCGGATGAACCGTAGAGTCGAGTGAAATACATTCGGATGAACCGTAGTCGAGTAGAACACGATTTGCACAACAAGGCTATCACACGTAACATGGTCAAGTTTCATAACAACAAGCATAGGCAAGTTATACACAACTCAAGGTATTTTTATGTCAAAGTCCGGATTTTAACCCTAAAGTACTACGTACGTTAAATTCCTTTTAAGAGATTCATTCCTTTTCTAAAAGTCACCCGATACCCGTAGTATATAAAAATGTGTGACTTATATCTTTTAAGTAAACCAAAACAACTTTCATACTTTCCTTTTTAAGACCAAATTAAGGCAATACCATGCCTTCCTTTTGGACCAAAATACTTCTCTTTTAAAAGTCAAGTTACCACATTAAAACTGTTACACCCCGGAATTTCAGGATATGTTTATAAGAACGTAAGTAAGAACCCACAAGTGTTAAGATTTGAGACTTGTAAAATTTATCGGAAATTATGGAATTGTCGGAAATTGTGTTATTGTAACGAATGGGAGGGCGACGCGTGTCACCCCCCTTATGTGATGCCTTGGTCGAAATGTGCAAGGGCAAGAGGGTCATTGGACCTTTGTTGCAAGACAAGTCTTGCAACATGTGTAGCATGAGAAGTTTGACTAAAGTCAAAGGTCACAAGTCTTGATATTTTGGAAGACCACATCTAAGCCTCACATTTGTAATTATCTTGACCATCCAATTCTCTATTTAATACTAGTAGCAAGAGATGTCTTAACACTTAGAAAAAAATTACACAATTTGAAGAACACAAAAAGGAGGGTCTTTCTAGGTTTTGCTTGGAGTTTTGAAGGTATAATTATTTTTCTTGGTGCCTTTTGTCATACTAAAAGGCAACTGATAAGTGACGATCATAATGGAGAATATTGCAAGGGCTTCTTATGGCATTTAGTATTTTACAATAGGCTTTGCCGAGTGATGAGAAACGTTCCATTAATGACAACTATGGGGAGGTTGGTCTTAAAGGAGCTGGCATCGGCACAAGGAAAAAGACGCTAGATGAATGACTTGCAAGTGCACTGTTTGGTTAGTCTTTATTACCACCATCTTCAAGTGAGAATAAAGTACAAGTTGAATCATTTAGCAGTAAACATCTATACAAAAATAGGACCCCAAGCTAGTGCCTAGTGGATCCCGAATGTATCAATCATAGCGGGAGCAGCAGGGAATTGGACATGAAACTTTTTATTTAAGGGTCTCAACAAGCGGATTGAGGTGTCTTGGAGAGGCTCTAAACTACTAAGGAGCGACTTGGATTGAGTTGGATTAAGAATCGTTAAGGTATAATCTTGTCTTTTAAAGGTGTTACAAGATTACATATTTATATTGTTGTTGTTAGCTCTACTTGTTGCTAGCATGATGTTGATAGGTTGAAGTTATAAGTATTATGGATTTCTTGTAGTTAAATCCGAAATGTTATACAAGCCGCTTGGAAATTGGATTACTAATTGGTCGTTTTTAGAAATCGTCGCATGTTACTTACTTAAAGATTATGGTTATGATAATAAAATGCGACTTGATATCATGTTATGCTACTAAATTGGATTGAAATGGAAATTGGATAAGAATTGGATTTGTTGAATCAAGGTGGCCGAATTGGGGCTGTGTAGTTATTCATTTGTATTGGACTACTTTCTATATAATTGTGAGCCAATTGGGGCTGTGTAGTTATTCATTTGTATTGGACTACTTTCTATATAATTGTGAGCCAATTGGGGCTGTTTGGTTATTGTATTTCAGCCTTGAAAAAGGTGGCAAAGTGAGTAAAAACAAAGGAGGTGCTGTCCGATTTTCCGTAGAAAATGGAGACTTTACACTTATAATATTCTACATTTGAAGTAAGGCGTTAATAGACGTATTGTGAATATTATAGGTTGATATACTACGGGCGGGACTTTGTACTTGGCAAGTGGTTTGACCCGACAAGGTATGTAGAACTTTTCCTATCTTTGAGCATGACTAGTTTCACGATATAGTACCAGACGTACAAGACTTCGACATTCTTTACTTGTTTTATGAAATGCCAAGTCGGGTGAGTTAGGAGATTAACTCACTTCTTTGAGAATATTAAATATGTCTTAAGTCTTGTTAAAGATAAGGGACTTGAAGGATTTTAAAGTATGTGATACTTGTGTCGTTTTAATCGTATAAGTCCTCGATAGGAAATTGTACATGACTAAGGTATAAAGTGAATATAACGACTTTATGGGGAGTTGGTTATATTGACTTTATGGAAGGATAAATGACTTGATTTAATGGAAGGCAATTCGATTTTAAGGCATCCATTGCCTAAGGTTTTATAAGACATGAGTCACTTGATTTAGAAGCCTAATTTTTATTTCTAAAAGTAGGGTGACTTGTCTTGAAAAGAAATTGTAACTTGATACTACGGTTATTAGTATCTTGGAAGTTTTATAATGAAATGAGTCATTTTGAAAGAATAGAAGTACGTAGTACTTTGGGTTAAATTCCCGGATTTTTATAAAGAACATGTTAGTGCCTTAAGTAAACTAAAATGAGAGTGTATATGAAATGTAATAATAAGTTAGGGATTGCTTAACTTGCTTATATATTGTATGATAAGCCGGTAGTGCTTATGTTATGTGTGATAGCCGGATTTGTGCTAGTAGTTCAGTAATAATTGCGGGGTCATTCCCCGGGTTTGTGGCATTGCATATTTCCGTGGATTTGCTACCCACGATGCGAGGAATACCTCATGCGAGTCCGTAGGGCTTATGCGGGTGAAATAGTCCCATGCGGGCGGTTCCAAATAACGCGAGAATACCTCACGCGAGTCCGTAAGGGCTTACGCGGTGAAATAGTCCCATGCGAGGAATACCTCACGCGGGTCCACGCGATCTACGCGTGAAATAGTCCCGTGAATAGGATCGCTTAACGACATCGCGACAGTGGTCTGCTTTTGATCGTGAGCTTCCTACTTTATATTGTAAGTATACACCTTTTTACTCTCATTGTTAGTAAGGCACGATTATCGTTAATCGAGTATCATACATGTCTCCGCTTTATTATTAGACTTATGATTTCATTACAAAGATTTCTGGCCACATATTTGGTACATGTTGTATCGACCTTCCGAAGTGCGTTCATGCCGCAGGTAGAGTACAGGTTGCTGATCCTCGCTCTTAGGATCACTGTTCAGCTGTTGAGAAGCTCCCTCATTTCGGAGGCTTATCCCTGGTATTGTCAGTTGTTGTACATTCAGGGGTATGGCGGGGCCCTGTCCCGCCAGGATTGTTATTCTTAGAGGTCTGTAGTCACATAGTGGATTGGGTTGTAAAGAAAAAAAATGTACTGTTTTATTGGTATAAGTTACGGAAGGTGGCCTTATCGGCTAGCCTGTTGTTATTTTATGTTTAAGTATTTTATCAGTTGTGTATGTTCCGCTGCTATTCTCTGATGTATGCCAAAAGGGGTGCCCAGGTAGGGCACCAGTCGCGGGCCCGGGGTCGGGTCGTGACAAAAGTGGTATCAGAGCAGTTAGTCCTCGGAAAGTGTCTACAGACCGTGTCTAGTAGAGTCTTGATTATCGGTGTGTTGTGCACCACATCTATAATCAGGAGGCTGCAGGACATTTAGGATTGGTTTCCATTCTTCTCACTCTAAGATCGTGCGATAGAGCTGTATGGTTAGGGTCGTCTTTCCCTAACAAGTTATGATTGTTTGCGCCACGAAAGACAAAGATGGCCCGAAGGATTATGTGAATTGCGTATCCAGGTTGGTAATGTTTGTAGTATAGTTGGTATTGTGACATACAACTATACGGATTTATGTTCGGGGTCACGTGTGTTGCCTAGGATGATTTTAGATTACCAGGATTGGGTAAGGACTAAATAAATACCGGGAAGGTATGAGCAGTTAAGGAACTCTCATCAAGGTTTTACGTGCTAATTTGAGATAATTAGGTGATGATGAGATATGTGAGAATGTAATGGACCCTTAAGAAGTTAATTAAGAGACTAAGTGGAAGACTATGTTAGCAACTTAAGCTACGTGGTATGCTTAAGGGAATTGTACGGGCGAGATCCGGACAAAGAAAGTATAGTTGTTGTGGTCAAGACAACACGGCTATGATTTTACGAGAAGTTTTTGTACCCGGTTACGGGGGGCTGATAAGTTAGGCTTGGAGCATGGAAATTGCGAGCCTGAGAATGTGATAACCGTCGAGACCTTAGGTATATAAGGCCTTCTCGGGTAGTAAAGTTAAGTCAGACCAAGGGTAAGAGTTAAGTGCGACGCCGAGTCGGGTTGGGAACCTATTAAGGGTCGCCCCATAGCTTGAAATGAAATGGGATTAGTTGGTAGTAGTCCCGCTACGTGACAGGGTCACGAGGGTGTAAGGCCCAAGTCCAGTTAATCGTTTTATGGGTTCGTGGACGCATTCCACCGGAACCGTTGCGCAGAGCCGAATGGGCCTTGTATTGTTTAATTTAGTAACTCCAAAGATCGAGACCGGATCGATATGAAGGCTATGACGACGCTAAAAATAAGTTTGGGAGCACGGAAAAGTACGACGATGAAAAAGAGAGCAACCAAGTGTAAAGAAATAAAGCCCGAATCCATGAGAACCTTTCGGTGATCACACCCGTGAGTGATGGGTGGTAGCCGAAATGAGTAGATAATAATTACCAGAACGATACGATCGTTGGACCTTAGCGACCTAGCAGAGCCGCGGCGACATGACGTTAAGGTCATTATGAGACGGACTAGTTGGCCTCTTGTGATGCCAACGTAGACTATAGAGAGAGATTGATTTCGGTACCGCTTTTCCGATGTTCTGTTATCGAGTGGAAAGGAAGAGAAGTGGTGGTAACGATGAATTATTCTTCCTTCTTTGACATAATTGTTTTTAATAAGTCCGTGATTTGTTCATTTGAGGTGGATTGAGGCAAAGTAGTAATAATTGAATTTGAAGGAATTTATGTTAAATGCCCTTGGGGGTACTTGGAGTTGGTTTGGTGTGGCGGTCAGGGCCACGACCTTCCAGATAATTTCAGGAAAATGTGCAAGTCATGAATAAATAAGTACGGGTGCTGCCGGCGGAAAGCTGAGGGCATCTTTGGTAGGTTTTGAAAATCTACACTACTTTAAGGCGGGGCGTGATGATTAGATAATTACTGGACCGCGAGAGGACCCTATGATTAGGGTTGTGACTCCAAGGAAAGTTTAAGAAAGGGAGATAAGTTTTCTCCCCCACATAAAAGGACAGTTTTACGAATTATGGGGTTGCGTGTACCCATGTTGTTAGACGAAGGATATAAGACGTAAGGTCTTGTGATCGTCATGCCATAGGTTACAGTTGTAGATAACCGTGGGAAAAGTGTTGTGTTGGGGTAATTAAGAACGACGTACGAATTGGTCAAGGATGTATCGTAAAGATATTAATGTAAGTTGCACGGGTCATGATTACCCCAGACGAGTGTAAAGACCATTAGTTGATAATGGGCAGTAAGAACATTTCAAGAAAATGTGGTAACACCTAGTTATAGGCTCTACAAACTGAGAAAGGAAAACCGGGTTACTACTTGACGAGATCAAGGAAACCTCCCCCCCCCCAAATGTGATTGACAGTAAGTCTTGGCCGTGAGGCAAGCAAAGGAATCAAATCTAAGTTTAGTGACCAAGTTTGGTTGCAACAGAGAAAGGGAAACAGGAACCATAAGTGAGATTAAGGATACCCGAATATTTCGCAGGAATGAGAAAGGCTTTCAGTTATCGAAAGATAAGTTGACCACGACTACAGTTCTAACCCCTCCTGTGAGACTAGAGGGTTAGGTTATTATGATAACACGTTGGGTGTTGGGCTAGGTTGTGTGCTGACGCAACCCGATAAGGATAGAGCCTATGTTTTCCCGGTAGTTAGGGAAGCAGGAGAAGAAATTGCGCCACTCACGATTTAGAGCTGGCGGCAGTTAAATCATGCCTGGAAGATTTGGGGGTATGACGTATATACAGACTTCATGTGGATAATTGTGCAGACCACAAAAGCCTCCGGTATGTCTGCAGACTGAGGCAGTAGAATTTGCGACACCGATGGTGGTTAGAGTTACTCAAGGATTGTGATATTGGTATCCTATACCATCCGGGGAAAGCCAAGACAGTTACAGATACTCTTTGTGGTGGACCTAAGGGTAGTCTGCCAGATGGGCAGCCAGATAGACAGGATATGGTCCGTGAGATCCTTCAGTTACCGAGCCTAGGGGTTCGATTATTTGTTTCCAAGGTTAATGAAGTCTAGATCCGAGAGGTTGCCGAGTCTTCCGTTGTTGGGGAGGTAAGGAGGCGACAGTATGAGGATTCAGTTATGATACGGTATCGAGTTACGACTCTCCGAGGAGAGAAGAGCCTGTTTGAGTAGCACCAGATGGGGTGCTGTGAGATGAGGATAGATTGCGTGTACCGGTGCTGCAGGACTAGTCAGCAGGTTTTAGGGGAGGCACGCAGTGCTTATTGCTCTAATTGTTTGGGGCCGACTAAGTCGTGTCGTGACCTCAGCTGTATGTACGGGTAAGATGACCAGAAAAGAGACATAGCGGAGTTTACTGCTTAGTGTCCGAGTTAGTAGCAGGTCATGGTTGTGTACCAGAAGCCCAGTGGGCTATTGCAGGCGATTGAAATCCCAACCTAGATATGAGAGGTAATTATTATGGATCTTGTTACAGGGTGGCATCGTACTCGGAGGAAGTGCGACTCCCTGGGGGTCATGGTAATTAGGCTGGCGAAACCAGCTGTGTTCTTTCAGATTGGGACCACTTACTCGACTGAGGTTTATACTAGCTTGTATACCAGAGAGATTGTGAGACTGCACGAGGTTCCTACGCTTATGATTACAGATAGATGAGCTCGGCCATGGATAACTTCGGAGGTTTTTCGAAAGGATTAGGGACACGGTGAGTCTCGGTGTTGCATTACACCTCGCATCGAGCGGTCGCAGAGCGTACTATCCAGGCACTCGAGGATAGGTTGCGGGCCTGTGTTTTTGATTTCAGGAATAGCCGGGAAGGTTAATTGCCTCTTGTCTTGTTACGTAACGATATGTATACCCTTTCGCCAGTGGCCCGCACGCGAGGCCTTGTGTGTAAGAAAGTGGAGATCGCCGGACGGATGGTTCGACATAGGCGAGGTTAAGTTATTTGGTCCAGACTTGATTCAGCGGGCTATGGATAAGGCGAGGCTTATCCGGGGAAGATTGTAGTAAGCTTAGAGTCCGCAGAAGCTTTATGCAGATAACCGATGTTGACACGTGGGGTTCAGTCGATATTTTGGTATGAGTATTGTTATGCGGCCAAGTGTGACATTATTGGCACGTAGGGGTTGTAAGGAGACTATGTCGCTATCTTAAGTTTGACTCCCGAGAGAACATTCGGGGACGAATGTTTCTAAGGGGGGAAGAATGTTACACCCCGGAATTTCAGGATATGTTTATAAGAACGTAAGTAAGAACCCACAAGTGTTAAGATTTGAGACTTGTAAAATTTATCGGAAATTATGGAATTGTCGGAAATTGTGTTATTGTAACGAATGGGAGGGCGACGCGTGTCACCCCCCTTATGTGATGCCTTGGTCGAAATGTGCAAGGGCAAGAGGGTCATTGGACCTTTGTTGCAAGACAAGTCTTGCAACATGTGTAGCATGAGAAGTTTGACTAAAGTCAAAGGTCACAAGTCTTGATATTTTGGAAGACCACATCTAAGCCTCACATTTGTAATTATCTTGACCATCCAATTCTCTATTTAATACTAGTAGCAAGAGATGTCTTAACACTTAGAAAAAAATTACACAATTTGAAGAACACAAAAAGGAGGGTCTTTCTAGGTTTTGCTTGGAGTTTTGAAGGTATAATTATTTTTCTTGGTGCCTTTTGTCATACTAAAAGGCAACTGATAAGTGACGATCATAATGGAGAATATTGCAAGGGCTTCTTATGGCATTTAGTATTTTACAATAGGCTTTGCCGAGTGATGAGAAACGTTCCATTAATGACAACTATGGGGAGGTTGGTCTTAAAGGAGCTGGCATCGGCACAAGGAAAAAGACGCTAGATGAATGACTTGCAAGTGCACTGTTTGGTTAGTCTTTATTACCACCATCTTCAAGTGAGAATAAAGTACAAGTTGAATCATTTAGCAGTAAACATCTATACAAAAATAGGACCCCAAGCTAGTGCCTAGTGGATCCCGAATGTATCAATCATAGCGGGAGCAGCAGGGAATTGGACATGAAACTTTTTATTTAAGGGTCTCAACAAGCGGATTGAGGTGTCTTGGAGAGGCTCTAAACTACTAAGGAGCGACTTCGGATTGGAGTTGGATTAAGAATCGTTAAGGTATAATCTTGTCTTTTAAAGGTGTTACAAGATTACATATTTATATTGTTGTTGTTAGCTCTACTTGTTGCTAGCATGATGTTGATAGGTTGAAGTTATAAGTATTATGGATTTCTTGTAGTTAAATCCGAAATGTTATACAAGCCGCTTGGAAATTGGATTACTAATTGGTCGTTTTTAGAAATCGTCGCATGTTACTTACTTAAAGATTATGGTTATGATAATCAAATGCGACTTGATATCATGTTATGCTACTAAATTGGATTGAAATGGAAATTGGATAAGAATTGGATTTGTTGAATCAAGGTGGCCGAATTGAAATGTGTAGTTATTCATTTGTATTGGACTACTTTCTATATAATTGTGAGCCAATTGGGGTTGTGTAGTTATTCATTTGTATTGGACTACTTTCTATATAATTGTGAGCCAATTGGGGCTGTTTCGTTATTGTATTTCGGCCTTGAAAAAGGTGGCAAAGTGAGTAAAAACAAAGGAGGTGCTGTTCGATTTTCCGTAGAAAATGGAGACTTTACACTTATAATATTCTACATTTGAAGTAAGGCGTTAATAGACGTATTGTGAATATTATAGGTTGATATACTACGGGCGGGACTTTGTACTTGGCAAGTGGTTTGACCCGACAAGGTATGTAGAACTTTTCCTATCTTTGAGCATGACTAGTTTCACGTATATAGTACGGTAGACGTACAAGACTTCGACATTCTTTACTTGTTTTATGAAATGCCAAGTCGGGTGAGTTAGGAGATTAACTCACTTCTTTGAGAATATTAAAGATGTCTTAAGTCTTGTTAAAGATAAGGGACTTGAAGGATTTTAAAGTATGTGATACTTGTGTCGTTTTAATCGTATAAGTCCCTTAGATAGGAAATTGTACATGACTAAGGTATAAAGTGAATATAACGACTTTATGGGGAGTTGGTTATATTGACTTTATGGAAGGATAAATGACTTGATTTAATGGAAGGCAATTCGATTTTAAGGCATCCATTGCCTAAGGTTTTATAAGACATGAGTCACTTGATTTAGAAGCCTAATTTTTATTTCTAAAAGTAGGGTGACTTGTCTTGAAAAGAAATTGTAACTTGATACTACGGTTATTAGTATCTTGGAAGTTTTATAATGAAATGAGTCATTTTGAAAGAATAGAAGTACGTAGTACTTTGGGTTAAATTCCCGGATTTTTATAAAGAACATGTTAGTGCCTTAAGTAAACTAAAATGAGAGTGTATATGAAACAGAATAATAAGTTAGGGGATTGCTTAACTTGCTTATATATTGTATGATAAGCGGTAGTGCTTATGTTATGTGATAGCGGATTTGTGCTAGTAGTTCAAGAATAATTGCGGGTCATTCCGGGTTTGTGGCATTGCATATTTCGTGGATTTGCTACCCACGATGCGAGAGGAATACCTCACGCGAGTCCGTAGGGCTTACGCGGGTGAAATAGTCCCACGCGGCGGTTCCACCTATGCGAGGAATACCTCGCGAGTCCGTAAGGGCTTACGCGGGTGAAATAGTCCCATGCGAGGAATACCTCATGCGGGTCCACGCGATCTACGCGGGTGAAATAGTCCCAGAATAGGATTGCTTAATGATATCGCGGACAGTGGTCCTGCTTTGATCGTGAGCTTCCTACTTTATATTGTAAGTATACACCTTTTACTCTCATTGTTAGTAAGGCATGCATCGTTAATCGAGTATCATACATGTCTCCGCTTTTATTATTAGACTTATGATTTCATTACAAGATTTTCGGGCCACATATTTGGTACATGTTGTCGACCTCCTCGGGCCGCTCACGCCGCAGTGAGTACAGTGTTCTTGATCCTCGCTCTTAGGATCACTGCTCACCGCTGAGAAGCTCCTCATTTCGGAGGCTTATCCTCGGTATTGTCGGTTGTTGTACATTCAGTGGTATGGCGGGCCCCGTCCCGCCGTGATTGTTATTCTGTGAGGTCCGTAGTCACATTGTGGATTGGGTTGTAAAGAAAAAATGTATCGCTTTATTGGTATAAGTTACTGGAAGGTGGCCTTATCGCCAGCCTGTTGTTATTTTATGTTTAAGTATTTTATCGGTTGTGTATGTTCATTTGCTATTCTCTCGATGTATGCGAAAAGGGTGCCTGTGTAGGCACGATCATGCCCGGTCGGGTCGTGACAAAAACAAATGATAAAACCCTTCTTTTGTTTTCATAAAGTCGTTATAACCAACTTCCCATAAAGCTGTTATAACACTTTATGTTTTAAACCATTTTAAGACAACACAATGCCTTTCTTTTCCCTAAAAGTTCCAGTTTGCCTAATTTCAATTACGCAAGTCTCTTTTTAGAAAAGTTTCATAGTTCAATGTCTTAACCTCTTTTTAAAACAATAGAGTAACATATGCCATAGGTGAGTAGGTTAATCTTGTTCATAATCAATCTTATTAAGCAGTCATGATCTAGAAAATGTAATATCATTTTGTCTCATCTTAGCTTCTATGCAGATGGAGGTTTCTACTGGTTTTAATAATACTTAATTATTCAATACATTTTCCTTTATTAACGCTGCAGTGGTTTATTGATACACATTCTGATTTCCGAAATCAGTAAAACATTATTCCTTTTAAAAACGAAGTACTCATTACTCACGAATGAGGTTTCACAAAAAATCCATATTAATTCATTTAAGTTAAGTCTCTTATCTTATAAGATGTCTCTTAACTTTTGAAATTAATAAACCATTCATTTTACCACCCTTAAGACGTTATACCTAACTTCCCATAAAGCTAGTATAACACTTATGTTTTAAAACAACCAAATACAGTTAACACACGACGCTTCACCGTACTACATAGCTCACACATATCATGCTAGAAAAGATAGGAAGAGGTTCACATACCTCGCGACGATTATCGACTAATAGCAAAACGCCCAAGTAACTCGAACCGCTCGCCACTCCTTAAGCCAAGTAGATCACGCCATACGTAGTACTTCAACCTATAGAGGCCACAAGGCGCCTATTAATATCCTAGATCTCAATGTAGAATATTCTACAGAAAATTCGGCAAAGACTTCCCCGCAAAACAGCGTAAATCTCTCCTCTCTATCGAGGCCGGCTACCAAGCCAACCGGGGTTAACACGCCTAACCGACGTACAATTCTACTACACCGCACGTTAATGTGTGTACTGTAATACACCCTATGTAATTACGATTCGCTTCTCTTATTTAAATCCAGGCTTAAGTCGCAAGACATTGCCGTAAGTATTATTCAGGCTTAAGTCAAAAGACATTGCCGCACAACTATGTTCAATTCTATATATAGTATACTTCAACTATATATTCCAACAACATGTAATTTCCAATTACAATAGAAGGTCAAGAGTGTTTACCTCGATAAGCCCAAAATTATCCGAGTTTAAATGTCGATCCTGAGCAAGGTTTAGCTCCTACTCCGTGCGCTCCGACCCGCTCCAACCAACCCTTAGAAGTTCTAACCAACTTCTACTTATAACTTCAACTACGGGTGAAGATTTACTTAGGTTTTCGTTTTGTGACTGAGGGAAGTATAATCGTATTTTTCCGGGTTTTTCGTATAAAGGGTACTTTGGAAAGTACTACAAGGTATTTGGCTAAAGTATTTTGGGCATAATAACAATACTTGTAGAATACATTTCTACCAAGGGGGGTAGTATTTCGACTAGCACAACTAGGCTAGGGGGAGGGGGTTCTCGGCTAGAACCACTAGGCAAGTGGGTGCTCGTGAGGCCTTCAAGAGGGGGAGAGGGTGGTGTTTGGACGAGAACAAGGTTGAAGGAGGAGGATTTTTAACACTTAGAGAAATTTTGGATGAAGAAGTTCATCAACTTAGAGGGTATTTATAGGTCAAGCAAAGGCCAACCAAGGCCAAGATGAAGCCAAGTGCAAGGCAAGTGTAAGGCCAAGATTAAGCCATGTGCTACCTTATCCATCTACACAAAATATCCTACCTAACCCTTGACTAAAATTCCAACACAAAAACGTGCGGGCCTCACTTTGCCGTCAAGTCCTTCCAATGTGAGGTGACACATGTCACCCTCCCGTTGGTCCAAAATGTTTTGTCTCGGAAAAATCCGCAAAAATTAAAAATGCCATAGCGGAATTTTCCTACGAAAGCGTGGAAACGCTTCGTCGAAAAACGACTCTATCGGGTGTTGTGTACAAATTTCGAAACTTGCCTAACTTAAGGCTCAAATTATTATACGCACGCCTCACGCACATACTGGAAAATACGGGTATAACATTCTTCCTCTTAGAAACATTCGTCCCGAATGTTCCTTCTCGCCTCAAAACAAACACGTGCGGTATAGCCTTCACTACTATACTTACGAAACCAAACATGCCACACCCGCCACAAAAATAACATGCGCGAAAAACCCAAATCCAAGCCAACAAGGAATCACCTCTGCTTTCACAAAAGTTCCCACCAAGGTCTAAAAATATAATCCCTTCGCACCTTCATTTCTCAAAAGAAACGATCACACACGCTCACTTCTCCCTATCTCGTTGTACCTTCTCGAACACTCGAACTCTTTCTAGTATCCGTACTCACACTTCCGTCAACGTTTCGTTTTCCAACCTCGAGTTACTACCTCCAAACTTGGTCATCTTACTAACCTCGATTTCCTAAGGCCATTCTCGGCCTTCACGAATCGATTCTGGTCGAACGTATCCACGAACTCATACGATGGTCATCTAAACTAGGGCCTAGCACCTCGTGACCTCGCCACTGGGCGACCACCTGAGCTGACCCCACCTCGAACAAAGCCGCGGGTTGGCCCGCAACATGGCCCCAACCCGACCCACTGTCGCGCCAACTCTTGCTCCTCGACACGGAACAATCTTGCTAAATCACATCATGAAAGATACCACTTTCATTTACCCAACCCAGGGACTTATCACACAATACATTCTAGGCATAAAATGCACTCTGACAAGGATCACTCGCAAAATCTTGTACTCAAGACGGCCTTACATCTAAGGTCTCAACTGTAATATTCTAAGGTTCATCATTTTCTCACCCTGTGCTTACCCTTTTTCACCAACCAGGTTCCTAAATCACATTTTAGCACAAAGCTATCCGAACATAACACTTAACACATTAACATAACATCAAAACATACAAGCCTCTAGAGGGTTAAGGATATACCTGAAGCTACCGCTCCACTCTAATCATAAGCACTCGCAGGCGCATAATCGTAGAAGCGATGAACCCGCCATCGATCCGAGGTCGCGTCATGCCGGCATTCTCCTATAAGCACGCCTCTCGTCATGGCTCCCGACGCGCAGTGAAACAAGCACCGCAAAAGACGACATTCCCGGGATGATGTTTGCCACATCGCACACCGAGGGGACATGAATCCCGCCGCTAGAACCCATGTATATCGTGGAACCGGAAGCCCCGAGCTCGACCAGCTCCCGAATACTCAACGCCCCGACGATCGCGGGGACCACTGCATCTTGGTGGAGGTACATAACTAGATCGCCGAGGCGGTCCGCCTCGAAAGTTACCAAAGGACCTCGCTGCTCGCCTCTTCACGATCTCGGCCATTCCGTCGACCTCTTCGTGCCTCACATCCTAGTGCATGAGCTTGCACGCGGCAATGTCCATGCCCTACCAAGAGCTATACCCGCATGCAAGCCTCGCCAAGTAATCGTCCAGCCCGGTGACGTAGCGGTGTACTCGCCCTCCATATCGCTACTACAATGGAATATACCGAGCTAATGAGTCGAACTCACATTGTACTCTCTAACCGCCCGCCCGCCCCGCTTCAACGTCAAAACTCGCTGCCCGAGCCCTCCTCATCTGTGGAGATAAGAAATGTGCAAGAAACGCCCCTGAGAACTCGTTCCAACCTGCTGGAAGCGCATGCTCTCCCTGGGACAGCTCCCACGAATCAAACCAGTCGACTGCAGTATCACGCAGCTGATGCGAACCTAAGACCACCGACTCGGTCTCTGAAGCCTTGATCACTCACGATCCAGAATCGCCGGATGAACTCCTGCGGATCATCCTCGTGCCTCACCCATAAAACTCGCGGGTTACATCTCGGAAAATCCCGTAGTCTCAAATGCGCTCGGGGTGAACTACGGTGCTACTGGATCGAACTGGCCAGATTCAAATATCTCATATCTCGCCACGACTCGCCGAATCGCCATCTCCTTGTACCCATCTCATCTCGCTTCCAGCCGGGACCGAGGCTCGTGTATTGTAGTCTCGCAGCCCATCGCTGCGCTCTAAACTCTTGGCCTTTGGCGGTGTCGCAAAACTAGCCGTCAAGCACTATCTCGTGTCTCGACCGCTCGCGCCTGCATCTCTCAGATCTCACTAATGACTCCTCGATCGCTTGCCTATCCGGGCTCAGGTTTTACGCGAGGCATAATCGTAAAGGAAAGGAATACGTCGAGAGGGTCCAACTTATCACACACTCTAAGGCACGATCTCGTAATGAGAAGAATGGAAACCAATCCTAAATGTCCGCAGCCTCGACATTATAGATGTGGTGCACAACACACCGATAATCAAGACTCTACTAGACACGGTCAGTAGACACTTTCCGAGGACTAATCGCTCGATACCACTTTGTCACGACCAACCCGGCCCGTGATCGTGCCTTACCCCGCACCCTAGTGATACAACATCGAGAGAAAATCAGCGAAATAAAAACATGAACATGAATTAAGAGACATGATAAATAAACAAAGCAACCAAAACAGTTGCCTTCAAGATATATACATAAATACCCGAACAGCTTATCCTTTACTGCACTCGCCACAACAAGATTACACTCTAAGAAGTGATAACAACTATGACGGACAGTGGCCCCGCCATACCCCGAATGTACAAGAACCTCTGCACTCGTGGTAACATACCAAAGATAAGCCTCCAAGGAACGAGCTTCCCAACACTGAAATGTGATCCTATAAGCGGGGATCGGCGGTCGATGTACCTCTACCGCAGATGAACGCACTTCAAGGAGGTCGATAACAGTACCAAGTATGTGAAATCAGAAAATATCAGAAATGAAATCATAATAGTCTATATAAAGCGAGACATGTATGATAACCAAACTACGCTCACAACATAAAAGCATCATGTCAAGTCGTGACTCACGCCTCAAAGTCATCCTCACGCCCGTGGAACTCCTTCCTCACCGCCAGCCTAGGTACAAATTATGTGATACGTATAATGTGTCTCGCCCATCTTATGGACCCAATATAGAAACGTGTGGAATACATTCCCTGCTCATCCTACGAACCCAGAGTCGAGTGGAATACATTCCTGATGAACCAAAGAGTCGAGTGAAATACATTCGGATGAACCTGAGTCGAGTGAAATACATTCGGATGAACCTAGAGTCGAGTGAAATACATTCCTGATGAACCGTAGTCGAGTGAAATACATTCCGGATGAACCCAGAGTCGAGTGAAATTCATTCCTGATGAACCCAGAGTCGAGTGAAATACATTCCTGGATGAACCTAAGAGTCGAGTGAAATACATTCCTGATGAACCTAGAGTCGAGTGAAATACATTCGGATGAACCTGAGTCTAGTAGAACACAAGACTTTGCACAACAAGGCTATCACACGTAATACGGTCAAGTTTCATAACAACAAGCATAGGCAAGTTATACACAACTCAAGGTATTTTTATGTCAAAGTCCTGATTTTAACCTAAAGTACTACGACGTTAAATTCCTTTTAAGAGATTCATTCCTTTTCTAAAAGTCACCCGATACCGTAGTATATAAAAATGTGTGACTTATATCTTTTAAGTAAACCAAAACAACTTTCATACTTTCCTTTTAAGACCAAATTAAGGCAATACCATGCCTTCATTTTGGACCAAAATACTTCTCTTTAAAAGTCAAGTTACCACATTAAAACAAATGATAAAACCCTTCTTTGTTTTCATAAAGTCGTTATAACCAACTTCCCATAAAGTCGTTATAACACTTTATGTTTTAAACCATTTTAAGACAACACAATGCCTTTCTTTTCCTAAAAGTTCCAGTTGCCTAATTTCAATTACGCAAGTCTCTTTTAGAAAAGTTTCATAGTTCAATGTCTTAACCTCTTTTTAAAACAATAGAGTAACATATGCCATAGGTAGTAGTTAATCTTGTTCATAATCAATCTTATTAAGCAACCATGATCTAGAAAATGTAATATCATTTTGTCTCATCTTAGCTTCTATGCAGATGGAGGTTTCTACCGGTTTTAATAATACTTAATTATTCAATACATTTTCCTTTATTAACGCCGCATGGTTTATTGATACACATTCGATTTCCAAATCAAGAAACATTATTCCTTTTAAAAGCAAGTACTCATTACTCACGAATGAGGTTTCACACAAAATCCATATTAATTCATTTAAGTTAAGTCTCTTATCTTATAAGATCCATTTCTTAACTTTTGAAATTAATAAACCATTCATTTTACCACTTAAGACGTTATACCTAACTTCCCATAAAGCTAGTATAACACTTATGTTTTAAAACAACCAAATACAGCTAACACACGTACGTCTACCGTACTACATAGCTCACACATATCATGCTAGAAAAGATAGGAAGAGGTTCACATACCGCGACGATTATCGACTAATAGCAAAACGCCCAAGTAACTCCGAACCGTCGCTTACTCCTTAAGTAGATCACGCCATACGTAGTACTTCAACCTATAGAGGCCACAAGGCGCCTATTAACATCCTAGATCTCAATGTAGAATATTCTACGTAAAATTCGAAGACCTCCCCTCCCCGCAACAACAGAAATCTCCTCCTCTATCGAGGCCGGCCACCAAGCCAACCAGTGGGTTAACACGCCTAACCTGGACGTGTACAATTCTACTACACCGTAATGCTACACAAGTCTCAGAATACACCCCATGTAATTACGATTCAGCTTCTCTTATTTAAATTCAGCTTAAGTCGCAAGACATTGCCGTAAGTATTATTCAGCTTAAGTCAAAAGACATTGCCGCACAACTATGTTCAATTCTATATATAGTATACTTCAACTATATATTCCAACAACATGTAATTTCCAATTACAATAGAAGGTCAAGAGTGTTTACCTCGATAAGCCCAAAATTATCCGAGTTTAAATGTCGATCCTGAGCAAGGTTTAGCTCCTACTCCGCGCGCCCGACCCGCCCAACCAACCCTTAGAAGTTCTAACCAACTTCTACTTATAACTTCAACTACGGGTGAAGATTTACTTAGGTTTTCGTTTTGTGACTGAGGGAAGTATAATCGTATTTTTCCGGGTTTTTCGTATAAAGGGTACTTTGGAAAGTACTACAAGGTATTTGGCTAAAGTATTTTGGGCATAATAACAATACTTGTAGAATACATTTCTACCGGGGTAGTATTTCGACTAGCACAACTAGGCTAGGGGAGTGGGTTCTCGCCAGAACCACTAGGCAAGTGGGTGCTCGAGGGCCTTCAAGAGGGGGGAGAGGTGGTGTTTGGACGAGAACAAGGTTGAAGGAGAGGAGGGATTTTTAACACTTAGAGAAATTTTGGATGAAGAAGTTCATCAACTTATGGTATTTATAGGTCAAGCAAAGGCCAACCAAGGGCCAAGATGAAGCCAAGTGCAAGGCAAGTGTAAGGCCAAGATTAAGCCATGTGCTACCTTATCCATCTACACAAAATATCCTACCTAACCCTTGACTAAAATTCCAACACAAAAAACGTGCCAAGGGCCTCACTTTGCCGTCCAAGTCCTTCCAATGTGAGGGTGACACATGTCACCCTCCCATTGGTCCAAAATGTTTTGTCTCTCGGAAAAATCCGCAAAAATTAAAAATGCCATAGCCGGAATTTTCCCTACGAAAGCTGTGGAAACGTTTCGTCGAAAAACGACTCCTATCGGGTGTTGTGTACAAATTTCGAAACTTGCCTAACTTAAGGCTCAAATTATTATACGTACGCCCTCACGTACATACTCTGGAAAATACGGGGTATAACACTCACACTTGGAGAACTTGACGAACAACTGCTGGCTCCGGAGGACCCCAAGTACCGTCCTCAAGTGATCTGCATGCTCATGCTCTGTACGTGAATAAACCAGGATGTCATCTATGAATACTATAACAAATGTATCCAAAAATGGCTTGAACACCCGGTTCATCAAATCCATAAATACCGCTGGAGCGTTGGTCAAACCGAAAGACATCACCTTGAACTCATAGTGCCCATACCGGGTCCTGAATGCAGTCTTTGGGATATATGCCTCTCTAACTCGCACCTGATGATAACCAGACCACAGGTCTATCTTGGAGACACACATCGCACCCTGCAACTGGTCAAACAAATCATCAATCCTGGGGAGGGGGTATCTGTTCTTGATGGGTACCTTATTCACCGCTCAGAATCAACACACATACGCAGCTGGCCCCATCCTTCTTCTTCACAAACAAAACCGGCGCCCTGTGGAGAAACACTAGGCTCGATAAAGACTTTTTCCAAAGAAATCTTTCACCGGTCCTTCAACTCCTCAACCAAGAGTGCCATCCTGTACGGCGGAATAGATATAGGTCGAGTGTCTGGCAACATATCAATACAAAACTCAATCTCCCTTTCAGGAGGGATACCCGGGAGATCGTCTGGGAAAACATCTGGAAACTCTCTAACCACCGAAATCGATCAATACCGCACCTCGCCTCTCAGAATACCCGAACCAGATGATAGATGTACCCTTTCTGCACCATCTTCCTAGCCTTGAGGTAAGAAATAAACCTACCGCGGCGACGCCAGTGTTGCCCTTCCACTCGATAACCGCTCACCAGAAATCGAATCGACCAACTCGTTTCTACACCAACGTTGGCGTAACAAGAAGCCAACCACCCATACCCATAATGACGCCAAAATCACATCTCCAACTCTATCAAGTTCGCAGGTCCGACGATCAGAAATAAACACCGCGCTTTTGTACACCGCCGCCTAACACCGAATCACCATCGCGCGTAGCTACCTCAAAAGCTCTATCGACACCGCTCTATCCCGATTCTACCCGTAATAAGAGGACACATAGGACAAGGTAGAACTCGATCTATCAAAGCATAAACGCCACAAGATGAAATCAATAATGTACTGACGGATTTACTTCCGGAAGCCTCCCGATCTCGGTGGCGGTTAAGGAATATATGCGCTCGTGGACCGCTAGAATCGACCTCCACCACGACCTCGCCGCTCACGGCCATGAACACCGCCCGGCGCATAACTACGTAAGAAGATCCAAAGAATCGACTTCGCTTACCGAACCATACCACCCCGCCGCCTGGTCTGACAATCCTTTTTCATATGGCCATGCCGCCACAAGAGAAACAAGCTCCCGGCACACGGCACTCGCCGTGAGATCATCAGATCGAACACACCGAGATACGGTGGTCTCGACGGTGACGGCCGCCTCGCCTCAAACCCCGGCCTCGACTCGCCTCCTCGAATGACCCGACGGATCAACCCTCCTGCCAGAAACCCGAGAAGGGGCACTCTGTGCCGGCTGAAATGTGGACCTAGTTCACGGCCGAGGCCGCCCGCCGCAAATTGCTCGAACCTCGCTGCCCCGCCCTCTGGCCGCTCGAGTCTAGCTGATCCTCTCTCTCTCTGTCCTCTATCCCCTGCGCATAAGCCTGCATCCTGGCAATATCCATACCGGGTTGAAGGGCCACCCCCAAGCATGCAGTAATCATATGACGGTCTAGCCCCATCACATAGCGATGGACTCTGTCTGCCATGTCAGCCTCGATGGTGAGCGCATACCTGGCCAATGAGTCAAACTCCAGACTGTACTCTCTGATAGTCCTCCCATTCTGTCTCAATGTCAAGAATCTATCCACGAGGGCTCTTCTCATCTCAGAAGGCAAAAAGTGATCCAGGAAGGCCTCTGTGAACTCATCCCAAACAGCTGGAAGAGCACCCTCACCTCTAGACAGCTCCCATGACTCAAACCAGTTCAACGCAATATCATGTAACCGGTAAGAGGCTAGCACAACTGACTCTGTCTCCGAGGCCCTAAGCACCTGCATAGTCCGCTGTAACTGCCGAATAAACTCCTGAGGATCCTCCTCAGATCTCGAACCATAGAACTCGGGTGGATGACAACCCAGAAAATCCCGAATCCGCAAACCGCCGACTACAGTGGTTAGCTACCGCTCACGCCGCTCGCCACTATGCTGGTCAAAAAACCGGATCTGCTCTCCGTAATCTCTATACTCACCCGTGGTCGCGAATCGAGGCTCGTACCGGAACCTTCGAGCTACCGCCGCTTCGCCTCTAATACCGCCGGTGGCTGAACTCACCGACCGCCACAACCTCGTGCATAGTCCGACTCGAGGCCTAGTAACCCTCTCACAGACCGCTAGCAGCCGTGCCGCCGCTTGCCCTTCGGGCCCCGGCCGCCTTCCGCGAGGCATAACTGATACATAAGAATAGGTCAGAGAGGGTTCAACCTAATAAGACAGCTCTATTGCACGATCTTAGAGAGAGAAGAATGAAAACCAATCCTAAATGTCCTGCAGCCTCCTGATTATAGATGTGGTGCACAACACACCGATAATCAAGACTCTACTAGACACGGTCTGTAGACACTTTCCGATGACTAATCGCTCGATTCCACTTTTGTCACGACCGACCAAGCTCATGATCGGTGCCCTACCTGGGCACCCCTCTTTGGTATACATCAGAGAATAGCAGCGGAACATACACAACACATATACATACTTAGACAAAAAAACATCACAGGCTAGCCGATAAGGCCGCCTTCCATAAAATATACATAAACCAAAAGTAAGACAGTACATCTCTGTTTTTAAAACCCAATCCATAAATATGACTACAGACCTCTAGGAATAACAACTGTGGTGGGACAGGGCCCCGCCATACCCTTGAATGTACATAAATCTACAACATCATGGAAAACCATACCAAAAGACAAGCCTCCGAAGAAATAGAGCTTCTGACACCTGATCAGTGATCCTAAGAATGAGGATCCACCACCGCTACCCTACCGCGGCATGAACGCAGCCCCCGAGGAAAGGGGGTCAGTACACAATATGTACCAAGTATGTAAAACTGGAAAATACTGCAATTTACATCATAAGTCTAAAATAAAGCAGGAGACATATATGATAATCAAATTACAGTACATTGTGTCTTACTAACAATGAGAGTAGCCTAGTATATATTTTACTGCATAAAAATAGGAGGCTCATGATCAAAGTAGGGTCACCCGCCCATAGTATCATTAAGCGATCCTACTCCTGGGACTATTTCACCCGCACAGGCCGTATGGACCCGCATGAGGTAACTTCTCAGATAGTCAGATCCGCTGATAGTCGTGTGGAACCGCATGAGATAACTTCCTCGCATAGGACTGGTCCGCCCCGCATAGGACTATTTCACCCGCATAAGCCCTACGGACTCGCATGAGGTATTCCTCGCATCATGGGTAGCAAATCTACGGAATATGCAAATGCCACAAACCCGGGGAATGACCCCGTAATGAACAATATATATACCTCTAGCACAACCGGATATCATACATAACATAAGCACTACCGGCTTATCATACATAACACAAGCAAGTTAAGAATTTCCCTAACTTCTTATTAGCTTTATTCATAAACACTCTCATTTTAGTTTACTTAAGGCACTAACATGTCATTATAAAAATCCGGGAATTTAACCCAAAGTACTACGTACTTCTACTCTTTTAAAAATGACTCTTTTTCATATAAAACTTTCAAGATACTAATAACCGTAGTATCAAGTCATATTTACTTTTCAAGACAAGTCACAATACCTTTTAGAAATATATTTATAGGCTTCTAAATCAAGTGACTTCTTTCCTTTAAAACCTTAAGCAATTGATGCCTTTAAATCAATTTGTCTTTCATTAATTCAAGTCGTTTATCATTTCTTACATTACTTAGAGTAAACCACTCTTTTTAACTTTTCATAAAGCTATTATAACCAACTTCCCATAAAGCCGTTATACTAGCTTTATACCTTAGATACTTACGTTCTTCTTTATAACCAAGAGACTTAACTTTCCAAACAAAACAAGTATCATATACTTTCAAAATACTTTAAGTCTCTTAACTTTTAGAAACTAAGATATCCTTAATACTATTAAACAAGTGAGTTAATTCCCTAACTCAACCAACTTGGACATTCTTAAAATAAGCCATGGATATCAAATGGACTAGATTGTCAAAATCTCGTACGTCTACCGTACTATATAGTTACAACTATTCATGCTCAAGAGATAAGAAAATTCCACATACCTCTTCGGTTCAATCCACTAGCTAAGTCCAATATGCCGCACGTAGTATGTCAACCTATAATGACCATAATACGTCTATTAACTTCTTACTTCAAACGTAGAATATTCTAAGTGCAAAGTCACTAAATTCTACGGAAAATTGGACATCACTTCCTTTGTTTCTACATACTTTTCCACCTTTTTCAAGACCCGAATTCAATAACCAAACACGCCACATTTAAGGCTCAACAATGTAGTTAACAATAGGGGATTACACGCCTACAAGACGTGTAAAATTTTGCCCCACAATTTATATCAAACTAGTCCAACATACAATATCATTTTCGGCAATTTTGAGGGACAACAATACAAATTTCTTATCCAATTCCTTTTCAATCTAAGTTTTTTAGTATAACATGATATCAAGCCGCAATCGATTATAACTACTACAATCTTCAAGTAGGTAACATGCGACGATTCTAAATAACGACCAAATTGCATTTCAAGTTCAAATGGCTAGAATGTCATTTCGGATATTAGGCTTCCACAATCCATATCACTTATCAATCTTCAATACATATACATCATGTTAGTTAAAATGTAAGGCTACAACAATATGTAATCTTATAATACTTAAGAGAACAAAATTGTTACCTTAACGAGCCTTAATCCACTTCAAGATCCGAAATCGCTCCCTAGCAACTTAGAGCCTCTCCTTGACACTCAAATCCGCCACTTGAAGCCATTAGAAGATCACAAACAACTTTCCTTTAATCTTCCAATCTAAACCTAGGAAAGTGACTAGGTTTTCACCTTGCGACTAATACAAAAACGATACTTTTTCGGGATCTTTCTATTGAGATACACTTACAATATCCTTAGGAACCTTGGTTTAAAGTGTGGAGATTATTGGACAACAAACAATTTTTTTTTGGAACACCTTGAACCCGAGAGCACTCTTATGTGTTCTTCAAATTTTTGTGAAATTTCTCTAAGTGCTCTTGTGAAGAAGTTAAAAACCCCAGAAATGGAGTTCAAAACTCTTAAAAAGAGCTTAGAACCCCAAAAATGATGATATCAAACCTTTCTCGGTGTTCGGGAGCCCCAAAAAGGGTATCCATACCTTTATGCAAAAGCGTTTGAAGATTTTAAGTGACAAATTGCGAAAATCCTTGTCTACGGAATTTTCTAAAGCTGAGGCGTTATGATACAACCTACAACTATCTCTAAAATAATCTAGGTCGAAATGAATTAAAATGACCGATATTTTTTACTGAGATCAATAAATGGAGTAATGAACAGTCGGCAGGTGTAGCTCAAATCGACCCCATTAAAACTAAGAGCGGTAAATAACACGGTTTAATGCTCGGATAGAGCCAAAATGAGAGATAAATAACTGACAGTGATATCAGATCGTAATGAGTGCTTTGAAATAGCCTAAAGCACACTTCGTGAAAATAAAATTTTCAACAGTAGATATCTCGCACTATTGAATCGAAATCAACAAAACAAAGAACTTGAATTTGCATCCAATCCAAGAGCTGGTCTCTTGTTACTTTGTTTTAGCCTTAGATTTTTAGGAGAAAGAAGAGAGCAATAATTCAGAGTGACTGCGAGCTCTTTCTTTGACTGAGAGCTCTTTTTTGATACTATGGGCATGACCGTTCTTAATTGGTGGAGTGATTTGGCTGGTTAATTCCGTTAACGAACGAGACCTCAGCCTGCTAACTAGCTATGCATAGGTATCCCTTCGCGGCAAGCTTCTTAGAGGTACTACAACCTTTTAGGCCGCGGAAGTTTGATCCAATAATAGGTCTGTGATGCCATTAGATGTTATGGGCCGCACGCGCGCTAAGAACGGCCATGAGTCACCACCCATAGAATCAAGAAAGAGCTCTCAGTCAAAGAAAGAGCTCAAAGTCACAAAAACATTAGTGGACCACCCTTTTTAGCAGCTGAAAGCTCTTGTGAAGAATTTAAAAACGCCAGAAATGGGGTTCTAATCTCTTAAAAATGATGATATCGAACTTTTCTCGGTGTTCGGGAGCCCCAAAAATAGTATCCGTACCCTTATGCAAAAACGTTTGAAGATTCTAAGTGAGAAAGTGTGAAATGCCTTGTCTATGGAACTTTCCAGAGATATTAAAGATAAATCTGAGGCGTTATCATATAACCTTCAACTATCTCTAAAATAATCTAGGTCTAAATGAATTAAAATGACCGATATTTTTTTCTGAGATCAATAAATGGAGTAATGAACAGTCGGCATGTGTAGCTCAAATCGACCCCATTAAAACTAAGAGCGGTAAATAGCACGATTTAATGCTCGGTCTCAACAGTAGATATCTCACACTATTGAATCGAAATCAACAAAACAAAGAACTTGAATTTGCATCCAATCCAAGAGTTGGTCTCTTGTTACTTTGTTTTAGCCTTAGATTTTTAGGAGAAAGAAGAGAGCAATAATTCAGAGTGACTGCGAGCTCTTTCTTTGACTGAGAGCTCTTTTTTGATATTATGGGCATGACCGTTCTTAATTGGTGGAGTGATTTGGCTGGTTAATTCCGTTAACGAACGAGACCTCAGCCTGCTAACTAGCTATGCATAGGTATCCCTTCGCGGCCAGCTTCTTAGAGGGACTACGACCTTTTAGTTCGCAGAAGTTTGAGGCAATAACATGTCTGTAATGCCCTTAGATGTTCTGTGCCTCACGCGCGCTAAGAACAGCCATGCACCACCAACCATAGAATCAAGAATGATCTCTCAGTCAAAGAAAGAGCTCAAAGTCACAAAAACATTAGTGGACCACCCTTTTTAGCAGCTGAAAGCTCTTGTGAAGAATTTAAAAACCCCAGAAATGGGGTTCTAATCTCTTAAAAATGATGATATCGAACTTTTCTCGGTGTTCGGGAGCCCCAAAAATAGTATTCGTACCCTTATGCAAAAGCGTTTGAAGATTCTAAGTGAGAAAGTGCGAAATGCCTTGTTTATGAAACTTTCCAGAGATATTAAAGATAAATTTGAGGCGTTATCATATAACCTTCAACTATCTCTAAAATAATCTAGGTCGAAATGAATTAAAATGACCGATATTTTTTACTGAGATCAATAAATGGAGTAATGAACAGTCAGCATGTGTAGCTCAAATCGACCCCATTAAAACTAAGAGCGGTAAATAGCACGATTTAATGCTCGGATAGAGCAAAAATGAAAGATAAATCACTGACAGTGATATCAGATCGTAATGAGTGCTTTGAAATAGCCTAAAGCACACTTCGTGAAAATAAAATTTTCAACTTCCGAATTAAAATTTTCAACAGTAGCTATCTCACACTATTGAATCGAAATCAACAAAACAAAGAACTTGGATTTGCATCCAAGCCAAGAGCTGGTCTCTTGTTACTTTGTTTTAGCCTTAGATTTTTAGGAGAGAGAAGAGAGCAATAATTCAGAGTGACTGTGAGCTCTTTCTTTGACTGAGAGCTCTTTCTTGATTCTATCGGCATGACCGTTCTTAGTTTGTGGAGCAATTTGTCTGCTTAATTTCGTAACGAACGAGAACTCAACCTTGTAACTAGCTATGAGAGGTATCCCTTCGCGGCCAGCTTCTTAGAGGGACTACGACCTTTTAGGACGCGGAAATTTTAGGCAATAACAGGTCTGTAATGCCGTTAGATGTTCTGGTCCGCACGCGCTCTAAGAACGACCATGCACCACCACTCATAGAACCAAGAAAAATCTCTTAGTCAAAGAAAGAGCTCAAAGTCACTAAAGAATTAGTTGAACACCCTTTTTAGGAGCTGAAAGATCTTGTGAAGAATTTTAAAAACCCAGAAATGGAGTTCAAAACTCTTAAGAAGAGCTTAGAACCCCAAAAATGATGATATAAAACCTTTCTTGATGTTCGGGAGCCCTAAAAAGGGTATCAGTACCCTTATGCAAAAGCTTTTTAATATTCTAAGTGACAAAGTGCGAAATGCCTTGTCTACGGAACTTTCTATAGCTGAGGCGTTATGATACAACCGACAACTATCTCTAAAATAAACTAGGTCGAAAAGAATTAAAATGACCGATATTTTTTACTGAGATCAATAAATGGAGTAATGAACAGTCGGCACGTGTAGCTCAAATCAACCCCATTAAAACCAAAGAACGATTTAATGCTCGGATAGAGCCAAAATGAGAGATAAATCGCTGACAGTGATATCAGGTCGTAATGAGTGCTTCGAAATAAACAAAAGGACACTTCGTGAAAATAAAATTTTCAGTTTCCGAATTAAAAGTTCCAACAGTAGCTATCTCTCATTATAGAATCGAAAGCAACAAAACAAAGCACTTGGATTTGCATCCAAGCCAAGAGGTGCCCTCTTGTTACTTTGTTTTAGCCTTAGATTTTTAGAAGAGAGAAGAGTGCAATAATTCAGAGTGACTGCGAGCTCTTTCTTTGACTGAGAGCTCTTTCTTGATTCTATGGGCATGACCCTTCTTAATTGGTGGAGTGATTTGGCTGGTTAATTCCATTAACGAACGAGACCTCAGCCTGCTAACTAGCTATGCAGAGGTATCCCTTCGTGGCCAGCTTCTTAGAGGTACTACAACCTTTTAGGCCGCGGAAGTTTGAGCCAATAATCGGTCTGTGATGCCCTTAGATGTTATGGGCCGCACGCACGCTAAGAACGGCCATGAGTCACCACCCATAGAATCAAGAAAGAGCTCAAAGTCACCAAATAATTAGTTGAACACCCTTTTTAGCAGCTGAAAGCTCTTGTGAAGAAGTTCAAAACCCGGGAGTTCAAAACTCTTAAGAAGAGCCTAGAACCCCAAAAATGACGATATTGAACCTTCATCGGTGTTCATGAACCCCAAAAAGGGTAGACGTACCCTTATGCAAAAGCGTTTGAAGATTCTAAGTGACAAAGTGCGAAATGTCTTGTCTATGGAACTTTTTAAAGCTGAGGCGTTATGATACAACCGACAACTATCTCTAAAATAAACTAGGTCGAAATGAATTAAAATGACCGATATTTTTACTGAGATCAATAAATGGAGTAATGAACAGTCGGCACGTGTAGCTCAAATCGACCCCATTAAAACCAAGAACGGTAAATAGCACGATTTAATGCTCGGATAGAGCTAAAATGAGAGATAAATCGCTGACAGTGATATCAGATCGTAATGAGTGCTTTGAAATAGCCAAAAGCACACTTCGTGAAAATAAAATTTTCAGCTTCCGAGTTAAAAGTTTCAACAGTAGCTATCTGTCACTATTGAATCGAAAGCAACAAAACAAAGCACTTGGATTTGCATCCAAGATTACTTTGTTTTTAGCCTTAGATTTTTAGGAGAGAGAAGAGAGCAAAAATTCAGAGTGACTGCGAGATCTTTCTTGATTCTATGGGCCTGACCGTTATTAGTTGGTGGAGTGATTTGTCAGGTTAATTCCGTAAACGAACGAGACCTCTGCCTGCTAACTAGCTATGCGGAGGTATCCCTTCACGGCCATCTTCTTAGAGGTACTACAACCTTTTAGGTCGCGGAAGTTTGAGTCTATAATAGATCTGTGATGCCCTTAGATGTTATGGGCCCACACGCGCTAAGAACGACCATGCACCACCACCTATAGAATCAAAAAACAGATCTCAGTCAAAGAAAGAGCTAAAAGTCACCAAAGAATTAGTTGAAAGCTATTGTGAAGAAGTTAAAAACCCCAGAAATGAAGTTCAAAACTCTTAAGAAGAGCTTAGAATCCCAAAGATGACGATATCGAACCTTTCTCGGTGTTCGGCTGCCCCAAAAGGGTATACATACCCTTATGCAAAAGCGTTTGAAGATTCTAAGTGACAAAGTGTGAAATGTCTTGTCTACGGAACTATCCAGAGATATTAAAGATAAAGTTGAGGCGTTATGATACAACCGACAACTATCTCTAAAATAAACTCGGTCAAATTAAATTAAAATGTCTGACATTTTTTACTGAGATCAATAAATGGAGTAATGAACAATCGGCACGATTTAATCCTCGGATACAACCAAAATGAGAGATAAATCGCTGACAGTGATATCAGATCGTAATGAGTGCTTCGAAATAGCCAAAAGGACACTTCGTGAAAATAAAATTTTCAGCTTCCGAATTAAAAGGTTCAACAACAGCTATCTCTCACTATTGATTCGAAAGCAACAAAACAAAGCACTTGGATTTTTCATCCAAGCCAAGCGCTGCCCTCTTGTTACTTTGTTTTAGCCTTAGATTTTTAGGAGAGAGAAGAGAGCAAAAATTCAGAGTGACTGCGAGCTCTTTCTTTGACTTAGAGTTTTTTCTTGATTCTATGAGCATGACCGTTCTTAGTTGGTGGAGAAATTTGTCTTGTTAATTCCATTAACGAACGAGACTTCAGCCTTTTAACTAGCTATGCGGAGGTATCCCTTCGCGGCCAGCTTCTTAGAGGGACTACGACCTTTTAGTTCGCGGAAGTTTAGGCAATAACAGGTCTGTAATGCCTTTAGATGTTCTGGGTCTCACGCGCGCTAAGAAAGGCCATGCACCACCAATCATAGAATCAAGAAAGAGCTCTCAGTCAAAGAAAGAGCTCAAAGTCACCAAAAAAATTAGTTGACCACCCTTTTTAGCAGCTGAAAGCTCTTGTGAAGAATTAAAAAACCCCAAAAATGACAATATCGAACCTTTCTCGGTGTTCGGGAGCCCCAAAAAAAGTATTCGTACCCTTATGCAAAAGCGTTTGAAGATTCTATGTGAGAAAGTGCAAAATGCCTTGTCTACGGAACTTTCCAGAGATATTAAAGATAAATCTGAGGGGTTATGATATAACCGACAATTATCTCTAAAAGAAACTAGGTCTAAATGAATTAAAATGAACGATATTTTTTACTGATATCAATAAAAGGAGTAATAAACAGTCGACACGTGTAGCTCAAATCAACCCCATTAAAACCAAGAACATTAAATAGTACGATTTAATGCTCGGATACAACCAAAATGAGATATAAATCGCTGACAGTGATATCAGATCATAATGAGTGCTTCGAAATAGCCAAAAGGACACTTCGTGAAAATAATTTTCAGCTTCTGAATTAAAAGTTTCAATAGTAGCTATCTCTCACTATTGAAGCGAAAGCAACAAAACAAAGCACTTGGATTTGCATCCAAGTCAAGAGCTGCCCTCTTGTTACTTTGTTTTAGCCTTGGATTTTTATGAGAGAAAAGAGAGCAAAAATTCAGAGTGACTGCGATCTCTTTCTTTGACTGAGAGCTCTTTCTTGATTCTATGGGCATGACCGTTCTTAGTTGGTGGAGCACTTTGTCTGCTTAATTCTGTTAACGAACGAGGTATCCCTTCGAGGCCAGCTTCTTAGAGGGACTACGAATTTTTAGGTCGCGGAAGTTTAAGGAAATAACAGGTCTGTAATGCCCTTAGATGTTCTGGTCCGCACGCGCGCTATGAACTACCATGCACCACCACCCATAGAATCAAGAAAGATCTCTCAGTCAAAGAAAGAGCTCAAAGTCACTAAAGAATTAGTTGAACACCCTTTTTAGGAGCTGAAAGATCTTGTGAATAATTTAAAAACCCCCAGAAATGTTGTTCAAAACTCTTAAGAAGAGCTTAGAACCCCAAAAATGATGATATCGAACCTTTCTCGGTGTTCGGGAGCCCCAAAAAGGGTATATGTACCCTTATGCAAAAGAGTTTGAAGATTTTAAGTGACAAAGTGTGAAATGCCTTGTCTACGGAACTTTCTAAAGCTGAGGCGTTATGATACAACCAACAACTCTCTCTAAAATAAACTAGGTCGAAATGAATTAAAATGACCGATATGTTTTACTGAGATCAATAAATGGAGTAATGAACAGTCGGCACGTGTAGCTCAAATCGACCCCATTAAAACCAAGAACGGTAAATAGCACGATTTAATGCTCGGATACAATCAAAATGAGAGATAAATCATGACAGTGATATCAGATCGTAATGAGTGCTTTGAAATAGTCAAAGACACTTGGTGAAAATAAATTTCCAGCTTCCGAGTTAAAAGTTTCAATATTAGCTATGTCACACTATTGAATCGAAAGCAACAAAACAAAGCACTTGGATTTGCATCCAAGCTTACTTTGTTTTTAGCCTTAGATTTTAGGAGAGAGAAGAGAGCAAAAATTCAGAGTGACTGCGAGCTCTTTCTTGATTCTATGGGCATGACCGTTCTTAGTTGGTGGAGTGATTTTTCTGGTTAATTCTGTTAACGAACGAGACCTCAGTCTGCTAACTAGTTATGCGGAGGTATCCCTTCGTAGCCAGCTTCTTAGAGGTACTACAACCTTTTAGGTCGCGGATGTTTGAGCCTATAATAGTTCTGTGATGCCTTTAGATGTTATGGGCCCACACACGCTAAGAACGACCATGCACCACCACCTATAGAATCAAGAACAAGCTCTCAGTCAAAGAAAGAGCTAAAAGTCACCAAAGAATTAGTTGAAAACCCTTTTTAGCAGCTGAAAGCTCTTGTGAAGAAGTTCAAAACCCCAGAAATGAAGTTCAAAACTCTTAAGAAGATCTTAGAACCCTAAAGATGACGATATCGAACATTTCTAGTAGTTCGGGAGCCCCAAAAAGTGTATACGTACCCTTATGCAAAAGCGTTTAAAGATTCTAAGTGACAAAGTGCGAAATGCCTTGTATACGGAACTATCCAGAGATATTAAAGATAAAGCTGAGGCGTTATGATACAACCGACAACTATCTCTAAAACAAATTCGTTCGAATCTCAGTCAAAGAAAGAGCTCAAAGTCACCAAAGAATTAGTTGAACACCATTTTTAGATGCTGAAAGCTCTTGTGAAGTATTTTAAAACCCCAGAAATGGAGTTCAAAACTCTTAAGAAGAGCTTAGAACCCCAAAAATGAGGATATCGAACCTTTCTCGGTGTCCGGGAGCCCCAAAAAGGGTATACATACCCTTATGCAAAAGCGTTTGAAGATTCTAAGTGATAAAGTGTGAAATGCCTTGTCTACGGAACTATCCAGAGATATTAAAGACAAAGCTGAGGCGTTGTGATACAACCGACAACTATCTCTAAAATAAACTCGGTCGAAATGAATTAAAATGACCGACATTTTTTTCTGAGATCAATAAATTGAGTAATGAACAGTTGGCACGTGTAGCTCAAATCGACTCTATTAAAACCAAGAACAGTAAATAGCACGATTTAATACTCGGATAGAGCCAAAATGAGAGATAAAATGCTGACAGTGATATCAGATCGTAATGAGTGCTTCAAAATAGCCAAAAGCACACTTCGTGAAAATAAAATTTTCAACTTCCGAATTAAAAGTTTCAACAGTATCTATCTCTCACTATTGAATCGAAAGCAACAAAACAAAGCACTTTGATTTTTATCCAAGCCAAGAGTTGGTCTCTTTTTACTTTGTTTTAGCCTTAGATTTTTAGGAGAGAGAATAGAGCAAAAATTCAGAGTGACTGCGAGCTCTTTCTTTGATTGAGAGCTCTTTGTTGATTCTATGGGCATGACCGTTCTTAATTAGTTGAGTGATTTGTCTGGTTAATTTCGTTAACGAACGAGACCTCAACCTGCTAACTAGCTATGCAGAGGTATCCCTTCGCTGCCAGCTTCTTAGAGGTACTACACCCTTTTAGGCAGCGGAAGTTTGACCCAATAATAGGTTTGTGATGCCCTTAGATGTTATGGGCTGCACGCGCGCTAAGAATGGCCATGAGTCACCACCCATTGAATCAAGTAGAACGTAATTAAGGAAATAAGATTCGAGTATTGAAAATTAGTATACAAAATGATGTGATCCCGAAATAATTTTGGACCCAACGAGTGTGACGACGGGGTTAAGGACTATGTCGTATTAAAAAAAATGTTGACATTAAGGATATGAGGTCTATCGAAATTTTCAAGATTTAGTTAAGTGTGGGATTAATTTTAGTGGAGAGAATGATAAGTGGGAAACTAGTGGGCAAAACAAGTGGCACCTTGTGCCCCCACGCATGGGACAAGTGGCAAGACCACTAACATGCATATGCTTATATCCCTTTTCAGCCCACATATTCCCATGTCTCCCCTCCATTTCGAAAACCACCCTCCTCAACATCCTCCATTCTCTCCTCCTCCAAAACAGATTTCCCCCCATCTTCCCTAGCCAAGTTAAAGACGAAACCAACTCTTTTTTTCTATATTAAGTTCCTCTACTAAGTTCTAAGCCATGGTAACTCCTCACCAACAGTGAATTCGGCAATGCTGGCCGAAAATCTGCCCAGAAAACTTTAAGCTTTGGAGATGAACTATTTTGAAGAAAAATATGTAAGTAAGATGGTTTTAAGCTTGTAAAGGATGCAGGCATGTCATTGTAAGTTGAAGAAATGGTGAAATGGTGCAAAATTGAAGCAGTGGGCGTCGAATGCAACTAGGGACGGTTTTGGCTAAGTTAAGGTAAGATTCCTTCTTCTTATAGAGTAATTGGAGTTTAAAGATGTTGTAGTTAAGAGATGAACTTGTGTTAAGAGAAATTGGAAGTAAGAAAATGCATTTGAATGTATTGGTGTTGTAGTGAGCCGATTGGAGTTGTTTTACCGATTTGGGGGCTGTTTTAATTACATTGGGTTTGATTGTTGTTGTTGTTATCATTGTCATCGGTTGCATGTTAAATTTAAGGAAATCTTGATATTTAAAGTTGTAGTTGTTTATATGAAAGTGTTGAAATATGAATTGGATTTTAAGGAATTATGAGAAGAGTTGTGGTATTATGTATGTGGGCCGTGACATTGAAATTGTTGGACATTGTTGTGTTGTATTTAGGGGTTGTTCTTGTTGAGTTAGAATGCTGAAAATTTAGTTATGAATATGCATGTACGTTGTTGTAGTTGCGGATACATATCCTAGGGAATAAAGGTGTAGAAAAGTGTCACATTGTATTCTTGTTGTTACGGGAGTATGGACTGTTTTTAATGGTTGTTTTGATATGGTTTAAGGGGCTGGATTAACATGAGAAATAGGTGTATAAATTCCCTTGGTTGATGTGGTCGTTGTATTCCATGGATGTAAAGAGAAATAATGTATAACGATGGCGTATATGGAGTATTTGGGACTGTTTTGGTTATATCCTTGAGTTATGTCTTGTTATCGATGTTGTCGAACTTGTGTGTGAATTGCGGATGTGGGTATAAGCAGGGGAAGTGCTGCCCATTTTGTTTTATAAAAAGAGAGTCATCATTCGATATATAACGTATGCTAGTAATCATAGAGTTGATGGACATGTTATTATTGTTATAGGTTGAAGTGCTAATTGAGACGAACTTTAATTATTGAGTTGGTATAGACAAGAGGTATGTGAAACTATCCCTTCTTTCTTTTGGCATGATTTACATAAAAGGAGTGTACGACGGGCGTACATAACTCCAATGAATCCCAATTCCTAGTGATACTTGATATGATAGTTGTCTTTGATTTTTCAGTGATAGTTCATTCTATTTATTTCATTGAGAGTCAGATGATGATTTAATTTGCATATGGTTTCTCATGATATTCTATTCGTGCTTGATGTGATTATATCATTTCACCGAGTCCCGGACGTATGTTCGCCATCTTGTGATTGCTCATTCGCCGAGTCCCTTACTGTAGGTCGCACGATATATATGATGATTTTACCGAGTCCCAGCATGGGCCGGGTACGATATATGTGGACAGGTATCCACGGATATGACTTCATTCACCGAGTCCCAGAATGGGCCGGGTATGATATATATGGACAGGTATCCACGGATATGGTATATTATATGGACATGTATGACTCTCATTTCATAAGGCACAGGTGCATTGGTATCTTAATTATTATACTTGTCTCATGTTATCTTTTGGTCAGTTATGATCTTGTTTACCGTATTTCATGCTTTATATACTCAGTACATTATTTCGTACTGACCCCCTTTCTCCGGGGGGCTGCGTTTCATGCCCGCAGGTACAGATACTCAGTTTGGTGGTCCTATAGCTTAGGATTCTGCTCAGCTGTTTGGAGAACTCCATTGTTCCGGAGCCTAGTCATTTTGGTATAGATCCTTTGATATAGACTTATGCATATTCGTGCTAGTCAGGGGTACGGCGGGGCCCTGTCCCGCCATATTTCACTGTTATACTCTTAGAGGTCTGTAGACATATGTGTGGGTTGAACATGTGTGGGTTGGATATGTGCGGTTTGTAGACGTGTTTTGGTCAGCCAGACTGTTGTAGTTCGTTTTGGATATTTCCGCGTATAGTGACAGCCTTGTCGGCTTGCCTATTTTGTTATGTTGATTAGCTGTGTACAGATTTCAACATCGTCCTTGGTATCAGTGACATGTCAGTATAAGGGTGCCCAGCTAGGGCACCAGTCGCGGCCCGTCGGCTCGGATTGTGACAAAGAGTGGTAGAATCTAATTTCTTGCTCACACTGACTGGGATAGGAAATAAGGACATCAAGTAAGTAGGCATGGCATCTAGAACAGAGTTTTTCAACATTAGCCTACCCGCTAGAGACAAATAATTGCACTTCCAATTAGCTAATTTCTTCTTACATTTCTCCAATGTACCATTCCATATTTCCTTTGACTTGCTTTTGGTTCCCAAAGGCATCCCTAGGTACTCAGTGGGCAGGGCACCAATTTTTCCTCCAAGAATTCTGGCTAAAGAGTGTAAATGGTTTACCCCATTTACTGGATAAAGAAAACTTTTGGTCCAGTTTATGTGTAAACCAAATATCGCTTCAAACAAAATAAAAATGATCCTCAACATTCTCACTTGATCACAATTTGCCTCACAGAACACCAATGTGTCATCTGCATATTGTAGGTATGAAATCTTTAGAGTACTATCCACCGTTGTGCTTACCTTGAAACCCCTGATCCAATTCCTCTCCTGAGCCTTTTTAAGCCTTTCATGAAGTCCTTCCATAGCAATAATGAAGAGAAAAGAGGACAGGGGATCTCCCTGTCTCAAACACCTTTTTGATGAGAAGAAACCAGCTGGAGAACCATTAACAAGGACTGAAAATCTTACTGTGCTGATGCAATATCTGATCCAGCCTATCCATCTGGCACCAAAGCCTAATTTTCTCAAAATTTCCAAAAGGAAATTCCAGTTGAGATGGTCATACGCCTTCTCTATATCCAATTTGCATAATATACTAGGCTCCTCACTTCTTTAGTGTCCACCACTTCATTCGCAATCAAAACCGCATCCAAGATCTGTCTACCTTCCCCGGAACCCGCGCATAGCGGGGAGCTTAGTGCACCGGGCTGCCCTTTTATCCAAGATCTACCTTTTATAAAATCCATCTGCTGATTATCAACCAATTTATCTATAACTTTCTTCAGCCTCTCAATCAAGAGTTTGGAAATGATCTTGTAAATACAACCTATCAAACTAATAGGTCTGAAATCTCGTAACTCTTTAGCACCCACTTTCTTTGGAATTAGAGCTACAAAGGTAGCATTAAAGCTTATTTCATACACACCTTGATTGTAGAAGTTTTGGATAGCAGCTACCGCATCAAATCTGACCACTTCCCAGCACTGATAGATAAAAGCCATAGAAAACCCAAGGAGATTTATCCCCCGAACAAGCTTTCACACTATCCCAGATCTCCTGGACTTCAAAAGGGCCCTGCAGCATAGCATTATCCACTTCATTAATCCTGGGACAGTTCCTTAAATTTCCTTGAGGCCTCTATTTCTCACTTTCAAAGTACAACTTCTTATAAAAGGAAGCAATTTCTTGTTTAATATCTTCTGGATTTGTCACATTGTCACATGTTCCCCCTCCATTAACAACTTATCAATGTTGTTAAATCTTCTATGGGAGTTTGCCACTCTATGAAAATATACTTAGTATTTCTGTCCCCTTGTCTAAGCCACAAGGCCCTAGACCTCTGTCTCCAAGCCACTTCTTCACGATTTGCAATTTCAAATTCCATAGCAAGGGAAGCTTTATTAAGCAGCTTTTCCTCATTCAGGTTCCTTTGATCATGAACTTCATCAAGTTCAGCTAGCTCTTCCTCATTCAGGTTCCTTTGATCATGAACTTCCTCAAGTTCAGCTAGTTGACTGAGAACATTGGCTTTCTGCAATGCCAAGTTTCCTTGAATAGATTTACTCCACTCCTTCAATTTTGCTTTGAGAGCCTTCAACTTGAAAGTCAGGATATAGTCAGGCCTCCCTTCACATGTAAATGAGTCCCACCAATCCTTAACCCTATCCTTGAACCCTTCTGTTTGTAGCCACCAATTTTCAAACTTAAAATATGACTTGACAGGTTCCCAATTCCCACAATGTAGCATCACAGGAAAATGGTCAGAAGTAACCCTGTCAAGAATGACCTGTTTGATGTTTTTAAATTTCTCATTCCACACCGTTGATATCAGGAACTTATCCAGCCTAGCTGCACGATCCTGTCCTCCATGTTTCCATGTGTATCTGCCCTCTGATAGTTGAAGGTCTACCAGCTCTATGTCTTCAATAAACTCTGAAAATTCATTCATTGCTCTTGTGATTCTAGTGCAATTCTTCTTTTCTGATGGAAATCTTACAGTGTTAAAATCTCCACACACTACCCAAGGATCAGAAAAAAGGCCTCCAGGACCTGCCAGTTCCCACCAAACTTCTTCCCTTTCATTTCTATCATTGGGGGCATATACATTGGAAAGGTGCCAAGAAAAATATTGTGTCCTTCCAGTGAATTTGCAGGAGATAGAATAAGCCCCTAAACTACAAAGTTCTGCATCCCAAACCCTGCTGTCCCATAAGATTATATTCCCCCTCTAGTTCCACTAGCCTCCAGTTGCATGTGTTTGACCTATCTATTTGTCAATAACTCTTTGACAATATCTGAAATATCCCCTTCAATTTTTTATTCTTGAAAGCATAAAATGTCAGCCTTCCACTTATTTACCATATTCCTTACCAACAATCTTTTTCTGTGACAATTTAAACCTCTCACATTCCAGGATAAAATTTTCACAATCATTGATTACAACTGATGATGCATCCTCCCTTACTTCTAGTGCCATTGCTCTTGAAATTGCTCCCCATCTCTAAACCCTTCATTTCATCGCGCCCCTTCCTCTTTGGAGTATTCACTGGTTGAGTTCCAAAGTTTTCACTATAGGTATGTCTTGTTTCATCAATCTTCTTGAATAGCTCAAAAGCTTCCTTTTTATGCCCATTAAAAGCCAGTCCAAACTCCTTGCTAAGTCTGAGTATATTCTTGTCAAACATATATATCTAACTGATAGTGAAGACAGTATATCTTATATATTGATTTGAGAACAAAATCTTTCAGATTCGTAACTTGATTGGACTTCATAGCATGTTGTTTTATTGGGTTCTCAAAGCATGCATGGCTATATAATCTTTCTGAATTTGAAAAATGTAGCTCAGTAGCTGTTTCACCTTTTATTGAAGCTCTTTTACTCTTCTTCTGTTAATACCTTTCTTCACTAAAAACTTACAAAATTGTTGCAGCTAATTGTGTGGGCTCCAACACGTGAGAAGGCTATTGAACGCATGAAAAGAGCACTTGATGACACAATTATCACAGGTACAACTAACAGCTTTCTTGATTGTATTTCTCAATTTGTGTGGTTATTTGCTCCAAAAATGGAGATTGTCCTAGAAGTTGCTCTGTTTCTTGAAATCCTTCTAGCAGTTGCATATTATCTCCTTAGCATGTGGTTTTTAATTACTCCAAACCGAGTAATTTTTCTCATAAGGTAAATAACTCTGAACAGATAAATATGAAAAGTACACTGCACTAAGGATAAAAAGGTTTCAGTTATGCTCATGAATGGCTGAATGTTAACATAGTTATTTGCAACTCCCACTTCAGAAACATGGTTATTTGCAATTCTTTTATGGTGGTTCATATACTGGCACCTAGCTACCTATTTCAGCAGTTCCTCTTTTTTGGTAACACAGTTTAATCCTAACTACATTACATCCTCATTTCTTGCCTTATTTCTGTGCAATTAATTTTATTTGCCTGAAGTCTGTCAATATATTCAGCAGTCACTTTCTCATCCAATGTTGACATGCTAATACATATCTGCTTCTTGCGTTCATTCAGTTGTAATTTGGGCGAGGTCAAAATTTTCCATTCAAAGTTTTTATGGCACTTCCACGCAGCCTTATTTTTCCTACATGTTATCTGTTGTCTTAATTTAACTCTTTGTGACAGGAGTTCCTTCCACAATAGAATATCACAAACTCATCCTTGATATTGAGGTAGGTGGATTATCATGTTCTTTAGGACTGCTGATTTCGGAAATTTTAATAAGCCTACTTTTCTTTGTTTGTTGGACAACAGGACTTCAAAAATGAAAAAGTCGATACTGCTTTTATTCCAAAGCATGAACAGGAATTAGCTGCTGTAAGTAGTGGAACTGAGATCTTTGAGTCTTTAAACTACATTACCCATCCATATATCTTTCATTTTTGGCTGCTACTGCTTGCCTGCAACTTGTCATATATAAATAGGATTGATTAAAACAAACGTAAGTTTGCCATTTGATAGAGGCTCCTATATAGAGTTCACAAAGAAACAGCCTGCTCTTTACTCTCTTCTAATAAGTGCCAGATTCAATGCACAGTGGGTTTAGCATAACCCACTGTGTTTGAGCGAGACCTTATGTATATGTGCAAAATTTGTCGCTGCTACTACATATAGAAGCAACTGAACCCAACATGAAATGGCCCATTGGTTCAGTGGAAGTAGTTCGAAAGTGGATTATGGTCCACATTTTGCACAGGTTTGAATCATGCTTCTCACTTGTGTTTTTGTTTCTTCCCTCGGGAATACATGGTTAGCGAGGTTTCATATAGCCGAGCCAACTTGCTTGGGCATGAGATGTAGTTGCAGTTTTAGCCAAAGGGAATGCAAGTGTTGAAGTTAGGGTTTAATTAATTGTCTAAGAACATGAACATGAATTAAAATTCATTTAGGTCATTGTATGATGATATGTAAATCTATATCTTCGTCTACGTATACATATTTGTGTGTGCATACTATATATATGTGTGTGTGTGTTGCTTGACTTGCTTGATGTTACTTTAAACTTTAGTGGACCACAGAACATGCTAACTTCAAATCTTGGATCCAGTTTTGCTTGTAATCAATGTAACTTGCAAGATCTAGACTGAAAAGAGGGCATACTCGTTTTGAAAGGCTTATAGCTTTGTACCTCTATCCTTCTAGCCTCAGGCCAACCAGTAGTGTGGTCTGTCTTGTTATTCACATATATCATTACCTGAAATTTCTGGTGAAGTAGAAGCTCCTCTTCAGAATTTTAATACCATACTCATAGATATCTACTAAGCAAAATCATAACTATAGAAATTAACTTATCAGAAATCATAGATCTACTAATCAAAATCATAACCATAGAAATTAACTTATCAGAAATATAATTAAAAACACATAGTAGATAAACCATACCTCTTGCAGAATCCTTGGATCACCGGAATACTCAACTTTCACATATATCATTACCTAAAATTTCTGGTGAAGTAGAAGCTACCTGTTGTACAGAGCCGTCTCAAACATTTTGGGGGCCCTGTTTTAATTCGTAAAAGTGGGCCCTTAATATAAGTAAATATACGATTTCAATAATTTAAAATTATTTTAAATTGTAAATAACAACCCAATACAACTTCAAGTTAATCAACCCCTACTTTGATCGGGTTAAGACCTGCGAATTATGGGTCTTTACGGTAAATTCTGGCTAATACTATTTAATAAAAAATGAAAAAAAGTGACCCCTAAATTTTTTCACTTTTCGGGGGCCCTGTGCGGTAGCACATCTCGCACAGGCCCAAAGACGTCCATGTTATTGTATTATACCAATAACTATGATAGTTGATAAACATGAGCAGTTCCTGTAGCCTTTAGTTTAGTGCTTGTTAACAGTTGAGTCCATTGTCCTTATCCTTGAAACTACAGGACCTTTTCTGTTCTTTCAATAGCAATTTCTCAAGACTCTTAAACATCTGACGAGGTCAAATTGACATTCATAATATAGTATTTCTAGTTATGGGAAGGAGTTCACAGCTATTCTTTATCGTTGTTGCTATCGTTTAATTAATCATTTAATGTTCTCAATGTTTCTCCCTTTCCCAGTCCTTCCAGTACCAATAATTAGCTTGAAAACTACATTTTTTGACGTGCATGAGGATGTAAAATTTAATCATGCACTATATAACGTTGTCTTTTCAACTTTGTGCTCTGCAGCCCCAACCATCAGTTTCAGCAGCTACTAAGGAGTTGGTTAAGGCTAATGCTTGATTCATTAGTGTTCCGTTTATCACACCCAAACCCCCCAACCCCCGCCACCCACCCCACCACCACCAACCCACAACCACCCACCACCCTCCATCACACCCAAACCCACCAACCCCCACCACCACCACCCACTCACCCCAATCACCCCTACCCCACCATCCACCTTCACCAACCCCACCACCACAACTATCCACCCCTCCATCACACCCAACCCTACACTACCACTCACCACCCCACCACCACCCACGACTCCTCACCACCATAGACAATTTTTTTGAAACGAAGAGAGTAGTTTGTAATTAAGAGTGAAAGGTATTTTAGTAAATTTACATGTTATTATACAATATCATACAATCAAATCAAACATTAAAAATATCACTAAACCATAACAAACGATACAATTTATTCAAACATTGAGTTCATTAATACAGTATAATACAATACAATACCATACCATATTGTACATTAATGAACCACCGAAAACAACCATCCAAACAGATGGAAAAACTTAGTGATAGATTAACATTGTTTTCATTTTTTGGTTTGTTTCTTCCGTTAGTAGCTGTTACAATGTTTCTTATTTCTGATTTAGCCCTAAAGTTAAGGTATTAGGTGTAGCAGCCCTTTCGATTCCTTGAGAGTTGTCTTGTTCTGCTCTATTTATTACACTTGTCAAAAGGCTGTTATCACTGATGAATGAAGAATATTTTGCATGATATGAAATAATATTCTGCCCTTTCGATATGAATGAAGAATATTTTGCTTGATGTTGATGTACAAATGAATTGATTTAGCTTATATTTATAAAAGAAAAGCAAATAGAAAAGAAGTTGTGAGGCTTTTCGGAAGCTACTTGCAAGTTGTCTGCAAGATTTTTTTACAAGCTATCTATATGAGTTACTCAGAAAACTGTAAGAATATTTAAAGAGATATGACACTCAATTTTGTCTACCCTCTGTCGATATTTCTTGCAATTTAAATTATTTTCGGCATACTCTTATTATTATTATCCTCACTTTACTATCATTTCCATATAATAACCATAGTTTCACCATAATAACATATAATATTTGGGTAAAGCTACGATTATTATATAAAAATGCAAATGATAGTAAAAGCGCGGATAATAATACTAATTTTTTTTAGCAATGTGATAATAATAAAATATAATATTTAAGAAAATGCTAAATATTTAATTTAAATAAAAGTGCGATGTTTTTTTTTTTGCAAAAAGAATAAAGTAACATAACATTAAGATAAGACTGTGATTATTATATAAAAAGTAAATGACATTAAAAGTGAGGATAATAATAATAAGGGTAGTAAAATGATAATTTTCCTTTCAAAAAATAATAAAACACAATATTTAGAAAAAATGGTAAATGCTTAATTTAAATAAAAGTGCGAGCATTTTCTTAAATATTATTTTTTATTATTATCACATTGTTATTTTCATTTTTGTTCAAAACATTTTAAAAAAAAACCCCTTTCTATATTTTAAACCCCATTTTCTTATTTTCTAAACCCAAAATCTACCCAACCCATAAATTCCAACCCCTTATCTCTCCCCCAACCGGCTAGGCCCAAAACTCAGGTCCAACCGGTCAGCCCATCACCTTTTCCCCCCTTTTATCCCTTAACCTAAACCTAAACACAAAACATAAAAAATGCACAAAAAGAACAAAGAAAATCTGAATCTTATCTCGGGTTGTGCTCACTGTTCCGAATCGGGTCGACCCGAATATGGGTCACCGACCCGAGTCCTTATATAACAGGATTTTGATATTTTTATTAGGGAAAAGGGGCATATTTGCCCTCCAACTTTGAGAAAAGGGGCATATTTGCCCTCCGTCAAAGTTGGGGGACAAATATACCCCATCTGTTAATAAACTTCCACTATGTGCCCCTTTTTCCATAACCTTAATCAGGCAAGACGGTGGCGTCCACGTGATTCCACTCGCGCCACATGGATGACCAATCAGAATCCACCCGTAACCCGACCCGAAGCTAATTAAAAGCCAACATTCTACACAGGTCCATTTCAGTGTTAATTAACTGAAATAATTAACAATGGAGTTTAACACCATCTCCTCCATATTTGAGTTTAACAATCTCCTCCATATTTGAGTTTAACAATGGAGATAATAAGCCTTACAATATAACGAAATTCTACAACATTCAAGAAAACATTATAAACTGAAATAATAACATAAAATAAAAACAAAAGAAGTGAAATTCGAACTGGACAAAACTCCAAATTCACAAAAGATAATTTGTGCCTTCTTCTTCAGGCATAAAACTGAGATTTTTCGTCTAACACAATACTGAAGTTTTTTATTTAACGTAAACTAAAATGGGTTTAACATAAACTAAAACTTTGTATTTCAGCAAGCAGAGAAACTCGTTTATTTTTGCAGAAAATTTTCTACCATGGCAATGGCTTCAAGAAAGCATCAGTTAGCAATGGTGGAAAGCTTTATTTTTTCCGGTCAATATTTAGGGCTCTGTTTAGATCGTTTCTTCGCCGCTTGTGGCGCGTCAGTATCGGATGCCATTGCCGACTTATCGTGCCATTAAACTTGAGGCCTTGACGAGCAACCGGAAAAGGGGGTAGAATGTTGGCTTTTAATTAGCCGGATCGTTACTGCCCGTTACTGCCCGTTACGGTCGGGTCATCCATGTGGCGCACAGGTGGAATCCACGTGGACGCCACCTGTGCGCCACAGTTAAGGTTATGGAAAAAGGGGCACATGGTGGAAGTTTATTAACAGATGGGGTATATTTGTCCCCCAACTTTGACGGAGGGCAAATATGCCTCTTTTCTCAAAGTTGGAGGGCAAATATGCCCCTTTTCCCTTTTTATTATTTATTGGTTATCTGAAAATACAAGAAAACAAAAATAGGTTTCGGATTGGTCATTTTAATTCCGGGTCGGGTCACATTTCTAGGTCGGACTAACCCGAATCCGGGTCATCGACCCGAGTCTCTTTAAGAACCGGATCTTTGATATTTTTGCATGTTGGATATTTGAAAATTAAAGAAATTTGATTTGGGGTTGACACGAATCAGGGTTGCCAAGCCGAGAAAAATTCCAGAATTTTGATTTTAATTAATATTTTATTATTGGTTATCTGAATAAATTCAAGCAAATGCACGTTCGCATCAAGCTTGGCTCAGTCGACCGAAATCCGGTCCCGATCGGCATTAAAAATTCAGCACTGGAATTGTTGGTGGTTCGCCTCAGATCCGGGTCACAATCCGGTCGGATGTTATTGCGGACGGTTTGATTTATTTTTGGTATTTGGATATCCATTATGTCGTTGCTTTGTTTATTTTACTTATTTGAACAAATACTACACTTACGCCAATGAATTTGAATTTGAGGTTGTGTCCCTTCGGTTTTGGCATAATACTGATTTGAACATGATACTACACTTAGGCCAATAAAATTAAATTTGAGACCATATCCTTTTAAAGGATGTCCCTCGGTCTGTGCTCCTTCAGAATTGGACTAGGATGAAAACTTAAATCTTTTTTACTTCACCCGAGACACCAACACGTTCGGAAGGTGAGACGACTAAAATGACAAACGAGTCATATGTTTGCAGCCACAACGCGATTGGAATGATCTTTTCAAAATTTATGTCTGAGCCCTCCGTATCCAAAACATTTATTGTTTTAGGTACGGATTTGAAGTTATTTGTATTTTATTTGTTTCTAACCGTTTGTTTTTTGATAGCTTGCAAGGAACACTTATAAAAGTGAAAGAAGACGAGATACCCTCTCGGAGAGGTTTTATTATTGTTGTCTTTATTTTCTTTAATTTAGTTTTATTTTATTATGTATTATTTAATTTATTGTTCTTGTATAATTATTGAATTGTTTAGAATAGGTAGGCGTATAATTAATAACTTAGAAATGGTATATTTAAAATCAGAAGTCGCTAGTTTATTTTATTTTTTACCGTCACCCATATTTCCAAAAAACCTTAGTTTATTTATTTATGCTCGTTGCTCATATGTTCAAAACCGCTAGTTTATTTAAGTTCGTCCATGAACATCCAAACTTTTCAAAACAAATTGGTCATCTTTTGATTTGTTAATCATGTCAAATAATTGTTCGATTTTCATCTGCTTTATAGCAAATGGCATAAATCATCCCTTTACATTACAAACAACTTGTCTTTTGTTCTTATATCAAAAACACCAAAAATTGCATTCTTTATAAATAAATGTCATACAAATATATATATTTTAGTAAAAACACATTTTCTACCCAATGTTTTACCCAAAACCAACTCTACATTATCTTTTATAAACCATGTTAGGTAAATATGTCTTTTCCAAAAAAAAAAACATCAATTGTATGTGTCTTTTAAATTATATGTAAATATAAACCGTCATAAAATCACCATGTTATATTCTATCAAATCTCAATTTTCATACTGCTTTTTATCATACTTGATCAAAATAAATGTATATCATTTTACATGCATCTTATAAATAAATAAAACAACTTTTGTATATATTTTTTTAAACGCATCTTTTTGCAACATCCTTTTAATTAGCTTCATATTTTTCAAAACGCATATTTTCCCAAGCGCGATATGATAAGCCTAATTTTGATCGGATAACCGCATATTAGCGGATCTTAAAGGATGTTTAACCCCTTCTCTTTAGGATAATAGAAAATCCTTACCCAAAATCTCATAAGTTTCGTAGACCAATCATATGGAGATCATTTGCAGTATTTTTATTGCAATAATTTTGGTGCCCTAATTCACCTTAGAATAATTAGGTGGTGAATCCTTAAAATGGTGATTTAATTCATGAATCACCGACATACGTCAAGACCGCACAATAAGAGACCCCCCCACCCTCGCAGGATGGGACGATCGGAAAAAAACAGGCGCGACAGCATGACGACTCCAATGGGGAGTTAGGTTTTCAACCATAGCAAACTTAGACTTTATTATTGCGCTTTATTTACTCCTTATTTGATATAATGCTTTAAATTAATTTCTTTGTAAGTTTTAAAATGTTTAAAATGCTTTACTGCTTTCCTTAAATTGATATTTTTGAAAAGATTTTAAAACTGCTATAATTGCTAGCTTCTTTTACTGCTTTCCTTAAACTGATATTTTATCATGAAATTGTATAAATTGCTTTTTATTGCTACATTCTTTACTGCTTTTCTTAAATTGGTATTCCGCTCATATTTCTTCCATTCCGAAAAATTGACACTATCACACATTACATGCGAGGTGTGTTTCGCCCACCCGTAAAATTTCTTTCAAAAATCCAAATTTTTAGGAGAGTTGGCGTATGCGCGGAGCGTCCGGACCATCCGGTGGCCGCGTATCCTTCTCACTCAAGCAGTCCGTTCGGAAACCTTGAGTCTAGTAAGCCAAAATCTTAGAAAATTTAGGATAGAACTATACCACCCTTTATATTAAGTCATGCATGCATACACCTTAGGTGGGTCGGTCTTTGGTATAGACGACACGATTAGAAAATTACCAGACTTGTCGGCGGATTTCACAACCCAACGACGCATCATCATATTATATGTGGCGTGAAAATGATAGACAGTTCCAAGCCTAAACATAACATGCCAAAATTGGAAATATATATTCATTTTTTGTATTATTTATTTTATAGATGGAATCTGTCCGCAAATCAGGATGGTGAGCTGGGTTCCAAATAAGCTGAAACTGTGGTGGACAAAGTTCGACCTGGGCAGCGAAATGACAACAGAAGAACCCAACCAATGTACATATGCATACTACTCCCGACAAGGTCATACACGGTTACTATACACAAGACAACTGTCTACAAGCCTCTAAAGAGTACGTGACATCATAAGGTTGGGACAGGGCCCCGCCATACTCATATGCATACCAAAAATATTGTTCAATGATTAGACTGTAACTCTGGAACAAGTAGAGTGCTTCAATATCAGCGGAACCAACACCCTACTAGTGTAGGGTGCGGACCGTCACCCTGTCTACCTGAGCCTACGGGCATGAAATACAGCGTCCCCCGATACAAGAGACGTCAGTACGACTGATGTAATGAGTATGTCAGGCATACGGAATATCATAATAGAAACCTAAAAGTAACATGAGACAAGAAACAATCAACTAGTGGAGGATATCTCTGAGGGCCATAATATGCCTAAGTGCCATACATGTGCAAAATGCCTCTGAGGGCCCTAATATGCATAAGTATCATGTATGTGCATGCACAATGTCAGTTATATATATATATAACACCATCAAGCCTATGTGGGCATCTCATCATATCATACATGCCTCTGTAGGCATAATCATCATCATATACCAGCTAATCAGGTGGTGGTGTGTATATAAAACCTTCCCTTTTCCCATACCCCATACATATATATAATGCATACCATATAGTAGTGTATATAACGCCTTTGAGATAAAGGTATATACATAAATATAATGCATGAATGATAACAAGACACTCTGAGTCTATCGGAGTAACGTAAGATCGTTTCACCTCCGATTAACATTATGAATATTAACATTTTTCCCATATATCTCAATAGGGATTTAGGAACATATTTAGACATTCTTTGAAAGTAGGAATGAATAACATAAACATTCTTAACTATTAAGAGTAGAATCATTTATGAGGCAATATTACGTTTACGTTTCGTAACTTAGAACATGCCAAAAAAAGGAAGAATAGCTTAACATACCTTTAACATAAACTTTGTACTTACTGTTGTGACCAACCTCCTCTATACCTCAATCTTATATGTCAAGAACTATTCTTTCTCCACATTACTGAAAGTCACGTTGTTGTTGTATGTCAACCACGAAGCAAACCAGTACTCTTTTATCTAAACTTATAGAAGTCAAACAAGATACGTGAAGAAATACCTGATTGCTACATAAGTCTCAAGCACGTTGCTGCACCAATTTTTGCTCTATAACTCCATATGCTAATTTCTTAATATTTTCTGGTTTAATGAATAGAAAAAGGGTATATCTATTTTTCTCGCTTAGTGGAAAGTGTGGGTCGCCTCCTTTACATTACTTAATTAGTTGTTTATTCTAAAGGTGACACCTACACATTTTTAAGGCATAGTCACCATATGCTCATCATTCATGGCCACACCTGGAAAATTATCCATTTGTCCTTTTTCTAACTAACTTATTCTTTTGTCTCCACACTTAATTTCAATAAATAACCAATTGACAAATAATTAATTCTTGATTCTAATTCAATTAAATAGTAATCATTTTGTCGCGCCCTTTTTCGACCGCGATATTTTTTAAATAAAAATGGCTCCTGTTTAGAAAAAGGTTAGAAAATAAAAATAAATGCTAAAAGTGCAAAAAAGAATACTAAAATGTTAAAAGGGCTTAAAGATGTTTAAAAGGGTGCTAAAATATTAAAAGTGCTAAAAAGGTGCTAAATGCTAAAGGGTTGCTAGGGAGTCGCCACCTAATTAATTTGGGTGAATTAGGACACCTATAATGTTAACTAGTTTAAAGTAAACATTAACTCCATTTAATGGTCTGCTAAACTTAATGAGATTCTGGGTAAGAGTTCTTTATTATCCTAAAGGGTAGGGGTTAGGCACCCTAAATGATCCGCTAACTCATATTGTCCGCTCAAACCTGTGGTTAATTATTATGCTAATGAAATATGTATTGAGAGTTATTTAAATAGGGCATAAAAGACTATGAGATTTGTTTGAAATATAAGAGCTAGTTTCAAAGAGGCAAATGTATTCCTGGGGTAAAAAAATGTATTCAAGTATTCCTTTACCTAAGAGGTATATGTTGCTTAGCATGATAATGTGAGAAAACGTATCTATTATGCGACAGAAGTATTTATTATTCTTTGTATTAATAGGGATTTCCTCAAAGCAGTTTTAAAATCTCTCGACTAACCATATTTATTATGCCAGTGTAGAGTATTAAGCGGTTTATTATAGCTTATTAAACAAGGCGAGCCTAAAGTAATTAACCTAAAGGGAATTGGCTTCTAAACTAGAGGTTCGAGGTTTAGATATTCTAATTATTCTATTAATTAATGTAGCGTTTAGACAAATAATTTACAATAAATAAATGAATGGGGGACGGGGTAAAAATAATAAGACGACTCGAGGAATGGCGAAGTCATTTCGCCGCGGTTTGGAAGTTCCTATGCGAGATGAATGCACGAACGCGCCTTTATTTGAAGTAGCTCGAGATGAGTCTCGTGAGACTCTTTATTTTGCTCCGGTGCGTGCCATGTAAAAGATAAAGAAAGATAAGGATTAGTATATAATCTAACAATATAAATGGACATGTGCATATTATAGCTATCATTCAATTCCGTCACCCTCTAAAAAATAATAGAAGTTGACCACGCCTAACGTTATTCAAATTTCAAACTGGCTTTTGTAATCGCAAAGAACCAACATCAAAAGATGTTTGAGTTTCAGATTTTAGAGCAAGCATACACAATCATATTTGGGCCACATTAATTATACTAATACTTTGAAGGATAACCCAGATTTGGCCTTAATAACTATATCAGGCCCAACCAAATTCTGTGACAAAGAACAAAATTTTAGGAGCGTAAGGGAGACATTTGGACCTAAACCTACCCCCTAGAAATACTATTCATGCGGCTGCTGGCTCGAATACCGAAAGGAAACACCAATATTTCGGACTTATGTAGACAGCAATAAGTGGCACACAACAAAACTAAGTAAATAACTTGTCAAGCTTACGTATTTGATTCATTTATCACAACAAATGTAACATCTTGATAACCTATTCTTAGCCTATTCCAGGATATATATTGCTGCAGACCATCCCGCGACTGATAAGAAAGCAGAATTACAAGCAGGCTACATACATGACCATTTAAAACAACACATAAAGAAGACTCTACATACTTGCTAATTCATACAGGGGCATACAGTCTGCCAAGTAGCAGGTTATTAAGAGACAACGTACATAGTCTAAGCATGATTTAAATACTACCAGGCACACACAGTTTAACCATATGAAGTAAGCCTCGTATCTTGAGTACAAGCTGATGGGCAGAAGAGGCTCAAGACGTGAAACCAACTTAACAGCAAAGCCAATGATTTAGGAAATGTGGACGATAGGCCAACATGACAAAGTTCAGGTTTATTGGTTACACATTACTAAGAAGACCAGCATGGAATTGCACAACGACAACCAGTAGTTGATATATCACAATATGCATTAACAATAAGTTGTTTGAAATGTGAGGCACAGATCTGACTGCATTCACTATCATGTCCAAAGCTGCAACAATCTAATTGAATGTATTTCATGCTTCTAGTCACACAAGTTCTTCCCTATGTACTGGGGATATAAATACACTATCTCTGGATTGGTATAAGTATTATAACATTGGCAAATATAGTCAAAGAGCATTACAGTATTCATACACCCACAAAAACATGCTTCATATTAGTTTAACATACCTAAATAACAAACGACGTTTATACCAACATATTTCTCAATCAGTAGACATCGCACAGACGTAAAAATTGTAAATTAATAGAAAGCTGGAAAAAGTGATGAATTTACCTTCTCCGGGCAGCGAACCGAGGCAGCGTATCAAGTCGTCGGTTCACTCGGAGGGTTTATTGCGGTTATGCGAAAGGATGAAACTTCTCAAAAAACTTGAGGATTCTGATTATCTGCTCTAGAATGCTAACTTCGAATGATTCTTGCATGTTTTCTCTCAATTTTCCACTGAATTTTCAAATGTATAGAGATGGGTTTATATAGCCTCAATGTTGGTTCCCAATTAGGTAAACCCTTTAATGCGAATTTGGTATGATTCGTTACATGATTCGGAGGTGTAAGATTTGTTATGCTAACTGTGGGCTTCTGATTTTGGAGAGATTTTGTGCTTATTGAGGTATGATGCAAATGGTAATGATATATTCAGGTTATGGTAAGTTAGATTCGACTTTGCATGGTACTGGTATGGGAAAGGAAGGTCGCTGATTTTCCCCTAAAAATCCGACGAGATTCGTGTAAAGGAGGGAAAACGTGCGGTTTGTGGTTTCGTTAGGTTATGAAAGCGGAGACGTGAGACAGGGAAAAGGAAATAAGGCCGGGGTCGCGTGGGCTTCGATAAGTGAAAGTGGACCGCCTCATGGGTGTCAATGGGTAGAATTTAGGAGTTAATTAATGGGTATTAAGTGTTAGGTTAGTATTATAATTATTAGTTTTTGGTGTTTAATTAGTGGTAAATTAAATTAATAAATTGGGATTAAATTGTTTAGGTGCTTTATTAGCCTAATTGTTATAAATGCGGACGTGCTATTTAATTAGTGCTTGAGTTTGAATTATTATAAAGAATAAAGACGGACGTGCTATTTAATTAATGCTTAATATTTTAGAATGCGGCGCTATTATTTAAAATCTTATTTATTGCATTATTTTATCTTTATTTAAAATGAGTTATGAAATTGCTTTGCAGATTAATAAATGCGGCTATGCTACTTGACACGACGTCATTGCTAAATTATTTATTCTATGTATTTATTATTAATTATTAAGAATTGTTTGACAGGGCTTAAATTAATAAATGCGGGCGCGAGACTCCAAGTGCTTAGTACTCTACGTAAAATGTTGTGCCATTATTAAATTGCTTATTTATGCTTGTATTTAATGTTTTATCGCTGCATTTTATTATAAAAGATCATAAAATTATTTTACAAAATTAGTCTAATTTTATAGCTAATGACTGGACGGGAGGGTCAAAATTGGGTGTCAACAGCTGTCCCTCTTTGTATGGAGATGATGGAAGAATCTTCGGACAAAGACGTTGACTCATAGCCAATTTTGTCTCGGCCCTCAGAATTAGAATGTTGGGCAATTAGGCAAGGCTGACGCGGACTCAAAAACTGTCCCAGTGTCGAGTTATGACGACACTGGGCTACCATGGTCAAAACACCAAGGCGGGCTAATGCGGACTCAAAATTGTCGATGTCGAAGTTATGACGACACCGGGCTACCATGGTCAAAACACTACGCGCTATCGCGACTCAAAATTTGTCCCGTTGTCGAAGTTATGATGACCTGGCTATCATATACCCCGTAGTTCCGTGGTATGTATGCGAGGACGCACGCACGAGAATACGCATGTAAAGATTGGAAAGGAAGAAAGAGGCGATTTTTCCACTAAAAGTTTCCGGTTTTGTGAAGGAAAAAGGTTCGTTTTGGGAATTGATTCTGATTTGGTATTCTGACTTCCCGAATATTAGAGAATTATGGAATTTTATTTTCGAAATGGTCACGTGGGCCCACGGAGAAATTTACTGCTTTTGTGGGGCCCGCTTTGATTTTGAGATTTTGGCCGCTTTGGATATTTTCTAAGACGAAATATTTTGATTTAATCGGGGCGACACGTGTCACCCCACGTGGCACCTTTCGGGGTCGAAATATGTTTGTGCACAACACCCTGCTAGAGTCGTTTTCGACTAAACGCTTTCACGCCTTTCGTAGGGAATTTCCGCTATGTCATTAAGTATTTTTATGGATTTTTCCGAGAGACGAACATTTTGGACCAACGGAGGCGACATGTGTCACCTCACATCGGGAGCAAGGCGCACAACGGACGATCGGGAAGGCTTTGTGGGAGATATTTTGGGTAGATATTTTGGTGCAAGTTGGCTAGGTACACATGGGTGAATCTCGCCCTACACTTGCCTAACACTTGGCTAGATCTCGCCATTGGTCGCCTTGGCTCAGGCTATAAATACCCCTCCTCGGAAGACTAATTCATTCACAAATTGCCTAAGTCTTGAAAGCTTCTTCCTTCCCTTAGCGTGGTGTTCGCCGAGAGCCCTCCCTCCCCTCGGCCGAGAGTCTCCCAGTGGGTAGGCCGAGGCAGACACCCCCTCCTTCGAGGTGCTAGCCGTGGGTACCCCAGCCTAGTTGCTTTCAGATAATACCCCTCAGGTATAGAAATACTCTCCAAGTATTGTTATAATGCCCAAATTACCTTAGCCCTATACCTTGTTGTATTCTAAGGTTATACCTATACGAAAAGCCCAGAAATACTATTATACTTCCCGTCAGTCACAAAACCGTAACCCTAGGAAAATCTCCATATTGGCCGAGTATTTGGGTATTGTGTAAGTTGGTTAGAACTTCTAAGGGTGGTTAGAGCTGGTTGAGCGCCTGAGTCGAGCTAAACGATTGCCCAGATCGACTTTATACTTGGATAATTATGGGCTTATCGAGGTAATTATCTTGTCCCTATTGTAATTGGATATTACATGTCAGAGGAGTATATAGTCAAGTATACTATATATATATAATCAACATAGCTGTGGCAATGTCCTCGACTTAAGCTCGAAGAATCGAATCAGTAATTACATAGATCAGACATTACGAGACTTGTGTAGTAGCACCGTGGAGTAGAATTGTACCGGTTTGGGTTTGATGTATAAACCCCGTCAAGTTGGTAGCAGCCTCGATAGAGAGAGATTTACGCTGTGTGCGGCCGAATTTTCTGTAGGTTCTACGATGAGACCTAAATGTTAATGTCACTTGTGGCCTTATAGCGGACGTATCACGTGTGGCGCGATTCACGTGGCTTACGAGTAGCCACGCATTGAGGTACTCTGAGCATTTTGCTATTAGTCGATAATCGCCGCGAGGTATGCGAACCTCTTCCTATCTCTCTAGCATGATATGTGAACTATGTAGTACGGTAGACGCACGTGCTAAATGTATTCGATGGGTTTAAAACATAAAGTGTTATAACGCTTTATGGGAAGTTGGTTATAATAACTTTATGTAGATAAGAAAACACTTTGTGGTCTTTAAAAAGGTAAATGATTTGTTTATAATCGCTTGATGTGTGATTATAAAGAACTTGAAGTATTTCAAAAGATTTCAAATCGCTTTGAAAGAGAAGTAATACTTGGTTTTGAGAACTTAAGAGTTATACTAGCTTTATGGGAAGTTAGGTATAACGCTTAAGAACGCTTTATCGATTTTGGAAATCGTGATGTATCGACAAACCATCGCAGTTAATAAAAGGAAATGTTTTGAACAATTAAGTATTATTAAAACCAAGAGAAACTTCCATCCGCATGTAAGCTAAGACGAGACAAAATGATATTTCCTAGATCACGGTCACAGAATAAAGATTGTTATAAACAAGAATATCCTACTCACATATAAGGCTTATGTTTCTCGATTGTTTAAAAGAGAATTATATTCTTAAATGAATAAGACTATGAATCATAAACCTTTCTAAAATAAGAAACGTGAACATTTGAAATTAGGCAAACTTGGACGCTTGGAAAATAATGTTGTTACTTGATTTTACAAAGGTAAGAGTTTTGGTTTTCTTAAAAGGATACCACTCTATTTTATACTACGTATCAGGTGACTTATGTGAAAGAAACAGATCTTTTTTAAGATTTTAATGTGAAGTACTTTGGGGATAGATAATTCGAACTTGTTAGTAGAAAGTACCTTGTGTGAATAACTTGATCAGATTGGTTTGTGATAGCCTTGTAATACTTTCTTGTTGCTTTGATAAGTAAAAGTGTTAGATGCTACACGTGTGTTAGTATCTTGTGATGTTTGTGTGGGGGTTTCTTGATTGTGCTTATTAACTATCACCGTTATGATAGTATTGTGGCATTCATCTCGAGATGATTCCGGGTTAAGCCGCTCCGACGCGGTAGACTCGCGGTCCGGGACCATGATTCGAGAATACCTCACGCGGGTCCCGGGGCCTACGCGAGCTACGAGTTCCGTGTTAGCGACGCCCTTACGGGCACGCGTCTCGCGCTACGCGGATCGCGTTCGTGGACGACGCCGGAGTAGCTACCCTCGACGCGGAATACCTCACGCGGCCGACGAGATTGGCCTACGCGAGTCGCGGAAGTTCCAGGACTAGACGCGACATTAGATATCGCGGGCAAGTGGCCGCCTTTGATCACGTGGCGGTTCAGACAGATCTTATGATACGCTTTATGACCTTGTTGCACGGTGAGTGTTAGTAGTCGGCTATGCCTTCGCATTTACCCCGCATAGCTTTATTAGGACACAGCGGACTCGTGTTCATGTATTCCTTGGTGCTTGTATATCATAAATCGCGGCAGGAGAAGGTATTCCACGCACGATTGATGTTGGGCGTGAGACCCATTGTTAAATTGAGTGACGACTGAGGTGCGAGTCCCCGACTTGACATGATCGCTATTTACGCGAATCGTAGTTTGGTTATCATACATGTCTCCCGCTTTGTATAGACTACTATGATTTCATTTACAAGATTTATTTTAGTTTCACATACTCTGCACATTGTAATCGACCTCCTTCGGGCCGCTCATGCCGCAGTCGAGGTACATCGCCGTTGATCCTAGCTCTCGTGGTCACAGTCGCTTGGGAAGCTCCGCTTTCTCGAGGCTTATCACGTATAGTCCTCGTCAGAGTAAGTGTTTACATTCGTGGTTTGGCGTGGCCCCGCCCCGCCATCGCGGGTCGATCATTCTTAGAGGTCCGTAGTAATCGCAAGGCGTGGTTGGTAAAAAGGATTGTCGCTCATTTGTAAAAGAGTTGATGGTTATATATATGCCGAAAGGCAAGTTTTCACAGCATTATTGTTTTATATTTCTCGTTATCTCACGTTGTTGTTTTATGTTCCGACATTACTCGATGTTGTGTCACTAGTGGTGCCCGGTAAGGCACCACGCCCGCCGGGTCGTGACAAAAGTGGTATCGTGAGCGCTTAATCCTGAAAGTGTCTACGCATCAGATCCGCAGAGTCTTGATTATCGGTGCGCGCACCACACCAATAATCGTGAGGCTATAGGATATTTAGGATCGGGTTCTATTCTTCTCACTCGAGATCGTGCCTTAGCCGTGTTGTAAGTTGGACCCTCCGACGAAATTCTTTCCTTATCGTTATGCTCCGCAGGCAACCCGAGCCTGCGAGGGCAAGGCAGCGGCGGAGTCGCGAGCGCAGTTTAAAGCACGGCGAGGCACAGCCCAATCATTACCTAGGTAGTGCTTCATTCGGGATTTCGCGACGCCACTAGCCCCGCAGAGTTTAGCACGCTGACGGCAGCCTCATCGGCCCACGATATTTGAACCTTCGCCCACGATCGAACCGAGAATATAGATTGCAAGAGACAACCTTGTTACTAGCTATGGATTTGGCTACCGCAGAGTATACCGATGTATCGCAAGTCTTGATGACTACCTAAGAAGGTTGTGCAAGAGTAGTCCTTCGCTTAGGCTTCGAGCATGGCCTGCGGGCTTACGCCATGCAGCAGCCGAGAACGAGAGATCGACGTTAACCGGGCGACAGTAAGAGGTCGAGCAGCGCGTCCTTCAGAACTTTCAAGGTGAGTATACCTTAAGTGCTATGTTCGATAGCAAGGTGTTAGTTGTGATTAGAATCATGGTGGGTTAACCGAGTAAGATTGGGGGATAGAGAAGCGTGAGCCTTAGAGTGTTATACGTAAAGACCTTAGAGGTAAGGCCATCTCGAGAAGGTGTAGTGTTATGTTTGACCCTTATAGAGTGCATAGTGCACGCGAGCTATGTTCGTGGGATAAGTCCCATGTAGTATGAAATGAAAGAGGTAGTTGAGATAAGACCGCTAGGTTTTCGTAACGTGTTAGTAAGATTGTTCCTACGGGAGATGGTATTTCGCGCTACGGGTCGGGTTGAGGCTACGCATGTCAACCCGCGTAGGTTTGGTGGGGTCGTTTGTGGTGGTCCTCTTGTGTTAGGGTCATGAGGGTGTTAGGCCCATGTTTAGTTAGCCAGGCAAGTTCGTGGACGCGCTCGACCGCTGGTCGGGCCGACGGGGCAGCCTTATCGTGTTCTTCTGGCCGTGGTCGCTCTCGGCAGGTTGATGTTATCCGAAAAGGTTGCGAGGTTGCACGGGTGCCTACCTTCACCTTATGACGACAATGGAGCCCGTGGTACTACTGCTTTCTCTTCTCGAGTTTGTACTGTGCAGGCTAGAACTCGCGAGTCTCCTCAGACGCATTCGCCTCTGCCGTTGTTTTGATTTCGCGGTAGCCGCGAGGATCGTTGTTCCGGTTGGGGGAGTGTTTAAGCTACCATTTCGTTGTTCGGATGTCGCCTTGTGACGCCAGGGGCAGAAATGCAAGTTGCCGGCCGATTGGTTCTGATGTTGGCGGTGGTTCGATAGTCGTTCAGCTTGTTCCAGCAGATCGTGGATAATGGTGTTTGTCTAGAAGAAGTTCGCGCACCGGAGGAATCGTATGGATAATCGGCGACGACGCCAGAGTTCGTGCCGACGGTCGGTCTTCTTGAAAGTACCACCGACAGGTGTGACGAGTTGTGGAAACAGAAGAACTTAGCCCGAGTCACTTTGGGCCTCGTGAGTTCATGTGAATAGGCCGTTGCTTATATGTTAGCATTTGCCGTCCGACTTAGGAAGAAGGACGTCCGGCCTTTCGTATTGTTATGTTCGAAAGTATCAAGATCCATCCGTAATGTTCCCGCTTAATGATGACCACGTTAGAGATAGTAACCCAGTTTTGGAAACCGCCGACGTAACGTGGTAAGAGTCCGAGTGTACGATACGCCTTCGTGATCGACGCAGCCCGCACCATTTGTTGGGTCGCCGAGCAAGGCTCGCGACAAAGTGACAAAAGTAGTATTATTTGTGGTGATGTTAGAGGTGTTTCCTCGTGGACTTGGATGTAAGTATTTTACGTGGTATTTCGCGCCACCGTGGCGATTGTTTCGTAAGTATAAGAGTGAAGACTATAATCGCCACGCGTTCGCTTTGAGATTAGAAGGAACATTCGACGAATGTTTCTGGGGGAAGAATGTTATACCCGTAGTTCCGTGGTATGTATGCGAGGACGCACGCATTTGAGAATACGATGTAAAGATTGGAGCGAAGAAAGAGGCGATTTTTCCACTAAAAGTTTCCGGTTTTTGTGAAGGAAAAGGTTCGCTTGGGAATCGATTCCCGTGATTTGGTATTCTGACTTCCCGAATATTAGAGAATTATGGAATTTTATTTTCGAAAATGGTCACGCTGGGCCCACGGAGAAATTTACTGCTTTGTGGGGCCCGCTTTGATTTTGAGATTTTGGCCGCTGGATATTTTCTAAGACGAAATATTTTGATTTAATCGGGGCGACACGTGTCACCCCATGTGGCACCTTTCGGGGCCGAAATATGTTTGTGCACAACACCCTGCTAGAGTCGTTTTCGACTAAACGCTTTCACGCCTTTCGTAGGGAATTTCCGCTATGTCATTAAGTATTTTTATGGATTTTTCCGAGAGACGGAACATTTTGGACCAACGGGAGGGTGACATGTGTCACCTCACATCGGGAGCAAGTGGGCGCACAACGGACGATTGGGAAGGCTTTGTGGGAGATATTTTTGGGTAGATATTTTGTGTGCAAGTTGGCTAGGTACACATGGGTGAATCTTGGCCCTACACTTGCCTAACACTTGGCTAGATCTTGGCCATTGGTTGGCCTTGGCTTGTGCTATAAATACCCCTCCCTTGGAAGACTAATTCATTCACAAATTGCCTAAGTCTTGAAAGCTTCTTCCTTCCCAGCGTGGTGTCTCGCCGAGAGCCCTCCTCCCCTTGGCCGAGAGTCTCCCCTGGGCAGGCCGAGGGCAGACACCCCCTCCTTGAGGTGCTAGCCGTGGGTACCCCTAGCCTAGTTGCTTCGATAATACCCTCAGTGGTATAGAAATACTCTCCAAGTATTGTTATAATGCCCAAATTACCTTAGCCCTATACCTTGTTGTATTCTAAGGTTATACCTATACGAAAAGCCCAGAAAATACTATTATACTTCCCGTCAGTCACAAAACCGTAACCCTAGGAAAATCTCCATACCCGCTGAGTATCAGGTGTGTTGGTTAGAACTTCTGGCGGTGGTTTAGAGCCGGTCGAGCGCCGAGTCGAGCTAAACGATTGCCCAGATCGACTTTATACTTGGATAATTATGGGCTTATCGAGGTAATTATCTTGTCCCCTATTGTAATTGGATATTACATGTCAGAGAGTATATAGTCAAGTATACTATATATATATAATCGAACATAGCTTGTGGCAATGTCTCGACTTAAGCTCGAAGAATCGAATCAGAATTACATAGATCAGACATGAGACTCAGGTAGTAAGATCGGAGTAGAATTGTACCCGTTAGGTTTGATGTATAAACCCCTCGGTTGGCTCGTAGCCGCCTCGATAGAGAGGAGATTTACGCCGCATGTGAGGTGTCGCCAATTTTCTGTAGAAGTTCTACGATGAGACCTAAATGTTAATAAGCGCTGTGGCCTTATAGCGGACGTATCACGGTGGCGATCTACGTGGCTTGGGCCGAGTAGCCGACGGCTTGAGGTACTCGGAGCATTTTGCTATTAGTCGATAATCGTCGCGAGGTACGTGAACCTCTTCCTATCTCTCTAGCATGATATGTGTGAACTATGTAGTACGGTAGACGCATACGTGCTAAATGTATTCGATGGGTTTAAAACATAAAGTGTTATAACGGCTTTATGGGAAGTTGGTTATAATGTTTTATGTAGATAAGAAAACACTTTGTGGTCTTTAAAAGGTAAATGATTTGTTTATAATCGCTTGATGGTGATTATAAAGAACTTGAAGTATTTCAAAAGATTTCAAATCGCTTTTGAAAGAGAAGTAATACTTGGTTTTTGAGAACTTAAGAGTTATACTAGCTTTACGGGAAGTTAGGTATAACGCTTAAGAACGCTTTACCGATTTTGGAAATCGTGACGTGTATCGACAAACCATCGCAAATAAGCATTAAAAGGAAATGTTTTGAACAATTAAGTATTATTAAAACCAAGAGAAACTTCCATCCGCATGAAGCTAAGATGAGACAAAATGATATTTCCTAGATCACGGTCATTGTAATAAAGATTGTTATAAACAAGAATATCCTACTCACATATAAGGCTTATGTTTCTCGATTGTTTAAAAGAGAATTATATTCTTAAATGAATAAGACTATGAATCATAAACCTTTCTAAAATAAGAAACGTGAACATTTGAAATTAGGCAAACTTGGACGCTTGGAAAATAATGTTACTTGATTTTACAAAGGTAAGAGTTTTGGTTTTCTTAAAAGGATAATACTCTATTTTATACTACGTATTGTGTGACTTATGTGAAAGAAATGATCTTTTTTAAGATTTTAATGTGTGAAGTACTTGGGGATAGATACACCGAACTTGTTAGTAAAGTACCAGTGTGAATAACTTGATCAGATTGGTTTGTGATAGCCTTGTAATACTTTCTTGTTGCTTTGATAAGTAAAAGTGTTAGGATGCTACGTGTGTTAGTATCTTGTGATGTTTGTGTGCGGGGTTTCTCGATTGTGCTTATTAACTATCGCCGTTATGATAGTATTGTGGCATTCATCTCGAGACGATTCCGGGTTAAGCCGCCTCCGACGCTGGGTAGACTCAGCGGTCCGGGACCATGATTCGAGAATACCTCACGCGGTCCCGGGGCCTATGCGGAGCTACGAGAGTTCCGTGTTAGTGACGCCCTTACGGGCACGCGGCCTCGCGGGCTACGCGATCGCAAGTCCGTGACGACGCCGGAGTAGCTACCGATGCTGGGAATACCTCACGCGGCCGATGAGATTGGCCTACGCGAGTCGCGGAAGTTCCCAGGACTAGACGCCGACATTAGATATCGCGGCAAGTGCCGCCTTTGATCATGTGGCGCTTCAGACAGATCTTATGATACGCTTTATGACCTTGTTGGTACGGTGAGTGTTAGTAGTCGGCTATGCCTTCGCATTTACCCCAGAGCTTTATTAGGACACAGCGGGACCCGTGTTCATGTGTATTCTCGTGCTTGTATATCATAAACCGGCCAGTGGCGAAGGTATTCCACGCACGATTGATGTTGCGGGCGTGAGACCCATTGTTAAATTGAGTGATGACTTGAGGTGCGAGTCCCCGACTTGACATGATCGCTATTTATGGTGAATCAGAGTTTGGTTATCATACATGTCTCCCGCTTTGTATAGACTACTATGATTTCATTTACGATTTATTTTAGTTTCACATACTCTGCACTGTAATCGACCTCCTTCGGGCCGCGCTCATGCCGCAGTTGAGGTACATCACCGCCGATCCTAGCTCTCGTGGTCACGGTCATTGGGAAGCTCCGCTTCCGAGGCTTATCAGCCGTATAGTCCCCGTCGTAGTAAGTGTTTACATTCGTGGTTTGGCGGGCCCCGCCCGCCATCGGGTCGTATCATTCTGTGAGGTCCGTAGTAATCGCGCGGGCGTGGTTGGTAAAAAGGATTGCCGCTCATTTGTAAAAGAGTTGATGGTTATATATATGCCGAAAGGCAAGTTTTCACAGATTATTGTTTTATATTTCTGTTATCTCATGTTGTTGTTTTATGTTCCGCTGACACTGATGTCAGGTCACTAGGGTGCCCGGTAAGGCACTACCACGCCCGCCGGGTCGTGATAATGGTGGCGCAAAAAGCAAAAATAAAAATAATCGGCTTGAACTCGTGTTCCGCTATCGACTTACGAGGCCGGGTTTTACGGTGATGGGAACGAGCGGACCAAGCTGAGGCCGCTTCGCCATTCATCGGAAGGTCGCCCCCAACAAATTGCCCCGTCAGAAGAGAAAATCCACGCCAGGCTCTCGCTTCCCGCACGCTAAGACTTAAACAAACGGTTAGTGCATAAATCAAGGCAAAACGATGATGCATAATTTTAAAAGTAATGGATCGTGAGTAGAAAATGTTATCCCGCAAAAATGGATGACGATGCGGTTGATGCGACGCCGCAAATGCCGGACTTTCGCCCCGCACGCACGTGTCGCGATAGTGAACGCGATATGTCGCCCTTGCCGCAACTCCCCGTAGACTAAAGCTTAAGAAAGAGTGCATAAATCGCTAAGACGTAATAATAAAGCATGAGTAAGAAATGCGATTTCGAGAGTATATAAATCGCCTTTGCAGAAACGTGATACGCCGACGACGCCGTTGGGCATGGCATCGCCTTTGGACTTGTTGTGTTGATAACGCCGCGTTCGACGTGTTGCCGCCGGCGCCGTTACGACGCACGCACGCCGGGCGCCGCCAAGGCTGACATAACGCCGATAACGCCGCTGTCGGACGTATTGCCGGGCGCCGCCGCAGATGCACGCCGGCGATGTCGCCGCTTGACATAACGCCGATAACGCCGCTGCTCGGACGTGTTGCCGACTTCAGACGCACGCCGACGACGCCGCCGCCGACGTATTGGCCGATAACGCCGCCGCTTGACGCACGCCGCCGGGCCGCTGCTGCAGACGCCGGCGCCGGCGATGTCGCGTTGACATAAGGCCGATAACGCCGCCGCTCGACGTATTGCCGGGCGCTGCGCAGACGCCGATGCCGGCGACGCCGCCGCTCGGACGTACGGCCGATAACGCCGCCGTTCGGACGACGCTGGGCGCTGCCGCTGCACGCTGACGCCGGCGACGCCGCCGCTCGACGTATTGGCCGATAACGCCGCTTCTCGGACGACGCCGGGCGCCGCTGCAGACGCGACGCCGACGACGCCGCCGGACGTAGGCCGATAACGCGCTGTTCGACGACGTTGCCGGGCGCCGCTGCAGACGCCGACGCCGGCGATGTCGCCGCTTCGACATGGCCGATAACGCCGCCGCTCGACGTATTGCCGCCGGGCGCCGCCGCCAGACGCCGGCGCCGATACGCCGCTGTTCGGACGTATTGGCCGATAACGCCGCCGCTCGGACGATTGGGCCGGGCGCTGCGCAGACGCCGGCCGGCGACGCCGCCGCTCGGACGATTACGATAACGCCGCTGTTCGGATGTATCGCCGGGCGCCGCTGCAGACGCTGACGCCGGCGACGCCGCTTTGACATGGCCGATAACGCCGCCGTTCGACGTGCCGCCGGGCGTTGCTGCAGACGCCGCGCCGGCGATGTCGCCGCTTGACATAGGCCGATATCGCCGCGTTCGGACGTATCGCCGCCGGGCGCCGCCGCCAGACGCTGAGCGCCGACGACGCCGCTGCCGACGATACCGATAACGCCGCTGTTTCGACGACGTCGCCGCATCGCCGCCAGACGCCGGCGCCGACGACGCCGCGTTCGGACGTATTGCTGATGCTCACGTGGAATACATGCTCCTGCGAGCTAATCTTGAGAAAAATTAGTGTATAACTGTTAAAGCAAAATGATAAATATATGAAAATGCAGCATGCTGGTAACGGCGTCGTCCCTGATATGCAGGATTATATGAGTAACGAGATGTTGTCCTTGCACGAACATGCTGCAACTGACGGGCTGTCATGATGCCTTTGTTGCATGCTATGCATGGGTTGCATATTTGACTTTGTACCCGAGCCGGTGTGCTAGACTTTGTTGTGTATTTTGAACTTGATTGTTGATCGCCAATGTCCCCTTTCTGCTTCTGCTGCGTTCCTTCCGCCTCCGCTATTATGAAGAAACCTGCGCTCAAAGAAAATTTGTGAGTGTGTGGGGAATCGGTTCAGATTTGACTTTGCGCTTGGCCCTTTCTCGTCTGCGCGCTCGATTTGTTTGGACTCAGAATCCCTGTCGACTCTCTTGAGATGTTTAGTAGCTTTCTAAAAGCATTTTCCAAAACGAACTGTTTTCATGAAGTATGCACAAAACATCTTTTAGAAATAAACATTTATATGATATGCGTTAAAAATGTAAAAGCCTCGTCGAATTTGCCGAATATGACTCGTATTTTGACCAAACGAACATCCTTTGGAGTCCTTGTTATTGCCTTCTTCATGGTGCGCAAAATTGTCTCGGGCCATGTGGCGCGTGGGCGGAACTTAACTTCGGCGGGAATTGCTCATATCGCTTTTGGAATAACCAAACACATTTTGTTGCATGCAGACAAATGGGAAGATTCCTAACGGTATGACCGAAGCCGATTTAGGCCGCCTACGTATCCCCATGAGGGAATCAGGTCATGACGTAGTTCATTACAAGTGGAGAATTATGAGGTTTTCTAAAATGGGACCGAAGCCGATGTAGGCCGCCTACGTATCCCACCGAGGGAATCAGGTCATAACGTAGTTCAGATTACACGTAAAAGGCTTTCTAATTTGCAGCGGCGAGACCCTATATGGGCTCTATGCATATCCCACCGAGGGAATGCAGCTTTTACAATGTAAAGGGGATTACATGGAAAACAAATACTCCTAGACGTAATATCTCTTCACTGCATCTGCGTTGATAGCTTTAGGCCATACTTCGCCATCCATCTCAGCTAAGATTAGAGCCCCTCCACTTAATACTCGATGAACCATGTAGGGCCCTTGCCAATTAGGTGCGAACTTTCCTTTAGCTTCACTTTGATTCGGAAATATGCGTTTCAAAACCAATTGTCCCGGCTTGAATAACCTTGGCCTTACTCTCTTGTTAAAAGCTCTAGCCATTCTGCTCTGATAAAGTTGCCCATGACAGATTGCATTCAACCTTTTTTCGTCAATCAACATCAACTGCTCATAACGATCCTCAGATCCACTCGGCTTCGCCAACTCGGCTTCGATGATTCTCAACGATGGTATTTCCACCTCTCGGTAGCACAACTGCTCCATACACCAAAATATACGCGCGTTGCCGTAGAAGTCCGGATTGTGGTGCGATAACCCAAAAGCGCAAAAGGTAAATTCTCATGCCAATGTTTGTAGTTGTTGATCATCTTGCGCAATATCCTCTTGATGTTCTTGTTGGCTGCTTCTACTGCTCCATTCATCTGAGGTCGATACGGAGTGGAATTACGGTGAGTGATCTCAAAATTTCCACATATCTCACGCATCAAGTTACTGTTGAGATTGGTTCCGATTCGCTACAATTGACTCAGAATTCCAAATCGCAAATGATGTTGTTGCGAACGGTCGACTACCACCTTCTTCGCCACCGATCTGTGTGATGATGCTTCTACCCATTTAGTGAAATAGTCAATTGCTACGAGGATGAATCTGTGCCCATTTGAGGCAACGGGCTCGATAGGGCCGATGACATCCATGCCCCAAACCGCGAATGGCCAGGGAGAACTTGTTACACCCCGTATTTACAGGACATGGTGTAAGAACGTACGTAAGAACTCACAGTGTTAAGATTGGAGACTTGTAAAAATTTCTCGGAATTATGAAATTGTCGGAAAACGTTTTGTCAGGACGAATGGGAGGGCGACACGTCACCCCCTTAGATGGTTCCTTGGACGAAATTGCAAGGGCAAGAGGGTCATTGGACCTTTGTTAGCAAGACAAGTCTTGCAAGTTGTTAAGCTTGACAAAGTTGACTTAGTCAAGGTCCCACTAGACTTGATATTTAGCAAGACCTCATCCTAGCCACCCATTTGTAGACACCTTGACCCTCCATTGCCCTTTATATTACTACTAGTAGCAAGAGAGGACTTAACACTTAGCAAAATTTCACAAAATTGAAGACTACACTAATGGTGCTCTCGGGTTCACCATGGAGAAGAAAGGAAAATTTTCGTTGCATTGTTCTTTAAGCTCCACATTTTAAACCAAGGTGCTTGAGTGTTATGTAAGTGTATCTCAATAGAAAATCCCTAAAAGAGAGTTTTCGTAGTAGTCGCAAAGCAAAACCTAGTTGTCTTTCTAGGTTTTGTTTAAGTTTGAAGGAAAATTGTTGGTTGTTCTAAGGTCTCAAGGAGCGATTGAGGTGTCTCAAGAGGCTCTAGGTTGCTAAGGAACGACTTCGGATTCAAGATCGATTGAGAATCGTTAAGGTATAATCTTGTCCTTTAAGATGTTACAAGATTATATACTTTTTGTTGTTGTTAGTTTTACACGCTGACAACATGAAGTTGGTATGTAGAAGTTTATAAGTATTATGGAGTGCTTGTAGCTAAATTTGAAATGTTATATAAGCCACTTGAAAATCGGAATTACTAATCGGTCGTTTATTAGAAATCGCCGCATGTTACCTACTTAGAGATTATGGATTGTTATAATCAAACGCGACTTGATATCATGTTATGCTACCAATTTGGATTGAAATGGAAATTTGATGTTAATTGGTATGGTTGAACTCAAGGTGGCGAATTTGGACTTTTAGTTTGTTATTCATTTGTATTGACTACTTTCTAAATTGTGAGCCAATCAATGCTTAGTTATTCATTGTATCGAATACCTTCATATTGTTGTGAGCCAATCGGGTTGTTTGGTTATTGTATTCGCCTTGAAAAAGGTGGCAAAGTGAGTAGAAACAAAGGAGGTGTCATCGATTTTCCGTAGAATTTAGCGACTTAGCACCTAAAATATTCTACGTTAGAAGTGAAAGGTTAATGGACATATTGTGACCATTATAGGTTGAAGTACTAAGTATAGCGATCCTACTGGAGAGTGGAATAGCTATCAAGGTTGGAGTACTTTGGAGCATTTTGCTATTTGTCGACAATCGCCGCAGGTATGTGAACCTCTTCCTTCCCGTGGCATGATTCTATGTATGGAATATACTTGTGGTATCATTTCATGTTTCCTTCTACTCTTAGAAGTTAAGAGGTAGTTGTGTGATCTACTCTATGTAGAACTTTTCCTATCTTCGAGCATGACTAGTTGCACGATGTAGTACTACAGACGATAACACCTAGATATCCTTTACTAATTTTATGAATAGCCAAGTCGGGTGAGTTAGGATTAACTCACTTCTTTGAAAGAATAAAGGATGTCTTGAGTTTTATTAAAGTTAATGGACTTGAAGAGTTTTAAAGTATGTGATACTTGTTCCGCTTTTAAACGTATAAGTCCCTCGATAGGAAATTGTTTTGGCTAAGATATAAAGTGAATATAACGGCTTTATGGGAAGTTAGTTATATTTGCTTTATGGAAAGATAAATGAATTGATTTTAGTGAAAAGGCAACTTGTTTTAAGGCATTAATTGCCTAAGGTTTTATATAAAATGAGTCACTTGTTTTCTAAAGGTTAAGAGACTAGTAGTATGTTTGAAAGGTATGAGAATTGATTTGAAAGTATTTAATACTTGGTTTCAAAAAGTAGAAGTCTCTCGGTTATAAAAGGAACGTGTTGGTCTAAACCATAAAGGGTTATAACGGCTTTATGGGAAGTTGGTTATAACGGCTTTATGGAAGGTTAAGAGAATAGTTTTCTAATAAAGTAATCAAAGAAATAACTTGTATTAAGGAACGACAAATTGGTTTAAAGGTACCAATTGCTTAAGGTTTTAATAAAAGAAGTCACTTGATTTAGAAGTGTGTATTTGTATTTCTAAAAAGGTATTGTGACTTGTCTTGAAAGGTGAATAGGACTCGATACTACGGTGTTAGTATCTTGGAGCTTTACATGTAGCCGAGTCTTTATAAAAGAATGCACGATGTAGTACTTTGGCTTGATAAATCGAGAATTTGTCTAAGTGTGCCTTGATAAGTACTTTGACTTGTTAAAAGAGAATTATTCTATGTATGCCTTGATTAGTACTTTGGCTTGATAAATTGAGAATTTGTCTAAAGTGCCTTGATAAGTACTTTGACTTGTTAAAAGAGAATTATTCTATGTATGCCTTGATTAGTACTTTGGCTTGATAAATTGAGAATTTGTCTAAGTGTGCCTTGATAAGTACTTTGACTTGTTAAAAGAGAATTATTCTATGTATGCCTTGATTAGTACTTTGGCTTGATAAATTGAGAATTTGTCTAAGTGTGCCTTGATAAGTACTTTGACTTGTTAAAAGAGAATTATTCTATGTATGCCTTGATTAGTACTTTGGCTTGATAAATTGAGAATTTGTCTAAGTGTGCCTTGATAAGTACTTTGACTTGTTAAAAGAGAATTATTCTATGTATGCCTTGATTAGTACTTTGGCTTGATAAATTGAGAATTTGTCTAAGTGCCTTGATAAGTACTTTGACTTGTTAAAAGAGAATTATTCTATGTATACCTTGATTAGTACTTTGGCTTGATAAATTGAGAATTTGTCTAAGTGTGCCTTGATAAGTACTTTGACTTGTTAAAAGAGAATTATTCTATGTATGCCTTGATTAGTACTTTGGCTTGATAAAACGAGAATTATCCTACGTGTGCCTTGATAAGTACTTTGGCTTGGTTAATCGAGAACTTGCCTATATGTGCTGGGTAATAGCCTTCGAGTGCAAGTATTATGTTTTATTAAGTTGTCGCGACTTCTGAAGCGGTCTGATGTCTTGTCAGAAGTTACCGACGCATCGACAGCGATGATGGATTCCACTGCATGCTTCGCTATTGTAGTACTGGGTTAAATTCCTGATTTTTATGTAGATACGGTAGTGCTTATGTCTTGTTGATGGTCGGTCGAGATAGTAAGAGTATAAATGGCGGGCAAGCCCCAAGACGTTGTACCACCTTCTCCGTGGTAAGAGTATAAGTGAGGGTAAACCCCAAGACGCCGTACCACCCGCCATGTGTTGATTGTCACGGCCGAGATAGGTAAGAGTATAAATGGCGGCAAGCCCCAAGACGTTGTACCACCTTCTCCGTGGTAAGAGTATAAACGGCGGGCAAGCCCCAAGACGTTATACCCCGCTTACCACCTCCTCCGTGGTAAGAGATAAATGGCGGGCAAGCCCCAAGACGCTATACCACCTGCTTTGATTGGTATTACGGGCGTGAGACCCATGGTTATGTTTTACACTTATAGTCGCGATGATGACGCGATTCCACGCGTGAGATATATGTATGTATTGTGTACGTGTACGCCGAATGAGAGGGGATGCCACGCGCCATTACATGGTTATATTTTACACTTATAGCTTGGCGTGATTGGGTATTCCACGCACACTTTGCTATTCAGTGTGATTTGATCGCGCCCCGCATCGGGTCGGTAGTATATGTGTCCCTCTCAGAATGGGCCGGACTATGTTATGAAAGATAAGTAAGTTAGATAGAGATGAACTTAATGACTTCTCCTAAGTAAGCACGTAAGATATGGCTATAATTCTTAACGGAATGTAAAAGATATTGATGTGAAATTAAGTTCATGTTGGTAATGACACGGCAGATCCGTATGTATTTTTATACTTGTCCTTGTCATTCTTTTGTACGCTTATGATCTGCATCAGACGTTATTTCGCTCCATATTCGCACTGTTGATCGACTTCTTCGGGCCGCTCACGCCCGCAGTTTAGGTACACAGTGGATCCGCGAGCTTATGATCCCGCTCAGAAGTCGAGATGGCTCAGTGTTCCGAGTTGTCACGCTTATGTTCATTCAGTGGTATGGCGGCCCCGCCCCGCCACGCTGGTTGTTAAAACTCTTAGAGGTCCGCAATACATATCATGGGTCCGCTTGTAAAAGAAAGCGAGGCAAATCGCTTCGTTGTTTTTATATATGTTCGTGAAGGTAGCTACTCCGCTAACTCCGTTGCTTTACTTACGATGTTTTATTTTTAAGTTTCGTATGTTCCGCTGATTTTCTCTCGATGTTTACTGTAAGTGGTGCCTAGGTAGGCACCGCCGCGTCCCGGTCGGTCGTGATGTAACTCGTTACATTAAGTTCATTTGGAGGTACTGAATCAAATCTCCATGACCGCACTACCGACATTTCGCACAAAGCGGATACAACTGCTTCCATCGTCATCCAAAAATAACTCGCCGCAGTAATCTTTTCGCCAAAGTGAAGCCGCTCATATGAGGTCCACATGTCCCTCCGTATCTCTTCTACTAGCTTGCTTGCCTCGAGCATCGACACATCTCAAGAAGCCCAGATCCGAGTCCTTCTGATACAATTTCCCATTCAAAAATAAATGGTTTGCTAGTCTTCGTTGTCTTCTTCCGACGCTGGTTATGCCTTCCGGATATTCTCCTCGCTTGAGGTATCTTTTGATGTCATGGTACCATGGATTCCCGCCTGCTTCTCATCTATACGGGAGCAATAAGCCGCTGTTCCAAAGACACTCACCGTGATCGATCAATGTAATTCTTGTCCGATGTCAATCACGAGGATAAGGTTGCCAATGCATCGTAATTCATTCTCGATCCTGAATACATGCCTAAATTCTATATTGCTGAACCTCTTCAGAATTCCTTCACGCAGCGTAGGGAAGTATCTTCATGTTCTTGGTTGCCCATTCACCTCGCACTGATGGATCGCCAAGTCCGAATCACCTATGACCAAGAACTCAGTATGTTCATATCTACGGCCATTCTGAGCCCCAATATGCAAGCTTCATATTCCGCCATATTGTTGGTGCAAGGAAATCTGAGCTTCGCGGAGATCGGATAATGCTGATCTGTTTCTGAAATCAAAACTGCTCCAATGCCGACTCCCTTGAAATTTGCCGCTCCATCGAAAAACATCCTCCAACCCGGGTAATCTTCTGAGATATCTTCTCCGACAAACAATACCTCTTCATCAGGAAAATAGGTTCGGCGGGCTCAGACTCTCATCGACCGGTTCTCAAAGAAGATGATCGGCTAACGCATGTCCTTTACTGCGTGATGTAGACGATGTCAAACTCGCCAACATAATTTGCCATTTCGCTAGTTTTCCGCTGGTACGGGCTTCAAGGATATACTTGCGGATCCATCCTCGAAATAAGATAAGTAGTGTAGCCGAGATAGATAATGTCCGAACTTCGGCGACCCAAGCACGCGCAACAAGACGCTCCAAAGCAGAGTGTAACGAGCTTCATATATTGTGAACTTCTTACTCAAATAGTATATGGCTCGCTTCTTTTTCCTCGTTTCATCGCTACGCTCTAACACACATCCGAAAGCATTTTCTAATACGTATAAATAGAGTAGCAAAGGTCTTCCGCTCGCGGTACTAGAACCGCGATTAGAAAGGTATTCTTTGATTCTCTAAAAGCTCGTTGACAACTGCTGTCCATTTGGTAGCCGCATCCTTTTTCAACAATTTGAATATCGCTCGCATATCACCAGATCGGGCTATGAACTCGCTGATGTAGTTGAGACGACCAAGGAAGCTCATCATGTCCTTTTTGCTTTTGGAGTGGGTAACTCGGATGGCTTTTATTTTCGGCGGTCCACCAATCCTCTTCTACTCACTATAAAACCCAACAGCTTTCCCATGGAACGCCAAATGCACACTTTGCAGATTCGCCAAAGTTATACTGCCTTAACCGCCAAGAACCTCTTCAAGTTTGCCAAACGGCCCTCCGCTTCGTGATTTGACGATGACGCCGCCCACATAGACCTCAATTTCCTTATGGATCATGTCATGGAAGATGGTAGTCATGGCTCACGTAGGTAGCGCCCGCTTCGAGGCCGAACGACATTACTCGATAATAGTATATCTTCACGGTAGTGAACGCCGTTTTTCTCGCGCCCTTCTCGCCATAAGGATCGATGATAACGTAAAAGCAATGATTTAACGATCAGTAGTTCATGTTTCGCATAATTGTCGATGAGTATATGAATGTTTGGAAGAGGAAAGTCATCCTTCTGGCCGCTCGCTGAGGTCCCCGTAATTCACGCAGACTTGACCTTTCCATCTTTCTTCTTTATCGAACGATATTTGCTAACCAAGTAGGATACTTTGCAACTCGAATTACCTTTGCGCCGAATCGCTTAGACACTCCTCTTTGACTTTCAAACTCATGTCCGTTTGATCTTTCTCGCCTTTGTTTTACGGGGATAGGATGGCTCAATAGGCAACCCGCAGTGCGACGATGTCCGCACTCAACCCCGCATGTCCTCATATGACCAGAAAACACGCTTGTATTGCTTTAGAGCTCAATCAACTCTTGCTTCAGGTGACGCTTAGGTGGCGCCGACTCTAGTCTCTTTCACGTTCCTCATCGCCTAAGTTTATTAACTCGCTTTCTTCCAAATTTGGTTTAGGCCTATTCTCAAAGTTTTCCACTTTGGCTAAGTTCGATCATGACAATCCTCTTGTTCCTCGGGGTTATGCTCGCCATTTGAACTTTGTTCGTTGGTCTCATTACATGTCATATTCGCATTATCAACATGTTTATTAATATGATCGCTGAAAGAAAAATGCTTAAAGAATTTAATTTTTAAACAAAATCTTTTAAAGCTGCGAAAAAAATATCCTGGAATTTATGATGAAAGTAAAATTGCGAGATTAAAAACATATTAAGAAACATAAATGCATGTCTGTTTTCTTTCTAGATAAAAAGTCACACTGCTAGAACTAATCATAAATTCTACCAAGCTTCTGACGGCCAGACAGTGTGCAAGTCCAATTATTCAGTCAGATCCATGCTCGCATCCCAAATGCGAAGCTCCTCGTGATCTCCTGCGATCATACAACAATCTGTCTCATCTTCACCTATGAACAGATTTTGGAACCCTGCTGCAAGATCATCTGGGTCATCTTCTCTCGGCATCTGGATGGTGTAGGCTTTGACGAATGACTGACTCAAGGGCGGAATGGGCGCAGGCAAGGGAATGCATCCCTTTTCCGAGGTTCGCGGTCACCAAATCCTTCGGGTGGCCGTACCCCAAACCAAAAGTGTCCTTCTTCCCAAACAACCGGATAGGCTCGTGATTCCTTCATATCGATCCAAGACTTCGTCGCTCGTACCCATTTCTTAGCATCTCCTTGGCCACCATTGTGAGAGAACGTGGCAGCTGCAACGGCCTGACCCTACTGGCTCTCTTGATCTCATTAACATGAAAAATCGAGCCATCCAACTGTTTCACGTCCTCTATGACAGGATCGCATAATCGCCACTGGTGCTTCCTTTTATCTCCAAATACTACCACTTCGCGGTGATTCCATATAAACTTTAGGCGATGCAGCGTGGACGGATCGCACTACCTCGTGGATCCATGGCCTTCCTATCAACAAAGTTGTAACATGTAGCAATATCCAATATTTGAAATTCCACAACGAATTTCGCAGTCCGATCGCCAGTGAGGTCCATTACGCCTTCGACTTCTATGGACTCCGTCAAACCTTTGACTCGATATGACTTTCACGAATTTTCTTACGTCGCTTCAATTTCAACAAAGGTCGCCATGGACAAATGTTGACTACCGAGCCTCCATCAATCAAAGATCGTTGAAACAATCTTGTCGCGACTGATGGTGATATTCAATTCAAGGTTGTGTTCGACGCCATCGCAGGTAACTCATCATCGTGAAAGGCGATTCGCTGGCCTCTAGTACTTGTCCGACTAAAGCCGCCAAGTTCCCGTCACTCTCCGGAACGTATGCATCCTTCAACACCTCCATTAATGCAGTCCTGTGTGAGGCAGAATGCATTAACAGTGAACGTAGAGAGATATGCGCTGATGTTTTCTTTAACTTGTTATACCCCGTATTTCCAGAGTATGTACGTAAAGGAATACGTACAAAAAGTTTGGTCTTAAAGTTAGGCCTTGGACGTTTTTTTGGGCACAACTCACAAAGCGAATAGTTTTCCGACGAAACGCTTCCACAACTTTTCGTAGGTAAATTCCGCCATGCCATTTCTAATTTTTATGGATTTTTCCGAGAGACGAAACATTTTGGACCAACGGGAGGGCAACACTTGTCACCTCCAATTGATGGATGTGAGGCGCTCATAAGGTCGATTGAGTTGCCAACTTGGTCAAGTTGTTGGTAAGATATTTTGTGTGCAAGTTGGCTACAGTACACTTGCCCTAATCTTGACCTTACACTTGCCTAGCACTTGGCTAAATCTCGCCATTGGTTGCCATCCCTTGACCTATAAATACCCCCCTTAAGATGAAGAGTTCTTCATCCACAAATTACTTTCCAAGTCTTGAAAATCCTCCCTTCTCCCTTGTTAGCCATTTTCGTCCAAGCCCTCTTCCCCCTCTAGCCTAAGTGACTCGCCGAGGCTCCCCAGCCTAGCCGAAAAACTACCCCCACCCTTGGTAGAAAAGTTGCCTTCTAGTATTGTTATAATGCCCAAAATACCCTAGCCCAAATCCCTTAGTCCTTAGTAGAAGTTTTGAAGAACTTCTAAGGTTTCTCGAACTATCTGAGCTGCTCAACTTGTGAGCTAAACCTTGCTCAGCGCGACTTTTATCTTGATATTATTGGGCTTACCGAGGTAAATAAACTTACCCTTCTTTTATATTAGAGAATATATACTGTAGAAGTATAAGAATAAGTATAAATACTTAGACGAATATTACAGAATAGAATTGAACTGTACTCACATAGGACTGTTTACACAGTAGACTCATATAACTCACTGTAGGGTCAGGCGCCCGACTTTCCGTAGAAATGTGAACCTCTGCTTAGAATGACCTTCAGAGTAGTCTAGACTTTGATAGATGTCTGTGACCATTATAGGTCGACTCTCACACGACATATTCAACTTGGCGGTGGTTTTCACGGTAGGTATGTGATTCTTCCTAAAGCATGATATTTTACAATATATATAGTACGGTAGACGCATACGTGTTAACTAAAATATAACTACGCAATGTCTTTGACTTAAGCCCGAATAATACTTACTAAGAATGCCTCACGCTTAAGCCCGAATAACACTTACTGAATGCCTCACGCTTAAGCCCGAATAATAAAGATTCGAAAGCATTTTTTAAAAAGAATATTGAATCATTTTTTAATGTAAGAGAACTAATTGGTTTTTAAACGAAGCTTAAGAGTTATACTAGCCTTATGGGAAGTTAAGTATAACCACTTAAGATTGATAAAAGAAACAGATTTGCCTATGTGTTTATAATGACTTATATCAATTGTGAAAAGAATAAAAAGATGGTTTGATAAGTAGACATGATATGATGCTATGTGTGTTAGTGTCTTGTAACGCTTGTGAAAAAGAGTATTCTTGTTGTGATTATGTTGTTTAAAGATAAGTCGTTATGTTAGTGTACTATCACTCACCTCTTGAGACGATACCGAGGTTGTCGCCTCCGACGCGGGTAGACTCAGCGATCCGGGACCATGATTCGAGAATACCTCACGCGGGTCCGTGGGCCTACGCGAGCTACGAGTTCCGTTAGTATGCAGGGTTATGCCTCACGCGGTCTATGTGCCATGCGACAACGAGTCGGGGCGACGCCGAGGAGTAGCTACCCTCGACGCGGGTTATACCTCACGCGCCCACGCGAGTGGCCATGCGGACTCGAGTTCAGATTAGGCTTGCGGAATGATGATATGGGCGAGTGGCCCTGCTTTCGATCATTCGCGGCCTCAGACAAGACCTATTATAGTTACCTATTGCTCTTGTTTGTGATGTGTACTACGTGCGGTTTCTCGTTGTTTCACACATATTTGTAAACCGGTTTTAAAAATGATATGTTTTCATTTAAGTACTTTACGTTTCGCATACTTAGTACTGTTGTAATCGACCTCCTTCGGGCCGCTCATGCCGCAGGGCAAGGCAGGTGCTAGATCCGCATCCCAGGATCTCTTTGCATTGTCGTGAGCTCCATCTTCTCCGAGGCTCTACTTTTGGTATGATCTCCCGTATTGTAGATAGTTTGTACAGCCAGGGTATGGCGGCCCCGTCCCGCCATAGTTATATATTTCAGAGGTTCAGTAGTCATGTTGTACAGTTGTCGGATGTAATCGATAAACTCGGTTTATATATATATATGCCGAAAGGCGACGCTTGTTCACATAAATCGTGGCTTATTTTATAAATCGTTTCATGTCTTGTTTTATATTTCCGCTGATTACTGATGTATGACTACTTGGGTGCCCCAGATACCACCACGCCCCGAATGGGTCGTGACAAAAGTGGTATCGAGCGCTTAATCCTGGAAAGTGTCTACGCATCGTATCTAGTAGTCTTGATTATCGCGTGTTGTGCACCACACCAATAATCGTGAGGCTATAGGATATTTAGGATTGGTTTCCATTCTTCTCATTCCGAGATCGTGCTTTAGAGTCGTGTTATAGGTTGGACCTCTAACGTATTCCTTTCTCAGAATCGTTATGCCTCCACGTAAGGCAACCCGCCCGTGGCGGCAAGGCAATGAGGAGCCGCTAGCAGACACCCAGAGTCACGAGGCTCGTGCCCGCCTATACCGCAGACGGCGAGTTCTATGACGCCGCCACCCAAAGACACCACGGCACCCACACCTCCCCGCCCCACACCGGGCGAGGAGTTAGGTACAAGGAGACGGCCCACTATTGGCTAAAGTCAGGCCTGCTACGGCGAGAGATCGACGCGGCAGCCGGGCCTCCCAGCCGGCCGCACCCGCGTGCACCCGAGGCGAATAGTTTGAGACTACGAGATTTCGAGTCAGAGCCCGCGAGTTTTACGTCGAGGCCGAGGATGATCCGCAGGAGTTCATCCGTCGCCTTCAGAGGATCACGCGGTGATCAAGGCCTCGAGACGAGTCCGTGACCTTCGCGATCGGCCGCGTGATACCGCAATCGATTGGTTTGATTCACGGAGTTATCCCGGGAGAGCACGCGCCCCCGCCTACTGGGATGAGTTCTCGCAGGCTTTCTCACTCACTTCTTGCCTCCACAGATGGCGAGGGCGCGGCCGATAGATTTTTACCATCGAGGCGCAGAGGACGACCGTCAGGAGTACAATGTCGAGTTTGATTCATCGCTCGATATGTCCAGCTTTGGTAGCAGATATGGAGGATAGGGTGCACCGCTATGTCACCGCTAGACGACTATATGGCCGAAGTCGCAGCGTGTTTCTTCACCGGTATGGACATTACCCAGACGCAGCTCACGCCTGATGCGCGAGCGCAGAGGTCGACGAGTGACAGACAGCAGGCTAAGGCCAGACGGGAGGGTCTTCTCGTGGCTATCGTGGTGGGCGGCCTCGCAGCTAGCCTAGATTTGCACCACGCCACTCAGAGCACTCGCACCGCCTCGACAAACAGAGTATTCGAGGGCGCACTCAGGCCCTGTGGCTTCGACATCCGTAGTAGCAGAGGTATTGCCGATCGACCACCCCAGGTGGCCGATGCGTAGATCCCATTACGGGAAGTGTGCATCGTTTTTGAGCTTGTTACGATTGTGGCCAGCGGGGTCACTTTGCAGGATCGTCCGACCGGCGCTACCGCGGTGGTAGGCTCACCTTGAGTTCTGTTGTCGCCATCATCTCCTACAGCTACTCGCCTGCAGGCGTGGTACACACGGGTCGCCAGGTCGCGCAGGTCGTGGCTCGTCCTAGTTCTAGCGGTCCTCGTAACCGCATTTATGCTTTGTCCACCGACAGATCGTGAGGCCTCACCGATGTCGCCACAGTACCTTATCGCTTCGGGTTTGATGATATGCTTTGATAGATCCGGTTCTACTCCCCATATATCTCCCTTGTTGCTAGTAGAGGGTGGCAGAGCCCGAGTCCATAGACCTTTCTTTCGAGGTAGCTACGCCATGGGTGATTCGGTGGTAGCTCGGCGGTATATAGAGCTTGTCCCGTGACCATTTACGCCGCGACTCAGCCGACTTGATAGAGTTGGAGATGATTGACTTCGACGTGATTATGGGATGGATTGGCTAGCTTCTTGCTACGCTAATGTAAACCGCAGAGAGAGTAGTACGGTTCCAGCTTCTGAGAGCCGGTTGTTGAGTGGGAGGAGCACCAGACGCCGGTGGTAGGTTTATTTCCTACCTCAAGGCTAGGAAGACGCGCAGGCGGGTATATCTACCATCTCGTTCGTGTTTGATATCGAGGTCGCAGCGCAGATTTTCGATCATCCAGAGTCGAGAATTCCCGCACGTGTTTCCACGACCTCGTATCCTCCCGAGAGGAGATTGAGTTTTGTATAGACATTGCGACACTCGCCTATTTCCATTCCGCCATACGTAACGGCACCGCCGAGTTGAGAGAGTCAAGGATCACTTAGGGATTTGGCCGGAGAAGCGGCTTCATCGTGCCTAGTGTTTCACCGGGAGCGCCGGATTGTTCGTGAAGAAGAAGGACGACGCCGCGCATGTGTTGACTATGCTGACCAACAAGGTGACCATTAAGAATGATACCCTTCCCTGTGATTGATGATTTGTTCGACCAGCAGTGGCGCGAGATGTTTCTCCAAGATTGATCCGCGGTCGCTATCATCAAAGTAGTCGAGAGGTGGATGTCCCTAGATCGCATTCGACCCAGACGCATTATGAGTTCGTGGTCATGTCTTTGGTTGACCAATGCTCCGCAGATTCATGGATTTGATGAACCGAGTGTTCAAACCATTTTTGGACACGCTTGTGATAGTGTTCATTGATGATATCTTGGTTTATTCTCGCCGAGCGCGAGCACGCAGAGCATTCGGCGATCAGGCCGACAGCTTCTCAGATCAGCAGTTACGCCAAGTTTTCCAAATGTGAGTTTTGGTTGACTTCGGCATGCTTTCCGGGCATATTGTCGGCCGATGGAATTCGAGTGGATACGCCAAGATCGAGGCAACAGACTTGGCCTAGACCTACTACTCCGGCAGAGGTTCGCAGCTCGGGCCTTGCAGATATTATCGGCGGTTCGTGGAGAAGTTTGCTTATCTCCGCACCATTGACCGTGCCGACTCAAAAGGCGCCAAGTTTCAGCGGATCGATGCTTGGAGCGGTGGTTTCGATTCTGAAAGAGAGATCGACGACCGCCTCGCTTCTTACTCTTCCGCAGGTCCAGACGGTTATGTTGTGTATTGTGATGCGTCGTGCATCGGTTGGGATGTGTGTTGATGCAAAGATGGTAGAGTTATAGCGCACGATCCCGACACCTTAAGAAACACGAGAGGAACTACCCCACCCATGATTTGGAGTCGCACCGTGATTCACGCCAAGATCTGAGGCACTATTTGTAATGGGTTCACGTGGATATTTATACGCACCACAAGAGCCTCCAAGATATCTTCACCGCAGGAGCCGAACTTACACTGCAGAAGGTGGTTAGAGTTGCTTAAGGATTACGATGTTGATATCCCGTACCACCCGGAAGGCCAATGTCAGGCGGATGCCTAGTCGTAGGTCGACGGGAGCCTATCGATGTGCAGCTAGAGAGGAGGACATGGTTCGTGATTTGCATCGCTTAGCGAGCCTTGTGTTCGTATGATTGATTCCGATAGCGATGGGTTAGAGTTCGTGAGGTTGCCGAGTCTTCCATCGCCGGCGAGGTGAAGAGGCAACAGTTCGAGGATCCAACTTTGATTCGATATCGTGATACAACTCTTCGTGAGGGCAAGGGTCCTTTTGAGGTAGCACCTGATGGGGTGCTAAGGTTTGAGGGCATGTTGTGTGTTCCAGATGTTTCAGGACTTCGGCAGCAGGTTCTTGGGGAAGCACACAGCGCGCGTTACTCTATCCATCCAGGGTCGACCAAGATGTACCACGACCTTAGATCTGTGTATTGGTGGGATGGCTCAAGAGGACGTTGCGAGTTCGTAGCTCGCCCGTGTTGTCGCAGTGAAGGTAGAGCACCGAGACCGTGGTTTGTTGCAGCGATAGAGATCCCGACTGGAAGTGGAGGTAATCAACACGGACTTCATCACGGATTACCTCGCACTCGCAGGAGACATGATTCTATATGGGTTATCGCCGACAGTCGAAAATCAGCCCACTTTCTTCCCGTCAGACGACTTTTTCTACCGAGGATTATGCCGACTTTACATCCGAGAGATCGTCGATCGCATGGAGTCCCTACTTCGATCATATCGCATGCAGGAGCCCGATTACGCCAACTGAGGTCCTTCCAGGGTTTAGGGACGCAGTGAGCACGAGCAATCGCATTTCATCCACGCAGACGGACAGCAGAGCGCACTATCCGCACTTCGAGGATATGTCGCGAGCCCGTGTTATTGACTTCGCGGTAGTTGGGAGGATCATTTGCCTCTAGTTGAGTTCGCGTATAATAATAGCTACCACTCCAAAGATTCGACGGGCGCCTTACGAGGCCTTGTATGGGAGGAAGTGCAGATCGCTATAAAGTTGGTTCGATGTGGGCGAGGTGCAAGTGGGACCAGACGGTGCGCAGCAGTGCTGGATAAGGTGAAGCTTATCCGAGAGCGCTTATCGACAGATCGAGTCGATGTAAGTCGATGCAGATCATCGCCGCCGACATCCGAGTTCGCGATTGATGATTGGGTTTTCTCGGCGCGCCACCCATGGCGGTGTGATGAGATTCGGAAGAAGGAAACTCACCAAGGTACATTGGGCCATTTCAGATTGTCCGCAGGTAGGCAAGGTTGCCTATGAGTTGGATCTGCCGTCCGATCCGGAGGCGCGCATCCGTGTTTCACGTTTACGCCGGCGAGATGTATCGGATCCATCTAGTGGTACATCCGATTGACGATGTCCAGTGACCGAGGGGTTATCAGATGAGAGATTCCCATAGCGATAATCGATCGTCGTTAGCGTCGCGACGAAGGACGTGGCTTCCACAAAGTCTTGTGGCGAACGAGCTCGTGAGATGACGCGGAAGCCGGCGAGGACATGAGGCGTAAGTATCTCACCTATTCCCACACCTCCGTGTAATTCACTTTCCTACTTGTAAATCTTCATTATCGCTTATACCTAAGTGTTGTTTATGGCGTGTGTGGCTTTTGTAAACCGCTTAAGTTTTGAAGAACCTTATCGTTATATGTCTTGGGAAGGAACATTCGACGAATGTTTCTAAGGAGGGGAGAATGTTATACCCCGTATTTCCAGAGTATGTACGTAAAGGAATACGTACAAAAAAGTTTGGTCTTAAAGTTAGGCCTTGGACGTTTTTTTGGGCACAACTCACAAAGCGAATAGTTTTCCGACGAAACGTTTCCACAGCTTTCGTAGGGTAAATTCCGGCTATGCCATTTCTAATTTTTGCGGATTTTTCCGAGAGACGAAACATTTTGGACCAACGGGAGGGCAACACTTGTCACCCTCCAATTGATGGATGTGAGGCGTTCATAAGGCCGATTGGAGTTGCCAACTTGGTCAAGTTGTTGGTAAGATATTTTGTGTGCAAGTTGGCTAGGTACACTTGCCCTAATCTTGACCTTACACTTGCCTAGCACTTGGCTAAATCTTGGCCATTGGTTGGCCATCCCTTGACCTATAAATACCCCCCTTAAGATGAAGAGTTCTTCATCCACAAATTACTTTCCAAGTCTTGAAAATCCTCCCTTCTCCCTTGTTAGCCATTTTCGTCCAAGCCCTCTTCCCCCTCTAGCCTAAGTGACCCTTGGCCGAGGCTCCCCCCCCTAGCCTAGCCGAAAACTACCCCCCCTCCATTGGTAGAAAAGTTGCCTTCTAGTATTGTTATAATGCCCAAAATACCCTAGCCCAAATCCCTTAGTCCTTAGTAGAAGTTGTGAAGAACTTCTAAGGTTTCCTTGGAACTATCGGAGCGTTCAACTTAGGAGCTAAACCTTGCTCAGCGACTTTTATCTTGGATATTATTGGGCTTACGAGGTAAATAAACTTACCCTTCTTTTATATTAGAGAATATATCTGTAGAAGTATAAGAATAAGTATAAATACTTAGACGAATATTACGTAATAGAATTGAATCAGACTACATGATCACATTTACACAAGTGACTCATATAACTCACTGTGGGTTGTCTGCCCGAGCTTCCGTAGAAATGTGAACCCTCTGTTTAGAATGACCTTGAGTAGTCTAGACTTTGATAGATGTCTGTGACCATTATAGGCTGACTCTCTGCGCGCGACATATTCAACTTGGCAGGTGGTTTTCGCTGAGAAGGTATGTGATTCTTCCTAAAGCATGCTATTTTACAATATATATAGTACGGTGAGCGTACATGTGTTAACTAAAATATAACTACGGCAATGTCTTTGACTTAAGCTCGAATAATACTTACAGAATGCCTGGCTTAAGCTTTGAATAACACTTACGACAATGCCTCGGCTTAAGCCCGAATAATAAAGATCAAAGCATTTTTTAAAAAGAATATTGAATCATTTTTAATGAAGAGAACTAATTGGTTTTTAAGCGAAGCTTAAGAGTTATACTAGCCTTATGGGAAGTTAAGTATAACCACTTAAGATTGATAAAAGCAGATTTGCTTATGTGTTTATAATGAACTTATATTGAATTGTGAAAGAATAAAAAGATGGTTTGATAAGTAGACATGATATGATGCTATGTGTGTTAGTGTCTTGTAACGCTTGTGAAAAAGTATTCTTGTTGTGATTATGTTGTTTAAAGATAAGTTTATGTTAGTGTACTATCACTCACCTCTTGAGATGATCTGGAGGTTGTCGCCCTCCGACGCGGGGTAGACTCAGTGATGCAGGACCATGATTCGAGAATACCTCATGCGGGTCCAGGGCCTATGCGAGCTACGAGAGTTCCGGTGTTAGTATGCGGGGTTATGCCTCACGCGGTTACATGTGGCCATGCGGACAACGAGTCGGGGCGATGCCGAGTAGCTACCCTCGATGCGGGGTTATACCTCATGCGGGCCCATGTGAGTGGCCTATGCGGACTCCGGGAGTCCAGGATTAGGCTTGCAGAATGATGATATGGGCGAGTGGCCCTGTTTCGATCATTCGCAGCCTAGACAAGACCTATTACAGTTACCTATTGTTGCTCTTGTTTGTGATGTGGCACTACGTGCGGTTTCCTTGGTTGTTTCACACATATTTGTAAACTGGTTTTAAAAATGATATGTTTTCATTTAAGTACTTTACAGTTTCGCATACTTAGTACATGTTATCGACCTCCTTGGGCTGCGTTCATGCCGCGGTAAGGCGGCAGGTGCTAGATCCGCATCCTTAGGATCTCTTTGCATTGGTGTCAGGAGCTCCATCTTCTCCGGAGGCTCTACTTTTGGTATGATCTCCCTGTATTGTAGATAGTTTGTACAGTCAGGGTATGGCGGGGCCCTGTCCCGCCATAGTTGTATATTTCCTTAGAGTGCATGTAGTGTTTATGCGATTGTCGGATGTAATCGATAAACTGGTTTATATATATATGCCGAAAGGCGACGTTTGTTCACATAAACTGTGGCTTATTTTATAAACTGTTTCATGTCTTGTTTTATATTTCCGCTGATTACTCTGATGTATGACTACTTGGGTGCCCCGGTAAGGCACCAGTCACGGGCCCCGGAATGGGTCGTGACATAACTGCTCTACGACGAAATACTCTTTAGTGGGAATCTTCCTCCAAAACTCCTCGACTTCAGCCTCTGTCACAGGTTTCTTTTGCGGTGCCTCCTTGGTTGCCTCTACAGGTGTGTAATATCTCCCTGACCTGGTTATACATGCAGCGGTGACTTCTATGACTCGCTTCCCATTTTCTCTGCGATCCACTTTGATTGGTGGCCCCTTCCCGGGCGTCTGAGCAACTGTGATTGAACCCTTATGTCTCGGCGGTGCCCTTTCTAACTCAAATACTGCTTTCTTTCGAGGATCGGTGACAGGGGCGACGAAAGCAGAAGGTTCGGCTCTTCCTTCACTTCGAACTGACCGGATGGTTCCCTCCAAGTTGTATTCCTCATCTAGGGTTATCAAGTGCACATTGGCATTGCCGTGGTTTGGCAAGGGATTATCATGCACGTCAGCGTGATCCTTCACCAATTACTCCTTCTTTGATCAACGCTTCGATTTTGTCCCTGAGGGTGTAGCAACTTCCAGTGTCATGCCCTGGGCTATCAGAGTGATACGCACAACGCTTATTCTCATCATACCATCTTGGGATAGGGCTAGGAATCCTCCCTGGAATTGGTTGGATCAAGCCTGCAGCTCGCAGCCTTTCGTATATCTGGGGTATGGGTTCAGCCAGTGGGGTGCGGGTTTTGGATGGTCTCCCTTCAAAATTCGTGTTTGGTCTGGGCGCATTGGGTGCTCTATGTTGTTGGCGGGCTTGATGGGCGGGTTGATGCGGGGCCGGATAAATGGGTGCTTGGGAAGCGTTATATATAGGTTGTGTGTGGTAGTTGGGGTGTGGGGCAGGTGTATAGTGAGGTGTGAAGTTTTGGCTGCTTGTGTGGTAGTATGGGGTTTGATAGGATGGGTTTTGGTATGTTATGAATGTTTCGGGTTTACGTTCTTGTATGAACATGGAAGGGGAAACTGTCTCTTTCTTCCTTGAAGTACTCCCGATCGTCCCTGACTGAATCGCCTTATTGGTTGCCTGCAATGCTGCCAGATTCGTAATCCTGCCGGTTTTAATACCTTCTTCTACGAAGTCGCCCATTCTGACAACCTCTGCAAAATTCCGCCCGATGACGCTTATCATCCGCTCATAGTAGGTTGCGTCCTTCAAAGATTGTACGAATAGTGTGGTCATCTCACTCTCCACCATGGGTGGTTGTACCTTTGCTGCCTCTGAACGCCACCTCATGGCGTACTCCCTGAAAGTCTCCGTAGACTTCTTTTCTAACTTCATTAGATAGAACTCATCCACCGGTTTCTGTGTTGAATCTGAACCGCTCCACAAAGTCTTGGGCCAATGCATTCCAGCTATGCCATTTTCGCGGATCCTGGCTAGTGTACCAATCTAGTGCCTCGCCGGTCAAGCTTCGAATGAACAACTTCATAATGACTGCTGGGTTCTTCCCTACCCCGATTAGCTTGTCGCAATATGACCTCAAGTGTGCACGGGGATTTCCCTTCCCATCAAATAGATCAAACTTCGGCACCTTGTACCCGCGCAGCTCGCGTGCGGATCGTGCAAAGATCCTCGTAGTCTAGTCCTTCGTGACCTTTATCCGATCGCATGCCCCGAACTGCTTCTTTCAAACTGTGAATTTCTTTGGCCACGTCCTCGTCCATTTTGGCTCGGACTTCCCTCTCCATTTCTTCGTAATGATCCACTTCTTGGTGAAGCGCGGGGACGGTAAAAGGCTGGGTTTCTGTTGTGTAAGTTAGCTGTCTGAGTGGTTTGATGGGGCTGGTAATGGGTATGGTGCGTGGGTATTGGTCGGCCTGGCGATTAGGGATGATTGTGGGGAAGTAAGTAGGTGGGGGCTGAGGTACATGGGTAGTAGGAGGATCATTTTGAAGGTGGGGTTGATGATTGGCTGGGCGAGGGGCAGTTTGGTCGGTAACTGGCGGTCTTTGTGGGGAGTTTTGGGAGATATGTGGTGGTGGAGGTCGATCTGGGGTGGTTTGCGAGGTAGTGGCCCTTTGCTCTGGCATAGGGGTATTCAAGCTAATGGACAGGTTGGTCAGATTCCGTAGCCTCTCCATCTCAACCTGCATATCAGCAATTTGTTGTAGCAGCTGCGCAATACATTCTTCCTGACTGGTGACATTCCTCCCTTCTGAAGGTTCTGTTTCGCTGACAGGAATAATTCCCAAACCATTTGGCTCAGACGCCCCCGAGCCAGTCATATCATCATTTCGTTCCTTGGACCTGGTAAAGTGTGGATGCTCCGACATTGTTGAGTCAAATACGAACCGACCATTTGGGGAAGATGATAAGTCTTTCTAAAAAATGCAACAAACGGTGTTAGCATAAAGCATATAATTTGCAGGTATGTAGCAGATATATTGCACATAGCACGTTCAAACGTTTCCTAACATGCAGGGGGACCTCTTTATGCCAGAGGTAAGCCTAAACGTCATATATGCAACAGGTTGTCACAACCCGACCACGGGCCCGTGACTGGTGCCCTACCTGGGCACCCTTACAGGTAAACATCAGAGATAATCAGCGGAACATACACGAAACTTATAAAATAAAACAGCAGTAATAAAACAACAGGTTAGCCGATAGGGCTACCTTCCTGGACGTACATACATAAACGAAGCAGTTGCCTCCTTTTTCTTTACAGACTGACCCACGATATGTGACTACAGACCTCTAAGAGTTTTATCATAACAACTGTGGCGGGACAAGGCCCCGCCGTACCCCTGAATAAACATAAACGTGACAACTCCGGAACACTGGAGCCATCTCGACTTGCTGAACCGGGATCCTAAGCTCGCGGATCCACAACCGTGTACCTAAACCTGCGGGCATGAACGCAGCCCGAAGGGTCGATAACAGTACGAATATGGAATGTAAATAACGTCTGATAGCAGATCATAATCGTACAAAAGAATGACAAGGACAAGTATAAAAATACATACGGATCTCGCCGTGTCATTACCACTTATGAACTTAATCGTACATTAATCATTCTTTTCCTTCTTTCAATAGGAATTAACATCATATTCTTACATACATACTTAAGAATTCAATCAAGTTTTTCCACATAACTTACATCAATATCTTTTTCCATTCCATTAAGAGTTATAGTCATATCTTACGTACTTACTTAGGAGAAGTCATTAAGTTCATTTCTATCTAACTTACTTATCTTTCATAACATAGTCCGGCCCACTACGGAGGGACACATATACTACCCGGCCCAAACTGGGACGCGATCAAGTCACACCAATATCAAAGCATGCCCGTGGAATCCCCCATCACTGTCGACAGCTAAAAGTGTAAAACATAACCATGGGTCTCACGCCCATAATATCAATCAAACAGGTGGTATAACGTGCGGGGCTTGCCCCTCATTTATACTCTTACCCTGGAGAAGGTGGTAAAGCAGGGGGTATAACGTCTTGGGGCTTGCCCCTCATTTATACTCTTACCCTGGAGAAGGTGGTATAACGTCTTGGGGCTTGCCCCTCATTTATACTCTCTTACCCTATCTCGAGGTCGTCAAACAACACATAAAGCGGGTGGTACAGCGTCTTGGGGTTTACCCTCACTTATACTCTTACCTGGAGAAGGTGGTATAACGTCTTGGGGCTTGCCCTCATTTATACTCTTACCTAGCTCGACCGACCATCAAACAAGACATAAGCACTACCATGTCTCTTATAAAATCCGAATTTAACCCAAGTGCTACAAATAACGGAAGCATACGTGGAATCCCACATCACCGCTGCGTCGCCCAAGTAACTTATAACAAGACAGTACCCTCCAACCGAGAGTCGCGGCAACGTAATAAAACATAATACTTGCACTCAAAGGCTATCACCGACATATAGGCTAAATCTCAATTAACTAAGCCAAAGTACTACGTGCGTACATTCTTTTCAAAAACTCCTTTCCAAATAAAACTTCCCGATACTAACCAATCGTAGTATCAAGTCCTATCCACCTTCCGCACAAGTCACAATACCTTTTAGAAATACAATTACCGCTTCTAAATCAAGTGACTTCTTTATTAAAACCTTAAGCAATTGGTACCTTTAAACCAATTTGCCCTTACCTAATACAAGTTATTCCTTTGATTACTTTACTAGAAAACCATTCTCTTAATCTTCCATAAAGCCGTTATAACCGACTTCCCATAAAGCCGTTATAACCCTTTTAGGGTTTAGACTAACACGTTCCTTTTATAACCAAGAGATTTATACTTTCAAATCAATTCTCTTAACTTTCAAAATACTTCAAGTCTCTTAACTTTTAAGAAAACAAGTTTCAAAGTCTTAAAAGCTTCATACGTAAACTCTTTTAAAATTAGTAACAAATCTTTGGTGCGTCGTGAATAAGTTATACTTATTTATAACGATCTTATTCAAGTAGCCATGATCTAGAAAATGTAATACAATTTTGTCTTATCTTAGCTTCTATGCAGATGGAGGATTTCTACTTGTTTTAACATAATGGATTGTCATTACATTTTCCTTTATTAACGCTGCAGTGGCTTGTTCGATACTTATTCTCATTTGTGCCGTAAATTAGCCAAATCAACTCGACTCCTTTTTATTATAAAACCTTAGGCAATTGATGCCGTAAAATCAAGTTGCCTTTTTACATAGTCAAGCCATTTATCTTTCCATAAGGCAAATATAACTAACTTCCCATAAAGCCGTTATATTCACTTTATACCTTAGCCATAAACAATTTCCTATCCAAGGGACTTATACGTTTAAAACGGGACAAGTATCACATACTTTAAAACTCTTCAAGTCCCTTAACTTTAAAATCAACTTAAGACATCCTTACTATTCTCAAAGAAGTGAGTTAATCTCCTAACCCACCCGACTTGGCATTACATAAAACAAGTAAAGAATATCATAGTCTTGTACGTCTACCGTACTACATACGTGCAACTAGTCATGCTCAAAAGATAGGAAAAGTTCTACATAGAGTAAATCACATAACTACCTCTTAACTTCTAAGAGTAGAAGGAAACGTGAAATGATACCACAAGTATATTCCATACATAGGATCATGCCAAAGGAAGGAAGAGGTTCACATACCTCGCGACGATTGTCGACAAGTAGCAAGATGCTCCAAAGTACTTCAACCTTGAGCTATCACAATCTTCCAGTAGGATACGCTATACTTAGTTCTTCAACCTATCATGGTCACAATACGTCCATTAACCTCTTACTTCAAACGTAGAATATTCTAAGTGCTAAGTCGCCAAATTCTATGGAAAATCGGACAGCACCTCCTTTGTTTCTACTCACTTTGCCACCTTTTTCAAGGTCGATTACAATAACCAAACAGCCCCAATTGGCTCACAATTAAGTAGAAGATAGTCCAATACAAATGGCTAACTAAACAGCCCCAATTGGCTCACAATTAAATAGAAGATAGTCCAAAATCGGCCACCTTGAGTTCAACCAAACTAATTCTTATCCAATTTCCATTTCAATCCAAATTGGTAGCATAATAAGATATCAAGTCGCATTTGGTTATTACTACCATAAGCTTCAAGTCAATAACATGCGACGATTCTAACAACGATCAAATTGTAATCCAACTTAACATGGCCTACATTTCATTTCGAATTTCAAAGACTACAATCGATCTATAATCCTTATAAACTTCAACATATACTTCATGCTAGCAACAAGTAAAGCTAACAACAAAATAAATAATTTTGTAATACTTTCAAAGAACAAGATTATACCTCAACGCTTTTTAATCCAATCTTCAAAACCGAAGTTGCTCTTTAGCAACCTAGAGCCTCCTTAAGACACCTCAATCCGCTTGTTGGGACCCTTAGAACAATACCAACAATTATCCTTCAATCTTCCAATCCAAAACCTAGAAAGCCACTAGGTTTTCACTTTGCGACTAATACGAAAACTCTCTTTTTCCGGGATTTTTCTATTGAGATACACTTACAATACACTCATGGACCTTGGTTTAAAGTGTGGAGCTTATTGGACAAGAAACAAATTTTTTTCCTTATTGATGGGCATGAACCCGAGAGCTCCTTGCTCTTGTTCTTCAATTTGTTGTGAAATTTGGCTAAGTGTTAAGCTCTCTCTTGCTACTAGTAGTAATATAAAGCACAATGGAGGGTCAAGATGTGAACAATTGGGTGGCTAGGATGAAGTTCTCTTAAATATCAAGCTTGTGGACCCATTGACCAAGTCAAATATGTCAAGCTTGCTACTTGCAAGACTTGTCTTGCTAACAAAGGTCCAATGACCCTTTTGTCCATGTTCAAATTCGTCCAAGGCATCACTAAGGGGGGTGACACGTGTCGCCCTCCCATTCGTCACAATAATACGTTTTCCGACAATTCCATAATTCCGAGAATTTTTTTTACAAGTCTCAAATCTTAACACTGTGAGTTCTTACGTACGTTCTTACACCATGTCCTGTAAATACGGGGTGTAACACCTTTTGACCATGTGAAGCAATGGATACTTCCATTGAACCTGGCTGCTACTGCGGGATGCTAAGTACTTGTACCAATCCTCTGTGCCGACTGGTGACACATAACGCTTTGTTCTTTCATAAAAAATGGAGATCTTGTTGTCCGCGCTGTGACATACATCGGTCATGTTTGAACGCTGATAAAAATGTTCTATTGCCCACATCTGCAAAATGAGATAACTGCCTTCAAAGAAGCTTGATTCACCCCTTCTGCATCTATTCAAAGCTCTAAATAGTTCTGCCAAGATCATGGGCGTCAGAGTGAGTCGTTTGCCACCAACATCATCGAACACTGCTCTAACCACTGAACATATGCATGTGCTGATCCTTCCATGCTCGAGCGGAAATAAAAGAATCCCCAGGAAAGCCATAGCAAATGCAATAGGACGTCTAACTCTCCAATGGTCTGCAGTGCAGCAAAATTCATTTTTAAACAACTTGTATCCGTCTCGGCAACCATATCTCTCGTACAGGTAGTCTAGAGAAACCCAATTGTTTTCGAAGCAACGCAATTCTCTGGTGTTCTTTAAACCCAAATAACGGATGAGCTTTTTCCCTGACTGGCCATGCGGAATAACTGGTTTTCTGTCGTGATATGCTAAAGCAGTGAAGTAGCTGACTTCTTCTAAGGTGGGGGTTATCTCGAAATCCCTGAATTTGAAGGTAACTCGATCCGGATCCCAAAATTGGATCAATGCTCTGACCAAATGCTGATCGGGAGAGATGTCGATTAATGAGGTAAGGCATCCCAACCTTCTTCTGATTGCCATCTGACTACCCAAGTCGAATTTTGACCACCATGTCCTCAATTTGCTCGGAATCCCATTCACCATTCTGATCTGAGGGATAGGTTCCATCTAAAATAAATAGTACAAAAATGAGTATGCATTTTCCTATTTAGGCATTTCAACTTCAGGCTTGGTTTTGTTTATCATGACTATGCAACACATAATATGCTTTTGAGCCGCGGGGTTGTAATAACCCGTTGACCAATTTGGTGTCTTCCTAATTGTGGTGTCGATACCAAGGTCCGACCCACCTAAGGTAAATGTATGCATGCCCTAAAATAAGGGTGGTATAGCTCTATCTTAAGTTTCTAAGATTTGGCTTTTCTAGACGCAAGGTTCCCGAGCGGACAACTCGAGTGAAAAGGCTACGCGGCTGATCAGACGAACCGATCTAACTCCGCGCAGGCGCCAACTCTCCTAAAATTTGGGATTTTTTGAAAGAAATTTGCGGGTGCGCGAAGCACACCAGCGCGTGAGTGTGTGATAGTGTGAATTTTCCAGAATGGAAGAAATATGAGCGGAATGCCAGTTTAAGAAAAGCAGTAAAGCAAATAGCAATCAAAATGAATAAAGCAAAATACAGCACGCAAAAAAAAAAAAAAAAATTAAATGCAAAAATAATGCCAAATAATAACCCTAGATCTGTTGTGGTTAAAAAAACCTAAAATCCCCAGTGGAGTCGCCATTCTGTCGCGCCTTTTTTCGACCGCGACATTTTTTAAATAAAAATGGCTCCTGTTTAGAAAAAGGTTAGAAAATAAAAATAAATGCTAAAAGTGCAAAAAAGAATACTAAAATATTAAAAAGGCTTAAAGATGTTTAAAAGGGTGCTAAAATATTAAAAGTGCTAAAAAGGTACTAAATGCTAAAGGGTTGCTAGGGAGTCGCCACCTAATTAATTTGGGTGAATTAGGACACCTATAATGTTAACTAGTTTAAAGTAAACATTAACTCCATTTAATGGTCTGCTAAACTTAATGAGATTCTGGGTAAGAGTTCTTTATTATCCTAAAGGGAAGGGGTTAGGCACCCTAAAGGATCCGCTAACTTGCGGTTGTCCGTTCAAACCTAGGGTTAATTATTATGCTAATGAAATATGTATTGAGAGTTATTTAAATAGGGCATAAAAGACTATGAGATTTGTTTGAAATATAAGAGCTAGTTTCAAAGAGGCAAATGTATTCCTGGGGTAAAAAAATGTATTCAAGTATTCCTTTACCTAAGAGGTATATGTTGCTTAGCATGATAATGTGAGAAAACGTATCTATTATGCGACAGAAGTATTTATTATTCTTTGTATTAATAGGGATTTCCTCAAAGCAGTTTTAAAATCTCTCGACTAACCATATTTATTATGCCAGTGTAGAGTATTAAGCGGTTTATTATAGCTTATTAAACAAGGCGAGCCTAAAGTAATTAACCTAAAGGGAATTGGCTTCTAAACTAGAGGTTCGAGGTTTAGATATTCTAATTATTCTATTAATTAATGTAGCGTTTAGACAAATAATTTACAATAAATAAATGAATGGGGGGCGGGGTAAAGATAATAAGACGACTCGAGGAATGGCGAAGTCATTTCGCCGCGGTTTGGAAGTTCCTATGCGAGATGAATGCACGTAAATGCGGGCCTTTATTTGAAGTAGCTCGAGATGAGTCTCGCCGTGAGACTCTTTATTTTGCTCCGGTGCGTGCCATGTAAAAGATAAAGAAAGATAAGGATTAGTATATAATCTAACAATATAAATGGACATGTGCATATTATAGCTATCATTCAATTCCGTCACCCTCTAAAAAATAATAGAAGTTGACCACGTGCCCAACGTTATTCAGCCCAAACTGGGCTTTTGTAACTGGCAGCAACCAACATCAGCAACATGTTTGAGTTTCAGATTTTAGAGCAAGCATACACAATCATATTTGGGCCACATTAATTATACTAATACTTTGAAGGATAACCCAGATTTGGCCTTAATAACTATATCAGGCCCAACCAGTCCTGTGACAAAGAACAAAATTTTAGGAGCGTAAGGGAGACATTTGGACCTAAACCTACCCCCTAGAAATACTATTCATGCGGCTGCTGGCTCGAATACCGAAAGGAAACACCAATATTTCGGACTTATGTGGACAACAATAAGTGGCACACAACAAAACTAAGTAAATAACTTGTCAAGCTTACGTATTTGATTCATTTATCACAACAAAGGTAACATCTTGATAACCTATTCTTAGCCTATTCCAGGATATATATTGCTGCAGACCATCCCGCGACTGATAAGAAAGCAGAATTACAAGCAGGCTACATACATGACCATTTAAAACAACACATAAAGAAGACTCTACATACTTGCTAATTCATACAGGGGCATACAGTCTGCCAAGTAGCAGGTTATTAAGAGACAACGTACATAGTCTAAGCATGATTTAAATACTACCAGGCACACACAGTTTAACCATATGAAGTAAGCCTCGTATCTTGAGTACAAGCTGATGGGCAGAAGAGGCTCAAGACGTGAAACCAACTTAACAGCAAAGCCAATGATTTAGGAAATGTGGACGATAGGCCAACATGACAAAGTTCAGGTTTATTGGTTACACATTACTAAGAAGACCAGCATGGAATTGCACAAAGACAACCAGTAGTTGATATCTCACAATATGCATTAACAATAAGTTGTTTGAAATGTGAGGCACAGATCTGACTGCATTCACTATCATGTCCAAAGCTGCAACAATCTAATTGAATGTATTTCATGCTTCTAGTCACACAAGTTTTTCCCTATGTACTGGGGATATAAATACACTATCTCTGGATTGGTATAAGTATTATAACATTGGCAAATATAGTCAAAGAGCATTACAGTATTCATACACCCACAAAAACATGCTTCATATTAGTTTAACATACCTAAATAACAAACGACGTTTATACCAACATATTTCTCAATCAGTAGACATCGCACAGACGTAAAAATTGTAAATTAACAGAAAGCTGGAAAAAGTGATGAATTTACCTTCTCCGGGCAGCGAACCGAGGCAGCGTATCAAGTCGTCGGTTCACTCGGAGGGTTTATTGCGGTTATGCGAAAGGATGAAACTTCTCAAAAAGCTTGAGGATTCTGATTATCTGCTCTAGAATGCTAACTTCGAATGATTCTTGCCTGTTTTCTCTCAATTTTCCACTGAATTTTCAAATGTATAGAGATGGGTTTATATAGCCTCAATGTTGGTTCCCAATTAGGTAAACCCTTTAATGCGAATTTGGTATGATTCGTTACATGATTCGGAGGTGTAAGATTTGTTATGCTAACTGTGGGCTTCCGATTTTAGAGAGATTTTGTGCTTATTGAGGTATGATGCAAATGGTAATGATATATTCAGGTTATGGTAAGTTAGATTCGACTTTGCATGGTACTGGTATGGGAAAGGAAGGTCGCCGGATTTTCCCCCTAAAAATCCGGCGAGATTCGTGTGTAAAGGGGAGGGAAAACGCGGCGGTTCTTAGGGTTTCGTTAGGTTATGAAAGGGAGACGGGGAGACAGGGAAAAAGGAAATAAGGCTGGGGGTCGCGTGGGCTTCTGATAAGGGAAAGGGACTGGGCCTTGCGGGTGTTGGGCTGGGTAGGTAATTGTTGGGCTGGGTAGAATTTAGGAGTTAATTAATGGGTATTAAGTGTTAGGTTAGTATTATAATTATTAGTTTTTGGTGTTTAATTAGTGGTAAATTAAATTAATAAATTGGGATTAAATTGTTTAGGTGCTTTATTAGCCTAATTGTTATAAATGCGGACGTGCTATTTAATTAGTGCTTGAGTTTGAATTATTATAAAGAATAAAGACGGACGTGCTATTTAATTAATGCTTAATATTTTAGAATGCGGCGCTATTATTTAAAATCTTATTTATTGCATTATTTTATCTTTATTTAAAATGAGTTATGAAATTGCTTTGCAGATTAATAAATGCGGCTATGCTACTTGACACGACGTCATTGCTAAATTATTTATTCTATGTATTTATTATTAATTATTAAGAATTGTTTGACAGGGCTTAAATTAATAAATGCGGGCGCGAGACTCCAAGTGCTTAGTACTCTACGTAAAATGTTGTGCCATTATTAAATTGCTTATTTATGCCTGTATTTAATGTTTTATCGCTGCATTTTATTATAAAAGATCATAAAATTATTTTACAAAATTAATCTAATTTTATAGCTAATGACTGGACGGGAGGGTCAAAATTGGGTGTCAACACATTTTAGAACACTTCATATCTCAATTATCATAGTCATGTGATATAACACTAGTCTGTAGCCTCTTTTGCCATTCACAAAATATCATTTCTAATCCCCATTGTCACACTTTTAAAATCTTAAATTATTTTGGGATCGCATCCTTTTATATACTAAGCTCTTTATTTGCGTACGTGAATATGACATAAATCCTCTAAGGATAGGGTCTACTTTCATACGTCTAGTTGCTCAAACCATCACCCGAAAGTACGGGGTGTTACATTTTTTCTCCCTTAGAAACATTTGTCCTCGAATGTTGCTGGTTTCACGGCTAGATTTCTGATGATCACACTTTTCCTCATACAACACCCTTTACATGCGGACCAACCAATGGCTACTACTTCAGTTCCAATATTTGATTTTTTTAAATTTAGGCCTAGGTAATTCATTCTAGTCTTATTTAATATCTATAAATTGGGCTCCTTCTTAGCTCTCAATGCGAAATTTATCTCTTGTCATTTCATATGCCCTTAATCCCTAATTTACCCTGAACCAACCACTCTAGTCACCTCTAGGTTCCTCGTCGAGATTGTCGGTTGTCTTTGTCTCCGTTGCGATTACATAAAATATTATTATAGCTTTTCCCGTAAAGAGTTAAACAACACATCTAACCTACCCCCAACCAGTTACTTAGCATAAGGTGAGTCCGGGGTTTCTGAATACAAGGTCACAAGGGTTAGAATTACGTATTAATCGTCCATAGTGAAATCTCATATCTTATTAGCCTGCTAGAACAGTGTTGTGGTCCTGTTACTTCTACTCTGGTCTCTTCTTTACATTCTCGGTCTATTGATACTACAATATAATTTGTTCCCTTATAACAATTAATAAGTTGTTTAAGGATATTTATGATTCATCTCCTCTTACGCCTCTCATGTCATCTCTCATACATTCTTATTCTGTCATAGAACTTTCATGGGGGCTACTTCTTTAGTCCTCAATTTGCAAACTTGACGATCTAAGATAGAACTAGAAACATCTCCATATGATAAGTCCTCTATAACCTTCATATCATCAATTGACATAATTTGGAAAGTATTCCAAACACATGATCTTAACATAGAAACATATAAAACCGGATGAACAAACTCTAACTCTAAAGACAAGTCCAATTCGTAAGCCACTTGGCTAATTCATCGAATTATGTGATATGGCCCAATGTACCTTAGATTGAGCTGTCCCATTTTCCAAAATCTCATTACACCCTTCATAGGAGAAATTCTCAAGAAGACCCAATCATCCACTTGGAACTCTAAGTCCCGTTGTTGACGACTCTGAGTGATTAACAACCATTCTTGGATAAGCTTCACATTCTCTATGGATTGGTGCACTAGGTCAAGCCCAAATGATTCTGATTCACCTACTTCAAACCACCTGATAGGAGATCTACATTTACGTCCATACAAAGCCTCGTATGGAGTCATTTTAATTCTATCAAGATAACTATTATTGTATGCAAATTCAATAAGGGGTAAATGATTATCCTTACTTCCCTTAACCCTTTTTGAAATGATCTCTAGAAGTTAGTTGTGAATTGTGCACCTCGGTCAGATATAATAGAAATAGGCATACCATGAAGGCGAACAATATCCTTAACGTACAATTTTGCATAGTCCCCGTAATGAAATCCATATTAATTATTTCCCATTTCTACATCGGGATCTCAATGTTCTGAGTCAAGCCGCCGCATTTTTGGTGCTCTAATTTTACTTGCCGACAATTAAGACACTGAACTACCAACTCCGCAATATTTCTCTTCATGTCTTTCCACCAATATATACCTTTGATATCATAATACATCTTAGTATATCCAGGGTGAATGGAATATCGTAAGCAATGAGCCTCCGTCATATTCTTGTCTCGTAATCCTGCTACATTGGAAATACATAAATAGACCTTCCACCTGGGGGTCCCTCCCCTATTATGGTTGTGGTTCTCTTTTGCTAGATATCCTTCCCGATTTTCCCTAAAAATTGGATCTTCATCATGGCGTTTCTTTTCTTCTAGTATAAGGTATGACCCTACTATATTCTGAGTCGTATGGCTATCACTATCTGAATCCTCCAATTGGACTCCCACTTAGCTAATTGATGTTCTCATTTAGGTCGACTTCTCTCCTTAGTACTCACATTAGTCAAGCCGCTTATGGGTGAATGATTTTATTGTCAACTTAGCTTTGTTTACTAAATGGTGTGCTGAAAACTCTTACATTTGTAGTATCTCAATCGTGAACACTTTATGGACAATGTCATCGAATCTGAAGTGCGCGTATCATCTCAGTTAACTTTCATTCATTGTTTGAAAGGAATATTCTTTTGTACTTTCTCACTACTCATAATTATAAACAACTTCATTTCCTTACTTTTTTACACTTGTTCACTCATTTTCTTACTTGTCATACTCTTCTTAATTCTAAAATATTCTGGTATACTTACGTAATCTCAAACATTGCTCCTGATTTCAATCATTAGCGTTACTACCCCTTAAAAGATGAGTTATTAACGTATTCCCTCATTCAGTACGTGGAAAATTCTAAAGAATTTGAATTACATGACGTTGGCCTACTATATCTAAACCTGGTCATTATACTTCGATTCAAATTCCTTCACTTGCCTCGTGGCTAAGACTTTCTATCAATGGTGATTTAGGAAAAAATTACCTTGAACTCGTTAAGTTGTAAAACCATTACTTTATCTATCTCGTAGAACCTTTAGTTAGTTCAAAAATGCTCATAGACATCTGTATTTGCCTGACATTTTATCTTCATTATAATGTCATTATATATTTACATATATCTTTAATGTCTACCTTGTATCCATAGGCGTCATTGGACTATTTTCACCTGTTTAGGTGCTAATCTCGAGCTTTACTCACTATTACTTCCGTTTCCATACTTTCTGAGAGGTATGACTGCATATGTTGTGGAATTGATGCTTCATATGTTTAGATCAAATTCATGATGTTACATAATTCAATGACTTGTCAAGCTTTCTTGTCTTATCATTATTAGATCTCTTATCGATCGAGTGTTCATTCGTCTTAATTTCCATTTTCAAGTTGCCTTGAGGGGTTCTCTTATCTCAAAGTATTTCTCATACTATCTTCCTGAACATCAGAGGTTTGTTACCTTTGGTCGAAGAGTTCTTACCATCCCTCCTCTACCATTGGTCCTTACGTTGTTCTGAAGTAATCATACCTTTGTGAAACCTGCATAACTATAATCTCATTCACATTTATCCTTCTTGTCGTAATCCTTCCTTCTACTCATCATTAAACGAAAAACATTTATGCCTTGATACTTGATCATACCATTCCATTCATACTTATTAACTATTTTCATATTTCTTACAACCATTCTTCGATAGTTCCATAGTTTCCGTCCTCAGTAGCCCCTAACAAGATATTGTTATTCAGAGGTTATTTAGAATTGTAACATGCTGCACAATGAAGCCGGAGATCTTACTAGTCTAATACCTATAGCATGCCTTAGCTTACTAACATTGATACATATAATTCTCAATAATACGCGGAATGGCCCTTTACACATGGACGAGAGGCTTATGTCCCCTTCCACTACAGTGGATAACTCGATCCTTATATATGACTTGGGCTTACTATTCTGGGTATGTCACTTTACGTTATCTTCTTAAATTTACTGATGGTCACTATTCAGATGATTCGATTGTGGCAATCCATTCTCGTTAATGATATCTCGGGATAATTCCCAATCTATTCTAGGTAAGACTTTACAATTAGGCCGCACATACATAACATATTCCCTCATTCTAATCAGCAAGAGTCACTATAAAACGTGTAGATTTTCATAACCTACTAAACCTTCCAATGATGTCTTCTGTCTTTCATCTGTACAAATCATAATCATCTTATCCTTACCTTTGCACATTAACTTGGGACACTTCAGAACGTTGTGACCATGGCTGCCACACTAAACCAACCCCCTGTACCTTTGCGGTATAATCTGGCATGTGCTCGACCACACTGACTATAAGATGGTTGGGGTGGTCTCACTCGACCTTTACAACTTTGACCTTGAGATATTGACATCTTTGAACCTTTTAAATATCGGATATCCCTGACCAATAAACTCTCTAGGTTGTGGGCTCTATGACCCCTCAAGGGCCTATCTCTATCAGATGCTCTAGGATGAAGTTGTTCCTGGGAGGCAACCAATTGATTCAATACCTACACCACTCTCCTAACATCCTTATCAGACTGAGCCGGTGGTAGGACTGATGGTACGGGAGTTTCCCTCAACTCCTCTAGTACTACTAGATTTCTCAACACCTTGGAAAGCAACATACTCATATCCTCTGACAGATTTGTCTCAATAGAGAACATACTACTCACATTTACACTCAATCCAACCTCAATCTCCCTTCTAATCATAGCCCTACTAGAATAAGGCATTGATGTAATCATAAACACTATAAGGTTTACAGAGAGAATTCTTACAATTCAGCTCTATAGCAAGATTCTAGATGAAGAAGGAAGGTAACCATCATCCTAAATGTCTCGTATCCTCTTGTCTATAAGTTTGGTGCACAACACACCCATAAACAAGACTCTACTAGACACGGTTTGTAGACTCTACTAGACACGGTTTGTAGACTCCCTAGGACAAACCTACTTTGATACCACGTTTGTCATGACCCAAACTGGAGGGCCATGACGGGCAACTCAGACCTTACTTGTCGAGCACCACTAATCATATATTTACCACCTAACTGTAATTAAGAATGGGCCACGGGGACCACCACGAGATAACCTACTGACATATAGAAATAATAAACTTGAAATGAGTTATATAAAATATTGCAACAGAAGAACCCAACCTATGTACATATACATACTAAGGCCGACAAGGCCATACATGGCTACTATACATAAGACAATTGTCTACAAACCTCTAAAGAGTACGTGATATCATAAAGTCAGGACAGGGCCCCGCCATACCCCTATACATATCAAAAATATCATACCACGACTAGACTGCAACTCTAGAATAAGCAGAGTGCTCCAATATCAACTGAACCAGCACCCTACTAGTGGAATGTGTGGACCGTCACCCTATCTACCTAAGTCTGCGGGTATGAACGCAACGCTTCTCGACAAAAGGGACGTCAGTACGACTGATGTACCGAGTATGTCAGGCATGAAGAATGGCATAATAAAGACCTGAAAGTAACATGAGACAAGAAACAACCAACCAGTGAAGAATGCATCTGAGAACCATAATATGCATAAGTGTCATACCACTGCAGAATGCCTTTGAGGGTCATAATATGCATAAGTATGATGTATGTGCATGCACAATGTCGGCCATACATATACATATGCATATATAACGCCATCAAGTCTATGTGGGCATTCCATCATATCATACAGACCTCTGTGGGCATAATCATCATCATATACCAACTGATCATGTGGTGGTGCGTATATAACACCTTCCCTTTTTCCATACCCCATGCATATATATAATGCATAATATATAGTAGTGTATATAATGCCTTTGAGGTCAAGGTATATACATGAATATAATGCATGAATGATAACAAGACACACTGAGTCTATCGAAGTAACGTACGGTAGTTTTACCTCCGATTAACATTATGAATATTAACACCTATCTCATATATCTCAATAGGAATTTAGGAACATATTTAGACATTCTTTGAAAGTAGGAATGAATAACATGAATATTCTTAACTATTAAGAGCAGACATTATTACATTTATGTTTCGTAACTTAAAACATGCCAAAAGAAGAAAGAGTAGCCTTAAATACCTTTAACATCAACTTTCCTACTTATTATTGTGACTAACCTCCTCTATGTCTCAATCTTATATGCCAAGTACTATTCTTTCTCTCCACATTACTGAAAGTCACATTTATGTTGTATGTCAACCACGAAGCAAACCAGTACCCTTTTATCCAAACTTATAGGAGTCAAACAAGATACGTGAAGAAATACCCGATTGCTACATGGGTCTCCAGCAGGTTGCTGCAACATTTTTTCCTCTATAACCCCCTTTGCTAATTTCTTAATGTTTCCTGGTTTGATGAATAGAAAGAGGATATATCTATTTTTCTCAGTTGGTGGAAAGTCTGAGCCGCCTCCTTTACATTACTTAACTAGTTGTTTATTCTAAAGATGACACCTACACATTTTTAAGGCATAAGTCACCATATGCTCATCATCCCTGACCACCTGAAAACTCATCCATTTGTCCCTTTTCTAACTAACTTATTCTTTTGTCTCACCACCTAATTTTAATAAATAATCAATTGCTAAATAATTAATTATTGATCCTAATTCACTTAAATAATTATTATTTTAGAACACTTCGTATCTCCATTATCATAGTCATATGATATAACACTAGTCTGTAGCCTTTTTTGTCATACACAAAATATCATTTCTAGTCCTCGTTGTCACACTTTTAAAATAAATTATTTCGGGACCGCATTATTTTATATACTAAACTCTTCGTTTGCGTACGTGAATATGACATAAATCCTCCAAGGCTCGGGTCTACTTGCATACGTCTAGCTGCTCAAACCATCGCCCGAAAGTACGGAGTATTACAACTATAAACGCACATGTGACTGTCTCATGAATGTATTTATTTAAGACATCACATGGCGGATGAACAAACTCGTTTCACCTTTGATATGTTTCAAAATTAGGAGATTGAGTTCCAACATTAGTTGGTCTAATAAACTTATCATGAGAACAAGTAACACAAAAGATTTTTTTGAAAAATCTTTTAGTTCTTTAATATATGTTGAATACTCAATTTGTATATCATATTTAAATCTGGATGACAAATCGTTTATATCAACTGATGAAATTATTTGTACTGGTAAACGTATAGTTTATCATGATATGTGTTATTTATTTTAGTAAATTTCTGATTTACTATGACATAGAAGTTTATATCAATAAAATTTTGATTTTCTATGGCATGTGATCTCATCGTGGTCCACCTTTATACATACGTATTACCCATAGTAATTTGAAGATATTCAATCTTTCAGTTACTTAATCTCAATATGATAATTATTTTATCATAAAACTTCAAATTTACTATAATATGTATTTCAATCATAACAACTTGATATATTAGAATCTATGATAGATGACGTAATAATATATAAACTCTTCAAGAACCTTTAATTTATTTTGCACAATCAAATATTGTTTGAACACTGATGATGTATGATTCTTGTAGACAAACAATTAGGCTCTGTTGGAGACCTTAATCAATAATTTTGTACTATCAAAATGGCTTAGCCGTTGTCGATGTCATAAAAAATTTGGTTAAACACTCTTGATGTCATAAAAGAAAACAACTTCCAAATGAAAATTTAAAAAATTCTAAATTCATAAATAATGGAAAGTAAATATTAAGTTCTAAATTTCAATATTTCAAACATCTCTTCTTTCTTACATCCTTCTGGAAAGAATAAACTGTTATTTCCTTCAAGAAAGTAAATGTACGTGTTGTAATGATTTTCATACCACAAAAATAACACGTATATTCTTTGTTATTTTATTTCTCGAGGAGATACGTTGTAGTATGTTTTCACACTTCGAAGAATGAAACTTAATTATTTAAAAGTGTTTGAAATACGTCTTTCATCAATAGCTCATTATTTTATTCAAGTGCAAGACATTGCTTCAGAATTTTTCTCAGATATTTTACATTTTTTTTATGCTTCAGCAGAAAATTTTAAAATTTTACTACTTCAGGAATAAAGCTTAAAGTTTTATCATTTTAAGAGTAAATTTTAAAGTTCTACTATTTCGAGAGTAAAGTTCTAAGTTCTATTACTTTAGAAGTAAATTTTAAAGTTAAACTCCACCGAATATTCCTAATCGTTTGCAAGAACACTCGATCTAAATAAAAATAATTTTGTAAAACTTTTATTTTTAGATTCAAAGCAGTTAAAATAAGCTCAGCGTCGCGGTCCTTGTCCGTGTACAGTGATTGATTTCTGTATATTTAATATTAGACTTGTACCATAATTAGACTTGTAATATTACCATAAGTGTATAGTTATTCTTTATATAGAATAAGATTTTAGATGTAAAGTAGGAATAAGATTCTCCTATTGTAACTTGTATATATATGTCTTTCATTAATAAGAATAATCAAGAGATTAATTCTTTTATGATATCAAGAGTCTAGGTTCTCTTTACCTTGCTTCCGCTCCTCAAAACTCTCTCTCTCCCTCTCGGATTTTTGCTCACAGCCGCGGCCCTCCCTCTCGAATTTTTGCCCAAAGTCGCGGCCCTTCTCTTCCAAAAATCTTCTCTCACAAATTTTCTTCTCTGAATCTTCGTGTTTTATTCACCATGACTGATAAGAACACTTTTCATCTTACCCTCACAGTTTCTAACATCAAGAGTGTTCTCTCTATTGTTCTTGACCTAGAAAACGTCCAATATGAGATGTGGGCGGAATTATTCAAGATTTATGCTATGTCACATCAAGTTATTCACCATAATCCTTCCAGCTCCTCCAAAGGGGGGTGATACGGAGGCGTCTACGTCTACAACGATTGTGCCCACTAAAGCAGTAGATCCAAACTTATGGGTCATGCTTGATGCAAAGGTTCTCCAGTGGATTTATGTCACTATATCCTTTGACCTTTTACGGACTATTATGGAACCCAACTCCACAGCTATGGAGTCGTGGAATCGATTGAGTGATATCTTCCAAGATAACAGTCATTCTCGAATTGTTATCCTTGAGTAGGAATTTTCCCAAGTTGTTATGGCGAATTTTCCTAATGTTTCATCTTATTGTAAACACCTCAAAGACTTGGCAGATGAGCTTCACAACGTGGGTGCTCCTGTTACTAATAGTCGTCTCGTCCTTCAAATGGTTGTGTTGACACCCAATTTTGACCCATCTTTTAGTCATTTCTTGCAATTTTAAGCATTTTAGGACACCACATTTTATCTTAATTTTTGACATTTTTGTATATTTTTTATCTAACATTCTATGTTGTTTTATTTTTTGTAAATTGACATCATGTTTTTACTTTAATTAGATATTAAACATTTTTAAAATATTATGTTATTATTGTTGCGCGATCATTTTGTTTTACTAATTTTGCATCTCTTTAAATAATTAATTGACATCCCGTCTTTACTTTTAATTAGGCATTAAACATTTGCTAAATATTGTATTTTATTATTATTGCATCAACATTTGCATTTTTATAATTTCGCATCTTTAAATAATTTTTCTTTAATTAACCCGTTTTGCATTTCATCAAATCAGTCCATGTCCAAGGCACAATCTGGACCAGTCCAATCCGCCAAAAAACTGAAGCCCAAACTGAGGCCCAATACACCTTTCATTTTTTCCCTCCAATACTCAATACCCAATACTCAACACCCAAAACCAATACCCAAAACCCTAAACCTAAATCCCACACTATAAATAAAACCTTACCCCCCCCCCCCCCCCATTTAAAACCTACCCTATTTTCATGACCCTCAGCCGCACACTTCACCCTCTCAGCATCATCTCCCTCATCCCTTCCTCTCATTCCCGTCGCCGTCGTCTCACCCTCACAGCCGCAGCAGCCCGCTCTCCCCCCTCTCGCCCACCGCCGGCGAACCCCATCCGTCAACCCTAACCCACACAGCAGCCACATAACCCCAGTCCTCTTACCCTCAGCAGACCCCTCATTCCTTAAACCCTAGCCGCCCTCACCTTCCCAGCCGACACTCCACAGCAGCCCACAACTCCGGCGACCTTCCCATCACTGCCGGCGAACTTCACCAGCAACCCTCGTCACCATCACAATCATTGCTTTCCCACACCCGTCTCCCGTCGACCAACACCACTGTATCGTGCTCAAACCGCTGGCGGCGTTGCTCCGGCGACCTCGTCGTGGAAGTGACGCCGCTGCTCGCTGCCCGCTGCCTTTTGTGTTGTTGAAATCACTGTTTGTGTCTCTTCGGATCTATGGCATATCTGGTTATTTGGACTGATTTTTATTTTTCGAATGTCGCCGGAGTTTAAAAAGTCCGGCGAATGTTGGTTACTACTTTACTGTTTTGTTGGACTGATTTCGATTTTTGTTGGCTATTATTGTTGCTGTTTTTTCGTTTGTTTTTCGGACTGTCCGGAGATGTTGTTGATTACTATTTTGCTGTTTCTTGTTGGTGTTGGACTGATTTTGCCACTGTTTTGCTCTCGGGTTGAAACCGGGTCGGGTCGACCCAGGTCGGATTTTAAATTTCAGATTGTTGTTTATTTGGATACTTGGACTGAGAATATCATCTTTTACTGCACTGTTTCAGTATTTTTTTTGATTGAATTCGGGTCGGGTCATCACAGTTCGGGTCGGGTCTTTCAGTTTCTGGGTCGGGTCGAAAATCCGGATCGGGCCAGTTCTGGTTCGATTTCTAAAATTTGCGGACAGTTGGTTTATTTCGTTATTTTACTGATTTTGAACAAGATACTCCACTTTTGGTATTTTACTGATTTTTGAACAAGATGCTACACTTGTTTGGCCAATGAAAAAGTTATCCGTCGATTTTTTAGGCCTCCACAATTGCAAAGACGGAAAATAAAATAAATGAAGATTTCTGGGCAATGATGATTTCTTCCACTTACACCGGATAACCAACATGCGCTGGCAAGGCGAATTCTCGCAGCCGCACTTGTTTAGGCTGTCCTATTTTATTTTTATATATATCTGAGCCCTCCGTGTTTAAAACTATTACTGTTTTGGCGCGGATCCGAAGGTTTTATCTATTTTATTGTTTTCTAGCAATATTGGCCGATGAAGGAATCTCCGTCTGATTTCCAAGGTCTCCCCTGTGCAAAAGACAGATTTATTTTGGCTTTATTTATTAATTATTGCTATTACTTTAAAATTGTTTATTTTATTACTAACACTTTTACTAAGTGTTTATGCAGGTACCCGGAGATCATCTTGTGCAGAAGGCCTAAAAGGGGCTAAAGATGTCTCGGAGTTTTATCTTACGTCTCATTTAAATTTTAGTTTTACTATTTTTGTATTGCATTTTATTTTAATTGTAAATTATCTAAAAACACTTAGAATAGGTAGAATAAAAGCCAATATATAATTAGCCTAGGTTTGAACGGATAACCGCAAGTTAGCGGATTCTATAGGATGCCTGACCCCTTCCCTTTAGGATAATAAATAACCCTTACCTAGAATCTCACATAGCTTTCGCAGACCTTTAAATGGAGATTAATTGCAGTATTTTTATTGCAATAAATCAAGTGTCCTAATTCACTTAATTAATTAGGTGGCGACTCCTTTAAATACATCTAGGAATCAACCATACGTAGTACTCCCGTTTCGACTCCGATTAAAATGGGGTGTTACAGATGGCGACTCCACTGGGGATAATCAGGTTCTTGACCATAGCAAACCTAGGTTTATTATTGCTTGGCTTTATTTTTATTTTTAAAATGCCTTAAAATTGTTTGCTTTAATCTTGTATACTTAACTGTTTTAATTGCTATTTGCTTTTACTGCTTTCTTTAAACTGGCATTCCGCTCATATTTCTTCCACTCTGGAAAATTCACATTATCACACACTACACGCGAGGTGCGCTTGGTGCATCAGCAAAATTCTTTCTTCAAAACCCAAATTTAAGAGAGTTGGCATTTTGCGCGGAGAGTCCGGTCCAACCGGTGGCCGCGTAGCCTTCTCACTCGAGTTGTCCACTCGGGAACCTTGCGTCTAGTAAGCCAAATCTTAGAAACTTAGGATAGAGCTATACCACCCTTTTAATATTTAGTCATGCATGCATAAACCTTAGGTGAGTTAATCCTTGGTATTAACGCACAATTAGAAATCCACCAAACTTGTCGACAGGTTTCATAACCCAACGACCCTTTAGCATACTATGTGTAGCGTGACAATGATAGACGGATCCAAGCCTGATCATGATACATCGAAATTGAGAAAAGTGCACCGTCATTTGGTCGCCATTTCCAGCAAAACGTTGCAGTTTAACGGCTTGGACTTATTTATCATAATCTCGCATATCTGGAGTTTAGGCCGACCTCTGGCATAAGAGAGGTCCCATGCATATTAGGCGCGCACTTGATTTGCATGTTTTTGTTTACTATTGTTGTCGCTAGCAATTCTGTACATATTATTTAATGCAATAATTACCCTTTTAACCCCTGTACATATCATGCTTATAATTCCGGTCATTAGCATTTGCATTTTTGCACTTTTGTTGTCACATTGCAATCAGGACTTCTACTGCGTAAATCGCTCTTGAACAACACGATTTGGACTTTGTGAAGCATCAACCACCAGTCCGGTCGAACCAATCAGGGGAGTCTTTGACTATATCGTCACGCCCTCACATTTTACTATTTTTGTGGCTTGCCTACTCTCACTCATTTGTCATATTTTTGCAGGAAGGCCGTCCTCGCAAATAGTCGAGGGCGGACAACAACAACAACAACAACAAAAAAACAAAAAAAAAATGAGTTGAGTTATGTTGATGGAGAGATGTCAGCTTATACCAGATTCAACAAAGCATCGCTCTGGGTCTTATATTTTGCATTTTTTATACATATTTGCAAGTCTAATTGATATGTCTAGTAGATTACATAATTATTTTTACAACATAATCATCCCGAACTACGCGTGTCTGATTCTCACCATACGGTGTGATACGTAGGCAGCCCATCTAGGGTTCGACACCACCACATAAAAAATAAATAAATAAAAATAATAATAATAAAAGAGGGGGACATATTTGGTTCACCCATTCATTGCATTTATCCAATCACGGCCATTCATTATTGCATTTCAATCATTCTAGCACATACATTCATTCATGCATTTCATCACAGCCATTCATTTTTTCATTACATTCTTTTACTTTGCATTAGTCTTATAGTGAACAATCGTTTGTTTTACACAACTTTTACTTTTGCATTTCTTTCATGAATAAATTATTTTTAAATCATAGTTTTATAACATATCTGAACGAACTACGCACACCTGATTCTCGTCAAAGATGAGATACGTAGGCAGCCCTACTCGGGTTCGGTAGCATTTATTCAAAAAATATTTATTCCAAAAGCATAAAAAAGAAAAAAAAAGGCTCTTTTAAGTATCATTGTTTGATTTGGTTGATACCAACGCAGTTGGGAGTGTGCATAGAAAAGAACGAATAATAATCAATGTGGGCTGACTTCGTGGTAAACCATAGATTCTTTTGGTACCTCTTATTCACCCGTAAATGACATTGCCTTACATGCTTCTAAGATAAGAACGAAACCAACCTCATCATTTTATGTGCATTGTGTGGTGAGTTTTAGAATCAGTTCAATTGCATTGCATTGTGATCTAGAACTTGGCCCGAATGTTTGTTGAGGCGAAATCCTGAGTAACACTCGGTGTGAGAAATGATCGTAGGCTTTCTTTGACCCGTTTGAGCCTTTTTCAGCCTACCAAATAACATTATCCGTAGTACACCTCTTTTGAGCCTAAAGCCTATTCTTTTGAAAACCGCATATTACACCTATACCCTTTCTCAGTGCGTACACACTATCCCTCTCTTGGCCCGAACTCCTTGAGCGCTTTGAAAATGTGCAAGTGGCTGACGAAATTCTGCGTCGAGGTTTGCAAAGACAAAAGTTGTCAAAGACCCAAAAGGGAAAAGAAAACACAAATGACGACTTCACAAAAGAAGAAATCAAAAGCCCCGACATTATAGACAAAAATGAATGAAATGAGAGAATAATTTTGGAAAAGCGGGCTCCAAACGAAAATTCAAAAAGAAGTTAATACAGAAAAACTGGGACAAAAAGAAAGCAGGTCAGCATTAAAGCACATAAATGTCAAGCACGGACGTAGTCCAGCGCTCGAGGAAGGATTAGTCACTTTTTTACCCAAATGATATCCATCCCTTCCCCCAAACCTACATTACAAGCTCGTGACAAGCCCTACATGATCTTATACTGAGGGTTCTCACATTAGTGGATACTTACATGACGGTCAAACCTATGGTATCACAATTGCATGCATTGAACATCCTTTTGAGTGTGAGCGTACTTCTCTAAACGTCCCAAAATTCAAAATACTGGAATATATGTGAGAAATGGGACTTTCTTTCAGTGAGGGCACTTGAAACGTGAGATTACGTGTAGTTCGAAACCTTGGTTGCAAGCAAGTGTGTCGATACTTGATTAGGTACCATTTGAAACTATAGGAATTACCTAAGTCGAGTCTGGTTAGGCGGAAGTGAATTGTTATACCGTATTTTGGTATATGCGTGAGGGCGTGCGTAGAAAATTTGAGCCTTAAGTTAGGCAAGTTTCGAAATTTGTACACAACACCCGATTAGAGTCGTTTTCGACGAACGTTTCATGACTTTTGTTGGGAAAATTCGGCTATGTCATTTATAATTTTTGCGGATTTTTAGAGAGAAACATTGTGGACCAACGGGAGGGTGACATGTGTCACCTCACATTGGAACAAATGGGCGGCATGGTGGACGAAAAGAGGGCTTTAGTTGGTAGGATATTTTTGTGCAAGTTGTGTGGTAGGTGGATAAGGTACACATGGTGGAAATCTAACCCTACACTTGCACCACACTTGTCTTCATCTTGGCCATTGGTTGGCCATGGCTTGACCTATAAATACCCCTAAGCTTGAAGAGTTCTTCATCCAAAATGTGCCTAAGTCTTGAAATCTCCTCCCTCTCCTTGTAGTAGTCGTCCGCCACACCCCTCCCTTTGAGAAGGCCCTGGCCGAAAGTATCCCCCACTTGCACAGTGGCTCTGGCGAGAGCAACCCCTAGCCTAGTTGTGCTAGTCAAAATACTACCCCCTTGGTAGAAATGTATTCTACAAGTATCGTTATAATGCCCAAAATACTTTAGCCAAATACCTTGTAGTACTTTCCAAAGTACCACTTTATCTGGCTTGGAAAATACTATTATACTTTCCTTTAGCCACTAAACGAAACCCTAAGGAAAAATCTTCACCCGTAGTTGAAGTATTAAGTAGAAGTTGTGTAGACACTTCTAAGGGTTTCTTGGAGCGTTTTGGGGCGCCGGAGTAGGAGCTAAACCTTGTTCAGAGCGACATATAAACTCGGATAATTTTGGGCTTATCGAGGTAAACATTCTTGACCTTCATTTGTAATTGGAAATTACATGTTGTTGGAATAAATAGTTGAAGTATACTATATATAGAATGAACATTATAAATGTGCAATGTCTTTTGACTTAAGCTGAATAATACTTACGGCAATGTCTTGCGACTTAAGCTGAATTTAAAGAAGAACTGACGTAATTACATAGGGTGTATCAGATAAGAGACTTGTGTAGCATTGCTATATTGTAGAATTATGCAGCGTGCAGTCGGGCGTGTTAACCCACTGGTTGGCTTGGTAGCGGCCTCGTTAGAGGAGGAGATTCTGTTGTTGCGGGAAAATCTCGCGAATTTTCTGTAGAATATTCTACGTCGGGATCTAAAGATATTAATAGGCGTTTGTGACCTTTATAGGTGAAAGTACTAAGAGTAGCGTATTCTACTCGAGGAGTGGAAAGGGCTAGCAAGGTTGTAGTACTTGGAGCTTTTGCTTATTGTCGATAATCGTCGCGAGGTATGTGGACCTCTTCCTATCTCTCTAGCATGATATGTGTGAACTATGTAGTACGGTATACGTACATGTGCTAAATGTATTTGATTGATTTAAAACATAAAGTGTTATAACGGCTTTATGGGAAGTTGGTTATAATAGCTTTATGTGGGTAAGCACATACTTTGTGGTTTTTAAAAAGGTAACTGATTTGAATAATAACTGGCTTGATATGTGTTAATAAAGACTTGAAGCATTTCAAAAGATTTATGAATCGTTTTGAAAGAATGAGTATTACTTGGGTTTTGAAAGCTTAAGAGTTATACTAGCTTTATGGGAAGTTAGGTATAACGGCTTAAGAATGTTTCTTGATTTGAAATCGAATGTGTATCGACAAACCATCTGCGGCGTTAATAAAAGGAAAATGTATTGACTAAAGAAGTATTATTAAAACCGGTAGAAACCTCCATCCGCATAGAAGCTAAGATGAGACAAAATGATATTACATTTCCTAGATCATGGTCGCTTAATAAGATTGATTATAAACAAAGAATACCTACTCACTTATAAGACATAGGTTTCTCAAAGCGTTTAAAGGAGAATTATGTTTTAAAGGATTTAAAACTATGAACTCTGAAACCTTTTTCTAAAATGAGAAACTTGAGCATTGAAATTAGGAAACTTGAACGATTGGAAAATAAGGTTGTCACTTGATTTTACAAAGGAAAGCATTTTGGTTTACTTAACAATGTTAGTCACTCCAATTTTATACTACGGGTATCGGGTGACCTTTATAAAAGAAATGGATCTTAAAAGGAATTTAACGGACGTAGTACTCAGGTTAAAATCGGACGTTGACATAAAATGAAAGTACCTTGAGTCGTGTGTAACTTGCTTATACTTGTTGTTATGAAACTTGACCATGTTACGTGTGATAGCCTTGTTGTGTAAATCTTGTGTTCTACTCGACTCACCGGTTCATCCGGAATGTATATCACTTGACTCTGGGTCATCCGGAATGTATATCACTTGATTCTGGTTCATCCGGAATGTATTTCACTCGACTCTGGGTTCATCCGAATGTGTTTCACTTGATTAGGTTCATCCGGAATGTATTTCACTTGAGGCCAGGTTCATCCGGAATGTATTTCACTTGACTCCCGGTTCATCCGGAATGTATATCACTTGACTCTGGGTCATCCGAATGTATATCACTTGATTAGGTTCATCCGGAATGTATTTCACTTGACTACGGTTCATCCGAATGTATTCCACTCGACTAGGTTCATGGGATGAGCAGGAATGTATTCCACTTTTCTATATTGGGTCCATAAGATGGGCGAGACACGTTATACGTATCACATGATTTGTACCTAGGCTGGCGGTGAGGAAGGAGTTCCACGCATGAGGATGACTTTTAGGGCGTGAGTCACGACTTGACATATTTGCTTCTATGTTGTGAGCGTAGTTTGGTTATCATACATGTCTCTGCTTTATATAGACTATTATGATTTCATTTCTGATATTTACTGATTTCACATACTTGGTACTGTTATCTTGACCTCGCCGAGTGCGTTCATCTGCGAGTAAAAGGTACATCGGTATCGATCCATTTTAGGATCACCTTTCAGCGTATTGGGAAGCTCCGTTCCTTGGAGGCTTATCTTTTGGTATGTTACCACAGTGCGTAGATGCTTATACATTCGGGGTATGGCGGGGCCCTATCCCGTCATATTTGTAAAATCTTAAGTGCATGCTTTGTTGTAGGCGGGGTTTGTAAAAAGGATAACCGTTGGGTATTTATGTATATATGATGAAGGCAAGCTGTTTTGGTTGCTTTGTTTATTTATCTTTTCTCTTAATTCATGTTCATGTTTCTATTTCTGATTTTCTCCGATGTTGTATCACTAGGGTGCAGGGGTAAGGCACGATCACGGGCAGGTTGGTCGTGACAAAAGTGGTATCGAAGCGATTAGTCCTCGGAAAGTGTCTACGCACCGTGTCTAGTAAGTCTTGATTATCGGTGTGTTGTGCACCACATCTATAATCGTGAGGCTGCAGACATTTAGGATTAGTTTCCATCCTTCTCATTACGAGATCGTGCCTTAGAGCGTGTGATAAATTGGACCCCTGCAGCGTATTCCTTTCCTTTACGATTATGCCTCGCGTAAGGCAACCTGAGCCCAGTGGGCAAAGCGGTCGAGGAGCTGTTAGTGAGATCTGAGAGAAATGCGAGGCGCGAGCGTCGAAGACGAGCAAGATGCCAGCGGCCCGGGTTTCGCGGCCGCCGCGGCCAGCGAGTTTAGGCGCGGCAGATGGCTGCTGAGACTCTGATACACGAGCCTCGGTCCCACGGCTGAGCGATGAGATGGTACAAGAGATGGCGATTCGCGGCGGTCGTGGCAGATATGAGGATAAATTTGGATCGCGATTCGGCCCGATAGCACCGTAGTACACCCCGGCGAGCGGTTTGAGGCTACGTGACTTCACGAGTTGTAGCCCTCCGGTGTTATGGATCGAGAGGCGAGGCGACCCTCGGGAGTTTATCCGACTCTGACAGGATCATGAGAGTGATCGAGCCTCGAGGCGAGTCGGTGGTATTGGGTTCGCATCACCGCGTGATCTGCAGATTGGTAGTTTGATTCGTGAGGCTGTCGGGAAGAGCATGCACTTCCAGCAGATTTGGGACGAGTTCTCGAGGCATTTCTTGCGCATTTCTTGCCCCCAGATGAGAGGCTCGGGCAGATTTTTGACGTTGAGCGGGGCGGGCGGGCGGTTAGAGAGTACAATGTGGAGTTCGACTCATTAGCTCGGTATGTTCCCGCTGTAGTAGCGGATATGGAGGACAGAGTACACCGCTACGTCACCGGGCTGGACGATTACTTGGCAGAGGCTTGTACGGGTGTAGCTCTTCAGCCGGGCATGGACATTGCCCGCATGCAAGCTCATGCACTAGGATGTGAGGCACGGAGAGGTCGACGGAATGACCGAGATCGCGAAGAGGGCGAGCAGCAGGTCCTTTGGTAACTTTAGGCGGACCGCCTCGGCCGATCTAGTTATGTACCTCCACGAAGACAGTGGTCCCCTCGATCTTGGGACGTCCAGGTATTCGGGGCTGGTCGAGCTCCGGGCTTCAGTTCCGCGGTATACGTGAGTGCTAGCCAGCGGGATTCATGTCCCCCTCAGTGTGCACGATGTGGCAAACATCATCCCGGGGAATGTCGTCTTTATACTGGTGCTTGTTTCACCTGCGGCCGTCAGGGCCATGTGACGAGATCGTGCTTATAGGAGAGGTGCGGCGGCTTAGCGCGACCTACGGATCGATGGCAGGTTCATCGCCTTCTACAGTTATGCGCCCTGCAGGGCAGACTTATGATTAGAGTGGAGCGGTAGCTTCAGGTATATCCTTAACCATCTAGAGTTTTGTTTGTTATGATAATGTGTTAAGTGTTATGTTCGGATAGCTTGGTGCTAAAATGTGATTTAGAAACATGCTTAGTGAAAGGGTAAGCACAGGGGTGAGAAAATGATGAACCTTAGAATATTACGTTGAGACCTTAGATGTAAGCCGTCTTGAGTACAAGATTTTGCGAGTGATCCTTGTCAGAGTGCATTTTCTGCCTAGAATGTATTGTGTGATAAGTCCCTGGGTTGGGTAAATGAAAGTGGTAGCTTTCATGATGTTTTTTAGCAAGATTGTTCCGTGTCGAGGAGCAAGAGTTGGCGCGATAGTGGGTCGGGTTGGGGCCGTGTTGCGGGCCAACCGCGTCCGTTCGAGGAAAGGTCGGCTCTGGGTGGTCCGCCAGTGGCAGGTCACAAGGGTGCTAGGCCCAAGTTTAGATGACCATCTTATGAGTTCGTGGATACGTTCGACCAGAATCAGTTCGTGAAGGCCGAGTGGCCTTAGAGGAAATCGAGGTTAGTAAGATGACCAAGTTTGGAGTAGTGACTCAAGAGTTGGAAAGCGAGCGTTGGCGAAGTGTGGTGCGTGTCTTGGGAAGAGTTCGAGTGTTCGAGCAGTGCGACGAGGTAGGGGAGAAGTGAACGAGTGTGATCGTTTCTTTTGTGATATGAGGTGATTCCTCGTGGACTTGGGATTTCGTATTTTGTGCATTTGTTATTTCATGGCGGTGTGGCATGATTGTTTTCAACGTATAGCGGTGAAGACTCTCTTGGCGCATGTTTGTGTTGAGACTTGAGAAGGAACATTCGGACGAATGTTTCTAAGGAAGAATGTTATACCGTATTTTGAGTATGTGCGTGAGGACGTCGTGAGAAAATTTGAGCCTTAAGTTAGGCAAGTTTGAAATTTGTACACAACACCCGATTAAGTCGTTTTTAAATGACGTTTCCACTTTTGTTGGGAAAATTCCGGCTATGTCATTTATAATTTTTGCGGATTTTTCAGAGGCGAAACATTGTGGACCAACGGGAGGGTGACATGTGTCACCTCACATTGGAACAAATGGGCGGCATGGTGGACGAAAAGAGGGCTTTAGTTGGTAGGATATTTTTGTGCAAGTTGTGTGGTAGGTGGATAAGGTACACATGGTGGAAATCTAACCCTACACTTGCACCACACTTGTCTTCATCTTGGCCATTGGTTGGCCATGGCTTGACCTATAAATACCCCCCTAAGCTTGAAGAGTTCTTCATCCAAAATGTGCCTAAGTCTTGAAATCTCCCTCCCTCTCCTTGTAGTAGTCGTCCGCCACACCCTCCCCTTTGAGAAGGCCCCTTGGCGAAAGTATCCCCTTGCCTAGTGGCTCTGCCGAGAGCAACCCCTAGCCTAGTTGTGCTAGTCAAAATACTACCCCTTGGTAGAAATGTATTCTACAAGTATCGTTATAATGCCCAAAATACTTTAGCCAAATACCTTGTAGTACTTTCCAAAGTACCTTTATCTGGCTTGGAAAATACTATTATAATTTCCTTTAGACACTAAACGAAACCCTAAGGAAAAATCTTCACCCGTAGTTGAAGTATTAAGTAGAAGTTGTTTAGACACTTCTAAGGGTTTATTGGGCGTTGTGGGAGCGCACGGAGTAGGAGCTAAACCTTGTTCAGAACGACATATAAACTCGGATAATTTTGGGCTTATCGAGGTAAACATTCTTGACCTTACATTTGTAATTGGAAATTACATGTTGTTGGAATATATAGTTGAAGTATACTATATATATAAATGAACATTATAAATGTTCTGCAATGTCTTTTGACTTAAGCCTGAATAATACTTACGGCAATGTCTTGCGAATTAAGCCTGAATTTAAAGAAGAGAACTGAACTGTAATTACATAGGACGTATTCTGAGACTTGTGTAGCATTGCTATATTGTAGAATTATGCAGCGTGCAGTCGACGTGTTAACCCAGGTTGGCTTGGTAGCGGCCTCGTTAGAGAGGAGATTTCTGTTTGTTGCGGGAAAGTCTTTGCCGAATTTTCTGTAGAATATTCTACGTCGGGATCTAAAGATATTAATAGGCGTTTGTGACCTTTATAGGTGAAAGTACTAAGAGTAGCGTATTCTACTCGAGTGGAAAGGGCTAGCAAGGTTGTAGTACTTGGAGCTTTGCTTATTGTCGATAATCGCCGCGAGGTATGTGGACCTCTTCCTATCTCTCTAGCATGATATGTGTGAACTATGTAGATGCGGTATCGTACATGTGCTAAATGTATTTGATTGATTTAAAACATAAAGTGTTATAACGGCTTTATGGGAAGTTGGTTATAATAGCTTTATGTGGGTAAGCACATAGGGGTTGGGTTTTATAAAGGTAAGTTATTTGAATAATAACTGGCTTGATATGTGTTAATAAAGACTTGAAGCATTTCAAAAGATTTATGAATCGTTTTGAAAGAATGAGTATTACTTGGGTTTTGAAAGCTTAAGAGTTATACTAGCTTTATGGGAAGTTAGGTATAACGGCTTAAGAATGTTTCTTGATTTGGAAATCGAGAATGTGTATCGACAAACCAACTGCAGCGTTAATAAAAGGAAAATGTATTGACTAAAGAAGTATTATTAAAACCAGTAGAAACCTCCATCTGCATAGAAGCTAAGATGAGACAAAATGATATTACATTTCCTAGATCATGGCTGCTTAATAAGATTGATTATAAACAAAGAATACCTACTCACTTATAAGACATAGGTTTCTCAAAACGTTTAAAGGAGAATTATGTTTTAAAGGATTTAAAACTATGAACTACGAAACCTTTTTCTAAAATGAGAAACTTGAGCATTCGAAATTAGGCAACTTGAACGTTTGGAAAATAAGGTTGTCACTTGATTTTACAAAGGAAAGCATTTTGGTTTACTTAACAATGTTAGTCACTCCAATTTTATACTACGGGTATCGGGTGACCTTTGTAAAAGAAATGGATCTTAAAAGGAATTTAACGGACGTAGTACTCTAAGGTTAAAATCCGGACGTTGACATAAAATGAAAGTACCTTGAGTCGTGTGTAACTTGCTTATACTTGTTGTTATGAAACTTGACCATGTTACGTGTGATAGCCTTGTTGTGTAAGTACTGTGTTCTACTCGACTACCGGTTCATCCGGGAATGTATATCACTTGACTACCGGGTCATCCGGGAATGTATATCACTTGATTACCGGTTCATCCGGGAATGTATTTCACTCGACTACCGGTTCATCCGGGAATGTGTTTCACTTGATTACCGGTTCATCCGGGAATGTATTTCACTTGAGGACCGGTTCATCCGGGAATGTATTTCACTTGACTACCGGTTCATCCGGGAATGTATTTCACTTGACTACCGGGTCATCCGGGAATGTATATCACTTGATTACCGGTTCATCCGGGAATGTATTTCACTTGACTCTGGCTCATCCGGGAATGTATTCCACTCGACTACCGGTTCATGGGATGAACCGGGAATGTATTCCACCCTTTTCTATATTGGGTCCATAAGATGGGCCGAGACATGTTATACGTATCACATGATTTGTACCTAGACTGCCGGCAGTGAGGAAGGAGTTCCACGGGCATGAGGGATGACTTTTAGGGCGTGAGTCCCTGACTTGACATGACTGCTTCTATGTTGTGAACTGTAGTTTGGTTATCATACATGTCACGACCCGACCCCGGGCCCGCGACTGGTGCCCTACCTGGGCACCCCTGTCAGGTATACATCAGAGAATAGCAGCGGAACATACACAACATACATAAAAACTTAGACAGTAACCAACAACAGGCTAGCCGATAAGGCCACCTTCCGTAAAATATACTCAATCCAGAAATAGAACAGTACATTTTTCTTTTCTTTCTGACCCAATCCACAATGTGACTCTGGACCTCTAAGAACAACAACTCGGCGGAACAGGGCCCCGCCATACCACAGATGTACAACAACCGCAAAAACTGAGGATAAGCCTCGAAATGAAGGAGCTTCTCAACGGTGAACAGAGATCCAAGAGCGAGGATCGGCACACATACTACTGCGGCGGCATTTAACGCGGCCCCGAGAGTCGGTACAACATGTACCAAATATGTGGCCAGAAATGCGTAATGAAATCATAAGTCTAAAATAAAACTGGAGACATGTATGATAACTCAATTAACAGTACACTGTGCCTTACTAACAATGAGAGTAAATAGGAGTATACTTACAATATAAAGTAGGAAAGCTCACGATCAAAGCAGGACCATCCGCCCGCAGTGTCATTAAGCAATCCTATTCCTGGGACTATTTAACCCGCCTAGATCCAGTGGACACGCATGAGGTATTCCTCGCATGGGACTATTTCACCCGCCTAAGCCCTTACGGACTCGCATGAGGTATTCCTCGCATAGGCTGGACCCGCCCGCATGGGACTATTTCACCCGCATAAGCCCTACGGACTCGCATGAGGTATTCCTCGCATCGTGGGTAGCAAATCCACGGAACTATGCAATGCCACAAACCCGGGGAATGACCCCGCAACGAATAATATATCACTAGCCCAATTCCGGCTACTACACATAACATAAGCACTACCGGCTTATCGTACAATACATAAGCAAGTTAAGAAATCCCCTAACTTCTTATTATTCTTGTTTATATACACTATCATTTTAGTTTACTTAAGGCACTAACATGTCATTATAAAATCCGGGAATTTAACCCAAAGTACTACGTACTTCTATTCTTTTAAAAATGACTCTTTTTCATATATAACTTCCAAGATACTAATAACCGTAGTATCAAGTCATAACTATTTTTCAAGACAAGTCACGATACCTTTTAGAAATACATTTAGGCTTCTAAATCAAGTGACTTCTTTTCTTTAAAACCTTAGGCAATTGATGCCTTAAATCAAATTGCCTTTCAATAAATCAAGCCATTTATCTTTCCATAAAGCCAATATAACCAACTCCATAAAGTCGTTATATTGACTTTATGCATTAATCAAGTACAATTTCTATCCAAGGGACTTATACGTTTAAAACGAAACAAGTATCGCATACTTAAAACTCTTCAAGTCACTTAACATACTTAAATTACTTAGAGTAAACCACTCTTTAAACTTTCCATAAAAACAAGTATCAAAATACTTTCAACATACTTAAAGTCTCTTAACTTTGAAAACCAAGATATCCTTAATATTTAAACAAGTGAGTTAATTCCCTAACTCAAACAACTTGGACATTCTTTAAAATAAGCCAAGGATATCAAATAGACTAGATTATCACAATCTTGTACGTCTACCGTACTATACATTTACAACTTAATCATGCTCAAGAGATAAGAAAGTTCCACAAACCTCTTCGTTTTAATCCACTTGCTACGTCCATTTCGTCGTACGTAGGATGTCACCCTATAATATTCACAATACGCCTATTAACGCCTTACTTCTAATGTAGAATATTATAAGTGTAAAGTCTCCATTTTCTCAGAAAATCGGACAAAGACCTCCTTTGTATTTACTCACTTTGCCACCTTTTTCAAGTAGAAAATACAATAACCAAATGACCCAATTGGCTCACAATTATATAGAAAGTAGTCCAATGCAAATGACTAACTAAACAGCCCCAATTGGCTCACAATTATATAGAAAGTAGTCCAATGCAAATGACTAACTAAACAGCCCCAATTGGCTCACAATTATATAGAAAGTAGTCCAATGCAAATGACTAACTAAATGACCCAATTGGCTCACAATTATATAACAATACCAAATCTTATTCAATTTCCATTTCAATCCAAATTGGTAGCATAATAAGATATCAAGCCGCAATTGATTCTAGCTACTACATTCTCCAAGTAGGTAACATGCGACAATTCAATTTATCGATCAAATTGGATTTCAATTTCAAATGGCTACATAAGTCATTTTCGGATTTTTAGCTTCCAATTCCATAACATTTAGCAAACTTCATAATACATATCACATGACCACTTATAACTTATCAAAACATGAAATCTTCAATTACTAAAGTAAAACGAAGATTATACCTCAAATAGCCCAATTATGATCCAAGAGTACAAGTCGATCTCTAGCACCTTTAGCTCCTCCTTTCGACGTTCCAATCCACTCCAAGCAACCCATAGAAGCTTAAGAATAACTCATCTTCAAGTTCCAACTTCAAAGTTGAATAACCCTTTAGGTTTTCGCCTTGCGACTAATACGAAAACACCACATTTCCGGGATCTTTCTATTGAGATAACCTTACAATACCCTTAGGTACCTTGGTTTAAAGTGGGGGAATTATTGGACAAGAATTGAAATTTTTTCCCTTGGAACCCTAGCCTTGGCGAGAGCTTCCTCAAGGTTTCATCAAGTTTTCTTGAAAATTTTCTAAGTGTTATGCCTTGTCTTGCTACTAAGGAGCTTATATAAATATATGGAGGTCAAGATTAGAACAATTGGGTGGTTTGGATTCATTTCACAAGGATCGAAGCCAAGTGGCATTGACTTAGTCAACAATGTCAAGCTAATTGTCTTTGCAAGACTTGGTCTTTTAAATTGTGGTCAAATGACCATTTCCTCCATGTCATTTTCGTCCTAGACCATTAAGGGGGGTGACACGTGTCGCCCTCCCGTTCGTTGCAATATTTCGTTTTCCGACAAATTCCAAAATTCCGATAAATTTTTACTCGTCTCAAACCTTAACATTTGAGTTCTTACATACGTTCTTAGAAACATATCCTGAAATTTCCGGGGTGTAACATTCTTCCCCCCTTAGAAACATTCGTCCCCGAATGTTCTTTCGGGAGTACAACTTAAAGATAGCGACATAGTCTCCTTACAACCCCTACATATCAATAATGCCACGGTGGCCTCATAACATGCTCAAGCTAAAATGCCGACTGAACCCCGTGCGTCAGCGTCGGTTATCTGCATGAAACCTCACGACTCTTAAGCTTACAAATAATCTTTCCCGGATAAGCTTCGCCTTATCCACAGCCCGCTGAATCAAGTCTGGACCAAATAACCGAACCTCGCCTATGTCAAACCCACCAACCGGCGATCTACACTTTCTTACATACAAGGCCTCATACAGGGCCATCCGAATACTGGAAGGGTATCTGTTATCGTACGTAACACAACAAGAGGCCAATAACCCTCCCGGCTATCTGAAATCAAGAACACAGGCCCGCAACCTATCCTCAAGTGCCTGGATAGTACGCTCTGCCTGTCGTCGGTGCGAGGTGTAATGCAACACGAGACTCACTGTGTCCCTAAAACCCTTCGAAAAACCTCAGGAAGTTATCATGTCGAGCTCATCTGCCTGACATCATAAACGTAGGAACCCCGTGCAGTCTCACAATACTCCTGCTATACAAGCTAGCATAATCCTCAGCCGAGTAAGTGGTCCCAAATCCGAAAGAACACGGCTGGTTTCGCCAGCCTAATTACCATGACCTCCAGGGAGTCGCACTTCCTCTGAGTACGATGCCACCCTGTAACAAGATCCATAATAAATACTTCTCATATCTAGGTTGGGATTTCAATCGCCGGCAATAGCCCACTGGGCTTCTGGTGCACAACCATGACCTGCTACTAACTTTCGGACACTAGCGAGAACCCGCTATGTCCCTTTTTCGGTCATCTTACCCATACACACATCTGAGGTCACGACACAACTTAGTCGACCCCGAACAATTAGGACAATAAGCATTGCGTGCCTCTCCTAAGACCTTCTGAATAGTCCTGCTGTACCGGGTACACGCAATCTATCCCCATCTCACAGCACCCCATCCGGTGCTACTCGAACAGGCTCTTCTCTCTCGGAGAGCCGTATCTCGATACCGTATCGTAACTAGATCCTCATCTTCGCCTCTTTACTTCCTCAACAATGGAAGACTCGCAACCTCTGGATCTGAACTTCATTAACCTTGAAACAAATAATCGAACCCCTAGGCTCGATCAAGAACTCACGGACCACATCGCCTATCCGCTGCCCGTCGGCATTACCCTTAGGTCCACGACAAAGAGTATTCAGAATCTTGGCTTTCCCCGGATGGTATAGGATATCAATATCACAATCCTTGAGCAACTCTAACCACCATCCCTGTCGCAAATTCTACTGCCTCAGTCTGCAGATATACCGGAGGCTTTTGTGGTCTGCACAAATATCCACATGAAGTCTATAAATACGTCATGCCCCCAAATCTTCAAGGCACGATTTAACTGCCGCCAACTCTAAATCGTGAGTGGCGCAATTTCCTTTCCTGCTTCCCTAACTACCGGGAAAACGTAGGCTATATCCTGATATGGTTGCGTCAGCACACAACCTAGCCCAACACCCAACGTTTTATCATAATAACCTAACCCTCTAGTCTCACAGGAGGGGTTACAACTATAGTCGAATCAACTTATCTTCCCATAACTGGAAACCTTTCTCATTCTTGCGAAATATTCGGGTGTCCTTAATTTCAATTATGGTTCCTGTTTCCTTTTCTCTGTTGCAACCAAACTTGGTCACTAAACTTAGATTTGATTCCTTTGCTTGTCTCACGGCTAAGACTTACTGTCAATCACATTCTAGGGGGGAGGTTTCCTTGATCTCGTCAAGTAGTAACCCGGTTTTCCCTTCCCAGTTCGCAGAGCTTATTGTCTGGTATTCAACCTCAATTCACGTTGTCCTGGGATCCCTTATCCCCCCGTAACTTCTTGCAATCTTTCTTGTCAGTACAGGTGTTACCACATTTCCTCGAAACGTTCTTACTGCCCATTATCTACTAATGGTCTTTACACTCGTCTGGGGTAATCATAACTCGTGAAATCTATCTTTAACCATAGTCGTATTCTCCTTTATTATTCTGGTCATATCCTGCGTCTAACAACATGGGTACATGCAAACCATGTCATACGCAAATCCTTTTCGTGGGAAGAGAACTTATCTCCCTCTCTTGAACTTTCCTTGGAGTCACAACCCTAATCACAGGGTCCTCTTGCGGTCCAGTAATTAGCAAATCATCACGCACCGCCTTTAAGTTCGTGTAGATTTTCCAACCTACCAAAGATGCCCTCAGCTTTCCGCCGGCAGCATTCGTACTTATTTTTATTCTTACCTTGCACGTTTTCCTGAAATTATCCGGAAGGTCGTGGCCCTGACCGCCACACCAAACCAACTCCAAGTACCTCGAGGCACTCAAAATAACTTCCTCCAAATTCAATTATTACATACTTCCTGCGTCAATTTACCCCAAGTGAACAAGTCACACAGACTTAAAAAGAAAACAATGTCAAAGAAGGAAGGATAATTCACTGGTTACCACCACTTCTCTTCCTTTCCACTCGATAACCGGCTTACCGGGAAACTGGTACCGAATCAATTTCTCTTATGTAGTCCACGTTGGCATAACAAGAGGCCAACTAGCGAACTCATAATGACCTCAATATGCGTCATGCTTGACTCTGCTGGTCCAACGACTTATCATTCCGACAATTATTATCTAACCGCTCAGCTACCACCCAACACTCACGGGTGTAGTCACCTTGAAAGGTCCTCATGGATTCAGGTTCCATTTCCTTACTCTTTGTTGCTCTCTTTCTTACTGGTCGTACTTGTCACGACCCGACCGAGCTGGCCCGGTGCCCTACCAGGCACCTGTTGCATATCGTCGAGAGAATAGCGGTGAACATACATGAAACTTACAAAATAAAATAGCGAGAAATTAAACAACGAGGTTAGCCGATAAGGCTACCTTCCCGACACATATACATATACATAACAAAAGATTACATCCCTTTCTTTTTACAAACCGACCCACAACATGTGACTACAGGACCTCTAAGAGTTTAACATAACAAGCGTGGCGGGACGGGGCCGCCATACCACGAATATACATAAGTCTACTACATCGGGGACACCGCACCAAAAGATAAGCCTCGGAGTGAAAGGAGCTTCCAAAAGCGAACAGAGATCCTAAGAGCAAGAATCACCAACTGGTACCTATAACTGCGGGCATGAACGGCCCGAAGAAGTCGATCATAACAGTGCAGAGTATGGAACGAAATAAAATGCAATAACCAAATCATATCGTATAAAAGAATGTCCTTTTAACTCGAAATCAATCATATATTAATCGTTCCTTTCCTTCTTTCAATAAGATTTACCAACATATTCTTACATACGTATTTAAGAGTTTAATCCAGCCTTTCTCACATAACTTACATATCTTACATAACATAATCCGCCCATTTATGGGACACGGTGTCTTGATGAATCTTGTGACATAATCCGGCCCGCTGTGGGGTTCGATTATCTTGTGGAATCATATAACATAACCCGCCCGCTTTGTGGGGCTCGCATCTTGTGGAATCATATAACATAACCCCGCTTTGTGGGGCTCGATGTCTTGATGACGTAACCCGCCTATGTGTAGGCTCGGTGTATCTCATAACGTAACGGCTTATTTGTAGGCTCGGTGTATTTCATAACATGATCCGCCTATTTGTAGGCTCGGTGTGATTTTCCTTACATAACATTTTTAAACCATCTTATTACCTCTTCTTAAGTCGTCATAACAACTTCCCATAAAGTCATTATAACAACCCTTCAATTTTAGAGAACTTAAGACACTTTTATTCTTACAACATTTAGGAAAACTGGATCCAAAGATACTACGTACATACATACTTAAAAGAATCATATCGCTTAAAACTTCATAATCCTTAAAAGACAATCAAAGTTCTTAGTATTAAAACTTCATAACATACTTCCTTTAAAGCCCACTTACTTATACTTATAAAAAAATATAAAGTTCCATACCTTCCAAAACCAAGTAATTTATTCCTTAAGATCATATAACTTCTAGTCATTTTGAACATAAAATCCACTTACTTACTTTAAACAAATCAAGACACATAGCCTTTAAATCAAATCTCATAATTTCCTAACCATTCTTACCAACGTCTCCCATAAGACCTAGTAAGGACTTAGGACAATTTAACATACTCTTAACTTAGATTCAACAATGTAAATACTTCTTAACTTCTAAGAGTAGAAGAAATCTTGAAATACTATCTCATGGATATTTCATACGTAGGATCATGCCAAAGAAAGTAGAGGTTCACATACCTCGCGACGACTAGCGACAAGTTGCAAAAAGGCTCCAAAGTACTTCAACCTATAATGGCCACAAAATGTCCATTAACCTCTTAATTCAAACGTAGAATATTCTAAGTGCTAAGTCGCTAAATTCTACGGAAAATCGGACAGCACCTCCTTTGTTTCTACTTACTTTGCCACCTTTTTCAAGGCCGAATACAATAACCAAACAGCCCCAATTGGCTCACAATTTCTATAAGGTACTCCAATACAAATGAAAAACAAACTAAAAAGTCCAAATTCGGCCACCTTGAGTTCAACCTTACCAATTCTTATCAAATTTCCATCTCAATCCAAATTGGTAGCATAACATGATATCAAGTCGTATTTGATTATAACAATCCATAATCTCTAAGTAGGTAACATGCGACGATTTCTAATAACGACTAAATTGAAATCCAACTTAACATGGCTTATATTACATTCCGGATTTCCAATGCTACAATCAATCCATAATACTTATACTTTATCATATCAACTTCATGTTGGCAACAAGTAAAGCTAACAACAATATATATATATAATCTTGTAACACCCTTAAAAGACAAGATTATACCTTAACGATTCTTAATCCGATTCCAAATCCGAAGTCGCTCCTTAGTAGTTTAGAGCCTCTCCAAGACACTTCAATCCGCTTGTTGAGACCCTTAGCACCATACCAATAACTTTCCTTCAACCTCCAATCCCAAAACCTAGAAAGACAACTAGGTTTTCGTTTTTGCGACTAACCCGTAAACTATCTTTTTCCAAGATTTTTCTATTGAGATATGCTTACACTACCCTCAAGAACCTTGGTTTAAAGTGGGAAGCTTAATGGACATCAAACAAAAAAATTTTGTAGAGAGAGCTAGCCAAACCCGAGAGCTTGTGCTCAAGTTCATCAATTTCTCTTGAAAATTTTCTAAGTGTTGGCACTAGTATTGCTACTAGTAGTATTATAAAGCACATTGGAGGGTCAAGATGCAACCATTTGGGTGGCTAGGATAAGCTCTACTTAAAAATCAAGCTAGTGGTCCCATTGACTTAAGTCAAACATGTCAAGCTCTCTACATTGCAAGACTTGTCTTCTAACAAGGTCAAATGACCGCTTGTGCCCATGCATTCGTCCAAGACATCAATGAGGGGGTGACACGTGTCGCCTCCCATTCGTCCTGATAATACGTTTTCGACAATTTCTTAATTAGATAAATTTTTACAAGTCTCAAATCTTATCACTTGTGAGTTCTTACGCACTATCTTAAAACGTATCACGTAAATACGGGGTGTAACATTCTTCCCCCCTTAGAAACATTCGTCCCCGAATGTTCTTGCGGAGTCAAACTTATAATTAGCGACATAATTTCCTTTCACAATCCCGATATACTAACATTGCCACACATGTCCCTAGTACCTCGCACATACTTATCCGTCCATCATAAGCCCAAAAGAGATTACCTTTTCGTACTTCCAACTTACTTCTAGCATACGTACATAATTTCAATATTATCCGTTCTTGATACATAAACATAAAACAACCTTATCATGCATAAAAAATCTGTAAAGGGCCGAAGATATACCTGAATTCATATAGGCGGTTCAAAGGACCGCTAAAACTGGGAACTTCCACCACGACCTCTGCCACGGCCTGCCGGTGTATGAACATCCTGCCTAGCTACTGAAGGCGAAGAACCCGCAACTGATCCGGTAGACTTTTCTATCCCTCCTGCAACTCTCCTACTAGGACAATCCCTCAACATATGGCCTCGGCCACGTGCAACAGCAGAGCACGATGGCGACGACATTCCCAGGTGATGCCGGCCAGCTGTGAACATGAGGAAGAGGGGCCATCTAGAACCCATGTGCGTATCTGAATCAAAGCCACGGAGCTCGGCCGGCTCCCGAATTACCGGTGATCTAACCCTCCGCGGAAAATCGGGAAGGAGCACTCTGTCTTGGTGAGCTAGACCTAGCTGCCTTTGAGGCTCTCCGCCTCGACAATCACCCTGAACTCCTGCCGTCTTGGCCTTCTTGGGCTGGCCTTGGTCTGGTCGGTCCTCTCTCTCCCTGTCCTCAATCCCCTGTGCATATGTGCGTCTGGCGATATCCATTCTGGTGAAGGGCCACTCCCGAACAGCGGTGATCATATAACGGTCTAGTCCCATAACATAGCGATGGACTCTATCGGCCATGTTAGCCACAATAGTGTCGCATACCTAGCCAACGAGTCAAACTCTAGGGTGTACTCACGATGGTCCTCCCATTACGCCTCGATGATAAGAACCTATCAACACGGGCTCTCCTCATCTCGTGAGGCAAAAAGTGACCAAGAAAGGCCTCTGTGAACTCATCCCAAACCCGGACGAGCATCATCACCCTCGAAAGCAACCACGACTCAAACCGGTTCAACGCGATATCGCGTAATCGGTGGGAGGCTAGCGTAATGAACTCGTCTCTCAAGCCCTAAGAACTGCGTGGTCATGTAGGCGCCGAATGAACTCCTGCGGATCCTCATCGACCTCGAACCATAAAACTCGGTGGATGACATCCTAGAAAATCCCTAATCCGCAAACGCCGGCTCTGGTGGTGCTGTTCTGTCATTTGCCCGTCACTACTATCTTGGTCAATAATCGGATCTGCTCCCGTAGTCTCTATACTCGGCGCAGTGCGGGCTGGAGGCTCGGTAAGGGAACCTTCGAGCTCGCGCTCTCGGCTCCTCTAATCTGCGGCGTGGCTGAACTCGCCGACCGCCTACTACCTCGGGCATAGTGCGTGCCCGACTTCGTAACTCTCTGCGCCTTCGGCGGCTCTGCCGCTTGCCTCGGGGCCTGGTTGCCTTCGTGGAGGCATAGCCGATTCACATACATAAGAATACGTCGAGACGGATCAACCTAATGTCTACTCTCTGCACGATCTCGAGTGAGGAGAATGGAAACTAATCCTAAATGTCCTGCACCTCCGATTATAGATGTGGTGCACAACACACGATAATCAAGACTCTACTGACACGATGCGTAGACACTTTCCGAGACTAATCGCTCTGATACCACTTTTGTCACGACGACCCGGGCGCATGGTGCCCTACCTGGGCACCCTGTTCAGGTATACGTCAGAGAATAGCGGAACATACATGAAACTTACAAAATAAAATAGCGAGAAATTAAACAACAGGTTAGCCGATAAGGCTACCTTCCTGGACACATATACATATACATAACAACAACAGTTACATCCCTTTCTTTTTACAAACCGACCCACAATATGTGACTACAGACCTCTAAGAGTTTAACATAACAAGCGTGGCGGTGACAGGGCCGCCATACCACGAATATACATAAGTCTACTACATCAGGGACACCGTACCAAAAGATAAGCCTCCGGAGTGAAAGGAGCTTCTTTCCAAAAACTGAACAGAGATCCTAAGAGCAAGAATCACCAACCTGGGTACCTATAACCTGCGGGCATGAACGCAGCTTCAAGAAGTCGATAACAACAGTGCAAGTATGGAGCAAATAAAATGCAATAACCAAATCATATCGTATAAAAGAATGTCCTTTAACTCCCGAAATCAATCATATATTAATCGTTCCTTTCCTTCTTTCAATAAGATTTACCAACATATTCTTACATACGTACTTAAGAGTTTAATCCAGCCTTTCTCACATAACTTACATATCTTACATAACATAATCCGGCCCATTTGCGGGACACGGTGTACTGATGAATCTTGTGACATAATCCGGCCCGCCTGTGGGGTTCGATTATCTTGTGGAATCATATAACATAACCGGCCGCTGTGGGGCTCGGTGTACTGTGGAATCATATAACATAACCCGGCCCGCCTGTGGGGCTCGGTGTACTGATGACGTAACCCGGCCTATGTGTAGGCTCGGTGTATCTCATAACGTAACCCTATTTGTAGGCTCGGTGTATTTCATAACATGATCCGCCTATTTGTAGGCTCGGTGTGATTTTCCTTCCATAACATTTTTAAACCAACGTAGTACCTCTGCTTAAGTCGTCATAACAAATTCCCATAAAGTCATTATAACAACCCTTCAATTTTAGAGAACTTAAGACACTTTTATTCTTACAACATTTAGGAAAACTGGATCCAAAGATACTACGTACATACATACTTAAAAGAATCATATCGCTTAAAACTTCATAATCCTTAAAAGACAATCAAAGTTCTTAGTATTAAAACTTCATAACATACTTCCTTTAAAGCCCACTTACTTATACTTATAAAAAAAATATAAAGTTCCATACCTTCCAAAACCAAGTAATTTATTCCCTTAAGATCATATAACTTCTAGTCATTTTGAACATAAAATCCACTTACTTACTTTAAACAAATCAAGACACATAGCCTTTAAATCAAATCTCATAATTTCCTAACCATTCTTACTAACGTCTCCCATAAGACCTAGTAAGGACTTAGGACAATTTAACATACTCTTAACTTAGATTCAACAATGTAAATACTTAACTTCTAAGAGTAGAAGAAATCTTGAAATACTATCTCATGGATATTTCATACGTAGGATCATGCCAAAGAAAGTAGAGGTTCACATACCTCGCGACGACTAGCGACAAGTTGCAAAAGGCTCCAAAGTACTTCAACCTATAATGGCCACAAAATGTCCATTAACCTCTTAATTCAAACGTAGAATATTCTAAGTGCTAAGTCGCTAAATTCTACGGAAAATCGGACAGCACCTCCTTTGTTTCTACTTACTTTGCCACCTTTTTCAAGGCCGAATACAATAACCAAACAGCCCCAATTGGCTCACAATTTCTATAAGGTACTCGATACAAATGAAAAACAAACTAAAAGTCCAAATTCGCCTTGAGTTCAACCTTACCAATTCTTATCAAATTTCCATCTCAATCCAAATTGGTAGCATAACATGATATCAAGTCGTATTTGATTATAACAATCCATAATCTCTAAGTAGGTAACATGCGACGATTTCTAATAACGACTAAATTGAAATCCAACTTAACATGGCTTATATTACATTCGGTTCCAATGCTACAATCAATCCATAATACTTATACTTTATCATATCAACTTCATGTTGGCAACAAGTAAAGCTAACAACAACAATATATATATATAATCTTGTAACACCCTTAAAAGACAAGATTATACCTTAACGATTCTTAATCCGATTCCAAATCCGAAGTCGCTCCTTAGTAGTTTAGAGCCTCTCCAAGACACTTCAATCCGCTTGTTGAGACCCTTAGCACCATACCAATAACTTTCCTTCAACCTCCAATCCCAAAACCTAGAAAGACAACTAGGTTTTCGATTTCTGACTAACGTAAACTATCTTTTCCAAGATTTTTCTATTGAGATATGCTTACACTACCCTCAAGAACCTTGGTTTAAAGTGGGAAGCTTAATGGACATCAAACAAAAAATTTTGTAGAGAGAGCTAGCCAAACCCGAGAGCTTGTGCTCAAGTTCATCAATTTCTCTTGAAAATTTTCTAAGTGTTGGCACTAGTATTGCTACTAGTAGTATTATAAAGCACATTGGAGGGTCAAGATGCAACCATTTGGGTGGCTAGGATAAGCTCTACTTAAAAATCAAGCTAGTGGTCCCATTGACTTAAGTCAAACATGTCAAGCTCTCTACATTGCAAGACTTGTCTTCCTAACAAGGGTCAAATGACCCTTGTGCCCATGCATTTCGTCCAAGACATCAATGAGGGGGGGTGACACGTGTCGCCCTCCCATTCGTCACAATAATACGTTTTCCGACAATTTCTTAATTCCGATAAATTTTTACAAGTCTCAAATCTTATCACTTGTGAGTTCTTACGTACTATCTTAAAACATGTCCTGTAAATACGGGGTGTAACAGTACTCCTTTCCGTACTCCCAAACTTATTCTAGCTTACATACATAGATTCCATACCAACTCTGGCCTCCACTCCTTGGAGTTACTAAATTAAACAACATAAGGCCAGTTCCGGTTCTCACAGCCTGGTTCCGGTGGAACACGTCCACGAACCCATAAAATGATTTACTAAATCTGGGCCTTGCACCCTCGTGACCCTGTCACGTAGCGGGACTACTACCAACTGATCCCATTTCCTTTCAAGTTATGGGGCGACCCTAAATAGACCCCAATCCCGACTCGGCGTCGTATTTAACTCTTTTCCTTGGTCTGTCTTAACTCTTTACTACCCGAGAAGGCCTTATATATCTAAGGTCTCGGTGGTTATCACATTCTCAGGCTCGCAATTTCCATGCTCCAAGCCTATCTTATCAGTCCCCCGTAACCGGGTACAAAAACTTCTCGTAATACCATAGTCCTGTTGTCTTGACCACAACAACCATACTTTCTTCGTCCGGATCTCGCCCGTACAATTCCCTTAAGCATACCACGTAGCTTAAGTTGCTAACATAGTCTTCCACTTAGTCTCTTAATTAACTTCTTAAGGGTCCATTTCATTCTCACACAACTCATCATCACCTAATTATCTCAAATTAGCACGTAAAACCTTGATGAGAGTTCCTTAGCTTCTTCATACCTTCCGGTATTTATTTAGTCCTTACCAAATCTCGGAAATCTAAAATCATCCTAGGCAACACATATGTGACCCCATACATAAATCCGTATAGTTATGCGTCCCAATACCAACTATACTACAACATTACCAACCCGGATACGCAATCCGCATAATCTTTCGGGTCATCACGCTTTCTCGTGGCTGCAAACAACATAACTTTGTTAGGGGGCGACCACTAACCATACAAATTTATCGCACGATCTTAGAGTGAGAAGAATGGAAACCAATCCTAAATGTCCTGCAGCCTCCCGATTATAGATGTGGTGCACAACACACCGATAATCAAGACTACTTAGACACGATGCGTAGACACTTTCAGGACTAATCGCTCGATACCACTTTTGTCACGACCGACCGGGCTCGCGGCGGTGCCCTACAGGCACCCGCTCAGTATACATCGAGAGAATAGCGGCGGAACATACACAACATACATAAAAACTTAGACAAGAACCAACAACGGGCTAGCGATAAGGCCACCTTCCGTAAAATATACTCAATCGAGAAATAGAAACGAGACATTTTTCTTTTCTTTCTGACCCAATCCACAATGTGACTACGCACCTCTAAGAACAACAACTCGCGAACAGGGCCGCCATACCACGAATGTACAACAACCAAAAAACCGAGGATAAGCCTCCGAAATGAAGGAGCTTCTCAGCGGTGAACAGAGATCCTAAGAGTGAGGATCAAGACACTGTACTCTACTGCGGCATGAACGGCCCAGAAGAGTCGGTACAACATGTACCAAATATGTGGCGAAAATCTGTAATGAAATCATAAGTCTAAAATAAAGCGGAGACATGTATGATAACTCAATTAACGATGTGCCTTACTAACAATGAGAGTAAATAGGAGTATACTTACAATATAAAGTAGGAAAGCTCACGATCAGCGGGACCATCCGCGCGCAGTGTCATTAAGCAATCCTATTCACGGGACTATTTCACCGCGTAGATCCGGTGGACCGCGTGAGGTATTCCTCGCACGGGACTATTTCACCCGCGTAAGCCCTTACGGACTCGCATGAGGTATTCCTCGCATAGGTGGACAGCGCGTGGGACTATTTCACCCGCATAAGCCCTACGGACTCGCATGAGGTATTCCTCGCATCATGGGTAGCAAATCCACGGAACTATGCAATGCCACAAACCCGGGAATGACCAAGAACGAATAATATATCACTAGCCCAATTCCTACTACACATAACATAAGCACTACCTACTTACATGCATACATAAGCAAGTTAAGAAATCCCTAACTTCTTATTATTCTTGTTTATATACACTATCATTTTAGTTTACTTAAGGCACTAACATGTCATTATAAAATCCGGGAATTTAACCCAAAGTACTACGTACTTCTATTCTTTTAAAAATGACTCTTTTTCATATATAACTTCCAAGATACTAATAACCGTAGTATCAAGTCATAACTATTTTTCAAGACAAGTCACGATACCTTTTAGAAATACATTTAGGCTTCTAAATCAAGTGACTTCTTTTCTTTAAAACCTTAGGCAATTGATGCCTTAAATCAAATTGCCTTTCAATAAATCAAGCCATTTATCTTTCCATAAAGCCAATATAACCAACTCCCCATAAAGTCGTTATATTGACTTTATGCATTAGTCAAGTACAATTTCCTATCCAAGGGACTTATACGTTTAAAACGAAACAAGTATCGCATACTTAAAACTCTTCAAGTCCCTTAACATACTTAAATTACTTAGAGTAAACCACTCTTTAAACTTTCCATAAAAACAAGTATCAAAATACTTTCAACATACTTAAAGTCTCTTAACTTTGAAAACCAAGATATCCTTAATATTTAAACAAGTGAGTTAATTCCCTAACTCAAACAACTTGGACATTCTTTAAAATAAGCCAAGGATATCAAATAGACTAGATTATCACAATCTTGTACGTCTACCGTACTATACATTTACAACTTAATCATGCTCAAGAGATAAGAAAGTTCCACATACCTCTTCGGTTTAATCCACTTGCTAAGTCCATTTCGTCGATGCGTAGTATGTCAACCTATAATATTCACAATACGCCTATTAACGCCTTACTTCTAATGTAGAATATTATAAGTGTAAAGTCTCCATTTTCTACGAAAATCGGACAAAGACCTCCTTTGTATTTACTCACTTTGCCACCTTTTTCAAGGCCGAAAATACAATAACCAAACAGCCCCAATTGGCTCACAATTATATAGAAAGTAGTCCAATGCAAATGACTAACTAAACAGCCCCAATTGGCTCACAATTATATAGAAAGTAGTCGATGCAAATGACTAACTAAACAGCCCAATTGGCTCACAATTATATAGAAAGTAGTCCAATGCAAATGACTAACTAAACAGCCCCAATTGGCTCACAATTATATAACAATACCAAATCTTATTCAATTTCCATTTCAATCCAACTTGGTAGCATAATAAGATATCAAGCGCAATTGATTCTAGCTACTACATTCTCCAAGTAGGTAACATGCGACAATTCAATTTATCGATCAAATTGGATTTCAATTTCAAATGGCTACATAAGTCATTTTCGGATTTTTAGCTTCCAATTCCATAACATTTAGCAAACTTCATAATACATATCACATGACCACTTATAACTTATCAAAACATGAAATCTTCAATTACTAAAGTAAAACGAAGATTATACCTCAAATAGCCCAATTATGATCCAAGAGTACAAGTCGATCTCTAGCACCTTTAGCTCCTCCTTTCGACGTTCCAATCCACTCCAAGCAACCCATAGAAGCTTAAGAATAACTCATCTTCAAGTTCCAACTTCAAAGTTGAATAACCCTTTAGGTTTTCGCCTTGCGACTAATACGAAAACACCACATTTCCGGGATCTTTCTATTGAGATAACCTTACAATACCCTTAGGTACCTTGGTTTAAAGTGGGGGAATTATTGGACAAGAATTGAAATTTTTTCCCTTGGAACCCTAGCCTTGGCCGAGAGCTTCCTCAAGGTTTCATCAAGTTTTCTTGAAAATTTTCTAAGTGTTATGCCTTGTCTTGCTACTAAGGAGCTTATATAAATATATGGAGGGTCAAGATTAGAACAATTGGGTGGTTTGGATTCATTTCACAAGGATCAAGCCAAGTGGCATTGACTTAGTCAACAATGTCAAGCTAATTGTCTTTGCAAGACTTGGTCTTTTAAATTGTGGTCAAATGACCATTTCCTCCATGTCATTTTCGTCCTAGACCATTAAGGGGGGTGACACGTGTCGCCCTCCCGTTCGTTGCAATATTTCGTTTTCCGACAAATTCCAAAATTCCGATAAATTTTTACTCGTCTCAAACCTTAACATTTGAGTTCTTACATACGTTCTTAGAAACATATCCTGAAATTTCCGGGGTGTAACAATACATGTCTCCTGCTTTATATAGACTATTATGATTTCATTTCTGATATTTCTGATTTCACATACTTGTACTGTTGTCTTGACCTCTTGAAATTGCGTTCATCTGCATGAGTAAAAGGTACATTTGTCGATCCAGCTTTTAGGATCACCTTTCGTATTGGAAGCTCGTTCCTTGGAGGCTTATCTTTTGGTATGTTACCACGATGCAGTAGATGCTTATACATTCAGGGTATGGCGGGGCCTATCCAGTCATAGTTGTAAAATCTTAGAAGTGCATGCCTTTGTTGTGGCGGGGTTTGTAAAAAGGATAGCTGTTCGGGTATTTATGTATATATGATGAAGGCAAGCTGTTTTGGTTGGCTTTGTTTATTTATCTTTTCTCTTAATTCATGTTCATGTTTCTATTTCCGCTGATTTTCTCTGATGTTGTATCACTAGGGTGCCCGGGGTAAGGCACCAGTCACGGGCCCGGGTTCGGGTCGTGACATGAATAACGGAATTCCTAAGCACAATACTAATTGTTGGTATCAACTGAAGTCAGAACGTGATGTTGTCTTTCCACTTTTTTAAAAAATGCATAAAAATCCTTATTCTTTGCATCACGAACTACGTTTTGACCTGATTCCCTCAGCGGGATACGTAGGCGGCCACATTGGCTTCGGTCTTGTGACGCCCCGAAACCCGGGCCCGTCACTGGTGCCTTACCCCGGGCACCCTAGTGATACAACATCAGAGAAAACCAGCGGAAATAAAAACTTTACACATGAAATGAGAGACATAAATAAATAAACAGGCCAACCCAACCGTTGCCTTCAGTATATATACATAAAACCGACAGTTATCCTTACAAACCACCTTGTAACTGATGCACTTCTAAGATATACAACAACTATGACGGGGCGGGACCGCCATACCTGAATGTACAAGTACCTACAATGATGGCGGACTATACCAAAAGATAAGCCTCGAGGAACGAGCTTCCAACGCTGAATCGCGATCTATGGCGAGGATCAACCAAGCTGGTGTACCTACTGCGGCATGAACGCATTTCCTACGAGGTCTGGCGACAATGTGGCACGTGAAAATCTTGTAATGAAATCACATTTCATCATTTTATAAAACCATTTCGCAATAAGTAGCGATTTATGTCAAGTAAGGGGCGCGTATCCCGAATAATCACTCACATAATTATGGGTCTCACGCCCATAATACCACTCGTGCCGTGGAACTCATTCCTCATCTGCAGCATACATGATGTAAAACAACACCCGTATGTGAACACGAACACTAGATCACACTGCGTCATCAAAACCGTCGGGCAGTAGAATAGCCAACTACGGTCAAAAGCTAGTCATATCCCATCACGGGCAAGGTGCGGAAGCCAACTACGGTCAAAGCTAGCCACGCATGGCGAGGCAAGTATCTTAAGCTAACGTGCAATAGCCTACCGTCTCACAAGATATGGCCGAGGCAAGTATCTTAAGCTATCTACCGAGGCTACGGTGCGAGAAAATGACGAACAAGTATCTAAAGTGTGCACGAACCACACGTACAAACCAAGCCCGTGATCGCCGTCGCGCGGCAAGCTTCATGGATTAGCGGTCCATGGACTAACGATCTGAACCTCACAATGACCGCATGCCGGCATCTTACCTCGGAAGTCATGGCCATGAAACCATCCTCTTCGACGCGCGTGCGCGTGGAACATCCATCACGTCGGCATGTCCAAAGGAAATAAATCGGATAGCCAGGCCCTCCCGCAGTCACGGCGATCTGAAACAACGATCGATACTCAAAGTGGACGCGTACTCGTGGACCACCCAACGTCGGTATGTCGGTCAATCAATCGGATAGCGGCCCTCCCGAGAGTCACGGCGACATCAACAAAACACTTGCACATCAAAGACTATCACAACAAGCATAGGCAAGTTTAACATACATTCATTTTAATCAACAATCCGGGTTTCAAACCCAAAATACTACATACTTTCCTTCTTTCAAAAGACCTCTTTCTATGTAAAAGCCACGTGATACTAATACTGTAGTATATAAAGAAAACACGTTTACTTTTAAAACCAAATTACTTCACCTTCGTAAAAATCTTTACAAGGCTTTTAAAATCAAGTACTCTATACTTTATAAACCAAGTGCTTTTCTTTTAGAACAACATCAAGTATACTCTTTTTAAAACCCAATTAACTTACTCTTTTCAAAACAAGTAACCTATACTTAAATCAAGTTACTTCTCCTTTTCTGAAAACAAGTCGTTATAAGTCAAGTCTCTTATCTTTCAAGATCAAGTCTCTTAACTTTCAAAATCAAGTCGTTTCTTGTCAAAACCAAATCTTTCTTTTATCTTCATAAAGTCGTTATAACTAACTTCCCATAAAGCCATTATAACACTTTATGTTTTAAAACAAACAAAAATCGTTTCACACACGTCGTCTACCGTACTATATAGTTCACAACAATCATGCTCAAGAGTATAGGAAGAATCACATACCTTTAGCTTAAACCACAAGCCAAGTCAAGTATGCCGCGCGTGAAAGATCCACCTATAACAACCATAATATATAAATCAACTTCTAGCACTCTCGTAGAATATTCTAAACACAAGATTCCTTATTCTACAGAAATTTCGGCAGCACCTTCCCCCCCCCGCTATCACAGAAATCTCCTCCTAACCGGGCCGCTACGGGCCCAACAACTCAGGGGATTACACGTCTAACGGACGTGTTCAAATATGCTTCACAATAATACTTACACAAGTCTCTGTAAATGCAGTCAATGTAAATCTGATTCAATCCTTTATAATCATCCTTCCAATATAATATACTCAAGTATAACTACTACAATATGTAATATCCAATTACAAATAGGGGGACATAGATCATTACCTCGATAAGCCCAAAAATTATCCAAGTTATAAGTCGATCTTGAGCAACGTTTAGCTCCAATCCTTACGCTCCAACCCGCTCCAAGCGACCCTTAGAAGTTTCTAAACAACTTCTCTAAATACTTCCACCAAGCTAGGAAGATTTTTCTAGGGTTTCGTTTCTGGCTATTGGAATAAAGTAGTATTTAGCTCTAGTATTGAAATAACTTTGGAATACTACTAGGGATACTAGGCCAAGGTATTTGGGATTATACAACAATACACCAAGTATTTTCTACACAAGAGGAGAGGACGAAATCTACACAAAGGGAGGAAAACATTTGCTTTGGAAAGCTTTCAAGTGAGGATGATTTACTTCTTCAACTTAAGGGGTTTATATAGAGGATTCAAGGGCCAAGATCAAGGTAAGTGTAGGGTCAAGATTGGGCCATGTGTGTGTGGGTCCCACCACACCACATGGCCAAGGGCAGTGGCTTGCCACATGTCAACCCATTCGGCGGGACAGTGGCTGGCCAACGTCCCACCATTTCGCCAAGGTGCCACATGGGGTGACACGTGTCGCCCCGGCTAAATCAAAATATTTCGTCTTAGAAAATATCCAAAATACGAAATCTCAAAAACAAAGCGGGCCACAAAAGCGTAAATTTCTCGTGGGCCCAGCGTGACCATTCAGAAAATAAAATCTCATAATTCTAAAATAATCCAAGAAGTCCAAATACCAAATCTGGGAATCCAATTCCCATTAACGAACCTTTTTCTTCACAAACCGGAAACTTTTAGTCGAAAAATCACATCTTTCTTTCTTTCCTAAATTTACGCCGTATTCTCAAATGCGTCGTCCTCACATACATACCACGGAACTACGGGGTATAACATTCTTCCCCAGAAACATTCGTCCGAATGTTCCTTCTACGCCTCTAATCAAGCGTGTGCGGTATAGTCTCACTACTATACTTACAAAACCGATCGTACCACGATGGCCAGAATATAACATGTCGCAAAACTCAAATCCAAACTAACGAGGAAATCATTTCTAATCTCACGGCTCACTAGCTTCAATTTACTCCAAGGCCTATCTCGGCCTTCACGATCCGATTCAGTCGAACGCGTCCACGAACTCATACGATGGTTACCTAAACTTGGGCCTAGCACCCTCGTGACCCTACCACCGTGGGACCACCTCGAAGCCCCACCTCAATCCGGGCTGCGGGTTGACCGCGACAGCCTCAACCCGACCATTATCGCGCCCAATCTCTCGTTCCCCGATCCGGAACAATCTTACTAATTCACGTCATGAAAGCTACCACTTCCATCTTACCCTACCCATGGAATTATCACACCAACATAATGCTATCAGAACATAATAATTAAAAAAAAAAAACATACTTATCTTAATACAAATGCATACTAGTCTCTTAGAGGGTCAAGGATATACCTGATATCACAAAAACAAATAGGCGATTTCAAGGACCGCTATAGCGGGAACTTCCACCACGACCCACGGCTGCCGGTATATGAACACCCGCCTGGTATCAAGGCGAAGAACCCATGAGATCCGAAGGTGAGTCTCAACATCCGCTACCTGCGGTAGGACAATTTCATAAAATGGCCCATGTCACATGTAAAACAAGTCCTCGACACTCACGAATGGGGTTTACCTGTTGGTTACACTTAGGTCGGGTGGCTTCATACGCCAACACCCCAACTCCCTGAAAACAGAACCCTTGGAGCCACGACTGCTCCAGAATACTCTGGAGGCCACAAGGCGTGAGGACCACTGCATCTTGGCGGCGTATAACTAGTCTCTTCTGAGGCGGTCCGCCTTGAAAGTTACCAAGGACCTGTTTGTCACGGCCTCTTCTGGCGATATTGGTCAATCAGTCGGTCTCTCCGTGCCTCGCACCCTAGTGCATGAGCTGCGTGCGGGCGATGTCCATGCGGCTGAGCGATACACGAACAAGACTACGCCAAGTAGTCATCAAGCCTGTGGCGTGGCGGTGCACTGTCCTCCATATTAGCTACTAACGCGAGGACATATCGAGCCAACGAGTCGAACTCTACGTTGTACTCGAGCGTGCGTCCTCACTGTCTCGGCGATCGAAACACGTCGGCCCGTGCCCTCGCCATCTGCGGCGGCAAGAAATGGTGAGAAATGCCTCGAGAACTTCGTCCCAAACAGGTGAGGCGCATGCTCCCCGGGACGGCTCCGTGAATCAAACCGATCATTGCGGTATCACGCGCGGCCGATGCGAACCGAAAATCACGGACTCGGTCTCGAAGCCTTGATCACTCGCATGATCCTCATGGCCAGCGGATGAACTCCTGCGGATCATCCTCGGGCCTCGACCGTAGAACTGCGGCGGAATACTGACTCGAGAAAATCCGTAGCCTCAAACTATCCGATGCGGGATGAACTACGGGGCTCTTTGGGCTGGGCTGCTGCATCCAGCCTCTCGCCGTGTCGGCCACGATCACGGCGATGGCGGGCCATCTCGTAACCCGTCTCCTCTGCTCGGTGTGGGGTGGAGGCTCAGTGCGTGGTCTGCAGCCCTGCTGCGGCTCTAACCTCTCTTTGAAGTGGCGGCGTCGCAAAACTTCGCCCGTCTGAAGAACTATCTCAGGTAATGACCGGGCCTGCGCCCTCGTACTCCTCTGTGTCCCACTAGCAGCTCCCACGGCTGCCTTGCCGCTCGGGCGGGTTGCCTTGCGGAGGCATAAGCGGCGAGAAAGAACACGTCGGAAGGAGTCGACTTACAACGTCGCTCTAAGGCACGATCTCGGAGTGAGAAGAATAGAAACCAATCCTAAATGTCCTGCGACCTCACGATTATAGATGTGGTGCACAACACACCGATAATCAAGACTCTACTGAACCGCGATGCGTAGACACTTTCAGAGGATTAATCGCTCGATACCACTTGGCGCCCGAAACCGGGCCGTCGCGGTGCCTTACCGGGCACCTAGTGATACAACATCAGAGAAAACCAGCGGAAATAAAAACTTTACACATGAAATGAGAGACATAAATAAATAAACAGGCCAACCCAACAGTTGCCTTCAGTATATATACATAAAACCCGAACAGTTATCCTTTTTACAAACCACGCTTGCGATTACTCTGCACTCTAAGATATACAACAACTATGACGGGGCGGGGCCGCCCATACCACGAATGTACAAGTACCTCTGATGACGGGGACTATGCAAAAGATAAGCCTCGGAGGAACAGAGCTTCCAAGCCGACTGCGATCCTATGGCGAGGATCAACCAAGCGGTGTACCTCTACTGCGGCATGAACGGCCGAAGGAGAGTCGATACAGCAGTACCAAGTATGTGGCCCGAAAATGCGTAATGAAATCACATTTCATCATTTTATAAAACCATTTCGCAATAAGTAGTGATTATGTCAAGTAAGGCGCGTATCCCGAATAATCACTCACGCATAATTATGGGTCTCACGCCATAATACCACTCGTGCCGTGGAACTCATTCCTCATCGCGGCGACATGATGTAAAACAACACCCGTATGTGAACTGAACACTAGATCACACTGCGTCATCAAAACCGTCGGGCTAAGTAGAATAGCCAACTACCGGTCAAGCTAGTCATATCCCATCACGGGCAAGTGCGGAAGCCAACTACCGGTCAAGCTAGCCACGCATTGGCGAGGCAAGTATCTTAAGCTAACGTACAATAGCCTACCGTCTCACAAGATATGACCGAGGCAAGTATCTTAAGCTATCTACGGAGGCTACCGGTACGAGAAAATGACGAACAAGTATCTAAAGTGTGCACGAACCACGCGTACAAACCAAGCCCGTGATCGCTCGTCGCGCGGCAAGCTTCATGGATTAGCGGTCCGTGGACTATGATCTGAACCTCGCAATGACCGCGTGCCCGGCATCTTACCTCGGAAGTCATGGCCATGAAACCATCCTCTGGGCGCGTGCGTGGAACATCCATCACGTCGGCATGTCGAAGGAAATAAATCGAGATAATGGCCCTCCCGAGAGTCACGCGGCGATGCGAAACAACCGATCGATACTCAAAGTGGGCGCGTACTCGTGGACCACCCAACGTCGGTATGTCGATCAATCAATCGGATAGCGGCCCTCCCGAGAGAGTCGCGGCGATGCATCAACAAAACACGCACATCAAAGACTATCACAACAAGCATAGGCAAGTTTAACATACATTCATTTTAATCAACAATCGGGTTTCAAACCCAAAATACTACATACTTTCCTTCTTTCAAAAGACCTCTTTCTATGTAAAAGCCACGTGATACTAATACTGCGTAGTATATAAAGAAAACACGTTTTACTTTTAAAACCAAATTACTTCACCTTCGTAAAAATCTTTACAAGGCTTTTAAAATCAAGTACTCATACTTTATAAACCAAGTGCTTTTCTTTTAGAACAACATCAAGTATACTCTTTTTAAAACCCAATTAACTTACTCTTTTCAAAACAAGTAACCTATACTTAAATCAAGTTACTTCTCCTTTCCGAAAACAAGTCGTTATAAGTCAAGTCTCTTATCTTTCAAGATCAAGTCTCTTAACTTTCAAAATCAAGTCGTTTTACTGTCAAAACCAAATCTTTCTTTTATCTTCATAAAGTCGTTATAACTAACTTCCCATAAAGCCATTATAACACTTTATGTTTTAAAACAAACAAAAATCGTTTCACACACGTACGTCTACCGTACTATATAGTTCCGACAATCATGCTCAAGAGTATAGGAAGAATCACATACCTTTGGCAAACCACAAGCCAAGTCAAGTATGCGGCGTAGAAAGATCCACCTATAACAACCATAATATATAAATCAACTTCTAGCACTCTCCGTAGAATATTCTAAACACAAGATTCCTTATTCTACAGAAATTTCGGCAGCACCTCCCCCCCCGCTATCACATAAATCTCCTCCCCTAACCAGGCCCGCTACCAGGCCAACAACTCCCAGGGGATTACACGTCTAACCGGACGTGTTCAAATATGCTTCACAATAATACTTACACAAGTCTGTAAATGCGGTCAATGTAAATACAGATTCGATCCTTTATACTCATCCTTCCAATATAATATACTCAAGTATAACTACTACAATATGTAATATCCAATTACAAATAGGGGGACATAGATCATTACCTCGATAAGCCCAAAAATTATCCAAGTTATAAGTCGATCCTGAGCAACGTTTAGCTCGATCCTTACGCTCGACCGCTCAGCGACCCTTAGAAGTTTCTAAACAACTTCTGCAAATACTTCCACCAAGCTAGGAAGATTTTTCTAGGGTTTCGTTTTACGGCTATTGGAATAAAGTAGTATTTCAGGGCTCCTAGTATTGAAATAACTTTGGAATACTACTAGGGATACTAGGCCAAGGTATTTGGGATTATACAACAATACACCAAGTATTTTCTACACAAGAGGAGAGGGACGAAATCTACACAAAGGGAGGAAAACATTTGCTTTGGAAAGCTTTCAAGTGAGGATGATTTACTTCTTCAACTTAAGGGGTTTATATAGAGGATTCAAGGGCCAAGATCAAGGTAAGTGTAGGGTCAAGATTGGGCCATGTGTGTGTGGGTCCCACCACACCACATGGCTAAACAAGGGCAGTGGCTTGCCATCAACCATTCGACGAGGACAAGTGGCTAGCCACGTCCACCATTCGACCAAGGTGCCACATGGGGTGACACGTGTCGCCCCGACTAAATCAAAATATTTCGTCTTAGAAAATATCCAAAATACCGAAATCTCAAAAACAAAGCGGGCCCCACAAAGCGTAAATTTCTCGTGGGCCCAGCGTGACCATTTAGAAAATAAAATCTCATAATTCTAAAATAATCCAAGAAGTCCAAATACCAAATCGGGAATCCAATTCCCGTTAACGAACCTTTTTCTTCACAAAACGGAAACTTTTAGTCGAAAAAATCACATCTTTCTTTCTTTCCTAAATTTACATGCGTATTCTAAATGCGTGCGTCCTCACATACATACCACGGAACTACGGGTATAATGAGTCTCATTTTTGAAAATTGTACGATCATTTTGCATCACGAACTACGTCTTGACTGATTCCTCGACGGGATCGTGGCGGCCCATTGGCCGGTCGCATTGTTTGAAAAACCCATAAAACTCCTTATTCTTTGCATCATGAACTACGTCTTGACCTGATTCCCTCAGCGGGATACGTAGGCGGCCACATTAGCTTCGGTCCACATTGTTAAAAAAAAAAAAAAAATCCTCATTTTTGCATCATGAACTACGTATTGACCTGATTCCCTCGACGGGATACATAGGCGGCCTAAATCGGCTTCAGTCACACCATTAGAAATCTTCCCATTGGCTCGTGTGCGACGGAATGCGTTGATTATTCTGAAAAGAGATATGAGCAATTTCCGCCAGAGTTAAGTCTTGTCCATGTGTCCCGCATAACGAAAACTGGGACAATTTTGGGAAATGCACCATGAAGAGATCATAATAAGGATTCCAAAAGCAATCAGCAAGCACACAATATTTAACACGTCCGTGCAAGGATGAAATCTCAGCATTTGCAGAATCACATCAATACAACCGCCATCACATTTTACAGGATCTTCATATCAGCAAAGGCGGGAGCACACCAATAAGACCATGCGGGTTACAAACGCACAACGTCTATGAAATGACGTTATCTCAACCCAGGCGAGTCACAAGGCAGGTACGTCCATAAAATGACACCATTTCATTGTAAGCCTATGCAACGGCTTCATTCATGCTTCGCCCATACAAGGCGTCATTTGCATCTCGCCCATACAAGGCGTCATCTGCATTTCGTCCATAAAAGACGACAACGCCCATACAAGGCGTCATTTGCATATCGTCCATACAAGACGACAACGCCCATACAAGGCGTCATCAGCATTTCGTCCATACAAGACGACAACGCCCATAAAAGGCGTCATTTGCATTTCGTCCATACAAGACGACAACGCGCCCGTACAAGCGTCATCTGCATTTCGTCTATACAAGGCGACAAGCGCCCATCTGGCCGTCATTGCATCTCGACCATACAAGCGACAACGCCCATCTGGCGTCATTTGCATCTCGTCCATACAAGGCGACAACGCCATCTGGCGTCATTTGCGTCTCGTCCATCTGAGGCGACAACGCGCCCATCTGGCGTCATTTGCGTCGTCATACAAAGCGACAACGCCCATCTGGCGTCATTTGCATCTCGTCCATACAAGCGACAACGCCCATACAAGGCGTCATCTGCATCGTCCATACAAGGCGACAAGCGCCCATACTGGCGTTATTTGCATCGTCCATACAAGGCGACAGCGCCCATACAAGGCGTCATTTGCATTCGTCCATACAAAGGCGACCGCGCCCATCTGGCGTCATCTGCGTCGTCCATACAAGGCGACAACGCCATACAAGGCGTCATTTGCATCGCCCATACAAGGCGTCATCTGCATTCGTTACCCGTACAAGGCGTCCATTGCATTTCGTCCATACAAGGCGACAACGCCCATCTGGCGTCATTTGAATTTCGTCCATGCAAGGCGACAGCGCCCATCTGGCGTCATCTGCATTTCGTCCGTACAAGGCGATAGCGCCCGTACAAGGCGTCATTTGCATCTCGTCCAAACAAGGCGACCGCGCCCACCTGGCGTCATTGCATCTCGTCCATCTGAGCGACAAACGCCCGTAAAGGCGTCATTGCGTCTCGTCCATACAAGGCGACAACGCCCGTACAAGGCGTCATTTGCATCTCGTCCATACAAGGCGACAGCGCTCATAAGGCGTCATTGCGTCTCGTCCATCTGAGGCGACCGCGCCCGTACAAGGCGTCATCTGCGTCGTCCATACAAGGCGACAACGCGCCCATCTGGCGTCATTTGCGTCGTCCATACAAGGCGACAACGCCCATACAAGCGTCATTTGCATTCGTCCATAAAAAGCGACAACGCGCCCATCTAAGGCGTCATTTGCGTCGTCCATACAAGGCGACCGCGCCCGTACAAGGCGTCATCTGCGTTCGTCCATACAAGATGACAACGCCCATGGCGTCATTGCATTTCGTCCATACAAGCGATAACGCCCGTACAAGGCGTCATTGCATTTCGTCATACAAAACGATAACGCCCACACAAGGCGTCATTGCGTTTCGTCCGTACAAGGCGACAGCGCCCGTACAAGGCTTCATCTGCGTCTCTTCCATACAAGGCGACAGCGCCCGTACAAGGCGTCATCTGCATTCGTCCATACAAAGCGATAACGCCCATCTGGCGTCATCTGCATTCGTCCATACAAGGCGATAACGCCCATACAAGGCATCATCTCCATTTCGTCCGTACAAGGCGACAACGCCCATCTGGCGTAAATGCGTTCGTCCATACAAGGCGACAACGCCCATACAAGGCGTCATTTGCATCTCGTCGAACAAGGCGACAGCGCCCGTACTGGCGTCATTTGCATCTCGTCCATCTGAGGCGACAGCGCCCGTAAAGGCGTAATTTGCATCGTCCATACAAGGCGACCGCGCCCGTACAAGGCGTCGTTGCATCGTCCATACAAGCGACAGCGCTTCATCTGGCGTCATTTGCGTCTCGTCCATACAAGGCGACAAGCGCCCATACAAAGCGTCATCTGCGTCGTCATCTGAGGCGACAACGCGCCCATACTGGCGTCATTTGCATCGTCCATCAAAGCGACCGCGCCCATCTGGCGTCATTTGCATTCGTCCATAAAGGCGACAACGCGCCATCTGGCGTCATTTGCATCCGTCCATACAAGGCGACAACGCGCCATCTGGCGTCATCTGCATTCGTCCATACAGATGAGCAACGCCATCTGGCGTCATTGCATTCGTCCATACAAGGCGATAACGCCCATACTGGCGTCATTGCATTTCGTCCATCAAGGCGATAACGCCCATCTGGCGTCATTTGCATTTCGTCCATACAAGGCGACAGCGCCCATCTGAGGCTTCGTCTGCGTCTCTTCCGTACAAGGCGACAGCGCCCGTCTGGCGTCATCTGCGTTCGTCCGTACAAGGCGATAACGCCCATCTGGCGTCATCTGCGTTTCGTCCGTACAAGGCGATCGCGCCCGTCTGGCGTCATCTCCATTTCGTCCATACGAGGCGACAGCGCCCGTACAAGGCGTCGTTTGCATCGTCCGTACAAGGCGACAACTCCTGGCGTCATTTGCATCGTCCATACAAGGCGACAACGCCCATCTGGCGTCGTTGCATCTCGTCCATACAAGGCGACAACACCCATACTGGCGTAATTTGCGTCTCGTCCATCTGAGCGACAGCGCCCGTCTGGCGTCATCTGCATTTCGTCCATACAAGGCGACAACGCCCATCTGGCGTCATTGCATTCGTCAATACAAGGCGACCGCGCCATACAAGCGTCATGCGTATTTCGTCCATCTGAGCGACAGCGCCCATCTGGCGTCATTGCATCTCGACCATACAAGGCGACAGCGCTCATACAAGGCGTCATTTGCATCGTCCATACAAGGCGACAGCGCCCATCTGGCGTTATTTGCATCTCGTCCATCTGAGGCGACAAACGCCCATCTGGCGTCATTGCATCTCGTCCGTATAAGGCGACAGCGCCCATCTGGCGTCATCTGCATCTCGACCATACAAGGCGACAGCGCTCATACAAGGCGTCATTTGCGTCGTCCATGAGCGACAACGCGCCCGCCTGGCGTTATTTGCATCTCGTCCATACAAGGCGACAACGCCCGTACTGGCGTCATTGCATCTGTCCGTATAAGGCGACAGCGCCCGTACAAGGCGTCATCTGCGTCGTCCATACAAGGCGACCGCGCCCACCTGGCGTCATTTGCATCGTCCATACAAGGCGACAACGCCCATCTGGCGTCATTTGCATTCGTCCATACAAGCGACAGCGCCATCTGGCGTCATCTGCGTCGTCCATACAAGGCGACCGCGCCCGTACAAGGCGTCATTTGCATCTCCCGTCTGGCGTCATCTGCGTTTCGTCCATACAAGGCGACAGCGCCGTCATGGCGTCATTGCGTCGTCCATACAAGACAACCGCGCCCATACAAGGCGCTATCTGCATTCGTCCGTACAAGGCGACAACGCCCATCTGGCGCCATCTGCATTCGTCATACAAGCTGACAAGCGCCCATACAAAGCGTCGTTTGCATTCGTCCATACAAGGCGACAGCGCCCGTACAAAGCGTCATCTGCGTTTCGTCCATACAAGGCGACCGCCCCGCGGCGTCATTGCATTTCGTCCATACAAGGCGACAGCGCTCATCAAGGCGTCATCTGCGTCTCTTCCATCTGAGCGACAACGCCCGTACAAGGCGTCGTGCGTATTCGTCCATCTGAGCGATAACGCCCATACTGGCGTCATCTGCATTCGTCCATACAAGGCGACAACGCGCCATCTGGCGTCATGCGTCGTCCAGCAAGGCGACCGCGCCCATCTGGCGTCATTTGCGTCGTCCATACAAGCGACAGCGCCCGTACAAGGCGTCATTTGCATCGTCCGTACAAGGCGACAGCGCCCGTACAAGGCGTCGTTGCATCTCGTCCATACAAGGCGACCGCGCCACACAAGGCGAACGCCCGTCTGGCGTCATTTGCGTCGTCCATACAAGGCGACAGCGCCCATCTGGCGTGCGTCATTTGCATCTCGTCCATAAAGGCGACAGCGCCCGTCTGGCGTCATTGCGTCGTCCATACAAGGCGACAACGCCCGTACAAGGCGTCGTTTGCATTTCGTCATCTGAGCGACCGCCATCTGGCGTCATTGCATTTAAATCCGCAAAAGGCGACGCCGTCCTGGCGTCATTTGCGTCGTCCATCTGAGCGACAGCGCCCATCTGGCGTCATCTGCGTTCGTCATCTGAGCGACAGCGCCCATCTGGCGTTTGCATTTCGTCCATACAAAGCGACAGCGCCATCTGGCGTCATTGCGTTCGTCCATCTGAGGCGACAGCGCCCATCTGGCGTCGTTGCATTCGTCCATGCAAAGCGACGCGCCCATCTGGCGTCATTGCATCGTCCAACAAAGCGCAGCGCCCATCTGGCGTCATTTGCGTCTCGTCCGTACAAGCGACCGCCCGTACAAGCGTCATTTGCATCGTCCATCTGAGGCGACAACGCGCCGTACAGGCGTCATTTGCGTCGTCGTACAAGGCGACCGCGCCCCTGGCGTCGTTGCATTTGCCCGTAAAGGCGAAGCGCCCGTGGCGTCATTTGCGTTCGTCCATACAAGGCGACAGCGCCCGTACTGGCGTCATCTGCGTTCGTCCATCTGAGCAACGCGCCCGTCTGGCGTCATTGCATTTCGTCCGTACAAGGCGATAACGCCCATCTGGCGTCATTTGCATTTCATACAAGGCGATAACGCCCGCGCCCTGAAGCGTCATTTGCATTCGTCGTCCTGAGCGACAACGCCCATCTGGCGTCATCTGCGTCTCTTCCATCTGAGGCGACAACGCCCATCTGGCGTCATCTGCGTTCGTCCGCTGAGCGATAACGCCCGTACTGGCGTCATCTGCATTCGTCCATCTGAGCGATAACGCCCGTACAAGCGTCATCGTTTCGTCCATGCAAGGCGACAGCGCCCATCTGGCGTCATTTGCATCTCGTCCATCTGAGCGACAACTCCATCTGGCGTCATTGCGTCGTCCGTCTGACGACAGCGCCCGTCTGGCGTCATTGCGTCGTCCGTACAAGGCGACAACACCCGTCTGGCGTAATTTGCATCGTCCATCTGAGGCGACAACACCCGTACTGGCGTCTGCATTTTCATCCGTACAAGGCGACAACGCCCGTACAAGGCGTCATTTGCATTCGTCGTCTGACAAGGCGAGCGCGCCATCTGGCGTCATCGTATTTCGTCCGTCTGAGCGAGCGCCCATCTGGCGTCATTTGCATCGACCATCTGAGGCGACAGCGCCCGTACAAGGCGTCGTTGCGTCTCGTCCGTACAAGGCGACCGCGCCCGTCTGGCGTTATTTGCGTCGTCCATCTGAGGCGACAACGCCCGTACTGGCGTCATTTGCATCTCGTCCATCTGAGGCGACAGCGCCCGTACAAGGCGTCATTTGCGTCTAAACCATCTGAGCGACAGCGCCCATCTGGCGTCATCTGCGTCTCGTCCACAAGGCGACAGCGCCCGTACTGGCGTTATTGCGTCGTCCATACAAGGCGACAGCGCCCATCTGGCGTTATTTGCATCTCGTCCATCTGAGGCGAGCGCCCGTACAAGGCGTCGCGTCGACCATACAGGCGCGCTCGTACAAGGCGTCATGCATCTGCGTCCGTACAAGGCGACAGCGCCCATCTGGCGTTATTTGCGTCGTCCATACAAGGCGACCGCGCCCATCTGGCGTTATTTGCATCGTCCATCTGAGCGACGCGCCCGTACAAGGCGTCATTTGCATCGTCCATATAAGGCGACCGCGCCCGTACAAGGCGTCATCTGCGTCGTCCATACAAGGCGACCAGCGCCCGTACAAGGTGTTATTTGCATCTCGTCCAAGGCGACAACGCCCATCTGGCGTCATTTCATCGTCCATATAAGGCGACAGCGCCCGTACAAGGCGTTATCTGCATTTCGTCCATCTGAGCGACCGCGCCATTCTGGCGTCGTTGCATCTCGTCCATACAAGACAACGCGCCATTACAAGCGTCATTTGCGTTCGTCCATCTGAGGCGACCGCGCATCTGGCGTCATCTGCGTCGTCCGCCTGAGGCGACAACGCCCATCTGGCGTCATTTGCATCTCTCCACAAGGCGGCGTCATGCATTTCGTCCGTACAAAGCGCCCGCCTGGCGTCATTGCATCTCGTCCGTACAACAAGCGCCCGTCACAAGGCGTCATCTGCATTCGTCCATACAAGGCGACCGCCCGTACAAGGCGTCGTGCATTTCGTCCATCTGAGGCGACCGCCCATCTGGCGTCATTTGCATTCGTCCATCTGAAGGCGACAGCGCCATCTGGCGTCATCGTTTCGTCCATCTGAGCGAGCGCCCGTATGGCGTCGTTGCGTTCGTCCGTACAAGGCGACAAGCGCCCGTACTGGCGTCATTCGTCTGAGCGCCCGTCATCGTATTCGTCCATCTGAGCGATAGCGCCCATCTGGCGTCATGCGTTCGTCCATACAAGGCGAGCGCCCATACAAAGCGTCATCTGCGTCGTCCAAACAAGGCGACAGCGCCCATCTGGCGTCATTGCATCTCGTCCGTACAAGGCGACAGCGCCCGTACAAGGCGTCATTTGCGTCTCGTCCGTACAAGGCGACAGCGCCCGTACAAGGCGTCATTTGCGTCTCGTCCATACAAGGCGACAGCGCCCGTCTGAGCGTCTGCGTCGTCCATCTGAGGCGACAGCGCCCATACTGGCGTCATTTGCATCGTCCATACGAGCGACAAAGCCAGTACTGGCGTCATTTGCATTCGTCCATAAAGATGACAGCGCCATCTGGCGTCATTGCGTCGTCCGTACTGAGCGACAAAGCCCGTACAAGTGTCATCTGCATTTAAATCCATACAAGGCGACCGCGCCCATCTGGCGTCATTTGCATTCGTCCATCTGAGGCGACAGCGCCCGTACAAAGGCGTCATTTGCATCGTCCGTCAAGGCGACCGCGCCCATCTGGCGTCATTTGCATTCGTCCATCTGAGGCGACAGCGCCCATCTGGCGTCGTTTGCATCGTCCACAAGGCGACAAGCGCCCATACAAGCGTCATTTGCATCGTCCATACAAAGCGACCGCGCCCTACAAGGCGTCATTTGCATTCGTCCATACAAGGCGACGCGCCCATCTGGCGTCGTTTGCGTCGTCCATCTGAGCGACCGCGCCATCTGGCGTCATCTGCATTCGTCCGTAAAGCGATAGCGCCCATCTGGCGTCATTTGCGTTCGTCCGTACAAGGCGACAACGCCATCTGGCGTCATTGCATTCGTCCATCTGAAGGATAGCGCCCATCTGGCGTCATTTGCATTCGTCCATCTGAGCGATAACGCCCATCTGGCGTCATCTGCGTTCGTCCATACAAGGCGACCGCGCCACAAGGCGTCATTTGCATTCGTCCATCTGAAGCGACCGCGCCCGTACAAGGCGTCATCTGCGTCGTCCATCTGAGGCGATAACGCCCATCTGGCGTCATCTGCGTCGTCATCTGAGCGATAACGCCCATCTGGCGTCGTCATTTCGTCCATCTGAGCGACGCGCCGCCATCTGGCGTCATTTGCGTCTCGTCCGTACAAGGCGACAACGCCCCTGGCGTCATTTGCGTCGTCCATCTGAGGCGACAAACGCCCGTACAAGGCGTCATTGCATCGTCCATCTGAGGCGACAGCGCCCATCTGGCGTCGTTTGCATCTCGTCCATACAAGGCGACGCCCATGGCGTCATCTGCATCGTCCATCTGAGCGAACGCCCATCTGGCGTCATTGCATTCGTCCGTACAAGGCGACAGCGCCCGTACTGGCGTCATCGCATTTCGTCCATCTGAGCGAGCGCCCATCTGGCGTCATTTGCATCGACCATCTGAGACCGCGCTCGTAAGGCGTCATTGCATCGTCCGTACAGGCGACAACGCCCATCTGGCGTTATTTGCGTCTCGTCCATCTGAGCGACAGCGCCCGTACTGGCGTCATTTGCATCGTCCATCTGACGAGCGCCCATCTGGCGTCATCTGCGTCGTCCATCTGAGGCGACAACGCTCGTACAAGGCGTCATCTGCGTCGTCCATACAAGGCGAGCGCCCATCTGGCGTTGTTACATCTCGTCCATGAGCGACAGCGCCCATCTGGCGTCATTTGCATCTCGTCCATACAAGGCGACCGCGCCCATCTGGCGTCATCTGCGTCTCGACCATACAAGGCGACCGCGCTCGTACAAGCGTCATCTGCGTCGTCCGTACAAGGCGACCGCGCCCGTACAAGGCGTTATTGCATCGTCCATCTGAGCGACCGCGCCCTGGCGTTATTTGCATCGTCCATCAAGGCGACAGCGCCCATACTGGCGTCGTTGCGTCGTCCATATAAGGCGACAGCGCCCATACTGGCGTCATCTGCGTCTAAATCCGTACAAGGCGAGCGCCCGTACTGGCGCCATCTGCGTTCGTCCGTACAAGGCGACAGCGCCATCTGGCGCCATCTGCGTTTAGTCCATCTGAGCGACAGCGCCCATCCTGAGAGTCATTTGTATTTCGTCCATCTGAGCAGCGCCAGCCTGTACAAAGCGTCGTATCTTCGTTTCGTCCGTATAAAGCGACAGCGCCCGTACAAGGCGTCATTTGCATCGTCAAACAAGGCGACAGCGCCCATCTGGCGTCATTTGCGTCGTCACAAGGCGACCGCGCGGCGTCATTGCATCTCGTCCATCTGAGCGACAAGCGCCCGTACTGGCGTCATTGCGTCGTCGTCCACAAGCGACAGCGCCCATCTGGCGTCATTGCATCTCGTCCATCTGAGGCGACAGCGCCATCTGGCGTCATTGCATCGTCATACAAGGCGACCGCGCCCATCTGGCATCATCTGCGTCGTCCATCTGAGGCGAGCGCCCGTACAAGGCGTCATTTGCATCTCGTCCATCTGAGGCGACAACGCCCATCTGGCGTCGTTTGCATTCGTCCGTAAAGGCGACAACGCCCGTACGCGTCATTTGCGTCGTCCGTACAAAGCGACAATGCCCGTACAAGGCGTCATCTGCGTTTCGTCCATCTGAGCGACCGCGCCCATCTGGCGTCATTTGCATTCGTCCATACAAGGCGACAACGCCCATCTGGCGTCATTGCGTCTCGTCCATACAAGGCGACAGCGCCCATCTGGCGTCATCTGCGTTCGTCATGCGACAGAGCGCCCATCTGGCGTAATCTGCGTCGTCCAAACAAGGCGACCGCGCCCATCTGGCGTCATTTGCATCGTCCATCTGGCGACAAACGCCGTACATCTGGCGTCATTGCGTCGTCCATCTGAGCGACCGCGCCCATCTGGCGTCATTTGCATCTCGTCCATCAAGGCGACAGCGCCCGTACGCATCTGCGTCGTCCATACAAGGCGACGCGCCCATCTGGCGTCATTTTGCGTCGTCCGTGCGAGCGACAAAGCCCATCTGGCGTCATTTGCATTTCGTCCGTAAGATGACAACGCCCGTACAGCGCGTCATGTGCGTCGTCCATCTGAGCGACAAAGCCCTGAGTGTCATCTGCATTTACGTCCATCTGAGCGACGGCGCCCATCTGGCGTCATTGCATTTCGTCCATCTGAGCGACCGCCCATCTGGCGTCATTTGCATTCGTCCATACAAGGCGACAAGCGCCCATACTGGCGTCATCTGCGTTCGTCCGCCACAAGGCGACAGCGCCCATCTGGCGTCATTGCGTCGTCAAACAAGGCGTGCGCCCGTACAAGGCGTCATTTGCATCTAAATCCATCTGAGCGACAACGCGCCATCTGGCGTCATTTGCATCGTCCATACACGGCGACCGCGCCATCTGGCGTCGTTGCATCGTCCATCTGAGCGACCGCGCCCATACAAGGCGTCATCTGCGTTCGTCCATACAAGAAGACCGCGCCCGTACTGAGGTCATTTGCATTTCGTCCATCTGAGGCGATAACACCCATCTGGCGTCATTTGCATTCGTCCATACAGGCGATAACGCCCATGTGGCGTCTTTTGCATTCGTCCATCTGAGCGACAGCGCTCATCAAGGCGTCATCTGCGTCTTCCATACAAGGCGACAGCGCCGTACAAGGCGTCGTACGTATTTGCGTTCATCTGAAGGCGATCGCCGTACAAGCAGCGCCCATCTGGCGTCATCGCATCATCCACAAGGCGACCGCGCCCGTACAAGGCGTCATTTGCGTCTCGTCCATCTGAAGCGACAGCGCCCCCTGGCGTCGTTTGCATTCGTCCATACAAGGCGACAACGCCCGTACAAGGCGTTATCTGCGTCGTCCATACAAGGCGACAGCGCCCATCTAAGGCGTCATTTGCATCTCGTCCATCTGGCGTCATCTGCGTTCGTCCGTACAAGGCGACAACGCCCATCTGGCGCCTGCGTTCGTCCGTCTGAGCGAGCGCCCGCCTGGCGCCATACGCATTGTCCATACAAGGCGACAGCGCCCGTACAAGTCATTTGTATTTCGTCCACAAGGCGAGCGCGCCATCTGGCGTCGTCTGCATTTCGTCCGTATAAGGCGACCGCGCCCATACAAGGCGTCATTGCATCTCATCGTACAAGGCGAGCGCCCGTACAAGGCGTCATCGTATTCGTCCGTCAAGGCGATAACGCGTACAAGGCGACCGCGCCCATCTGGCGTCATTTGCATCGATCCATACAAGGCGACAACGCCCGTACAAGGCGTCGTTGCGTCGTCCATCTGAGGCGACAGCGCCCGTCTGGCGTCGTTGCATCGTCCATCTGAGCGACAACGCCCGTACAAGGCGTAATTTGCATCGTCCATACAAGGCGACAAGCGCCCGTACAAGGCGTCATGCATTTCGTCCATCTGAGCGACAACGCCCATCAAAGGCGTCATTGCGTTCGTCGATACAAGGCGACAACGCCCGTACTGGCGTCATCGTATTTCGTCCATACAAGGCGACAACGCCCATCTGGCGTCATTTGCATCTCGACCATACAACGGCGCGCTCATACTGGCGTCATTTGCATTTCGTCCATACAAGGCGACCGCGCCCATACTGGCGTTATCTGCGTCTCGTCCATCTGAGCGACCGCGCCCGTACTGGCGTCATTTGCATCTCGTCCATGAGGCGCCGTACATTTTGTCCATACAAGGCGAGCGCCCGTACAAGTCATTTGTATTTCGTCCTACAAAGCGACAGCGCCCATCTGGCGTCATGCGTTCGTCGTATAAGGCGACAGCGCCCATACAAGCGTCGTTGCGTCTCTTCCGTACAAGGCGACCGCGCCCGCCTGGCGTCATACATTATCCCGTCTGAGCGATAACGCCGTACAAGGCGACAGCGCCCATCTGGCGTCATTGCATCTCGTCCATACAAGCGACCGCGCCCATCTGGCGTCGTTTGCATCGTCCGTACAAGGCGACCGCGCCAGTCTGGCGTCATTTGCATCTCGTCCGTACAAGGCGACAACCCATACTGGCGTAATTTGCATCTCGTCCATACAAGGCGACAACGCCCGTCTGGCGTCATGCATTTCGTCCGCCTGGCGACAACGCCCGGCAAGGCGTCATTTGCATTCGTCAATACAAGGCGACAAGCGCCCGTACAAGGCGTCATCGTATTTCGTCCATCTGAGCGACAGCGCCCATCTGGCGTCATTTGCATCGACCATACAAGGCGACAACGCTGCATCTGGCGTCATTTGCATCGTCCATCTGAGGCGACAGCGCCCATCTGGCGTTATTGCATCGTCCATCTGAGAGCGACAACGCCCATCTGGCGTCATTTGCATCTCGTCCGTACAAGGCGACAGCGCCCGTACAAGGCGTCATCTGCGTCGTCCATACAAGGCGACAGCGCTCATCTGGCGTCATCTGCGTCGTCCATACAAGGCGACAGCGCCCATCTGGCGTTATTGCATCGTCCATCTGAGCGAGCGCCCGTCTGGCGTCATTTGCATCGTCCACAAGGCGACGCCCATACAAGGCGTCATCTGCGTCTCGACCATACAACGAGCGCGTATACTGGCGTCATCGTCGTCCATCTGAGCGGCAGCGCCCATACTGGCGTTATTTGCATCGTCCATCAAGGCGACAGCGCCCATCTGGCGTTATTTGCATCGTCCATAGGCGACAGCGCCCGTACTGGCGTCATTGCATCGTCCATATAAGGCGACCGCGCCCGTACAAAGCGTCATCTGCGTCGTCCATCAAGGCGACAAGCGCCCATCTGGCGCCCGTCTGCATTCGTCGTACAAAGCGACAGCGCCCGTACAAGCGCCATCTGCGTTTCGTCCATACGAGGCGACAGCGCCCGTACAAGGAGTCATTTGTATTTCGTCCATACAAGGCGAGCGCCCATCTAAGCGTCATCACATTTCGTCCGTATAAGGCGACAGCGCCCATCTGGCGTCGTTGCGTCGTCGAAACAAGGCGACAGCGCCCGTACAAGGCGTCATTGCGTCGTCCAAACAAGGCGACCGCGCCCGTCTGGCGTCATTTGCATCGTCCATACAAGGCGACGCGCCCATCTGAAGTCATTTGCGTCTGCGTCCATCTGAGGCGACAGCGCCCATCTGGCGTCATTTGCGTCGTCCATCTGAGGCGACCGCGCTCGTCTGGCGTCATTTGCGTCGTCCATACAAGGCGACCAGCGCCCTACAAGGCATCATCTGCGTCTACGTCCATACAAGGCGACCGCGCCCATCTGAGCGTCATTTGCATCGTCCATGCAAGGCGACAGCGCCATCTGGCGTCGTTGCATTCGATCCATAAAAGGCGACCGCGCCCGCCAAGCGTCATTGCATCGTCCATACAAAGCGACAATGCCCGTACAAGGCGTCATCTGCATTTCGTCCATCTGAGGCAACGCGCCATCTGGCGTCATTGCATTCGTCCATCTGAGCGACAGCGCCCGCCTGGCGTCATTGCGTCGTCCACCACAAGGCGACAGCGCCCATCTGGCGTCATCTGCATTCGTCCATACGAGCGACAGCGCCCATCTGGCGTCATCTGCGTCGTCAAACAAGGCGACAGCGCCCATCTGGCGTCATTGCATCGTCCATCAAGGCGACAGCGCCCATCTGGCGTCGTTGCGTCGTCCATACAAGGCGACCGCGCCATCTGGCGTCATTTGCATCGTCCATCTGAGCGACCGCGCCATCTGAGCTTCTGCGTCGTCCATCTGAGCGACAACGCCACTGGCGTCATTGCATCGTCCATGCAGGCGACAAATCCCCTGGCGTCATTTGCATTCGTCCGTAAAGATGACAGCGCCCGTACAAGGCGTCGTGTGCGTCGTCCATACAAGGCGACAAAGCCCGTCAAGGTGTCATCTGCGTTCGTCCATACAAGCGACAGCGCCCATCTGGCGTCATTTGCATTCGTCCATACAAGGCGACCGCGCCCATCTGGCGTCATTTGCATTCGTCCATACAACGACCGCGCCCATCTGGCGTCATCTGCATTCGTCCATACAAGCGACCGCGCCCATCTGGCGTCATTTACATCGTCAACAAAGCGCCGCGCCCGTACTGGCGTCGTTGCGTCGTCCATCTGAGCGACAGCGCCCATACAAGGCGTCGTTTGCATCTCGTCCACCGGCGACCGCGCCCATCTGGCGTCGTTGCATCGTCCATCCAAGGCGACCGCGCCCATACTGGCGTCATCTGCATTCGTCCATACTGAAGACAACGCCCGTCAAGTCGTTTGCATTTCGTCCATACAGGCGATAACGCCCATCTGGCGTCATTGCATTTCGTCCATGCAGGCGATCGCCCGCCTGGCGTCTTTTGCATTCGTCCATACAAGGCGAGCGCTTCATCAAAGGCGTCATCTGCGTCTCTTCCATACAAGGCGAGCGCCCGGCCTGGCGTCGTACGTATTCGTTCATCTGAGCGATACGCGCCATCTGAGCGACAACGCCCATCTGGCGTCGTCGCATCAAAGCGACCGCGCCCGTACAAGGCGTCATTTGCATCGTCCGTACAAGGCGACCGCGCCCATCTGGCGTCATTTGCATTCGTCCATACAAGGCGACAACGCCCATCTGGCGTTATCTGCGTCTCGTCCATACAAGGCGACAGCGCCCATCTGGCGTCATTTGCATCTAAATCCATCCTGGCGTCATGCATTTCGTCATACAAGGCGCCCGCCCTGAAGCGCCATCTGCATTTCGTCCATCTGAGCGACAACGCCCGTACAAGTGTAACGCCGAACCGGGCCGTTGCGGTGCCTACCGGGCACCCTAGTGATACAACACGAGAAAACCAGCGGAAAATAAAACATGAATCATGAAACAGAGATATAATAAATAAGCAGGCCAACCAAGCGATTTGCCCGGTATATCATAAAACCGAGCAGTTTAATCCTTTTACAACCACGCGCAGCGGTGCTCTGGACCTCTAAGATTTACAACAACTATGGCGGGGCGGGGCCCGCCGTACCACGAATGTATAAGCGTCTGACTCGGGGTAACATGCGAAAAGATAAGCCTCGAAGGAAGCGGGCTTTCAATCTGTTGAAAGGTGATCTAAGCGGGGATCGGCCGATGTACCTTTTACTGCGGCGTGAGCGCGGCCCAGAAGGAGAGTCGATGCACAGTACCAGTATGTGAAGCTGTAAATCGTAAATGAAATCATAATAGTCTATATAAAGCGAGAGACATGTATGATGACAAACTTCTGATATAACATATAACGATTACATCGAGCGAGGACTCGCGCTCCAAATTATCACTCGTGCAGTGGAATTTCTTCCTCCTGCCGGCGGTTTATGATATAACAATACCAAGGATTATACATGAACACGAGTCCCACGTGTTATAAAAGCCGTCTGGGACAAGTATAACTACGAATCCGGCCGTACCAATAATACAATGCAACGCAAAACACGAAGCCGTCACGGGGCAAGTGCGAGCCGACTCACAGGATACCAAGGCGGTCCGCGCGGTGGCGGGGCAAGTCTGGTGACCACGGGGACGAGGCGTATCCGCGAAACCGTCACTATCTTGAGCGGGGCAAGTCACGGTGACTACGGATACGAGCGAATCGATCGCGAGGCGGGGCGGTGCGAGGCCGACCACCGGGGACGGCGAGCGATGTAATAAACCTCATGGAGAGCTAGTCCGTGGAATGACACTATCAGCGAGGAGCATACGGTGGAATTCTCCATCGCGCGCCGACGTCCAGTAAGTTCTCAACAAGTCGTGCCAGGCCTCTGTCGAGAGCGGTGTCTGAAATACCACGCTTGCACAACAAAGGCTATCGTCGAAGCATAGGCAAGTTTCCACAACAAGCATAGGCAAGTTTCACCTGACTCAAAGTACTTTCATTTTATGCCAAAGTCGGGTTTTAACCCCAAGTACTACATACGCTAAGTTCTTTTAAAAGAGATCCATTACTTTTATAAAAGTCACCCAATACGTAGTATTAGAATGACCAACCCGTATTCCTTTTCAAAATCAAGTAACAACATTCTTTTCCTAAGTTCGGTTTGCCTAGTTTGATTACTCAAGCTTCTCGTTTTCAAATGGTTTCATAGTTCATAAGCTTAATCACTTGATTCCTTTTTAGAACAATTGAGTAATATATGTCATGCGTGAGTAGGTTATTCTTGTTTACAACATTCTTATTATCACGACCAGCAAGACCCCTTGGTGCCTTACGGGCACAGTAGTCAAACAACATCGAGAGAAAATCGGAAATTAAAACTCATACATGATAACCAATGAAAAGAAAGCAGGCTAACAGCGGTTACCTTTTACGAAAAAATAACTAACACACGAGCGATTACAATCCACCTTGCATCGATTACTACGGACCTCTAAGAATTTTTATAACATCTCGGCGGGACGGGGCCCGCCATACCACGAATGTACAAAAGTTCTACAACGAGAGCCGTACCAAGTGACAAAGTCTCAGAAGGAATGGAGCTTTACGAGGCGAGCAGCGATCCAAAGTGCGGATCAACAAGCGATGTATCTCGACTGCGGCATGAGCGCGGCCCGAAGAAGTCGATACAACAGTGCAGAGTATGCGAAGCGAGAAAAAAATCGTAAATGAAATCATAATAGTCTATAAGGAAAGCAGGAGACATGTATGATAACCAAACTCTGATGCGCCCGTATATCTGATTCGATCAAATCAAATCACATCAAATCGGGGACTCGCGCGAAAGATCATTACTCAAAGTGGGCGCATACTCGTGGGCTACCCAGCGTGTCGGTATGTCGACCGATAACAAGATAGTACTCGCGGTGGGCGCGCATACTCGTGGGCTACGCGTGTCGATATGTCTGACGATAACAAGATAATACTCGCTGTGGGCGCGTACTCGTGGGCTACCCAGCGTGTCGGTATGTCGAACAAATACCGGATAATACTCACTGTGGGCGCGTACTGCGTGGGCTACCCAGCGTGTCGGTATGTCGAAACGGTTACAAGATAACACTCACAATAGAAGCGTACGTGGGCTACCCAGCGTGTCGATATGTCCCCGAAGGATCGATATAGTGGAAGCATGCGTGGGCTACCCGGCGTGTCGATATGTCCGTCATACCACCCGATGTCAGGCCCTCCGTCGAGAGACTCGGTAGCATAAAGTCAAACACTTGCACAACAACAAAACTATCACCACAAGCACGGGCGAGTTACACGCGACTCAAAGTACCTTCGTTTAAGTCGACAAGCGGGTTCGACCCCAAAATACTACGATGCTTTCCTACGCCGAAGACCTCTCTTTGCGTAGAAACCATACGATACTATCACCGTAGTATCACACACATTAAATGTTTAAAACCGTGCTTCAAACACAATTAACATAACGTCAAGTATACCTTTTAAAAGTCAGTAATTAACTCGCTTTAGGTCAGTATTCCTACCTTTTAAAACCAAGTCATTTACTTTTCCCTTAAGAAAAGTTCGATATTTGAAAACAAGTGATTTATACTTTCAAACTCAAGGTACTTCTCTTTTCCAAAATCCGATTACATTATCCTTTTGCAATCCATTAAGTTCATTCTTTTGGAATTTTAAGAAAAGTCGAACTTGTTATCAATGATTCTCGTTTAAGCGACCGTGATCTAGGAAATGTAATATCATTTTGTCTTATCTTAGTTTCTATGCGGATGGAGGTTTCTCTGGTTTTAATATAATCGATTAGTGAAACCATTTCCTTTATTAGCCTATGCGATGGTGTGTTCGATACTTGTTCCCACTTTGAAATCCATTTCACATTCTTATGGTTATACCTAACTTCCGTAAAGCTAGTATAACTCTTAAGTTTTCAAAAACCAAGTATTACTCATTACTCATGAATGAGGTTTTACAACTTTTGAATACATTACAAAACTTTCACAATTCTAAGTTAAGTCTCTTATCTTACAAGATCAAGTCTCTTAACCTACCGATCAAAAACCGTTCTTTTACTCGCGTAAAGTTGTTATAAGCGACTTCCCGTAAAGCGTTATAACCCACATGTTTTAAATAACGATTACCACGTAAACATTTATGAGACCAAGAGGGCTCATTCTTTAACTGCCAGTGCCCGTTACTAACGGATAAGACTTACTCTCTTACACTAATGAAGCCGCTTTACAGCATAACAAGTCGAACACGATTTGGAAAATCAATTTCCTTTAACACGCGTCGTCAACGCACTATATATTTCACAAATAGTCATCTTTGAAGAGGATAGGAAGAATCGCATACCTCGCGACGATTATGCGACACTAAGCAAAATGCTCGCGATCTTATCTCCCAGAAGAATATGCTGCGTGGTACTTCAATCTATAAGGGCCGTAAGCGTCTATCAAACTCTAGTTTGAGCGTAGAGTAAACTAAGTACAAGGCCACTACATTCTACGGAAATTGGTGAGAACTTCCTTTGTTTCTATTAACTTGCCACTTTCACAAGGCCGAAATCAACAAGGCTACAGATCGAATCTAAGCCAACTTAACTATATGACCTCGGGCTCACAAATCTATACAAACTTAACTATATGACCTCGGGCTCACAAATCTATTCAAACTCTAAATATAACGACCTCGGGCTCACGGATCTATACTCTTATCACAAGTACTAACTCAGAAACCGGAGAAGAAACTCTTACCTTTTAGAAAAGCCCACAAAAGCCCTTTCCTACCACTTCTTGTCAACTCAACCACAGCGCTTCCACAAGTTCACGACACTTTTCCTTCTTGCCGCTCAGCGGTTCCTAAGGCGGGTTTCTCAAAAACCTAGAGAGAAGGGAGAGGGTTTTCTCTTGGGAGGTTTGAAATGAAATGGCCAAGTCTTTGAGACTTGGCCTAAAATAGGCTTCTATCATTTGGTCAAAGGATGGGAGGACACTTGTCACCCTCCATAGGCTCATATAAAAATATCACGATTTTTCTCCTTTACATGAGAAAATCCGCCTCGGCGCGTAGCCGCCGCGGCGCCATGGCTCTTCCTCGAAAATAATTGCCGCAGCGTCTGGCGGCCATACCTGCGTCCGGCGCGCGGCCACCACACCGCCAGACCCTCGGTACAATCGGCGCGCGTACTGCTCTCGGCGCCGTAGTACTGAACCTGAGCCCGAAGTCAACGCTTTGCCGACTACGCGCGGCAAACTTGAAAGCTTCCGTAACTTTTGACTCGATGTCGATCGGCGAGCGGTTAGTTGCGTTGGGACCTAGATTGACGGACTACAGCTAGGCCTTTTAAACACCTTACAATCCTTAACAACTGGGGTCCAATACTCAAAGGTAAACTCAAAATCCTTCGACACGTGTTTGCCAACTTATCTATCCTCACAGAATTTCACGGGGTGTAACATTCTTCCCCTAGAAACATTCGTCGAATGTTCCTTCTAAGTCTTGAGAACACATGCGTGGGTATAGTCTTCGCTCTATACCTACCAAAACTCATTTATGCCTCTCATGGCCATAATATAGAAATCACGCGTCTCAATTCCGGCTTGGAAATCACCTCTAACGTGCAAACATCTTATTTTCTCCTCCCTTGGTCTAAAGGATACTCTCCTTACTCGGCGTACCTTCGTACACTCGCACTCTCTAGTACCGTTCCACGATTGATCCAACTTCCGTTTCTACCACGCGAGTCGCTACCTCGACTCGTCCATCTTACTAATCCACGTCATAGAAGCTACCACTTCCATCGCAAACTACCCATGGAATCATCACACAAAACTCCATGTATACCATACACTCAAACAAGGATTATGATGAAAGCTTCTACGAAGACGGCCTTACGTCTAAGGTCTCCATTTATAAATTCTAAGGTTCAAAATTTTCTCATCTGACTTACCCTCTTTATTAACCATGCTTCCAAATCACATTATATACCTAAGCTACCGAACATAGCACTCGACACATCACGCGACATCAAAGCATACAATACTCTAGAGGTTAAGAACATACTGTAACTATTGCTTCACTTCCGCCGTCGTTCTACTCGTATTCTTTCGACACGACGCACAAAAGGAGGAGGTGAATCGTCGATCGAAGGCTGAATCTCGACCTCGCTATCTCTGGTGGGACAATTTCCTTGCAAAATGGCGGTGGCGCGTGTAAAGCAGATTCCCCTATTGGCACGACACTCCCCATCGTGGAGCCTACGCGATAGTCCGGCGAGGTAAGGGTGGTCCCGTCAGGCTAACATCCACTGATCCCAAAAACCGAAACCTTGGAGCCACGACCTGCTCACGAATTTTTGAGCGTCACGGCGGCGAGGTGGAGCACTCCGTCTTGGCGGGCGCGTAACTTTCTTCTTGAAATTGCTGCCGAAAGGTCACGAAGGACCTGGCGCCTTGGCCTACTCTGCTGATCTTGGTCATTCCGTGACTCTCGTGCCTCGCATCCAGTGCGTGAGCTGCGTGCGGGCAATGTCCGTGCGGTGAAGAGCTACTCGAGCAACTCTGCGCCAAATAGTCATCAAGCCGCGTGACATAGCGGTGCACTCTGTCCTCATGTCGGCTACTAGCAGCGGGGGCGTCTGAGCTAGTGAGTTAAACTCCACGTTGTACTCTGAGGCAATGCGCGTTGCGCCTCGGCATCAAAAATATGTCGGCGAGTCCTCCTCGTACGTGGAGGCGAAATGTGCAGAAATGCCTCGAGAACTCGTCCCGTCTCGGCTGGAAGTGCATGCCCTCCCGGGACGGCTCGCGAATCAAACCAGTCGACTGCGGTATCACGCAGCCGATGCGAACCTAGGACCACTGACTCGATCTCCGAAGCCTTGATCACTCTCATGATCCGCTGTAACTGTCGGATGAACTCCTGCGGATCATCCTCAGGCCTCGACCCGTAGAACTCTGGCGGGCCTGGACTCGAGAAAAGTCCGCTGACCTCAAACTATCCGATCTCGGGTGAACCACTTTGGTGCTCTTTGGGCTGCTGCGTCCGGCTATCGCCGTGTCGGCCTGACCACGGCGATAAGCGGGCGACTCGCGTAACCCATCTCCTGCGCTCGGGACCGTGGGATTTGGAGGCTCGAGTCTTGTGGTCTCTGTAGAGGCGCCATTTGCTCTACTCGCGACTCCTACTGCCTTGCCCTTACGGGCCTGGTTGCCTTCGCGGAGGCATGGCGGTAAAAGCGGAACACGTCGGAGGGTCGACTTACAACACAGCTCTAAGGCGCGATCTCGGAATGAGAAGAATAGAAACCAATCCTAAATGTCCATGACCTCACGATTATAGATGTGGTGCCTGACACGCCGATAATCAAGACTCTATGAGACGCGATGCGTAGACACTTTCAGAGGACTAAGCTGCTCACGATACCACTCTTATTCTGACCGTGATCTAGAAAATGTAATATCATTTTGTCGTCTTAGTTTCTATGCGGATGGAGGTTTCTCTTGGTTTTAATACAATTCATCATTATTCAATACATTTTCCTTTATGCTTAGCTGCGATAGTGCAATGATGCGTTACGATTTCGAAATCGGTAAAACATTATCCTTTTTAAATAAAATCAAGTACTCATTACTCATGAATGAGGTTTCACACAAACATTCACATTAAAACAAATAAGTTAAGTCTCTTATCTTATAAGATCAAGTCTCTTAACTTAACATCGATAAACCATTCTTAGCGGTTATACCTAACTTCCCGTAAAGCTAGTATAACTCTTAAGTTTTCAAACACAATACTACACTTCTTTCAAGCGATTCATAAATCTTTTGAAATACTTCAAGATTTTATTATAACGCTGACCGATTATAAATCAAATCAATTATCTTTTAAAAACCACGACCCGTTTCTTACCTACGTAAAGTGTTATAACCAACTTCCGTAAAGCGTTATAACACTTTATGTTTCAAACAATCAAATACATTAAACACGTATGCGTCTCTTGGTACTACATAGTTACACACATATCATGCTAGAAGAGATAGGAAGAGGTTCACATACCTCGCGGCGATTATCGACGATAAGCAAAAAGCTCGAAATCTACAACGCACTGGCCACTTTCCACTCGCCAGTAGAATCGCTACTCTTAGTACTTTCACTATAAAGGCCCTGGCGTCTATTAACTTTTAAACACATGTTTTCATCTTTCTCTGAGAAAATTCGGCACCTCCCCATGGCGTAAAATCTCTCCTCTAACGAGGTCGGCTACCAAGCCAACGGGGGTTTTACACGCCTAACGGGCGTGTACAATTACACAAGTCTCTTGCAATCTGATCCTATGTAAATTACAGTTCGGTTCTTCTCTTTATTATCATACATGTGATTCTTGTTCAATTCTTCATTCTTGGGCTTAAGTCAAAAGACATTGCGCGATATTAAACTTAGTTCTATATATAGTATACTTGACTATATATTCTAACAACATGTAATTTCCAATTACAACTAGAGGACAAGATAATTACCTCGATAAGCCCATAATTATCCAAGTTAAATGTCGATCCTTAGCAGCGTTTGGCTCGACTCGGGTGCTCCGTCGCTCGAAACAACCATAGAAGTTCTAACCAACTTAAATCTTGATCAATCGATGAAGATTTTCTTAGGGTTTGGTTTGAGACTAAAGGGACAAAGGTAGTATTCGGACTCTACGTATAGAGTATCTTTGGGATACTACAAGGTACAAGGCTAAGGTATTTTGGGCATTATAACAATCTTGGAAAACAACTTTCTACCAAGGGGGTAGGCTCGGCTTGCGCAACTAGGCTAGGGGAGGGTGTTCTCGGCCAAGGCCACGAAAAGGGGAGGTTGTTACACCCGTAAGTCGAGGACATGTATAAGAGAGATATGCGTAAGGAATCAAGACTTGGAAATTAGTGCGAAAGGAAGAATTGTTTCAAACGGAAAATGTTCGAAACGTCGGAAAGGAAAAATGTTCGTTGTTGAGAATTGGATTCTCAATATACATTATTTGAAGAGTGTGGGACTTAGTAATATTATGGAAATTTATTTTACGGATTTGGTCACGTGGGGCCCACAGAAATTTTACATTTTGTGGGGCCCATGAGGTTCTGAAATTTTATGGGCGAATGAGAGGCGACACGTGGCACCCCATAAGTGGTCTTGGTCGAATTAGAGGAGGGTAATATGGTCATTGAACATCTTGGAAGATAAGTCTTGAGGCTTGACATAATTGACTAGTCAGACTTGCGGCTTAGGCTTGATCCTTGTGATTTTAATCCTAGCCTCGCATTTGTTTTAGTCTAAGCCCTCCAATATGTGTTATATACTAACTAGTAGCAAGACTAGCTCATTTAACACTTAGAGAAATTTAGAGAGTTCTTGTGCTTGAGAGAAGCTCTCGGCTCATGAAATTCCCACCTTGAAAATTTTTGTAGTTTTCTCCATTAGCCACAGACTTTAACTTGATGTCCTAAGGGTATTGTAAGGATATCTCAATAGAAGATTTGGAAAAAGCGTATTTTCACGTTAGTATGGCGGAAACAAAGTGAGTTCTTCAACTTTGAAGATGGAACTTGAAGATGGGTTCTTCATAGGCCTCTGAGAGTGCTTGGGCGGATTGGAACTTATGGAAAGGAGCTAAGAATTTCTAAGCGCGACTTTGGATCTTGGAAATTTTAAGGGCTTTGAAAGGTATAATTTTGTCGTTTTAGTAGTTAAGACTTACTTATTATTTGTAGCTATGGATTTTAGCAAGCATGTGTTATATAGTATGAAGTTTGATATGTTTTTGACTATTGGAACCTAACAGAAAACTAGCATGTTGGCCTTAAGACTACAATTCAAGTTGATTATTAGTCTAAGCGTCGCATGTTGTATAAAGAAGAAATTGTAGTTGTTGAAGTTGTTTAGACTAATATAGCATGTGGACCTAAGAACTTGAAATTGGAAAAGGATTGGAAAAGGCGTAGTGTGATTGGTTATATGTTGGCGAGAATGGCTAGTGAAGTTTTATACTTTTCGTATGAATTGTGGGGCGGAATTTTACGTATTGTAAGGCGTGTAATCCTTTGTTTGGATGTTGTTTGGAGCCTTAAATGTGGCTTGTTGGTTATTGTATTCGGCCTTGAAAAGGTGGCAAAGTAAGTAGAAACAAAGGAGGTCTTTTAGATTTTCCGTAGAATTAGAGATCGTATACTTAGTATTATTCTCGTAGAGACTAGAAGTTGATAGTCTTGTTGTGACCATTATAGGTTGACACTTCTACGTGCAGCGTATTAGACAGCTTGTGGATATTAGCGAAAAGGTATGTGAACTATCTCCTCTTCTAGCATGATTCCTTAGAATAAAGAAAGTAAGTTCTACTCATGAATGATCCATTCCTTGCTTGTATTTGGATTGCCTAAAATAGAATTTGTTCTATGTACTTCCTTGAGTGTACTTTGATGTTTAAATTGTAAGTAGTATAATCCATTTCCTTAGGAAGTTTGGATTCTTAAAGTGAAGGTATTTTTATTAAAGTACATAGAGACTTGAAAAGGAAGTGGTTTCCAAATCTTTTGGCTAGTGCCTTAGTTCTAAAACCTAAAGGTCATTATAATGACTTTAGGGAGTCAAAGGTGATTTACTTATTTGAGTTAAAGAGGAGAAATGACTTGATTTAAGAGAAGTAACTTGCGTTAAGGGTGAAGTTACTTGAGGTTTAAAAAGTAGAAGGAAACTTGTTTTCTAACTATTAAGAGACTTGAAGTATTTTGAAAGTTAAGAACTTGATTTGTAAGTATGTGATACTTGGTTTTAATAGTATAAGTCTCTTGGTTATTGAAGGAATGGATCGTCTAAAACCATAAAGGGTTATAACGGCTTTATGGGAAGTTAGTTATAACGGCTTTATGGAAGGTTTAGAAAGTTGTCTATTTTGATTAAATCGGCATAAGTTGCCTAGATTGTGAAAATTTGGAGTTACTTGATTTCAAGCTTTGAAATGAGTTTTCTAAAAGTGTAGTAACTTACTTTGAAAAATAGACACGCCTTGATACTACGGGTGTTAGTATCTTGGGAACTACATAGAAAGGAGTCTTTTATAAAGGAATGTGCGTCGTAGTACTTTGGCTTGATAAATTGAGAATTTGTCTAAGTGTGCCTTGATAAGTACTTTGACTTGTTAAAGAGAATTATTCTATGTATGCCTTGATTAGTACTTTGGCTTGATAAATTGAGAATTTGTCTAAGTGTGCCTTGATAAGTACTTTGACTTGTTAAAAGAGAATTATTCTATGTATGTCTTGATTTGTACTTTGGCTTGATAAATTGAGAATTTGTCTAAGTGTGCCTTGATAAGTACTTTGACTTGTTAAAGAGAATTATTCTATGTATGCCTTGATTAGTACTTTGGCTTGATAAATTGAGAATTTGTCTAAGTGTGTCTTGATAAGTACTTTGACTTGTTAAAAGAGAATTATTCTATGTATGCCTTGATTAGTACTTTGGCTTGATAAATTGAGAATTTGTCTAAGTGTGCCTTGATAAGTACTTTGACTTGTTAAAGAATTATTCTATGTATGCCTTGATTTGTACTTTGGCTTGATAAATTGAGAATTTGTCTAAGTGTGCCTTGATAAGTACTTTGACTTGTTAAAGAGAATTATTCTATGTATGCCTTGATTTGTACTTTGGCTTGATAAATTGAGAATTTGTCTAAGTGTGCCTTGATAAGTACTTTGACTTGTTAAAAGAGAATTATTCTATGTATGCCTTGATTAGTACTTTGACTTGATAAATTGAGAATTTGTCTAAGTGTGCCTTGATAAGTACTTTGACTTGTTAAAGAGAATTATTCTATGTATGCCTTGATTAGTACTTTGGCTTGATAAATTGAGAATTTGTCTAAGTGTGTCTTGATAAGTACTTTGACTTGTTAAAGAGAATTATTCTATGTATGCCTTGATTAGTACTTTGGCTTGATAAATTGAGAATTTGTCTAAGTGTGCCTTGATAAGTACTTTGACTTGTTAAAGAATTATTCTATGTATGCCTTGATTTGTACTTTGGCTTGATAAATTGAGAATTTGTCTAAGTGTGCCTTGATAAGTACTTTGACTTGTTAAAGAGAATTATTCTATGTATGCCTTGATTAGTACTTTGACTTGATAAATTGAGAATTTGTCTAAGTGTGCCTTGATAAATACTTTGACTTGTTAAAGAGAATTATTCTATGTATGCCTTGATTTGTACTTTGGCTTGATAAATTGAGAATTTGTCTAAGTGTGCCTTGATAAGTACTTTGACTTGTTAAAAGAATTATTCTATGTATGCCTTGATTTGTACTTTGGCTTGATAAATTGAGAATTTGTCTAAGTGTGCCTTGATAAGTACTTTGACTTGTTAAAGAGAATTATTCTATGTATGCCTTGATTAGTACTTTGGCTTGATAAATTGAGAATTTGTCTAAGTGTGCCTTGATAAGTACTTTGACTTGTTAAAGAGAATTATTCTATGTATGCCTTGATTAGTACTTTGGCTTGATAAATTGAGAATTTGTCTAAGTGTGCCTTGATGAGTACTTTGACTTGTTAAGAGAATTATTCTAAGTGTGCCTTGGTAAGGACTTTGGCTTGTAATTAAGATTTGCCTATGTGTCTTTGAAATAGCGGTTGTGTGCTATTGTTATATCGGTCGTTTAGGGTCATTCCGGGTTTGTAGCATTGCGTAATTAGTGGATTTGCTACCCACGATCGAGGAATATCTCATGCAGTCAAGTAGGGCTTATGCGGGTGAAATAGTCTAAATGCGGGCGGGTCCGACCTATCGAGAATACCTCATGCGAGTCGTAAGGGCTTATGCGGGTGAAATAGTCTATGCGAGGAATACCTCATGCAGTCGAAAGGGCTTATGCGGGTGAAATAGTCGTGCGGCGGGTCCGACCTATCACGAGGAATACCTCGCGGGTCGCGCGACCTATCACGGGTGAAATAGTCCGGGAATAGAATTGCTAAATGATCTTTGCGGGCGGATGGTCCTTGATCATGAGCTTCCTAGTTTATATTGTAAGGATACTCTGTTTACTCTCATTGTTAGTAAGGCACAATGTGTTGTATTTTGATTATCATATATGTCCGGATTTGTTTGTGTTACCTATGGTCATGCTTTTCTGAGGTGGGATTAGGGCATGGGACATGAGTATTGAGGACACGAGTGGGACTTGGTGTTCATGTATCCTTATTGGTGTTATTACATCATGGGCTTGGCGGTGAGGAAGGATTCCACGGGCATGATTGATATTATGGGCGTGAGACCCATGGTTATATTGAGTAATGACTTTGAGGGCCTGCGTCCCTGACTTGATATGACTGCTTATGTGTTATGTACTGTAGGTTGGATATCATACATGTTGTCACGACCCGAACCCGGGCCCGTGACCGGTGCCTTACCCCGGGCACCCAAGTAGACATACATCAGAGTAATCAGCGGAACATAAAGACAATACATGAAACCAGTGTAATAAGACAGTGAAATAAGAAGACAGGCTAACCAAAAATGGTTACCTTCAGTATATATATAAATAGCAACTTTTTCAACATGAACAGTTTAATCCTTTTTACAAACCACCTTGGCGATTACTACAGACCTCTAAGAATGATCACGACAACAATGGCGGGACGGGGCCCGCCAAACCACGAATGTAAACACTACGACGGCGGACTATACGTGATAAGCCTCGGAGAAAGCGGAGCTTCCACGCTATTGCGTGACCACGAGGCTAGGATCAGCGGCGGTGTACCTCGACTGCGGCATGAGCGCGGCCCGAAGGAGAGTCGATCTGGCAGTGCAGTATGTGGCGAAAATACATCGTAAATGAAATCATAGCGATCATATAAAGCGGGAGACATGTATGATAACGAACTACTGATTTACAACAAAGCGATCGTATCAGTTAGGGACTCGCCCTCAGTCGTCACTCGAAGTATAACAATGGGTCTCGGGCCCGCGCATCAATCATGCGTGGAATACCTTCCTCCTGCTGGCGATCTATGATATAAAAGCACGAGGAACCTGCATGAACACGGGTCCGCTGTGTCATAATAAAGCTATGCGGGGTAAATGCGAAGGCATGGCCGGCTACTAAAAACCCACGGTACCAACAAGGTCGTGAAGCGTATCATAAGATCTGTCTGGGCCGTCGCATGATCAAAGGCGGCCACTTGCCCGCGATATCGATGTGCGCGTCTAACCACGGAACTCCGCGACTCGCGTAGGCCAATCTCATCGGCCGCGTGAGGTATTCCCGCGTCGGTAGCTACTCCCGGCGTCGTCACGGACCGCGATCGCGTAGCCACGTGGACGCGTGCCCGTAAGGGCGTACACTAACACGGAACTCGTAGCTCCGCATAGGCCGGGACTGCGTGAGGTATTCTCGAATCATAGGTCCATCGACGCTTTGAGTCTACCCGCGTGGAGGCGACAACCCGGAATCATCTCGAGATGAATGCCACAATACTATCATAACGGTGATAGTTAATAAGCGCAATCGAGAAACCCGCCCGCTGAAACATCACAAGATACTAACACGCGTAGCATCCCAACACGTTTACTTATCAGCGCAATCAAGAAAGTATTGCGGCTATCACAAACTGATACAATCAAGTTGTTCACACAAGGTACCTTCTACTATATGATTAACAAAATCGGGTTTTATCCCCAAAGTACTTCATACATTAACTCTTTAAAGATCGTTACTTTCACGATGTCACACAATACAGTAGTATAAAATAGAGTGACTATCCTTTTAAAGTAAATCAATTACTTCTCTTTGTAAAATCAAGTAGCAACGTTCTTTTCCAATGATCAAGTTTGCCTAATTTCAATGTTCAAGTTTCTCATTTTAGAAAGGTTTAAGTAGTTCATAGTCTTATTCATTTGAGAATATAATTCTCCTTAAAACTATCACGAGAAACATAAGTCTTATATGTGAGTAGGATATTCTTGTTTATAACAATCTTATTCTGACCATGATGCAGGAAATATCATTTTGTCTAATCTTAGCTTTATGCGGATGGAAGTTTCTCTTGGTTTTAATAATACTTAATTAGTCAAAACATTTCCTTTTATTAGCATTTGCAGTGGTTTGTCGATACACGTTACGATTTCGAAATCGATAAAACATTCTTAAGCCGTTATACCTAACTTCCGTAAAGCTAGTATAACTCTTAAGTTTTCAAAAACCAAGTATTACTTCTTCTTTCAAAATGATTCAAAAATCTTTTGAAATACTTCAATTCTTTATTAACACATAACAAGCGGTTATAGTTCAAATCGGTACCTTTTAAAAACCACGTATATTTTCTTACCAACATAAGGTATTTATAACCAACTTCCCGTAAAGTCGTTATAACAACATGTATTTTAAATAATCACGTACATTTAGTACGTATGTCTGCAGTACTACATAGTTCACACGTATCATGCTAGAAGAGATAGGAAGAGGTTCGCATACCTCGCGGCGATTATCGACTAATAGCAGCGCTCAGTACCTCGAACCGCGGCTACTCACTAAGCCAAGTAGATCGCGCCACGCGTAGTACTTCACCTATAAGGCCACAGTGACATTAACATAAGGTCTCTTCGTAGAACATTCTCTGAAAATTAGCGACACCTCCCCATGACAGCGTAAATCTCCTCCTCTAACGGTAGGCTACCAAGCCAACCGGGGTTATCGTCTAACCTAGCGGTACAATTCTACTCCGCGGTACTACTTGCAAGTCTCTTATGTCTGACCTAAGTAATTCTGATTCGGTAATCTTCTTTAAATACGAGCTTAAGTCGCGAAGACATTGCAGTAAGTATTAATCGAGCTTAAGTCAAAAGACATTGCCAACAACTACGTTGATTCTATATATAGTATACTTCAACTATATATTCTAACAATATGTAATTTCAATTACAATAGTGGACAAGATATTTACCTCAAAAAGCCCATAATTATCCAAGTATAAAGTCGATCTGGGCAATCGTTTAGCTCGACTCAGGCGCTCAACCGCTCTAAACCACCCTTAGAAGTTCTAACCAGCTACACAATACTCGGCGGACTATGGAGATTTTCCTAGGGTTTCGGTTTTGTGTGGAAGGAAGTATAATAGTATTTACGGGCTTTCGTATAGGTATAACCTTAGAATACAAAGGTATATGGCTAAGGTAATTTGGGCATTATAACAATACTTTTGAGGTATTTCTATCAGAGGGGGTATTATCTGAAAACAACTAGGCTAGGGGTACACAGCCCATAAAGGGGAGGGGAGGCTCTCGGCCACGAGGGCCTATCTAGGGAGGGGGCTCTTGGGCGAGAGTCAAACAAGAGGGAGGAGGATTTCTAAGACTTAGAACATTTTAGGATGAATAAGTCTTCCAAAGGGTGGTATTTATAGGCCTAGCAAAGGCCAACCAATGGCGAATCTTGCCAAGTGCAAGGCAAGTGTAGGGCGAATCTTGCCAAGTGCACCTTATCCATCTACCACAAAATATCCTACCAACCCGCCCGACCAACAATGGCGGTCGTCCACCTCTTTTCTGCCCAGCGTGCTCCATGGGAGGGTGACAAGTGTCGCCCTCTCGTTGGCAAAAATGTTCGTCTCTCGGAAAAATCCATAAAAATTAAAAATGACATAGCGGAAATTCCCTACGAAAGGTGAAAGCGTTTACGAAAAGCGACTCTAGCAAGGTGTTATGCACAAATAAAATTCGACCCGAGCACTTTAAGGCACAAACTTTTCTCGTCGTCGCGTACATACTCGGAAATACGGGGTATAACATTCTCCCCTCATAGAAACATTGCGTCGAATGTTCCTTATAAATCTCAAAACAAGCGCGCGCCAATATAGTCTTCACTACTATTCTTACGAGAACAATCACCTTGCAATTGCACTGCGTAAATACTTACGTCAAAGTCCACGAGAAACACCTCTAATCATCACCACAAAACACTCATAGAGGTCTAAAATATACTTCTTCCACACTTTTCCAAACAAAAGAAATGATCACATCTATGCTCGCCATACATGCTCGCTTCTCTCTCTGCGTCGTAGATACCACTTTGTCACTTTGCTGAGGCATTAACCTTCTCGAGCGACCCGACAAATGGTACCACTTTTGTCACTTTGTCGCGAGCCTTGCTCGGCGACCCGACAAATGATGCCGGTGCGTCGATCCACGAGGATGTCGTATGCTCGAACTCTTTCCACGTTTAAATCTGCCCGGTTTCCAAACTTCGGGGCTACTATCTCTAACGTGGTCATCATTAAGTGGGAACACTGCGGATGGATCTCGATGCTTTTCCCGATCATAACAATACGAAAGGCCGGACGTCTGACCTCACAAGTCGGACGGCAAAAGCTAACATATAAGCGACGGCCTATTCTTCACGTGAACTCAAAAGGGCCCAAGTAACTCGGGCTAAGTTCCCTCTGTATTCCAAACTCGTCACACCTGACGGGGTGGTACCTTGAAGACCGACCGTCGGCACGAACTCTAAGCGTCGTCGCCGATTATCGCACAATTCCTCTGAGTGCGAACTTCTTCTAGACAAGCCGCGCTATCGATCTGCTTTGGAACAAGCTGAACGAACTAAGCGAACCTTGCCAACATCGAACCAATCGGCCGGCAATTTACACTTCCGCCCTACAAGGCTTCACAAGCGATATCAGAACAACGAAATGGTAGCTTAAACACTTCCTCCACGAGACAACAATCGCGACTCATACGAAATCCGCGCTTGGCAGGGCGAATGCGGTCTGAGACTCGCTGAGTTCTTAACCTGCTGGTAAACTTTTAGAAGGCGAAAAATAGCCACACACTGGGCTTCCTTTATGCGACATAAGGTGAAGGTAGGCACCGTCTTGACCTTTCAACCGCGGATAACTCGGCCACGGTAGATAAGCGGTCGAGCGAAGAACACGATGGGCTGCCCCGTCGACCGACCGCGGTCGAATAAATCCACGAACTTCGTCTGTTGGTTAGCGAACATGGGCCTAACACCCTCGTGACCCTACCACAAGGCGGGACCACCACATGACCCCACCACCAAACTGCGGCGGGTTGACCCGCGGCGTGGCCTCGGCCCGACGGCAGCGCGCGTCGTACTAGCTCCGGCGGAACAATCTCGCTAATCACGTTCACGAAAACCTAGCGGTCTTCTTAGCTCAACTACC